>CM046436.1:3491340-4909039 GCA_025506505.1 Flaveria sonorensis
TGGTTTTTACAAGTTTTAAGAAGGATGTTTAACCATTTAAACAACAAAACGCAGCGGATGTATGGAGTTTAAAACTTGTGTATATTCTGAAAATAAACATTTATATGTTCAAGAAAACAAACCCAAGAACAAGGATCATATATATGTGAAAAGAAATGCTATCAAAACCAACCATAGGATGTACATGAATACTACCTTTCTTGAACAAGCAAGTTGGATACGGATAAGAGGAGGAAGATGATGTTTCTTGAATGTCTAGTCTTCAAAAGAGAAGACCTCAAGCTTGTATACCCACAACTCTTGCAAAGCACCAAACTTGTTAGGAAGTTAACACCCAAAAGACTCCTCTTCCAAGCTTCTATGTCCGTGAATGTGAAGAGCAAGATGGAGAAGAGAGAGTTCTTTGCATGTGTGTGAGAGAGAGTGAGTTGAGTGTATCTTCCAAGGATTAAAGTCTTGTATTAAAACAAGACAAGGAATCCCAAGAAAGGCAAGAAGGGGGCCGAAAGTTTTTTCAAAATGGGTTCCCCCCATTTTGATATAACACCCTTTTAATTCATTTTAATCACTCATTAAGTTATATAATTAAACCAATTTTAATCTTATAACTTAAACACTCTTATATTTGATGTTATTTAACTTATTTAAACAACATTACAAATGATATCTCATGAACAAAATATCCATATAATTTGTTCTATCTCAAATGCAATAATTCAGAAAACCCATTTTCTAAATTGGTGTCATAATTTATTTGCTTGATCATGATCAACAAATAAATGTTTAACGGTGTTTGCCTAGCTTGTTATTGGGTATGACCCGACTTGGATCATAACGTACTAACCACATCAATCTTGTATGTGTCTTGGGCATATAAGATCCAACAATCTCCCACTTGCACAAGATTCATAGAAGATTGATGCAAGCAGTAAATACCGCCTAACAACGGTTTACTACCCTTAATACGTATGACTAAGTGCCATTCAATAACATCATCCCCTTCAAGTATCTTACTCGAAAATGTTTTAGGTGAATCAATCATCTATCCTTTTGTCACAGATGTCATGTTAAATCTTAGAGACACAGAATGATCATTCTCCATTGACTTAACTTTAGCAGGCCTTAGACATCTTACTCTCAACGAATAAGAGGAACAAATCCCATCTTGATTACATACGTCTCTCACAATCACCTCGTGCTATACCTGAATTTAGTCTTATGTACTGCCATGTTTCAGAACAGCGAAGAACTAAGTCAAAGTATAATACCCGGTGAATATCAAGACCCAATATGTATCTCAGGTCAGAGGATACCAAATGATATTCGCCTTTACTCAAATTTACTTATGATCAATCAAGAAGATTCCATGTAGTAATATTTGAAATGCGGGTCAGTCCAATATTTATATCCCATAAATATCTATGAACTTTGGCAGCAACCCTTTGCTATATATTCATCCAAATGAATATCTACCAATCCAAGTTCATAATAGTCTTACCCTCATACTTGTTCCCACAGGCATGAACGACTACGGACGTTTAGAGTAAATGATTTACTCATGGATTAAACATGCAAAATTGGAACATTAGTTGAAACATTATAACCATATAATTCATTCAAGTAATAAAAGGTTCCAATATCCAAATACAAGATCACAAAATCAAATCCAGTCACTAGAATATCGAAGTCCCATGGCACAAGTATGACCCTCATGCTTTGCCTTTTCAAGAAGCTTCGTGAGTGGATCCGCAATGTTTTGATCCGTGTGAACTTTGCGAATACATATTTTCCCTTTTCAACTTCATCCCTTATGTAGTTGAATCTCCGCTCAATGTGCCTAGTCTTTTGATGTGCACGGGGTTCCTTGATTTGAGCAATCGCACCCTCATTATCACAAAGAATTTCTAGGGGGTCCTGAATGGAAGGGACAACCCCTAGATCGGCAATGAATTTCTTCAACCATGCAGCTTCTTGAGCTGCTAATGAAGCGGCGATGTATTCTGACTCTGTAGTTGATAATGCCACCACATCTTGTTTAGAGCTCTTCCAAGAGACTGCTCCTCCATTTAGGATGAAAATGTATCCCGATTGTGATCGTGAGTCATCCCGATCAGTTTGGAAACTCGCATCCGTGTAACCTTTTACCACAGTTCCTCCTCACCAGATCCATAGATTAGGAACATATCTTTAGTCCTCCTTAGGTACTTAAGTATGTTCTTAACAGCCATCCAATGACTATTTCCAGGATTTTGCTGGTATCGGCTTGTCATGCTCAAGGCGCATGACACGTCCGGCCTAGTGCATATCATTGCATACATGATGGATCCTATAGCAGATGCATACGGGATTCCCTTCATTTTATCTTGCTCATCCTTTGAGCTTGGACATTGAGTCGTACTCAATATCGTTCCTCTTTGAATAGGTACTGTACCTTTCTTAGAGTTCTCCATCTTGAACCTTTTCAAGATCTTGTCAATGTATGCACTTTGATTTAAACCTATCAACCGCCTCGATCTATCCCTATAGATCTTTATTCCCAAAATGTAGGCGGCTTCACCAAGATCCTTAATGGAAAAACAGCTTCCAAGCCAGGTTTTATACCTTCCAAGGTTGGAATGTCATTTCCAAATAGTAGGATGTCATCGACATACAATACTAGGAAAGTGATGATGCTCCCACTAGCCTTTTTATACACACAAGCCTCATCAGCATTTTTGATGAACCCAAATTTAATTACCTCTTCATCAAAACGGTGATTCCAACTTCTTGACGCTTGCTTCAATCCATAGATTGATTTCTTTAACTTGCATACTTTGTTAGGATGTTTTGGGTCGACAAAACCTTCAGGCTGAACCATATAGACATCTTCCTCAAGATATCCATTTAGAAAAGCGGTTTTGACATCCATTTGCCAAATCTCATAATCATAATGAGCAGCTATGGCAAATAATATCCTAATAGACTTTAGCATTGCAACAGGCGAAAAAGTCTCATCATAATCAACCCCTTGAGTTTGAGTGAAACCTTTTGCTACAAGTCTAGCTTTATAAGTATCCAAGTTTCCATGCATATCGGTTTTCTTCTTGAAAACCCACTTACTTCCAACTACCTTGGAGTTAAGAGGTGGTACAACCAAGTCCCACACTTGGTTGTCATACATGGATTGCATCTCAACATTCATGGCTTCAAGCCATTTGTCACAATCCAAATTGGACACTGCATCATGGTATGTGATTGGTTCATCGGAATCAACCACATAGCACCCATCCATGAAAAATCCATATCTTTCAGGTGGATTACTAGTTCTACCAGATTTGCGAACGTTTTGTGTGTGTTGATCAACCATTTGATCATTCTCAACATCCTCATGTTGAGTGCTAGTGTCAACCAAACGTGTATCGGGTTGTGGACCTTGATCCTCCTCAAGATCCACTGTTCTACTGCTAGCTCCTTCCATAAGGAACTTGGCTTCCAAGAACTCACCCTTCTTGGCAACAAACTCCTTTTGTTCCAATGGATCATAGAAATAATATCCCATAGAATCTCTAGGATATCCAATAAAAATACACTTAGTGGAACGTCTTTCTAACTTGTTTGAGGTGGGAGTCTTTACATAAGCCTCACATCCCCACACCTTTAAATATGATAGAGATGGAACCCTTCCATGCCATATTTCAAAAGGTGTCCTTTCCACTTTCTTGGTTGGGGCCATATTCAAAATACGGGCCGCAGAGAGCAAAGCAAAGCCCCAAAATGATAGAGGCAATGAGCTTCCAGCCATCATAGATCGAACCATATCTAATAGAGTTCGATTTCTCCTCTCGGACACACCATTGTGTTGTGGTGTTCCAGGTGGAGATAGTTGTGAGATAATCCCACAACTTCTAAGATGATCTCTAAAAGCATCACTCAGGTATTCACCTCCTCTATCGGTGCGAAGAATTTTTATTGATTTGTTGAGTTGATTTTCTACTTCATTTTGGAAGGTTTTGAACATTTCAAAAGCTTCATCTTTGTGTCTTAACAAGTACACATACCCATACCTACTATAGTCGTCGGTAAAGGTAATGAAGTATCTTTCATTATACCTAGTCATTGGCTTAAAAGGACCACATACATCCGAATGTATGATACCTAATAAATCTTTTGCCCTTTCGGTTTTGCCACTAAAAGGTGCCTTAGTCATTTTGCCTTGTAAACAAGATTCACATACATCAAATGAATCATATTCACTTGCTTTTAAAAGACCATTCTTTTGAAGAGTTTGTATGCGCTTCTTGTTTATATGACCAAGACGGCAATGCCAAAGATAGGTGTCACTCAAATCTAATTTGAGCTTCTTGGTGGTGTTTGGTACAACGAGCTATCATATAATGTGTTTTCATGAACCAATTCATAAATACCATTAATAGGAGTAGCTTTAAAATAAAAGATGTTATTTAAAGAAACATGAATTTCATTTTCAATAAACATCAAAACATAACCATATTGTCTTAATTGTGCAACTGAAATAATGTTCCTAGTCAAACTAGGAGCATACAAAACATTGTTCAAAATTGCTTCCAAACCATTTGGAAGCTTCAGGATGTAGTCCCCTCGGGCTTCAACTTGAACTTTTGCCCCATTCCCCATGTAGAGGCTAACATCCCCTTTGTTGAAGTTTTTACTTCTTTTGAACCCCTGCAACAAATTGCAAATGTGAGTCCCACATCCGGTATCCAATACCCATGTGTTAGAGGATATTATATTTAGATCAATATGAATCATGAAAATTGTACCTGAGGTCTGCCCGGCATCCCTCTTTGCTTTCAACTCTTTGAGATGGACAGGACAATTTCTTGCCCAATGTCCTATCTCCCCACACTTAAAGCATGGGTCATCCGAAGCAACCTTTTGCTTCTTCTCCGCTGGTTTTGGTGGTGGCACTTTTACCACTCCCTTTCCCTTTCTCCCAACGTACCCTTTACCTTTGGCAACACTTGCCTTGGATGCGGGGTGAGGCCTCTTCTTGTTCCCACCTTCATTGATGGTGAGAACGGGTAAACTCCTTTTACCCATGGCCGCCTCGGCTGTCTTGAGCATAGAGTGAAGCTCAGTTATGTTCTTGTCCCAACCGTTCATGTTATAATTCATAACAAAATTGTCAAACCTTTTTGACAAAGAGTTGAGGATCAAATCCGTAGCCAACTCTTTCGAGACGGGACAATTCAGCCTTTCGAGGCGGTCTATGTGGCTCTTCATCTTAAGTACATAAGATGAGACCGATTGGGTATCATCCATACGACATGCATGGAGTGCTCGAACCGTTTCGAAGCGCTCTACCCTTGCTTGTTGTTGGAACGTTTCCTTCAACTGGGTTATCATGTCGTATGCTCCGTGATGTTCGTACTCCTTTTGGAGATCCGGAGTCATACTTGCCAACATGAGGCAAGACACTTGGACCGAGTCCTCAGTGTATTTCACCCAATTCAAGTAGGCCTCTTCATCTTCCTCATTGGGTTCATCGGGAATCGGATCGTCTAAGATATATGACCGTTTCTCTTGCTTGAGAACAATTCTCAAGTTTCGAAACCAATCAATGAAATTGTTATGGTTTAGACGCTCCTTTTGGAGAATGGTTCTTAGTGATAGGTTGTGAGCGGATGGAATATCATTATTTTCATTGTTGTTGGTGGCCATCTACAAAATTTAACAAGGTTCAATTTTAGTATTTACGATATTATCATTTTAATTATAAATCTCTTTTATGTGTCATACACAAAATAAAATTCTAGAATCCAACGTCACATTTAAATAGTGGTTAGGTGATCTTTATCCCATTATTTAAATTAACAAGGTAGTCAACGTTTGACAATTGCAACCCTTTGCAACTTCTAGGGTATGGGATCGACTTAAACATCTTATGTATAGTCGGCATGTTAATCCCATCAACACCTTTTGTAAACCATATTGTAGGTGATCCATTTAACATGGTTTGCAAATCAAGTTACCCTACTTACACACACATGTGAGTTTACCAATATAAGTGGTTAGGTGATCTTTATCCCACAAATATGGCATTCCCACCTTAAATCACAGTTCCCTCAAAATGGTTAGGTGACCTTTATCCCATTAAGAGTTTTCAAGTGACTTAAGTGTTGTGTAAAAGGATGGTGATAAACTTGTTTTCAAAAGACATTTTAAGTTTTCATAATTCTAGTTTAGAAAACTCTATGTACCTTGCATTTGCATGCTTTCAAATACATGGTACCCTATGGTTCTTTTAATAAAACCCCTTTTATTTAAAATCATTAATCCTTTTAATAACCTTTTATTAACCACTTAATGATTAAGAACCATTTATTTTCAGCTTGTTATGTTTATAAATTTGTTAGTTATGCATATCCATATATCAAACAACCAACATAAAACAAAACAACCAAACAAGCACAACCATTCAATCATATGTGCATAACCATAGCCACTAAGGTGACCACACTTGTTTGCCATCACAAGTGTTGTCACTAGGTCTTTCCTAAGGGTTAATAATGACACATTAAAATGTGTCCAAGAACTCCCACTCGAATCCACATCCAAATGCTTCAAGTGTCCATGTCTTTTGAGTTCTTCCTTTGTATCTTTCCTTGAGTCTCCAACTTGTGCATCTTCTTTTACAAAATCATATCCTAATACAATTTTTCTAATAAAAGAAATGCACCTAATCTATTTATTACATAACCAATGAATAAATAAATTACAACCCAAAAGATACAAACACCAAAATTATTATTACAACCCTTTAATGAATAAAACTAAACATGACAATCACATTCATCCAAAACCAAAACACATTAGGTCAAGGCTATGTTATGCACCAAAATATGTATCAAATACAACATCCAAGAACAACCATGAACTCCCTTTTTAACCCTTAAAGTTTCGGCCAACATAAACCCAAACTTTAGGGTTTAGTCCAAACAAAACAATCAACCACTTGATGTTAATCTTTCAAGGTTTATTCTAAAGCATGTAGGATAAAACTTTGAAAGATAAGGGATTCATTTATCCATATCAAAACAGCCCCTAATGGGTTGAAAAAGTCCAACAAAACTAACTTTTCTTGGACTTTTGAAGCAAGTTTTCCACATAACCGGCTCTAGATGCCATTGTTGGGTTTTACAAGTTTTAAGAAGGATGTTTAACCATTTAAACAACAAAACGCAGCGGATGTATGGAGTTTAAAACTTGTGTTATATTCTGAAAATAAACATTTATATGTTCAAAAAACAAACCCAAGAACAAGGATCATATATATGTGAAAAGAAATGCTATCAAAACCAACCATAGGATGTACATGAATACTACCTTTCTTGAACAAGCAAGTTGGATACGGATAAGAGGAGGAAGATGATGTTTCTTGAATGTCTAGTCTTCAAAAGAGAAGACCTCAAGCTTGTATACCCACAAACTCTTGCAAAGCACCAAACTTGTTAGGAAGTTAACACCCAAAAGACTCCTCTTCCAAGCTTCTATGTCCGTGAATGTGAAGAGCAAGATGGAGAAGAGAGAGTTCTTTGCATGTGTGTGAGAGAGAGTGAGGTTGAGTGTATCTTCCAAGGGATTAAAGTCTTGTATTAAAACAAGACAAGGAATCCCAAGAAAGGCAAGAAGGGCGGCCGAAAGTTTTATTCAAAATGGGTTCCCCCCATTTTGATATAACACCCTTTTTAATTCATTTTAATCACTCATTAAGTTATATAATTAAACCAATTTTAATCTTATAACTTAAACACTCTCATATTTGATGTTATTTAACTTATTTAAACAACATTACAAATATATCTCATGAACAAAATATCCATATAATTTGTTCTATCTCAAATGCAATAATTCAGAAAACCCATTTTCTAAATTGGTGTCATGATTTATTTGCTTGATCATGATCAACAAATAAATGTTTAACGGTGTTTGCCTAGCTTGTTATTGGGTATGACCCGACTTGGATCATAACGTACTAACCACATCAATCTTGTATGTGTCTTGGGCATATAAGATCCAACACTATTTATATCAAAGTGTAAATAAATATAAGCTTGTCGTGACGTTATCTTTGAAACTTTATAAAGTTGCATATTAAAAAAAAATAAATTAGAATATAATATATGTGTAACAGCCTACGTAAACTGCAGCAAGATATTATTTGCTTTGCCCCCGATAGGTTGTCCATCCAGGAACTCACAGTTTTGTTTTCACCCACGAGTTACTCGTCCAGGCAAAACGCGTCTAGATAAAGGAGGTTACCACCCCTTATAAGGGAGGTTTCGTTCTCCCCCTCAACCGCTATGCGACATACATCTACACCCCTTTACGAGGCCCAGCGTCCTTGCTGGCACATCGGTCTAGTCCCTGGCTCTGATTCCATCTGTAACATTCAGCCCTTTATACCACAAATATTGTCTGCTTTGCTCATGAGGAGCTCACAAATTTGCTTTTGGTTGCCTGGGTGAAAACTTACCAGAGAGGTCATCCATTCCTTAATTGCTGCCACCTGAGCACGCTTAACTGTGAAGTTCTCTTCTCATTCACAGCCAATACGCCCAAAACGTATTGATAATATTAGAGGCAATATATTATTTTATGAATCAGGAATTTTTCCTGCAAAGGCCAATGTGAAATTTTCCTCGGGTGTTAAAATAAATGTAAGTCACACATCGATTGATGGGGAGAACAAAACCTCCCTTATAAGGAGGTGGTAACTAGGCCTGTAAATAAACCGAACGTTCATGAACTGTTCATTAACTGTTCGCGAGAGAAATTCGTTTATTTAGGAAATGAACAAACATGAATAAAAAATTGTGTTCGTTTAATTAAACGAACAAACATGAACCCATGTTTTGTTCGTTCGTTTACGTTCATAAATGTTTGTTTCGTTCATGAACGTTCGTTTACGTTCGTTCATATATATCCATTTATGTTTGTTCATTTACGTTCGTTTATGTTCGTTTACATATATATATATATATATATATATATATATATATATATATATATATATTAATAAAAGAGAATTATCTGTTAATATTTGAAACATAAGTATATTATGTCATACAAGAAACCTATAAGTTTAGTAAGATTTCAATTTCCACTAATACAGCTAAAAGTTTCAAAATGATCATTTATGATTTTTTTTGTGTTTAGTTATGTTAGTGTATTATTGTTCATTTATGTTCGTTTATTATTATTCATTTGTTTCGTTTATGTTCGTTAAGTATTCATTTAGCTTTCTAACGGACAAATATAAACGAACACGAACATTTATATTTTTTTAATGAATGAACATGAACAAAAAATCGTGTTCGATTATTTGTCTGTGCGTTCGTATTCGGTAAAGGTTAAACAAAATAACACGAACATGCTGATGTTCGTGTTCGTTCGGTTCTTTACAGGCCTAGTGGTAACCTCCTTTACCAAGACGCGGGGCGAGCAACTCATCGGGTGAAAACAAAACCGTGAGTACCTGGATGGGCAACCCATCGGGGGCAAAGCGGACAATATATTGGTACAGGTTACATGGGCCGTTACAAATGGTATCAGAGCCACTCTAGTGCCGTTCGCAATGGTGGGGAAAAAACCTCACCGAGTATGGTAAGTTCTCGGGCTAATCGAGGACGATAGATCCAAAGGGGGGTGATGGTGACACCTTACGTAAATCACACATAGGGCGTGGATAGCAGAGATGATGGGTTCATAAGTAATGTCTGGCATCTAATATCACCAATATGTTTTGAGCTGTAAGAATCTATCTGAAGATTATGAGGCTGATGCAACCAATGATCTTCCAACATGCACTAAGGAACAATGATGAACTTGCTGCGGAAACTTTACACTCTCTAAAACTCTAAGTGTAAAGCCTTCCGAAGCCAAAAGTTCAGAAGAAATTACTTCGAAAGATTTACACTTAACAGAAAAATATTCCAAGTGTAAAAACTTCCGAAGCCAGAGGCCAAGTTCTTCCGAAGCCAAAGATGAAGTCTTCCAAAGCTTCAAAGACAAAGTCTTCTGAAGCCATTTTGCTGTGAAGACTGATTTTTTCAGAAGACAGAGAAAAGATGCTTTCTCTGATCTACTTTTGATAAAGCTGACCAACTTTCTGCTGCAACTCTGATAACTCACTAACTTGTATAAGTTGGTGAAACTTCCATGCTTTAGTGAATAGTAGATAAAGTCTTTGTCTGTAATTTTATTCTTTTGTTTCTTTAGACTTTTTTTTTGTATTAGGAAAAGTCAGTGAGCTATGGCATGTCATAGTCACTAGTCAAAAGGCAATCTGTCTTTTGACTCCAGATTGATCTTGTTGTCTAGATCAGTCAATTCCAACTGTCCTTCCAAGTATTGACGGTTGTAGGTTGTAGTATAAAGAGTCCCAGGTCCTTGTATTTTAGATTATGCTTTGAACACTTGTGATAGAACTTGAGATCAATATATAACATCCTTGAAAACTAATACTTGTGTTATTGTTCTAAGTTCTGTCTTATTGTTACTTGTGTTTCTTGTATCTTCAAAGTGTCGTGTTCTCCATTTGAACTGTTAAGTGATCTAAGATCACTCCTCTTGTGAAACTAATTGTAGTTAACACCCTAACCCAGTCTTGCAATTGGTATCAGAGCATTCTAGGCTCTTGATTGTAAGATCTCACCATCTTAAATCCTCTTAGTTTCACATTTCACTTAACTTTTCAAATGGCAGCTATCTCAAAGGCTGATATGGAAACTGGAACTATGACAAAGTCCTCACTGATCACTCTTGAGGATTTGATACTTGGTGCCAAAGAATGGAAGGCTTCATCAAGTCTCAAGATTCCAGGATGTAGGAGTCTGTTGTCAATGGACCTCATGTAGCATACACCACTTCAGCTGCTGGTGGTGGTGGTATGATACCAAAGAAAATGGTTGATTTTTCTGAAGAAGATTGGAAGAAAATTGATATTAATCAGAAAGCTATGACAGCCCTTCAAACTACTCTTCCTAACTCCATCTATAGAAGTTTCAAGAAGTGAAAAATGGCCAAACAGTTATAGGATACACTGAAGCTGATGTATGAGGTGTCCAATGAAGCCAAAGAGAATAAGAAGGACCTCTTGAAGCATCAGTTTGAAAATTTCACCTTCAAGACAGATGAAACCATGACTCAACAATACTTCAGGTATGTTGAGATTGTGGATACTCTAGCTAATGTTGGAGTAACCATTGAGAATAGAGATATTGTTAGAAAGTTCATGTCCTCTCTTCCGAGACAATGGACACACTACTGTGTGGTCATTAAAAGGACTGAAAAACTCAAGACTCTTACTCTCACTGAGTTATATGGAATACTCAGTGGATACCCGATGGAGATAAATGTGCAGAACTCATCTGGTAACTCCAACACTCATCAAAGTTCAGCCCTTCATGTGGTTGAAAGGGATTGCAGAGAACCACAACACCATCTCATCTGCTACCCGGACAAATCACAAAAGAGTCCTTTCATCACCTTTCCAGAGACACCAAGGGAAGGCTACATTCCTGGAAGCCCATTCCAAGAGACAAGTTCTTCACAAGCTTTTGTGTCTTCTGATGAAAGTTCAAGCAATTTTCTCTTCACTTTTGAAGACCTGGACTGTATCCATCCAGATGATCTGGAATATATGGAAATAGTCCAGCAGATGGCTCTACTCACTCATAGAGCCCAGAAGTTCTACAAGAGGACTGGGAGAAGGTTTCCCAACAATATAACCAGTGGAAAGTTTGGGCTGGACAAAAGCAAGGTGAAATGTTACAACTGTAACCAAATGGGACACTTTGCCAGGAGTATAAGTCACCAAAGTCAAATGGTGGCCAAGCACAATCCAGGCCAAACTACACTGAGGGAGCTCACCAGAATGAGAAGCCAAGACAGCAAGCTGCAGTTGCTGTTGAAGAAGGAGGCTTTGACTGGAGCTTTCAGGTTGAGGATGCTTCTCCAAACCAAGCACTAATGGCAGACCATGATGAAGCCAAGGTATTGGAACATCTTTGTACTCCTGAATGCATTACTAAAGTTAATAGATACAGGTCCTATAACTTAGAGATGAGATCTGATCTTGAGTCCTTAAATATCTTAAAAGCTAACTTTAAAAGTGCTGAAAATGATTATAAACTTAAGATAGAAGATCTAGAGAAAACCATTTCAACTCTTAAGTATGAGCACACTAACTACAGGACTCAAATCAAAGATCTCATCTCAAAGTTAACTGAATGCCAGGCTGAGCTTGTGATCAGCAAAGCCAGGTCAGAAAAATGTGTTCTTGAAGAAAGACCTTCAAGAACATAATATCCTATCCCTACATGCAAAAGTTTGTTATCAGAATAAGCAGGGATTGGGATCTACTGAGATAGCTCCTCCACACACTCTATTATCTGTAAGATCTCCAAAATGTGGAACTTGTGAAGATGAGCTTCCCCTCATAGACCCCATTGTTGAAAAGAATGAAGAGGAGATAGTGAAGGATGACTTTGAGAAGAGTGAAGAAGATCATCCTAAGAAGGGTCACTATTCTCCTGAGGAGAGGAAAGAATCTGGGATGACCAAGTAAAGAGAAAGAACTTGATTAGAAGAGCTAAGAGAAGATCAAAGAAGGCTCAAGAAATCAAGGCCAGTTTTGACTCAAAGCAGAAACAAGTGTTTATTTCTGTAGGTTTTGAAGTGGTAAAGACTGAAGACTCAACTATGAACTCTAGTACCAGGAGTTCTAGTTTAGTTCCAAATCATTCCAGCAAAAAGAAGAAGACTGACCAGCTGTGTACCACTGTACATAGCCTGAACCATCCAGCTCCAAGAGCAAGCCTCTCTTTAAGAAGCTTGTTGCATCATCTATAAAGATGAAGATGGAGAAGGAAAGTGATCAAACTCAGTCTTGCTCTCAAAAGAAGACTCTTAGAAGGAAGGAACTCAACTGTGTCATGTGTGGTAGTACTTCTCATCTGGCTAAGGATTGCAAGTACAATCCCAAAAGTACCATCCATATGACCAAGAAGAACACCTCTGAGAAGAAGAAGGAACAAACAGCTTCGGAAGGAAAATCTGTTTCCTTCAGAAGCTCCAAAATGAAGAAGAAGACAGTGAAAAATTGCCTTCGGAAGAAAAGTTGGTCTCGAAAGAAAGGAATGCTTCCGAAGTACTGAAGCTTGCTGCAGTGAAAGCAAGATCTTCCGAGGGTCCAGTCTCCAAAACTTCCCAAGTTGTCAAAACTTCTGAAGCCTTAAAGGTCAAGCCCAATCTTCCAATGGTGGTGTGGAAGATGAAGGAAGACCATGTGACTGAAAGTTCTTCATCAACAACAGCAAATGATCCTCAAAGCTTGAATATAGGATCACTTACTGTTATATTATCTTCAACTCATTTTAATAAGCCTAAGACCAATAAAGATTGGGTTTCTAAGTGTAACTAATCACCTCTTTTTGTGCAGGAACAGTTAAAGACCAAGAAGAATGTTTGGATTATTGATAGTGGCTGTTCCAGGCACATGACTGGCAATGGTTCTCTGCTTCAAAATTTTGAGAAAATCGATGGAGGACCAGTTGCTTTTGGAGGGGATTCTGGTGGTTACATTTCTGGAAGGGGCAGAGTCATAAATGGTAAGCTCAGCATTGAGAAGGTAAACTTTGTCAAGGAGCTTGGATACAATCTTTGAGTGTATCCCAATTTTGTGATCAGAATCACCATATGCTCTTCACTAGCATGAGTGCATTGTTCTCAAGCCTGGGTGGCCATTCCTCAAGAGCATATCCTGCTCAGAGCCCCCAGGAGAGGGAACATGTACAAGATGGATTTACATGAAACATCTTCCTCAGGAGAAGTTTCTTGCTTTCTGTCTAAAGCAAATAGTGATGAGTCTTTTCTTTGGCATAAAAGAATGTGTCATGTAAACTTTAAGAACATGAATAAATTAATTAAGAATGATTTGGTAACTGGAATGCCAAAGAAAGAGTTTACAAGTGATGACCACTGTGTTGCATGCCTGAAAGGGAAGCAACACAAAGTGTCTCACAAACCAAAGGAAATAAACTCCATCACTACTCCCCTACACCTATTACATATGGATTTGTTTGGCCCCACCAGTGTAATGAGTTTAGGAAGGACCTCTTACTGCTTAGTGATCACAGATGATTTCACAAGATTCATTTGGGTCTTTTTCCTTAGAACTAAGGATGAGACCCCTGAGATCTTAAAGAATTTCATTCTGAAAATTGAGAATCAATCTGATCACAAGGTCAAGACCATAAGATGTGATCAAGGAACAAAATTTAAGAACCAAATCCTTGATACATTTTGTGATGAAAAGGGTATTACAAGACAATATAGTGCTCCCAGGACTCCTCAGCAAAATGGTGTTGCTGAGAGAAGAAACATGACACTTATTAAAGCTGCAAGAACCATGTTGTCTGACTCTAAACTGCCCATCACCTTCTGGGTAGAGGCAGTTAACATAGCCTGCTATGTGCAGAATAGAGTTTTAGTGGTTAAGACTCATGGTAAGACTCCTTATGAGCTGTGGCACAAAAGGAGACCATTTATTGGTTTTCTCAGGTCATTTGGATGTCCTTGCACCATCTTGAATACCAAAGATCAAGTAGCCAAATTTGATGAGAAGTCAGATGATGGACACTTTATTAGATATTCTTCCCAAGCTAAGGCTTATAGAGTATACAATCTTAGAACTAGAGTAGTTGAGAGTCAGCCAATGTGACCTTCAATGAGCACACTCCTAGTGTGAAAGGTTCTGGTCTGGATTGGCTATTTGATCTTGACTTAGTTACCAATGTTTTAACAAGTCTTGTGAGAATGTTTCAGGATCTACAAATAATATATCAACAGGAGATCCTGACCCAAGATTTGAGCTGAGAAGACCAAGCAAGATTACTACTTCAGCTCCTTTGGTGACTAACCCTACAAATAAAGATCCTATCAGCACAAACATGACAAATTAGCTGATACATCTGAGGTGCCTTCAAATTCCAGCTTAGAGGTTCAAAACTCAGGTGAAATAGCTTCAAATGTAGGAGGAAATAGAGGTGATGATAGTGATCAAGAATTTCTTAATGCTGATAACCACTCCATAGAGGACAACATAAATGATGTCACATATTCATTGGATCAAGTCTCACTTGATAAGTGTGCTGATGTGGTGGGTGACACTCCATTGCTAGATCTAAATTTCTCTAATTTGGATCTATCCAATCAACTTTCTGTGATCCCTCAACTAAGGATCCACAAGTCACACCCCACCACAAACATCATTGGAAATGTTAAGACTGGGTAAGAACAAGAGGACAAACCCATGACCAAAATGTTTGTCTGCACTCTTGTTTCTTGTCCCAGATTGAGCCAAAGAAAGTTGATGAGGCTCTGAAGGATGGAAGCTGGGTTGAAGCTATGCAAGAAGAGCTACTTCAAATCAAAAGACAGAAGGTTTGGAACCTATGTCCTCTTCCTCAAGGGAAGACTGTCATAGGAACCAAATAGGTTTTTAGGAACAAGAAGGATGATAGAGGACTTGTCATCAAGAACAAGGCAAGACTAGTTGTTCAAGGGTACACACAAGAAGAGGGAATTGATTACACAGATGTTTTTGCTCCTGTGGCAAGACTTGAAGCTGTAAGAATATTCCTGGCTTTTGCTGCATCCAAGGATTTCAAGGTCTACCAACTTGATGTCAAGTGTGCTTTTCTGTATGGGGTGATTGATGAAGAGGTGTATGTTAAACAACCACCTGGCTTTGCAGACCCAGATCATCCTGATTATGTCTGCAAGCTTGATAAAGCTCTTTATGGGCTGCACCAAGCTCCAAGAAAGTGGTATGAAACACTATCTCAGTATCTCTGCCAACATGGTTACAAGAGGGGTACTATAGATGAACTTTCTTCATCAAAGGGACAGGGAATGACTTAATGCTGGTTCAAGTATATGTGGATGACATTATCTTCGGGTCAACTAATCCAAAGCTCTATAAAGACTTTGAGAGGCTGATGAAGAACAGATTTGAAATGAGTGCCATGGGGGAACTAAATTTCTTTCTGGAATTCAAGTGAAGCAAGTTGACAATGGCATCTTCATAAGTCAGTCAAAGTATGTGCAAGACATACTTACAAGATTCAACATGACTGAATGTAAGGTTGCTAAGACACCCATAGCCAGAAACCACTCCCTAGGACCTGATCTTGAGGGGGAGTGTGTGGATGAACATCTTTACAGGGCTATGATTGGGTCTCTTATGTACCTAACAGCCAGCAGGCCTGATATCATGTTTGCCACATGCATTTGTGCAAGATATCAAGCATGCATTTGTGCAAGATATCAAGCCAACCCCAAGATGTCACACCTAGTTGCTGTCAAGAGGATTCTTAGATATCTCAAAGGTGCTCCCAAGCTTGGCCTTTGGTATCCAAAGAGTTCTGACTTCAATCTGTATGCTTATACAGATAGTGACTATGGTGGTTGCAGCATGACTGCAAAGTCTACATCTGGGGGATGTCAATTCCTTGGTGGAAGGATTGTCTCATGGCAATGCAAGAAACAATCCTGTGTCTCTGCATCAACTGCTAAGGTTGAATACATTGCTGCTGCAAGTTGCTGTGCTCAAGTGCTTTGGATTCAGAATCAAATGCTGGACTATGGATTCAACTTCAAAGAGACTCCCATCCATATAGACAACAATAGTGCTATCTCCATTACAAAGAATCCTGTGCAGCACTCAAGGACCAAACACATCAACATCAGGTATCATTTGATTAGAGATAATTTGAGAAGGGATTAATCAAATTAGTCAAAGTTAACACAAATGAACAATATGCTGATCTGTTCACTAAAGTTTTGATGAACAGAGATTCAAATATCTTGTATCAGCTATTGGGATGATTAACTTTGAGTAATTTTAAAAAAAACTTAAATCAACTTTATTTCTAAAACCTGTGTGTTCTAAGTTGTCTATTTTATCACTTCATAAGCCCAGTTTATTTTAGAAGAAAAATTTTAATGATATTTCTTAGATTTTTGAAAAATTTTTAAAACATATTTTCCTTCGGAAGATTTCAAGTTGCCTTCGGAAGAAATTTATGTCTTCAAATCAAGAACTACTTATAAGAAATTTACCTTCGGAAGAAATTCTGAGAATATCTTCCGAAGCTTAAATATGCTTCTAAGTACTTGCATGTATTTGAAGGACAAATATCTTCCGAAAGCAATTAAGTCTCAGAAGAATCATTCTCTTTAGAATAAAACTCCCAAGACTTAATATCTTCCGAAATCAAATATGTGTCGGAAGAAAAACTCTCTAAGTAATTTTCTTCCGAAGCCAAATTTTCACATTTCTTAAGAATATATTCCGAAGCCAAATTGGCTTTGGAAGCTTTTTCTCATAACTTCCGAAGCACAAATTACCTTCGAAAGGGTTTCAACTTCTAAGAAAACTACCTTTTTGGGTGCTTTTTCAGAAGTAGGACCTACTTTCGGATTTCAAAGTTTATCCTCTTGCATTAACTTTGTCTTAAATTCATTCCATATATATTCTTAACGGTTCCTCTTCTTCTCACTTTTTTCTTCTTCCACAAATTCTTGACCTAAAATTCTCTTAAAATTAACCTTCTTCTTCACCAACAAACTTCCTTCATAAACATTAATCGACAAAACCAACCGGGTTTACCATGCACCTTCACAGACAACACAATCAGGTTGCTTTGTTAGACTCTGAGAAAGATCCTTATTTCTCAGAGGTCTGTCGATACCTTTCTGCGTCTCACTACTTCACCTCCCTTACCATTGATCCTCCTCTTTATGAGGATCAGTTACTTGCATTCTGGAGGACCTGCCAAGAGGTCACCATGGATGGGGAGAAGGCACTATCTGCTATAGTGCAGGGGAGGACAATCTTCATCACTCCGGCCATCATAAGCTCACACCTTCAGCTGGATGATGAAGAAGGTGAGTTGTCCTTTCCGAAAGCTGCTGTCAACCATTCTTTTCAGCAGATGGGCTATGAGGGTGACTTCTCAGTCAAAACCTCCAGGAAGGGGAAAGTCTCATCCAAATGGAAATACCTCCTCCATGTCATCATACACAATCTCTCCAACAAGCATGGAGGATGGGATCAAGTTCCAGAGGACCTCTTCTTCATAGTTCATGGAATGGTTCAGGGGGTCAAATACAGGTACTCTCAATTTGTCTATACAAATTTACTTGCTAATTTAGACTCCTTAGAATACTACATGTTCCCGCGATATGTCCAGCACATTCTCAACTGTGAACTGGGCTCACAGTTGAGGGAATAGTAATATTCTTAAATTGGGACAGATGAAGCCCAGCATCTTTAAAATACTGAGAAAGCCTACTGTTGGCTTCTTCGGGTAGAAACAGCCCTGGTTCCAAAAATGTTTGAGCTCATTGCTCAGGGTGGCAACCTAGCAGCACCAGCTAGTGTTGAACCCACACCCTCTACCTCAACTCCACCCCTACAGCCTCAAATTACCATCACCTACAAAAGAAAAACCAAACAAACCCCTGCACCTGCTACTGAGCATGTGCAGGTCCCCATATCACAACCCATACAGGAGGAAGTGGAATCTCGAGCTCCCACTTCCCCTGAGGAGCAGACCACTCCCATCTCTTAAATGATCAGTGCTGAGGTTCCTCATGCTCAGCCTGATGAGCTCACATCCCCAACAGCCTTAAGCCATCACTCTGAGTCTCAACACTCAAGTGATCAGCCTTCAGGGGATAGTTACCATCCTCAGCTTCTAGACTTAAACCACCCTGGGTTTCAATCACCCAATTCCCAGCCTTGATTTCTATAATGATGAGGACTTGGGTTTCAGTGAGTACAATGAGTCTCTCCTTTCTTCCCACACTCAAGGAGAAATGAGTACTCCTGACTCACCCAGGTCTAGCCCACATCATTACCCACAACTGAGGTGGGTCTTCCTGAACATGTTCAGGAGATCCATATGGAAGAGGCTCTCACTTTAGAAATCAGTAAGACCTCAACCATGGCAACCCAGCCTCTTGACACTTCTCTGGAAGTTGTCATGATACAGGGGAAATCCAGCAGCCAAGAACACTATGCTGGTGATGAGGAAGAAGACTTTGGTCCAATTCTCTCATCCCCTAGTGATTCTTCAACTGAAGATGAGGAGAGTCTGAAACATAGGGTGCATAAACTGACAAACACGTGCACCTATCTAGTTTCAAAGATAGTTCACCTGGAATCTCAGGTGACTATCTTGCAGCAGAGGGTCAATGACCAGCAACTTGAGATCATCGATCTCAAGGGCCAGTTAGCTGAGAGACCCTTAAGGAGGACTCAACCAGGTCTATAAGAACCTGTGGAAGTGATGGATGACACCCCCAGCTCACCTATGCAAGAAGGTGATGCTACCAAAAAGGGAGAGAAAGTCCTCACAACCACAGAACCTGGGAGTTCCTCCCAGAGTATGGACATAGAGGAGTCACCAACCTCTCTTGCAATTGTCCAGACTCAGCAACCTCCTCAAGTCATGAACATAGACTTACTCATTCAACACTTGTTTGAGGAGGAATTCCAAGAGCAATGTCTGCTCCCTCTGAGAATCCAATTATGGGATGGGGGTATGACACCAACAGAAGAGCTCTTGTGATCTCTAGAGCTCAGGGTCAACTGGAAATCTTCAACTTCTCACACCTGAGTTTCTATGAGTGCATCAATCTGGTGAATCTTCCACTTGTCAACCCAAGCCACAACAGACAAGCTGAGAGATTAGCAGACCGGATTCAAGATAGGGTGCTAGAGAAATTCAAATTGAGATCAAAATTATATAGACAGAGGCTAGCAGGTGAGATCTTTGGTCAACTGGATGTTGAGGTGGACCCAAAGATTAGCTTCGAAGGGAAAACCTTGACTGAAGGCCCAGAGGTTGAGCTTGTGAACCTTAGACAGGATCTCCCTCTGCACCCAGTACCCTCAGTGAGGCACCAGCTGGTGAAGGTGTCTCATAACCTCTCTCTGGCCAGAGCTTGACTGCTGAACCAAGCAATGAAGGCCAAAGTTCTCTCCACCTTGAGTCACCAAGGCCTGTGGTTGACAAAAGGAAAAGGAAATTAACTCCTGAGGAGATAGAGGAGGAGAAGAGAGAGAGAGAAAGAGGAAGCTGAGGGGAGAGAGTTCAAGTAGGTCCCCAGGCTTCATGGAAGCTGCAATCCAGGCTGCCCCTAGGCCAAATACTCAAGAAGATGAGTTAAGGGCAGCCAGGCTAAACTACCTGGGGACCAGGAACTACAACATAGATGAACTCATCTCTCTCCCCTTAGAAGAGTTGAATGAGCTGGCTGACACTGAGTTGTCAAAGGAGAGGAGGGAGGCAGAGGATGCAGCATTGCTCCTCAAAGCTAAGGAAGAAAAGAGACTGAAAAGGCTCTACAAATAGGCTTCTGTCCTCTCCCCAGCTCAAAAAAGCCTTGAGACAGAGGATGTGGCAACTGCACAACCTTAGGTAGACAAGGAATCCGATAAAATCAACATGATCAATTATCTGAGTACCACAGGCCTCTATCAGGCATCTGCACTTCTTCCCCTATCCTATGAGTATGTAGAGTTTGAATATCTCAAGTTGCTAGAGCAACGAGTCATGAAAGAAAAAAAGCTGCTAAGAGAAAGCTCAGGGAAGAAGCTGCAAAGTCAAGAGCCATCATCCATAAAAGCCAAAAGAAGTCTGCTGACAGACAAAGGATGATGAGCTTCTTGAAGCTGTATGGATTCTCCGGAAGGAGGCTTGGTCCTATGTCTCTATCCATAATGGATGAGCATATAAGGGTGATCAAGCAGAAGATCAAAAGGGGAGAGCTTGTGGACTTACATTCTCCACCAAGTGATCAAAAGGGGAGGCTTGTGGACTTACATTCTCCACCAAGTCCAGCTTAACCTGAAGTTGAGGTAAAGGTTGAACCCATGAGACAACACAACCTAACCTAGAGCTGCATCTCAGCCAACTTCATCTTCTGATCCACACAGGGTCCTCTTCTCTCTCATTCTAAACCTGTGATAGAAGAGAACCCAACTGAGAGGGACACTACTGAACAATCTGGTGCTGAAGACCAGTCCTCTCAGTTGAAATCATCAAAGAGGAGAAAAATTATGGCCAGAAGAACCCTACAAAGAAAAAGAAAACTAAGGCATCCACCTCTACACCTCAGGATGAGTCAGAACATCCTGAGAAAGTGCATGAAGAGGCTGCTCAACCAACTCCCATTAGAGTAGAGCCTCCTGCAGTTGGAAGACCCATCATGTCCTGGAGTTTTACTGACAATCCAGACAGATGGTATGTCACTAGAGATCAAGGAGGTCAAGATTTCTTGCTTGCCCTTCCTTTGCATGATCTCTATGACATGAGAAGATTCTATGAGAGTCTAAAGGATCCTAACCATATGATGAAGAGAGGTTTGCTGCTGATCCTAATGAGGACTATCAATCTGAAGAATCTTTCTATTTTGTTAGCATCAGCCTAGGGGGAGTTTGTAAGGATCTATCTGAAGATTATGAGGCTGATGCAACCAAAGATCTTCTAACATGCACTAAGGAACAAGGATGAACTTGCTGCGGAAGCTTTACACTCTCTAAAACTCTAAGTGTAAAGTCTTCCGAAGCCAAAAGTTTAGAAGAAATTACTTCGGAAGCTTTACACTTAACAGAAAAATATTCCAAGTGTAAAAACTTCCGAAGCTAGAGGCCAAGTTCTTCCGAAGCCAAAGATGAATTCTTCCGAATCTTCAAAGACAAAGTCTCCCGAAGCCATTTTGCTGTGAAGACTGATTTCTTCGGAAGACAGAGAAAAGATGCTTTCTCTGATCTACTTTTGATAAAGCTAACCAACTTTCTGGTGCAACTCTGATAACTCACCAACTTGTATGAGTCGGTGAAACTTTCATGCTTTAGTGAATTGTAGATAAAGTCTTTGTCTGTAATTTTCTTCTTTTGTTCCTTTAGACTTTTTTTTGTACTAGGAAAAGTCAATGAGCTATGGCATGTCATAGTCACTAGTCAAAAGGCAATCTGCCTTTTGACTCCAGATTGATCTTGTTGTCTAGATCAGTCAATTCCAACTGTCCTTCCAAGTATTTATGGTTATAGGTTGTAGTATAAAGAGTCTCAGTCTTGTATTTTAAATTATGCTTTGAACACTTGTAATAGAACTTGAGATCAATATACAACATCCTTGAAAACTAATACTTGTGTTATTGTTCTAAGTTCTGTCTTATTGTTACTTGTGTTCCTTGTATCTTCAAAATTTCGTGTTCCCCATTTGAACTGTTAAGTGATCTAAGATCACTCCTCTTGTGAAACTAATTGTAGTTAACACCCTAACTCGGTCGTGCATGAGCATATTGGCCGCGGATGATGGGAGAACTTCATAATTATGCGTGCTCAGGCGACAGCAATCCAGAAAATGGGTGACCTTCATGGGAAGTTTTTACCTGACAAACAAAAGCAAATCCTTAAGCTTCTCGTGAGCAAATCGAACAATATTGGTGCCATCAGGGCTGGATGTTATAATATTTAACTTAGATCGATTTTGACTGAAATTAATATAAAAATTAGATAAAATAAGTATGTCATAACTGTATATTTAGTACTTTATAAAATATTATATTTAAAAATGATAAGTGAAAAAATATTAAAAGTAATTGTAATATTAAAATAACAAAATAAAAATAAAATTTAAGTGTGACCTGTATCTTTACACTTCAAGAAGTTATATTATATTTTTCATACAATTTTTTTTGTAGTAATAAAATATAATTACTCTATATTTAAAAAAGAAGTGGGATGAACAGTAGTTTTAGATATCACAGTAGTTGATTTTTAATCTATGGTTGACAGTTGTTGCTGGTTCTTTGGTTTACACGTGACCTGAGAAACGTTGCGTGTCATCTTAGCATCAAAAAGAAAGAGAGAGACGGACACTTCTATCAGAGAAAATGAGCCTGTTGAGAGAGAGGTGAACTGAAGCCATAGACGAATGTTGGAAGAACGCATCATCGAAGAAGAGTCCTGCAACACTAAAGTTGTCTTCTCTTCGGCGATGCCAGTGTTGCGGTGGTTGAGTGACGGTTTTTGCCAGGGTTGCGGCGTTTCCGTTTCCTCCTTGGCGATGGCGGTGATGCGGTGATCGAGAGAGGTCATTTCTAGGGTTTTGGTGATAACCCTTAAAAGAAATTTTATCTCATGAGACTGATCGTCCCCAATAGATCTAGGTTAAACCCCGGATTTCTCTCATCGTCATCAATCGTTCATGTATAAAATCCGGATTAGTCGGGTATTGATTTTGTCTTATTCGTTGGTTTTCACTTATGGTGTGGGCATCATAAGAGGTTTTGGAAATACTCACTCCCTGACATGATTCGACGACCCTAACGATGACAAGAAGGATTTCCAGAAGGTGCATGTCCCGTTCTCTCTACGGTCTGAGTTTTTTGTTTGATTTTATTTTGGTTTGAGTCTTTTTGTTTTCAAGAATATCTTTGTTGCGGTGGCAGAAACCCTGTTTGATCTTGAACAAATTCACAAAGAATATGGTCACAGAGCAAAATAATTCAAAAATGATCATCTTAAGTGAAAAGAGCAAAATCAAGGAACACCAAATCGATATGGATGATGGAATGATTAATCACATTTAAAGGAATGTGTTTCTTGGTTCAAGATAATCATTACAATCTTTTTGTATGTGCTCTTTAGTAGAAAGATGAAGACTCCATTATGGTTGTTTGGGTTAACTGTAAGATGAATCTGTTTAATTTTTACAACTAAGACATCACTATCTACAATCATAAAGACATGATTAAAATCAAGATCCATACATGTTATATCATAATTGTATATTATATCTGTACTTTTTCATGTTCCATTGTAACTCACAAGAATTGTTTAACTTTTAGCTCCAAACTTGAAGTTCCATTAAGGTGGTGGTGTAGGGAAGGCAATGTATATTCAGGCGGTGGTGAAGGGACGCTGTAATCAAGATCAATGTTCTTCAATTTTTTATTGCATATTTTTTCTTATCATGCATTCACTCAAGATCAATGTTCTTTAATTTTTTATTGTATATTTTTTTCTTATCATGCATTCATGTTGGAGGTTTGGGTTGAATGGCCTTGATGTATTGCAAAGTGCAACATATGCAATAGTTTTCATAGCTTTTAGCATGTATCATTAGTCAAGTTCGTTGTTTGAAGTGGCTTCCATGATGTTTGAAAGGAGGTTTGCTTCATTTGTTTACTTTTTTTAAGCATTTGCTTAGGCCCTTGCATAATTTTGACGTTATTTGTATTTTCAATTGCAAACCAAGGTTGGGGTTTTATATATGCACTTTTATGTAGCAAAATATTGTGGTTCCTTGGCTTTAGCATCCACTTGAGAATGAGAATGCATCATAGGCATGTCTTGCAGGTTTGTTTTCTTTGTAGAACTAAAGATATATTTTCTAAGATTTTTGTATGTATAACTTCCTCAGTAAATTTGAATTCTCATGTGTAGTTATCTTCAAGAACATGATGGTAAGGACCACACATTTACATATGAGGTATCTTCTTGAACTTTCTTAATGCATCTTAACAACTTCGCTTTTAGGATGTAACTAAACAGGTAGCTTGTCACTTAGAAGGATGAACATGGTTCTGCAACAACTTAAAAAAGATTGTTAGTTTGTTTTCTTTAATGTCTTTTTGGGTTCAATTTTCGTGTGAAGCTTATAAACTATTCTTATGATTTTTGTGATTTGAACTTGAACTGATGCAACTGCAACTATGAGATATCACTCTCGAGATTGAGATTTCCGACACTATCCACAATGTGGTTTTGGTGGGGTTCGAGCCTGAATCGGGTATGCATGTTCTGGAGTACACGATCATACTTCCGCAGCGAAGGGCGGATGGTAATAACTAGTTAGTTTAAGTTTGAAATATCAATACACGTGGTGTTAACTAATATAAATATACGTATACTAGTAGAAATTTCATGCGTTAAGCGGAGTGTACGACTATTTTTAAAAATCAAATAAAGAATAACTTTTAAACAAACAAATTCTGATAATATAGGATATGATTACATGATTTTGTATCTTTCCTTCTTGTTATTGTTAATCTTTTTCCTTCTTGTTAACTAAAAATGATTATAAATCTTTCGACATGTAAACGGTTCGCTATTTTATATTTTCAGGACACTAAAGTCATTTATCTGGTCAACTCAAACAAAAAAGAGTTGCACAGAATCTTAAATGAACAGATATAAAACAATGCATGGATGTATGGAATAACACATTATACAAACGTAACTAGCCAAGACCTTCCCAAATTAGTTGACAAATACTCGCATATGTGTAGTAGTGGTCTTAAGTTCAAATCCTATGGTTTGCAAAAGAATTTAATTGACTCAGGTCTAACAACATCAATGTTTCCAGTTGTATTAATTAACTGTGGTTCTTCTTGCAGTTGATGAACATATGACATCTATAAGAACACAATAGTAAGAAATAAAAAAGCTATTCTTTTGGATAAGAGTTTGATAAGTGATTAATATGTATTTATGTCTAAGATTAATCTTATTAAACTTCTAAACGATCCTTATCACATAACCAATTAATACAAGCTATCAGTTACTCACTAACCTCTTTCTTTCTTTGAGTGGGTGTTATAAGGGGCTCAAAACGTGAATACACTACAATATTCAAATGATTCTACATATAAAAGTGTTTGTAATTCATCAAGAAGTGTATTCACCGGTGAATAAAATGATGGTTTTAGCTTATAGATTAAGCAATGCTTGTTTGAAATTATCCGAGATAAAAAAAAGTTATAGTATAACACTTGCATGATCGAGTAACTAGACTTCGGTCTGCCTTATAACTTCCTTCCGCTGGAGGTTGAAGAACAACCTTAATCGTGGAATCAAAAACCGCTTTCACTTTTTAATAGTTGTTGATTAAAACATAAAAAAATGTTTCAATTCAAACTTTAATTGTAAAATAGTAAAAACATTTAAACAAATATAATATTTTTATGTTTGATTTATACATTCAATATAAGCAGCTGCACTAATTTGTTTCCTCAGTTGCTCACTCTAAGAAACAAAAAAATAATAATAAATGTACAAACGACTAAAAAAACAATATAAAAAACACTAAGGAACTTAATATAACAATAAATATGACATGACTTTATAAATTGTAATTTATATCTAATTTTTTCTTGACGAGTACTACTGGAACATTTAGTGAAAATCATCGAAGTTCATGCTTCTGTGTATAAATAGTCAAAGTTGATTTTGTAAATTTATACTTATATTGAGTTGATATAATTCAAACTTAACATTGAAGCAGGGTATAGATTAAAAAAGAATAGAGAAAAAAAAATTTAGTCTATGACTTTATATAATTACTCAAATATGTATAAATATTATTATTATTTATATCTAAATTCTTTTTATAATATTATAGAGATCCAATTTGAATAGTAAGTTTTTCTAGAAAAACGTTTTTTTTTCTTGTCGCTTTGAAAAAATCGAATTCTAGTAGTCATGTTCGATCTTTCTACGTGGGACCAACCACTTGTTATGACTTATAAATCTAGAAAAAATTGGTAAAGCAAAAATAAAAATAGAAAGATTATGTTTTACTTATCGAAATAAGTAAACAATCATACTAACAAGTTATAATCCCATGTAGCGCACGTACTGCTATAATAAAAATATTAAACATTAACTAATAAAAAGTTTGGAATTATAAAACGTGTTGATATAAAAATATTATTAAAATTACGGATAAGTAAATAGTTTAGTTAATAAAATAAATTTATGTTTTTAAAACTTTCATATTAAAAACCTTTTCCAAACATTTTGTTTTGTTTAATTTAGAACATTTCGTCATAAAAATGTTTTAGCAAAAAATGTCATTTTTTTATAAAAAATCTATTGTTTTCCAAACTATTGTTTTAACTTCTTTTTTGTTTATGAATTAATTTAAAGAAAAAATGCTATAAAAAAGTTTCACTTTTTTAAAAAAACTCGTTTAAAAACTCGGTTCTAACTATTTTTTTATATTTGTTTTTAAAAAATTGTTTAATATATAATGTTTGTAGTTTTTGTAAAAAATATCGGATTTAAATATTTTATATTTCTCAAAAGGTATGGTTTAAAAAAATCCATAGTTTTAGAATTTGGTTTTTGAAAGAGATAATTTCTAATAAAAATACGTAGTTTAGATTTAATGAAATGTTTTAAAAAATATTGGTTTTAGTAAATTTTGGATTTCAAAAAAAAGATAATTTTTTGAAAATTAGTTATTTTAACCTTTAAAAGTAGATAAATGATTTGTGTGAAAAAATAGATGGGAGAGTAAATGTGATGATAAACATGTCTACTTGTATAATCATTTATATAGTTAGAGTTAATTTCAATTTTAATTTTCAGGTTTGACAAAACTAACTAATTTCCTTTAAAAGTTTAAAAACATCAACTCTAGTTCAAAAGGTTTATTATTTGTCTCAATTTTAATTCATAATTTTTTGAATTAAAGTTGAAACAACTTATGAAACTTTTGAACTGATTGAAACAAATTATAAATTTTTAAAGCTAAATTGGATTTTTTTAATATTTAAAAAATTAATTTTTTTTATAAAACCTCATGGAACAAAATCTAATTTAATTCTTATAGTTAAGATACAATTTAAGTCGGTGACATACGTCCGATCACCACTTCAATTTTCACTTCAACATCTAATTTCTAATGTTTCAAATTTAAACCATTATCCATGTGTTATAAATATATACCTTATTAACTTTTTAGCTTATTACTTAATTTGATTTTTCCACAATAACCTTGGTTTGTAATTGAAAAGAAACACTAATCTGTGACTATTTTAAATTTTCTTGTCGTCTCGGTACAAATTTTTGTTAAAAAGTAAAGTTGTATTTAAAATAGAGTGTTTTTGGGTATCTATTTAATTACATAATATAGACAGTGACATGGTACCGTGAAAAATAAGACCGATACTGACCAAAGAAAAACAATCTATATTCGATCTACAAAACCAAGTCGGTGCAACTTCATACATTTTTTTTATATGTTAATCACACTAATGCCCACGTTGGCAATCCGCTTAACGGAGTTTATAAAACATGACATATTCTGTAGGCTTAATTTCTAGTTAAGAACGAATATCAAATAAAACCATATTAGCACTAAAAATAGTAATTAAATCAATAATGACGTCATATTACTAATTTTCTAAAAGTTGTTAAGTACAAGCTAGTTATTATAGTCGCGGGAGACTTTAAGAGAAAATCATATTTATAGATAAATTTACAGAAAACGTCCTTTATGTTATAAAAAATTACTGGTTTCATCCTTTATTTTTAAAAAACGCGTTGGACGTCCTTTATGAAACACTTTGTAACAGAATCCGTCTTTAGACCAAAGGATGTTAGATTTTTTGGTTAAATTTTATAAAATGATAAAAATACCCTTACTTCTGTAATAAAACAAAAAGAAAATTAAAAACTATCCCCGTCATCTCATCCATCCCCATCCCACTTCACCATCTTCATCCCCATCCATTTCATCATCAACGCCACAAAATCATTCTAATCGCAACTAAAAATCCAACTTACGCTAATCAAGTTCATAAAAATTTACAAGATCAACGTGGAGTTAAATGTGAATTCCAAAAAACCCAATTCATCAAAGCAAAAACCCAATAAACTGTAATTCACACGGTGATCAAATTAATTTCCATCATGTTCATTATCCCTGCAAAATCAGTTGCATCAAATTCAACCCTCATTGTTCATGTATCCTCTTCAAATTGTTCAGCAAACCTTCAATACTATAACTTAAAATCCATTTTCCGTGTATCAATTAGTTCATAATCAATACCCATCGCAGCAGTTTGCTCCAACCGATGGGGAGAAGGCTAAACTCAATTAGTTGTCCAAAACATGTTTGCGATTCAAGGGCTAAACTCAATCAAACAAACTAATGAAAGATCCAAACGACGCTTTTTATGAGATTCAAGGGCTGAAATACAAATCTACGGCACCCTTGTTTGAATCTTGTTTCTGCAATTAGGGTTCTTGGATGGGGGCAAGAAGAAAAGAAGGTTGGAGGACGAGGAGAGAGAGTTAGAGAAACAAGGGTATTTTTTTCTAAGCTTGTTGTTTTTTATATTTTTTTAGTTGTGAAGGACACTTTGGTCATTTAGCATGTCATTTAACGGAAATTCTAACGTCCTTTAGTCTAAAAGATATATCCTGGTACAAAAATTTACATAAAGAACGTCCAGTGCGTTTTTTAAAGATAAATAATGAAAACTGCAATTTTTCATAAACGTAAAGGATGTTTTTTGTAATTTGTCTATTTTATAAGTTGTTATAAATGCTTATAGTTTTATAGTTTAGTAACATTATTGATTGCCTTTTAAAATAATGTGAGTTCTATAAGGTTTAGTGGTATTTAAAAGTAGAAAAAAATAATGGTTAGTAACAATTATTATGGAGCTCTAGTTTACAACACACGACACATGTAATAATAATATCAAAAAGGAAAAATAAGATATATTAGAGCATTTACGGTCTATGCTTTAAAATATATGAGTGAAAGTCTTATATTATATAGATTATTTTAAATAGTGTGAGTGGAGGAGAAAGAAAATATTACTGTTCATATGTAAATTTAAGGATTTACGTTTCAACGCTTATAAATTTTAATATTTAAAAGTGGTCGTGAGTGAAGAAGAGAGAAAAGATAATAAAAAAGTATAAAAATATATTATTTAATTGAAAGGAGAGAGAAGAAGTGATGATTTTTAGTGTACTTATAAGTATGAAAATAAAGAATGGGATGCGAGTGCTCTAGCGGGTTTAAAACATGCTTTGCAGCATGATAAAAACTTATTAATCATGATAAATATAGAACCTCAAAATGATAAATTCGTTATAACAGCAAAAGACGGAAGCATTTTGGAATGGTATGTTTAAAAACACTAAGGAACATAAAAGTTAAATTAAAAACATACTATCACAATCTCTAATATAAAATATAAGAGTGAAACAAAATATGAAAAACAAAATTAAAAAAAGAAAACAAAAGACCAAGATTTATACTATAACTAGTTTTTTTACCCGCCGCACGTTGCGGCGGCATCGTACGCGGTGTAATAAAGTATAGACTAACAATCGATCCGACTTGTATCCGGAGTAAATTTACTCCGAATCGTAAAGTAATTTAAATTTATACCGTTGAACGAAAACTAATTATACTTGACTTGTCTTTTTTCCAAACAAAATTATGTTGAAACGTAGAGCAACTCAAAACGTACATAAAAAAACACATAGATTACAATCGTCCCGACTCGTTTCCCAAACTAAATTTACGTGACCCGGTAGTCTGACCGGGAACTAGAGCGGTTGAACAGCGGATTGGACCGGTTTAATATTATATTTTTATATTTTTAGTACTTTTACATATATTTATAAAATAATTATAATTTTATCTGTTTCTTATATCCGGTCTAACCGGTTGATCCGATCCGACCAGTGAACCGGTTAGAAGTCGGTACATTGTCCGGTCCGGTTCTGATAACATAGGTTAGCATGAGGAGATTTTATTGACATGTTTAAAATACATGTCTTGAAGAATTCATAAGGATTCAAGAAAGTTACAAGCCAAAGGATAGAAACATGGCCGAATCATCCTGATTAATACTTTAGTCCGAGTCAATAAATTTCCCGTTGGTGGTGACGGAGGTAGTTGCTATTTTCACTTAATTAATAGAGAAGTGTGGATTATTTATTAATTATACATTAACAATTTTTTTATCTATTAATAAGAGACATTTTGATAATTTTAGAAAAATTTAATAGATGAGTTAACAACATCCCCTAGGTTGAGGACAACTTTATTATAAACTTAACATAATTAGTATGAAAACGTGTAATAGATGATACTTGAAAAAAGAATCTTGAAAACAGATGTTACCGTATTGATCATTTATGTATATAACTCTTAGTTTACTTATTTTTTCTTTTTATAATTTGAGGTATTTAATACTTTTTTAAAAGTTTACATAAAAATTTAATATTCATCCAACTAAGAACTAAATGTGTTAAGTTCCCAAAAACTATTGGAACATCAATGTGATTTTCGATTTCTATGGACCAAAATTGCTATACGAGTCAACCACGATGACCACTGTATAATTAAACTCTTTTGTAACTTTAGTTGAAAGTCATAAATCTTATCCCTATATCTATACATGCATAAACAAAAGCGGCCAAATTCCTAGAAAAATACATTTTTGGTTTGTTGAATGTTGACAGCTTCATGTGGTTCTAGAACAGTGAAGACTATAAGTTCGAGTGTCATATTCGTATCTCAAAACTTGGTATCTTTGTTATTAAGTATTTTTTCTAACATAATTTAACTTGTTATACAATAATAATGTAAGTTATACATCTTCGATAAAGTTTTGAAAATGATTGTTATCTATTTGCTACCAACATTGAATTCAACCGTTTGTGTTTTGTCTTTTTACGTGGGACTAGACACCCGTTATGACTTGAAGCGAAAATATGAAAATGTCAATATCGGCGGTTTCCTAATTGAACTATCGATGAAGAATAGTTAACAACTAAAACGGGTGAATTGTAGTATTAGACAAAATTAGAGATGACATTTATCTATTTATTTTCTATAAGTTGGTAAGTATAGATTAAGGCTCTTTTTTTTATTAAAAACCACCTAGATTATTTACGATAAATTTGGTTAACATACACTTAAATAATTCAGGAGAAATTATCATCATATACTCTTAGACGGATTCAATATATATTTAAGGGGGCTAGGGACCCACTCAACTACAATAAGCTATTTTATATAGTAGTTAAATTGATTTGGGCACCAAGTTTTTTAGTTCAAGGCACCCAAGTTCTCAAAACTTAACTCCAAATGTGTAACTAATTATTAAACATTGATATATTCTTACGTTTAAATCTTTATGATTTTACTCTAGTTTTTAAAGAAAATTGCTTGTATATGCATATGTAAACTTAGATATTCTCTCATATTTAGACGTTCAAATCTTGTTAGTATGTTTACTCTTTTTTGTGAAGTATAATTTATAGGATTGAAAACGTATATTCAATAAGGTCTTTCTTGCTAATGGTTTATTCCTATTATTTGTATTTGTTCGGATTGTATTTGAATGTATTTACTAATTAATAGTTATTATTGTCATTGATACAAAACAAGAGAAGTGCATGAGCCCATTGTGTCAACTTGTCAACTTAGTCGAGACTTATGAGGTTAGACATTTTACATCTCAAATCACATGCCTAACCAACAATAGCAATATACCAATTTGTTAGTTTCCTACATTGTTTACCGAAATGTGGTTGTCGTAATCCGTGAAACTTGATACAAATTAATATAATTTTTTTGGCCCGACTATTTAAATGTCTAATATAACCCTTCTATGTACTCTGCATTGGCCCCCACTGAAAAAAAGTTCTGGATCCGTCACCGCTAATACTCGAACCACAACTTTGGATTAGAGTGAGGACACCACTCTAAATCATGTTATTACGTTACATCAACTCCCATCTGTAAGTATAGGTAGTTATACATTTATTCTAGACGTCTATGTTATAATTAAATGTTAGGAAATAAATGATAAAGAAGACACAATTGCAGCATTTATGTTGGAACACTACCAAGTCTCTATTATTAAGAACTTATGACATGAAGTAAAGATACATGACCCTATTAATTATTAACTATAAGCAAAGTAAATACAAACATACTATACTAAAACGCTACCAGCGACTTCAAACAATAATTGCAAACAACTTTTAAAACTAACTAGATAATATAGATAAAGTAAATTGACTCTAAACTTTGATCTCCTCCTTATGAGATCGACTTTGCCTTCCGTGGTATGATCATGCATACTCGAAATTGATTGGTATTTTCATAAATACTCAGACGTTAAAGTAAGTCCTCTCGGTCTGACTATGTCTTGCATGGTCCATCAGAGCACGTATATTAAATAGCGTATCAAAACAAATATAAAATTATTAGTTTATGAAAGTTTCAACACATATATGATATATTGACATATCATTAATTACAATCACTAATCAGAAAAAATGTATTTGCTACGGTCAAATCCGTAACAAATCCATAACAAAACGAGTGTTGCTACGAATTTGCTACGGATTTAGTTTGTAGATGATACTTTTGTCGCTAATTTGTCTTGCTACACATTTTGCAACGGACCAATATTTGCAACGGGTTTAGCTATAAAAATTGATGTTGCTAATTAAGCTACACATTTGCTACGAATATTTGTATGGAGTTTGCTACGGGTTTTGTTTGATGTTAGCTATGAAATTTTTGCTACGGAAAATTGGCTGGTAGTTATGGATTTTTAGCCACGGGTTTTGCTATGGATGCTTTATCTAAGATTTTGCTACAAATATTTGCTATGAAATTTAACTATATATTTGCTACATTTTGACTATGGAATTGGCTACGATTTTGCTATGAGTTTTGTTATAATTTTGCTACCAATCTTGCTATGGGTTTGCAATTTTTGCTACGGATTTTATAAAATTATTGCTACGGATTAGCTACGAATTTGGTCTAAAATTTTCAAAAGATTTCCTTGTTATAATGTTATTAAAACTTTTTCTGTAAATGATATATACCATAACTTTTATAATATATACAATTGTAATTAAGGTTAACCAAAACCAAAAAGCATAAGCATCCAATTGCAATAAGTAAACATCTAAAAACATCACAGTAATCCAAACCAAATAGTATAAATATCAAATCATCCAAAAACATTAATGTAGAAATCATAGTGGTTACTAGCATAAACTCTTCATTTTGTGGTAGGTTTTGTGATAGCATTCGAAGTTTCTCACTCATTTCAGCATATAGCCTTGCATTTTCTTCAATTTTCTCCATCACAGCGTTCTTCTCTGCTTTATCATGTTCTAACTCCGCTACTTGTTCTTTCAACCTTTGCACCTATAATAAATAAATTAGCATATCACACTCATAACACATTAATACAAATACATTAAACTCGTGTTTTAACAAACTACAAATAAATAAAGCTAGTATAAAGCACTTCATTCAAGTAAATTGTGTGTTTATGATAGGATGATTCATCTTGACCTATTTTTATATTTTCTATTACCCATCTTGACCAATTAATATCAAATAAAAAAGTACTTTGCCAAAACTAACCTAAGTTGTTAGAATTAGACCCATAATGACTCAAAACTTAATGAGTGACTTTATTTGCCAAGTCTATCCATATCCATGTAAATAATGTCCAGATCAACCCAACTAAAAACAAATAGGTTAGGATTGTCACCTCTAGTTGTTACTAATTCATTGCAAACAATCATCTTTCATACAACAATTTAATATGTGTAAATACAAACCTTTACTACAATGAAACTATTGATATCACAATAAATATACTTTTTTCGTTATTAAAATTCATCGAATTTCTATCACTAAAAGAGAATACAACCTCATCACTTCTCCCAGGTGGATCACTACTAGGCATTGATGGGTGTGCCGGTCAGCACACATACGGGTCACAAGTGTTGCCAGTCCCTACAATCTACTTTTTTATTTCCCCCGCTAGTTTGTGACCACAATTCCATATCAAGTTCAGGGTGTAAGGTATCATCCTCTCCATACCTCTCAACAACACACTCCTATATTTATTTTGAAATAAGAAAAAATTAATGCGTTAACATTCTATAGTTTGCATATATAAATAACTATAAGTGTTTAAAGTTTACATGTAAGAAATAATGCAAAATACACACTTACAATGCTTGAAAATCTAGAATGTGTTCATCACTCTAGAACAAAACATTAAAGACGGGCATTGGCTTCAAAAGATCCACTAAATTTTAGATACAATAGTACATGCGGGTTAACATAATATGGTTAAAAAGCAATATAACCTAAAGTTTTAACCATATTATATACAAGCTAGAAATTCGATTCAAAATGGTACTATAACTTGATTCTACAACCTTGTCTTTGTAAAAGCAACAATACCATGTTTGTATATGAAAACATGCACTATTTATCCTTTTATACGGTGGTTAAAAAAACACGACCATTATTCTAAAATTTTATACCTAGGTAAAAAATATAATTACAAAGTAAAAGAGACTTACTATAGTTTCACCGGCCTCGAGTCAACCCAATTCACGTTATGCTCGTGAATGTTCTCTTCCACATCATCGGCTTCTCTCAAATCATCTCCTATAGACCCACTACCCGTTAATCTGTCTAGGGGTCTCGACCCTTTCTTTGCATGGGTTGGCATCCAGAATTCATCAAGCGTAGCACGTCGTTTAATGTCTTATCCTAAATATTCATATTCAAATTAGATGAAAACTATTATCATAAAGAAACATATATAGAAACATTAACCATATCAAGAAAAATGATTGAACATATATAGTATATGAATTTATCAAGATAAACAGAAAAGTAATAACATATATAACACCATGACGGGAAAACTAAGTACTAATAAGAAATAAAAGACAAAAGTGTCTTATTATTTATTAAGTTTTAGGCTTATTTTTTTACCGAAAGGATACACTTTGAACGAAAAAGGAAGTCATTTTTAGTGTGTATTTTGCATCATCAAGAGAGCGTGAGAAGTGAAATATTATGTATCAAAATATAACAACTTGACATTCTTACCAAATTTTTTTTGACCGTGACAAAGCTTTGACCCGAGCGTATGTCTACCGCCTGTTGCTTTCTTTCTGTTTACACTGTTTATAGAAGATTTGGATTTCCATGAATCGCTATTTCATACCTCAACTAGTGTTGTCCAAGCCTCTTGACTAATCTAGATTGGCTTAAATGGAAGAATGACACTCAAATCGTTCCCAATTTCTATACCCTCTTGATCGCAAGGTCCTTGGCTTTATTACGAGCCCTCTTCAACAAATCAGGAAATTTCCCTTATGCATTTCCCAGCAAGATCGGAGTAAAGGCTTCCACTCATCCTCCCATTGATAGTATTTTGTAAGTAAAAAAACATTTATTAATTATGTATGTATTTTATCAAGTTATCAGCATTGTTATATATAAATATAAGTAAACACCTCAAAAGCTCAAACAAACGTTCTCGATGATAGGAAGGAACATCTTTCCATCCGAGCCAAGGACCCGACCACATAGACTGTAATATGGAACCACTGGTTCGGGAAACCTTATCATGGATATTAAATCTACAAGATGAAAAAATTAAAGCACTATCAAGAATAATTTTTTTTATTTACATGCAAAAAATCAAACAAATAAATACTTACTCGCCATGTTCAACCCAAATTTGAACACGATTTTCTCGTGCAGGTACTGGGTCTGGACTACCGGTCCCCGTCGCCTAGTAGTAGTGATCGGCTCCTCATCGTTGTCGCCACGCTCATGGAGGGACTCATATGCCTCCATAGTTATTCATTGTTTCCTATACTACATCGACCAGTACTCGACCGCCACCTCGACCTCTGTCACTTCCTGTTGAACCACGTGCCATAATTTCTACAAAAAAAATAAAGTTATTAATATTCATAACAACTCTAATATATAGAAATTAGAAAAAAAACATTATATAAACAAGAAGCATTATATAAAAAATGATAAAAAGCATTAATCATTATATTTTAGCTTATAAATATTACTACACAACTAACCAACTAATGAAGTCCGAATCTTATATTATTCTTACATCGTCATCATCAAAATCAGTGTCTTCAAACTCAACTTCTACACCATCATCATCATCATCATCCACCATTTATATCGTTGACTTCTTCGATTATCTCTTCTTGTACATGAGGAACAGGGAGCAAATCATCATCAAGTGCACTTGATGTACATACTAACCTTTCATTATCTTGAAAGACTGCTCATAATCTTCATTATCTCATCACCTACTTCATTAGCATCTTCAGCTAGTTCATAAACCCCCGTCGGTGTTGTTTTACAAACAAACCACCAGTCTTTCAATCCTTTTTCTTTGAAGATATGATATGGTGTATAATACACTTGTTGTGCTTAAGATGCTAGGATAAACGGGTCGTCAACACATCCTATTGCCTTGGGTTTAACATCAACCATATTAGTCTTTTGGTCCACCCTTGCATCGTTCACAGGATCAAACCAAGTGTATTTGAACACACAACAACACACTTCCTAAGTTACTATGATATTCCACCTCTAGGTTTCATCCAACAATCCATAGTAGTCACTTTCATTTTCTATAAGAAGCCCCTTTCACACAAACACACTATTTGGGGACCCGCCCTTGGTAAGCGGTTTGTGTGTGAAACTTGTAACCATTAACCAGATAGCCCTTGTGTGATTGAACATAAGTGAGAGGCCCTTATGCTATATCCCTCAAATGTATTTTTTGAGGGTCATTGATGACCTACATTAATATATTATGTTAACATATTTACAAAAATATAAATTTATTATATATAATATAAGTTTGTTTAAGTGTTATGCTTACATGAAGTTGCCACCATTTAGCAAAAGAACTGTCTTTCTTTTTATCAAGTGTTGCTTGGTCATAATTCGGGAATGAATCTCTCAAATATCATCAAAGGACATAATGGCTTCATGAAGCTCTTGACAATTTAGCAATATATAAGTATGAAACCTGTGTTTGTCTTCATCACTAAGAACTATGTTTTTCCACTTTTATTAAATAATCTTCAAGATGGGTGTTTGAATATACTTAACCGAGAATCAGTACTCAAAGAACATGGTATACTAGGGGCAAAATTGCGAGACTCCACATCAATCGTGTCTTAACTGTTGGCTCAAAATACAAGGAGCAATAGTTAGAAAGTTCATCTACGAGATATGATTCAAAATAGAACCTTCAACCTTGCTCTATTTCGAATCGTTCTTTTCAATCGACCTAACTTCCTTTGAAAGTTGAAGAAAAAAATGTTAGCAATTATATAACATTTAGCATGCAAATGAATATTTTGTTTAGTAAAAACGAGTACCTCTCATATGGATACATCCATCTAAATTGCACCGGTCCCCCAAGAATAGCTTCTTGTCAAGTATAACAAGGTGTTCATTGAGTCAAAATACCAGGTGGAAAAATCTTTTCTAACTTACAAATGGTCACAACTACACTTTCTTCCAGTTTTTGTAAATCCTCGATGTGTAAACCTTTGAACATATTATACGAAAAAATGTGCACAACTCTATTATGGTTCTGATATTTGTTTTGGTAGCATGCTCTTAATACAATAGGCAACAACCGTTGCATAAACACATGACATTCATGACTTTAAAGTTGTAAAAAGTACCATATGTAACGTTTACACACCCACCTATATTCGAAGCATACCCATCGGGGAATTTTATAGTTTTCAACCATTTACATACATCATTTACTTGCATCTTGCTTAAAGTGTATGATGCTTTTGGTTCATACGGTATTATTGTTTCCCACCCAAGTATGCAACAATGGTCGATTGCAAAGTTGCTCCACATCCAGTCTTGCCTTGATATTATCTTTGTTTTTGGGGTATCCATGATTGTGTGAAATAGATTCTCAAAAACATTTTCTCAATGTGCATTACATAAGGTTGTGTCGCGAATTAACAACATGGGCCAATATTCAAGTTCCCAAAAAATGCTTTTCTTTACCCAATTATGGGTTTTACCAAACTCAGAATCTTATTCTTTGGGTTATAGGTATTCCTTCATAGACAGTTGGAATGTAAAGACTTGTTCATATATTTCCCAACCAGTCCAACTCGGGTAGGGGTCTAATGATGACGGTACGGATTTATTAGCCCTAAATCCATTTCTATCACGACGAAATGGGGGGATAGAGGTAAAAAATCTGATGGCAATCAAACCACTCGGTTTGCCTCCAGCATGTAACCGGAAGGATTCTGGTGTCTCCCATACAGTATGGGCAAGCTAAGTGGCCATGCGTGCTCTAGCGGACAACCATCGCGTAGGCAGGGAAAGTCGCTAACCGTCCACAAAAGGATAGCTCTCATCATAAAGTTTTCTTTACGATATGCATCATAAACTTCAAGCCTTCCTCGACAACTCTTTTAGCTCGTCTACTAATGGCCTTAGAAAACATCTAAGTTTTAACCAGGGCTCTTTTCGTCCAGGAATAACCACACATAGTTTAACAAATGAATCTTTTAAACTCATCCATGAAGTAAGTTTAGATTGTAAGAAACACGGGCCATAATGATAAGGGTTTGAGTTCGAGTATTTGGGTTAAATCCGTTAGTGCATAACCCAAGGCGAACATTCCTGACCTCACGGGCAAAGTTAGGATTCACTGAGTCAAAATGCTTCCAAGCCTTACCATCACTTGTTCTCTATCTCTAAAGGAGGCATTTTGACATCTTAACAGGACATTTGATGTCAGTACTATCTTACCACGTGTAGTCACCCTTCGATCTACAACTAATCATTAGAATAAACAAAGTCTAACCACTATTCAAGTTCTCACAATATTCCTATAATAAATCCATCACTATTGGTCATCTTATACATCCACTTCAATCGGTGTACCATTCCATGCCAATAAAGTCAATGTCAACCCTAAAAGTTTAAGTAATTACAAAATTCTAGTTAACATAAACATACAAAAACCATGTCAATATATCATTGTTTGGGGATTATGCAATAAATTTTATAAAACAATTTCAATTTTGAATGGTTAAACATATTTTAAACATATGATCCAGCCAAACTCTATGTCGATAGATTCTTCCACTTAATAGGCCCCTATAAAATAGATTCAAAGTCATAACCATATAACATAAACATTAAAATTTCTTTGCAGTCAAACAAAATGATTTAGTATGGTTAACTATGTGGAGAGAAACATATAATATGCAGATCATATAATTATGTGTAATGAATCATAAAGTAACATCAACAATTAGATTGCTTCATATGTAAAAAGTAACGTTCTAACATATAATTATAAAATTAGTTAGATTATACAAACTAATTATTTTGCCAAGGATGGAATAACACCGAAACAAGAAGGATACGAAACAAGAAAGATATGCGAATCAAATACTTAAACAAGTTGCTATGTCAACTTGCAATGCCATCACCTAGCTGCCGGCGCTATATTGAAGTTAAGCAAAGATGACAGATAAAGGCAGTAGCCCTAACTGAGTACAGGAGATTACTGAAAGCATCCACTACTGATCTTAAGCAATATTAATAAAACACCTAAGTCTACAATCACATTACGATCACATGAATTTATATTTAATTTGAAACTAATAACATTCAAAATTAGATCTTTTACTCAACAAGTGGGGATCATAAACAATGAATATATATGAAAAGCCATGGAAAACCTTGGGGAGTATCTTTCACTCAATTAAACTCTCAAGAACCCTAAAACCTGAAAGCACAATCAGTATTAAAACATGTTCGTAATATTCATCTTAACAAAAGTTCATTCAATCAATTTCATGTCATGACTTACAAGAAATCAAACATATAAACTTACTACTTCATGTAAGACGACTTCACATATGCAGAGAGCAACAGAGAGGAAGAAACGCGAAGCAAGTTGCAAACAGGGTAGAGAGGGTGGGACGAGGCTTCGGTCTCCTGAACTTTCGGATGTTGGTTACCTGTAGATAGTGGGGATTTGGAGGGAAGATGAGGTCAACTTGAAAAAAATGTGTATAAACTTTCTCAGGCCATATCCACGATCATTTATCTTTTAATTCTTTGTTGTATTTGTATTATATATTTATAGTTTAAATGGTTTTTTAATTAATTCTTTATGGATCTCTATTTGTTATTTTTTATTATATATATATGAACGGCTAGTTGGATCACTGACGCGCCATTGGCTCACCCGATCATCTCTATTACTCAAATACGAAACTTGAGATTACCCTCAAGAGAAAACTTACATTAGATGAAAAAAGTCTCCTAACCCACCTGGAACTCCTCTTATTTTTGTCACAGGTGAAACTTGAAATTAATACATTCACCTACTTTTAATTTCATTATTTATTTGTATTTCATTCAGATAGTATTTATTATTATGATGATGGTTATTATTCTTATATGATTTTTTTATATTATATTATTAGTAATTATTTGTCATAAACGATTATGTTTACGATAACACGTTTAACACGGTACTTTAATGAGTTAATAATGTCATAAGCGGTTAAGCGAACTAAACCCATTTATACTCAATTTTAAACGCGCCATTAACGTGTCGATCTATATATGATAAGGAGTCTTAACGGGTCATTTGCATCCATGTTGACTTAAGTCGCTACATTGATTGTTTATGATTGATCATTATTAAATGTACATTAACAATGTTTGTATATTAATCACATCGATTGACCAAGTTGACCACCTTGACTATGCATGACCTAACATGTTGTATTATGTCATAAGTGTAACAATGGGTCATAATACGTCATTAGGGGTAGTATAAGTCATAACAGTCTATAACGAGTATTAATAGGTCATATGTACCCATGCGTGACCGTCGATCGCTATGTTGACTAAGATTTACACTGCTAGTGATTATATACCTTAACCGTTTCATCATGTATCATTATGACTAACCAAGTTTGGCCTACATCACCTATGTTTGACCTATACATCATATTATGTTATAAGTGTCATCAAAGTCAATGGTTTATATTACATAATATACCATATGCACCATTTGGAACTAATAATCAGATTGCAATAATTATCCCTAAATATTCAATCGTCTCGTTGATCTTCCTTGGCAATATTGACGATAGTTGCCTAAGAGACACTAATTGGTGATCATAATAAAATAGGCTTAATTGACCATGTGTGAAATTTGACACACAATATCCTCTAATGATCATATTAACCTATTCACTTTAAATCAGGTCATAGCCCCTAGCTAAATACTTACCATGATTTCATCATAAGAGTCACTAACTACATATAATAATATTCAAATAGGATTCGAAAACCTCGAAATTCAATTCGATTTGAGTCGAAAATTACTAATTTGAATTTCAATTCGAATTGTCAAATTCAAATTCGATTGATTCGAAGTCTTATTATCGAATTCGAATGAAATTCTATATGTGTCTTATGATTTTCGAATAAAAATATACACATTTACATTTATTTATTTTATATATTAATTTAAAAATATGTATATAAGGCACTATTAGGCACTTGAATATTTGTGTGTTACGCTTGTATTTTTATTTTGATCATTTGAATTGGATTTTTCGAATAAAAAAAAACTTATTTGATTATTATATCTTTTTCCAAAATGATTTGAGTAATCGAAATTTCTTTCGAATACGAACTGAATTCGAATTCTGTTTGAAAATTTCATATTAGATTCGATTTGAAATCGACTTATCTTTCAAATTCAAATCGAATTCGATGTGTTTGGAAAATTAAAGTTCAACTTAATCGACTCTATTAACTTGAATTTGGTTTGATTTGATGAAACCGCTATAACTAAATTTTATTAGTTAATCATGATTAACTGAGATCAAATCTAGTACTGTATTATGCATCATGACCATTATTGACGAACAATGACCCTAATTGATCACTAACTATTATTTACCCTAACTGATTATCATTAACCATTATTGACCTTCATTGACTATATAAATTTGCACTATTTAACCTTAATTCATCACAATTGATCCTAAATAATTTATTATTAATTCTCCAATAGTACATTCACATTTAGCTACTCGATGGAACGTTGAAGCTAGCCAGCTTTGAAGTAATAGGAATTAGGTAAGAAGCAAGGACCGATTGGACAGTTATACATGACTAACTACGAGTGCAAAGTTTTTTAATAACTTATAGCGAGTCTTGCGCCTTAATGAATCGTATTGGTTCTTGAGGGTTATAATAGCTTTAACAGGTCACGATGAATCTCACTTGATTATATTAATATTAATTTTATTATGTTTGATGAATTATGTCAATAGGTAATCAAAACTCATTTTCTTATATATTTACTATAGTTTTTATTAACTATTCTGTTTATTTATTTAGAGTTGTTTATATCTTTTGATTTCGTGAGAAATTTACAAAGGTTTTTATTGTGTGACTTATTTAGTTTTCAAAAACTTATTTCTTGATTCTAATATGACTTTCTCTATAATTTTAACTAATTTATTTTCAATATCCTAAATTTTAACTAATTTATTTTCAACTATCCTAAATATCTATTTTCTTAATTTTGCTAAGGATTTTGCTACGGATTTTACTACGGTTATTAATATTTATCATGTATTATTTTTCTAGATTTAGGTTTTGTTACGGATTTTACTATGGATTCTTTTGATGATATTTTTATCATTATTTAAAATCTTATATTTCACTTTTGCTACGAAATTTCTACGGTTATTATTCAATTAATTTTTGAATGTTTATTCCTTAGTCTTGCTATGGATTTTGCTACGGGTGTTACTAAACTATTTTTAGTTATTTTTTCAACATTTATCTCTTGAATTTGCTACGAATTTGCTACGAATTGCTACGAATTTAATTAAATTATTTTTAATATATTTATTTTAAAACTTTGCTATAACTTTCTTACGGATTTGCTATGAACACATTTTGCTATGGTTTATCCGAAGGCAAACGTAGCAACATCTATCCGTATCAACCCGTAGCTAATCCATATCAAATTTACTACTGATTTTTTCATAGCAAAAATCCGTAGGAGACACTTGTTTGTGTAGTATGAATATTCTTAGTACGCTCAAGAATGGCAACACATAGACTAAAACCAAGCGATATTACATTTTCTTAAACAAGTAATAACATACAAATAACCTTCTCCTTCCGATAAACAAGATCTGGTGCATACAAAGTTCCCCATTTTTTTATTTTGATTTTTCTGCTAAATAATTTTGGTCTGGATTTTAGGATCATATTCGATGGAGAACTGTAAATTTGGACGTGAAATTTCGTGATAAATTTTGTGTTTTAAAAAAGAAGCTTAAAAATTTATAAAATAGAATCTAATTAGTATTTATGTAAATAATTTGTTAGTAAAGCGAGTAATTAAAACCAAGATTATGACATATGTAAAACTAGATTAACTTACATAAACTTTTGCATGTAAAACAAGATTACAACACAATAAACTAGGTTACAGATATGTACTAGTCGTACGTATATGTGACCAAATATATAATAGATTGAACGAAAAAATAATTAACAAATTATCCATATGTAGATTAGACATACAAATATACAATAATGATTGACAAAGTACTGAAGTAAATATATGCAATTTACTTATTGTTAAAGAATTTTATATATTAAATGGTAAGTGATGCATTTTAATGGAAGTTGTAACAATGATAATGAACTATTAGTTTGAAAAAACGTTTTTCTTGCTCGGTGCTTACATCACATTGAATTTAACTAAAATTGTTTTGTCTATAAAAGTTGCTTAAAAGAAAAAACAAATAATGTGCAGCGAAAATTATGTCTATCCACAAAATAATGGAGGGGCCTATATGTATATCCAAGATTATACATGATTTGAATTTTTGTTAAAGGTTGAATTTAATGATAGATTAATAGTTTTTCGTTGTTGCTTTATGAATTTGATAATAGATTAATAATTGTGAGGTGTTACCGTATCACTTGAATTTTTGTTAAAGGTTGAATTTGATTATTTGTTCGTTGTTGGAATTCTTATTTTAAATATTGTTACTTAGATTTGAAAGTTTTGTTGAAAGTAAGAAAGTTTTATATTTTTCAATTTTAGTGTTTGACAGTAAGACTACTAGTTTGATTTGATTAGCACCAACTTTGATTTTTCATTGTTACTTTGAATGTTAGAATTTAACTCCAGTTAGAATTTAAAATATTGTATGTCATGTGATACGGTACATCGGGTACAATCACGCGTGAGATATGAAGACAAGTAAGAAAAAAATAAATCTAAACTGAAAATATTAATAACTTAATAATAATCTTTATAGTATGCAAAATATAATTTTGTAAATGGTATTCCTAGGCGTTATATTTGACAAGTGAGAAGGAATTGTAGTTAGAAGTGGAAACGAGATAAGTAGTTCGTACGCTACTCGAGATTGAATCGATAAAAGTTAGAAACAAGTTGAGTCTAATTTAGTCCGAGCGGAGCCCGAGCCTGAAAAGAGCTCATTAATTTATCGAGCCAAAGCCCAAGTTTCACATATCAAACACGAGCTAACGGTATATTTGTTTAATTTATTAAATATATTCATACATATAATTATTATTATATATAAATTTATGATAAAAACAGTAATGTATAATGTTCTACATAAACAAAATATTATAAATATTTATAAAATTAATTATAAACCTGAGGTGCATTTATGCAATTTTCTCTAATAATTAAATAATCAACAAGCCTAGCCTGAGCCAAACTCGAACTATAAAAATAAAACTCAAAACGAACCAAACTGCGAGCTTGAGCTCTCTTAAGTCAAAACGAGTTACGCTCGAGCCTATACGAGCTCGGGCTCGGCTCGCCTTGATTTGCACCCCGAATTGTAGTCTAATCCATCTTCTGTCTAGGTATTTTTTTTTCATGAAGTTGACGGTTCGAGACTCATAATATATAACACTACATATTAAACATAGATTAGATGATGGTTACTATCTGACATTTTAAAAAATTCGTATAAAGTTTATGCGCAAAAATAATCATAGATTGGGGTTTGGCCACCTTTGTTATTTTCATTAAAAAAAAATTTCTTGCATTTTTGTTCTCCAAGGTTTGAAAATTTAACATTTTATTCAAATGTTAGCTTTACTATTTTTAAAATGTTATATATCCATCGTAAAAATAGTACTTATGTAAACTTTCATATAGAAATAAAATCCTAATTTATATTTATGTGTTGTTGATAAAATTTATTTATGAAATTCATGTTTTAAATGAAAATGATGAATTTTTTCAAATCTTAAAAGCCAGATGTAAAAAAAAAAATATTTTTAAATGAAAATAACAAATCTAAATAACCACAAGGAGCAAAACGAACTTTCACTCGACAAAGAGACTATACAACTCATTCAACTCTCTCTCTCTCTCTTTCACACATACACGTTACATCACGATCATAATCCACTCTCATCCGGAATGTGAAAATAGTCTATTCAAATGAATCAACTCTATTATCAAATTCAAATTATTCTAATTATAGATGAATTAAATTTATATATTTACAGCAGAAAAGAATTACAAAATCAAAAAATAAATAATAAAAAATAGATTTCTTAAAATGTAAAATATTACAATTGTTAATAATTCACGAATAAAACTAAATAAAAATAAATCGTATAAGAGTGTCGCATACGAAACCTTTATCCTGTTAAGTATAAAGATTAAGGGTGATCTCTATCTATATATCTTGTAGAATCTGTACTGTTTGAAGTTCTCGTGTCATCGAATAGGAAGATCATTGCTTGAATCATCTTTAATAATGTAATAGTATATATTCTTCAAACAAATCATTGGAACACTTGTTGGAGCTCGATGATGATGATGATGATTTCAATTCATGGCAAGATAATAAGTAAAACTTAAATGGGTGTGAAAAGTTTGTTTTTAAACACTCATCAGAGCTCGATGATGGTGATGAGATCCATAGAAACAAAATAAGTAAAATGAAAGTGACATGTGAAAAGAGCGTGCAAAAGTACGTAAATTAGTTTAGACTCATAAGAAATTTTTTTTTAATATTTTGTTAATTTAAAACAGTTGAACAACTATATTCTGGCAGTTGTATTTTTTTTTAGCCTCACTATCCTACTTACCCTCTCCCCCTCACACTTACCTCTCATGCAAAAAAGTGGAGTGGTGTTCCACCTCTTCACTCGTGTACTCATCCCTCTCTCTCCAATGGGAGAGGAGTGAGTACGTGAATGAGATTGACAGAAGCAGTGCGGTTTGAACCACACTATAAGGGGCGGGGTTAAGAGTAACTATTTTATGGGAACGAACTCTATATATATTAAAAAATTTACACCACCGAACTAAAAATTACACTACCGAACAAAAAATTAATACTACTGACGAAAAAAATGACCCCACCCCCGGATGGGGTCCACTCATTCAATCACCACCAATTCTCCCTCTTAAAAGAAATAAACGAAGCAATGAGAAGACGAATTAAAGTACACACGGTATACGTGTAACCAATGTAATAAATCTTGTACATTAATAAAAGAGTATGGCCACTTTAGTGAGTTAGATGTGAGACATTTTTAACCTTCAATAAAGATTAATAGTATGGTCAATACCGCTCGCTCTAGCTAAACGGTATACGTATACGTGCTTACTTTTATAACGTCAAAATCATGCATTTTTACGAAAGCCCTTCCAACTCTCTTTATAAGTAGTTGTTCCTCCAATTCTAAAGCAATCAAATAATTAACAAAACTAGATCTGATTCCCTCATAGGTATGCATATATATGATCTTTAAGAAGATTCATACCCATACATACAGATCGCATGTCCTGAGTTTAATTTCTTCTTTAATTAATCTACAGGTTCTTCAATTCCATTAGTTTAAAACCATGGGTGCAGGTGGGCGTATGAATGAAACTACAACCAAAAGAGATATCTTCAAACATGTTTCAGTCGAAAAACCACCATTTGGGGTCGCCGATCTGAAGAAAGCGATACCACCTCACTGCTTCAAGCGATCTCTTTCAACCTCTTTGTACTATCTATACGCGATTTGTGCGCAAGTTTCTTATTATTCTATATCGCGATAATTACATATATCCCTCCCTCAACCCTTCTCCTACATCGCATGGCCGTTTACTGGCTCCTTCAAGGCAGCATCATGGTAGCATTGTGGTCCCATTGTCCATGATTGTTGTCACAACTGCTTTAGTGATTACCAATGGCTCGATGACAACCGTTGGGTTCATCATTCACTCGTGTATCCTCACTCCATACTTCGCTTTCAAATACAGTCACCGTAGTCACCATGCTAACACGAGTTCAATCGAAAAGGATGAGAATTGGGTCCCTAAACTCAAGAAGACACATGGTTGTTGAAGTCCTTTGCAACCCTTTGGGAATGTGTTGATACTTATACTCACGTTTTTAATCGGTTACCCTGGCTACTTTTTGGTCAATCTTCGTGGTAGGATCTACAAGGGCTTCCCGAGCACTATAACCGTTAGGCCCGATCTTCACGACAGCGAGCGCGCGCTCATGTTCTTCTCTCCAATATTGGAGTTTTTACTGTTCTTTATGGACTTTACCAATTGGTGCAAAAGCAGGTTTTAAATGGTTATTTTACATCTATGGTATCCTTGGATGGTTTTGGGCATGTTTGTTTTATTGTTCACTTATCTAAACCACAACCACCGTCTATTGCTCGCTATGATGCAACCGAATGGGATTGGTTGAGGGGCGCCTTATCGACAATCGATAGGGATTATGGGATTTTGAACACTCTTTCATGATGAACCAATGGTCATGTGGCTCACCATTTGTTCGCCACCATTCCACATTATCATCTACTTGAGGCCACAGAAGCCATCAAACTATATTGGGTGAGTATTATAACTATGATGATACTCCCATATTAAAGGCAATATTTAGAGACACAAAAGAGTGTGTGTTTATTCAAGAGGATCATGAGAAAAAAGGCGTTTATTGGTTCCACAAGTAGATCATTATATGTGATATAAAATGAAAGTTTCAGTGACCCAGACAGTTGTATGTTCAAACACTTGCACTCTTGTTTTCTTGTTTCTTTTTTCTTACTTTAAAAATAATATATATTGTCTGCTTTTCTGTGAGATAAATATAAGAATACAATTAACGTTATGTTGCTTCTGTTATTTCTTTTATACATGTTATTTAATGGGTTCTCTAATCACATATTGCAATTTTCTTATGTAAAAATCAATCTGTGCAAACATAGTAATCGGAATGGTAAAAGAGATGTCCATGGTGAATTTTTTATGAAGTGGATGACAAACTTTTCTAGGCAGAGAATGTACGTATTGCTTTTAATTTTTAGCTGGTTGGATGTGACTAGGGAAGATATCACTTTTTTTTTGTCATGACAGTTTTTAACAAATTTACATCAAAATGTAAAAAAATAACTAACAAAATGATGTATTTAGATTTTGTTAAAAACCTAATACAAGAAGTTACAAAAGATTAATCAATTACATACAAATTAGTGATTATAATTAATAAAAGTTAAAAGTCATCATTTGGTAACATTTGCTTGTGCCAAGAGCAGATGTTCCTATACACATATATAGGATCAACCTAGAAATAAAATATTTTACTTTTATCCCTAAAAATCATGAATATGTTACTCCCCAACTAAAACCTAAAAAGTATTATGCATGTTGTACACCGTTATTGATCGAATGACAAAAGTTATGTGCCCGCGTGTGTGAATTTTATAGGCGAGTTATGAATTTTTCATCGTTTCTGGGCGGAAATGTACTGGCTTTGGTTTAAAGATGATCTGCTAGTTGGATTTGACCACACGAATATTAATAATATTTTTTAAGAATGAGTTACTTTTTAATAAACTTTACATTGGAATGTAATACTTAGACAGAAGGGTGTATTAGGAACTTTAAAAAAATTAATATTACAAGTTATAAAAGAAAATCATATTACATACGAAATTAATTATCATGATATAACTTAGAAAGTAAAAAAGTTCATTTGGCCACTTTTGCTTGTGCCAAGAACAGATGCTCCCGACTTCTCATATATACTGGATAGCCTAGAGAAATATTTATTTTTATTCCTAAAAATCATGAATATATTACCCCCAACTGGAACATAAAAAAGTTCTATGCATGTTTACACCGTTAGTAAATAATAATCAAGAAAGTTGGCATCTCAAACTAATATATTAAATATGTAAGGTATGGACATTCTTTTATAGAAAAAACATCATGATTTTGCTTATTAATTCAGTTTATCAAAGTGCAATGTGTTGTCATATTGATGTACCTTATTCTTTCTATTGCACCTAATACCTTGAAGCCTTACTTTAGATTTTTAGCTTTCATGTTATTGTTAATGAGTTTTCTTGCTTTTATGTTTAGAGACGTTTTAGAAGAGTACATATTTATGTTGGTTTAGGGTTAAGAGCAATGGAGATGAATTTTGATTTCTTTTTGTTTAATAGAATTAGGACTGGAATTCTTTATTTAATATTATAGACCTGAAGACTTTTTTTATCTAGAGGTTAAGGCTTGGAGTGAACTTTTGATTTTAAGAAAAATGTCTGACTGCTTCATACGTGACCAAACCAAATGTATATCCTTTTTTTAAAAGGCTGGATCTCTTCTCAATTAAGAAAGAATGAACAAATTTTATTAAACAAGTATTTTATTAAACAAGTATTGATACTTGTTTTATTTTGCAAGTACTGATAGTTCACAAGATTCCTTTGTATCATTATTAAAATGTATTGATTACATGACTATCTGATGTATACCCCATCTAATGCAAAAACCCCTCATAAAATATAGTTTTCTTTGTAGCATCCGCTCTTTCATGTTATAATTTGGTAAAACTAGTCAATTATTTTGCTACGTGAACTCATATATAAAGAATTATGAACATATAAATATTGTGGTGATTCAGAGGTGGTGGTCAAAGCAGGAATGTCGGTATTGTAGCAATTGTTAATCTTGTTTGTTATTATTTGATTGGCATTCCAGTGGGAGCATTTCTGGGTTATCTGGATAACCTTCGAGTAAAGGTAGGTCGAAAATAAACTAGCTAGCTTGTTTTAGGTCGGATCAGGCCTGACTAGGGTGTTTTAAGTTATGACATGTGGATTGTTTTTGTTTGATAGAAAAATATGGATGGAAATGATCAGTGGAGTTGCGACTCAACAAATTGCAATGATATATATGGTGTGGACAACAAACTAGGACCATCAAGTAATAATATGTGCATGTATATGTATATGTATATGCATCCTATTTTTTCTCAAATATTACTTCTTTATTCTTTAGTTTCCTCTCCATGATTAGAGTTAATATAGAAAACTGGAAGAGGATTATATCTGCGAGAAATTACTCTACATCTGTAGTTGGGAAACACCTTAGTCATCACACAAGCTCCATATTATCATTTAAATTTTACCATTAATAAATTTTAAAATTTCTTTCTAGCAACAACATTCTACAAAGGAGTATCTAGCTGTGTTTCATCCACCATCTGATCAGCTGTCAAAGCCCGAACCAAATCCTTGGTTTAAACATAATCTTTTTCCTCACATTTCATATTGAATCATTGACATGTATTGCAAATAAGCTATGATTTTATTTTATTTTAGAGTTGATTGTAAGGCTGAAAAGCAATGATGTTTTAATGGGTTGCATATGAACATAGAAGGCTGATTTGATCCTAGGCTCATAGCAAACATGTACTAGGAGCTATGTTCTTATATATAATTGTAGTCATAATTGGCATAAATAAAAAATATTTATAACGTGTATCTTTATTGGTTAGTCTCAAATCAATTACATCTATCCATATGTTCAAGTATTTTCATATAATTTGGGTTATTGGATTTTAATAATCCAAGTTTTATTTATTGGCCGATTAATCCCAACTCAGTAAATGTTTACAGACACTCCCAATTTTGAGTTTATTTTCCTCTAACGATCCCTTGCTAACTGAGAGTTAACCCGTTAGTTTTTTGATGACGGGACTGCTTTTGTAGCCAAAACACTAAGCAAAAAGTTAAAATCTATCATCAGGTCCGTCAATTTGAAACTTGCACACCCAAAACCCCGTCAATCTCCACCTCCTGATTTGAACTACCCACTCGTTGAAGGTAGATTTCAGGTGATGACTATGGCTAGACAATGGAAAACGGACCTAATTGAGACTAGGCGATGCCTGAGTTGAAAAATGGCTCAAAGTTGGTCTCATTTCATCAAAAAAAACTAACGATGGTTAACTCTCAGTTAAATAATCATTGAAGGAAATAAGTTTAAATTTAGGAGTGATTGTAAATATTTCTTGAGTTGGGATTAATACCGGTCAATAAATGAAAGTTGGAATTATTAAAATCCAATAACCCCTATAATTATTTATAAATTATGATATTTGTATCAATCTGGTGATTCATTTAAAAATTGGAGATGATTTGTAAGCATGTTCTTGATTAACAAATGGGTGTCCCATATTTGCAGCTAGAGAAGCAACCCCTTTGTTTAATTACATTTATTCATTCTCTAAATATCTCTTAAGAATTGCTGAACGTTTTGTATCTTGGTGTTCAAATGTAAATATTTATAGGTTTATGTTTATATTGTGGTAGTTATTAAAAGGTCATTGCGATCACAGTGAACTTACAGAAGAAACACGTTTGATTTTCCTTGCTCTATTGTTTCCGCTTGCTCCACACCTTCAACTTTATACCTTCAAATTTCACTTTTGACACATTATATTGATTTAAAACAAAAATTTTAAACCCCCGCTGCAACACGAGGGTAAAGTTACTAGTTTCTTTTAGATATGTTTATTTAATGGGCCATCTCTAATCACATATTGCAATTTTCTTATGTAAATTGAATGCGTGCAACACATTACTAATCGAAATGGTAAAAAGAGATGTCTGCATGGTGAATTTTTTATGAAGTGGATGACAAACTTTTCTGGCAGAGAATGTACGTATTGCTTTTAATTTTTAGTGTTTGGATGTGACTAGGGAAGATATTACATTTTTTTTGTCATGAACTAGTTTTTAACAAAATTTACATCAAAATTTAAAAAAAATAACTAGCAAAAGGATGTATTTAGATTTTGTTAAAAACTAATACAAAAAGTTACAAAAGATTAATCAAATAACATTATAAATTAGTGATTATAATTAATAAAAGTTAAAATCATCATTTGGTAACATTCGCTAGTGCCAAGAGCAGATGTTCCATACACATATATAGGATCACCTAGAAATAAAAATATTTTACTTTCATCCCTAAAAATCATAAATATGTACTCTCCAACTAAAACAGAAAAAAGTAATAATGCTGTTGTAACTGTTTTGATCGGAATGACAAAAGGTTATGTGCCCGCGTGGTGATTTTTTTATAGGCGCGACGAAATTCAATCGTTTCTTGGCGGAAACATTACTGGCTTTGGCTTAAAGAGATGATCCGCTAGTTGAATGTCACCACTGGGATATTAAATAATATTTTTAAGAATGACTTTTTAATAAAATTTATATCGGAATATAAAAACTTAGATAGAAGGGGTGTATTAGGAATTTTAAACATTTACTATTCCATTATAAAAGAAAAATCATATTACATGCGAAATTAATTATCAAATATAACTTAGAAAGTAAAAAAAAAGAAATTATAATTTGGCAACTTTCGCGTGTGCCAAGAACAGATGTTCCCGACTTCTCTATATACCGGATAGCCTAGAAATAAAGTTATTTATTTTTATGCCTAAAAATCATGAATATATTGCCCCCAACTGAAACATAAAAAAGTTCTATGCATGTTATAGGCCGTTAGTAAATAATAATCGGATTGATAAAAGTGATGTGTTCGCATGGTTAAATTTTTAGTGAATGACAAATTTTAAAGTTATGGGCAGAAAATGTGTCGGTTTTCTTTTTAGATGATCCGCTAGTTGATGTGACCATGGAAATATTAATAATATTTTTCGATGGAATTAGGTGTTTAACAAAGTTTACATCAGAATGTAAAAGATATTAAATAGAAGAGTGTATCTGTAATTTTTTAAAAACTAATATTACAGGTTCAAAAGGAATCAGATTACCGATGAATTAATTACTATAATAACTAAAAAATAAATTTCATCAGTAGGCCACTTCCGCTTCTGTCTAAGAACGGACGTTACTATATAGATCATCTAGAAGTAATTTTTTCTATTTTTATGCCTAAAAACCACAAAAATTTAACCCCTCAAAAGGAATTTTTTTTTTAATTCTAGCGGGTTATACGAAAAGCGCCATAAGTAACTAAACAATCTAAATTCATTCTTCTCTTCTTTGAGTTTTATATAAATTAACACTATACCAACATTTTTACTGGCTATCGAATATTATCATTCTGGTCACATTTGTTGTCTAAGCAGCGCTACATCGCTCTCCTAGAACCAGATGCTAATTTTGCCTAAACCTCATTTCTTTTATTAACATGTCTATACCACTTGGTTATAATATAAGTACATATAGTTTGTTTGTCTATGCCACTTATAGTATGTTTAGGTTGTTTGACTACCACGTAACCCTATAGTATAATTGGTTATACATTAAAATTTTAGGTTAAGTTCTAAGTTATCTAATGCTACTAATATTTATTATTAAATCCAAACTAGCTACGAAATTTCATTGGGCTTATCTAATATCCGTCTTCCATGTATAAGCCTTGGTTGTAAAAATACTTTTTAAATTGAAACTCTTAACATGGTTATTATAAATAACTTGAGCCTTTTAGGTCATATGTAAGGGGTTCATCGGATCATATAAATGATTATTTGGATTTGTTAATTTTTATGACTTTATTCGAAATGCGATCTGAATAATGATATCTTTATCCGATTCAAATCTTCCGAATTAATTCGAATTGGATTCTGATAAATCCGAATTTATCCGAATAATAAAATAATATTTTTTCTTTTTTTTCCTATTCTTTTGGCTAATTATTTTTAAATATTTTACGAATTTAAAATCACAATAAAAAATATAAAACTAGAAAAATAATTTGTTTTAAACACAAATTCAAAATTATAGAATAGGTAATTTTATAAAACCCAAGATTGGATTTTTTTTTTAAATAACAATCGATTATTGTCTAATGTTTTAGGATTAGATACCGAAATTTGTTAAGATTCTTGATTATTGAATTGAAAATATAATAAATAGTAAGGTAATAAATATTAGGCTTGAAACATAGTTTAATTCTTATTCGTTAATCAGATATCCAGCAATCTGTATAAAAATATTATGATATCCAAAATCCGAATTAGAAATTCAAAGTCGGATATGGATCGAATTACGGTTTTCTCGGATTTTTTTTTTTTTTTAACACCCCTAGACTCATATACTTGTAAATAAAAGGGGCTTCGGTCACGTCAGCCCAATATATCAATTTTTAAGCGCAGTTCACATTTATTGGACCATACTATTTTGAATATATATTTTTATATTAATTAAAACTTTTACAAAATGCTGGCAAAAAGCTTTGTGGGCCTTAATTTGGATTTGTTGGCGGTTAAGCCCAATACCTAATTCATATTAATAATTGTTGAGTTATTTACGGTTCAGTATTTTGCCCCAAGTCCATATCAATAAAAGACATTAAGAATCTGTTTGACATCATCATCGTGACTGGTACATAATAGTCAAACTTAAGGGTAAACTATGGAAAGTCCAACGACAGGAGTGAAAGCACTAGGTGTTTAAGGGTATAAACTTAAGCCCCGTTTAATTATAGAATTCTTAGTAATTGAAGTTGGAATTAAAAAAAAATTCATTAAATTCTATTTGATTAATCAACGGATGGAATTGGAATTAAAATATTTTTCCTTATTCCTTGAAATCACATTCTTTCCACTAATCATGAAATGTTTAACAATCCAATTTAATGTTAAAAATTAAAATTTCAATTTTACTAAAAAATGACAACCAAACACGTTATCAATTATAATAAGATTTCAATACAATTCCTGTTTCATTTCCTTTACAAAATATTCTGGGAACTAAACGGCCTCTTAGTGTTAACCAAAGGCTCAAGGTTTATTATTTGGTTATGCTCATCTCTTTACATCTTATCCTACTTACGCCCATTGATTATGCTAAACCATACTTATCTTTTTGTTAAGTGTTACAAAATTTTTCATATTTATAACTTTAATTAAGTCGTGATATCAACTTGTATTGTTGATTTATGTCCTCATTAATACTTAGATTTATGAATATAAGAATATTTGATTTGTTTGTCTATACTCCTTCGATTGGATCATCGAGATGTTCGTGAAAAACATCATGATTTCTTGAACATCATCCGTCAATTGTTGACTTATGCATGATTTATAAAACGGTTATGAACAGTGGATGTTTGCCGACTTACCTATTTATTATTAAGTATAAGCTGTTTTGAAAAGTGTTCTTGGTGTGTTGGTCGGATGGTTGTTCTCTTATTCATTTCGTTCGGGTTCGAGTTCCTTCACTGTTTATTTTTTTTTGAGTGTTTTTGTCTTGCTTTTTTATTTCTTCTTTCGACGTGTGTCCCTGGATGTTGGTTGAATGTCGGTGCATCGCTTTATGGGTGTTCAAACATCCAAAAAACCGTAAATAACCGAAGACAAAACTGTATTCGTAACCCGAAAGTTCGGTTAATAGCTACACAAAATTTGGTAATTATCTGAAAAATCGAATACTAAACCAGTTTAATAGGACAACTGAACGGAATGAATCAATTTAAACGGTTTAATCAGTTGAATTTGGTTCAGTTAGACCTATTTATGATTCGATTAGATTTGGTTAACAGATAACCTCAAGAAATTTTCATAATGGAATAAAAAATTCTGAAAAACCATTAATCAAATCATTAAACCCCCTACTTCCCTTGATATCAATTTGTCTATTCAGAATAATGAAACCTTAATTTCCCTCATCTCTCTCACCATTTATTTTCAAGTAATTACCTTTTTCATCTCTTTCACATCTCTCCTAAGCGTTACCGCTTTCAAATTCTATACAAAAATTCCCCAATTTCAATTTGAATTTACAGTGAAGCACACCAAAGTTCGTACATGTATATTAGGAACTAGGGTTTGTTTTGGTTTTTTTACGATGAACAGATCTGCGTGTGGGCTTATTAAAGACTTCATCGTCGTCTTCATATCGGTATCGATATGTGAAGCATGAGGTTATTGATCGTTTAAGCTCCATGTTTCACTTTCTGGTATGTAATAATATTTTCTTTCTTCTGATTCTTTCCTTTTATGGTTTTGTATCGAATATAAACCATTGTCACTGTTTATATCTACCTATCTATCTTCAGATATAAATTTATTCAAAACTAAACGCAAATTAACCAGTAGGAAATTAATATTATAATCTCTTTATTAGAAAAGGTGTACAACAAACGCAACACGAGTGCAAATCCTTAATTATAACATACACGACAACTTGGTTGTTTTCATTAAAATTTACCTACGGAACCAGTAAATACCAGTATCCTCAGCACCTTCATCTGGTTCCACATAGATGCAGTTCTTTGTTTCTCTCCAGAAAGCCTTTAAAATTGGTGTATCATCAAACTTGTAGTAGTCACCTAATATGGGCTTGATAGCCTTGGTGGCCTCAACAGTGTGATAATGTGGGATCGTTGAGATCAAATGGTGCACCACATGAGCATTTGTCACATCATGAAAGATAGTGTTAAAGATCCCGTAGTCTCTATCGACAGTCGATAAAGCGCCTCTTATCCAATCCCATTCTCTCGAGTCGTAGTGAGCGAGTGAGGGATGGCTATGGTGAAGAAAGGTGAAAAAGATGAAATGCGCATTCATAACCAACAAAGGAGCTCATAGATGCAAAACAACCATGTGGCACTTGTGGCCTGTGCGATCTTGTAAAGCCCGTAGATAGCCGCTACCATTCCACCATCAGAGAGCCAAATCTGCATCCGCTCGCTATCGTTGAAGATAGGACTCTGTGGTAGAAGTGACTCGCGAACCGTCGTATTCCCTACCGTGGATATTGAAGGTAAAGTACATGGGGAAGCTTAGAAGTAACCTAACAACAGTCATGAACAAGTTTCCCAATGGGTTGTTGAGTACTTCTGAATACAGTGTATCGGCCTTTCGTTTGGGGATCCAAACCTCATCATACTCCATTGAGTTGGGTGAGCATGGTGGCTACGGTGACTGTATTTGAAAGAGAAGTAGGGGGTGAGGAAGCACGAGTGGACGATGAAACCAATCGTGTCATCGAGCCCATTGGTACTCGCTAAAGGCGTGATGGCCCAAATCGTGACCGATGCTCCATATGCCCATAAAGCTAGTACCTTGGCAGAACCAATAAATGGCCATGCTATGTAGTTGAGGGGCTTAGGTAGAAGAGGGATATAGTTGAGGCAAGATGGTAAAAAGTATAGCATATCGCGAGTCACGAAAAAGGTAGTAGGAGGAGGTAGCGAGAGACCGCTTAAAACAGTGTGGTGGTATAGCTTTCTTGAGATCACTTATCTCGAAGGAGTTTTTGCTGTGGGAACGCGTTTCAGCACATCTTTGTCGGTGTAGCGTCGTTCATCCGGCCTCCCGCTCCCATTTTATCGTCTCCAAAGCAAAGAACCTGAAAAATTAAGAAAGATTAATCAATCAGTTATCGTATCTTTCGAATTGAAATTATGATGTGTGGTAGTACCCTCAATAGATACCTCTAGTAGAAGTTATTTGCTTTGTTGCTTGATGCTTAGAGATTGCTGTGCTGACCATTTTTATAGTTGGAGTTTGGGGCTTAGTTGCCATTATGAATTAAGTTGACTAAAAGATTTAGTTGTGCATGTAGTAGTAAACGACACATGAGCGTCGGTTAGAGAGTCGCATATGGTGTGCGCATGTTGTTATAAGTTATAAAACTACCAATCTTTTGGAATTAGAAATTAAAAAATAAATACAGGCTCTGAAGTGTTGACTCATGCAAATTGCAAGACAAAATGCTGTTAGTTGTATATAGTAAAACTGCATAAATAATTCCTGATCAAATTACACATTTGGTTTATGGATTTTAAAAATCAAAAGTTATTTAAGTTAGGTGATTTACCTTAGTTGTTCAGTTCAGTTCCCAATATATTATTTTTTCTTTTTATAATTTTATTTCATTTTAGTATTAGTATTTTCAGACTATTAGAGGATTCTTGCGAAGATTCTTGAGATTAATTTTAGAAGTTTAGTGTGAGGATACATTAGTGTTGAAATTATTGATGCACTTTTTAAATATTAGACACTTATCGATCCAAAACTTGTTTAGTTTCACGTACAAAATTAAAAATAATTTCAAAAGCGCAAATGGAATAGACACGAATCGATCTAGGGCATAACCCAAAAGCGCTCACCAGGAGTACGGTTGTAAACCAAATATTTAATTACATCATAGTACATCATAGACCGCAGCAAATCAAACATCACATGGTAACAATCTAGTCGCTAGATTGATCGGTCTCATGAAACAAATATCAAAACACTAATTACCAGTGCAAAAATAGGATCCCTAGCTTGTCTCGCAAACTTTATCACCAAAACACCTGAAATTCGTGATGATAGTTGTTACCCATTGACGCAACCACCATGATGTTGGAGATTTACAACAAATCAAAACAATGATGGTGATGCATAACGGAGTGATTACACATGATGCACCATGGACGGCAGTGGCGGTCCAATAGTTTGGGCAGCAACGACAAGGGGAGAGGGGGCGGGGATTAGGATTTTGCAACTAGGCTAATCACTTTTTTATTGTGTTTCTTAAAACTTTAATCGTATTGTAGCTACTAATAACTTAGTCTCCAAGTTAAGGTTAACTTAATTACACTTTAATCTCCTATAATTCTCTAATAATCATAAATAAACAAGAAGTTTGATTATCTCATTTATACAACAATTAGATAATTATAATATTACCTAACAAACTAACAATTAGTTATACACGTTTTATATATAACTAATCGTTTATTTTATGATTCTCAATTACAAAACTTAGTAAATTAGTTTTTCTTCGTAATTCTAAATTACAAATTTAATTCCATAAATAATCATTTCACTAAATTAGTTGTTTCTAATCACTACAAAAAAATCAAGTTAATGCAACATCATTAAAATATTGCATTAGATCTTTAAAAAGTTACATTACGCCTAATGCAACCTTTTATAGGAGGCTGCATTAGATGCAGTTGCATTAGACCTAATGCAACTTTTTTATTAGATAATGCAACATTTTTTAAAATTGTTGTATTTACTATTCAAACGCAACCTTTTTATTATGCAACCTTTTACATTATAATGTAACTTTTTTTACTTTGAAATGCAACTTTTTTGATACTTAAATGTAACTTTTATTATAATCTAGTTACAAAATGCAACCTTTTTCTAGACTTAATGCAACCATTATAATAACTTTCTAATAAACAAAATGCAATTTATTAACACTATATGCTACATGTACAAATGCAATCTTGAATTCGAATATAAATCGAATAAAAGTTCATGTAAACTCATAAAATATATACAAAATCGATCACACATATATATAATTGAAACAAATTCTACAAGATTACATTACAACCCAAAAACTCATGCATAAAATATGCATAAACATTATGCTTGAAACAGATTCTACAAGATTACATTACAACCACCCAACTACTTTAATTATAATCTCATCAACATTTCCATTTAAACCATAAATTTCTCTTATGATTGCCTTCCTTTCATGTGTACACATGGAGTGGTGCCATCCAAGCATGTAGAATGTAAAAGCAAAAAACTTTATCAATGGATGTTTAAAAGGCAGGGCATTCACATTGGTTTCACATCAAATATTAAAGAGGTATCACATCCAAGCGAACATCAAATCATATGTAACAAGGCAAGTTCTAAATTACACTTCAAATTGTTCGTATCACACTACTTGATATAGAACACAACATACGAGTCAATTGATTTGGTGCAAGCTAACTTCCTAAAGTGTCATAACCTCCTGTCAAAGAAAGATAAGTACCATTGCCCAGACTCAAATCAAGAGAGTTACTTTTAAATGCATGTATGGTAGTAAGGTAATTTAGTATGTTACACATGAATAAGTTGATTAGAGTATTTATTACATGCTTGTCATAATTCCTAAGTAATTGAGAACAATAATATGACATGATAGTTAAAAAGGAAGGACCCAAATAACTTTACAAGACTAGAGAGAATTGTGCTAAGCTTGAAGCTTCTAGTTCATTATTAAACAATCAAAGAATATGTACCTGAGGTAAATAATGAAATGTACACAAAGTCATTCATATTCCCTAAAATTAGTGTATATTTTATAAGTTAAGTTCATTTAAAAAAGTCCTAATAAACTTCTGGTTCTAAATATTCTTACTATCCCATTCAAGCTTCCTATTAGCCATACTTATGCAGGGTAACTCATCTGTATTTAAGGCTTCCACTAGAGAACCAAGTTCTCAAGCTGTGAAGAATATGAACAAATCTTCTCTTGTCAAGTTTTTGATCTGCACAAGTTATGTGAGATAATTGAGTTAGATGACACACACTCTTAAATGTTTGATAAATATTTCAAAAACTTCAAGCAAACCTATTTAAGGTCTTCCTCATAATCACTTATGTTGAAATTAATAGTAGCATCAAGTCCACAAAACTTAATTGCATCATGAGCATATGCCCTGTGGCAAAAACATCAAACTCATACTAATTACTTCATATATTAATATATATGGTCAAATAAGAATTAGGAAGAAGAAAAAAAGATATTTACCTTGCAACAACATGTGTAATGCTAAATCCACCTACAAAATAGATCATAGACAATCAAACAAAGACAAACAGGTCAACTATTGACCATAGAACTGAACCAAGTCCAATTTGATGTAGCAGAACTAGGTCAAGTTTTGGTTCTTCTGTAGATTAATAATTAACACAATATGAACTCAACATATGAATAAGCAACCCGTTAAATATATAAGACAAGATTACTATATGTTGTTACAAGTGTTTAGTGACATGTAGGGAACCCTAGAACGACTAATCTCAGATCAAAAGGTTTATATTATTGTCTATATAAAACTAATAAAACCCATGATGATTAGGTGTGAAGATTATGATTACCCGATGATGATAACAGAAGACGGGGATAATGATATCGCAAAGACAGATCTGAATTCGTTGTTGAGAGTGTAATCTAGTCCGGATTGATAAATATCGAAAACCAAGTCGTTGAGTCAAGCAAAGAGGCTGCCTGTCTACTTGTGTGGGTGAAACACGTTGAACGGATCATAGTAAACAACAATGTCGAATCAGACCACCCCAACCCTAATAAAGATTTTTTTACAATTTAAAAGGAGGTCGTCAAATTTGGTCGGTCACCATTGATCAATAAGAGGGTTAGTTTGTAGTGTAACAAGGATTTTTTACCTGCAGTCATGGTGGCGGTGCTTAACCAGTTCACGATCGATCGAGATTTAGGGAAAGAGCCAGTCCAAGAAGATTGATAATGGGGATGAGTCAATTGTGTTTGAGATTTAAACGGAAATCTAAAATTTTTAGAAAGGTTAAATTATACTATATTGTTTTTTCTAAATATGGAAACTTAAAATACATATTTTTCATTTAGTTGTATAAAAAAATGAATATACACCAAAGTTGATACAAAATGTGCTCTGGACATAATTTTCATTTTGTCGATAAGCCATATGAAACAACATCAAATGATCAGGTCAAGCAATATTTAACATTAATTTCGTACCGAGTGAAATACTCATAGAGATCACTTGTAACATCCGGCCTCTCACACTACCAATATTGTCCGCTTCGCCCACGAGGAGCTCACGGATTTGCTTTTGGTTGCCCGGGTGAAAACTTCCCAGGGAGGTCACCCATCCTTGGATTGCTGCCACCTGTGCATGCTTAACTATGGAGTTCTCCTATCATCCACAGCCAATACGCCCAAAACGCGTTGGTGATATTAGAGGCAGGACATTTCTTATGAACCAGGAATCTCTCCTGTCCACGGCCGATGTAGGATTCGCCTAGAGTGTTACAAACACCCCCCTTTTGGACTCATCATCCTCGATGAGGTTTGCCCCACCATCCTATCAATGGATGTGGGATTTGCCTAAGGTGTCCCTCTGAACACCCCCGGGGACTCACCAACCTTGATGAGGTTTGCCCCACCATCCTGAACGGCACAGGAGTGGCTCTGATACCATTTGTAACATCCGGCCCTTCACACTACCAATATTGTCCGCTTAGCCCATGAGGAGCTCACGGATTTGCTTTTGGTTGCCCGGGTGAAAACTTCCCAGGGAGGTCACTGACACGAGTGTGTTGGAATAGTGTTTTAAGTGTCTAAACGCTAAATATTACGTTTAATTATTCATTTATATGCATGTGATTAAGTTGAATAAGTTAACTATGAGTTGGAAGTGATTTTGTAGGTAAAATAATAAAGTTGGAAGCTTACATGGTGAAACAAGGCATTGGAAGGGTCAAGAAACAAAGTTTCAAAGTGCAGCAGAAAGGCTTCCACCGTAGCCTACTGTAGCCACCGTAGGCTACGCCAGCCCAAGAAAAAAAATCAGCAGAAAGCCCCCTAGCGTAGGCTACGGTGGCCAGCGTAGCCTACGCCAGGGCACATTTTGAAAACCTATAAAAACGCGTTTTGTTATGTTTCAGCCACCACTTGCCCCCCATTCGACCTAGATCGATTTGACATGAATTTTGGGAGTTTCTAGGCCTAAAATTCATCATTCCAACTCTCAAAAACAAGATACAATCATCCGGAATGCAAATCAACAACGGTTTTGAAGATCATTCAAGAACGATGAGCGGCTAATCTTCTCGTGATCTACTTTGGGTATTAGGTTTTGTGTGATTAGGTTTTTGTTTATGTTTAACTTTGTTGGGATTAAACTTTAGAACCTGTTAAGTTCTTTCATAAGTTTAACTTGTGTTTTGGTTATTTAAACAATGATTTTGGTAAACTTTGATTTGAATATCATCTAATCTTCGGAAATTATATGATTGCAAGTTTTGGTTTCTAATTGAATCGGCATTGTGTATTAAGACCTATTAAGTCTTGATTATCGATATCACTTAATCATTACACGCATAGAATCCCCGTTAAGGATTTTCCACCAAGTTGGACTAAACAATTACCGAAAACCAACCCTTGATCCCGGGGTGGATTACTATTTCTCATAATTGTCTTCTTAACTAATTTTTATTATTTGCAATTTGTTTTCCTAGTTCACTTGTTAATTATTTCAAAATCCAATTTTCACAGCCAAGAGGCAATAGTATAAGTAGTTCAACAATTTAGTTTTAGTTAAGTAACTTAATTAAATAATCAAACGAATCGTGTAACACTAACCACATGCTCTCCGTGGATACGATACCTGACTTACCCTAGCTACCTAGGTTGATTAGGTTTTTGCATGACCCCAACGACAGGTCATCAAAATGGCGCCGTTGCCGGGGAGCTAGTGCGCTTTGTGTTATTGGATTTGATTGGTTTTAGTGTTATTATTTGTTTAAGTTTCAAAAAAAATAAAAAAAAAAGTAAAAATAAAATAAAAAATAAGTGAAAAAAAAATCAAAAGTATTTTTTTATTTGCTTTATTTATTCGTCTTTACATTGGGTATTGTAGTTGTGCAGGGTAATTTCTTTGCAGGCTTAGTAAAATCATGGATTGGGATTATGATGATGATTATGATCCATGTATTTATTGTGGGAGCCATTGTCATTGGGTTCAAGATTGTCCATTGTTCGAGAGCAAATATGAAAACATAGAGAGAGGATGTTCTGAATATAGGCGACAAAAGGGATATATGAGAGCAGACTATGAAGATGAAGAGATGTCGTCATATTATTCACACTCTGAACCACTTCCATCATCAAATTATCAAGAATATTATCATGTAGATATGGATTACCACTATGCCCAAGAACGAAATTTTACCAACTATGAACCTCAGATGCCGTATTTCTCATGTTATCAAGAGGAGTATGACGACTACTTCATGAATACCCTCAGTCCACATACGACGATACTCAAGATTCAATAAATTCTAAGCTTGATGTAATCATGAACATGATGATGGAAATGAAGAAAGAGGACAAGCTAAGAGATAAAACATTCGAGTCTTTAGTTAAGCAGGTTAGCCAACTTGCTGTGGATGTGGCCGAACTTAAACAAGAGCAAGGTGAGTTGGCTAGTGATATCATGGTTGATAGTGAAGAAGTTATGGGTCTTCCTGAGCTTGAATATAATTGTTTACAATTAGTTGAAGTCATAACTTCTTTGGAGGAGTCAAAGCCGAATGTAGATCTAGTTTATCCAGAACCTTCTCCTATGCTGACTACTTCAACCATTAAAGTTGGGGAAGAAGATTTGAAGACAAAGATGAAGAAGGTAACACCAATAGACATTGGACGGGTTTTCAAGAAATGGCTCCTCAATAACTACTTTGCTTACATGTTAATTAGTGGGAAACTATTATTAAAATGGAATGTCAACCACCGCGCGTTTATTGGGAATTCGGTAGGCAAATGTTCACTTAAACCACCATAACTATATGAGGTACGGTCTGGCTGAAGACCTAAAACTTAGCGCTTTCCGGGAGGCAACTCGGAGAACTTTGTGGGTATGTTCACTAGAAACCCTCACGAGACTTCACTCGTCCACTCGGGCCTACCGAGGGGTTTAAAAGGCTTGTTGCATATGCTAAATGCAACCGTGATTCCTACGAAAGTGAGTTTAGGACTTAACTTTTGTAATTTTGAATTTATTTTGAAAATTTTATTATTTTTATAGAATTTTAGCTTAAATGATGCAATTGGGGACAATGCAATGCTTTAAGTTGGGGAAAGGGGGTACATCTTTATTTTGAAATTATGGTTTTGGGATTAAATGAAAATTTGCAAAATTTTTAAAATTTTATGTGTTAACCACGACGTAAGAAGTTCGCTTCTACACGATTTGTATAAAGTTTTGCAGGTTGTTGAATAAGACTTGAAGATCGTTACCAATCACGAGGATCCTGCCACAACGAAATAATCAGGTGAACTTGTTCTTTTTATAAATTCTGTGAAAATAATTAAATTTATAGTTTTGCATGTTAGGTCATGTGTACATGTTTGTATTTACATGTTAAACTTAAAAATAAAAAAATATAAAAAAAATGATTGTGATAATACCCTTGAAAAAAAAATAATAATAATCAATGTCCCTTGAAATAAACTTAAGCATTTATGAGAGATGATAGAAAACTAGTATGTTGATACTTATACATGTAATGAATCTTTAGAACAGAAAATACATATAACTTGTGATATGTTGATAGGCTCGACCTGAATATGAACACTAATGTCTTATGTGAATGCTAATAGATGAATATGTGTTTAGTGTTTCCATCCTAGTACCAATAGTTAAAAGTTGAGTCCTGACAAAAACAGATTGAGAATTTATTGCTTTGGCACACGCCATATCTATGTTAACATGACATACTAGTTAAAGAAGAAGAAAAAAAAAAGGAAAAATGAAAAAAATGTATATGTAGTTATTTGGGGAAAAAGAGCAAAATAAGGGAGAAAAGTCCCGACCCCAAGAAAAATAAAAGAACAAAAATAAAAAAAAAATAATATGTCATGATAGCGTACTATGGTTCCTCAAGGTTATGCTCTAGTGAACATTCAATAAATCTTGAGGTTGGGTAGGTTTTTGCTAAAGGCATTAGGTGTGGGGATGGTTAAACCATTACGGTAATTTTGTATGATATAAAAAGCACGAGGCATTAGCTGGATTAAATGGGTCTGAGTTTAAAATGGACACAATATATTGGCAATCATGGTTAATGTATTATTATGTTTCTGTTTGAAATTAGTGTTATAAGATTAACATAATAGTTATGATCTCATTGTATATCTTTTTCGAGACGAAAAATGTTTAAGTTGGGGAATGTGACACGAGTGTGTTGGAATAGTGTTTTAAGTGTCTAAACGCTAAATATTACGTTTAATTATTCATTTATATGCATGTGATTAAGTTGAATAAGTTAACTATGAGTTGGAAGTGATTTTGTAGGTAAAATAATAAAGTTGGAAGCTTACATGGTGAAACAAGGCATTGGAAGGGTCAAGAAACAAAGTTTCAAAGTGCAGCAGAAAGGCTTCCACCGTAGCCTACTGTAGCCACCGTAGGCTACGCCAGCCCAAGAAAAAAAATCAGCAGAAAGCCCCCTAGCGTAGGCTACGGTGGACAGCGTAGCCTACGCCAGGGCACATTTTGAAAACCTATAAAAATGCGTTTTTGTTATGTTTCAGCCACCACTTGCCCCCCATTCGACCTAGATCGATTTGACATGAATTTTGGGAGTTTCTAGGCCTAAAATTCATCATTCCAACTCTCAAAAACAAGATACAATCATCCGGAATGCAAATCAACAACGGTTTTGAAGATCATTCAAGAACGATGAGCGGCTAATCTTCTCGTGATCTACTTTGGGTATTAGGTTTTGTGTGATTAGGTTTTTGTTTATGTTTAACTTTGTTGGGATTAAACTTTAGAACCTGTTAAGTTCTTTCATAAGTTTAACTTGTGTTTTGGTTATTTAAACAATGATTTTGGTAAACTTTGATTTGAATATCATCTAATCTTTCGGAAATTATATGATTGCAAGTTTTGGTTTCTAATTGAATCGGCATTGTGTATTAAGACCTATTAAGTCTTGATTATCGATATCACTTAATCATTACACGCATAGAATCCCCGTTAAGGATTTTCCACCAAGTTGGACTAAACAATTACCGAAAACCAACCCTTGATCCCGGGGTGGATTACTATTTCTCATAATTGTCTTCTTAACTAATTTTTATTATTTGCAATTTGTTTTCCTAGTTCACTTGTTAATTATTTCAAAATCCAATTTTCACAGCCAAGAGACAATAGTATAAGTAGTTCAACAATTTAGTTTTAGTTAAGTAACTTAATTAAATAATCAAACGAATCGTGTAACACTAACCACATGCTCTCCGTGGATACGATACCTGACTTACCCTAGCTACCTAGGTTGATTAGGTTTTTGCATGACCCCAACGACAGGTCATCAGTCACCCATCCCTAGATTGCTACCACCTGTGCACGCTTAACTGTGGAGTTCTCCTATCATCCACAGCCAATACGCCCAAAACGCGTTGGTGATATTAGAGGCAGGACATTTCTTATGAACCAGGAATCTCTTCTGACCACGGCCGATGTGGGATTTGCTTAGAGTGTTACATCATTGTCAAAACTATCGTCAAACTTGATACATTCTAATTAATATTCCTTACAAAAAACCTATAAGTATTAACTATAAGGATAACTAAATCTTTTAACAAAACATCCGGGATTAAGTAAGCCGTAGAACTTAGCAACAACATCACCGAAGGCCAAATCATTAACGTTGTAAAATGAATAGATTTGTTATAATGTATGCAAGTCCATGTGTTTAATTTTATAGCACTTCTAACAAATGTATTACTTAAACTACTTACTCGTTTTCTATTAATGAAATAACTTTTTGGCATATTAGAGGATCTTTCCCCTTTTTGTCATGATACCTAAGTTTAAGACTTTAGTAGTGCATGTTTGATCGATGTCGAAGTATCAATCAAATAAGATGTTAAAATGTGTGTTCCTATTCACCTTAAACTAGTTAGGATAAGTTGGGTTGTCGATCCTCGTGGAATTAGTGGTCGGTGTATTGTACTTTGATTTAGAAAATAATGATTAATTAAATTAACAAATTACTTAACTATTGCCTCTTGGCTGTGAAAATTAGATTTTTGGAATAATTAACAAATAAACTAAGAAAACAACTTTGAAAGAATCAAACTTGATTAAGAAAACAATTATAAGAGAAAGTAATCCACTTCGGTTCTAGGTTTGGTTTTCAGCAATTGTTTAGTTTAACTTCAAGGAAAATCCTTAATAGGGACTCTATATGTGCGATGATTAAGTGATATCGATAATCAGGACTTAATGGGTCTTGATACACAATACCAATTCAATTAGAAACCAAAACTTGCAATCATATAATTTTCGGAAGATTAAATGATATTCAAATAAAAGTTTACCAACGTCGTTGTTTAAATAATCAAAACACAAGTTAAACTCATAAAAGAACTTAACGGGTTCTAAAGTTTAATCCCAACAAAGTTAAACAAAAACAAAAATCTAATCACGCAAAAACCTAATACCCGAAGTTGATCACGAGAAAATTAGCCGCTTATTGTTCGTGAATGATCTTCAAAATCGTTGTTGATTTGCATTCCGGATGATTGAATCTTGTTTTTGAGCGTTGGAATGGTGAAAAAATGATCTAATAACTCCCAAAATTCGTCTCTAAACGTTCTAGGTCGAATACAGGGCAAGTGGTGGGTGAAACCTAACAAAAACGTGGTTTTATAGGTGTTCCACGGAGGCCCTGGTGTAGGCTACGCTGTCTGCCTACGCTGGGGTACATTCTGTTGATTTTTTTCTTGAGCTGGCGTAGCCTACGGTTGCTACAGTAGGCTACGGTGGAAGCCTTTCTGCTGCACTTTGAATCCTTCTTTCTTGACACCTCCAATGACTTGTTTCACCATGTAAGCTTCCAACTTGCTTGTTTTACCTACAAAATCACTTCCAACTCATAGTTAACCTATTCAACTTAATCACATGCATAAAAACGAATAATCATATGTAATATTTAACGTTTAGACACTTAAAATCTCATCCTAACACACACACATCACATCCCCACACTTAAACTTTGCTTGCCCTTAAGCAAATCTAATTCAAAACACTTAACAACATTATAAACCAAAATCCCTTGCTATGTCTTGGCTATGGTCCAAAGTCATACCCATTCTAGAATTACAATAATCATTTTTGGTTAGCAAGTAAAGAATGTTACATTTAATTCAAAATAGAACCTGACTAGTAAAACCTAACAAGCTTCCGGCTTTTATTGTCATGCAACACACCCCTCACCATTTGTCACTCCTCTCGGTTTATTTTTGGATTGGTGAACATTACACCAATATATCACTCAAAAGGTCCACATATGAAACTTTGTTATCATATGCTTGGGTGACAATCAAATTTTCACGGTAATAATTGATAATGCAAACATCAAAAGGACTTACGGGTTTTGGGCTTAGGTTAAGGTAGGAATGATTGGCTGTGAGAGTGGCTAAAATATAAATTAAAGCAATACCAACTGTTGACATCCTTATTGACATAACTATTATTCAAACAAAGCAAACGCATGGGTGCATATTTAACCCATAACCAACAATTTGCATCTTTCTTTTCTTTCTCTTTTTTTTCTTTTTCTTTTTCTAGTTTTTTTATTATTTTTTTTATTATTTTTTTTATTTTTTGCTTTTATCATAAATCAAATACTGAAGCTAGTCTGAATGTTATCAACAGTGGTAACTTGGTCACATTGGGTAAAATTTGATTTGGGTTTTATTGATATGGGTTTGTCAAATAAACAGTTTAAGGCTCGAAAGTGGTTACTAGGGGGAATTTTAGGTAAAGTGGTGAAACACAAAAAATGGTATTAAAAGAAAAAGGAATCCTAGATTGCCTCTATCATCTATGTGCATTTATCAAATTCACCGTCTCAATATGTATCAAATCACACAAGTTCTAAAACAAAAAATCATACGGCCTACACTCAACAATTGAAACAAATTTTTATGTGAACTAACAATCTAGAAGCTCCAAAATCTCGCCAAGTAGGAATTAGGGTTGCCGGTGTGCGCATGCTTTTATTACACCAATCGCTTGTTAACCCTAACTAGGCAGTTCTTAAGTTTTTCTAAAAACCTTGCTAACATCATTATTTTTGCTATCTTAGAATTAGACCATGACTAAGGATCCTTACATCAAACAAGGCAAGAATCAATTGGTGTGCTTGTCGTTTTCGTGTTCGATTGAATTGCTTAAAAACAATAAAATTTTTCTAAATTTTCCCTCATCCCCACACTTGAGATACATTGTCCCCAATGTATGGTATTTAAGTTAAGTGTGTGAATTTTTCTTCTTTGCCAATCAATTTATTCACTTAATCAACACAAACCCAGTATCAATCAAATAAGATGTTAAAATGTGTGTTCCTATTCATCTTAAACTAGTTAGGGTAAGTAGGGTTATCGATCCTCGTGGAATTAGTGGTCGGTGTATTGTACTTTGATTTAGAAAATAATGATTAATTAAATTAACAAATTACTTAACTATTGCCTCTTGGCTGTGAAAATTAGATTTTTGGAATAATTAACAAATAAACTAAGAAAACAACTTTGAAAGAATCAAACTTGATTAAGAAAACGACTATAAGAGAAAGTAATCCACTTCGGTTCTAGGTTTGGTTTTCAGCAATTGTTTAGTTTAACTTTAAGAAAAATCCTTAATAGGGACTCTATATGTGCGATGATTAAGTGATATCGATAATCAGGACTTAATGGATCTTGATACACAATACCAATTCAATTAGAAACCAAAACTTGTAATCATATAATTTCCGGAAGATTAAATGATATTCAAATAAAAGTTTACCAACGTCGTTGTTTAAATAATCAAAACACAAGTTAAACTCATAAAAGAACTTAACGGGTTCTAAAGTTTAATCCCAACAAAGTTAAACAAAAACAAAAACCTAATCACGCAAAACCTAATACCCGAAGTTGATCACGAGAAAATTAGCCGCTCATTGTTTGTGAATGATCTTCAAAATCGTTGTTGATTTGCATTCCGGATGATTGAATCTTGTTTTTGAGCGTTGTAATGGTGAAAAAATGATCTAAGAACTCCCAAAATTCATCTCTAAACGTTCTAGGTCGAATAGGGGGCAAGTGGTGGGTGAAACCTAACAAAAACGTTGTTTTATAGGTGTTCCACGGAGGCCCTGGCGTAGCCTACGCCAGACAGCGTAGCCTACGCTGGGGTACATTCTGCTGATATTTTTCTTGAGCTGGCGTAGCCTACGGTTGCTACAGTAGGCTACGGTGGAAGCCTTTCTGCTGCACTTTGAATCCTTCTTTCTTGACACCTCCAATGACTTGTTTCACCATGTAAGCTTCCAACTTGCTTGTTTTACCTACAAAATCACTTCCAACTCATAGTTAACCTATTCAACTTAATCACATGCATAAAAACGAATAATCATATGTAATATTTAACGTTTAGACACTTAAAATCTCATCCTAACACACACACATCAATGTTGTTTGTCATTTTTTTTAATTTCATAAACTACTTACTCTTCCTCTGAAATTTACAATCATGTTGTTTTAGTATAACAAAATGTTTATAAAAAAATCAAAATATGGCGAAAACATAATATTATCTAAATGATAAAGTTTTATTAAAATATCAACATTTTTATTTAAAAATTGCTAAAATTACAAAAAGTAGAACGTTTTTAATAAAACCTTGAAAAATTTTATTGAAAAATACAACTTTTTTAATAAATTTACAACCTTTTTAAGAATATGGTTGAAATTTTTAGAAATATTTGGCAACTTTTCTATAAAAAGATTGCAATGTTTAGTAATGTTGGCAACTTTTCTATTAAAAGGTTGCAATTTTAATAAAATAATGTAACTTTTTATGTAAAAGGTTGCATTAAATCCTTTTATGCAACTTTTATGTTCAATAAAGTTGCATTAGAGTTAAATGCAACTCAATTGAGAAGAGTTGCATCTATAAAGTTGCATTAGCTTTATTTTTTAGTAGTGAATAAACCTGTTTAACTCCTAATATTATCTCGATAACAATGTTGTCAACATTATTACTCGGACAAAAAAATCCAACAAACCTTTCTAAAAGAACCATGCATACACTAACTAGCATCTTAGACCTCCCTGAGTGTGATGGGGAAATATCGGGGAAAACCGGGGCTATATAGGAACATCGCAACCTTGGTTTCGAGATACTCTAACCTGGTGAATTTTCACCAGGATTCATTGATACACCAGAAACCTTTTGAAACTTTTTTACAAAAAAGGGGAAAAAAAATAAAAATGGGACGAGACAATGTAAAACGGGAAAAACTAAGGAAAACAAAAAAAAACTGATGTGGCGTTGATGTACAGGAAAAACGTGACGATTGCTAGTGATGTCCTCATACAACTTTTACAATGAACTTCTATGGTGACTAGTAAAATGTTATTGACCCTTTACTTAGTCATCATACTCACTAGAGTCTATCGTTCAACAGTGAAAACAAAAAAATGTTAAAACAAAAGTTAAAAAAAGATATTATTGTTTATTATTTATAATACTTATTCATACGTAATTTCAGTCATATTTTATATCAAATATTGTTTTATAATTAAATATATTTTCATTACAAGTTATATAATATTTTATTTATTTTACTTGTTAATACATGAGATATTGACCTAGTTAATTTAAACAAACACTCAAACTTAGAAATCCTTTGTCTTATGTTTTAAATTTAGTTATATTAGAATACATAATAACACTAATAAAACACTAACATAGAGTATTAGTTTTTAATAATTACATTATCCCCCAACGTACCACCACATATTTTCTAGTAATTTTTTTATGCCTTCAACTACTTGTCTTTTGTATTATTTTAATTTTTCAGATGCACGCTAACAGTTTTGAAAATTTTAGTTGCCGAGATACTTGCTACTTCTTTCTTGCAACGTTTATATATTGTGTTATCCATGTATTAAAAATAGTCATATGGAAGTAGTACAAGCCAAACTAAAGAACAAAATACACGCAAATTGGAAAATATAATTACATCCTTCATTTCAATTTTTCGAAAAGATGTTAAAAATATGAATAAATAATCCACATGTACTATAATATCTCGATAACAGTTTAAAGGGACATAATTGCTACAAAATAATTATATTGAAGGCAGAACAAAATTTATAGTTAGCCACCAACATTGACGACGGAAATATATTGATCCTCCGAACCACGTGCAAGGAAATAAACAAATCAAATGGTGGATTTATCACTTTATGCCACTTTTCAAATTTTCATCCTAGGTTATAAATAAAATTGTATTTAGTGTGTTCATAATTTTTTAAAATAAATTTATGTTTGCACAATTAAGTTCATAATGTATAGAATAGATGGATATATACATTTTGTATGTAAAAAGATCAGAGGTCGTAATGAATGTGTTTTAGCTATATACAAGCTTATTATGTTAGATTTTCATTACAAAATTATATTTATAACTAAAGGATGTCTCATCTACTTTTTGAACGGCGTAAGTATTGTAACATACTAACAAGGTTACAGGGAGCTAGTAGCTAAATATAACGGGTTATAAAAATATGATTTTTCATAACATATGAGTTAAACGTCAACTTGCATGAACAAGGTTTTTACGGTATACACTCCCTCTCTCCTCATTTCATCTCTCCTCCCATCTCACATAGTCCTCACGGAGGTGCCCTTGCAGATGAATTTCTAGGCACGTCACCCTCTTCCATGTACTCTCGAGTTAGTTTCTGTCTCTTCCATGTTGGAACATGGGTGAGCTCCACTGATGTCATTGGAAAAGTTCTATAATGAATTTTAAGCAACATCAATGTTAAAAGGTGAAATAGTTTAAAAGGAAAAGTATATGAGTGTGTAAACTGAGTATCGAATTAATTTATTTTATTATATTACAGAAAGGAACTGTCTTAGTGTCTTATTATCATCATTTTACTTGATTCATTTCAAACATGAAATAAGATTTACCAACTATTTATTGAAAGGAGCAAATAAAAAGATAAAGACACATGCATATTTGTAAGCAAAATATCTCACTAGTTTGATTTTAGCAACTTTTCTATACACAATTATCCATATACATCCAAAACCTTGGTGGTTGACTAAATACCATTACTGGAAATTGTAAATAATGTAACTCAAGCACAAACAAATAGACTAATGTTAGGTAAACATGACAAAATAAATAATAATAATAACAATTGAAGCTCACAAACCCCTAGTATAAAATGCATCGAGTCTAGCCTATTTCGAACACAAACCAGTAGCACAACTCAAAGCCTCTCGTTGAGGTATCTTTTTGGTCCTTTAGAACCATAGTATCTTATGCTTAACATGATTTCATGCATACAAAACTGATAATTTCTTTCTATTTATTTGCAGGTTCTTTTGTTAAAAATTTAATAAGATGGGAGCCGGCGGTCGGATGAATGTCGATAGCGGTGCCAAAAACGTCCTCGAGCGTGTTCCCGTGAAGAAACCTCCATTCGAGATTAGCGATCTCAAGAAAGCAATACCGTTGCACTGTTACAAACGCGACCTTCAGCGTTCTCTATACTACTTGTTTGGTGACATAGCCATATGCTTTACCTGGTACCAACTTGCATCAACTTTCATCCCGCTTCTTCCTAAACCCCTTAACTACATAGCATGGCCAATTTATTGGTTCTGCCAAGGTAGTAGCTTCATGGGCATATGGAGCATCGGTCACGATTTGGGCCATCACGCCTTTAGCGAGTACCAGTGGCTCGATGACACGATTGGCTTCATCGTCCACTCGTGCTTCCTCACCCCATACTTCTCTTTCAAATACAGTCACCGAAGCCACCATGCTCACACCAATTCGATGGAGTACGATGAGGTTTGGATCCCCAAACGAAAGGCGGATAAATTGTATTCAGAAGTACTCAACAACCCATTGGGAAACTTGTTCATGACTGTTGTTCGGTTACTTCTAAGCTTCCCTATGTACTTTACCTTCAATATCCACGGTAGGGAATACAAAGGGTTCGCGAGTCACTTCTACCCACAGAGTCCCATCTTCAACGATAGCGAGCGGCTGCAGATTTGGCTCTCGGATGCTGGAATGGTGGCGGCTATCTACGGGCTTTACAAGATTGCACAAGCCACAAGTGCCACATGGTTGTTTTGCATCTATGGAGCTCCTTTGTTGGTTATGAATGCTCATTTCATCTTCTTCACCTTTCTCCACCATAGCCATCCTTCGCTAGCTCACTACGACTCGAGAGAATGGGACTGGCTAAGAGGCGCCTTATCGACCGTTGATAGGGATTACGGAATCTTTAACAATGTGTTTCATGATGTGACAAATGCTCATGTTGTGCACCATTTGATCTCAATTATCCCTCATTATCATACAGTAGAGGCGACCAAGGCCGTAAAGCCCATTCTCGGCGACTACTACAAGTTCGACGATACCCCCATCCTCGAGGCTTTCTGGAGAGAAACAAAGAACTGCATCTACGTCGAACCAGATGAAGGTGCGGAGGATAGTGGTGTTTACTGGTTCCGCAAATAGACTTCATAACTTATACTCTATATTGTACCTCTATGAAGTCACAAATAATTGTGTCGTGATTTGCATCCCCTACCCTTTGTTGTATCTGTTTTATCCCCTACTTAAATGAATATGGGTTTCCTGATATATATAATTGTGTTTGATATATATTGCTACTACTAGATCGACTTTAAATATATATCAGTTATCCGTCAGAAATGTTTATTATAAATACTCTTGCGATCCGTCTTGTCTTCATAGTTCTCCTCTCGATCTCGGTCTCGATCTCGATCTCGATCTGGTGGTAATCTTTGTCGATACCACCTAGTGTTTGTTGGAATCAGTGGTTACACAAGTAAAATTTGTCAAATTTGACGGTGGAATGCTGTAATGCGTTTTCAACTAGTTTGTTGATATTTATGGTATCTTCTTATCCTAAAGAAGACCAAAAATGTTAGTCAATTTCTCACGGTTGATCATGAATCATTCATTTGTGTTGATGGCAACAGTTGACGGAGACCTCTAGGGCACATGCCGTGTGATTCATATTCATATTCATAATAAGGTATATAAGCCAAAATATTAGTTAGTTGGTCAAAAGTTGCACTGGACTATTTAAGTGAATTTTGTTCAGCACCCAACATTGACGGGACTATTGACATTATTTTTCTATGGGCTCGTTACAAAGCATCATTGAATGTTACGTAGGTTTAATTAATTCAACTCTACGTGCATCAACATATGATGGAAAAGCTGTTTCGTAGATGTGTGTATAGAGTCAGTTTAGTTCTGTTTTTTATTTGGTGTAGGTTTTTTTGGTTTTTGATTTTTACTTCGGTTTGGTTTTTTCGTTTTTCACTTCGGTTTCAGTTTTGATTTTGGTTTTATAAACGAAACTTGTTGATCTTTAAAATAATCTATATATGATATTTAATAACTACAATCAGTAATATATAATATAACATATAATATTTTTAATAGATTATTAATATAATATTATATATAATCACTTTGGTCGGTTTTGGGTCATTTTTTCTGGTTTTGGTTTGGCTCGGTTATAGGGTTGGTTGGTACTTCGGTTTGGTCCTAATACAGTTTGGTTTGGTTTTTCTAGTTTTTGTTTTAATCAAAACCAAAACCAAAGATTACTTGGTTTTTGGAAAAATTTCAACCAATCAATCAGTTTTTGATTGGTTAGGTTTATTCAGTTTGATTGTGTCGGTTATTTTGATTACAGTTTGATTATCTTGGTTTCATAAACACTCTTATTCTATGGGGTAACCAGGTTCAACCAGGTGAAATGTATTTTAGGAATGATGAAGATTCGTTGTTATAAAAGTTTAAGATGGAAAACGAAAAGGTGGAATCACATTTGTTGTGAGGCCCAAACATGTTTAAGTTCCTGATACATCATTGATCATACATTGATCACTTAAAGCCCATCATTTGTATCTAGCTCGTCATAAAGCCCATTTTCTTGGTCTTTACAAATTACAATCACTGACCGGTTTTTCATACTCTAATTAAAAAATAACAAGGACATGTGATAGAACTATATTTTAGTAATAACTAGTATTAAACCAGTTCCGGTGGAGGGCGCAAAACCATGTCAAACTTTAGCGATTATAACTAACAACGAAAAAATAAATCGAAAAAAATAAATCTAAACGAAAATTAGACGTAAAAACGTTGAACCACGCACGTGAAAAGTAAAACATTAAAAAAATAACTAAATCGATCTAGGACTCGCACGTTACGACGGAAATGTTAAAATGGAAAAAAATAATGCTAACAACTTTGAACCACACATGCACTTTACAACATGTTAACTCTTAAAATTTAGACTGTAAATTGAAGATTTTGTAAAATATGAAAGTATTGGCCTATTGGGGACTAAATTTGAAAGTGAAAAATCATATGGGTTGAATTGTGAAACATGTAAAAATATTGTGTTTAAAACACAAAGTTAAAAGGAGAAAAAATAAATGTATAACCTTTTATGCACATAATACAACAATTAATACATATATAAGTTGATAATTAGTAATATTTAAATATTATTCAATTTATTTTATAAATTAAAAATAGTTTTTTAAAAATTAAAAATAGATCTTTTTATTAATGAAATTTAAATAAACAAATTTTTATAAAAAAAATTTTTCTAAAGCATCAAACTTTTTTTAAAATACAAAATATTTAAACTTGGTGTTTTTAAAAAGTTAAATTTTTATAAACCAAAAATAACTAAAGTTAAAAGTTATAATAAGAAAATAATTTATAAAATGTTTTTAACAGTTTATTTGTAAACAAAATGTTTATTATAAGACAAAAAAAAATTTAAAAATGCTATAATTGTTTTATTACTTATAGTTTTTACTTATATGTAATTTTAGTTATATTTTATCAAAGAAAATCTTTATAATTTATAAATTTTTATTCTGATAATATTTTATTTATTCAACCCGTTTAGTAGACAAATTTTTTAAAACTGGTTAGATATTATGTTTCTTAGGGGATTTAAAATGTTATAATAAACCAAAGAGTTAATTGTCATTTTCGTCCCTAAGGTTTGATATTCTTACCGTTTTCATCCAAAAATTTTATTTTTCCTCTTCATGTACTTGACATTCTAAAAACTTGACATTTTCATCCACTTCCGTTAACTCCGTTGGTTTTACCCGTTAAGTGGACATCTGCTTTTAATATTAAAAGCAATCTAATAATATTTGAATGTTCGGGAAAATTGAACAATATTTATTTAAGGTTTTTTTAAAGACCCCTCACATGATGTGCACATGATGGCTACTTAACAGGTAAATAAACGGGAATAGCGAAAATGAAAGAAAATGTAAGTTTTTTAAATGTCAGGGACGTACAAAAGAAAAAAATGTTCTTTAATGAAAATGACAAAATGAATCAAATCTCAAATATGACAATTATTCTAGAGAAAATGTCACAGAGTAATAACAAGTTTCAAAAGTGTTCTAATTTAGTCACTCATGCATATTTTTATCAATATACGATCAAATCGAGTCATCATTAAATGTTTTTATGTCAAGAAAGTAACAGTAGAGAAGACGTCGGGGTCAGAATTTTCAATATATAAAATTATATTATATATATATATATATATATTAGTTATGAAAAAGATAAAAAATACCTAAATTTTACGTCAACGTTCCATATCAGCATCAAAAGATATAAAAAAGTATTTTCTAATTGAAACAAAAAATATAACATGCTAAAAAACATGTTAAGGCTTTTAATTTATATAAAATATAAAAACTGAATTACATAATTGGAACACTTTTAAAACTTAAGTTAACTAATTGGAACATTTTTAAAAGTTGTTACTATTTTATAAAGTTACTTAATCAAAATTAAACCTAAACCTGTCACGTGACACGTTCTCGTTACAGGGCGGTTACTATTCACTTTCCACGCATTTACTATTTAGTTTTGGCATTTCTTAAGATTTCCACTGTTAGTAGATATTATATACTTCAGCATCTTAGTAGCTTAATTATATATTTCTTTTTGCCGTGAAAAAAAATAATATAGCAATTTTTGAGTTAATCAATCATTACATTTTCTGACATTAGAGGAAAGTACATTATGGTGGTCTTTTGGTTGTAAATGGATACACATTTCTTTTGCCGTCTCCACTGCTTTTAGTTCTTCTTTTAAGGTTACACACTATAAAAATTAAACTAAAACTAGTGATTGGTTTTTCGTCAATGATATAACAATTATAGCATATAAATTTTTACATACTCTAAATCAAGATGAGGAGCTTGTGATTTCTCGAAGATGCTGATAGCATGTAAAGAAGTGTTCCTTATTCTGTCTTATGACCGACACTCCTCGCTAAGTTGTGAATCATGAGTAGTGCTCGTGTTGGTATATTTCTCACAACATCGATCTTAATACGTAACAAAAAATAAAGTCTTGGTTTACTAAACATTACTGCAACTAATAACTTTTTCATAATTAACATCCCACCGTGGCCTTTGACTTCGGAAAAAAGATATACTGATGAAGAACACGCTACGGCTTTTCACGTGTCTTTTTGTGTACATCCTCTAAAAAGGTTAGATTAATAATATTATACAGAAATAAAAATAAATAAATAATAAGATAGCCTGCTCATCTCTGTTTAACTTAAGCTCTTCCTGACCATCAGGATAATCAGGACTGCCTCATGGCATAACAGCTACGTCATAACCCTGTCAAACGACAAACAGTTGGAAAACCTATGTGTGAATTTTATCCGAAATTTTATCCTTAATATAATCGATGGATTACAGACAGTTGTTCGTTCCATCAGAGAACGTTTCATACAAATAGGAACCAATTATTGATAACCCATTGTTGACGGTCCGTTGATGATAACTCAATTTTTGGGGTTATAGTTTCGTTCTATATTATTGACAAACATTATCTGCTTTTGTTTAAATATTTGATCGGTTCCATAAATGATCCTCATCAATTGCAAACGGATCCAGTCCATTAGTAATTATAAAAGGATCTCGTGGGTCGGATATATATATATATATATATATATATATGTTAGTCGATAGTTACTTATTTTCTTGCGGTTCGTATAACCAACAATTAGAGAGAAGAACTATAAGGTCAGTGGGTTCTTAAAAGCCCAACACATATTTTACCTTTTTTTTTAATCCTTTATCTTTTCAGTTTTCATAAACTCGTAACTTTTGCTAAATGTACAACATCTAATTGTTTTAAAGTTGTAGATTCCTTTTAAGATAACAAACACGCGTCTTTTAATCAATTCCTCCTCTCTTCTTGTTCATGCATGATGTATAGGGAGACAAGTTTTGGTCAAAACTCAAAAGGGAGTCAAAACGAGAGTGCAAGTGTGCGTCTAAAACAAAAGTAGTAGGCCCTTCTTATCGACTCTAAAGTTGCTGTTTTTCTTTATACTATCACAAACAAGCTTATCTTCTAATTGTCCCAAAGAGACGGTAGAAAACTAAAGTATTCAGTTGTTCAAATAACTTGTGGTTTAAATCTCGCTCGAAAAAGTTAGCTCGAACTTGGCTCATGAGCCAGCTTGGCCTGTTTACAAATCAAGTCAACTCGGTTCGGTTTGGTTCGTTTACAAACCAACTCGAGCCGAGCCAGACCCTCACTTGACTCGGCTCGGCTCGGCTCGTAACCCTATCCCAAAGAGATAGTAGATTAACCGTCATTCCAAAAAAAGCCTATGCCTTTGCCTAAATATCCATCTTCTTTGATTTCTCGTGTCCTAAAACTTTTAGGTTTATAACTAAAAGTACTCTAATCATTCCACGAAAAAGCTTTTACCAAATACTACTATTATAATTCCGGATAGCTAGCAAGCTAAAATTTCATAATAAAATATCATATTAACCAAGAAAAAATCAATATTTTAAATGTATATCACAAAACTATTAGATAGAAAATAATGGTTAGGATTGTTATATTTATTTTTACTACAATTAGGATTTATAATTCGATTACATTTTCCAAAACATTCCTCTCTCTCTCTGTCTACATATATAATTAAGATCGTTGTCTTAATTATTTCTTAATTAGAAAGTGAGAGATGAGTTTTCAAAAGGGTGAGAATATCTGATTATGTATAAGAAGCAGAAGTCAGGAGTGAGTCTCCACATAACCCATCAAGGAGTGGCCCAAATTCAAGCTGTAAGCTTATTATGGTAGGCCAATTACATATCCATTGAATCCAACTCCAGTTTGCACTTTGCATTTAAACAATATAATATATAATATAATGTGACACTGTAATAATCCACTCAATCATCAACTTCTTGAATTTGCAACACCATCAAGATTTATATGTCCAACCCCCGTCTACTTGTGGGATTCTTTCTTTACTATTAATTTGTATTTTGGGTAGATTACAAAGGCAATATACATTTATAGAAACCAACTCAAGATCATGATACAAATAGGTAGCAATGATATAGAACCGAAAATATATCATTTCAAACATGACCTGATTTTAAATAAGAATGTACCGGATGTTATAATATCCAGTTAGACGCGGAAGAAATGAACGATCATATTATTCTAGAGCTTAAAATTAGAAAAAAAAACAGGCCCTTTTGATAGAGGCCGTCTTACAATTTACAGGTAGGCCGGCCTAACTTCAAACATTAATTTTGACAAAATAAAAATGAAAGTAGACAGCGTGTGAATAAATGACACCACGGTTCACGTATTTTACGGTAAAGATGAAAAGATAAATAAATGAAAAGATTGAGAGAAAGTCTTTTAAGTTAAAATCAAGATTTCACATGAAAGAATTTGGGTTTGAAAGTCAGATAAAGGTTAATAACCGTTTGTTGAATTGTTTGTTAGAATTTTTCATCTATATTTTATAGCATCGTAACCATAAACACGTAAAAAGTAAGTTGATAATCTTTCTTGCCTCTTATTTCCTTTTAACTTGCATTTTATGTTCTTTAACCGACTCATATAAGGATTTCTTTATTCTTGCACTACTAGATAAAAGGGTGGTATACTTCGCTTTTTTGTGGCACAATTTCTTACGTCGCAAACTGCGACACAATTGCGAGAAAAAAACCCTACCCAAATTTTCTACAAAGTTTGCGTTAATTTAGCCACACAATGAGAACCAATTTTTTTCCGTCGAAAAGTGGTGTTGAAAATCTCCGTATCAAATATTTTATGTTTATAATAATAACACAAATTAATTACATAAGAAGATATAAAATTGCGACAGATCTACGACGTAACATTTAACTTATTACGCAAAATAAGTAAATAAATGTTAAATGTAAATAAATAAATAATTACATTTAACTTATTATAAGGTATGGTATGTTTATGGTGAATCATTTAACTTAGTTATTGAAAATCTTTTCTAAGAATATTAGACTCGTGGCATCATGAGTATTAAAATCTACCGTGTAGCATATGCATTTTGTTAACATAATCAACAAATTTGTGACTGAAGTGTTTCTAACTTTTCAAATCTACACTGCATTGTAGTATAGCAACGCCTATAGGCCCAGGGTAATACAAATCATGTCTGCTTTTGGCTTATTTTCCTAATCTTAACATATAACTATAAGTTATGTATTAAAAAATGATCAAAATTAAGTATTTGATGACTTTTTATAATGTGTATATATAAATATATAATAATAAAATTTCAAGCTCATTATGGATGACCCTACAAAAATAAACCCCAAGTACAATGCACCTAAACCAAAATTGGATTTAACCATCACACCAACTGAATAGCAATAAAGTAAGGGGGACAAAAATCCATAATGTGCATTCCAACCACTATTTAACTTAATTTCATCTCGTATTTTATTCTATGTGTTTTATATGTAACGATATTTTAATAATAATGAATTAATATTTTATTTTTCCTGTCTTCTAAAATCAAACAAAAATCTAACCACAGAAGACATTCACTTAACAACCTGCTTCAATATACTAAAAATAGCTTTTATATAATTAAAAAGTTGTGTTTACATCATTGATTGAATTGCAATCCTTTGTTTGTTGTGCCTAACAACACTTTTCTAAAACGATGAAGTCACGCACAAAGACCATTTCAGCAAGAAATTAGAGGTTAAAGAAGAACATAAACAATGCAATTACATTTGGTGTATATTAGATGGTTTCATTATAATAATATCGTTCGATTATAACAATATTGAGCCATACTGTTAACTATGGTTTGAAACAATGACACATTAATCAAAGTTGCTCGAATGGTTGGGATCATGAGGCCAAAACATGTCGGTGAGACGGTCTGGATGGTTTGGACGAATTTGTTTTACCTTTTTCGAACTTGTCAATTTCTCTTAACCTTTTTAAATTGATAACGACGATTGATAAACATTATACAAATATGTAACCATATATTTCAAAGACTAGAAAATAATAATAAAGGAAAACGGGCGGTTCTAAGCTCCAAACCTTTGACAAGTTAACACCATCATAACCCCCGTTTTGTAATCAAAACCATAAACTAAATCAAACCTTATAAATCTTAAACAATCTCCAAGAACGATTTTGCAAATGCAACCCGATTATATATGCAAGTATAAACAGGGTACTGCAATCAGACTTTACTCACAAGAGACCTTCAAAAGTAAATAGATACGGAAAACTATGGACTGAAAAGAGTGGGTAACCAAAAAAATTTCTAATAAGTTATGTATCTTTCACTACCTTTTTATGTAAAAGAAATTTTACATTCCCTTAATTTATTAAAAAAATTATAACCTATTTAGCTTTTAATGAAGTTTGCATTTTAACTTGTAGACATAAGTATAATCAATTTAACCTTCTATCTTGATTTTAGTATTTTATTGCTACATCCTGTAATTATATAGAGCTTTAAACACTGCAACTGATAAACAAAAAGAAAAAAAAAAGACATTAATAGAAGGTAACACATACAAACTTTGAATTTATTTCAATAACTCTGTAATTGTTACATTTTGTATGTATAGAAACAATAATACAAATTGTATGTATGAAACAAAAGGGATCTTCTTTTATGTTGTATGGTATGGCAATGATGGATAAGAGCCAAAACTCAGGTCAACTGGACCACTCTCTTCTCTCACCTCCACTCTTTGCATCTTCATTCCTTCTATTACATTTCCCATCTGCCAACAATCACATTTGTCTTTAGTCACCAAATATTATGTGCAATCCAATAATTACATACACTTAAATAATTTGAGAGTTAATTAAAAATGCTTAGTGATAACTAAATATATAATATATATATCATTTTATAATGGTGTAACGATACCAATATGTCTAGGATCGAAATGTCTCACTCTCCATGTGATTAAGGTTTAACTCCCATGATTGACAAAAAAAATGTAGATTTAAAAATGTGATTAAAGGGAGTGCTAGTTAAATAAAAATTTTAATAAATTATACATGTATGTATCATTTTTGAGTGACAAATAATTAGTAATATTAAAATAAGATCTATGATGGTGTGCATTAGAAAGTGGAATATATGTTGGGTTTGTGTTCAACAAGTGCATTATTAATACAACATCACTTCTCGAGCTCTTGAGAAATTGACGATAGCGGGTCATTATGTCCCGCATCATTAGCTCATTAGTTATCTTTAGAATTATATGATTGTGGATTATTCTGCTTAAATATTTCAGAATAAATTAAAAAAATTATAATGTTTCCATAATTTAGTTACCTGAAATGCATCGATAGACGTCAAATCTGAATCGAAGTTCGGAAAGCTATTTGCTTCAGTGAGTTTCATCGAAAGAAACTGAAACAAATATTAAAAAAATTAAATTATGATACGTCTAATGTAAGAAATTGATAATGTATAATATAAGTTCATCCAACTCACCTCCACTTGATTCTGTAAGGATTGCACATAGTTGATTATCTCATCCAACATTACTGCCATGCCCATTGACTGTAAACATAAACCGAAAAATTTAATCAATTTGAAAGATTATAAACTTGCACTGGTCAATCTGATAAACTTGACCCGTACAAGTTTACATATTAAGTAGCCAGACTTTGTTTAGAAAGATACCTTGTAGCACCCGGGCACGATGTCTTGCAAACATCTCAAACGCTCGTTGATTTTTCCTCTCCTAACCTGTTAATTTCCGCAACATGAATTAGTTTTCATTCAAATCATAGTGAGTTTTATTTTCTTTTGGTTATTAATTTTTACAAAATTTAGAGAGATAAAACTAAAAATTCAAATCTTGTTATCTTACCCTTTCTGCTATACTGTGACTATCGGTCGCTTGGCCCCTCCTAGCTCTAACGTGTACCACTTCCTTCGGTGCGTCGCTGCTGTCACTCACTTTAGCTTTCTTGCCCTTTCTTGAACTCTATATCAAATCAAATAAAGTAAAGTAAATATACGTGCAAGCATGTCCGCCATTAAATAATTGTAGTTGTTAATACTCAGTTTTTTAGGAATGTATGCCAAAAAGGGTAAACTATTTTTTACTACAAATGAATCTTAAAGTAAGTTATTTTGGGCAAAAGACTATGTTAAGTATGTTACCATTTTCATAATAAAGATCCAAAAATACTCATTCTTACAAATCATTCTTTTGTATGTTACTGAAAGCGAAATTCGAAGATTACACTTTGAAAATGAATACCTGATATTTCTTCTCATCAGTCTCACTTTCTGGAACTGGATGAGATGACGAATTCCACGAACAGCTTGATGATACATCCATCGATTTCCGCTTCGCGCTTACAACGGGTGCAGCAGAAACCGGATGATCCGGATTAATCACCATCACATTCTTCTGCTCATGCTGAAAATCTGGTTGAAAGCATTGCATGAATTGTTGATGATCAAGTGATGGTAAGACTTGTTGAGAGAAGAAATTGTTGTTTGAAAACCCCATGAAGCTTTGAGAACTTATGTTTTGATTGTCACAATGGATTGAATAATATTGGTTGAGTAAATCCATATTTTGGTCCGTATCTGTCAAAGAGAATGAGGGTTTAAAGCTTTGGAAACTTGACATGAAACCCTCCATATATGAATGTTTTTAATAGTAAGAAGGTTATAATAAATTTGTTCAGGGGGGTTTCTTTTGCAACTTGTGTGTGGTCGCTCTCTCTTTATATATATGCATAGTTGTCTTTGTCTCCTTGTTCCCTTGTTATGTGCTTTTAAATTAATTTCTCTTTTCTACGTATTTGTTAGAATAAGGGCAAATAATAATAGTTATGAATAGTGAATTATATCGGAGGAATTTTATTTTCAGTCTAAATTATTATTTTTCCTTGTCCACTGGACCTGGTAAATATACGACAATATATTACTAAAAGAAAATAGACTTATTACGTCTAAATTTTATTGGTATATGACGTTGACGCCAAACATGTCGCCGCTATTGCTTGGTCACTAAAGGTTCAAAAAGTCGACACTGTAGATTGTCGTTGCAATAAACCTCTTTTCTTGTAGTAAACCACTTTTCTTGTAGCGTAATATCAGGCAAATCTTTGAATTAGGAAAGATTATTGTCAAGTGACTTAAAAGTCACGTAATAAAGTCTTGAAATGCTTTGCATAAATGTAAGGTAATAATATATACATTAGGCCTAAAGGGTCACGACAACCCCAGAACTCGCGCATGCATGAGCTTTGTGCATGGGTTAGCACTATATAGTCGGGAACAAACATTGGACGCCTTATAGAAGTTTTTTAACCGAGTCCCATAGCTATAAAATGCTGTTCTTTAGTTAAAAACGTTCAATATAACAAATTTGTTTTAATGAACTCTTTAGCCAAAATAAAATGTGCATAGTTTGACTTATTTGGTAGACCATGGAGCCACCATAAGTGTTTGTTAGCTTTTTGAAAAACTTCTTATCTCTACTTAAGTAAGATCTCTTCCACATTCAAGTGAGCCTCCTGCAAAGTAAGCACACGACAAACAATACACTATCTAATTCGATCTCAAAGTATTTTTGTAGTTAGTCATGAATTAAGATCAAGATAGAAAGATCAAGAGAAAAGAGAAGAAGTGTTTTAGTTTTCTTGTAATATCATTTTTTTCAAAACAATTATGTTGGGAGTATTAGTGATCATCTTTACAGATATTAGGTAGAGTTTATATTTGTGATCTCTAAGATACATAAACTATTGGTGATATCAACTTGACCGCATCACAAAAAATTTGTAAATATTATCTTTGATTTCAAGAGAAGTAGTGAAGAAACTCTTACTTGAGGATCTTAGAGAGGACGTAATAAAGTGAATTTGTGAGCATCCAGTCGCACCACTATAAGTCTTTATGTTTATAAGGTGACGTCTCTTCTACTCCTCACTCTTTACTTAGTGAGTGTAATAATACAACTTTACGACTCTATTAACTTGTTAACCACACTTAATAGTAAGTGAAAATATATTAACCGGGTATATATTCTATATTAACATTCAACTTGGTTCCTTGTGTTTGCATGGACAATATGTTGAATGGACAAAAATTGTCAGGATTTCTCTTTAAAACAGGATACGAATACGTAAAATAGAGTGTGTTTCTTTCTGCTAAGTGGGTATAATGTTTGTTTCTCTAATAGAGCATATTTGCTTAATTAAGTTGGATTTTATTCCTTAGTTCCACTTTTAGTGAAATATTGGAACGGGTTTTGTTTCAATGCTATAGCTAGATTATATATGGTGAGATAAATCACATGTATCATCAATATCATTTTAGTATAATTAGGTTTACTTAAGATCAAAAAGAAAATATAATTAACATTCGATATGAGTTAAGAGGTGTGGAGTTCACGTTTGTTTGAGAGTACTGTAATTTTAACACCAATGAACCTCGTGGGTTTGTCGATTGGAAAAATTGCACCCTAGGTGGGATGCAAGGGGCAGATGCACTAGCGAGGGTCTCGTTGACTTGAAAAATTTTCATATACATAGTTAGAAAACCACTGAAAGTAACTTAAAATTTGCATGATTATTAGAAAGTTGTATGGAAATTGGTCCATTAGATAGATTAACTACTAATCAGCAGCAACTTTGTCGTTAGTGGCTGGTGATTGGCATCAACTAATCAGTGGTAACTACGAGTAGTGGTTAACTCCTAGTGATAATTTGGTCGTCAGTGGTTACTCGCATGAGTGGTGGCTAACTGCGGGTTCTCGATAACTTGAGTTATGGTAGCGGGCAAGTAGTAGTACCTTGTTGCTGCATTAGTAGCTTGTGCTCATGAATTTTCCACTTATGTAACTATGTATTCAATGAGAGTTATGACCTTCAAGCGCTAATCATCAAATTTGATGAAACATTATGATGGTTCGTCACAAACTGTTTTCTTATTAATGGATTCACGAAAGAAATTACTAATTGAATGAAAATAGCAAAGCAGTTTTAAACTAAACGTTACTTAATTACTACCTACAACTCCTCTTCGAACTCAAATAGAAAAGATAAACATAAAATTCAACAAATTAAATCTAACATGTCTATGTAATTTTATGTGTTATTATTTTTCACTAATTAAGCTATAGTAGTAAGTCATTCCTTTTTTATGAAGCTAATATGGCATTCTGACCACACTTTCTTTAGATAACATTGCTATTTAGCCTACAGTGATTTTGAAACGTAAAGGATTAATACAACATGATGTCGGTAATGAACTGTGAATGAACGGTTTTTGCTTTGGTCTTAATTATCATCCAAAAGAATTGAATTAAAGACTTTGACAAGACTAGAGTTGCAAGGCCACGTGGAAATTCCAGCTTCTTTGGTTGTGTTTTCATGGTGGGTCAAGTTTCAGGAGATATATCCATAAAATGGTCCCATCACTTGTTTCTTGCTTATTGTTCAATATTGGAGCCCATAAAAGCAAATATATATAAAAATGACCATATAATAGTGGTCACTAATCAAAGAGTTGGTGGGTTGTTCTTTTTCATTAAAGTTTAGTGTTCCTATGCATGTATCCAAAGGTATGTGAAGTGATTTTGGTCACAAATCTCTAATGGGTTTCAATGTAATCAACAAAGAGATTTGTTGAGAGGTGTATGGGACCATGCTCAAGAATCAAGATTGCTTCGTTTCATCCCCTTTGGGGCAATTTGTTAGAAATTGCTTCATACTCTTTTCATACATCTTCAATATTTTGTCACTTGACATCTTAGCTCATAAAGTCCATGAGCAATGATTAAACTGTAAAAACCTATAACTTTTATAACTAATGACTTCAATAGGCAAAAATCAATGTGTTTTTCTGCTTATTACTGTGAGTCTTCATGTTCTTTGGTTGTATCAATCACTGACATGTTTATTTAGTTATTTTAAATTATGTTTTGAAAACAAATATATAAAACATTTATTTAGTATCTAAAAATAAATATAATACATGAATTTTAATTTTTCATATATTATTCCACTTCTATTTTAGAATTTTATAAGAAATATATTTTTGTATAACTAAATTATAATGCATAACAGACAGAAATGTTTCTTTAACTTATGTGTTTTTTGATTATATTAAATCACAAAATTTTCGTGATTACTTTATCTTTATTAATAACTTAAGCACCTGAATTGACAAAGAATTAAGAAAGAAGATTCAAACGTGGGATGCCCTTTTCATTGACAACGCTCTTAGTTACTACACCGAACGCAACTATTATATTGTTCATTTAACGGCTACTTTGTTTTAATATTTAATAATTTTCGGAAAAGAAATTTAAATATTGTAACTAGCAACACGCCCGTGTAAGTTGCGACGCATTGAACCGTAAAAAATAAATAACGTCCTCGAAAGTTTATAAAAGTTTGTAAAACGACAATGACGTGGTGACACGGGTAAAGAGAAGGGTACGGAAGTTAACGTCTTTGAAAGCTCATATCAAAAATTAAATAGCACACACTTTGTTAAGAGAGCGTAATAATGTTAAAAAGGTTGTATAAGAGAAACGAAACTTTTGTGAAGAAAAAGATTAAAGAATCTAAGAAAAGAGGAATTGTAATAAAGAAGTTAAAAAAGGAAAATAATTAATGAGAAGAAAGGGAAGTGGAAGTAAGACTCGAACCATGTTAGTAAGTGGATTTGTGTAGCTTCTACATGAACTTGAAGATCTCATTTCTTAAGGTCCATGTGGTCAAATGTAAAATAATATAACTTTCTTTTCATTAATGTTTGGGAACCTTAGCATGCTTATCCTAACAGTTTTCAAAATTGGGTTAGTGATAATTAGTAGTCAGTAACATCAAGTTAGTAATAATTCATCAACGTCAGAGTTTGAACCCAAGATCTCAAATTTTCCTACCTTTCACTTTAACCATTAAACCAAATGATTATTGAGAGTTACTCTAACATCTATTATTGAATAACATTTTCTGAATCTCTTTTGAAGTGCTTATAACTTCCCCAAAATGATAACCATAAATTGTCTTCGACCAGATTTATGACATCTAATCTTTCTTTTTAGCTAATTCTCAACCATATAAGGTTTCAACTAATTTATGTGGCCTCTATGGTGACAACTACACCAGAATTATGCTTTCGTTGCAAAGATAATGACTCTAGAAGTTGGTAGTCCAAGCTTCATCATCCATAGGATATGAATTTCACACATGGCATAAAAATGTATATTTAGTTAAAAGGAGTCTAGTTCAAATCAATGTGACGGTTCAAGGTTGACTCGTTTATCTTTTTCATTTATATAATTTATTTATATTTAATTTATAATTTGTATATAGACACACATACACATAGAATGAATCCGATTGAGTTTATTTAATTGTTAAATATTAAGTATAATTTGTATATAGACACATACACATAGAATGAATCCGATTGAGTTTATTTATAATTTGTATATTTATAATTTGTAATTTATTTATATTTAATTTAACTAGTTTTCTCTCAGCGCTACGCGTGGGGGTTGGTCGTTACTCTCCCGCGTTATGCGGTGTGAGTTTATTGTTATTGGTTCATCTCGTCGAGAACCATAAAAATGAACAGTGAAAGCTGTTCAGATAATACTATACTAGCAAAGGTGTTTTCATTTGTAATCGGAACGTTTTTCATGGTACAGCATTGATAATCGCACTCGCTATAGCAGATAGTATCAAAAAATACTTGATTTTGAAAACTAATCCATTTGCACAAAACGCAACACGAGATGAGAATCTGGAGTCGATGTGGAGGAAACATGAGACTGAAAGATGATGTCGCTACTCTAATAGAGAATGAAAGAATTGTTGGACCTACACCACCTTAATACGGTATGTATTGTATAAACATATTTTGTATTTAGTTTTAATCTATTTAAAAATTTCTTTTGTTTACTGTATAATGATTTTTGTTATTGGTTTGTTTTATTTGGTATTATATACAGAAAAATTATTTATTGCAAAAGTAAACACATAGAGCATGAAAAGATAAGCAAAACAACATCAAAATACTCCCAACTATACACATAGTCAAATATATTAAACTAGATTTAGAAAAACCCGTTTTATACACAGGTTGAATAAATAAAATATTAATATAATAAAAATTAATAATTATAAAATGATATTCAAAGATATGATATGACTGAAATTACATATGAGAAATGACTATAAATAATAAAACAGTGATATCAACTTTTTAAAATTTGTTTTTAAAATTTTTTTCCAAAAAAATAACATTTTGTTCTAAATCAAATCGTATAAAAATGTCATTTTTAAGAATTTTCTTATTATAACTCCTAAATTTGATTATTTTTAGTTTTTAAAAAATTGACTTTTTAAAAATACCAATTTTAAAATATTTCGTATTTTTAAAAAAGTTTTATGCTTTAGAAAATATTATTATTTTATAAAAAATTTATTTATTTAGAAATAACATTAACGAATAGATTTCTTTCTTAATTTATAAAATTTAAAAAAGTAATAAATAATATTATTAATAATTAAGGTAATTATTTACTATGAGAGAGATGCGGAAATTTTTTGATGAGAATGATTGTGGTGCTGCTACCTGTCATCTCAAGTTACTCTTATATTAGAGTATAAAGATAAAGACTAATAAAACTCTGTATATAAAAACGTTAAAAAATGTATATATATCCTTATTGGTGTTATCAGATCCGACCAATCGATAAAACCAAATTCACATTCGAACTATTTATTCAAATTAAACAAGGATTCGACTCGAATAAAGCAAAATTCAAATTTGAATCAAACTTCGGTTTACTCGGATCAAATTTTAATAATTAACAACCCTATTAGGATCTCTGATAACACCTAAGTGGACAATAAACTGGTTCGGGGAAAAAACCGGCCAAAATAACCGGTCCGGATTTAAAAAAAAAACGATCTGGCCAAAATAACCAGTCTGCTTCGTACGACCGGTTTGTATATTGGTTTCATAGCGCGACACCCAAAACCGGATTTAAAATCAGTTCAAATATAAAAAAAAAATAATAATAAAATTAAAAAAGAAAAAGAAAAAACCGGTTAAACCCACTATGGTTTAAGATGCGTATGTATTTGAACTTATCAATATCTAGCCATGAGTCCATGACCCATGAGCTCATGAACAACATATGGTACTTCACTTGAAACCCACTATGAAAACTTGGGCTCAGATGCCTAAACTGAAATCTAATTACTTCTAGAAACCAAATATAGGCACCGTGTCTTTAATGATCCATTAACTTCGACTTCTAAGTGGCCCGACATTCGTAGCAACCTGAGTCCTAATAAGGGTCTTTGGGCCACAAAAACAAAGTTATGAACTTATGATCATAACTCATCTTTTTATTTACCAAATTTGTAATTTGCCAGTGATTACGAAAATTAGAATATTTGTATCTTGCTCTCAATGTACATATAGCAATTTGTTGTGTGTACAACTGTGATATTCGATTAAAAATATCATAAAAAATGCAGTAACATTTCGTTGCGGGATGAACCAACGTTTATACTCATACAGAATGAGAGCCCAAAGATACCTAAGAGTGTGTAATTTTAGCCTAGTTCTTAATTTATAAATATATCTTATGTACTTGTAAACTCTGACAGGATATGAGCCACGTATATCATGTGTTTTAGTGCTTTTGAATATGAGTTGATATATTGTTACCTATATGATTGTTAGTGATTATGTGTTGTTTGTGCTTCATTTACCTATAAAACGTCATGTAGAGCTTATTAAATCGTAATATAGCACATAAACAACCCTAAAATTCATAACACCCCAGAACAACATAACAAAGACGAAATTTTATTGTCGTGACTTAGTAAACAATATCAAATCTTATTTTCCAAACCAAACAAGAGATTATTATTCGAAAATAATCAACTGATTAAGTACAAAGACTGTTATTTGTTGTGATATAGAGTATTAACCTCCAATGCTACCTGCAACATATGCATTGTCCAAACTTATTAGTTCCACAACAACCCTTCCTGCAACGACTGGAACCTGATGCTGGACCACTTGGTCTTCCCGGTCTTGATGACCCACTGCTTCCACCTCCGCCACATCCGGCTATTTCCCCTTGTATTGGTGAATTGCAATCAGTAGCTGCACATACAATATTTAGAACATAAGAGCCTAAGAGAAAAGAAATTAACATGACATGACATGTGATAAAATATGCTTCCATTGAAGTGAGTAAAGTTAACTAAAAGTGCCATTTTGGTCACATATCAAATGTTTTGAGACCAAAGGCACGTGATCTAGCAGTGCCAAAGTGTGTAGTAAATATGTCACTTCTCATCTAGTTGAAGGTTCAAGTCTGTGATGAACAATAAATGTGAATTGAGAAGTAGGATTATAGGGTGTGTGAGTTAGCTGTTGTAAGAAAATAAAATGGTTGAGAAAAATAAACCTAGTTGGCGGCTATGAATATACGCGCTTCGAGCTTCAACGACTAATATAGTTTGGAAAGACGAGCTGATTATGATGAGAGCAATGAGAGCCAAGGTAAGTCCTCCTCCTTTTAAGATTGAGGCCATATCTTTTGCGATTAATGGATGAATGATAGTATGTAGTTCTACTTATTGAAGTTTCTATTTATAGCCTAAATATATCATTTGTGACGTGCTTGTTTGTTCAAAATTGACCACATTATTGTCTTCTTTAAAGGAAAAAGAGAGGAAAAGATGATGGGAGTGGTTAGCCAGCCTATTAAACATCTATGTTCTCACTAATTTTTTGGTTTTTTAATTTGCATTTTTGTCTTCACCTACAAGTTGTATGATCCATGATATAATATATGTTTGGACTAATCTTGTTAATAACTCGAAAGTGAAGGGTTAGTTTCATGATTATGTTTGAAGGATTATTGGTCTCTGATTTTTGTTAAGGTTGTTTGATCAGTCGAATAATAATTGTTATGGGTCACTAGGTTGTTGGAAGTAATTCTATTTGGTTGAAAATTGTTTTGTAGTTATCTTATGGGTCAAGATAATTATAGGTTTAGTTTTGGGTTATCTTTATTAAGTATTAGAGTCTATTTGGGTTTGGTTTGTTGGATATTTAAAATAGTTGATTCAATGAGATCAAAAGTTGCTCAAGTTATTTTTATTTTTATTTTTTTGCTTTATTTTTCTTGTGATCATATCGTAGCTTTTGGCTTGGTTCACGTGGACAAGAGTTTGTATTAAAGCTTAGACTCATCCAATCTTAGTTGAAGAGAAATAGAGGTGGAACTGAGCGGGTAGTGAATGTATTAAGTCTTTTCCTTGTCAGTTAACAACAACATAAAAAAGCCCTAAGTTCATATCTAGATAACTTCTTAGCCGAGAATGAAAACAACATGTGGCTTTTTTTCTCTTTTTGGCGGATAACAAATCAACATGTTGGTGCAATAGAAAAGACTTGGATCAGCAAGTGCTGAAGACGGTTGTTTAGCAGTCAGGAAGATAGTATAGCAAGGGCTCATGGTGTCGTTAGTCAATAGCAACGAGTGCAGATCGATCAAGGAGGTTTCGGGTATAATCCAGTCAATTTTAGACGTTTTCTATTGTTTACAAGGAAAAAATGAGTGATCAACAAGTATGGACTTTACCAGTTAAGGATGTGGGTTTCATGAATTATATGTGTTCATTTTTAACTATTACAAACTACACGATATAGACGATGCGCATCCAAAAAGATTTTATACCATTGAATCGAGAATGGTGGTACGTAGACGCTAATAAAGAAAACAATGTGGGCCATCACTCTCTTGTTTTAATCAATACCTGAAGAATTGATTTTGTCAGAAATAAAAAAATTGCAAAGACGTGGGATGTGATAAAGACCTCCCATCTAGATACATACAAGTATTTAAATCCACACCTTGTTTTTATAAAGTTAAGCATTAATAATCACTAACCTACTAGGCCATTAACATACCTTGTTTCTACTAAGCAACCGAAGATATATAAAGCTTTTTGTAGTAGCTAATAAAGCCTTTGATGTAAAACAAATTTAAATAATTATTGTGATTTTTCTACAATTATAAAGCGTGCACCTGAAAAGTGTTTTTAAGGAAAAATACCTAAAATTAACATAGGTCATGACGAACTGGCAACAAAAATATGACAAATTGAAACTCGTATGATCCATTACAATATATTGCCACTGAATATGACTGATTGAACTTATATAAATCCATATATCCTAATTTTTCTATCTATCCAATTATAACTGCTTCGTTTTGTTTTTTTTTTATATTTTTTGGGTTTTTTATTTTTTATTGTTATTGAGTTTTTCAAATTCTTAAAAATTTTTTATCTTTTTTTGGCATTTTTACTAACAATTATCAAACAAAAAAGAAAACGCAAAACTTCTAATCCATTACAGTACCAAAAAATATGACATAATACAATGAACAAAAATCTTAGTATTTTGTTTTCTATATTTTGGAGATTGTATTTTTTTGTGATTGTTTGTTGTCAGGGTGGAAGTGACGCACCCGCCGTGAGTGCGTGGCGGCCCTCTACGCCCTGCGGCAACACCGTTTCCAGCGCCCTCAAGCCGTGAATTTTGGTTTAGTATGACATAGACACGCCATGTCTTGATCTTGACACATTTAGCTTGACATAGACACACCATGTCTTGATCTTGACACATTTTAAAAAATAAATGTTACCCCCCCAACTCTGGCTATTTTTAATTTTTTAAAAACATCAAACACTATAAATACCAACCAATTAATATAAATTTTATACAACAATCTCAAACATCTCTTGTACTTATTTTTTACTCTAAAAAAATATCTCGTAAAAAGTTATTCATTTTGATGGTGGACACTTTTGATTGTTACTTGAAAAGTTAGTATAACAACTTAAGAAGAGTAGCCTAAGATGAATGAAAATAATACAAAAGCTCAAAAAAGGAAATTATTGAAACACAAAAGGATTTAAATAAAATGGGAAATTACTAAACTCATTATTGAAACATACTAGAAAACTAAAAACATAAAGGAACAAAAAGAAACAATTAAAATTGGGTAAATATGAAAATTTAAGAAATTATAAAGTTCTAGAAAAACAAATCTATACTTTTTTCTAATAACATAAATCAAAATGTGTAAACTTCAAAAAAAATTCAAGAGATAAATACAATTTTAACTTTAAGTTGAGCAAATATACCGTTAAAAAGACTAAAGAGAGAATGCAGGCAATTTTTGTTTTAGTTTATTGCAATCATAGGCACCTGATTTTTAATAATCCATTAGATCGAAAATTCGCAAATGCTTATGGATATCACTAGCAACTTCGTGAGTTTCTTTATTTCATTTTACATATAGCAAGTTTTTAGTTGTGATGTTTGACTGAAAATATCGTAGAAAAACCTGTTGAACCATCTGCTCTACAAAGTGTGAGTCCGAGGATACTTAAAGAGTATGTAAACCTAATATGAGAATATGAGATTGGTAAGATTCACTTGCTAATGTTGTCATTATGGAATGAATCTTAGCAATTTGCGGAGACACATATGTCATGATTTTTGTACAATTTCTGAACACGATTGTGAGTGATAATGTATTGTTTGTATGTAATTTACTCATGACAAATATAATTTTATTAGCAACCCAGAACAACATAACAAAGATGAAACTCTTGTCTACTTAGTAAATGACATCAAATCTCAACGTAAACTATAGATTATTATCAAACAATAATCAAGAAAGTACAAAGAGTGGTTATTCAATGAGATATAGTATTGTATTGGCCTCCAAAGCTACTAGCAACATATGCACTCTCCAAACTTATTAGTTCCGCAACAACCCTTCTTGCATCGGCTGGAGCCTGGTGCAGGACCACTCGGTGGATTAGGTTCGGATGATCCACCGCCTCCACACCCACCCTCTTCTCCTTGTACCGGTGTATAATCGCAATCATTAGCTACACATATAATAGTTGTAACCTATTATTTTTCTTAGAAAATTAACAAGAAATGCACAATTTGTAGCTAACTAGAACATATCATTTTAAAAAAATATATTTGGCATATAGAAGGTGATAATTTTAGAAAACAGTTGAGAAAAACAAACCTAGTTCGCGAGCATGGATGTATGGGTTTCGAGCCTCAGCCATTGATATGGTTTGAAAAGTCGAGCTGAGTACGATGACAAGAATGATGAGAGCGAAGGCGAGTTTCCCTTTTAAGATCGAGGCCATTTTTAGCAATTAACGAAAGAATGATAGTGTGCTTCTCTGTTTATTAGAGCTTCTATTTATAGGCTTTGTCACACGTTATTTCACATTGACTGTATTCTTTGTTTAGTCTTAATGGAAATGGGGAGGAAAAGATGATGCAAATAGTTAGCCATCAGTGGAAACATCTATGCTCTCACTCATTTTCTGGCTTAATTTTCAACTTGCACTGTGTCTTCACTTACAAGTTGTTTGGTCACGTGATATTATAATGCAAAAGAAAACATATTAAAAGTTTTACCAGCCTTCACCGGAAACATCCATCGTTTTGAAGTCTGAGCACTATAATTTCTTTATGTAAGATTCTTAATTGTTGTTCATTGTTGAACAAGACTGTTTGGATATATTAATTGTGCATGAACAATCAAGAACTTTTATATTAGATGGACGTAATGAATTGTCGTGCAAGGAAATCACCTCTTTGCTTAAGATTAATAGATTTATTTAAGGGTCAAATTTAAACAAGTGAAAAGTTGTTTGGAGTAGAGACCTATCAAATATAGTTTAGAAATTAAAGAGGAGACTGTTGGCGTTAATTCCTGACTTGATTCATAAGCCTGTAAAGTTGGGATCTAAGTTGATTAGGCGGTTAATTAAGTTTGATTTAATTTTACTAATTATCCAAGTTAGATTATGGGTTAAGTAATATGTATCCACTAATGAGTCTTAGGTTAATTGGGTTGCTTGGTAATCAAGTTGGGTTTTGCCTACAAAACTTCCAAGTTTATTATAACAATCTATTTTTTTTTTTTTTGAAAAACGACCGGTAAACTAAATTACTAACAAAAACTATGTCTCGAAAAACTCAGTTGGAAAAAGTTAAACAACCATTCGTCCAACCCATAACGACAACTTTCCGACTAGCTTTTTACTTAGTAATCAAGTTTTTGAATTATTTTTCTTAGTTATAATGAAAGCACTTGAAAGTCATCATATTTACATGTTCTTATAAAATGGATTCGCGATTTGAGGGTGGGCGTGGCTACCACCTCAACAGCTCATAGCATGGAAACCCCCCCCCCCCTCCCACTAGGGCATAGGACTAGAGCGATGTGGGGGTTTTGTTATGACTCTGCTCATGAACGTGGTGCGAGAAAGAGTCATTAGGTTCATGGATCAGTGCTAAAAAATAGCCGTTGGCTCATTTAATTACAGAAAATACAAATACGATTAAAGATTTATATAATTTCACACAACTCTAAATCTGTTTCCACAAAATAATCCTGCTACAAATTTATGAAAAATCTTAATCCACACCCTACAAGCGTAAACGCTTTCAGCCGAAACCCATCCAACCCAACCAAACATTTTCGATCCTACCCAATGTTATATAATTAATTATATTAATATCATCCCGCAACATACCACGTCCTCAGGCTTAATTTCTAGTATTATCACAAAAAGTGAATGATGCAAGTGGTATTAAATTTAGGATTCAAGTGGAGACTCTCAAACAAACTACATGTTATGTAAGAGCTAGTGAAAGACCACCCACCACTCTAGACGACCATGAAAGTAAACAAATAACAAACCGCACAGTCCGACAACACTCATTTGGTAATCTTACATGATGTGAGAAAATGAAAATGGGCCACATAAGGAACTTCAGGAGCAATTTAATTTGTTAGTTTCTTAATTTCATTGTAGATATATCAATTTGTTAAGTGTGATTTTAGCTTGATTGAAAATATTGTACAAAAACCGACTGAACAACAACACTGGAAAGTGAGAGTTTGAGGATCGACGCCTAGAGAGTTTGTAAACCTATCATGAAATTGGTTAAATTTAGTCAACAGAGTTGTCACTGGTGGATCGATCGTTACGACCGGTTGAGCGACATATGTTGTGTCTTCGTATTAGATTCTATATTTCGCAACTGTACGGATTGAGTGATTATGTGTTGCTTGTGTATAATTCGCTTATGGCGAATGGAATCTTATTTACAACACAAAATAACATATTTATTGGCCGTCTACACATCAAATGATCTTATTTGTAATTTTAAACGGAAGGTTTTTATTTGACAATATTAAAGAAAGCACAAAGAGTGGTTATTTGATACGATATCGCGTATTAGCCTCTAATGTTACTTGCAACATATGCACTCTCCAAACATATTCATTCCACAATAACTGTTCCTGCACCTGCTAGAACCTCGTGTCGGACCACTTGGTACTTCTGGTCCTGATGGTCCACCACTTTCATCTCCGCCTCCACACCCGGTATATCTTTTTGTACTGGTGAATTGCAATCAGTAGCTGCACAATGAAAATCAAAAAATAAAACATGAGAGAGTTGATTATACAACTTTTCATATATTGATGTGATTAAAGTTAACTAAAAGTGGCACTTGGTTATATTATCAAATATTTTGAGAATAACTAACCCAGTTGGCGCGCGAGGATGTATGGGATTCGCGCTTCGGCAACATATATGGTTCGGTAAGACGAGCTCATTACGATGAGAATAATGAGAGCCAAAGCAAGTCCTCCTCCTTTATAGTTTGAAGCCATTTTTGGCAATGAATGTTTTGATTGAAGAATGGTGTGCATCAATGCTTATTGAAGGTGGTATTTATAGCCTTAAAATATGGTCATTCGTCAAGGTGTTGTTAGACTACCATATTTAAATTTGTCTAGTCTAAGGGAAAAAGGAAGGAAATGGGTCACTCATTTCCTGGCTTTTCAAGATGCACTTTGTCTTCAAATACAATTTGTTTAATCCTATGGGTTGTAATGTATAAATGCTCACTATGTTCATGAATGAACCCACTATATAGGGCGCGAACCGACCCCGTAGTTTTTATTTTATAATATATAATGTATATTACGGTTTCTTAACAGACCTTCGAGATTTTTTGAGTGATGATTCTTGAGATTTTTGAGCTTAGAAAAAATCAATTTGCACATGCTGCATTTAAAAAATAAGATTGATCGTGGAGAAAAAGAGTTAGTATTAGATTTGATTAAGTGTTTATTTTTATTCTTTAAAGACATGTTAATGAATGGTGCATTTTGTTTTTTTGTCATGATTATCTCAAAACCCTTGTAATCTCATTAATTGTAGCTCTTAGTTTCATTGGCTTTAATGCAAGTTATCATTATTTATGTGAACCGACTCAACCTAAACCAAAATTTCGAACGTCAAGTTAAGAAAAATCCAAGCATCAAACAAACTAACCGCGTAGGGAATTCGACTAGTCCGTCACTATGTAGGGATGACATATGCATGCATGTATGATTCATACTTTTGAATTGTGAACAATTTTGTTGTAATGATGATAAACAAAGTTACAACATGATTTAGTAACTTTTGAGCATGCACCAACAATCTAATAAAATTTACAATAAAAAAAGTCACTAGCTACTAACAAGGAGTATTAGCGATAGAACAAAATCGTTTGTTGAGATGGATTTGGCAACAGGGAGCGTTATGTCGCGGTGACAACAACCACCAGTATAACAAAATAAAGTTAATACAATCCTCAGACAAAATGTTACATTCTTATTGAAAGGCCAGGTTGCATTTAATCTAAGACAAGCTTTTATCAAAATGTTACATTCTTATTGAACGGCCAGGTTGCATTTAATCTAAGACAAGCTTTTACCAAAATGTTACATTCTTGTTGAACGGCCAGGTTGCATTTAATCTTAGACAAGCTTTTACCGAATGATGTATTAATTAAAGTGCATTAAATATAAAACAACAAGTTTTATTTGATAATACATCATTTTTTTTGTTAACAAATGCGACTCTGTAAATATTTACATATATTTTTATTTGACATTAATCTTGTACGTAAGAATATTACTTAATTTATATTTAAGCGAGAGCTTTTTTTAAACGGTTCGGGAAAAAAACCGGCCAAAATAACTGGTCTGATTTAAAAAAATGGTTCGGCCAAAATAACTAGGTTGGTTCGAACCACCGGTTTGTATATCGGTTTGATAGTCTGACACCAAAAACCGGTTTTTAAAGACGTTCAAATGAAAGTAAAAAAAAAAAAAAAAAAAAAAAAAACTGTTAAACCTACTCTGGTTAAACAACGTATTAGTGTATTTGAACTTATCAAAATCTAGCCATGACCTATGAGCCCATGAACAACATATGGGACTTCAGTCAGAAGCCCACTATGAAAACTTGTGCTCAGCTGTCGAACTTGAAATCTAATTACTTCCAGAAATCAAATTTAGGCACGTGTCTTTTAATGATCCATTGACTGAAAATATCGTAAAAAAACCTGTTGAACCATCTACTCTACAAAGTGTAAGTTCGAGGACCCTTAAAGAGTATGTAAACCTAATATGAGAATACGAGAACTGTAAGATTCACTAGCTAGTGTTGTCATTATCGAGTCGATCTTAGCAATTTGCGGAGACACATATGTCATGATTTTTGTACAATTTCTGAACACGATTGTGAGTGATAATGTATTGTTTGTATGTAATTTACTCATGACAAATATAATTTTATTAACAACCCAGAAAACATAACAAAGATGAAACTCTTGTCTACTTAGTAAATGACATCAAATCTCAACGTAAACTATAGATTATTATCAAACAATAATCAAGAAAGTACAAAGAGTGGTTATTCAATGAGATATAGTATTGTATTAGCCTCCAATGCTACTAGCAACATATGCACTCTCCAAACTTATTAGTTCCGCAACAACCCTTCTTGCATCGGCTGGAGCCTGGTGCAGGACCACTCGGTGGATTAGGTTCGGATGATCCACCGCCTCCACACCCACCCTCTTCTCCTTGTACCGGTGTATAATCGCAATCATTAGCTACACATATAATAGTTGTAACCTATTATTTTTTAGAAAATTAACAAGAAATGCACAATTTGTAGCTAACTAGAACATATCATTTAATAAAAAATATATTTGGCATATAGAAGGTGATAATTTTAGAAAACAGTTGAGAAAAACAAACCTAGTTCGCGAGCATGGATGTATGGGTTTCGAGCCTCAGCCATTGATATGGTTTGAAAAGTCGAGCTGAGTACGATGACAAGAATGATGAGAGCGAAGGCGAGTTTCCCTTTTAAGATCGAGGCCATTTTTAGCAATTAACGAAAGAATGATAGTGTGCTTCTCTGTTTATTAGAGCTTCTATTTATAGGCTTTGTCACACGTTATTTCACATTGACTGTATTCTTTGTTTAGTCTTAATGGAAATGGGGAGGAAAAGATGATGCAAATAGTTAGCCATCAGTGGAAACATCTATGCTCTCACTCATTTTCTGGCTTAATTTTCAACTTGCACTGTGTCTTCACTTACAAGTTGTTTGGTCACGTGATATTATAATGCAAAAGAAAACATATTAAAAGTTTTACCAGCCTTCACCGGAAACATCCATCGTTTTGAAATCTGAGCACTATAATTTCTTTATGTAAGATTCTTAATTGTTGTTCATTGTTGAACAAGACTGTTTGGATATATTAATTGTGCATGAACAATCAAGAACTTTTATATTAGATGGACGTAATGAATTGTCGTGCAAGGAAATCACCTCTTTGCTTAAGATTAATAGATTTATTTAAGGGTCAAATTTAAACAAGTGAAAAGTTGTTTGGAGTAGAGACCTATCAAATATAGTTTAGAAATTAAAGAGGAGACTGTTGGCGTTAATTCCTGACTTGATTCATAAGCCTGTAAAGTTGGGATCTAAGTTGATTAGGCGGTTAATTAAGTTTGATTTAATTTTACTAATTATCCAAGTTAGATTATGGGTTAAGTAATATGTATCCACTAATGAGTCTTAGGTTAATTGGGTTGCTTGGTAATCAAGTTGGGTTTTGCCTACAAAACTTCCAATTTTCTTATAACAATCTATTTTATTTTTTCTTGAAAACTACCGGTAAACTAAATTACTAACAAAAATTATGTCTAGAAAACTCAGTTGGAAAAAGTTAAACAACCATTCGTCCAACCCATAACGACAACTTTCGGACTAACTTTTTACTTAGTAATCAAGTTTTTGAATTATTTTTCTTAGTTATAATGAAAGCACTTGAAAGTCATCATATTTACACGTTCTTATAAAATGGATTCGCGATTTGAGGGTGGGCGTGGCTACCACCTCAACAGCTCACAGCATGGAACCCCCCCCCCCCCCCCCCCCCCAACTAGGGCATGGGACTAGAGCGATGTGGGTAGGGCTGCGAACGAACCGAACGAACACGAACAAGCCATTGTTCGTGTTCGTTCGTTAAGAAATAAACGTGTTCATGAACACTTACTGACGAGATTCTTTGTTCGTGTTCGTTCATTAAGAAAATGAACATGTTCATGAACTGTTCATGAACACTTACCGAACGCAAATGAACACAAACAAAAGCAAACGAACACAAACAACCGTTCATGAACATGACGAACACAAAAAAGCTCATAAACACAAACAGATACAATTGTTTATAAATTTATTTTAGAATAAATTTTACATTTTTATTACAAACATTACACAAAATCAATCAAAAATAAATAAGTACTTAAAATAAATATAAAAAAATACTTGATATAATAATCATAAAAATAAATAACAGAAAAGTTAATAATATAAATGAACACATTAACGAACATAAACGAACACATTATCGAACGTTCACGAACGGACATTAACGAACATAAACGAACACATTATCGAACGTTCACGAACATAAATGAACGAACGCGACTTGTGTTCCTGTTCGTTCGTTTAACTAAACGAACGGAATTTTCTTGTTCGTGTTCGTTCATTTACTAAATGAACGAACATAAATGAACTTCCCGCCGAACAGTTCACGAACTGTTCGCTGAACGTTTAGTTCGTTTGCAGACCTAGATGTGGGGGTTTTGTTATGACTCTGGTCATAAACGTGGTGCGAGAAAGAGTCATTGGGTTCATGGATCGGTGCTAAAAAATAGCCGTTGGCTCATTTAATTACAGAAAATTCAAATACGATTAAAGATTTATATAATTTCACACAACTCTAAATCTATTTCCACAAAATAATCCTGCTACAAATTTATGAAAAATCTTAATCAACACCCTACAAGCGTGAACGCTTTCAGCCGAAACCCATCCAACCCAACCAAACATTTTCGATCCTACCCAATGTTATTGCCCAAATACGTTTTTTTATATAATTAATTATATTAATATCATCCCGCAACATACCGCGTCCTCAGGCTTAATTTCTAGTATTATCACAAAAAGTGAATAATGCAAGTGGTATTAAATTTAGGATTCAAGTGGAGACTCTCAAACAAACTACATGTTATGTAAGGGCTAGTGAAAGACCACCCACCAGTCTAGACGACCATGAAAGTAAACAAATAACAAACCTCACAGTCCGACAACACTCATTTGGCAATCTTACATGATGCGAGAAAATGAAAATGGGCCACATAAGGAACTTCAGGAGCAATTTAATTTGTTAGTTTCTTAATTTCATTGTAGATATATCAATTTGTTAAGTGTGATTTTAGCTTGATTGAAAATATTGTACAAAAACCGACTGAACAACAACACTGGAAAGTGAGAGTTTGAGGATCGACGCCTAGAGAGTTTGTAAACCTATCATGAAATTGGTTAAATTTAGTCAACAGAGTTGTCACCGGTGGATCGATCGTTACGACCAGTTGAGCCACATATGTTGTGTCTTCGTATTAGATTCTATATTTCGCAACTGTACGGATTGAGTGATTATGTGTTGCTTGTGTATAATTCGCTTATGGCGAATGGAATCTTAATAACAACACAAAATAACATATTTATTGGCCGTCTACACATCAAATGATCTTATTTGTAATTTTAAACGGAAGGTTTTTTATTTGACAATATTAAAGAAAGCACAAAGAGTGGTTATTTGATACGATATCGCGTATTAGCCTCTAATGTTACTTGCAACATATGCACTCTCCAAACATATTCATTCCACAACAACTGTTCCTGCACCTGCTAGAACCTCGTGTCGGACCACTTGGTACTCCTGGTCCTGATGGTCCACCACTTTCATCTCCGCCTCCACACCCCGGTATATCTTTTTGTACTGGTGAATTGCAATCAATAGCTGCACAATGAAAATCAAAAAATAAAACATGAGAGAGTTGATTATACAACTTTTCATATATTGATGTGATAAAAGTTAACTAAAAGTGGCACTTGGTTATATTATCAAATATTTTGAGAATAACTAACCCAGTTGGCGCGCGAGGATGTATGGGATTCGCGCTTCGGCAACATATATGGTTCGGTAAGACGAGCTCATTACGATGAGAATAATGAGAGCCAAAGCAAGTCCTCCTCCTTTATAGTTTGAAGCCATTTTTGGCAATGAATGTTTTGATTGAAGAATGGTGTGCATCAATGCTTATTGAAGGTGGTATTTATAGCCTTAAAATATGGTCATTCGTCAAGGTGTTGTTAGACTACCATATTTAAATTTGTCTAGTCTAAGGGAAAAAGGAAGGAAATGGGTCACTCATTTCCTGGCTTTTCAAGATGCACTTTGTCTTCAAATACAATTTGTTTAATCCTATGGGTTGTAATGTATAAATGCTCACTATGTTCATGAATGAACCCACTATATAGGGCGCGAACCGACCCCGTAGTTTTTATTTTATAATATATAATGTATATTACGGTTTCTTAACAGACCTTCGAGATTTTTTGAGTGATGATTCTTGAGATTTTTGAGCTTAGAAAAAATCAATTTGCACATGCTGCATTTAAAAAATAAGATTGATCGTGGAGAAAAAGAGTTAGTATTAGATTTGATTAAGTGCTTATTTTTATTCTTTAAAGACGTCAATGAATGGTGCATTTTGTTTTTTTGGTCATGATTATCTCAAAACCCTTGTAATCTCATTAATTGTAGCTCTTAGTTTCATTGGCTATAATGCAAGTTATCATTATTTATGTGAACCGACTCAACCCAAACCAAAATTTCGAACGTCAAGTTAAAAAAATCCAAACATCAAACAAACTAACCGCGTAGGGAATTCGACTAGTCCGTCACTATGTAGGGATGACATATGCATGCATGTATGATTCATATTTTTGAATTGTGAACAATTTTGTTGTAATGATGATAAACAAAGTTACAACACGATTTAGTAACTTTTGAGCATGCACCAACAATCTAATAAAATTTACAATAAAAAAAGTCACTACTAACAAGGAGTATTAGCGATAGAACAAAATCGTTTGTTGAGATGGATTTGGCAACAGGGAGCGTTATGTCGCGGTGACAACAACCACCAGTAGAACAAAATAAAGTTAATACAATCCTCAGACAAAATGTTACATTCTTATTGAAAGGCCAGGTTGCATTTAATCTAAGACAAGCTTTTACCAAAATGTTACATTCTTATTGAACGGCCTGGTTGCATTTAATCTTAGACAAGCTTTTACCGAATGATGTATTAATTAAAGTTGCATTAAATATAAAAAAATAAGTTTTATTTGATAATACAACATTTTTTTTGTTAACAAATGCGACTCTGTAAATATTTACATATATTTTTATTTGACATTAATCTTGTACGTAAGAATATTACTTAATTTATATTTAAGCGAGAGCTTTTTTTAAACGGTTCGGGAAAAAAACCGGCCAAAATAACTGGTCTGGTTTAAAAAAATGGTTCGGCCAAAATAACCAGGTTGGTTCGAACCACCGGTTTGTATATCGGTTTGATAGTCTGACACCAAAAACCGGTTTTTAAAGACGTTCAAATGAAAGTAAAAAAAAAAAAGAAACGGTTAAACCTACTCTGGTTAAACAACGTAATAGTGTATTTGAACTTATCAAAATCTAGCCATGACCTATGAGCCCATGAACAACATATTATGGGACTTCACTCAGAAGCCCACTATGAAAACTTGTGCTCAGCTATCGAACTTGAAATCTAATTACTTCCAGAAATCAAATTTAGGCACCGTGTCTTTTAATGATCCATTAACTTCAACTATAGTGGCCTAACATTCGAAACAACACGAGTCCTAATAAGGTTCTTTCGGCCACAAAACCATAGTTATGATCATAACTTATCTTTCTATTTTCCATCTTTGTAATTTGCAAATGGTTATGAAAATTAGAATATTTGTATCTTGCTCTCAATGTACATATAGCAATTTGTTGAGTGTAAAACTGTGATATTTGATTAAAAATATCATAAAAAACGTAGTAACATTTCATTGCGGGATGAACCAACGCTTATGCTTAGACAGAGTGAGAGTCCAAGGATGCCTAAGAGTGTGTAATTTTAGCCTAGTTCCTAATTTATAAATATATCTTATGTACTTGTAAACTCTGACAGGATATGAGCCACGTATATAATGTGTTTTTAGAGCTTTTGTATACGAGTTGATATTTTGTTATCTATACGATTGTTAGTGATTATGTATTGTTTGTGCTTGATTTACCCATAACATGTAGAGCTTTATTATATCCTATTGTAGCACATAAACAACCCCTAAAATTCATAACACCCCAGAACAACATAACAAAGACGAAATTTTATTGGTCGTGACTTAGTAAACAATATCAAATCTTATTTTCCATACCAAACAAGAGATTATTATTCGAAAATAATCAACTGATTAAGTACAAAGACTGTTATTTGTTGTGATATAGAGTATTAACCTCCAATGCTACCTGCAACATATGCATTGTCCAAACTTATTAGTTCCACAACAACCCTTCCTGCAACGACTGGAACCTGGTGCTGGACCACTTGGTCTTCCCGGTCTTGATGACCCACTGCTTCCACCTCCGCCACATCCGGCTATTTCCCCTTGTATTGGTGAATTGCAATCAGTAGCTGCACATACAATATTTAGAACATAAGAGCCTAAGAAAAAAGAAATTAACATGACATGACATGTGATAAAATATGCTTCCATTGAAGTGAGTAAAGTTAACTAAAAGTGCCATTTTGGTCACATATCAAATGTTTTGAAACCAAAGGCACGTGATCTAGCAGTGCCAAAGTGTGTAGTAAATATGTCACTTCTCATCTAGTTGAAGGTTCAAGTCTATGATGAACAATAAGTGTGAATTGAGAAATAGGATTATAGGGTGTGTAAGTTAGCTGTTGTAAGAAAATAAAATGGTTGAGAAAAATAAACCTAGTTGGCGGCTATGAATATACGCGCTTCGAGCTTCAACGACTAATATAGTTTGGAAAGACGAGCTGATTATGATGAGAGCAATGAGAGCCAAGGTAAGTCCTCCTCCTTTTAAGATTGAGGCCATATCTTTTGCGATTAATGGATGAATGATAGTATGTAGTTCTACTTATTGAAGTTTCTATTTATAGCCTAAATATATCATTTGTGACGCGGTTGTTTGTTCAAAATTGACCACATTATTGTCTTCTTTAAAGGAAAAAGAGAGGAAAAGATGATGGGAGTGGTTAGCCAGCCTATTAAACATCTATGTTCTCACTAATTTTTTGGTTTTTTAATTTGCATTTTTGTCTTCACCTACAAGTTGTATGATCCATGATATAATATATGTTTGGACTAATCTTGTTAATAACTCGAAAGTGAAGGGTTAGTTTCATGATTATGTTCGAAGGATTATTGGTCTCTGATTTTTGTTAAGGTTGTTTGATCAGTCGAATAATAATTGTTATGGGTCACTAGGTTGTTGGAAGTAATTCTATTTGGTTGAAAATTGTTTTGTAGTTATCTTATGGGTCAAGATAATTATAGGTTTAGTTTTGGGTTATCTTTATTAAGTATTAGAGTCTATTTGGGTTTGGTTTGTTGGTTATTTAAAATAGTTGATTCAATGAGATCAAAAGTTGCTCAAGTTATTTTTATTTTTTATTTTTTTGCTTTATTTTTCTTGTGATCATATCGTAGCTTTTGGCTTGGTTCACGTGGACAAGAATTTGTATTAAAGCTTAGACTCATCCAATCTTAGTTGAAGAGAAATAGAGGTGGAACTGAGCGGGTAGTGAATGTAGTAAGTCTTTTCCTTATCAGTTAACAACAACATAAAAAAGCCCAAAGTTCATATCTAGATAACTTCTTAGCCGAGAACGAAAACAACATGTGGCTTTTTTTCTCTTTTTGGCGGATAACAAATCAACATGTTGGTGCAATAGAAAAGACTTGGATCAGCAAGTGCTGAAGACGGTTGTTTAGCAGTCAGGAAGATAGTATAGCAAGGGCTCATGGTGTCATTAATCAATAGCAACGAGTGCAGATCGATCAAGGAGGTTTTGGGTATAATCCGGTCAATTTTAGACGTTTTCTATTGTTTACAAGGAAAAAGTGAGTGATCAACAAGTGTGGACTTTACCAGTTAAGGATGTGGTTTCATGAATTATACGTGTTCATTTTTAACTATTACAAACTACACGATATAGACGATGCGCATCCAAAAAGATTTTATACCATTGAATCGAGAATGGTGGTACGTGGACGCTAATAAAGAAAACAATGTGGGCCATCACTCTCTTGTTTTAATCAATACCTGAAGAATTGATTTTGCGAATCAGACATAAAAAAATTGCGGAGATGTGGGATGTGATAAAGACCTCCCATCTAGATACACACAAGTATTTAAATCCACACCTTGTTTTTATAAAGTTAAGCATTAATAATCACTAACCTACTAGGCCATTAACATACCTTGTTTCTACTAAGCAACCGAAGATATATAAAGCTTTTTGTAGTAGCTAATAAAGCCTTTGATGTAAAACAAATTTAAATAATTATTTTGATTTTTCTACAATTATAAAGCGTGCACCTGAAAAGTGTTTTTTAAGGAAAAAGACCTAAAATTAACATAGGTCATGACGAACAGGCAACAAAAATATGACAAATTGAAACTCGTATGATTCATTACAATATATTGCCACTGAATATGACTTATTGAACTTATATAAATCCATATATCCTAATTTTTCTATCTATCCAGTTATAACTGCTTCGTTTTGTTATTTTATATTTTTTGGGTTTTTTATTTTTTATTGTTAATGAGTTTCAAATTCTTAAAAAAAATTATATTTTTTTGGCATTTTTACTAACAATTATCAAACAAAAAAGAAAACGCAAAACTTCTAATCCATTACAGTACCAAAAAATATGACATAATACAATGAACAAAAATCTTAGTGTTTAGTTTTCTATATTTTGGAGATTGTATTTTTTTTGTGATTGTTTGTTGTCAGGGTGGAAGTGACGCACCCGCCGTGAGGGCGTGGCGGCCCTCTACGCCCTGCGGCAACACCGTTTCCAGCACCCTCAAGCCGTGAATTTTGGTTTAGCATGACATAGACACCCCATGTCTTGATCTTGACACATTTAGCTTGACATAGACACGTCATGTCTTGATTTTGACACATTTTAAAAAATAAATGTTAACCCCCCCCCCCCCCCCCCCCCAACTCTATGGCTATTTTTAATTTTTTAAAAACATCAAACACTGTAAATACCAACCAATTAATATAAATTTTATACAACAATCTCAAACATCTCTTGTACTTATTTTTAATATCTCGTAAAAAGTTATTCATTATGATGGTGGACACTTTTGATTGTTACTTGAAAAGTTAGTATAACAACTTAAGAAGAGTAGCCTAAGATGAATGAAAATAATACAAAAGCTCAAAAAAGGAAATTATTGAAACACAAAAGGATTTAAATAAAATGGGTAATTACTAAACTCATTATTGAAACATACTAGAAAACTAAAAACATAAAGGAACAAAAAGAAACGATTAAAATTGGGTAAATATGAAAATTTAAGAAATTATAAAGTTCTACAAAAACAAATCTATACTTTTTTCTAATAACATAAATCAAAATGTGTAAACTTAAAAAAAAATCATTGAATGAAGAGATAAATACAATTTTAACTTTAAGTTGAGCAAATATACCGTTAAAAAGACTAAAGAGAGAATGCAGGCAATTTTTGTTTTAGTTTATTGCAATCATAGGAACCTGACTTTTAATAATCCATTAGATCGAAAATTCGCAAATGCTTATGGATATCACTAGCAACTTCGTGAGTTTCTAATTTCATTTTACATATAGCAATTTTTAAGCTGTGATGTTTGACTGAAAATATCGTATAAAAACCTGTTGAACCATCTGCTCTACAAAGTGTGAGTCCGCGGACACTTAAAGAGTTTGTAAACCTAATATGAGAATATGAGATTGGTAAGATTCACTTGCTAATGTTGTCATTATGGAGTGGATCTTAGCAATTTGTGGAGACACATATGTCATGATTTTTGTACAATTTCTGAACACTATTGTGAGTGATAATGTATTGTTTGTATGTAATTTACTCATGACAAATATAATTTTATTAGCAACCCAGAACAACATAACAAAGATGAAACTCTTGTCTACTTAGTAAATGACATCAAATCTCAACGTAAACTATAGATTATTATCAAACAATAATCAAGAAAGTACAAAGAGTGGTTATTCAGAGAGATATAGTATTGTATTGGCCTCCAAAGCTACTAGCAACATATGCACTCTCCAAACTTATTAGTTCCGCAACAACCCTTCTTGCATCGGCTGGAGCCTGGTGCAGGACCACTCGGTGGATTAGGTTCGGATGATCCACCGCCTCCACACCCACCCTCTTCTCCTTGTACCGGTGAATAATCGCAATCATTAGCTACACATATAATAGTTGTAACCTATTATTTTTCTTAGAAAATTAACAAGAAATGCACAATTTGTAGCTAACTAGAACATATCATTTTAAAAAAATATATTTGGCATATAGAAGGTGATAATTTTAGAAAACAGTTGAGAAAAACAAACCTAGTTCGCGAGCATGGATGTATGGTTTTCGAGCCTCAGCCATTGATATGGTTTGAAAAGTCGAGCTGAGTACGATGACAAGAATGATGAGAGCGAAGGCGAGTTTCCCTTTTAAGATCGAGGCCATTTTTAGCAATTAACGAAAGAATGATAGTGTGCTTCTCTGTTTATTAGAGCTTCTATTTATAGGCTTTGTCACACGTTATTTCACATTGACTGTATTCTTTGTTTAGTCTTAATGGAAATGGGGAGGAAAAGATGATGCAAATAGTTAGCCATCAGTGGAAACATCTATGCTCTCACTCATTTTCTGGCTTAATTTTCAACTTGCACTGTGTCTTCACTTACAAGTTGTTTGGTCACGTGATATTATAATGCAAAAGAAAACATATTAAAAGTTTTACCAGCCTTCACCGGAAACATCCATCGTTTTGAAATCTGAGCACTATAATTTCTTTATGTAAGATTCTTAATTGTTGTTCATTGTTGAACAAGACTGTTTGGATATATTAATTGTGCATGAACAATCAAGAACTTGTATATTAGATGGACGTAATGAATTGTCGTGCAAGGAAATCACCTCTTTGCTTAAGATTAATAGATTTATTTAAGGGTCAAATTTAAACAAGTGAAAAGTTGTTTGGAGTAGAGACCTATCAAATATAGTTTAGAAATTAAAGAGGAGACTGTTGGCGTTAATTCCTGACTTGATTCATAAGCCTGTAAAGTTGGGATCTAAGTTGATTAGGCGGTTAATTAAGTTTGATTTAATTTTACTAATTATCCAAGTTAGATTATGGTTTAAGTAATATGTATCCACTAATGAGTCTTAGGTTAATTGGGTTGCTTGGTAATCAAGTTGGGTTTTGCCTACAAAACTTCCAAGTTTATTATAACAATCTATTTTTTTTTTTTTTTGAAAAACGACCGGTAAACTAAATTACTAACAAAAACTATGTCTCGAAAAACTCAGTTGGAAAAAGTTAAACAACCATTCGTCCAACCCATAACGACAACTTTCCGACTAGCTTTTTACTTAGTAATCAAGTTTTTGAATTATTTTTCTTAGTTATAATGAAAGCACTTGAAAGTCATCATATTTACATGTTCTTATAAAATGGATTCGCGATTTGAGGGTGGGCGTGGCTACCACCTCAACAGCTCACAGCATGGAAACCCCCCGCCCCCCCCCCCCCCCGAACTAGGGCATAGGACTAGAGCGATGTGGGGGTTTTGTTATGACTCTGCTCATGAACGTGGTGCGAGAAAGAGTCATTGGGTTCATGGATCAGTGCTAAAAAATAGCCGTTGGCTCATTTAATTACAGAAAATACAAATACGATTAAAGATTTATATAATTTCACACAGCTCTAAATCTGTTCCCACAAAATAATCCTGCTACAAATTTATGAAAAATCTTAATCCACACCCTACAAGCATAAACGCTTTCAGCCGAAACCCATCCAACCCAACCAAACAATTTCGATCCTACCCAATGTTATTGCCCAAATACGTTTTTTATATAATTAATTATATTAATATCATCCCGCAACATACCACGTCCTCAGGCTTAATTTCTAGTATTATCACAAAAAGTGAATGATGCAAGTGGTATTAAATTTAGTATTCAAGTGGAGACTCTCAAACAAACTACATGTTATGTAAGAGCTAGTGAAAGACCACCCACCACTCTAGACGACCATGAAAGTAAACAAATAACAAACCGCACAGTCAGACAACACTCATTTGGTAATCTTACATGATGTGAGAAAATGAAAATGGGCCACATAAGGAACTTCAGGAGCAATTTAATTTGTTAGTTTCTTAATTTCATTGTAGATATATCAATTTGTTAAGTGTGATTTTAGCTTGATTGAAAATATTGTATAAAAACCGACTGAACAACAACACTGGAAAGTGAGAGTTTGAGGATCGACGCCTAGAGAGTTTGTAAACCTATCATGAAATTGGTTAAATTTAGTCAACAGAGTTGTCACTGGTGGATCGATCGTTACGACCGGTTGAGCCACATATGTTGTGTCTTCGTATTAGATTCTATATTTCGCAACTGTACGGATTGAGTGATTATGTGTTGCTTGTGTATAATTCGCTTATGGCGAATGGAATCTTATTAACAACCCAAAATAACATATTTATTGGCCGTCTACACATCAAATGATCTTATTTGTAATTTTAAACGGAAGGTTTTTATTTGACAATATTAAAGAAAGCACAAAGAGTGGTTATTTGATACGATATCGCGTATTAGCCTCTAATGTTACTTGCAACATATGCACTCTCCAAACATATTCATTCCACAACAACTGTTCTTGCACCTGCTAGAACCTCGTGTCGGACCACTTGGTACTTCTGGTCCTGATGGTCCACCACTTTCATCTCCGCCTCCACACCCCGGTATATCTTTTTGTACTGGTGAATTGCAATCAGTAGCTGCACAATGAAAATCAAAAAATAAAACATGAGAGAGTTGATTATACAACTTTTCATATATTGATGTGATAAAAGTTAACTAAAAGTGGCACTTGGTTATATTATCAAATATTTTGAGAATAACTAACCCAGTTGGCGCGCGAGGATGTATAGGATTCGCGCTTCGGCAACATATATGGTTCGGTAAGACGAGCTCATTACGATGAGAATAATGAGAGCCAAAGCAAGTCCTCCTCCTTTATAGTTTGAAGCCATTTTTGGCAATGAATGTTTTGATTGAAGAATGGTGTGCATCAATGCTTATTGAAGGTGGTATTTATAGCCTTAAAATATGGTCATTCGTCAAGGTGTTGTTAGACTACCATATTTAAATTTGTCTAGTCTAAGGGAAAAAGGAAGGAAATGGGTCACTCATTTCCTGGCTTTTCAAGATGCACTTTGTCTTCAAATACAATTTGTTTAATCCTATGGGTTGTAATGTATAAATGCTCACTATGTTCATGAATGAACCCACTATATAGGGCGCGAACCGACCCCGTAGTTTTTATTTTATAATATATAATGTATATTACGGTTTCTTAACAGACCTTCGAGATTTTTTGAGTGATGATTCTTGAGATTTTTGAGCTTAGAAAAAATCAATTTGCACATGCTGCATTTAAAAAATAAGATTGATCGTGGAGAAAAAGAGTTAGTATTAGATTTGATTAAGTGCTTATTTTTATTCTTTAAAGACATGTCAATGAATGGTGCATTTTGTTTTTTTGGTCATGATTATCTCAAAACCCTTGTAATCTCATTAATTGTAGCTCTTAGTTTCATTGGCTATAATGCAAGTTATCATTATTTATGTGAACCGACTCAACCCAAACCAAAATTTCGAACGTCAAGTTAAGAAAAATCCAAACATCAAACAAACTAACCGCGTAGGGAATTCGACTAGTCCGTCACTATGTAGGGATGACATATGCATGCATGTATGATTCATACTTTTGAATTGTGAACAATTTTGTTGTAATGATGATAAACAAAGTTACAACATGATTTAGTAACTTTTGAGCATGCACCAACAATCTAATAAAATTTACAATAAAAAAAGTCACTACTAACAAGGAGTATTAGCGATAGAACAAAATCGTTTGTTGAGATGGATTTGGCAACAGGGAGCGTTATGTCGCGGTGACAACAACCACCAGTAGAACAAAATAAAGTTAATACAATCCTCATACAAAATGTTACATTCTTATTGGAAGGCCAGGTTGTATTTTATCTAAGACAAGTTTTTACCAATGATGTATTAGTTAAAGTTGTACCAAATTTAAAACAAAAATTTTTATTTGATAATACAATTTTTTTTTGTTAACAAATGCGACTCTGTAAATATTTACATATATTTATGTTTTACATTAATCCTGTAAGAATATTACTTAGTTTATCTTTAGCTTAGACCAGACACTTGTATATAATAACTAGTTTTATACCCGCTCGGTGGTCGGGTATTTTAATGTTGTCATGACATAACTATTTTTTTACATTCTAAACAAAAAATAGTATTAGTTTAAGATCAAAACACAACTCATTTAACTTAAAGAGTAAAATTAACTAAGTGTGCTAAAAGAAATGAACTAAAATCTTCATATAGTGCAATGTCAAAAAAATCTATCATTTGGAAATATAAGACATATGAAGCCGTAAATGCCATATATACATTGTGAAAAATAAAACTGGACAAAGTGAGAATGAGAACTTATGATATTATGTATGAAATTTGGCCTAAAAAAATTATAAAACAACTCAAAGTGACATAAAATTGCCCATAAATCTATTTTTCATAAACTTATCATACAACAAAACACAATCTTAAAATCAAATTCCGTGAAAATCACCAATCAATAAAAGTAATACGATAACATGTAACATCAACGCTTTATTTGAAACGAATGAGTTGTTCTAAAATGGTATCTCCACTTCGTCAAATCGGGCATAACTCTAGCATTTCTACACACTCGTAACATGTTTATGCGCAAAACACTAAAAAAACAATTTAACAGTAAATGCGATGAAATTAAAATTTTATTTGAAATAAATATGAACAAATAACAATACCTGATGTCCACAACCAAAGGCCATGTCATGGAAGTTAGTAAGGTATATGGAGCAGAGCTGCATAAGAACAAAAATGAAAAAAGTAAAAAGCCAGCAATCCTTGATCAATATTATAAGTGTTGAATTTAACCAAGAATCATGACCTTGCAAGTGCCTTGAATAATGTTGTATGGGTTAGACAAAAGCTTGTAGATACAGGTGGCAAAAATGGGCCGAACAATCATGCAGCTTGGAATTATGATACCAATCATGCAGCTTGGATTAGACAAAAACCTGTAGATGCAGGTGGCAAAAAAGTTGTATGGCTTTTTCCTTTAAGGTATTACCTTGAACTCTGCTTCTAGTTTAACGTTGATGTAATGGAAATAATTCATCTTGTTCTTCAAAGCTTTGTACGTACATTGGAATAGTAGATTTCAATTGTTGGCTTGTGGTTTAAATGTTCAAAGAACAATCATGCAGCTTGAGATCAAGATACCAATATAAGCACACTGCAAAATATGGTGGGGAAATGGTTAAAATGGTAGAGCTCTCATGATATGCATGAATGTTTTAAGAAAGTTAGCAAGTCTCTTCTTTTCTTGACTTGTCTAATTTAAGTATCTTTCACATGATAGGTACATGTCTCAAAGATGGCATTCTATGTCACATTTCATTACTCAGACCTGCAAAATTGGCTTCTATTAATACAAAATAACTAAAAGTAATTCTTTAATCAATGTTTTTTTAAATCTGAAGTTCATAATGTATAGTTTCCCTAAAAATGTCAACATGTAATTGTATAGATGTTGGTAATTTCAGCCCATTTATTTCAGTTAAAAATGAAAATGTTGGCTAAAAATGCAATGGGTTTTTTAGAAAAAATATACTGAAAGTCACCCACATGTATTAAATCGAGATCTTATACTACTTCAATTTACTAAACATGAATTAGTCGGTGTTTAGAAAATATAACAGAATATAATCTACTCATAATTAATTTGGAAATGTATGTTTATTCAAACAAATACTATTTATTAAAAAAAATAGCCACCATGCCAATAATAAAGTGTAGTTTACCTCTTTGCGAGAAGATTAGGATGGAACTGTCCAGGAATGGAGTAGTTTCCCTGGTCTTGTTGTAGATGCGTAGTCAATGCAAAGTTATTCACCTGCAAATACCATCAAGCAACTAAATTTAATATTTGTGAGGTAGATCAAAATATGGTCTAATTCTATGAATGAAAGCATAAAGAGTAGACCTCAAGTGTTCTCATGTGTCCTTGATATTGAGATGATAATTACTTTACCTACTGCACTTCTAAGGACCTTATTATCACATTCTTTTTGACGTTAGTGTTAAATGGCTACATCATGTTTCAGTATCGCAGTCTCCCTTCGAAGAACTTCAATTTTTCACTTGAAGGCTTAATTATTCAACAACACAGGAACGCAAAAGAAAGAACACAAATGATCAATATGTTTGTAACTGTATATATATGCAAAAAATGATATTATAAAATATGAAACTGAATAAGGGCATACGTGTTGCCTTGTAAACAAATTAACAAAGCCATATATACAAAGTTTAGGCATAATTAAAAGGGTGCTTGAATCCACATTTTGAAAGTGATTATCTTATTATTCATACATCGAGTCACAATAATCAGTTTGATGCTAGCTGCAACAAAGCTGATTATAGGTTGAGTAAAACTACTTGTATGTTCTTAGTTGTATTCTATTTATTATAATAAGTCATTACTACAACTTCAAACTGCATTACATAAAAAAAAGGCTTCCTGTACCATGTTTTATTACAGTTGCTTATCTGGTTTTAATTGTTTAATATCAAATAATCACTTTCAATATCATAAATTCACTTTGTTTAATCCATGTCATATAATAGCTACTTATATGATCTTGGTTATTAATATGAGATGATCAGAGCATAAAGTTTATGATCTTGGTTACTAATACGAGATTATCAGAACACAATTTTAAACACCTAATAACATTAATTGACAAAATGTGATACCTTTGTATTAACAGAAAGAGGATTTGAAACCATAAACTTGACCAGCTGTGGAAGATACTTGCGTTCAACATCACCACCCATTATACAGAACATGAACAAAATAATAAAAAAGAAAAAATAATTAAATTTGAAATTATGATTAGAATATATCATATATGACCGGTGCGTGTTCACCAAGTTCCTTCACATCATGTTTTATGATGAAATCCTTATGCTTTCAACAGATGATTTTGATGTACCTAAAAACACTATTCTCTGCCTTTATGTGTGTATTTCAGATAGAAATCAATTGAATAGATATAAAACCACAGAAAACAATCAACATCTAGAGCGATTATAAATTTATGTTCTTTATCTTCCGTGGTAGCAGTTCACCGTTGGTATATGTAAAGGTCATTATTTTACGAGAGAACGTGGGAGGAAAATAAGGAACGAACCATTGATGAACTACAAAAAAAAAACCCCAAACATCAACTCTTAATCGGTCTGATTCAACTGCAACCAAATAAAATGAAGCGGCCAAGAACGTAAGTTCAGAATTAGATTCAAAATGGATTATCACAAGCAAACTTGTAAGGAAATAGACAACATCAACCGAATGAGGGTCTCAAAATCAAAGCCCATCATGTTGTTCGGAAACCCAAAGCCCAATTTTGGTATTACCCTACGCTATCTAACCTTCAAGTTAGGGATTTTGTGTAAGAAACGACTCATACCTGTCAAGCCGGTGATGAAGAAAGTGAAGTTGGTCCTTGAAAAACAGTCATGTCCACTCTCGAATGTAGGTTAGTCTTCCCAAACCCATGGCTATTCTGTTCAGTTGCGTGATGGGAGAGAAAGAAGCAAGATTTTGACTCTACGGGGATCAAACCATGCTCGAATGGGAAACTCGAGTGAGAATTCATCTGATGATCCTTTGAGTAGTCTTCTTCCGAGCAAGAATATGACATTAGCCGTATGGGTGGTTCGATGTTGGTGGATCCTTCTTCAATTGGGACCAAGGAGAGAATTGCATCACCGAAAGTTGAACTCACTTCCCTGATCTCCATTGATGTTGAAACCCAAGCTCCAGTCATTTGATGAAAGTACCATCGAAGGATATCAGAGGTTGCAACATCGTTTGGAATGTGGATGATGGAGTTTGTAAGTGGAGGTTTTTCCAGCGACGTGGGGATGTAAAACGGGGATACATGTAACCGCTTGAAACTTCTCCGCATATGGTGTATATGGTGTAAAACTGCTAAAAACCACTCCGTAACCGTCATAACCGTCGAGTTTAAACGTACATGATTTGATTTCAACTTGATCCAACGGCTGTAATGAGTTCTACCAGCGGTTACACTCACCGCTAGTAATATAATATATAATTAAACTTGATAATAATGTTTTTTTGAACAGCTAACGAATGCTATAAGTGCGATCAGCAGGGTAAACCTATTGACAAAAGAGCAGCCATGCCCGTGAACATAGACAATTTTGTGAACATAAACAATGTTAATGACCCGGCCCACCCACCATTACAAGAAGAACCCATCATTATTCTAGGCGAAAGCCATCACCCAAAATACTACCGTGATTAAACCTCTAACCTATTCAAAACTATTAAATCAAGTGAGTCTAGAACTCATGACCTACACATCATTAGTAAGCCATGAGATGCTTACTAACTAAGTGATCCTGGGCTCATCGATTAAACTTAATAATAATGTAAATAAACTTTTTCATTTTTAAATAGGTTCCGTTTCCGCTACACCGTGCATATGAAAACTAGTAATTTAATTCAATAAATGTATGATTTATTTAATTTATTCAGATTCAACATAACATAAGTATACCACACAAATAACACGTAGTCATTCGTTTATTATACACACATGCAATGATGCAACGCAACAACGATGTCTTCAACTCATACTCCAAATATTATCATTGCCTTCAACACCCATCACAAACTCCGGCGAGAAACTCCGAACAATTCAGCCACCACCCGCCACTCCGACTGCCATTCCCACACCCTCACACTCCCATCCGCCATCAGCTTCATATACTGCGCCGACGCCGCTAGCGGTACCGAAATCACACCATCGGGACCGCTCGGCTCAGAGGAATGAATGAACAAAGCCAAACTCCCGTTCAAGAACCTAATATAACCCCTCTCTTCACTTCCATCAGTCCCATCGATCACATACTCGTAATAAACCCGACGCGGGTTCGATTCAAGATAACCGAACAAGCCTCTGCTGGTGACTTCAACAGCATACAAACCTTCACTCCAGTTTGTTGAAGAAACACTAGCAATCAGCTTCTGTTGTTCAAACAGCCTTTGCCCCGGTACTAAACTGTCTGTCGGGTGATCGAACGACTGCCAAACGATCACGTTATCATCGTCGAATAATACTAAGTTTCCGGCATCTGTTATCTGCATACCAACAACATTTTTATTGCCAGTGTTGGTGGACCAAACATGAGTACCATCTGCATCCTGGAGGACTAAGTCTCCATCAGCATTGAGGTTAAGTTTGGCCCCGAGTTTGACCGGGTGGTTGCGGTTGGCTGACCAGACAACCTGAGGGAAGCCAATAGCAGGTTGGACAATGCCCGACCCGCTATTGGTCTGGACTATGAACACCGCGAATAGGTAAGATTCGCAGGCTCCATTGCAGTAGAACCCGCAGGCGAATCTTGGTCCGAACGATCCTCTAAGGAGGATCGCTCTGACTGTTGATCCGTCTATGAAGGAGACCGAGTGGGGTGCGGTCTCGTTGTTGGTCCATGTGGTTGAAAGATTCGCGGTCGGGTAGTCGAAGGGTTGTGCAGTGATTGAGTGGTGGGATAATATGATGAAGAAAGCAAAGAGGAAGCTAGAAATTAATGGTGTATTCATGTTTGATGATTGAATAGATAGATTGAAGTGAAGATGAATGCATACGCATATATTGATGAATTTATAGGATTGCAAAAATGTACAAGTCGTTTTTTAATTGATTTTTAAAGTTGGCTGATGTTGAATGGATAAAACCGTGTCCGGAGCTCATGTTAAATGATAGATGCTTCCGTTTGAAAGTGATACAAATATTAATTTTGAACGTTCAGTGGGCTTAATAAAAATATAATACGTTATGTTTTCATGTTTGTTTGAGTTCGTATCATATTCGTTCGTTGGAAATAGCGAGATGAAGTGTGGTTTAAAGGCTCAAGGGACGTTTTGAGAAAGTTTAAATTATGAAATGTGTGTTTTTCGGTAAATAAAAGTGAAGTCAACGATCTATTTTGACTTTTTCTTGTTGATAAAAATATTTTAATTAGATTGTCTTAATTGTTTGTGTCTTTACGAGTGGATTACCAGCTCCACGTCAGCTGCCTCATCATCTATCTCCTAAATCGATCTTCAAAATGAGAATTAACTAGTTTTAATACTCTACAATAATAGTATGAGGTCACAAGTACACAAATAATCTACACTAGTGTATAATACAATTATTTGAATAACAATGTAATTTTAATTTATTTTCAGACATTTAAAAACAATATTGTTATATTTGGTACAAGTAGTTATGCATAAACAACTGTTATTTATAACTTTGTCCCTCCGTATAGTAATATGGATAACCAAACAAAAAAATATAATGAAAGTTCAACACCTATAAAATAGGATGCATGGACTTTAAGGGAAACAAACTTATAATTTGCGCATCTTTTATTGTGCAGTAGCATAAAAAATATCAATTTCAGTTAAAATTTTAAAGTTTTATTTTTTTCAGTTTTTTGATTTTTTTTCCGATTCGTCTCCGGTTTATGGTTGGGTTTGAACTCGGTTATCTCTAAGTCCATGTTAACATAGTAGATACATCATGTTTAAGTTAACATTTTTTAAAATTTATAAAATTATGTTATTCGGCTTATAAAAGTCTTCAACTTTAAATCCTAAAAAAATTAGATTTACAAAAGAGACAATGTTTGTACGTCGATATTTAAGAGCCTGTAGGACATCAACAACTCTCTTATACCGATTGTGATTTAATTATAAAATTATTAAAAGACAACTATATACAAAGTTAGAAAAGACGTTATCCCATCGCATTAGTACGGGTGTACCTACTTATTAATTTAAAAGACTTAATTACCGACTTTGACGACACAATATTTAGATTGAACTTGGTCAATGTTTTCGGCCACCGTATATTTCTTGGATAAAATTTTGCAAGCTGTAATCTGTCTGGTTGTATATTATATTATTTAAAAGACCAAAGACATTTTTTATTACAAGTCAACATAAAAATACGTTGTTGATTTTGATCAACTTTTTTGGCGTTTGAGTAGTCCTCTATAACAAAACGCAATATGTTGTTGTGAGGTACCTTAATAATCATATAACTACTTTGATGGGTTTGTTTATATACAAACTTAATTTAGAGGTAAGAGATGTTAAGCGATTTGAACAAACAATTCTCAATATATATTTCACTATAAAACAATAAGGTTTTAATGACGAACATATTCGTCCAAACCCCCAAGTAAAGGTGGCTTCCATCAATGTTCGTTTGTGATTGTTCGTCAGAAAATATAACTTGGGTAATGAATTTAATTACCAACACATTTTCAACGGATCTTCGGTCCTTTTGACTACTGGATACAATCATCTGTTGGCATGCATAATGTTCGGCTTAATCATTCTTAATATATTTTAAATATTTATGTTTTCGTGTTGATTGTTAAAGAGAGTTCACTGAGGTATAATATTTGGTTTCGAAAATTTTCAATTCGGCTCAAAACGAATAACCCGAGTTGGTGTATATAAAATTATAAATTTAGCCCATAAATTAGTAAGCCCAACCCAATAGTCACATGTTAGTCAATTTATTTAGCCCATATCGAGAGAACAAGCGGCGCATGTAATCTTTTATCCATATTGTAGTAAGCCCAACCCAATAATCTGTGTTTTTTTGCCAGCTTTCAGTTTTTTTTCTTCTTCTTCTTTCTACATCGTACGTACAAAATTCAGTTTGTTTTTTGGTTTCCACCTAAAATATTTTCAAACCGATTAAATCGAGGAACCAATAATCCAAATTAATGAATACCCTTTACAAGTTAAGAGTTAATTAAAAAATAAATATATTTTTTGTTATTTTGTTATAAACAAAAGCTTTTAACCTAAGTTTTCTATTTTAGATTCCCTTTTTACAATGTACATGTAAAAAATCACAAAACTAGTTCCTTATATCCCTAAACTAGTTAAATCTTTTTTAAAGTAATGCATTTTAACTCTTAAGTTGGTTTAAATATAATAAAATAATAAAGTGATATCAAATATTTTTTAATAACTTGTATACAATTTTATCTTAACCAATTTCAAAATTAACAAGTTACTATTAAAACAGATTCATTATAATCTTATACTGTTTATGGAGTTGAGTATAAAAAAATGTTTATGTTAAACAAAACATATTAGTTTACTTATCACTTGTAAGGTTTAGCTATAGAAGAATCAAATCTTGATAAATTGTTGTGCTCCGGTTTTAAGATTAAGAATCTAAATCCTGCAAAAATATTTTACAATAATTTTAAAAATAAATTCAGAGTACAATAACGAGTGTATTTGTGGTAAAAATATTGAGAAAAAAAATAAATGCCACATTGTTATTGTTAATAATAATATTCGACGTGGTAATATTTGATTTGATGTTCATTGTTTTTCCTCCAAGAAGCTCAAAAATGCTATCTTCAATTCAAAACCCTCGCATCCTCCTCCACCACTGCCGGCGATCTAACCCCCTCCACCACCACCACCACCGCCACCACCACCGCATCTCCGCCGCACTCCCCACCTCCCAAATCCAAACAATCCAAAAATCCATACTTTCCCGCGAAAAAACCACCCGCCAATTCGCCCAAGAGTTCCTCAACCGCATACAGCTCACCGAACCCCATCTCAAGAGCTTCCTTCACGTCTCGGAAACCGTTCTTAACGAAGCCGATGAAATCGACCGGAGGATTGACCGAAACGACGACGTCGGACCCCTCGCCGGAGTGTTGGTTGCTGTTAAAGACAACATTTGCACCGCCGATATGCCCTCTACTGCTGGATCCAAACTGTTGGAGAATTATCGACCGCCGTATGATGCGACTGCTGTTAAGAGGTTGAAGGAGTGTGGCGCCATTGTAATTGGGAAAACGAATTTGGATGAATTTGGCATGGGGAGCACCACTGAAGGATCAGCTTATCAGGTTAGGGTTTTGGTATTTCCAATTTCCCCCAATTTCATAGTTGTAAATTGCAGGCTCAATGTGTATTATGATAAAGTTTCAATAAACTGAGTTAAACATTTGAATACGTTTATACTAATGTCGTAAGAAATAAGGATAATGTGGTAAGGAATAAGGATGAGAAAGACGTAAGACGAAGCTGTGGTAAAGTTGCATTGACGGCATGGGGAAAAAAGAAAGGTTTTGTTAAAATTTGGTGTTTGGCTCTATTTTGGTTTATAATAAAAGACATGTAAACAATACAAAGAAAATACAAAGCATGTAAAATTAAAAAGAAAATATTAAAAAGTATGTTAATATGTTATAAAATAAAAGGTGAAGGTACAAGGGCCGAACTTGGGACTATTATGTCAAGGGTATACAAATTACCACTAAACCAAGGAGATTTTTGTAGAAAACAATCAAATAACGATTGATATAATTGTTTTTAAACGGTGGCTTAGAAAATTTAGTGACCTTAAAAGAGAGCTTATTTTTTAACACTGTAGAGATGCTCATGGTAAATTGTATTGACCTAAAGATTTAGTATGTTTGTTACTTATTAGGTTACTGCAAATCCATGGAACCTTGAATGTGTACCTGGGGGGTCATCAGGCGGCTCAGCGGCGGCTGTTTCTGCTAGGCAGTGTGTGGTGTCATTAGGAAGTGATACCGGTGGCAGTGTCCGGCAGCCAGCGTCGTTTTGTGGTGTTGTGGGGCTAAAGCCGACGTACGGGCGTGTGTCGCGATATGGGCTGGTGGCGTATGCATCGTCACTGGATGTTATTGGTTGCTTTGGCTCGTCAGTTGCTGATGCTGGCATTGTACTTCAATCCATTTGTGGGCATGATAAACTTGATGCCACTAGTAGCAAAAGGGTATGATTCTTCAACCCTTGATCTTGCTAATTACTGGTTCTTGATATCTTTTGTATGATGTATAATTATTGGAAATCTTGTTTTTAGGAGGTTAATGACTTCACATCTCAGTTTGTGTCGAAAGATTATTTTGAATCACAACCTTTGAAAGGACTTAGGGTTGGGGTAATTTCTGAAACTCTTGGGGATGGAGTTGATCAAGAAGTTGTTTCATCGATCCGTGGTGCTATTTCTCATCTGGAAGAATTAGGATGTACTGTATCTGAGGTCCGAATTCGCCATTAATGGTTGATATAACAAATCTTTGAGGCTGACTAAATGAATAACGAGTAATTAAACATTTTTTTTTGTTTTATATCAAATTGCAGGTTTCATTGCCATCTTTCTCCCTAGGGTTACCAGCATACTATGTCCTTGCTTCTTCAGAATCTTCATCAAATTTATCGCGCTATGATGGTGTCAGGTGATTTGTACACTTAAAGTTCCCCCTTTTTAGGAACATGTCAAGCAAATTAGCATGAACAGAAATGTTCTCTAGTAATGTTATTTTGTGCACTTAATTGCCATTTTTTTAATTTAGAAAGTCATAATTTTTTGATCTACAGGTATGGTAATCAAACGGTTTCTGATGAATTGAGTTCCCTTTACGGAGGCTCACGTGCTAATGGCTTTGGTCCAGAGGTTTGAAAAGAACTTTCACATTGATAGCTTTACTTATAAGTTCATAATGATTTAACATAACTACTTTATTTCAGGTAAAAAGGAGGATTCTGATGGGGACATATGCCCTTTCAGCGGGTTATTATGATGCTTATTACAAGCGAGCTCAGCAGGTATTCTCTTTATTTTATTCTTGATAATGCTGATTAATACGTTGATCATGGTGGTTTGATGATTTAGGTGAGGACTGTAGTCCAGAAAAGCTTCAAGACAGCATTAGATTCATATGATATACTAATTTCACCAGCAGCTCCATCAGCAGCATATAAAATTGGTAATCACCACTTTACCCACTATGATCACCTTATTTACCATAGTTTCTTTGTCCTTTTGTTGATTGAAAGGTTATAATCTTGTAAGTCGTAATCAATGGTTTGTTTTTTTATTTACAGGTGAAAAGAAAAATGATCCGCTGGCGATGTATGCTGGGGATATCATGACCGTAAGTCCTTATAAGCCTCTCTTTTAAGTTTTAAATACCAAATAATATTTACTTTATAGAATTTGAACTTTATATACTTTTATTTGCTTCCAAATGCAGGTGAATGTAAATTTGGCCGGATTGCCAGCATTAGTTTTGCCATGTGGCTTTGTAAAAGACGGCGCTGCTAGCCTTCCTGTTGGCTTTCAAATGATCGGCGCTGCATTTGATGAGGTCTGACCAACAACTTGATACCATGTTTCCCATAATCATACGTTTCGGTATTATGAATCTGTATTGATTTAACATGAGTGATATACCATAATTGCAGGAAAAATTGCTTAGAGTGGGGCATATCTTCGAACAAACTCTTCAAGGTTACTGCTTTATCCCACCATTGATAGCAGATGAATTCAAATGCTAGCAACAATGGATGATAGAAATCATCGTCATCATTGATGATTCTTTGGTGGATTACCAGATAGAATGATACTCAGAACACGCAACAGCTGTGTGAGTTTTTGGTAGTTGATTTGTATCACTAATAAGTTATGTATTCATTAGGAAATCAGTGTTATGGTATGGCAAACCTATTTGGTCCATAAATACGACGAGAATCATTTTGACACAACATAAAGTTTAGTTTATGGTGTTTAAACGAATAAAAGGGAAGATGCATGTTACAAAATACAAAATATGTAATGCAACTAGACAGCTAAATTTAAACATACATACTGAGCAAAAAATCCTAGTCGATAGTAGTATAGCAAATAATGGGATCGCTGTTTACAGGGACGAAGTAACATAGTAATACTGAGATTTTGTCACTACGTAGTCTAATGGAAAGGTTCTTGTGGGTCACATTAACAAAACAAAACAAAAACATAAAAATAAAAAAATAAAAATAAGAGAAAGCAATGTGAAAACAATAATAGATACTTGTAAAATATCAATAGACTCGATTTCTAACACCAGTTTCTCATATCACATACTCTTGAGTCTTGACAATTATGGAGTAGGTGATTTTTTATTGTCCTTAAAAACCAGATACTATAATTCATATAGCAACCATCACAGTGATGATAAATGAAACACCGATTCAACATGAACTTGATCATACATACTAGTACAAGCATTACGCACTAATCAAATAGATGGATTATGAAAGCATGTAAACCATTACACTCGGCCCCTTTTCAGCTTTCCTGAACGTCAACGCACGAAGCCAGATAAGCGCCGCTTTGTGGCATTGGAGACTGACACCTGTCCTAGCTTATCCACTACAGCTCCAGTAGATGACATACGTTCTTGGGCAGGAATGTAATGGCGCATCCATACACCGGTGTATACCTAATTATATCCCACGAAAAACATATATCAAAACTTACATGTTATATAAATTGGCAAAATTAACGGCCAGGCATTTAGGTAACGGGTGAAAATGGGTAATGATGTAAAGGTTCTTCTTTAGTATAGGTTGGATTGATCTACAAACAACTTTTTTGTCCCTTTTAACCCGTGTCATACTTAGTTTAGCTAGCTTTTTTTATTTGAACTGTTTGAGAACATAACCCAAGCATGTTATAGAAGTTAATGGGTCAAATTGACACCTCTAAATTTTAATAAACAAACCTGTGCAGGCCTCATGATCTTTGTGTCAGGATCATCAAGTGACTCTCGCCAATGTGACAAATAGCCCGCCATTCGTGGTATGGCAAACAGAACAGGAAAGAATTCAGTTGGGAAACCCATTGCCCTGTCTCAAAAAAGTTGCACATTAGCAGATAATTTTAAAATTATCAAAAGCAGAATGGGATGAAAATTTTCAAAAGAAGATACCTATAAATCAGCCCAGAGTAGAAATCAACATTTGGGTACAGCTTCCGTTTAACAAAGTACTCATCTGCTAGTGCAGCTTGCTCCAAAGCAATAGCCACCTGTTGTCAGCATGTAAGCCGCATAATATTCTATATGATAAGAACTAGGAATTGTAATTTTTATGAACTTTGAAATACCTCAATAAGGGGATCTCTGCCAACAATCGAGAAAACCTCTTCTGCTAATTTTTTAATAACCTTCGCTCTGGGATCATAGTTCTTGTACACACGGTGCCCAAAACCTGACATTTTTCGTTTCCTGCAGTCATTAATCATACATGTTCAGGAACCAACAATGGAAAACCATCATCATTAAATTCAAAAACATTAGACATTCATGTTTCCGCAGTTCATTAACTAAATCAAATAATAAATACCCTGACCTGTTTTTCACACCTTCAATGAACTCTGGGATATTGTCAACAGTTCCAATTTCATTCAACATCTTTAAGACAGCCTATGACACCAACATAAAAAAATGAAAATTTAGTCCTATTCATTTTAGCCATTTAACATCTTTTTGCATGTTCAATTCATTACATAATCAAAGAAATGAATGTGTTGATCTGGTCCTGTTTTATCTCTTACGGGTTAATTCAAAGTACTTAGCAAAAAAGAAAAGAAAAGAATTTATTTGCCCGAAGTGTATTTTAAATGCTTGCAACCTCCTATATCATTTTATTTATAACTTTAAATTACTATTGCAATAACTTATTTTTTGTAACACGTTATTTACTGGTAAAAGCATCTAAAAATGATATATGGTGTTTACAGGTCAACCTGATCAGTACAAAAAAATTCAGTTTTGACTAGATACCCAAGCGCCCTTTTTGCTAGCTGTACCCAACTTCAGCAAATACCTCATTGGCTCCACCATGGAGAGGCCCATATAGTGCTCCAACTGCTCCAGCAAGGGCAGTGTATACATCAACACCACTGCACACACATACATGATCGTTAATTGCTATAAAAGGTTGGAGCAGTTAATTTAAGAAACCAAATGGTTACCTTGATGCAAGATGTCTTGCTGCAGCTGTGGAGCAGTTCATCTCATGTTCTGCGTGTAAAATAAATAGAATATCAAGTACTCGAGCCAGTCTGGGATTGGGTTTATAAGACTTGTCACCTCTGCAAGTATACAAAATGTATATTACAATATTGAAGGTTGCATGAAGAATAAAAAATGAAACCCTTGGTTTAAAAGAAAGTTAACTAGTATATTTGTACATTTTTGGGCCTACTGGTATATATAATAAATAATACATATTATACAATTTATAGAGAATCCCAGACAGAATAGCAAAATGACAATTGAATTTTTTTTATCAATAATGAAAGTAACATACAATGAATCTAGCATGTATAAAAAATTCTCTGAGTAAGAGAGGTTGCTGGAAGGAAGAACAGGTGGCCTCCCTGCCATCCTTAGATAAGCTGCTGCTGCAATCGTTGGTGCCTGACCATTAATCAATAGTCCATAAGCACAATGATTGATAACACTTGGGAAAATGTAAGTATCAAACTACAACTTTTAGATAAAACAGAAATGTATCAAAACTCAAATGGGGGTTTAAAATCATCCAAATCCCATATTTAATCCATAGAACCTCGCAAATTGTTTTTATTAAAAGATCTAGATCATTAACTTAATAATGTTCTAGTAATAATAGTCGAAACATTTATTATAAACAAAAGAGGATAAAAAGTGTTTGAGGATTAACCCAACCTGGCCCAGCTAGGTTTGATCCATACTGAAAACCACCCGTAACCCGTATCCAACTCACCCATCTTGCCACCTCTACCTTGTAATAAAGAAAAGATTATAAGGAGAAAGGGATACAGATGTTTGATGTTCAAACCTTGCCAAGTATGCGCACAATTTGCTTGTCTCGTACTGGCTTAGACTTGTACAGATCCTGGCCCTATATCAACAAAGTCAGATTGAGAAGATACACAAAACTTCAAAGTCCTAAGAGAAAATCTGCAATTTAGCATTCAATATATAAGGCTAAATTGGTGGAGATGACAATTCTGTAGTTTTGAAGATAAATTTTAGAACCATGTCAATATCGATTGTTGGCATTAAGAAAAGCGGCATTAAACAAATTGAATAATTTTGTGAGAGAGGTTGAATACATATGTTACCAGATAAAGTGGTGGTACAAGTTATTACATGCTGCCCAACTTTTTGCATGTACCATTTCCTCCATGCCAAAAAAAGAGTTGTAAATGTGAAGGGGTGGGAGAGTTGTAAAGTTGAAGGGGTGGGGTTGATACCCATGAACTTGAGGATTTTGCATATCCACCCAAAGAAAGTTGGTCTATAAATTCATATTCATTCCCATTCTACCCTGTTCTCGAACCCATAACCATAGTAATATCTGACTAATTGCCAAAACCACCTGCTCTATACACTCCACTGTTATCACAACCTCTCATTTCCCATTTTGCAAGGCAATTACACAAGAAAGCACCTATAATGCAAATGATGTGATAATCTGAACATGTTTGAATAAGAGATTACTTACTCTAAGAGCAGGGTTTGCATCAGGATGGAATACAGAAAGTGCACTCATTGCACTGACCAGAACACCCATTGGATGAGCATCATGAGGCATAGCATGTATAATATCCTGCCAAACAAGTTATATGATTTTCAGATACAAAGTTAATCCACTTCCTAATGATTAAGCAATAACCATAAGTTATTAATTTATAAACAAAGCATGCTTTGTTATACGAGGAAAAAGGAGCACATCAGTTTCGTTAAAACCTAGTCACTGAAAACAATCACTTTCAAGACGTGTTGAGGGTTCCTGGACAAGATATTGGACTGGCTTGAAGAGCTTACAACTTGATTCATGTATGAGGCACTCAAGATAAACAAAAGCATAAGCTTGGCATCATGAGAAACTGCACATATTTTTATTAACCATGCATCTTTACCAGACGTCTTGCAATGTCATTAGCAGGACATAGACACATCATATATGAAAGATAAGTATTTATTAATCTCTTCATAATACTTCCCCAAACTTCCTCCTTCAAAAACTATCATCAGTAAAAGGGTACCAGTGACCGCTTAGCCCAACAAACTAAGAAGAAACAGATGATCCATATATATGTAGTCAGACAAGCAGGTTCTTATGAGGCCTGAGTGCAATGACATATGAACTAAGATTCTTAAACAAATAAAAAGGTGGTTTATAGACCATAACTAACATTTGGCTACAGAATAATTTAAAAATTTTGCAAAACTCAGTCCACATGAATGCCTTCCTCATAAAAAAATAGCAAAGTTTACATTTTTCTACAAAAAAAAATATTTGTAAATATTAGCAAAACAGTTGTTTAGACAAGGAACTTAATTAAACAGAGCCATCATGAGCACATATGCAAAGTCTACATTTTTGAAACTTAACGACTCTCAAATTTTCATAAAACTTTATAGTAATACACACTCCCTTCACGCAAGATACACATACATTGAATTTCTCGCTCTTAGTAGCATACTAGCATCTCAACATCTTCTATCCAAATTTGCATGTAAAAAAACCATCTTACCAAAATTCCCTGTGGAACAGCTGAGTGTTGAGCTACAGTAAACTCCCAGTCTGCTAATTGGCTCTGAGTAGGTAAGTTCCCATACACTGGATAAAAGAACAAACATTAGTAAACTATAAGCAGTCACACACATCACTAACAAAGAGCACAATATTCCAGAACATTCTGGAATATATATACATATATATATATATATATATATATATATATATATATATATATATATATATATATATATATATATATATATATACAGTTAACAGTTCAGATTCTTCAAGCTTTTAGGACTTACTTAGAAGGTAGGCTACATCTAAGAACGAACTACCCTCTGCCAACTCTTCGATCGGGTAGCCTCTGTATCTCAGGATCCCTTCATCACCATCAATGTAGCAGATCGACGAACGAACAGGAGCCGTGTTAAGGTAGCCTGGATCATAAAGCTTCAACCCCTTATCATTGTTTCCTGTTGTTATCTGTAACAATTTACACCTTTAGGTTCATCTCAGGGGTATAGTTCAATTCTTAAATACAAAATTGATACAATTGATGTGTTTGTATGCAAATTTCATTTCAATTGTTCCTCTAGTCGATCATACCATCTGATCGCATCAAAATTCACTTACCAAATCGATCAAACACATCAAAACTCGTGTTCAATTAAAACCCCATAAAGCAAACTAAACCTAACTAGACTTTACAACTAATAATCAAAGTTCGTTTGTTTACCTTCTTTAAGTCGGTGGCTCTGACGGTACCTTCATCGGAAATCGGAACTTTATACTTCTTCCCTGTTCTTTCATCGGCGATCGTCAACGAACCCTTCAAATTGGGCGGTGGTGCTACAAACACCTGAGCAGAAACGGGTGAGGGCTCGATCACCGGAGTAAATGAATTGGGTTCGATACATGCGGAAAGATGAGCTGATAGAACAGCTAATCTCCCACGAGCAACAACACTGGAACTACCTTCTCCTTCACCTCCCATTATCTTGAAGAATTGAATAGAAAGACCTCAATTTGATGCAAGAAATCGATTGAATTCGTGAATATTTATGCAAGAGGGAGTTGAGTTGCTTGTAAGATTGATCGATTGGAGTTGTATAGTGAAATTATTATTATTATTATTATTTTATATTATTCCTAGGAATGCTACCATTAGCAAAGTTTGTTATCTTTATCTTGAGAGATTGTCTTTTATTTCTCTTTTGATTTCTTTCAAAAAATTGGGAATTCTTCATTTCTATTTCATTGCATTTTTGCCCATCGGATGCTTTTAATTTTTAACACATTGACTAAAGTGGTTATTTATTTATTTATTTATTTATTTATTTATTCATTCATTCATTTATTTATACCACGAAAACACACTTTTTGTTTATACATAATACACTTTGAAAATTATCACATACAATATGTAAAATTTGAATCCATAACAATTTAGAGACTACACTAGTTTACCACATTGATATCTCTTATAGTATTATAGACGATAACTAAGTTGCATGATAACATGGGAGGTAAAATCATCTATACTACATGAAGTTTATAAAAAATGACTGAAAAACTGCAAGAAATGCATGTTTTTACTAATACTCGAATCATGTAGGGAAAACCCATTGCTTCTTGATGCATTTTGTAATTGGCATAGACTTATCGAAAATATCACGTGAGACAGTCACTACCTAAGATGTTATCAACTTTTGTGCTTATTCTTTAGTTTTGATTCTTAAAAAAAACACATCATCTTTTTTGTTTTCCTTAACTCGCACCACTAGTAATCACATATTGTAAATTTTCAGTTGTTTCTTTCAAGCTGTACAATTTAAAATCATTGATGATGCAGCTTTCCCTTGTGTTCTCTAAGTAGTTTGTTTCCAAACTATAATGTTAACTTTTTTTAACAAATGTTTGACTAGCAAAAAAAGATTAACAACCTGAAGAAAACTAACATAAAAGATTACTAAGTACACACAAAAAAACTAAGTTTTTGAAGACCCTTTAAAAGAATTAGCATATCAACACAAGAGAATACGATGATTAATTATAATGAAACTAACCTTAAACCAAAAGGGTTTCAAGATGATGCACTTATGCAACAATTACATATTTAAAAAAGATGGTGCCCCAAGATGAACTATAACAAATGAGGATTTTTATGTTTGTAGATTGATTTGAGAATGGTTTAGTTGATGGAGTTTTTTCAAAACTTTTAGTAGGGTTTAATGACATGAAAACATGAAATTCATTTCTTTTTTACCTAATTTCCCAACTAAATACATGCTAGAGCCTAGACCCACATCACAATCGGCAACTTGTGGCCACAGGTCTCAGTCGCAAACAAAATCACATAGATCTTTCAAACATTGGGTTTAGATTAGAAAAATGGGTTCTCATCATGCTATTATTATAATAGCCTCATAAAATGCTCTTCACCTTTGCTCCCCAACATCAGTGTTGTTTCGTCACTAACCCAATCAAGCTTCTTCATTCATCACATCATCATCATCATCGTCATCGTCATCGTTCATCGTCATTGTTCATCCAACAGGAGAATTCGCTCATCCCATTTCACCACCGGAATCTCTTACTCCCTTCCCACCATAGACGAACACCAACACAACAAAGAAAATAATCAAAATCAAGATTTTGACATCGATCACAATGAACATCGTGATACTGCCTTGTTCAATCGATTATACAATTCAACTTCAGTAAATCTGAACAACCCACCAAGGGAATTTGAAATCAATGAAGATTTAGACCCAGATAGCGGTGAATCTAGTAGCGGCATTTTCACAAGCATGTGGTGGGCAGACTTGAAAGCAGCAGTAGGGCAGAGGTTTAACATGGAAGGTATTCTTTTTACTGTTTCGGTGATCACCGGTAACAAGCATTGGGTGATTCCTCATGTATCGGTGCCTGATGTAAGGTATATTGATTGGGATGCATTGAAGAGAAATGGGTTTGAAGGTGTTGTGTTTGATAAGGATAATACTCTCACTGTTCCTTACTCTTTGGCTTTATGGGGGCCCCTTACTGCTTCTGTGGAGTCTTGCAAATCTGTTTTTGGGAATAACATTGCTGTTTTCAGCAACTCTGCTGGTAATCTAATTTCGAACGGATGGATGATTAGTTTGTGTTGTTTTTGATGCATTTGTTGGTTTTAATTGGGATTAGGGCTTCAGGAGTATGATCCTGATGACAGGAAAGCTAGGGCACTTGAGTTTGCCATTGGAATTCGAGTGATTAGACATAGTAAGACGCTAAATTGATTCGTTTTATTGTTCCTTTGAATTGAGTTTACATGTTTTGCAAGTGAGACACGCGTGCTCTATGAATCTTTGATATCTAAAGTGTTTGAATGTCCATACTTCATATGAGAGATGAGTCCTTCGTTTGAGAAAATTTACATGTTTACAATTTGAGAAAGGTGTCCTCTGTGAATCTTTGATTTCTCGTAAATGATGATGAATTCGTTCTTTGTGTACTTTTATCTGTTCATCCTTCATATGAGAGATGAATTATTCATTTGAATCATATTTACATGTTTACAAGTGAGAAATGTGTGCTCTATGAATATTTGATATCCTAAAGTGATGATGAATTCATCCTTTGTGTTTCTTTGAGTGTTTATATGAGAGATGAATCATCCATTTGAACTGAATTTACATGTTTACAAGTGAGAAATGCATGCTCTATGAATCCTTAATACCTATAAAGTGATGATGAATTCATCCTATGTGTTTCTTTGAATGTTCATGCCAGAGATGAAGAAACCAGCTGGTTCAGCTGAAGAAATTGAAAGATATTTTGGATGTGATTCATCAAAACTCATAATGGTACCAAGTATTAATTTCCTAAAATATAACAGGTGTTTATTAAAATCGAATAAACTATCATACAAAAATGTCCTTTTCAGGTGGGTGATCGTGCTTTCACCGACATCGTCTATGGAAACAGAAATGGGTTTCTTACTATATTAACTTCTCCACTGAGTCTTGCAGAGGAGACCTTCATTGTTAAGCAGGTATACTCCATATCTTCAATTAATTTTAATAGATGAATACCTTTAGAAAGCTCCGTACAAGAAACACAATTTTGTTAATTACTTGTATACTATGCATCATATGCTATATGACTGCTGAAGATGCTTTCAGCTATGTGGTTTCTGTTGAACCGAACTAGGATAAAAATAAAAAATATAAATATATTCATATGATGCAAAGTACTAATACTAAGTAATGAATATGCATATAATAAAAATAAGGGGTAACTTTGTAAAATAGTAACCAACTTTCAAAAGTGTTCCAATTAGGTAACTCAAGTTTTAAAAGTGTTCCAATTAGGTCACTCAGCTTTTGTGTTTTATATAAATTAAAAGTCTTAACATGTTTTTTAGCATGTTATACTTTTTGTTTCAATTAGAAAATATTTTTTTTCTTTCTTTTGACGCTGAAGTGGAACAATGACGTGAATTTTAGGTACTTGTTTATTTTTTTCATAATTAACATGTTTTTTTTGTTTTTTTAATATAATTTCATATATTGAAAATTTCAACCCCCACGTCTTCTCCTATGTTACTTTCTTGATATAAGAAAATTCGATGATGACTCGATTTGATCGTTTAGCGGTCCAATTTGAGAAAAATATGCATGAGTGACTAAATTAGAACACTTTTGAAACTTGGCTACTATTCTGTAATATTTTCCCTAAAAATAACTACTAAATACTACTTAAGCTATTGTCTCGTAACTAAATCTAATAACTCCAGATTTTCTTATATACAAGCGCTTGAAACCTATGGTACATACTCGGATTGTCTATTTAATCTGTCTTTATGGTGTATTTGTTGGCCGTAACGACGCATATTGGAATCATAATAATGACTACTCTCCAAAAGTTAGAATCATTTCGAATCAAAATGAAAATCGGGCTCCAGATGAAAGCAATTGGATCTGAAAGGTGGGCAAACCGTCTATGATCATTTGTGATAACGTTGGGCCCATTACGCCGTTTTTCTACACATTTTACGACCCCTTATGCCCATTTTGTCTTGGGCCCCTTTTTAACCACTTTATTTTGTTTTTTGTTTTTTTTCTCTCGCTGCTCCAAAGACTCGTAGTCTCCAATTCTTGGATCAGCTCGGTCTCATGTTACCATGACTATCTTGATGTTATGTACCCTTAAATTATTAGTACTTTCAGTTACGTTATATGCAAACATAGATAGTTGTAAAGATGCAAGTGAAAAATTGTCCTAGTTTTAGCTACAAATGATCTGGTTTTACCTATGTCACCCTGCTTATGGTTGTTTGATCTCTAGATGAAAAAGAAATATATAAATAAATATCTTTTAATTGATTATTTACAGGTGCGGAAGATCGAACTAGCTTTTCTGAAGTGGTGGTTGAGAAAGGGGTTAAAGCCAGCCAATGCGAGGCTTCTTCCAAACGCTTTGGATTGCGTGAAAGAACCACCACCTGTTTAAGGTATGCTGTAGAAAGTAGAACACTTGGAATTGAAGTCATTTTATGTGGCACAAGCCGCATATGTATAATTCTTTTTGTTAAATTATTATTATTTAGTCAATGAAAATGTATGTTGTGTGCAATGCACCAAGTTTTATTTGCTGATGGATGGTGTCATGCGTACGGGAAAAAAGGAGATTACTTCTTGGACTAGTTTGAATAAAGTCAATAAAGCCAATTAGTCTTGAAACAAAATACTAAAGCATAGAAAGGTCTCATAGAAATGACCCACAAGAACCTTTAAAACTACTGACTCACCTTGGCCCAGATAAAATAGAAGGAAGCAATGATGTTAAATCTTTCTCCTGGCTATTGTTTTTTTGTAGCCTTGGATCTGTGAAGTTATAATCCAAGTTCGATTCAACGTCCATTCCTCCTAACATCTTAACCACTCATGACATAGAAGGCCTTCGGGTATAATCCATCTTTAAACACCATGAAGCCAGCTTCATCGTCTCCACAACCTCAGTATCATTTGTTTGCATATCTTCACTGTGTGTGTCAACAATATCTAATAATGTTCCTTGTTCCCAGCATTTTTGAAAGACAGAGAGCAAGTGCCAGCTTTCTTCTAGCTGAGATCTATCAAAATTCTTTCTACCACACAAGATCTCTAAGAGAACGATTCCAAAGCTGTACACATCCACCTTCTCAGTGATAATCGAGCTTAACCATTCGGGAACCAGATACCCAGGGGTTCCTCTCATTGTAGTCATCACTTGGGATTGATTTCTATCCATGAGTTTAGACAACCTGAAATCAGATACTTTGGCATTGAATTCGTCGTCTAGGAGCATGTTTTGAGGTTTAATCTCTAGGTGGATGATTTTTTGCCTACATTCTTCATGGAGATATGCTAAACCTTTGGCTATATCAAGAATGATTTTCTTTCTGCATTTCCATTCAAGTGCGTGTTCTCGTTTTCCAGGGTAGATCCATCTATCCAGTGACCCGTTACTCATGAAATCATAGACAAGAAATCGTTGTGATTTCCATATGCAATATCCTCTAAGTCTAACCAGATTCACATGGTGAATGCTGCCAATGGATTGAACCTCAGCTAGGAATGATTTCTTAACGTGTGAAAGACCTTCAAGGCGTTTTACTGCAATCTTTAACCCATCTTTGAGGCTTCCTTCGAAAACCGATCCAAATCCTCCTTCACTGAGCTCTCTGCTAAAATTTTCTGTGGCAGTTATTAACTCTTCATAAGAAAACCGAGTTGGCATTCCTGGAACTTGATCTAAATGCTCTTCCTCTATTTCAGCATCCCTTTTTCGCTTGTGGACTAGGTACTTAATAAACCCTATGGCGACAACAAACAGAAGCAAGCTTCCAATTGTAGAGCCTACAACTGTTGCATCTTGATGAGTCGAATGATTCGTAGAGCCTACAACTGTTGCAACTTGATTAGACAAAGGAGATGATGCAACATTCTGGACTTTTATGAAAGCTAGAGATACAAAATTATGTGAGTCATAGTTCTTCATTGTTAATATCTCTGAAGATAAAAAACATTTTCCAGCCAAATCATTTAAATAATACTGAAAAAAAGCTGCTTTGCATGAACAATTGTTTAGACATGCTCGTTTGAAAGTCTCCATATTCACCCCCTTCATGTCGGCAGTAAAGATGGAGTACGTGACGTTCTCGAGTGTGATAAAATCCTGATCCTGTGTAGAACTACATGTGAGAAGAGTAATTTCAGAGCAACCGAGGTTGAGTTGACGATCGTTCTCTGGTCTAAAGTATTCTGTTCTGGGACAACTACATTGTTGATCAGTCAAGCAAATGGAAAATCTTCCACAAGCCAAAGGATAACCACACTCTTCAATCGTACCTGAAGTAATATCCCTTACCACTGTCCAGCCTTCAGATTGCCAATGAAACACTTGCAAATGCCCGTCTGGCATCAGTTTCAAAAACTGAGCTGATGATGCTTGAGGTATGTCAATCACACCATCAGGACTACCTGCCTCGGAAGAATCTCTAAAGAATGACAAACTCCCACTCAAATACGTCATATGTTTTCTTCCTACATAGGTTCTGCGTCGAAGATCCCACCATCTGTAATAGGCTTGAGGTGGGTTTGTTTCAACATAAGCAAACAAACCATCACGAGTGACTTGTAGAGAATGCATGCCTTCTGATGAATTGGCTAATGAGGCTAAAGAAACACTAGATCTCAATTTTTGACCTGCAAACAACTTTTGTCCAGGTAACAAACAGTCTGTTGGGTGATCAAAAGATTGCCAAACTACCGAGTTCTGGTCATTGAATAACACCAGATTTCCAGTATCAGTTAGATTCATGCCAACAACTGATTTCCCTGCAGTGTTGGTGGTCCAAACTATGCTTCCATCTACTTCCTTTAGAACCAATTCTCCAGCTGCAGTGAAATTCAGCGTTGCATTTTCCTTGACCGGATGATCTCGGTTGGCAGACCAAACCGCCTCATATAGGCCAAGGGATTCAATTTCCGGAGAAATGAATATGGCAAGGATGTAAGTGGTACAATCTGATTCACAGAAAAAGCCACAACAGAAATAACCTACATTGGTTTCTCTAAGGAACAAGCATCGACCGCGCATCTCATCGTTGATGATCCATGTAGTGGAAAGATTTGTTGTAGGATATGAATCAAGAGGCTGAGCAGTGGCTGATAACATGACAAATAGTGAAAAGGCTAAAAAGAAACTAGAAATCCATGATGCTTTCATGACTGATGAACGCTATGAAGGACTAATGCTTGAATCAAGATATCCAATCTGTTATAAGTCTTCATAAGTCTAAGTGAAGTCAATGCTTTAGTTACTCATTGGAGCCAAGCTAACCGTGTTGGACCCACCGCTTGGTGTAGCCACAACCTTGTAACCATAAAAGTGTGTGTTCAAACATCCTTTAAAATATAAAAAGATACAAAGAACGTATCACTTTAACAAAGTTAAACAACTGACTATAAACAGATGTTTGGAAAGTAAAAAAAAAAAAAAAGTAAACAATTAAAGAATATAAACAATAAAGAAAAAGGTGAAGAGCATCTCAAAAGTCTTAAGAAAATCACAAAATTTTTCCGCGCCTTTTTTTAATCTGAGTGTTCATATACAAAATCAAAAAGTCAAAAGTCAACGTAAACAAATTACAAAAATGGCCACTAACTTTTATTTCTACCGAATTGGTCATAGACAGAATAAACTTATGCCGATGAGACTCAAGAATCTCATAACTTACGCGTAAGATTGGCCTCTCTCTTGTTGATGTGCCGCCAGCCGTCTATTTATGATTCTTTTTGTCTTGGATCTGTGAAGTTATAATCCAAGTTTGGTTCAACGTTCGTTCCTTCTAACACCTTAACATTGTTGACATTGAAGGCCTTAGCGTATGATCGGTCTGTAGACACTGTGAAGCCATCCTCATCATCTCCACAACCTCTGTACCGTTTATTTGCATATCTTTATTGTTCATGCCAACTATCTTCAACAATGTTCTTTGCTCCCGGTATTTTTGAAAGACAGAGAGCAAGTGCCAGCTTTCTTCTTTCTTCTGGCCGAGATCTATCAAAATTCTTTCTCTCACACAAGATCTCTAAGTGAACTATTCCATAGCTGAACACATCCACCTTTTCTATGATAACCGAGCTCAACCATTCTGGAGCCAGATAACCTGGGGTTCCTCTGATCGTAGTCATCTCTTGGGTTTGATTTCTATCAATGAGCTTAGACAATCTGAAATCAAATACTTAGGCATTGAAATTATGGCCTAGAAGTATGTTTTGAGGTTTAATGTCAAGGTGGATGATTTTTTGCTTGCATTCTTCATGGAGATGTTAAACCTTTGGCTATATCAAGAATGACTTTCTTTTCGCATTTCCATTCAAGTATGTATTCTCGATTTCTATGATAGATCCACTAGTCCAATTAGCCGTTACTCGTGAAATCATACACAAGAAATTGTTGTGATTTCCATGTACAAAATCCTCTAAATGCAAACCAGATTCAGATGGTGAATGCTGCCAATGATTGAACCTCAGCTAGAAATGATTTCTTAACATGTGAAAAACCTTCAAGGCATTTTACTGCCATCTTTGACCCGTCTTTGAGACTCCCTTCGAAACTGATCCAAATCCACCTTCACCAAGTTTTTTACTAAAATTCTCAGTGGCAATCTTTAACTATTCATAAGAAAAATGAGTCGGCATTCGTGACACTTGATCTAAATGCACTTCCTCTAATTTCAGCATACCTGGTAAGAGGTAAATCCTCTTTGTATGTATTGTTTTTAGTTTCTACTGAATCACAGATTCATTTAAGTTACATCATTTGTTATTTATTAACCCTGATTGAAAAGTTTGTTTCATTTTACTAAGTTTAGGAATCGTTATTACAAAGGTCGGAACCTGATAATAGTCAATAAGGGCAGCTGAATGCTCTGCCATTTGGTACCACCTTGAAGATACATATACAAACCTGAACTTATATTTAAAAATCCATCACTTGGAGTTTACAAAATACGAGCAGCAATAAAAGATCAGAGAATTGCAGTTGAAGACACCCAAGTAAATAACTGCATAGAAATGATGCACAAGATCGAACCTCATGGCTCCTTATCTTGGCCCTGAGAGAAGAGATGCTGACAACTGTGTGAAATATTTCTCATCTCCATCTTCTGTTTCGTGAACCGTTGGATCTGTGAAGTTGTAATCCAAGTTCGATTCAACCTTCATTCCTCCTTCTAACACCTTAACAACTGCTGACATTGAAGGCCTTCTCTTAAAGTTTGTTTGTAAACACCACGAAGCTAGTTGCATCATCTCCACAACGTCAGTTTTGTGTACCTGCATATCTTCACTGTCTCTGTCAACCATATCTAACAATGTTCCTTGCTCCCAGCATTTTTGAAAGACAGAGAGCAAGTGCCCACTTTCTTCTGGCTGAGATCTATCGAAAACTTTTCTTCCACATAAGATCTCCAAGAGAACGATCCCAAAGCTGTATACATCCACCTTTTCAGTGATAATTGAGCTCCGCCATTCTGGAGCGATATAGCCGGGGGTTCCTTTTATGGTAGTCATCACTTCAGTTTGATTTTTGTCAATGAGCTTAGATAACCCAAAATCAGACACTTTGGCATTGAAATTGCCGTCAAGAAGTATATTTTGAGGCTTAATATCAAGATGCATAATTTTTTGCCTACATTCTTCATGGAGATAAGCTAAACCTTTGGCTATATCAAGAATAATTTTCTTTCTGCATTCCCATTCAAGTGCATGTTCTCGATGTCCATGGTAGATCCACTTATCCAATGACCCGTTACTCATGAAATCATACACTAGAAAATGTTGTGATTTCCATGTACAGAATCCTCTGAGTCTGACTAGGTTCACATGGTGAATGTTGCCTATGGATTGAACCTCAGCCAGGAATGATTTCTTAACATGTGAAAGGCCTTCAAGGCATTTTACAGCAATCTTAGAGCCATCTTTGAGACTCCCTTCAAAAACCGCTCCAAATCCTCCTTCACCAAGCTTTTTACTAAAATTTTCTGTGGAGGTTTTCAGTTCTTCATAAGAAAACCGATTTGGCATTCCTGGAACTTGATCTAAATTATCTTCCTGCATTTCAGCATCCCTTTTTTGCTTGTAGACCACATACATAATAAACCCTATGGCCACTACAAACAAAAGCACAATACTTCCAATCGTAGAGCCTACAACTGCTGCAACTTGATGAGACGAAGGATGTGATCTAACATTCTGGACTTTTATGAAAGCTGTAATGTTATTGTATGAAGCAGTAGTCTGCATTGTAAATATCTCTGAAGGGAAAAAACAATCTCCACTCGAAGCGTTTGTATAATACTGAAGAAAAACTGCTTTGCATGAGCAATTGTTTAGACATGCTTGTTTGCAAGTCTCTATATCCACCCCCTCCATGTTGGGAACAAAAGTGAAGTACTTGACGTTCTCAAGTTTGATAAAATCTTGATCTTTTGTTGAGTTACATGTGAGAGGAGTAATTTCAGAGCAACCTAGGTCGGGCTGGTGATAGTTCACTGCTCGAAAATATTCTGTTCCGGGACAACTACATTGTTGTTTATTCGAGCAAATGGCGTTTTTTCCACAAACCAAAGGATAACTACACTCTTCCAAAGAATGTGAAGTAAGATCATCTGCCACTTTCCACCCTTCAGATTGCCATTCAAAAACTTTCAAATGCCCATCTGGCATCAGTTTCATATACTGAGCTGATGATGCCTGAGGTATGTCCATCAGATCCTCAGGATCACTTGGTTCGGAAGAATTCACGAGTAACGACAAACTCCCGTTCAAGAACCTCATGTATCTTCTTCCTTTATTTGTATTGCGGCTCTCGATCAACCAACCGTAGTAGACTTGAGGTGGGTTTGATTCAACGTAAGTAACAAACCCATTTTCCCTAACTTGAAGAGAATAACCTTCCTGACCCGTCGAAGCATTGGTTAAAGAAACACTAGATTTCAGTTTTTGACCTTGATACAGTCTTTGGCCAGGTAACAAAGTGTCTGTTGGGTGATCAAAAGATTGCCAAACTACCGAGTTCTGGTCATCAAACAACACCAGGTTTCCAGTATCAGTTAGGTTCATGCCAGCTACGGATTTTCCTGCAGTGTTGGTTGTCCAAACTATGGTTCCATCTACATCCCTAACGACCAATTCTCCGTCCGCAGTGAAGTTCAGTAAAGCTTTTTCCGTGAGGGGATAGTCTCTGTTGGCTGACCAAACGACCGCAGAATTCCAACCTTGTTGATCATCGGTTCCATAAATGAATATGGAAAAAAAGAAAGAGGTACAGTTATCTTGACATGAGAAGCCACATACGAATTGAGCCACATTGGTTTTTCTAACGAGTATGGGTGCCTCAGTGGTCCATGTAGTGGAGACATTTGGTGTAGGATATGATGCAAAAGGCTGAGCGGTGGGTGAGTAGCAAGACAACATGAGAACCATTGAAATGGTGAAGAATAAACTACTAGAAATGCTTAATATTCTCATGACTGATGAACACTGAAGAACCTATATATGAGGAATGCTTGATTCAAAATATTTAATCTGTTATGAGCATGATGTAAAAACATACCGCACCTCGAAACCACCGGTTTGGCATGCACCGATCAGACCGCTTTATGTCGAACCGGTGCACCGGGTTGAACCGGATATGGAAAGCAGCAGCGGCTGCGGCCGGAGGAGGTGTGAAAGTGGAGAGGAGACGCGGTGCAGGTGTGAAAGTGTGGAGGAAAGCAGGTGGGATAATTCAACGTATGGGTTTTAGCACGCTTTAAATAAATTAACTTGTTAGACATGTGCATTGACAGCTTGTTTTCAGTTTTTTATTCTAAGCTCTATCTTTATTCATGTCTATTTAATTATATTATCCGTATGTCTTTTTATCTATTTGATTATTATCGTTATTTTTAAATTTTATTGTACTTTCGTCTTTCTAAAACTTTTATATTTTAACACTGGTTATAACATGTTAAACGCTGAGCGAAATTTGTACATATTTGGTTCTTAGCGTTCATTTACAATATTTACATATTCAGCTGTTTGAGTCGGAGGAGACCTAATAAGCCTTGCAAAATGGGCGGGTCGGCCCGGGCTTCGGGTTAGAAAAGTCGCATAGTGTCTCAAAAGTCTATATAAGAAGCATAATTGTGTTAATTACTTCGCATTATGCATCACAAACCAGTTGAATGCTGAAGATGCTTCTATGTGGTTTCTTTTGAACCAGGTTAGAAAATAATTAAATTATAAAAATTTTAAGTGAAGTTACTAATATTAAGTGATGAATAGACATATGATAAAAGTAACTACTGAATACTATTGAAGTTATATTCCCGTGACTACTACTAATGCATACTCGAATGTAAAGTCATTTTTTCTTAATATAGCAGTGCACCTATGTATGATTCTTTTTGTTACCTTACCCTTATATAATCAATGAGACCATATATAGCGTGCAATGTTTTTGAATTGATAGCTCACACATTCTCCCATGCTACTCTTAAATCTATACAGATTGTTCATCATAAGACTTGAATACTCAACCATTTAAAGAGGTACATCTTTTTTCTATACATCTTGGTACAACTAAGCCATATATCTTTAGGTGAAAATGTGATATAGTGACTTTTTGATGAGAATTTTTAAACTTTTCGTATAATTTGTCTGAATCACGGTCTTGTTGAACCGATTTTGCTATGTAAAAGACCCAATTTAGGGTGTTTGGGTCTTAAAAGATTAAGTTGCCTCTAACTAAGCCTGGCAAAATGACGGATCAAGTTGGGAATGGGTCTAGACAGGTTTGGGTCAAAATACATCATTTTAAAAAAAGCATCATTTGGCTAGGGTCGAAAACGAGTTCTAACCAAAAACGGCTTGCTTTGAAATTGGTTGTTTAGAAAAGTAGTAATATGGCCTCTCTGCTATTTTTGGTGGCTAGTGGCAGTGATAGTGTCGGATACGGTATTGGCGGTGTAGGCGCTGTTGTGAGAGGCCTGGTGATGTTACTAGTAGGCGGTGACAACACAGTGTGTGGTGCTCATAAATGCAGACATGTTTTAAGTTATCGAATTGTATAATGGCGACCCAATTTGATCCTTTGTATGTATTAAGTAGACTGACATTTTTAACCCAACTCAACTCATTCAAGAAATGAGTCACATATGTTCGGTGTACCTTAAATAGGTATATAAGGAGACGGCCATCGCTTAGGGGAGCTAACAAACCAAGATGAACTCCATTTAAGAAACTAACATACTTCACTCGAAACAAATAGTCTCGTTTGATTGGAGCGAGATCTAATATTGCACCGTGCCTGATCCGATAGTCTTGGTGGTAGACCAGACTAGGTGATGTCGAATGGTATTATACACATCATCGGTTTGAACAATGAATATCTCAAAAAGGTAAGAGGTTAATGCTTTATTGTAGAACAAGGCAATGGCAACTGAGGCCTATTGTTTCCTCTAAATAGGATAACTCTGATCCTCAAGCCATTTCATACTCGAAGAGCTGATAGATGATATGAACTTATTGCAATGGTTTTAATCTCTAATCAAAACAAAAATTACATGATACAATTCATTTGGAAACAAACTACAGAAGCAAAGAAATGATCCCAAAGAATGTTTATAACTACTTACGCGCAGATAGAAGAGAAGGAAGCAATGGTGTTAAATCTTTCACAAGACTATTGTTTTTTTTGTAGTCTTGGATCTGTGAAGTTATAATCCAAGTTTGATTCAATGTCCATTCGTCCTTCTAACACCATAACCACTGATGACATTGAAGGCCTTCGCACATAATCAGTTTGTAAACACCATGAAGCCATCTTCATCATCTCCACAACCTCGGTGCCATTTATTTGCATATCTTCACTGCTCATGTCAACAATATCTAACAATGTTCCTTGCTCCCAGCATCTCTCAAAGACAGGGAGCAAGTGCCAGCTTTCTTCTGGCTGAGATCTATCGAAACTCTTTCTCCCACACAAGATCTCTAAGAGAACAATTCCAAAGCTATAGACATCCACTTTTTCAGTGATAAACGAGCTTAACCATTCGGGAGCCAAATACCCAGGGGTTCCTCTCATTGTAGTCATCACTTGGGATTGATTTCTATCCATGAGTTTAGACAACCCGAAATCAGATACTTTGGCGTTGAATTCGTCGTCAAGGAGTATGTTTTGAGGTTTAATGTCGAGGTGGATGATTTTTTGCCTACATTCTCCGTGGAGATATGCTAAACCTTTGGCTATATCAAGAATAATTTTCTTCCTACATTCCCATTCAAGTAATCAAGTGCATGTTCTCGATTTCCATGGTAGATCCACTTATCCAATGACCCGTTACTCATGAAATCATACACTAGAAAACATTGTGATTTCCATGTACAGAATCCTCCGAGTCTGACTAGGTTCACATGGTGAATGCTGCCTATGGATTGAACCTCAGCCAGGAATGATTTCTTAACATGTGAAAGGCTATCAAGGCATTTTACAGCAATCTTGGAGCCATCTTTGAGACTCCCTTCAAAACCACTCCAAATCCTCCTTCCCCAAGCTTTTTACTAAAATTCTCTCTGTGGTTTTTAGTTCTTCATAAGAAAACTGGTTTGGCATTCCTGGAACTTGATAAAAATTATCATCCTGCATTTCAGCATCCTTTTTTCACTTGTAGACTACATACATAATAAACCCTATGGCCACTACAAGCAAAAGCACAATACTTGTAATCGTAGAGCCTACAATTGTTACAACTTGATGTGACGATGGATGTGATCGATCTAACATTCTAGACTTTTATGAAAGTTGTAATGTTATTGTATGAAGATTTAGTCTGCATTGTAAATATCTCGGAAGGGAAGAAACAATCTCCACTCGAAGCGTTTGTATAATACTGAAGAAAAACTGCTTTGCATGAGCAGTTGTTCAGACATGCTTGTTTGCAAGTCTCTATATCCACCCCCTCCATGTTGGGAATAAAGGTGAAGTACTTGAAGTTCTCGAGTTTGATAAAATCGTGATCTTTTGTAGAGTTACATGTAAGAGGAGTAATTTCATAGCAACCTAGGTATGGTTGGTGATAGTTCACTGCTCAAAAATATTCTGTGTAGATAACTACATTGTTGATTATTCGAGCAGATGGTGTTTTTTCACAAACCTAAGGATAATTACACTCTTCCAAAGAATGTGAAGTAAGATCTTCTACCACTCTCCACCCTGCTGATTGCCATTCAAAAACTTTCAAATGCACGTCTGGCATCAGTTTCATATACTGAGCTGATGATGCCCGAGGTATGTCAATCAGGTCCTCGGGATCACTTGGTTCGGAAGAATTCACGAGTAACGACAAACTCCCGTTCAAGATCCTTGGTGTTGGTGGTCCAAACTATGCTTCAAACAAACAGACCTGTACGTGTGGTTTAATTTGGTGGTGATTAAAGTCGTGTGAGGCAAGTAACGAGCAAAGATCCTGTAGTTCAATCAAGAAGTGAGAAGTATGAATCGAGATCAAGATTAAGGGGGTGAATGTTGGATTAATCTTGATTGGTACGGGTCGTCGGGTCATGGATACGGGTTATGAAGAGTATTATTTTAGTCTCATGTTTATTATTAGTTTGTTGAGTCAAAGTAGTGGATTAGTGGGTTAGTGGTTCTCCTTTTCTTTAGGTGCAAGAGTTAATTTTTCTATTTAATGTAATGTTTGATTATGAATGAACATAACAAGAGAGTTCAAGCAGTAAACTGTGTTTCGTGTGTGTGGATTGGGGCCTGAACCAACAGCTTGCAGCTATTCGGTGGCGGCCAGGATATAGATTCTAGACAGTAGCAGCGAGCGAGTGCCAAGGAGATGAAGTGGTGGAGGTGTGAAAATGTGAAGAAGATGAAGTAGCAGGTGTGAGTATTCAACGCATGGGTTTTAGCACGTTTCAGATAAATTAACTTGTTTTACATGTGCTTTGACACCTTTGCTTTCAATTTTTTTATTCTAAGCTTTATCTTTGTTCACGTCTATTTATTTATATTATCAACATATATTTTTTTCTATTTAATTATTATCAACTGAAGGCCTCTGGTCTAATTACATGGTGTTCCCCCCTTCAATTTAGAGTGTTTGCGTTTGATGTTAAAAGAAAAACAACATCAAAAAAATTAAAATTCTTCTCATTTTCTTAGTTACAGCATTCCATTCTAATCGAATTCATGTTAAGATGTTCATGAAACCAAAATTCCCCAAAATTCACATTCTTCAAATCTAAACCAAGATTTATCTTCAAAAACTAAGCCGATATTTCTAGACTAAACTCTTTGGAACCATCACATTGAAGAGCGGTAATGCACTTGCTAATTCCTAGGATAAAAAGACCCAAATTTAGGGTGTGTTTTAGGGCTTAAAAATATTAAGATGCCTCAATTAAGCCTCTTAAAATGAGAGGTTGGGTAACAGATCTAAACTATCAATTTGGTTCGTGGCAAAACTCTTCTAACCAAAATGGGCCTGGGGTCCATTGTTTCTTCTAAAGAGGATGGCCCTGATCCTCTGGTCATTTTTAACTTGAAGAACTGATCATTATCAATGAAGCTGAATGCACATATAATAAGTAGCTAGAATCATGATAACATGAACTTATTGCAATGAAAATAATCTGTAATCACAACAAATATAGTACAGTTCATTTAGAAACAAAATACAGAAGCACACAAATGACCCATAAGAACCTTTGAAACTACTTACTCACCTTGGTCCGGATAGAATAGAAGGAAGAAATGGTGTTAAATCTTTCTCTTGACTGTTGCTTTTCTGTAGTCTTGGATCTGTGAAGTTATAATTTAAGTCAGATTCGACGTTCGTCCCTCCTTCTAACACCTTAACCACTGACGACATAGAAGGCCTGCGCGTATAATCGATTTGTAAACACCATGAAGCCATCTTCACCATCTCCACAACCTCAGTACCATTTATTAGCATATCTTCACTGTGTTTGTCGACAATATCCAACAACGTTCCTTGCTCCAAACATTTCTGAAAGACAGAGAGCAAGTGCCAGCTTTCTTCTGGCTGAGATCGGTCAAAATTCTTTCTACCACACAAGATCTCCAAGAGAACGATTCCAAAGCTATACACATCCACTTTTTCAGTGATAATTGAGCTTAACCATTCGGGAGCCAGATACCCAGGGGTTCCTCTCATTGTAGTCATCACTTGGGATTGATTTCTATCTATGAGTTTGGACAACCCGAAATCAGATAGTTTGGCATTGAATTTGTCGTCTAAGAGTATATTTTGAGGTTTAATGTCGAGGTGGATGATTTTTTGCCTACAATCTTCGTGGAGATATGCTAAACCTTTGGCTATATCAAGAATGATCTTCTTTCTGCAGTTCCATTCAAGTATGTGTTCTCGATTTCCATGGTAGATCCACCGGTCTAACGATCCGTTACTCATGAAGTCATACACTAGAAATCTTTGTGATTTCCAAGTACAGAATCCTCTAAGTCTAACTAGATTCACATGGTGAATGCTGCCAATGGATTGAACCTCGGCTAGAAATGATTTCTTAACGTGTGAAAGACCTTCAAGGCGTTTTACAGCAATCTTCAACCCATCTTTGAGGTTTCCTTCGAAAACGGATCCAAATCCCCCTTCACCAAGCTTCTTACTAAAATTCTTAGTGGCGGTTTTTAGCTCTTCATAACCAAACCGATTCGGCATTCCTGGAACTTGATCTATATACCCTTCATCTATTTCAGCATCCCTTTTTCGCTTGTGAACTATGTACGTAATAAATGCTATGACCACAACAAGCAAAAGCACAAAACTTCCAATCGCAGAGCCTACAACTCTTGCAACTTGTGGAGACGAACGATGTGACGTAACAATCTGGACTTTTAAGAAAGCTATATAATTTAAATCAGGTTGATCAACATTCTTCATTGTAAATATCTCGGAAGGTAAAAAACAATATCCACTTGAAGCATCTGAATAATACTGAAAAAAGGCTGCTTTGCACGAGCAATTGTTTAGACAAGCTTGTTTGCAAGTCTCCATATCCACCCACTTCATGTCAGGAGTCGAGGTGAAGTACCGGACGTTCTTGAGTGTGATGAAGACATGATCTTGTGAAGAATCACATTTGAGAGGATTAATTTCAGAGCAACCCAGGTTGGGTTGGCGAATGTTCACTTGTCTAAAATATTCTATTCCAGGACAACTGCATTGTTGATTAGTCGAGCAAATGGAATTTCTTCCACAAGTTAATGGATAGCGGCATGAGTCATTAAGATAACTTTCAGTAATATCGTCTACTATTGTCTCCCTTCCAGAATTAGATTGCAATTCAAACACTTGCAAATGCCCATCTGGCATTAGTTTCATATACTGAGTTGATGATGCCTGAGGTATGTCAATCACACTATAAGGCTCACTTGACTCGGAAGAATCTATAAAGAATGACAAACTCCGATTCAAGAACCTCACGTATCTTATTCCCTTATTTGTACCGTTTCTATTGACAAACATACTGTAATAGGCTTGAGGTGGGTTTGATTCAACATAAGCAAACAAACCTTCATCAGTGACTTGTAGAGAAAACATACCTTCCGATGAATCGGCTGATGAAACACTAGATTTCAGTTTTTGACCTTCGAACAGTCTTTGGCCAAGTAACAAACAGTCTGTTGGGTGATCAAAAGATTGCCAAACTACCGAGTGCTGGCCATCAAACAACACCAGATTTCCGGTGTCTGTTAGTTTCATGCCAGCAACCGATTTTCCGGCGGTGTTGGTGGTCCAAACTATGCTTCCATCATCATTTTTTAGGACCAGTTCTCCAGCTGCAGTGAAATTCAATATTGCATTCTTCCTGACCGGATAGTCTCGGTTGGCTGACCAAACGACCTCATAGTTCCAGGAGTAGAAGTATGCAGAAATGAATACGGCAAAGAGGTAAGAGGTACAATCTCCTACACAGAAGAAACCACAGGTAAATAGAGTTCCATTGGTTTCTCTACGGAGTATGGATGTCTCAGCCGAGTAATTGGCGGTCCATGTAGTTGAAAGATTTGCTGTATGGGGATATGATTCAAAAGGCTGAGCAGTGGATGAGTAGAGAATTAGAAAAATGGCAAAGAATAAAGTAGAAATGCACGATGCTCTCATGATTGATACACACTGCTGCATGATTCAAAATGCCCAATATGTTACAACTCTTCAACAACTCAAGTCATTGACGCAATGCTACAGTTGACTCATTATAGCCATCGTATTAGACCAACCACTAGTTGGAGAATTGGAGCCACAAATTTGTGGTCATAAAACTGATTGTTTAGCATCTTTTATGAATATATACTTTCATTTATAAACGTGAATTGATTTTAATTATTTCATAAAACAAATTTATAGATTTTATAACCCAAAATAGTAATCATAAAACTTAAACTTTCGATAACTAATGTAATTATTATTATCATCCTTTGAATTTAATTATAGATGTTCATCAAACTGGATGTAAATAGAGTTTAAAACAATAACAAATCATTAACCTTTTATGTGTGCCCCAAAAACAACTATGTAAACTAAAGAGGTCCATCAGCAGGCCCAAGATCCTGCAGCTAGACGGCTAGACCCAAACTAGAGGTGCACAAAACGGTTTCTACCCACGAACATGCGGTTGGAATCGGTTTGGTTTGTAGCCAATGAGGTCAAAAAGGTTTGAGTTTCACACGGTCCAGTTTGTTGACAGGTTCTGGCCGGTTTTTGACCAATTCAGTTCGGTTTCGAACCGGTTTTCTTTTTTTTCACCTCTAAGTCTCAAACCCCAACTGCCTAGTCCCGAGTTACCCGAGATCGCCTTCAACCCCTGTTCATGTTGACGAGCTTTTGGGTCCGATTAGGGTCATTGTTTGATCAGGTTGTCATGCTAATGATACAAGTAAAAACGTATCTAGATGGATTCAACAAACTAATCCGTTTAACAACACGTGTTTGACCCATTTATCAACTCAACATAGTTTTATACTTTTATAATAAATTAAATATATTTTCTAATTTTTCTAATTTTTTATTTTATCGTGTTAGTTGTGTTTTATTATATCCTAACCGAATTGTGTTAAACGTGTTGCATAGTGTCATTCATGTTATTGAACCAACTATTTAACGTTTGTTATATGTGGTATGTGGTATTACTCGCCGATTAAACATGTTCATGTTAGTGTGTCCGAAAAATAACAATTTTAATTAAGTGTGTTGTGTCTGAGTTTAATAGATGTATTAAACGTTTCGTATTCTAATTTGCTAGTCATATTAAACGTGTCATGCATGTCAAACAAGACACTCAACATAACACAATAAAGGAAGCTTTTTGATCGAATGAACACTTGGTTTTTCGCTTATCAGATGTTTCAAAAAAGTAAGTAAAACTCATAAATTAATAGAAACCAGTAAGGTTTATATAATCAATCTCACTATTTATCAAACATTTCTTAGTTTCTCACTACCCTTTTATATCATGATTCTGCCATGAATGGTAAAGACAATATTAAGATGTTAAAAATAATTAAGAAAAATAAAACAAACCAAGCAATGAGAACATTAATATAATAATTTACATTCAATATCATAGACTTTTATGGAGTTGAAATAGAAAAGCCCATATTTCATCCTATTTTTTGTTTGCTTCCTTTTCAGCCTGCAATCAGAATATGTATAAAAAAAGGTCATTTCAAACTATTTGTAAGTTAATTGAAACTTGTTTATGTTAATTGTATGTTAGTTGTTAATCATGGTTATGATTACATTATTATTGGTTGAAACCTTTTATTATATATATAATTATTATGAGTTGTCTAGTTTTCAAAATGTGGTTCAAATATTGCTAAAAATGGACCAGCATCAAGATATAATTGATGTGTGACAAAATGTTCAAATGTAGGGCATTTATGATTTACCGCTTTGACAACTCGATCAAATGCTTCGGGTCCATATTTCTCTATGTAACGCTCCACAGACCTTCGTGCATCAAGGCTCATCATTTGGAGGACTTTCCTCTGTCCTTCGGGGTACTTTGAACTCACATGACTCCCGATTTTAACATATTTTCTTGCTATATTTGCGTATACATATGCTGCCCCATTGATCCCAGGTAGCACCAACCACATGCAAAACAAAAGCTTCAAGTAGGGCCAAAATGGAAGCCTGTTTTTTTTTTCAAGCATATGAATTAAAACATGTGAATACAATAAAGTAATCACTTTGTGAAATAGCAACTTGTAAGCTTGATCTTATGAGTTGCATAATAACTACCAATTTATGTAGGTGAAACTGATTAAATTACCATTGGAGGACTTTCCAAAAGGAAAGCTCGAAGAGGGTAATGAACGAGTATAAAACCCAATACGTGAGCCATTGTTGATCATCTTCTGATGTAGAACTCTCTAGTGCAATCATTGATGCATACCTTTTTGTAAATGTATACAATTATAGTCGTTAGTACAAGAAATAATCTTGAACTTTGCATGTTTTGCATCACGCGTCAACAAATTCAATTAATAAAGATCGTCATGAAGGCGTGGATGCTAGAAGAGGAACGAAACGGGGCAAGAGGCCACCAGGGAAAAGCTAAATGAAAATCGTTACCAACTATTAAATATTGGATTATGATGGCAATTATAAGATCACACAAGTTGTTGTAAATTCATGAAGTATATGTAAAACAATAATACATTTGGAATGTAAGGATAATGAATATTAAAAAGTTGATTATTTAAATTTTAAAACACCAACCGACTAACGTAAAAGCCATATGCATAGTTAAATACTTAAACAACCATTATAATAATGTTGGCCCATTTATCCGTTTCTACTGAACTGGGTCGACGGCCCAACTAGAGCCTAGAGGAGTAGAGGGGCGTAATTCTCCACTTGCTTCTTTCTAAAACAGAAAAATATCATATCCAGCCGAACCATGTTTTGTAAGCATTATATTTATTTTACGTGTATATGTATGATATACTAAAAGTTTTATCATATATATATACACAGAGAATCAAATGAAAACATTTATTTTACATAAGAACTCTAAAAAACTCCTTTTTATACATGTGCAGTTATTAGAAAAATAAAATTTATCGTTTATTTTTTTAAAGACTGTATTCTCTCTTATATGTATATATATTTATTTTTATTTATTTATATATATGAAAACTCCATAGTTTGGTATGTCTAACCGTTCATTTTGGTATTATATATCAGAAGAAAGTGTATTCTCATCAGAACAACAACCTGTTATTATACATCTAACAACAACCTAGTTTCGAAAAACAAACTTAGACAAATTTGTATTCTCATCAGAAGAAAGTGTAACTTACAAGGGGAAGACGAGCATTACTCCGGGCCTATAACATATTAACAAAATCAAAGAAGTTAGCCAGATGAAAAATCTACAAATTAATCATCCAATACAAGTATAGACATGTACCCCATTAGTGTATCTAAATGTCTAGCAATTGTTGCAAGAAGCCCCATTGTTTTTTGTGTTTCGATGTTGTTCGCTTGTTTCCTTCTCGATCGGTAAAAAGTTAAATGTGTGATTACATTATGCTTTCTCCAAGTTATATAAGTAGTATGATTGTTTAAGATGAAGCAAAGCATATCTTTTGGGTATAATCTTCTTTACTTTAGTTACAAGCAATGAGGAGGGTGGGTTCATGACAAAAAGTCTATGAAACTGTCCTTGGAATCCTTTCATATTCTTCTAACAGAAAGCTCCATAAATGAATATAGGAACATGCTCATTGATACCTAAAGAAGGGAATTTGAGTTCTTATGATCTAATTGGTTGTGGTCCGCATGTAACGAGTGAATATAGATTGAGGGGGAAACGAGTCTATGGGTCAAACGCATCGGATTGGGTTGATCAGCAAACACTTTGAACTACTGGTTTTGTATATGATTGTCATGTTATAAATGATTATAAAACTATACTGCTACAAATATTTAAATTTAAATGTAACTCTAGTTAGATATTTTTTTTCTTTTGAAATGGTATTTTATAATACCGTTTCTTTAATTATCATTCAATTATGAAAATATTGTTATTAGGAGATACGTCAATTCGATAAAGGATTTGTTTATTTTTTTATATATTTTTGGATCATGTGTTTGAAAACAGTTTACACCCCGGTTGTAATTTTTTTTTATAAATCATATTTGATTTAACATTCAACTTAGAAAATATTTTGTAAGGTAAATACTTCCATATTGTTGTCTTGTTGATATGCATGTGTTTGAGAATAAAACTGAATCAGGCTAACAAATATGAAAAGTTATTAGATAATTACACAAAATAGATCTTGAAAACCTAGATGTCATAAAAAAAACCTTGCGTATGTGCTGTGTGCATGTGTATTAGGGTCGTTTAGGGGTGAAAATTATGTTTTTGTCATATTAGTATGTTAGCAGGTTGAATTGATGAACTCAAACAAAAACTATATAACTTAATCATCTAAACAGGTCAACGGTTCGTAAACAAGTTGGCTGATGATTTGACAAGTTGTAAAGGGCCAGGTTATAATAAATTAGTTAAAACGTATTGAATGTATAAAATGTATAATCCAATTGGTTATTTTTTTTAAACTTAAATTGAGTGACAAATCTACCAGTTTAATTGAGTAGATTTAGTAAGTTAATCCAAATCCAAACCGTTTATTAAACGGGCTAAAAGATTAACCGGATACAACATGTTTATTAAATAGCTAGACATAACACCTTAAAACCTCATTAGTTTATGTGGTATTAGGAATTATCAACCTTAGTGTAAATATATAACCTAGGGTCCTTAAGTTATCATATATATTTATTATACAAAATAGCATAACCTTATAAAAAATACTTTATTGTTTAATACAGTTAGATAAGCCAAGTCAGAGAATACTTTGAGTATTTTAAGTTCTTGTGTGAAAATGATTTTACCTGCAACGTAATAATGTAAAGCGTCACGGTGTCCTTTAGAGTATATAAAATCCAACTCAATTAGTAGGAAAAGTAGTCGGGTTATCAGTACGTGTAAATTATTTTAGTTTTTTCTGAGTAATAAAATAGATTTGTCTTTTGAAAAAATTTAGTAGCCGAAGTAGGGCTGTCCAAACTGTTTCGACGCTCGAGAATTGCTCGACGATCGTTCGGAAAATGCTCGTTTGAATTCTGTTCGGTTGTAAACGAGCAGAGCGGCTCGGATTGGTTTGTAAACGAGCAGAGCACGAGCAAAGGTCCGCTCGTTCGGTTTTGCTCGAATATATATATATATATATATATATATATATATATATTATAATATTTAAATTGATTAAAATTACAAAACTAATTACCTAATTCAAAAACCCATTCCCTTAATTCACCACAACTCCACAACTCACAAGTCCATCCACGATTCCACGCTCCACCTCCAGTCTCCACAATCAAACCCTGCAACCCTTCACAGCCACCGGCAAGGCGGCAACCCCTTCCACTCTACGCGGCCGCGCCATCCACAACCCCACCGGTGACACCACAAGGACACCGGCATTCCCTTCTACCCTGCATCCCCGTCAGCCGGCATCCACAAGGACAACAACGCCGTCATCCACAACCCCATCGGCGACCGACAACTGACGACAACTCCGGTCCCTCACAACCCCATCGGCCGTCATTCAAGATTTGAAGGTTGTAAGGTTAGATTTCTAAGTTTGTTTTTTAGTTTATTTGTCTATATTAGATTCAAACCCTAGCTTTTTTAATTATTTTGTTTTAATGATTTCTAAGTTTGTTATTGTGTTTAATATTAGTATGTTACTATGCTTAAATCTGTGAGAAGAAGGTGTTCTTACTCTAAATTTTCGTAGTCAATCAAATCAGTGGGTTTGAATAATCTGTAAATTGGCGTGGATTTATCTCATCATCGGTTATAAATCTGCAAATAGGTGCACATGCTTTTCATGAGTCGATGAGAAATATTTTAGCACCATGGGTATGCAAGGAAAACAAGAACTGTTAACCCCTTCTTGTGCATGTCTGTAAACTACATTTTGAAAGTAGTTTATGTGATATGTATTGTTTGTGACAAAATGGGTTGCAGGAGGTGTTTGGATGTGTTATTTTTTTAAAACTCTTATGATTAATAGGTTATGAGTTAAGTTTTTTTGCAGTTACTCTTAAAATATTATTTGATGCCTAAATTATCAGATAATTAAATTTTATTTTGGTTACACACTTACACTGTTCTCGAACACTAGAAACTGATTATCTGTGACTTCAAACCTAATAATTGTTATTTTGGTTACACACTACACTGTTCAAAAGTCATATTTAAGAGTATGTCATATGTGTATGTATTGTTTGTTTAAACTTAATATATGTATTTTTTGTAGAATGTCTTCTAAAAAGAATCGAATGGAAATTGAGACTTCTAATGTTGAGCTAAGTGATGGAGAAAGTGTCGAGCTAGTTGATGAACTGAAAGATAAGAATGATGTATGTACAAAGAAGAGAAAGAATTCTTCTGATGTGCATCCATATTTTGTAGACATTGATGGTATGTACAAGGAAAATGGTGAAGAAAAACCATACCAACATTGGAAGTAAGTTTATATTCATATTTTTCTTCGTTTCTATTTTATACTTTAGACTAATACTTTTGATATCTTTTTAATGTCTAGAAATCTACAAAAGAAGAAGAAAAATTGGAGATTGATGTCTTGATTCCAGATGATGTGGTAACAACTAATAGATAGAAAGGTATATATTTCTATAAAACCTTTGTTGTACATTGTCAATACTATTGAAGCCTACAATATACTATAATGCTTAGTTAAAATGTTTAATTATACTTTGCTTTTTGGCTTTTTTTAGGTGGATATGAAAATGGTCGTGAAAATTATCATTGGTGGACTTTTTGGAGATTAGATATATGTCTTTCTAAGAATTTGAGTTTGATTTAGAACTTAATGTGTTTGAATTTGTATTTTGTGTTACTTTTAATTTCATATGGTTTTTGTTAACTTGTTAGGTTTGTTATTGAAACTTGAAACTCTTGAATGAATGAAACCGAGCTAAACGGAGCCGGTATGTATTTTTGTTATGCTAAATTGTTATAAAACCGAGCGAAACCGAGCTGCTCGGTTAAAATCATCCGAGCACGAGCATAAGTTTTCCGCTCGCTTCTATAAATTCGATCCTATCCGAGCGGCTCGATTTTAAATCCGAGCGAGCTCGAGCATACCTTCGCTCGGATTGGCTCGCTCGTAAACAGCCCTAAGCCGAAGCCATAGAAAGTTGACATGGTGGAACTAGCGGTGAATGCACTGTTGTATAGTGACATTTACCTGCTCATCTTTCATGCCACCATAAGCGGGTTTACACCAATGCTCCGTTTAGGACAGTGCATTTCACTCTGCGGTAACGAGGGTTGCGCCACCCCCACGCACGCGGTACCACCCCAAATTGTGGGATGTCTAGGGCCCCATTGGTTTGGAGACCTACTTGAATAGGGCAGTCGAGAAATAAGAATCGAATCAAACATGTTTATTTTTGTACCCGGGTATTGGTGAACCCGGGTACGAACCCGGGTCGGGTTCAGCGAGATACAAACCCTACCCGGTATACCCGGTAGGGTCGGGGTCGTTCGGTTCGGGTATGAAACCCGGGTTCAACCGGGTTTTTGCCTTTTTTTTTTTTTTTTTTTTTTTTCTTTCTTGTGTGTGTGTCGAACACCGGGTCGTATGTTTTTTTTTTCTTATATTTTCTTTCCTTTTTTTTCTTTTTATTTTTCTTTCCTAACCGGTTCACTTGAATGACAAAAATTTAAACAACTTAATATATAATATATACAAATCTTGAGCAGAAATGTTACACTTATAATATACAAATATAAATACTTTTTTATAAAACATTTGAATGACAAAGAAATTTAAAAAGAACATGAAAGACATATAATATTAAAACAACTTAAAAATAACAATATCGTCTAATTTTATCTACTACGAGATGCTTGATCAAATGCTAATTCTTCATCGGATATGCCAGAAGATACTCCGTCTTCTACCTCTTCATCATGTACTTTAGCTTCGAGTGTAATCTCGTCTTCGAGGCTTGTTTGGTCTTGTATACGATCCGTTGCGTCTAAGTGATCCTTTAAACAAATGCACATCTCCACTGCTTCCGGAGTTAGTCTTGTTCTTCGTAATGATATTACCCTGCCACTAAGAGAAAAAGCAGATTCCGAAGCTACCGTAGAAGCTTGGACGCTTAGTAAATCACGGGCCATAGCAGAAAGAATCGGAAATTGAGATTCTTTTCCTTTCCACCAAGCCAAAATATCGAATGCACGATAATCTTCGGTAGTCATAGTGGAAATAAAATCCGTTCCACTATATCTACCGAGCTCACTTGTTGGGGTGTTACCTCTTTGACGTTTAGCCGTCACATCCCGAACAACATTCAACATAGTCAAAACAGGGTCTTTAAACGAGGTACTAGCACTTGAGGTTGATCCGCTTGGCATGGTTATGTTTACGTTAGCCCATATCTATTTAAATAAAATTATAAATTGTTTTCAAACTATGATTAAAATTTTCTTTGCCTCGTTTGAAAAATCAGGGTTTTCGTCATGCATATCCAAATTGTCATTTATCTCATCTATCAAACATTCAACCCCCGCACATTTAGAAACGGATTTAAAGCGGCGGCACACGTAAAAACGGTGGTAAGTCCTTAAAATATTTTTAAACTTTTCTTTCATTGGTTCTATCATTTGATTAAACATATTATTTTTATTTTGAAAATTTTTAAAATTCAAAGACATAAAATATAGTTCTTGAAGCACCGAATAACTAGTGGAATAATAAACTCCCGATAATTTTGTTGTTGAGTTTTTAAAAACCTCAAGAAACTCGGATAGACGTTGAAGATTCTCCCAACCCGCATCCGGAAATGGGTCGGCTTCACCATTATCCGAAAGACTATTATGAAAAGCTTTCAAAGTGCCCTTTTGTTTTAAAGCACATTCAAACATGTGACAAGTCGAATTCCACCGAGTAGGTACATCCCAATTAGGACCTAAAAATCTAGAGTGCGTATCCTTACAAAGTTGTTTATAATCTTGATATCTTCTTCTACTTTTTTTAAAACGTCATGTAACATAAATCGAAAAGATGTAATAAAGTTATTAACATATTGCCCGGATAGTCCGTCTTGCACTACTAAATTAATAATATGTGCAACACAACGAGTATGGAAAAAATCACCGTTTGCAATCGGAAGATATTTTAATTTTAATTTTTCAACCGCGGTTGTGTTGTTAGAGGCGTTATCAAATGCAATTGAAAAAGTTTATTTTCTAATTAAAAGTACTTATTACATTATCTAAAAAGTAAAACAAAAATTCTCCGTGTGTGGATGCGGAAAAAGATCAAATGCAATCGTACGTTTCATCAATTGCCATGAATTGGGATCCACCCAATGAGCGGTGACGCAAAGGTACGATTCGGGTAAACCGTGTGGAGCCGACCAAACGTCACTAGTTAAGTTTACACCGGTATTTAAATTTTCAAATAATACAATTAAATCATTTTTTGCTTGTTTCCATAATTTTAAACAATAACGTCTAAGTGTAGTACGACTTACGTGAGTGTAACGAGGTTGAAGCGTCTCTCGAATTAAGTTGGTCAACCGAGGATTGTCGAAGTGACTAAAGGCAAAGCTTCTTGAATCACGAACTTCGCCATTCGATCTCGAACCGTATTAACATCGTAATTAAAGATTCCACCGTCTCCACCCAATGTGTTTGTTGCGAATCCGGATTACTTTTCAACGACTTACAAAACTTCTTGCTAATGTGTTTGTTTAAAGTCGTGTTAGAATCTTTAGCAAGCAAAGCTCCACAAAACTTGCAACGAGCCTTTACAGACCCGTCACTCAACTCAACCATATCCAATTGCACCAAACATCCATGTTACGATTGTGTGCAAGAACACGAACGACGGTTGGAGGCGTTGGACGAACCTTGACCAACGGAAGATTGTGAGTGAGCCATATCAAGATTGAAGAGAGTGAAAGTGTAAAACGAGAGAGTGAACGTGTAAAGCGAGAGTAAAGGAGAGTATTTTTGCGTTTTTTTGCGTATGTTTTTGCGTTTGAGACTTGGGTACTAAACCATATCAACCCACACCTATTTATACTAACTTATAAGCCTAAAAGTGACAAAAAAACGGTCACAAAATCGATCCCAACGGCTATATAGCCGTTAAAAACGGCCACTTTTTAAAAAAAAAAAAAAAAAAAAAAACGGTCGAAACCGGGTACAACCCGGGTTCAACCGGTTCGGGTCGGGTCGGTCGGGTTCGGGTTCTAAGAAATTCTAGAAAATCATACCCGGTTCCAACCCTACGGTTTTTTTCGGGTCCACCCGGGTATGCATATACCGGTCGTACCCGTACCCGGTCCGGTCGGGTCCGAACCCGGTTTTTATGCCCACCTCTACGCGGTACCACCCAATTGTGGAATTCTAGCCCCCATTGGTTTGGAGCCGACTTGAATAGGGCAGTCAAGAACTTAAACAAATTGCAACTCAAAATAGATGAAATGTAAAATAAGAGAAGGTCATGGTTGAAGTTTTAGTTTAAGCAAAATGTTCAAAGTTAAGCCAGGAGGTTTTCTCAGCAATGAGTTTCCTTCTGAGGGGTTGGGGGTGCGGTCCTGGCTGGAATACGGATAGGTGGGCGATTAACGATTAAACATAACACTGATTTCCGAAGCAGGGTCGTACATTTGCCGTTAAAAAAAATACATGACCGATCACCGAAGAAGGAGATTACCATGAAATGAAATAACTTATGAATTAAGTCTTTGATAAGTAATATCCATCCATACTTTTATGCGTTTTGATTTCTCTTAACGTTTACAACTTTTATAATTATGAATTTGATTTAGTTCAATAATAATAAACGTTCCATTGAGTTATAAGTTTTTCTAATGATAACATTTTTTTTAAATAAATCATTTGGTGCGTTTGGTTTGTGAAATTCTTTTCAAGCAATGAATTAATCAAAGGAACTGAAATAAAAATTTAGAGTTTATCAAAAGGGTTTAAATTATAAACTAAAAATACATTTGTTGTTAGTTGCTACAGGTGTGGGACAACGGGGAGAGGGAGAGGGGGATGGTTACGGTGGGTGGCGGGGTGGTGATGGTGACGATGGGTGGGAGCGGTTATGGCGGCAAGAGGGGTGGCGGCTACGACAACCACGGTTGCCTACAGTGGCTGTGGTGGTGGTCAATGGCATGGTAGGGTTGGCGGGGGGGTGAGAGGTGACAAGTTGTGGTGAACATGAGAACAACTAGTGGTCGAAGATTCATTACAATTCTCACAATTTGAAATGATTATTAAAATTCTTTACTTAAAAATCTCAAGTATAGTGCATAGTTATGCGACAACAACTTGAATCTTCGTATCTTTTGTATTTGGTTATGTTAGTATAGCTTTATGTTGTCAGAGTCATAGTGTAACGAAACTACTAAGTATTTAGCTAAACTACTAGACGAGACTAACTAACAGTTTTGCGTGTTTCGTTTTCCATTATAATAGGTTTAGTATCTCATCTGTAATCATGGGTTTTGTGTGTTTATTACGTGATCATTTTGTTATCTTATTGCGTTGCTTGTACTCCCCAGACACTTACGCTAGAATTCCGTACTTGCGTTTGTGACATTTGATATAGATTTTATAAATACGTATCACGCTACGGACCTACATTAATAAAATTAATTTCAATTTCAATCCGTTTATATTCAAATTTCAATTTTAATAAACATTATAAATTAAAGACATTAAAAAATAAAATTCGAATTCCAACTGAATCGAACTTTACAAACCAAACACACCTCATAAAACATTTTTTTTTAATTTTAAATCAAAACCACAAAAAGTATCACTTAACACGTAGTCCAGGGTCCATATTGTAACTTTCTGGAACATGTTTATATCAGAGTAACGTATGAACAATTAGGGCAAAATTTCTTGATTTTCTTCACTCCGTTAAATCAAGACTCAGAGCGAAATTTGGGAACGAGAGAGATGGATGGATCGGGGAGCAAATCGATTCATTGAAATCTATGCAGTCCGACAACTATTCACTCAAGCCATTAGCCTTGGTCCGTAATTTCGCTTTACATCTTACAATTTCATTATTCTCGTTAGATATTCGATGATTTACTTTAACCTACTGATCTACTTTGTTGTTGGAAGTTTGTCGGTGATCCTACGCGATTCACTGCAATTGCGATTTTAATCTGTAGATCTTCATTGATTGTTTCAACTAGGGCATGAATCATCGTAACTGAATTGTGAATATTCGGATAATTGTCTTCCTATTCATTTATTTTGCGTTTCGTGCTGTTAGTTTCTAGTTTAACTATATAAACAAGCTTTGTATATGGCACTGCAACATGATTGAAGCTTACATAAACTAATAATTGGGAATGGAGCCTTTATGTGAGTTAGAATGTAGGTGTGCAAATGGTTTTTGCAATGAAGTTTATGATAACCTGGTGGTGCTTTTGTTTTTATGAATCAATGTGCAGAGAGTTAACATTTGTGCAGTCTTGAGTCTTGACATATTTTAGTCTTGAATAAGGAGTATTCTGATTTTTGAGCCTTGTTTATCTCATCATCTTTGCAGGTATGATTGTTACGTCAGCTTTAATAATATGGAAAGGGCTGATGTGCATTACTGGTAGTGAATCCCTGTTGTTGTCGTGCTTTCTGGAAGTATGGAACCTGGCTTCAAAAGGTAGGTGATTGAACTTTAGTGGTTTAAGGACATGTATTCTTAAAGGTATAACTTTTGATAACCATTAACCGGAGTTTTGCAGTGGTTCATCTTCAATAGGAATTTGTTTCCTCATAGCATTTGTCATTGAATATAAAGAATTAATATTTTTTGTCATATGCTTCAAGTTTCTATCCTCACCCTTGTAAAGAAGTTGCAACTTGTTGGCATGTAAGTTCACTTTTTGCTTCTAACCCTTTCAAATGTATTGCAGGGTGATATTCGTTTTTGCATATGAGTAAGGATCCGATTCGTGCTGGAGAAATTGTGGTGTCAACGTTGATGTATGCATCTTAGCAAATTTTCTCTTTTGCTTTTAGAGTTATTGTATTATTTTAATTGTTGTGATTTATAAGCTGCAATTTCTGCTCAAATTTTTTTCTTTTTCAGTAAATAATGCATAAGGTAGCATTACAATTTTTGATAAATGCTTATCAGTACATTCACAAAATCAACTTTCCTGATGTGTGTTCATGTTCTTGTTTGTCTGTAGGGACGTGAAATTCCAATTGTTCATCGAGTGATTAAGGTATGTGTTTCTAGGATCAAACCATCAGATTTATTTTTAAGTAATTAGTCACTTGTCAGGGATTAACTTGGCTTTTGACTTTGTTGATTTGTACTCCAATGGTGGTTCTTAAATTGTGAACTAATTTTCTAAAACCATAACTTTAATCTTTTCTACCTCACTCAGTTACAATAACTAATTCTTCATCTGTACTATGAACTGATTGGGCATCTCTGATATTTCGTTGTAATATCTAACGTCTGATACAATTTCTGTAGGTTCATGAACATGAAGATGGAGAAGTTGATGTCCTTACAAAAGGTATTTTATATTCCATTCATAAACTAGATTAAACAGATACAAATTTTAAATATGCTGTAATTCAGCTATAATGCTGTGCAACTGTTAAATATAAGTTAACAGCACAAATAAAATCAGTGAGAAATTCAGCTATTAAAAGAGATTAGCGATAATCAGGTAACTGAAAACCTGGTTCACTGACATACTCTAATCCATTGAATCGATGGTCTGTGAGAAATCTTTTGGTTATTTTAAGCAATTGATAATAGGGAATATGGTATTATGAGACGGTCATTGTGATCTTTCAGGTGACAACAATTTTGGAGATGACAGGCTTTGTATGCTCAAGGCCAGATGTGGTTGCAACGGCATCATATTATGGGGAGAGCTGTTGGGTAAATCAGACTTCAAATTGTTTGTTTATTTTTAACACAAAATACATAAATCTGAAACATGTGCATTTGGTACTTTCTACAGGTTTCTGCCTTATGTTGGTTGGGTGACAATTATAATGACAGAACAGCCCATCATCAAGGTTGATTTTTTAGATCAGTTTTGTTTCTTTTCTATCCTTATATCTCAGATTATCACTCGTGACCTTTTTATAAGCATTCATGTAGTTGTCAGAGTGCCAATTATATGAATATACTCAAAAGTGGAACTTAATTTGTCAAATGCACAAAATTCCTATAAATGACAAAATCAATACCCTAATGATGATGACGACAAAATTGGTGGATTTAAAACGTAAACTTCTCCCAACATACTCATATTTTTTCGAATATGCAAAATCCCCTATTATAAAAGACCAAATAAAGGTTTCTGTTGACAATTCATTGAACCAAATATCCAATGAAATTAATGGGTAAGTGAGTAGTTCTGAACCGTAAAAGCTTTCAAAAAAGGAATTATTCAAATTGTTGTTCGCCTGTTTCTTTCTTGCTGTGTTTGTATGATTCATCTCTTTTTTTAGATTCCAATTCTATGAACCATACACCCTAATATTTATCGACTTGTTTCTCTTTTGTATGCAGTATATTCTAATAGGTGCTCTTGGATTGTTAGTGATAACGTCAAAGAGTAGCAAGCATCAATCCCTTAATGAAGGGTGGTTTAATCAGTGTAGAACATTCTCAATTTCATCTTCCATTTTGTGGACCGATATAGCTTCAATATAAACTATTTTGTGCCTGTGTATTTTCCCTTTTTGATAGGATCAGGTACCATGAAAATATCAGAGCTATTGAGCAACTAAGCCTATAGGCCCCAATGTGGTTCATATATGATTGTGTGTTCAATACTTGATTCTAACAAAATGTGTATTGAAGAGAAGTCCAAATGACATAAGGTTCATAGGGATGTGTTCTCTCCTTCACCCTGATCACTTTTTCTTTGGGGGCAAAATAGTCAAGTAAAAGTAGTTGTTTCTTTTATCAGTTGGGTGCCGTTCACGTGGGTTCTCAATGACAAAGAAATGAGGAATCCTCTTTCTACTCTAAATCGACTCACTCCAGTTCTTTGAAGTGGTTGCTTTAGATTTTGTCACTTGAAACTTCTACATTTGTTTTTATTTCTCATAAATGAATGACAATTGTATGATAGGATCTCAAAAGGCTTCACTGAAGCCACATTGCCATGAAAATCTTGAAGCAACGATATCTTAACGTATTAAAAAACTTGAAGTAATGATAAAGTAACAATACATCTTATCAAAACGACCTTTGTCTGGTGTCGTCTTAAGATGATGCCAATAACATATTAGATAGCCGGGCTCCATGAAACCTTGATTCACCATTGTCTCAGTGTCAACATAAGCACGATTAGAAGAAGATTGAACATTGAGTGCATGTCTTTTGACTTGGGTAAGATTAGATAGTACATTACATACTGCAAACTAGACGATGACCTTTTGGCTCAATGGCATTGTATTTATCCCCATCAAAGCGGTGCGGTTCAAGTCTTATAAAGTGACAATAGGGGATTTTAGAGCGGTTTGTTCGTTGTTAAGATAAAAAACATTGTAAAACTAGACGATCACCTTTTGGCTTAATGGCATCGTATTTATTCTCGTCAAAGTGGTGCGGGTTCAAATCTGACGAAGTGAAACAATAGGTGGATTTTAGAAGCGGTTTGTTCGCTATTAAGAAAAAAACATATTGCAAATTAATTTTTTTTTAATTTTAGTAAAAGGAAAAAAGTTAAAGTTGGAGTTAATACTTAATACCATGTGGTGGGTAATGGGTTGACATCTCTTGTATGCCACATAATTAGTCAGGATTGCTTGATGTCTTTTTCCTCACACATACACATGGAATCACACAAGATATCTATATAACACAGAGATCCACATGTTAATCTTTTGAGTATTGTTATTTGCGCCTCTAAAATACAAAGATGTATAAAATATATGGTATATAGAAGATGGATACATAATTAAATCAATGACGTAGAAAAGTAGAGCTATGAAGAGAGTATTGTTACTTGCGGGTGAGCAAACATAACCGACAAAACTTACCATTCATAATCGATAACTGGTATAACCGATGGTTGGTTTTGGTAGACACCAAGAATGGATCACATAACCAACCGAACCGCTGATGTGATCATCATTAAAAACAGTTGCAGGACAACAACATGGACCATATCATCTAAGCGATCATAACCAAAAACATATCAAAAGCATCTAGTCTACGTTGCTGCTGTTGTTCTAACCAAAGACAACAACATCAAACCGGTTAACAACATTTAAACGACCATAAAACTGATCAATTACAGTAAATCAGGAGTAGGACAAGAATACCAAACCTTTTGATCGGTATTCGTCTTCTCTTAATAAATTTTTCGTTTTACGAAGGGGCGAAACCGCTTTAAATACTAGTCTGCAGTAGCAAATCCATAACGAAGTAACGGGTTCAAGAGCATCTATTAACCGACATATAACCAAATCAAACTCATGCCAAGAACCGGTCACCAAAAGTGATCGCTTAATAATTCAATACGCAAAAAATTCAGCTTTAGTTCGGTTAGGGCTCAAAACCGAACAGAACTGCAACCTGCACAATCTTAAATTCTGTAATACATCGACATGTTAACAAAAATATGTAAATAGTTGTCCAGAGTTATTAATTCTTTAAATTTATTTGATTTATTGGTAGTTCTTAATAACCTTTCACTTTGAAACATACTTAATCCAAAATGAAAGTTTAGAACTTAGTAATCTATCTATACTAATCTATACTAATAAAATAAGGTTTTTGTAAGCCACTTGCTACAATTCTAGAGCCCTGAATTTTATTTCCCGCTTCTCTCTCTTAATAAATATCACATTAATGTGTGGTTCTCAATGACAAAGAAATGAGGGAATCCTCTTTTCTACTCTAAATCGACTCACTCCAGTTCTTTGAAGTGGTTGCTTTAGATTTTGTCACTTGAAACTTCTACATTCGTTTTATTTCTCATTAAATGAATGACAATGTATTGATAGGATCTCAAAAGGCTTCACTGAAGCCACATTGCCATGAAATCTTGAAGCAACGATATCTTAACGTATCAAAAAAACTTGAAGTAATGATAAAGTAACAATACATCTTATCATAACGACCTTTGTTGGGTGTCGTTTAAGATGATGCCAATAAATATTAGATAGCCGGGCTCCATGAAACCTTGATTCCCATTGTCTCAGTGTCACATAAGCAATTAAGAAGAAGAAGATTGAACATTGAGTGCATGTCTTTTGACTTGGGTAAGATTAGATAGTACATTACATACTGCAAATAGACGATGACCTTTTGGCTCAATGGCATTGTATTTATCCCATCAAAGCGGTGCGGTTCAAGTCTTATAAAGTGAACAATAGGTGATTTTAGAGCGGTTTGTTCGTTGTTAAGATAAAAACATATTGTAAACTAGACGATCACCTTTGGCTTAATGGCATCGTATTTATTCTCGTCAAAGTGGTGCGGGTTCAAATCTGACGAAAGTGAAACAATGGTGGATTTTAGAAGCGGTTTGTTCGCTATTAAGAAAAAAACATATTGCAATTAATTTTTTTTTAATTTTAGTAAAAGGAAAAAGTTAGTTGGAGTTAATACTTAATACCATGTGGTATGGTAATGGGTTGACATCTCTTGTATGCCACATAATTAGTCATGGATTGCTTGATGTCTTTTTCCTCACACATACACATGGAATCACACAAGATATCTATAAAACACAGAGATCCACATGTTAATCTTTTGAGTATTGTTATTGCGCCTCTAAAATACAAAGATGTATAAAATATATGGTATATAGAAGATGGATACATAATTAAATTAATGACGTAGAAAAGTAGAGCTATGAAGAGAGTATGTTACTTGCGGGTGAGCAAACATAACCGACAAAACTTACCATTCATAGTCGATAACTGGTATACGCTGATGGTTTGGGTTTAGAAACACAACCGAACCGCTGATGTGATCATCATTTTAAAAACAGTTGCAGGACAACACATGGACCATATCATCTAAGCGATCATAACCAAAACAGAATCAAAAGCATCTAGTCTACGTTGCTGCTGTTTGTTCTAACCAAAGACAACAACATCAACCGGTTAACAAAATTATTTAAACGACCATAAACTGATCAATTACAGGTAATCAGGAGTAGGACAAGAACCAAACCTTTTGATCGGTATTCGTCTTTCTTAATAAATTTTTCGTTTTACGAAGGGCGAAACCGCTTAAATACTATCTGCAGTAGCAAATCCATAACGAAGTACACTAGATCAAGAGCATCTATTAACCGACATATAACAAATCAAACTCATGCCAAGAACCGGTCACCAAAGAGTGATCGCTTAATATATTCAATACGCAAAAAATTCAGCTTTAGTTCGGTTAGGGCTCAAAATCGAACAGAACTGCAACCTGCACAATCTTAAATTCTGTAATACATCGACATGTTACAAAAAGATGTAAATAGTTGTCCAGAGTTATAATTCTTTAAAGTTTATTTGATTTATGGTTAGTTCTTAATAACCTTGACACTTGGAACATACTTAATCCAAAATGGAAGTTTAAAAACTTAGTAATCTATCTATACTAATCTACTACTAAAATAAGGTTTTTATAGGTCATTGTGTTACAATTCTAGAGCCCTTGAATTTTATTTTTCCGCTTCTCTCTCTTAATAAATATCACATTAATATAAATGATATTATTTAATTATTTTCATATTAAAAGTATTTTTTATTTAAATTAAAAAAAAAGATCTTTCTACAAATACAATTTGTAAATAAATAATTTTTTATAACATAAGAAACTTTTTCAAAAAAAAATGTCAAACTTTTAAAAAACACAATATATTTTAAACCCTGTGCTTTTAGAAAATAAAATTTTTATGAAACAAAATTATTAAATTTCAAAGTTATAATAAAGAAATTATTAAAAATGACACTTTTTTAAAAACAAATTTTTTTTGAAACATTGTTTTAAAAACCAACTTTTTTATGAAAAACAAAAATAAATTTAACAAAAGTTTAAAAAATGATATCGTTCTTTTAACACGCGTACGTAATGTCAATCATTTATAACTCTTTTTTTTAATTTATAATTAGGTAGTATCCCGTGTATTACAAGGGTTGAATAACTAAAATTTATAGTTATTAATAAAATAATATTTTGTATAACCTATATACACAAATCATTATTTTAACATGTAACCAAATAATATAAGATAGAAAAATATCATTTTCAATGCAGGCATAAGTTAACCTCTTTGAAGAACTTGATTCGTTATGATTCTCGCCAAATCGTTGAATCACACAAACTTCAACAAAATTTGGGCTTAATTCTTCATACAAATTTGATTTGATCAGAGGGGAGGAGATTTCTCGTTCCCGATGATCTGAAATCGAAGGTGAATTTTCCAATTTGTGCATATCCGATATCCGATGGATTCAACGGATTTTCCACCATCTCCACCATCACTCTTCCACCGCAACCACCACCGCCCCACCACCACCACACCGTCTTCTGAATCTGCCCTCTTCTCTCAGGCTCACTCTCCAACACGCTTCCTCCCAGGTATCTCCACCACATACGATCAATCATCACGCTAATCATTCGAACAATTAACGAGGGTACATATTCGATTGTGATTTTAGGGTTTTATGTTTTAAGTTCATGAAGAACAAGGTTATGCAACATTAAACCAAAGAACATTGTTATCTTCAACCACAGTTTGATGATACATGAGAAATATTGGACTTTTTAGCTGCAGATTGCAACAATTGAAAAGTATTAGAGAGTTGTGTTGTGCTGCTTGCCCTAATCTGCTTGTGTTCTTCATCAGTGGCCTATAATTTCTACTTGCATACATGTTCATGATGCACTCAATTTCTGATTAATGATATATATGAATCTTGTTTAATCACCTGGGTGTGTTGACGTTTTGTATTGTTGAATGAATCTTGACCATTTGTAGGAAGATCATTATATAGCATCCATAACGAAGAACATGAGGTAACCTGCTGGGGCTGTGGATTAATCCTCATTCTTTCACATATACACCTATTTTTAGATGTGGTTGGTGTGGAGCATTACTACTCATAATGCAGTTAAAGGTGACATTAGTTACTTTTGGTGGAGACGTTTACGAGACAAGTGTTTCGTCTGTCTTCTCCTTATTTATGTCCTTCATTATAGGTAAAAAGCTCTACCCTTATACTAATATCCTGTTAATTAAACCTAATTTGTCACTAAAGGGATGTTCAACATAGATCCAAGTTTCAATTAAAGAACTACGAGAACCGCATAGACAGTTCTCTTATTGCTTTAAATGTGATTAATAAGGACTTTTAAACACCTCTCTTTCTCTCTCCCACCAAATTTGATTATCTTCCTCATTACGTGCAAGTGCTTGTGCAATTCTCATTGTTCTATGCTTAAAAAAATCTGTGTTGAACGCATCCCTCTTCAGTATAAGTATTTTTCCCTGTTATTTCCACTTTTTATGCTCATGATCATCCCCAGCAGGTGGCGGTATCTGGGCTATTTATCCCATTGTTTTTCCATAAGCTACTTTTGTGGTGTAATTCATATAATATATCAGTTATGTTATCAATTACACAATATCAACTTACTCCTTTCGGCATTTCGGTCTCCTGGGCACCACCACTCATACCCTGGGGCAGCTATCCAGCTGTGGGAAAGGTGTTCTTGAAGGCTACACATTTTGCAACTACTGTTCAAAACCTAAATCACTAATAGTCACCATTGTCGCTCATGTGGCATGTGTGTATTGGATAGGATCATCATTGCCCCTTTGTAAGCCTTCACCTCTTCACCTTTTGTGTTTGTGGTTATATAGATACATACATACGTACATACTGTGTGCATCAAAGTACATACTGAAGTTTTTTTTTAATTACATACGCAGATTGGGAATTGCGTTGGTGCTGCAAATCATCGAGTCTTTATCCTCTTCTTAATCTCAGTAGTGATCAGTAACTTTTATGTTTCAATAATATCCTCATTCGCTGCATTTTATATCTGGCCACCCATAAGAAGCCTTCCTATATCGGTTTTGAGTGGGCCTTCCGACTACATGTTGATTTATGGATCCTGAAGGAAATTGCTTGTCATTCTTTACATCTGTAGAGTCTTATCCCTCAGAGGTTTTGTTCTTATTTATCTATTTATTGCAAGTGTTTCAGTGGAAATGGGTTATGTGTGCCTTTAGGCAGCAAATGTCTTACATATACGAAGGGAAGACATATTTAATTCATTTGAGTTCTCGTGGGTCTAATCGAAATAGCAAGAAAGATTGCCAAATATTGTAGGTTCTTCGGGTGCCCTATTCTGCGACTAGATGTCTGCTAGGGTTTTGGAATTCAAGAAAGATCCACACAAAATGAACCGTATTGTTGCCAGTATTGTAACCAACATATGCGGAATAGGTCGTCGTGGGGCCGCTTGTTTTATTCTGTGAAAGTAACTCAGTTTGATATATTAAAGGAGCAAATTTATACAATTTGTGTTCTGTATGTCTCGGTAGAAACTATTTTTGGTTACTTACTATTGAGTAAGAATTGGTTTAGTTACTGTATTGTAATTTTGTATCTTACACATTGGTTTGTAGGTGAATAGAAGTTTCATTACCATGAAAATTTGTTTGAAAATATGACTTGTTTTGCAGGAAGAGTACCGTGGGTAAATGAACATCATAACATCGGGTATGTTGGTATTATACTTTTCTCTTTTAATCCATTAGATTTAAATTTTGTAGTTTGTCTTGGCCTTGGTTGTGTTTTCCCTTTTTGTCTTGTATCTTGTAACATGTGATATGTACTATTTTCTAGCATCTACCTAGTTTACATTGCTATAATATTGCCGTCGTTCTAAAAAAGAACTCCATAAGACTCGTATAAACAGAGTATGAGTTAATGTGACATCTTAAATCTATACCTCTCAGTTAGATAGTTTCATGGTGAGGATGAGTCGGTTTGTCCAATTATGGCTACAAAACCGAACCTATAACCGATTTTTGGGTTTTTAGCTTTATTTAAGGCTAAAAGCTTTTTAATTATTTTTAATCTTCATTAATAACTACTTAAACCAACATGTATTATACATGGGTTTCTAGTTTAGTAAAAACATATAAAAAGATGTTTAATATGACATGTTTCAATAGTTTTTTTATCTTTGATTTTTTTATAAATGTTAATATTTTTAAAAAAAATAAGAGATCGTTGAACATACATGAATGCCGCTTACTATTTATTGATTATTTTTTCAATTTAACTAATGAACAATAATGTAACTTAGTTATTAGTTAATGAAATATTTTTCACCACTACCTCCTAATTCAAGTTAAACTTTAAAAAATTATTGATAAATAGTAACCTAGATTGATTTGTTTATTTAGGCATTTAATATTTATGAAAATTTTCACAAGATTTAGAAAGTCTTATTAAAAGTTTTTTTAAAACGACAACTAGCAAACTCATCCAACCTACTACTAATTTTATTGGAATGTATCAATAACTAATTCTACATTAAACTAGTTTTACACTATCCCGTCACATGCAGTGCCTAAACATCTTATATAAATAACTTCACCACCATAAATGCAAATGTTTCTCTCATTGGACCAACCCCCAACAAATTGAAAGTTAGAGTGGTCTTTTTCCAAAAAAAAAAAAAAAAAAAAATAGAGAACAAGCTTGAGTGCAGACTTTCAGGCCTCGGCTCTTTCAAGCTTGCCCTCGGGCAGACCAAGTGGTTTAGGACTTCCAGGCCTGACCATGCTTAAGACCTGCTGTTAGTCCCCATCTAACTCAGGTCAAGTCAGACCAAACAATGCTTAATACGTCGTCTCAGTTCCTATCTACACCACTGCTGACCATAACCCGGTCCACATTTTCAGTCCATAGAACCAGTTGTCAGATAGGTCAGGGGGCTCTGCATCTCTTTTTAATTTGGGTGTTTGTTTTGTACACTAACACCCCGTTCGTTTAACTACGGTTTACCACTTAATGACAATTAAGGTGAGACGTGTGTATAAAACACGCCACTTTTTAATATCCTGTTAATACAATGAAGAAACAAAGAATCTTGATTCGTACTACAGAAATGAAAATTATCTCAAGGTCCACATGAAAATTGAAACCAACACCTACAATTAAACAACAGACAAGAAATACAAACCAACTACAAGCCCCAATAAGAACCTAAGCAACGTGAAAACTCCCTCTCAAAGCGCTATAACCTATTCGGGCTGGTCCACCTCGGCATAAGGCGTCTCAAGTTGGGCTTTCTCGGCTTCCTGGACCCCTTCTCAGTCTTCCTACCTTTCTTAGACTTGTAATACACACTCATGAAAGTTCCCACAGCTCATACTGCGCCTGCACTGCTCGTAAAGCCCAGCATCAAACATCCTCCAAAACTTCTTCTCGTCGAGTTCAGAAAACAGCATACTGTGGCTGGAACCCGTGGTTCTCGATCAACCAAGTTTCCAGTTGACGAACGGCTTCGGCCCCATCAAATTCCTCACCCCTAATACAGGCCCTGGTGTGTAGTAGACTCCAACGTCTGTGTACATTTGTGCATATGAGGTGTCACCTTGCCTACGTTCCTGCTCGAAACCTTCTTCAGGGTATATCATGGTCTTATATGGGAGCTTGTAAAGTCTGTGTGGGCATAGCCATAGGGATATATCTGTACAATGTAAGAGTAATAATTCAGTAAATCAAAGTTTTCATACAATAGAAGGGTGTTTGGATGTGTGTTTTGAAGGCATCAAGTGATTAATTATAATCGGTTGTAATGCATTTTTGATACTTGATGCATATTCGTTTTTTATCCAGGTAATCAGTAACAGATTATGTTTTGTCTTAACGTAGCTGATATTGTAACTACAAGTAACAATAATCATTTTGAAAACACAAAACCCAAACACCCAAAATCAATTTGCACCAAATGCAAAAGCTTGTTTACCTCCATATTGCGGTCAACCACTCGAGGGCATCCGGGACCTTGTGAAGTGGAACGAGCATATCTGGAATAACATGCTCTCATGGTAATAATTTTAATGGCTTCACCTTGTGTAGCCTTAAGCAGGGAAACCTTTGGTGGCATTAACCACCCAAACAGAAATCTAAACCACCATTGATCAGCAAAAGGAAGAATAAGCTTCCCTCCCAATACAGACACCGAGTGTGTCTATGATAATATTCTCTAGTGGGATATACTCCACAAATTCGCCTTTTTTCAAAGCGGTTCAGCATGCTGATAAAACCATGGTTTGAACCACCAACCGACACTGTTGATCTTGTTCCCTTTCTTTTGGCCTCTTCTTTAGACGAGTATTTTCCCGTCATGCAAACACCCTCATGAGGATTGTAAATCATTGTTTCCACCAAATCAGGAACTTTTCATTGTTCTCGTCATCAAAATCAGGGGCAAAAGAGTCAATATACGCTTGTGCAAGATCTCTTACATTGCCTCTAACAGGTTTGTATGTCAACTTCATGTATTCTTTAATGGGAATAAGTTTGATTTCAGCTGACATAAGCAAACCAAGCGTCCTTGACCAAGGAATGGCAATAAAAAAGATCAGAGTATTCATTATCTTTTGTGGCTCGAACCACTTGACCGTCCGCCAGAACGATCTCATATGCCACAACGGTATCAGAGAAAAGACCATATAAATGGGAGCTTCCTTCGATTCCATAACCATTTATGAGTCCACCAACAGTGAGATCATCAAGCTCAGCCACAACAGCTAGAGCCAGATTCAAAGGAACAGTGGCTCGTGTGATCTGACCCATATTCACCAAAGGCTCACATTGGCTATCATTCTTTCTTGGTCGATTTCAAGAATGTTGCGGAAAGCCGAGAGGTCAACTTCAAATGACGGGCCCGTTTATAGTCAACGTTCCTCATTCCAACTGCAATCCAGGGCTTTCGGGCTGTACAGACAAGCCCATCTTTTGTTGGGTTCTTTCTTGAGGCGTTTTGAACTTTTTTGACGTTTTCTTCAGTTCTTTTTGGCGTTGCTTGTAGGACTTCCACTCGGATCTAACATCCCCCAGGTATATGAGGAAGTAGAGAGTGAAGAGATTGGAAGTACTACAAATATAACAATAATCCATCTAAATTGGACAAAGTAGTCAAACCCCACCTTCTTCTCTTTGGGCGCACTAATGGAGCCTCAAGATCCGCCATTTTTAAGAGATTATGATCTATACTAACAAAATATTTCAGTAAATCTATCATGAACCATTATGTCAAGACTCAAAGTACTCAAGTAAACTAGATTATCTCTATGTTGAGAATGCAAAAATGAAGAATACTAAAAAGAACATTCAAAATAAGACATCCAATCATTCCAACCTCTATAAAAATCAAAATCAAAATCAAAATCAAATCAAATAGCAACAATTAAAAAAAAATGGAACAATTAATATTGTAAGGAACATTATTAATTTATTATCTTTGTGGGATCCCTAATCATGGACCTAAAAACAGTCAAAAAGTAGTTTGAATAATCAAGATGGATCCAATTATAGTAAATACTATAATAACATTAAATTCAGATTGTAACCACACAGTGAGGGCAGGTGAGTTATTCATTTTACAAACAAGCTCAAAAGTATCTGTGTTTGCCCCACAGGCCCACAGCAAGCAAAACTATTGCTGGAAATTATTGATAATTATTAAATCAAATTGTAGGGTCCATCAATCGGTACCTCGACCCATTGCAAAGAAGGGCGTCAAGCAGTACCCCCTTTATTAAATCAAAATATAACCCTACTTTCAGCTATTGCCATTACCATGTAACAACAATGTTCTTGTTTCCCCGTTATTTGAAGAAAGTTACAGCCTACTGTAAAAAAGCAATAAAAATTCTTATCCTTACAAAATGCAAGGGTTCACTAGTAGGAAAATGATTCACTAACTTACAAATGAACTGAAACCATAAATAAAGCGATTTAACCCTAAAATACAATAATCATCATGTATCTGAATACACATAAACCCTAAATACTTTACCCCTTTCTGAAGTCACTCACATTGACAGATTCTTTATTAGCTAGCATAATCCACTACAATGGAACCAATAGGAACTCAAAGCTATCAAAACCAATGCATGCACAATAGATCCACATTCATAAAACCCTAGTAAAACAGAACACCCCCAATTAATCAACCAAAAACCCTAACAATAGCATATCAACAGCCATTATATGATATACAAACATTATTTGAGTTTTTTCTGTTCATATACGAACAATAAACATTTCAAACGAAGTATGTGCGTTCAAACAGATCAATAAGTGAATAAACAATGAACAAATTTGAGAGAGACAATGAGAGTGATTACCCGAACCTACAGGGGAGATCGAATGCGAAACGGGTCGGATCTTATGGAGATACGAGAGCTTTTGACTGCTGTAAGCAGTGAGTGAAGCAGGGGCGACTTTGGAGAAGATGATGGATTTATTTTATAGCAAAATATGGCCCGTTGTCACGTGAAAGGAAAATATCTGATTGTAATCTTTATTTTTATAAAATTAAACAAAGAAAGTATTAATAAAGCTGTTACATTTTTTTAATTTGACATCGTGATTAACGATGGGTGTTTGAATTTTTTTATGGACTAAAAGACAAATAATTCAATCTCCCAAAACAATGTTTTCGGGATCAAATTCAAGTGATTTTTTGTTTTTTTCTATCTGGCTTATTTAATTTTGTCTGTGTTAAAGATTTTTTTTTTTTTAAGTTGAATTTTTTTTTTTTTATATTTAAGTAACATAAAATAAATTTACAAAAACCAAGCTACATCTGGATAATGGGTAAGCGTGCAACAAGCTGCGCCGCTATCCCTTTTTGAATCGCAAAACCTATTCTACTAAATACCATCCTTGGTTCCTCGGGCTCTGCGAGTCACTGTGCACCACCTTCTGTACCCTCGTCAAAAACGAACCGCCTCGGGGGCTAGGGATCCAAATGTGTCGAAGGCGAACGGAATGAACACGTGCTGATTCTCTATACATGTTGCCTCGTGCTTAGCAACTTTCTTAGATTCCGCCTTCAAAACCGCCTGTCCTGGAACGAAACCACTGTCTCTCAGTCCCACCAATGGGGACACCCCAGTGAGGTCGACACACGCAGGCTTACCTCCCGCCCAGCCAAACACAAGAACGTCTGCAGGACGCAGGGTAGATCTCCACTCTCGTGGATCAGTTAGAAAGTTAACAGGTGCTTCTTTATTGGCTGAGGTCCCGGCACGCCAAAGCACATCCCATAAGACATCTCTAACCCAGTCATGACGATACTTGAATCCCGGCAATTCCTTACAGCCAAACATGCTTTTTTACAAACGGGGCATGATTCGTCTGGAGGGAAAAGAGGAATCATAAGTCGGTATTTGAGGATGGCTTTGTATTCAACTGCTGACATCCGTTGCCCAAGACCTTCAATGGGCACAACAGTCAAAAATCCTGGGCATGAGCCCCCCCTGAGACAAGCGAAAACCGCCTTTTGTCGCGGTGTCATACCGAATCGCTCCTCCATATCTTGTACGTGTTTACCATAAAGAGCAGTCGCCAAGGTTTGTTAAGGTTTCTTGGGGGTGGTCTCCTTATCAGTAAAACCGCCTAGATCAAGGTCCGGGAGAGTTGTTCCAGTATTACCAAGCGCGAGGGAGTAGTCTGGATCTACCCCCACAACACCAGCGCTCCGCAAGATATCCACAAAGGCGAATGCGGAGACATCCTCCGCCGAGAAAATCCCTAAACCTCCGCAACGCATAGGGAATGAAGCCAACCTCCACTGGAGCTCCCCAAAATACGGTCCGCCACAAACAACAATATCTTCAAGTGCCCCCGCAGGCCCACATCAAAGATGGACACAACCTCTTTGACATGCTCAGGTTGACAGGTCCTGAGCCCAAACACTAACTTAGCACTCCCATGCACGAGCGCAACAAAAGGAGCTCACTTTGGGGTCCCTCAGGTCCGATAGGTGTTTCATAAGTTTAACCGCCCGCAAAGCTCTTTTAGTTGCCAAAGACCGAATAAATCCTGCATCCCGACTAACCGCTCCCCTAAGGAGTTTAACCCCCCCCCCCCTACAGGCCTACTAATTTCGCTAGGGAATAACCCGGCACTTCCTTCGAACCATTGGATGAGGGCCAAAAAATCTTTGTTTTCCGAATATTAAGTCTAAGCCCCAGAGACGCCCCTTCTGAGCAAATAATGCCCAACGCCCTAGCAACATCCTCAACCTTACCAATGATAGTGCCATCGTCCAAATACCAAGCATGGAAGGGTAAGGAACAGGCGCCTTGCACACGAAGGATGAGCGGATGGAGGACCAGCGCAAAAAGAAGGGGGCCAAGGGGGTCCCCTTGCTGCACCCAGTATAAGCCCCAATATGAGAATCCCCCACATATAACCTGGCGGGCTGGGCATATAAAACTGGACCTAAGGGAAGATGGATGGACATCTGGAGCTAACTTCCCTAAGAAGGGTCGTCTGGTCCACCTTGTTAAAGGCATTAGAAAAATCAACAGTGAGCATAGCCAGGGACCAGTCCGAATGGAACGCGCTCAAGAACCTGTTAGCACTGTGCAGAACCGCTTCTGCCCCATTAGGGACCCCAACCCCAAATTGAAAATCCCCTAGATAGGCCGCCACCTCTTTCCTTACTTTACGCATAGCGACTTTCGACACCAATCTTCCCCAAATGGCCCCCACCGCGATGGGCCTAATCCCATTGTCAGGCTTTAATAGGGGGGTCAACGGTGCCAAAGCAATGAACTCCGCTAGAACTTTAGGACAAAGGCCCCCATCCATAAGTTGACAACATCAGTGATGGCCTTTAGGAGCCCGGAGGCGGTTGGAGACCCCTGGCCATAGAAAGCGTCTAAAATATGTTGGGCCCACAGACCGTCCCTCCCACAAGATGTACCTTTCGGGAAGGTTTTAATACATTCCAGCACACAATCAACGTCCACCAGCAAGGCTGGTTCCGATGGCACAGCGGAGGGCATGGTCGGGGGGTCCACAACAGGGTGTTTATGTATCAAGGCTCTCAAAGTATCCCCCCCCCCCCCCGCAGGCGCAACCCCAGATGAACATAGGACTTTGACTGTCGCAGTGTAATGTCCATCCGCTACCTTCGAAGGCACTGCTTAATATTGCCCCCTCCCTCTTCCTTAGCTTTATCCCCCACCCTCCCAGGTTCCCACATCACGGGGAGTTCAAGGAGGGGTAGGACCAACTCCTCAAAACCAGCCCCATCTTTCCAAACAGCCAAAGCCTGCATAATGGAGTTACATTGAAGCGATTTCCTGTTACCCGACCTTCGTTTCTGCGTAGTAGCCGGCTTGACAACACGTAACGTGCAGTGAGGCAACAACAAAAGTTTAACCCAAGCCTCAATAGACCCCGGGGCATCCACCACTTTACGGAGCCCCCTGACAAAGCCTGGGTAAAAGTCATGCGACACGCGGGCGGGATACTCTTGACAGTAGCAACAGGAAGAGCGAGGATGCGCTCAAGTAGAGCGACATCTACCACAATGCTCTCAGACGAATCACTCCCAACTTTCACTTGAGGATCACAGGGTTGAGGGATCCCCACAATAAAATTAATATCGCCTCTTGCACGTGAGGTGCATTTAACCACTTATGTTCCGTGCCGACAACACCGATTCAAGGCATGCAGGGCCATGCACTCCCCGCATATCCAGTTTTTAAGCAACCGCAAGGTGTTGACAACGTCATTGTAGAGGTCCAAGTCCGAATCAAGATGCTCCTTTAACTGATCTCTTCTTTCCTTTCCATGGAAATGATCCCGTTGGAAAGCATGAGTAACCTAGTTTGGTTTTTAATTTATTAAATAGCTTACATTTTACATATGTTTAAGACTTTAATATATTACAATTATGATATTATTCTTCTTAGTGTAATAATTAACACATAAAGCGAACAAACAAAATATATAATCATAATAGTTATTGATAGGATTTGGGATAGGATGAAAACAAACATATTTCTAATCCGAATAATAAAAAAATCAGGTGCAACAAATAATTAACGTTGAGAAAAAACATATAATAATAATCAAGTTTTTATATTGATTTATTTAGTTTAAAGGTTTAGTCTATAAATATATAAATAATAGTATTTATGATACAATATATATAGTATTTATAAACAAAATAATGATCTGGCTTAAGATCCCATCCAACCTCATGATTCTTTTGGCTGGCTAAATATAATACTCCAACAGCCATGTCTCATGATTCTAGCCTCTAGGTGATTACTGGAGCAGTTTTAACTTTTAAGAATTTATTATATCTCAATTCTAGTGAAATAATAGCAATTACTAAAAAAGAAAAACATAATACCAATGTCCTAAAACATAATGTTGCAATATTAGTTTTGAATTCCAGGAAGGTTACAATGTTAATACATAGAGTAATTAAAATAATAAGCTAATAAACGTAATCTGGAAATCATATATGGCCGAAAGAGATTGTTACAACAGTTCGCTCCTAGTAACCTGGTTTCAGGGTTGGATCATATTTTTGGTTTTCCTATTGTTAGTTTCACTTGTCTATTTATTAGGTTAACCATCATTTTGTCATTTACGCGGGTACACTGTCTGTTTAATAACTTTTTTTGTTTCAAGTTCCCTCGAGTCCTCCATGATTGTTTGGTTTTCCACCGGCCATTTTCACTTCACTAGGTAGTTTTGTGATCGATTGGTAGTTATTGATTCATTACACTTACATTTTGATCGCACATCGATTCACTAGATATTTTGCTAGAAATTAACAAGAAATGAAAGAAGTGACTTGAGTATGTTTCGAGAGAAAGATAAAAAAAGGAAGAATATTGAAAATAGGAAATGTCTTTTATTTATTATCAAAAGTCTTACTCTAAGTAATATGTTCAGAGTTGAGCATGAGGTTTTTTTAGCAATGGGTTTTCTTCTGGTGGAGTTGGGGGTGCGGTCCCGGCTGAAACACGAATAGATGGCCCCAATTAAAATAACACCTATATTTCGAATCAGGATCGCACATTTGTCGTTCAAAAAAATACTTTGAGTTTTGTGTCATATTTTCCCTGCCTACTCTAAATAAGTGGTCACAGTTTTATTTCCAGTTGATTTTAAACGTTTTGCAAGTGTTTGATTATATATATTAATCTACTTTTTAGTTGTTTTTGCATATGTCGGTTAGGTTCCATCTAATCTGTATATATAAATGATTTTTTTTATCTTTTAAGCCTTAAAATGGTGTATTTTTATAATATTGTATGTATGTGTCTATTCAGATTAAAACATATCGCTAATGATTTAATTTTAGAGTAAGTTATATAAATAATTTTTGCCGTACGTGGTCCATATTAAATGTTTGATTCTTTGTTTGACCAATTGTGACATTTGGTACTCAGATAAATTTAATTATTAACGTACTTCATCAAACTTAAAAATAAAATGTTAAAAGTTAGGTGTTGTTTGTTTTTCTGTAATAAAATGTCTGTAGTTTGCGGATCACATCTGTATACATCTGCAGAAGAAGAGTGTCTATTTTTTAAAGTCTGCAGACTGCTAAAATCAACTGGTGGTGATATACGGTGGTGCTGGACGATGGTGGTGATGGTAGATGGTGGGCTGTGGTGGAGGCGGACGGTGGTGGTGGAGGTGGACGGTGGTGGAGGCGGACGATGGTGGTAGACATGGGTGGTAGTGGGTGATGATGTTTAATCCTCTACATATTTTAAAAGACTTTAGAAGTGATTGTGTCAAGGCTGCACCATGCAGACCTCGTGCAGATTTTTTTTAATAAAAAATCTTCCAAAAAACAAACAATCTGCAGACATCAATGTTTGCGCGTGGTCTGCGCGACACAGACAAAATAGATCAGAAAGAGCTTTTCTGAAATAACGAACAACCCCTTGTAATACAAATCAAAATGGATTTTTTAGGAGTTGATTTACTATTTTAAAACAAAATATGTGAAAAATTGTATTTTAGAAAGGTCACATGCGTCCATATTTGACCGAAACTAGGAGATTCTTCAAGTATTGGATCCAATCTAATGTTTTTAAAGATCTATTTTTCTATATTATATGGTTTTAGTTCTCTCCATTTTAAAAAATGCAACCATATTTTCGTTTTTACATATGTAAGTTGGATATAATATAATTATTAATGCAAAATTAAATAAAACTATGACTACGTTTTAGCTTCTACGGTATTTTTTACAATTTTGTATTTGTGTTTGGGGTTGGTTTTTGGGTCTCTTGTGAAATTTTGTCTTGTCACATCAAGTTTCCTACCACTTAGATTTTTGTTGAAAAAATGTTCCATTCGAAGAAGAGAAAGTAGAAAATATTGATTAGCCCTTGAAGACGTAGGATTCCGGAACCCGACACAAACCCTAACCCGCCCTGGACAAATACAATGGAAACCCGGAACATCCAACCCATGGTAATAAGTGACACGCGTCTTACATCCAGGAGAATATAATTATTATCAATCCTAACCCTTGATTTAATACACATTTGATTGCGTGAGGAGTATGACCCAATGATCTAACAAACTCTCTTAGGATTATTCCCATCATTATACATGATATCGACATACATAATGGGATACTATAAATACGAGGTAAGGGGGAATGATCTCCCCATACACAAATGTATTTCTAGCTACTCTCTATTTCTCTCCCTTAACCTTATAATTATATTTCTAGCTACTTATTCTCACGCGGGATGGTTGTTACAAAGAGACTTCCCTATCTGTGACGCCTTAACTGATTTATTTGATTGTGTGTAGGCTTAAATCGACAAAGATCTTCTGGTGGATCGAAGCCCAATCGAAACATATACCGGTTGGTTGAGATTCGTATTTACAACCGCTTTAACTATAGCCATTATACTAAGACTAAAAAAGTATAAATTGTTGATAATAATAAGAGCTATTGATATATTGTGATCATATAAGTAGTTTTATTAAACCGTATAATTGAAAAATAAAAATTTAACTATAGATCTATGGTATCGTTCAAAATTAATCATAGAATAGTTGCACTATTGGCATATTCCATTTCGCATACAAACCCACGAGTGCCAACATATTGACAAAAGGGGAAGATCGAATTACTTTTAAAAATATACAGTATTCAAAAAAATATCAAAATTAGAGTTCATTAAGCAGATTATGTAATTTGGAGAAGTTAACATGTCTAAGTACCAATAAAGAAAACATTGTGATACTAACTTTCAATTTTATAATGGGTTTGGGTATTAAAATTAAATTTTTTCACACTAATTTAACATAAAAGTTAACAAAAATTACAAGTTTAGATACAAACATTTCACTATAATTTAATAGAAAAGTCAATGAGTGTCTTAATACTCAAAGTCATTTTAAAATTTAAGTTAGTATTAAAACCTTTCTTCTTTTTAGTACCCAAACATATGATTAATTATTATAGTTTGTATTTTACGATTAAAATGGGAAGTTCAAAATACCTTTAAGAACGGTCCTTGGCCTCGGACTCTGAATTGCCGCAAACATACCTTCCTTTTCTTTTGGAAATTTCACCAAAATGAACCGTAACTCAAAAAGCAAAAATAAACATTTGGGGTTTAAGTATCATTTTATTTACTTTAAATCAATAGGAGAGTGTTAAATACCCTCTTTTAGTTAAGGTGACTACTCTCTAACCGATCTAATTATTACCACGGACTCACTTGAAAATAAGAAGCTAACATATGACACAGCTAAAACAGAGCCAACTTGTGGGTCTCCCAACTAGAGGTGGGCAAATCGGTTTTTTTTTGTCAAACCGAACCGGTTTATAAACCGGACCGGGTTTTTTTACTTGGTGGGCAAACCGGTTTGGCCCAAACCGATTTCGGGCCCTAAAAACCCAACCCTATTCCAACCGGTTAGGATCGGGTCCTAAACCGGTTCGATTTGAGTTTTTTTTTCTTTTAATTTTTAAATAAAGTACATAAAAAACATACAAATCTTTTTAATTTTTTTTTAAATTGTAAATAAAATACATAAAAACCATAAATGAAATACATAAAAAACATATGTTTAATTGCGCTAAATTACTTAAACTTTTTTTGCCAAACGTCAAAATAAAATGCATAAAAATACATAAAAAAGATTACAAAACAACTAAGATTCTATGCCGCTTGAGTCTTAAGAATTAAGATGTTTTTATTCTTCGCCCCCGAAACCCGAGCTATTACAAAGATAATCATCATATGTCGCTTCATCATCGGTCATTCTGGGTGTCAATCCACCGTCTACTTCGTCTTCATATATTTCGGCTTCATATTCTAATTCTCCTTCAAGTGAGCATTTGTCTTGTATTCTTTCAGCTGCATCAAATAATCCTTCAAGCAAATACACATTTCAACTGCTTCGAGAGTGAGTCGGGTTTTTCGTATTGATATAATCTTGTCATTAAAAAAAAGCAGATTCTAAAGCTACCATGAAAGCTTTGACGGTTAGTAAATCTCGGGCCATGGTGGATAGGATGGACAAGTCAAAAATTTTTAAATTTTGTGGAGTCATGGTGGATAAAAAGTTTGTTCCACCATACCTCCCAAGTTCACTACTCGGAGTGTTACCACGTTGACATTTATTACATTCATCTTTTAAAGTATTATACAAAGCAAACATTGTATCACTTGAACCTTCGTCATGTGTCGCATGCCTCATAAACTCATGTATGTTTGATGTTTCACCATATTTTGCTAAATAAATATAAAATATTTTGCCTAAATTTGCATTAAAATTAGCTTTTACACTTTGACCATAATATGGGTTTTCTTCTTCTAAATCCAAACTAAAAATAATTTTATCAAGTAAAGTTTCAACCCCCGACGTATTTAAGCAAGGGTTTAAGACAGCGGCACATGTAATAACCGGAGGCATTTCTTTAAAATATTTATTAAGTTTTTCTTTCATTGGTGGTATCATATCCGAATAAGGTCTACCCCTAAATGACAACTCATTTAATTTTGAAGTCATTAAGTAAATTTGGTGAAGTACTAATAGACTCGTTGTATAATAAACTCTAGAAAGACAAGTAGTTGCAGTTTTAAAAACATTAAGTATTTTGCTTATTTCTTCAATAATAGCCTAACCCGATGGATGGTAAGTCGAAGCCTTTTCCACGACTCACCAAAGTATTATGAAAGCCTATTTAACTTTTTTTTTGTTCAATAGTCTTTTCAAACATGTTACAAGTCGAATTCCATCTTGTAGGTATGTCCCAATTCGGACCTAAACATTTGGAATTTGCGTCTTTACAAAACTTGTGATACCTACTATATCTTTGGTTACTGCTAAAAATATCACGTAACATTCTTTTAAAACTATCTTTTATTATTTCAATAGTTTTTAAACCGTTTGAACGGCTAAGTTTATGATGTGCGTAACACATCGACTATGAAAAAACACATCGTCACAAATTGGTTTATATTTTAATTTTAGATGTTCTATCGCAAGCGTATTATTTGACGCGTTATCAAAAGATATTGACAAGATTTTGTTTTTCAGTTTATATGTTTTAATAACTTTGTCAATAAGATAAAAAATATTTTGACCGGTATAAGGATAATCAAACAATTCAAATGCAATCGTATGTTTCATCATTTGCCACGAATCGGGTTCAACCCAATGGGCGGTGACACAAATGTACGAGTCCGATGAAACGTTACTGGTTAAGTTAACACCGGTTTGTAAATTTTCAAAATAAGAAATTAATTCATTTTTAGCTTTTTTCCATATTTTTAAGCAATCACTTCTAAGTGTAGCACGACTTACATATGCGTATCGCGGTTGGAGAGTTCGTTGAATTAGCCGAGTCAAACGTTTATTGTTAAAGTGCTTAAATGTTAACCTTTCTTGGATGAAAAAATGCGTCATTTGCTCTCGAACCGCATCAACATTGTAAGCCCATAAATTATCGTCGTTTGTCATCGAAGTTTGACATCGAGACGGTTCCCCTTTCAAAGCTTTGCAATATTTTAATTGAATGTGATTTTTCAAAATAGAAATCGCATCCTTTGAAAAAAATTTGAAACACAATTTGCAACGAGCCTTATTTGGACCCGTTGACATTTCACACAAATCATAGTTGCACAAATCTTCAGGTTTCTATTAGTAGGGATAACCCGAACAACCACATTTTGAGAAGATGCATCACAACCAACCGAAGATTGAGCACCAAAAGAAGCCATTGTTGAGAATTTTTGATTGTTGTGAAGAGAAAGTGAGCGTTTTTGAGTTTTTAGAGTGTAGAGAGAGTTTTGATTGTTGTGATTTAACCAAAACACTCACAACTTAGTTATAATAGTGTAGGGGGTTAAATTGGTAAAAAATACCAAAAAAACGACTATATGGAGGATCCCAACGGCTATATTTTTAAAAATGCAAAACCGGTTTGAGTACCCCATCTCCCGAACCGATTTAGGCTCGGCGAGCCAGTTCGGAACCGAACTGGTTTGGGCCAAACCGGTTTCGGAGCCAAAAAAACCAGTTTTCGAACCGGTTTGAAAACCCAAACCAGTTTTTTTGCCCACGTCTACTCCCAACTAACCTTTAACCAGCTTAACTTAGCTATGAGGTAGCCAACCAATATAATGGCGCCATAAGGTTCTGGCATGTCACATGCACCTCGCTTGGCTACAGTCGTGTAGGGTGTTGTCAAGTCTCGGCTATCATATAGTCGAGGTGGCCCAACAAAGGGCTAACTTTGAGGCCCGCAAACCAAATCTAGTGCAGTTGAGTACACGTATCAGTTCCTCATTCTACTTCGTGTTGATCAAAGACGATGATTAAGTCAGCTAAAAAGTAGTCAGCTTAACTAGAAGGGGGTTATTTGTCATTCTCCAAAAGTATATTCAACAAAATATTTTTTATGGTTTGCTTTATCATCTTTTACATATCAAAGATCATATAAAATTCATATTACAGTGAATCTAGGGGTGTGTATGGTCGGTTTGATTCGATTTTAGCCTAAACCAAAATCAAAAACCGATATTTCGATTTCTAGATTTATAAAACTATTTGGTTTTAGTTTTTGGTTTTTGTTTTTCACTTCTGTTTCAGTTTTACCAATTGGGTTTCAAGTTGTTAAAGAAAACATTAGTCCAAAGTAATGAATTTAAGCTAGAAACTTTGGGTTTAAATAATTTTTTTATATTTAAAAATAAATTTATATGTTCTTATAAATTACTTGACATTAAAATTAATTACAATCCATAAAATACAATAACAAAAAAATCAATAAGACAATTTAATCCACCAATTCAACCAATAAAGTTTGAAGCTTATTCTAGAAAACTAAATATTTAATATTTTTTAGATTAACATAAGTAACTAAAAAGTAACTAATAACCTAATAATGTTTATAAGTGTATGAATACACCTCTAAATTTACAAGTTTGGTTTTTCGGTTTTTGTTACAAGCCAAATCGAAACCAAACCAAAAAAATCGGTTTTCAAAAATCCATCAAACCAACTCATCGGTTTCTTATTGGTTTTGGGTTTTTTGGTTCGGTTGCATCGATTTTTTCGGTTAAGGTTCGTTATTTCGGTTTCTTGCATACCCCTAACTGAATCTATGTTTTAATAAATTTTATATATACCAATAATAATAAAACTATTTTTTTATCATCTTTTACAAACGAACAATACCGTAAAATGTTTGTATGATTGAAGATGCTCTTATTTCGCACAATTATTTTAATATAAGGGTGTCACGTTAAAATATACGCATCAGACTGCATTGTGTAGAATACAAATTAAAATTATATTACGTTTTCAAACAATCAATCCTGATTAAAATCGAAATCATTTGTTTTTTAACATTTTTCAGAAAAGAAATTTATATATACTAATAACAAAAAAAAAATTATTATCTTTCACAAACAAACAGCTCCAATAAATGCGTTTGTGAGAAACGACCATAAAATGTATGTAAGCATTGAAGATGCTCTTATTTCCGCACAATTATTTTAATACAAGGTTTCACATTAAAATATAAGCATCACACCACTTTATGTGAATACAAATTAAAATTGTATTACGTTTTCAAACAATAATCCTGATTAAAATATAAATCACTTGTTATTTTACATTTTTTTAGAAAAGAAAAGGATGTAATGTTTCCAGCAAGGGTGAAGGGCACAAGAAAAGACAAGTTAAGATTTTATTTTTATTTTTTAGGATTTTAAATTTCATTTACGAAGCAAAATGCTGAAAATTTCAAGATCTCACAATATGTACTAAACTGGAATCACCTAATAATAACTTATTGTAACCTTGAAAATTTTAGAGTAATATTCTCTCTTATAAGTGTGTGATTGTAACTCTCAATCAGAAACCTATGTATGACTGCTTATGAAAAGGCTTGAGATATTTATGAAAATATATGAAAAGATGAGCATATAAATAGATTTAAATTTAACTACACCAAAAAGGAACATTCTGATTCATGAGACCAAAAACATTGAACTTTTTCATGAATACTGCTATATGTGCTAGAACACGAATTGGACACATTAATTTAGTCACAAAAACAATGATATTTAGTCACAAAAACAATGATTTAGGTTCGGATTAGAGCTGCCAGTCAATTGGAGTAGTCTCTGCTTCCTCCAAGATCCGATTCGTTTGAGAAAAATGCCTGCAAATCAATAACGTCCAAACAAGTAGGCTTACATGCATCATCTAAATGATATCAATTACCATAGTTCCACTTTGGTTCTAAAAGAAAATTAGTTCAACTTTATGACATTTATACCTTCCCCTTAAAGCTTGCATATAGTGATATGAAAGTTTAAAGTGTAAGGAGAAAGAGGAGGGTATAATGGTCATATTATAAACTGTGTTTACTGAAATAGGTAAATTTGAAAATTTAAATATTCTAAATGGATATATTTGATACTAATTTTATGATTGGTTAAATACGATATTATGCAAGTTTTCACAATATGTATGAAATTATATATAACCATTACACAATTATATGCAATCACCCTACCTTAGTCTAAAAACAGGATGATTGCAAATTTAGTTGCCAATGTAGCATACTTGTCATTCAGCACCAAAGTATGCAATTCGTTGCATTAAATGGTAAAAATATATGGTAAGTATGTCGCATTAGATGCAACAAGTTGCATTTAGGTAAGAAATACTAATTATCTTGCATTAATTGGTTTATAAGAAAATGGACTCGCTGGTCCAAATAAAATAATTGACTGCAAAAGAACAAAACCTGCAGCCAAAGAATCCCCTATGAGCAGATAAACCAGAAGGGTGTGCAGCCTTGAGAATATGGTGCTTGTGTTCATCAATTAACCTGTAAAATGTTCCCACGATATGCATTCATAATCTTAAAGGACATTTCTATCTACCATAAAAGATGTAAAATTTAAGTTTGAGGTCAAATAGACTAGATTTCATCTTCATCTGTGCTATATATAAAGCATATGGGAGGGGTATTTTAAGATACCATAAAATTAAGAACAATTACGTAATTCAATGCATAAGATACAATCACTTTTGAGGGTAAAATAGTATTTATAACATTATTTACAGATTACCCCTAACAATTAGTTACATAATAACCTTACACTTACTAACACTTACATAAAATTTTACATTATCTACCCATAAATAATAAAAAAAAAAACTTAATTTGTTTAAGATTTAAGATATATATTTTAATCTATCACATTTAAAAACTTTTTGAGACTACAATTGTAACTTGTGTTTTTTAAACGTTTTGGTGTAAACTTTTTGCTAAATCGGTCTGTATTTTGTGAGCTACAATAAGTTAATGCGTAAATGTACAAGTAATCATGCAGAACCCATTTATTTGGTATTTTAAATTTTAGCTTAGAACAAACATAATAGACTTTTGTAAAAATTCTAGAAGAATAACATAATATTAGAAACATGTACCGGATGTAAAATGTCACCCCGCCGCATTGCGCGGGCACCCTTCTAGTACTTGTATTAATTCTCTAAGTTAATAAAGATAATAAATAGCTTAACCTACAATAATAGATACCAAAAGTACCTGGATTTAGCTTGTGCATAGTTTCCCCAAAGAAGAAAAACAATCCCGGATTTCTTTTTAGATATCGTCTCTATTACAGAATCAGTGAATTGTTCCCACCCATTCTTCGCATGGGAATTTGCCTGATGCTGCCTAACTGAAATCAATATTAAAAGATGAAAATACAGAAATCTAATTAGCATACAATTAAATTAATTAAATCTAAAATTTAAAATTTAAAAAGAGATCAATATCACCCATTGATACGAAAACCAGGTCAAATTGGGTTAATATTCAATTGACTTCGTAATTAAAGTATCTTACCAGTAAGAACAGCGTTGAGCAACAAAACACCCTGCAAGTAATAGCAGTATTGTCATTTGTCAGATAATACATGGCTTTCACATTTTAAACTTCTAACACCTAAAAGAACAACACTCTCTAAACTAAAAGAAAATTTGCAACTTTCACCTGTACAGCCCATCGTTCCAAATTCCCATGAGATGGAATTGAGCACCCCAAATCCTGTTGAAGTTCTTTATATATGTTTATCAAACTTGAAGGTATTTTTATTCCTTGCGGAACAGAGAAAGAAAGGCCCATAGCTTGACCCGGTCCATGATATGGATCCTAATACAACAAATTCATAGTGTTACTATTCATAGCCGATTATGAATGTAAAAGGATGATGTTATATTGTATTAGCTGTCCATGAAGTTGATCTTGTAAGCACATGATGATTTATATGCAGATATGTCATAAAAGATCCCAATATAAGTACTTATTTAAGTTTTTAAATAGATTCGAGTAAACACCTGACCGATGATGACAGCTTTGACCTTGTCAAATGGAGTAGAATTCAAAGCATTAAAGATCAAATGCTGTGGAGGGAAAATAGGTATGGAGCTTTGCATTTCACTCTCAACAAATTCACTCAGTTTCTTGGCATAGGGCTTCTGAAATTCACCAGGAATAGCTTCCAACCATGTTTCTTCCACCAATAGTTCCTCCAGTTTCAAATTTCTTAAACCCTTAACTAAACATAAAAACATATCACAAGAATTATTAAATTATCAAGTTTGTGTACAATAAGGTAACCATAACACTAACAAAGAGGGTGTTTGACTGTTCTTCATTGTATTTTGAAAGTGATTATCTAATTATTCTCTTCTGAAGTTGCAGATGCCCTTTGTCTCACGAAATAGAGGTAAGTCCCTCATCTCCCTCTCTTTTACCCTGCTCTACTGGTGAAATTTTTGTTGGGTATGTTTGTTTGTTTGTTTATTGAGTCGCAGATGATGAGTTTATAGTGTTTGGATCAAATGATCAGTAGTTTTAGACAATCCGCAGAAAACCAATTCACATTATCTATTAATTAAGGGGTAATTTTCCATGTGAATCCTTAAATAACCAGAACATTCCACAGTTGATTATCACAACTTAAATCAGCATAAGCACATCCAAGAAATCACACAATCAATTTCATTACTTAAAGCCCGAAATCCCCAAATTACAAGAACCCCTCTTCAATTTCATACCGAAAACTATCACTTAACTAAAAATTAGGAAAACCCATATGAATAAACTAACCTGAAGTCGATTTCGACACTCTTTCCGCACATATTCTAAGGTTTCGTTTGGCATTAGCTAGCGACTGATTAAACTGAGCCCTAAGTTTCTGTTCCGCCGTGAGCTCCCACGAAGATGAAGGCTGACTCCTGATCAATCCATCATCGTCAACCGATTCCGGCGGGGTGGATGAAGCGGCGCCGGTGGTGGGTTTTTGGGTGATCGAAATGCAGCTTCTTTTGATAGAAGGTTCGAAGGACGACGGTGGTGACGATACACCTTTAGAACGCTTTGATGGTGGGAAGAAATCAGTTATGGCTTTAGATGAAGCCATTTTGTGGGTTGGATTTACGCCGGAGTTTCCTGATAACACAGAGTGTTGGTGGAGTATTGTGGCGGGAAATCTAAAAGGGGCGTAGTGATGATGATACTGTTTGATGCACGAACGCATAGAAGTAGGTGTCTTGGTTCTTGAACTTAAAGTTGCTATAAAGACCCGTGTAGATACATCATGCCTAATGGTTTTAAGGTTATAGGTTCAATCTCTGGCATGTACGTATTTACTAACTTGGTGTTACTAACTTACTAACGACTAACTCGTCATTCAAAAAAAATACGTCATTTAAGAGGAGAGATTTTCATGTGCCTGACTTGACGTAAGAATCATATTATCAAGCTTTTAGAGAGAGGCGGGCAAAGAATGTTTGTTTAGTTAATGGGATTGAATGTATTATGTTTCAAAGAATATACAAAGCACTTACGGTTTGTCATGGCATTTTACGGGTTGATGAACGTGTTGATATGTCTGACTAGCAAATTGAAAAATTAATGTTGGTTTGTTTGTTAGTGGTTGTGGTATGTTGGTGTGCTTGATAAATGATTACAGCGGGTGTTTTGACGCATGATGCTCGTGGTTGTACAATTGAAGACCCAAGTCATTAATGCTCCATTTGTAAGCTCCAACCATATAATGCTCGGAAGTTACCAGCTTCAGACATGTGTATTCGAGATAATACTAAGCTTGAGGGGTATATGATGCTTAAAATATAACAAGCTAAATTTATCGGATTTATGCACATGGTATTATGGATGGCCCCGTAGAGGATTGTAAGGTTAACCCTTCACGAACATATTCAAAACAACTTATTGTTTCAAGGTGTTTAGCTGGTTATTTCACCTCAAAAAATACAACAATATAAGATACATGTCAAGTACCTTTGCAACAACATCAAAAAGCTTTATGGAAAGCCAAACATGATCTCTTTGTAACATTGTGGTAACAAGCCTCAGATCTTAAAGAATCAATATACATACTTCGTGTACCTTTAATTGTACGGAACAATATATGTACATGAATCTGCATGTATGTGCCTACACCACCAAGAACAAATAAATTAAGAACCTTTGTTATCTGATGTTTGTTGCTCAACTCCTTACATGGTAAGACAAGAAACGACTTGACACGACCAGAAGATCACTTTGAACATTAATAGTCTCATTCATTTCATTCATACAAAAGTTTAAGTAACCACTACTTGTAAAATTCACAAAAAAAACCTTGTAAGAGTTTTAAATGAAAAGCAAATGCGTAGAAAAACTTCAGTGGTAATGTTTGAAAAGTCTCTGTAAAAGTATAGGTGCTATAAATGCATGGTTATGAAATTACAAATATTATTATTATTCACGCCCATTACATCTTCAATGCACTTTGAAGAAATAGGTGTTAGTATGGTTCTTAAAACCACTTTTTCATGGAACATTCCAACCAACAAAATAGGACTAAACATACCAAGGAATCACCTACTCAAATTGGTTGATGGAGCTGAGTAGGCATATATAATATTATCATTAAATGAACCAAAAGAAAGTTAACAAAAACAAAATGAAATACCTATACTTTCATACTAAACATAGTTGCATGTTGAGAATGCATCGAGTTAGAGCAAAAGCGATACCACAAGGATTAAACAAATACAACTAACCCCGTTTACAACTGAAAGATGTTCAATTATAAATAACAACTTGTTAGTCCTAAATCATAAGCACGTATGTTTGTTGTCCCTTGAACCACATGTCATATGATTGAGTTCTACAACACTTAGGGGCAAGACGTACTTTAGCAAATCTTATGGTACACTACAAAATGACAACTTCATAAAAAGTAACCTTATTTCATCAAGGTTTTTACTTGATTAACAAACTTTATTTACCACAATCCAGTACAAGGTATCCATTTGAAAGCATCATAGACTAATTTTCCAATCTAAATGCTCTTTGCTCCAGTAGTGAAAACAATAACTAATTTCATCACAAATCATCATCTTTAAAAAAAATCATAAAATAATAACAAGTTTAATTTTTTGATAAGTCACTCACATTTTTTCCAACAACAATAACCACTCAAACTTTAACATCCGCATCCCATTTAACGTAAAACTTTCTACAAACACCAAAACTTTTAAAATCCAATAAACTAAATAGACATATATACGAACCACTCCAACAATTATTATTATCATTATTGTTATTATTATTATTATTATTTGTTTTTACTTTTTTTGTTATTATAGTGCGTAGAATGTAGAACAAACAGTTTAATAAACCCGACCCCGTAAACCGTCACCGGCGATCACCCGATGGCCGGAGTATCCATCGCCGCCGAGTGGCAACTCCTCGGCGACAAGTACTACCGCAAGCCCCAAATCTACCAATTACTATGGAAAAACATCGATCTTTCTCGTAACAAGGTCGCCTGTGCCCCATTCGGCGGCCCAATTGCCGTCATACGCGACGACTCCAAAATCGTCCAGCTTTACGCCGAATCCGCCCTCCGCAAACTCCGCATCTTCAACTCCGCCGGCCGCCAGATCTCCGACACCGTCTGGCGGAACCCCGGCGGCCGCCTCATCGGACTCTCATGGACCGACGAACACGTGTTGGTCTGCGTGACGCAAGACGGCACCGTTTATAGGTACGACATACACGCGAAGCTGATCGAACCGAATGTTAGTTTGGGGCATGAGTGTTTTGAGCATAGTGTTGTGGAGTGTGTGTTTTGGGGGAATGGTGTTGTGTGTATGAATGAGGCGTTTCAGTTGTTTTGTATTCATGATTTGAGAAACCCTAACCCTAGCAAGCTTGCGGATGCGGGGTTGGAGGAGTTTCCGCTGTGTATGGCGGTGATTGAGCCGCAGTATACGATGTCGGGGAATGTGGAGGTGTTGATTGGTGCGGGAGATCGTGTGTTGTTGGTGGAGGAAGATGGGGTTCAGACCGTGGGTGATGGGTTGGGGCCTTTGCAGAAGATGGTTGTTTCGCATAATGGGAAGTTGATGGCTTCTTTTACTCATGATGGTCAGCTGCTTGTGATGCCCACTGATTTCTCCAGCATCATCTTTGAGTATGCTTGTGAGGTTTGTTTCTAAAACATATGATGTTTACTTTCTTTTTACTGTATGGAACGATTATTATTGGTTGTATAGGAGAATTTGGATCATAAGAATAGCAAAGAATGTGATGAATAGATTGTTTTTGTTAACCGTGTATGTACAGTCTGCGCTTGCTCCGGAGCAACTTGTTTGGTGTGGGATGGATAGTGTGCTGCTGTATTGGGATGATATGCTTCTGATGGTGGGTCCGTATGGAGATCCGGTTCGCTATCTTTTTGACGACCCGATTGTGCTTATTCCGGAGTGTGATGGAGCGAGGATATTGTCTAACTCAAACATGGAGTTTCTGCAACGGGTCCCAGCTTCTACTGAATCGATCTTTAAGATTGGGAGCACTGAGCCAGCGGCTTTGTTGTATGATGCTTTGGATCATTTTGACAGGCGAAGTGCAAAGGTAGGGAGGTTGTGTAATAGTCATGCATGTTATGCTAACTGTGATTATTATCATTGTTAAATTTTGGGTAGAAAATTTGATGTTGATTTATTTCAGGCTGATGAAAATTTGAGATTGATACGTTCATCACTGCCTGAAGCTGTTGAAGCCTGTATTGATGCTGCAGGTCATGAATTTGATCCTTCGCTACAGCAGACACTACTTAGGGCTGCAAGCTATGGCCAAGCATTTTGTAGGTTAGTTATGTTGTAAAGATATTGGGTCATTGGGATTATGTAAATAGCATGATATGGAACTCAAAGCAAAAGGTATAGAAAGCCCAAATGATCGGTATAGAGAACATAACTGAAGAATGTTGTTTGCTGAAGAATTTGAATAATTATTATATATTTACATAATTAGTTATCTTTAAATAGTGAACATAAGTAGTAACTACCCAACAAAATAAGAAGTAACAGTCCCATCAACACAGTGAATATAAACTGAATTGAAAGCTGAAGTAGAGAGGTAATCATGTCTAATCAATATGATTTAGCCTTTGATATTGCTATATACAATCTGTAGCAACTAGCAACTACTTTGGTAAAAGGATTGTTGCCAACACATGCTTATATGTTACAACTTACATTCTCCTGATCCAATCTCCAGTGTTACCTTAGGTTTCTTGAGCTAGAGAATAATACTTAAACACGGTTATTTATTAATTAACTGGCTTCCGTAATAGATTTTGCGTTTGTTTCTAATTTCTGTTCACGGTAGTGATATCCAGTTGGCTTTGGCAGCCAATTTCAGCGTGAAAGCATTCAGGATATGAGTAAAACATTGCGGGTTTTAAATGCTGTACGCAGCCCAGAGACTGGCATTCCACTCAGTATACATCAGTACAAGGTTTCTAACCACCTTAACATAATTCAGCTACATGATTGATCTTGAATATCTTTCATGATTTCAATATTATTTCTGCTTTTAGTTGCTTACACCATCAGTTTTGATTGGTCGATTGGTTAATGCTCACCAACATCTGCTGGCACTCCGGATATCTGATTACCTTGGAATGAATCAAGTAAGTTATGCCTTTTCGCAATGATGTTGAAAAATGTTATATGTTCAACCAATTGAGTTAAATTCTTTTGAGTTTCATGCAGGAAGTGGTTATTATGCACTGGGCTTGTTCAAAGTTAACTGTATCATCAGCAATTCCTGATGCCACCCTCCTTGAAATTTTACTTGATAAGGTGTACAAATTGCAAAGTTTTATTAACAATCAAACATGCAGTCTTAGTTATATAAATTTAATGTAATAGCTAATTGTTTGAAAATTTCAGTTAAAATTGTCTAGAAGCATTTCGTATGCTGCAGTTGCTGCTCATGCAGATCAGATTGGTCGCCGGAAATTGGCTGCCATGTTAGTTGAACATGAGCCTCTTTCCTCAAAGCAGGTAATCTACATCTGTTTGATTTTATTTGAAACAGTGCTACAGTATATATACATGTGTGAATACATGTTACACAAGATAACACGGTTAATTTTTCAGGTTCCTCTGTTACTCGGTATAGGGGAAGAAGATACAGCCTTAACAAAGGCAACTGAAAGTGGAGACACTGATCTTGTTTATCTTGTTCTGTTTCACATATGGCAGAAGGTGTTACTTTTTATACAATTATATTGGCATAATCCCTTTAGTCTGAAGTTGAAATTAGTAAAAGGTAATATATTATAAGTTCACATTGTCAGTTTAATATGATTTTGACTTATATAGAGGCCAGCATTGGAGTTATTTGGAATGATACAAGCAAGGCCTCTTGCACGTGACTTATTTGTACGTTATGCACGGTGAGTCATATAAGATTTTCTTGTTTTACTTTATTCTGAATTTCTGACCTTGTATTTGAATGAAAATTTGAACATCTATATTTAATGCAGGTGCTATAAGCATGAGTTTTTGAAGGATTTCTTCCTGTCTACTGGTCAGCTTCATGTAAGCCTGCATTCATAATTACACTTGATGTCTTTCTCTTTTTTATGTCTTATGCAAATATATACTTTTACCTCTATTTACTGTTGCATAATGAGTTCTTTTTTTAATGATATAGGATGTAGCCTTCTTATTGTGGAAAGAATCATGGGAAATAGCCAAGAATCCAATGGCGAGTAGAGGGTCTCCACTTCATGGCTCACGAGTAAAACTCATCGAAAAAGCCCAGAATCTTTTTGCTGAAACAAAGGAACATGTTTTTGAGTCAAAGGCTGCTGAAGAGCATGCCAGATTATTAAAGTATGAATTGTTTTTATAAGATTAAAAAGCATGTAATTCTTTATTCTATGAAGGACAATATTACATTTTTTATTTATATGTTTATACATCTTGTGGGTCGTTATTTTTTTACATTTAATCCAGGATGCAGCATGAGCTGGAAGTAAGTACAAAGCAGCCTATATTTGTTGATTCAAGTATCAGTGATACAATTCGGACATGCATAGTATTGGGCAATCATCGTGCTGCTCTAAAAGTTAAAACAGAATTCAAGGTCAGCGATCACTATCTGAATTGTAGTATTGTTTGAATCGATTTAGTGTTGTATAAATCTCTGTGAGGCTCATATTATTCAAATTATATCACTTTAGACATCTTTTTTTTGTTCAAGATCCCAACGTCTTGCTGTAACATACTTTTAGTGGTGTTATTCAATACTTGAATCAGGTTTCAGAGAAACGGTGGTATTGGCTCAAAGTTTTTGCCTTGGCAACAATTAGGGACTGGGATGCCTTGGAAAAGTTTTCAAAGGAGAAAAGGCCTCCAACTGGTATGGTTTAATACTTTACTTAGAATCCGTTTTTCTTCTACTTAAATAAAGAAAGGAAAATAAATAAAAACAAATTAATTGCCTTCTTATTTCTGGTGTTGGCATTTATAGGTTTTAGGCCGTTTGTGGAGGCATGCATTGATGCTGATGAAAAAGGTGAAGCTGTGAAGTATATTTCGAAGCTTGCAGATCCTCGTGAAAAGGCAGAGGTATATTTATATTTGGAATACATGCATGTGGTGTGACTTGACGTTAGAACATATATCTTGCAAAATGTCCGGGCAATGTTGGTTGGGCAACATGTTAGAATGGGTATTTTAGCCTGGGTCAAGTCAGACTGGGTTGTGCCAACCAACAAACGCCTCATATTCTCATTGTTTAGAAATTTATAACAATTAATTAGCGTATTATATCACTTCACAAAACCTTATCGTTGTTTCATTTTAATTAAGCAGTTTAATAGGTTTTATACATTTCAATTGACCTGCTTGTTTAATCCGTTTCATTTCTGGCTTAACGCATTTGAACTTGTTACCTTTACTAGAATACTAGGCATAAAAAAGGTGTATATGTGTGGAACAGGCTTACGCACGAATAGGCATGGCAAAAGAAGCAGCAGAAGCTGCATCACAGAGTAAAGATGGAGAGTTGTTGGAGCGCCTTAAAAACACTTTACAACAGAATTCAACTGCTTCATCACTTTTTGATACTCTTAGGGATCGACTCTCATTCCCAGGTGTTTCCTAGTCGTCATGCAATCCAAAGGGTGCTTTGTTCTTTGTTTGCGGGTAATTAATCCCCAATAAAAAGGAGTCTTGTGCAAAAATATGTTGTAAGTTGAGTCCTTTTCCTCGAGTGTGAGTCTGGGAAATTTTCTGCTGCTTTATTGGTGTGTATGGGTGTCTATTTTATTTTGGCTTGTAACTCATTCAAGATATGGAATAAGTTTTGGTTTTTAATTTTAGTTTCTTGTTCATAGTTTTGAAGTCTTTGAGAAGTTTGTATTAAATGTAATTGATGCTAAATTTGATTTTGTTTTAATGTACATTTACTTCCCAATGCTTTGACTTTGAATAAATTTAGATGCCACATAATTGCAGATCGAGTTCAAATCTATTTCTTAGACATCCCATCTGAAAAAATGAGTACTTCAATAATTCTCTTATCAAAGGGCTTATAGCCTAGTGGCATCATAAGATGTAATAAAACTGTAAAGGGTTTATAGTCTAGTGATACCATAATGTGTATAGTAAAACAGTAAATGTGTTTCTTTTCAATTGAATTAAGACTATAGTCTCATGATAAACACTGGTGTACATCTAAGAGTATGTTACACTGGTGTAAATTTAAGAGTATATTCAAAAAACTCTTGCATAACACAAAACAATACCATCAACGATCCAAAGGAGCCAGTTAATGAGTCCAACCAAAAAGATGTAAAGGAGTATCATCAAACAGGAACAAAATGGGGAGCAAAACAGCTTAATTCCTCACTTATTCTACGAGTAACTGTTACAAATAAAAGAAACCCACCCTGGTCCCTGAATCTGCTTTTTATACCTTAAATTCACTTGGATTTTACTCTGGACCTTTTCCAACAGCATCTGTGACCAGAGTTAACGGTCTCTCATCTATGACTTCATCTATAATACCAAACTCTTTAGCCTCTTGTGGAGTCATAAAATAGTCTCTATCCATATTCTTCTGAATTACATCAACAGGCTGTCCCGTATGCTTTGCATACAATGCATTCAATGATTCCCATACGCGGATAATCTGCTTGGTGTGAATAGTCATGTCTTTAGCCTGCCCGCTATATCCGCCTGATGGTTGGTGGATCATGATGGTGGCATTAGGAAGAGACCGCCTTTCACCCTTAGCACCAGCAGCCAATAGCAGAGAAGCCATTGATGCAGCTTGACCTAAACATATTGTATTGATTGGAGAACGAATATACTGCATTGTGTCATATATTGCAAGACCTGCAAAAAGAAAAATCACCCACATTATGGTTTGAACCATAAGTAAATAACAAACAGCTTCAGCGTGGTCAATCAGTATATAATGTGCTAAAAGAGGTTCAGGTTGAAACAGGTCAAACTTTTTAAGATGGATAGAAACATGGGTTGAATAGGTTGACCTGCTAACCCTTTCTTGTCTATTTAATCTTTTAGATATAATGGAGGTGTTAATTCTGAATACAAAAATGATATATTACTACAATAATACAGATATGTGAATAAAATGGTTTTAATAATCCTATGCATTTAAACTAGAGCGTGGGCGACCTTCGACCTGGCCCATTTTTTACCCATGTGAGATAATACAGAAGCTGAATGCTTGCATCCCTGGAAAACCAAAATCAGTTCTCACAAAAGTGTGTAAATAATTTGTTTACTTTTTATCCCACAAACCCACCCACCCCAAGGGAGGCCCACCGACCAGTCCCATGGCCAACACTGAGGTAAATCATGTAAACCCAAAAACAAAGGACACAGGGCCAGGATTTTGACTAGGGGGCCCCACCGACCGGTCCCATCGTACACCCAGCAACAGAGGACACATGGCCAGCATTTTATTGTTCTTATCATCTCATGTGTGAGTAATTAGTTTACACCAAAAGTAGACTACGCCTGCTTTTATATTAATATGCTTCTGGTGTAAGCATTATAAAACATAAGACGTTGATAGAACCCAGAAAAGTAGGCTACAGATTACTGAAAATAAAGGATAAAAACAACCCAATTCGAGCAGGGTAGAACTCCAATTACAGAGGATAACACTGATATTAAAAGTAGACAAGAAGCAAATGCATGAAAACAACAATACTTAAACTAAGATTGGGTGGGAACAGTTAGAAGGCTGCTGCCACACCTCCTAATTTCATGGACTACCCCCCACATTCTGAATTTCAAATGCTTTCCCTCCAATTAGTCTCCCTCCAACCCGTTTCCCTCTATCCAGCAGAGAACAGGTCTGCTCCGACCCAATAGTTTGTTCGTATCATTACATACAACAGGACTTGGGTTCGTATCAGACGTCTAAACATTAATAATCGTTAACAGTCGCAGACTTTTACTTATGTTATATCAATTTTGTGTCTTACTAGATTCAATGAAAAGCATGATGTGAATCATGCTAGATAACTTAATAAGTTACTATTTAGCTTTCTTATTTTAAGAACAAAGGTAGTCATGAATCTGAGATATTTTCAACAAAGAGAGCATCAAGCCACCAAGTAACCACAAGCCCACAAACTTCTGAATCTTCAAAATCATGTCTAAATGCAAAGGTTTGGGATAAGGAAGTAGTTCAAACTAATTCATATCTTTAACAGTATTCCATCTTAACAATAGAAATGCTATACAACAAGAGGATATTTTTGAAACTTATTGAAAGTTTGAAACAATGCTAGCACCAACTTCAGCTAACAATGATACCTTTATTCAGAAACGTATAATTACCTACATTGTTCCCCTATAGGCCCTTCCAAGAAAATCTGAATACTACACTATAGCATCCAGAAATGTATTTAATGTTTGAACACCCAATGAAAGGGAAACTCTCCTAGATCAAGCAAACGACTTTAAAATTTAACTGAAAACCATAATGCATGATATAATCATATAAATATCATCAAACTTAAAACTAGGAAAAAGTTCCTAGGTATGACAAATTTATGGATAAAAAGGGCAAATTTTGATGCCCCAGTTTTTACATGAAATGAATTTTCATTTCTTCTTCCACTTAACAAATAAGAAATTTTCCTGATAAATTCACCCACAATATAGTCAGGTTTTAAAGATTTTACTCTCTATGCTTCCACTAGAAACTTAGCTACAATTCTACATGGCATTCAAAATACACTTATGATATAAGCATCCATTTTGGTACCTAATTAATTATTAGTGTGCCACAACATTTTTTACTCAAATCAAGTAAAAATGTAAAATATCTCCACTGCTTCACAAAATAACTTAAAACACAAACTAAAGTGCGTCTAGCGATAAAATTGAGCTTAATTCATGTCAACAGCAAATTATAAAAATCACCTTACAACAATTTGAGGAATTCCTAAACTTTTGTGTGTTAAAAAATGGACCTTCAAATGATCACAGATGATGGTCTCTAAATGGTCTTAAGGTGAAGAACTAATAACAAAACCTTGTGCCACACTTTCCCAAATATAGGTTACACAAAGTTGGTTTTCAAATGGTTTATGATTTCCATTAGGAACAAAAAAAACAGACACTTGGTTTGATTTATACCTCTCTTTCTTCGAACAGTAAGACGATTCAACTTTCAAGTATTCATACAGAATGTTTCAAAAAATCACACATACACAAACATCAAAATTGGATTAAAAAAAGACACTTTCCCGAAATTAAACACATAGAAACTGCCAACAAAACCTAATTTGCACAATAACGATAGTCCTCTGCATAAAAGTTAAAATAAGTCAAATCAGAAACCTGCAGTAACAGCCCCGCCGGGGGAATTGAGGTACATGTTGATAGGTTTGGAAGGATTCTCCGACTCAAGGAAGAGAAGCTGAGCAACGACAACGTGCGACGTATCATCGGAAATCGGACCGTTGATAACAACAATCCTTTCTTTGAGGAGTCGAGAGAAGATGTCGTAGGCTCTCTCTCCACGCGACGAGTGCTCGATCACCATGGGAATTAGACTATACGATCGACATTGATGGTTTACAGTGGGCCTTGATGAAGCCGCTGCTGCTACACCTCTACAGAGGTTTCTGAAACTGCGAGTGATTGGATTCTGCATTGATGCTATATTGCTATAGATCGATTTGAATTTGGGGAAATTTGGGGATTATTTTAGGGTTTGAAGAGGTGGTTTGTTTATGGGATTGCGATTTGAGGTGCAGTTGCTTCTGGAGTTAACATAGTCATGCTCATGTCACCGTTTTCATTCGACTTACGAGAAAAAACGAAATAATAGGTATTCAAGACAAGTAAAATAAAAAAATATTAGATTGTTTAAAAGTTTTTTCAGTTGTAAGTTTACTTTTAAGACGGTTGGGAACGGTCCTGACTTAAAAAACAGATTGATGAATCCGATTAAAAAAATGTTTATCTTTCGAAACATGATAATATATTTGTTATTCGAAAATAAAAACATAATTCCTTAAAAGAAAAATGATAGATATGTTTCTAGGGTGAGGTTATTCTACAAAGTGTATTTTTGTTACAAAGTGCGAGAAGAAACAATGAGGTTAAAAAAATCAGAAAAAAAAAATTATATCTCACAATTAAATCGAATTTCAAAAAAGTACTTCGGAGTCTCTGTTCCTCTCGTCGTCCTCTTTCAGAAAAAAAATAAATAATAAATAAATTGTTTTTATTGTGTCTTTTATGACACAATGACGTCATTGTGTCTTTCATAATGACACAATGACGTCATTTGTCTTTCATAAATGATACAATAAAAAAACGTTAATTTTTTTTATTTTTCGTTTATTTTTTTTTTAGTGAGAGCGGCTAGAGGAACCAAAGCTTGAAATTACTTTTCTAAAATTCGATTTAGATTGTGAATATAATTTTTTTTGTGAATTTTTTAACTCATTGTGTCTTTACATACTTTGTAGAAAAATACACATGCACCTGATTAAAACCATCCTCACAGTAGAAAAGGCCCATATTAAAATGAGAATGGAAAAAATTGCCTTAGAAAAGCATGTTCCATGGAAGGTTATGTACAAACATAAGTTTCATAAATCCATTACATACACTGATAATATATGAAAAGTTCATTACGTTTTTATATAAAGTAAACAATTTGGTTTAAAAATAATTTAGTAAATTATATAAAAAATATATAAACATTATCCAACCTTCTCTCAATTTCTCAATGCACAATCTTGAACATCTAATATACAGTTTTCTACTTAAATCTATACCTTTAGCCCAGCAAAATTAAAATGATTATATCAGTGGCTTGCTTTATTTCTATTTTCTTTATCTATCATCATTTCTTTCTATTTGCTGTCCCACGAATTCAATTGTTCGAAAGACCATATGTACTAATCAATAGCTGCTTTGTTCTTCCGACCGCTAATTGGCTTAGGCAAACCATCAAATATCGGTCTTGTGATGGCAGCGGCAGACAAAGCATCGACTGTCAGGCTCAACACGGAGGCCGGCCAGATAGATGATATGGATGTACAGTTACTATTGTTACTATTACTATTATTGTTACTATACGAGTCGTAAAAACTTGGTGAGCTAGAAGACTTTTTCACCCCACTTGAGGGGTCAGATATCGATGAATCCCTTAATTTTATAGGTGGCATGGTCTGCAGACCATCGGGGTCATTGGCGGTTCGGCTGGCGGCTTTTGATCTCAATGCTAAGCCTTTCCCAGCAGCTGCTGAAAATGCACTAGTGCTGTTGGTGGTGTCGGGTTTAAGCAACAATTCTGGGGTGTGATTTTGGAGGTTGATTTCTGATAGACGCCTTCTCATTAGATTGTCGTACCATGCGTCTGAATCAGGTTTTGTTCCGTTTGCAATGAGCGTGTCACCGTTTATGGCGACACCTTTTTCTGATAACCCGTTAGCTAAGCTTTTACACTTTCTATGAAGACCGAGTGGCGGATGGGAACTTGGGGGTGGTTTGGGGCCGTGTTCTATGCTGAAAGAACCTACATTTTGATTAGCTCTGGACCCAAATCTTTCACTAATACCATTTTGAGTGGTTGGTTTAAGACCATAATAGTCCCGTAAAGCATCCATGGATGGTGAAACTGTTTGTGGGGAGGAAGATGATAATTTTAGGGATTCTATCGAGTCGAACAAATCAGAACGCCTACGGTTGGGTGGCGTCATCTCTGACTTTCTTGGCCTGCAAGAAAATAACCATGTTAAAAAGTTGGTCCATAACACTAACAAATAAATAAAAGATAATACCAGCTCATTCTGGATTGGACTCTTTACTTATGAATGAACGGAGTCAGTTATGTTTTACCTCTAATGAATCAAAACAGAGTACAGGCAAAAGCTTAAAGGGGCTGGTCAAACGAGTTAAAAGTCAACTAAAGTGTTTCCTAATACATAAAACATCCTAAATCTTGAATTTTAAAATAATAGATTATTCCTGAAACCGTATCATATTTGACACTTTAATTATCAAGAGTAAATTACACAGTTTGTTAAGTATGTGAAAATACACTGATTGCCCCTTGTTTTAAATCTTGTAACACAGACGAACAGTCCTTAATGATGTCGATTAAAAAGAAATGTTAAATTTTATAAATAAACAATTTTACCCAACCCACCAATTTGACCACCTTTAGTTTGTATAACTACTGGTACCTAATATCAATTAATAATGATTCAAAACTTCAACCCACTAGTTAAATATAAGATGAGATTCTCTTCTTATTAAATGGTAGGAACCAATCAACCAATAGTCAAACCCAACATCAACCGATCTATAAAAAAAAAAACAAATTCATTTCAAGTCTTGGTTTATTTATCTCAACCCAAGAATATTTCATCACCTAATTAAATAATTATAAATCATTGTTATCTATTATATATAGTACTTTCCAGGAGTACTGTCAACAAACATGGACCTACCAAAATTTTACTGGGTGAAACTCAAATATTACTTAAAGGAGGTGTCTTATAACTTTGGCCAAACATCCTATAATTTGTTTAGCATGCATTCTGTATCAGCTATATCATATAAGTATATGGTGTGGTCACATTAGCCTTGCATGTCGTTACAAAATTCCAAAAAATTTGAAGTGAACATTATGATTTGATACAGTTCACGACTCACAATATACTAAAAAGGGATTCTAAGATGTAGAACTACAAATTGTTAAGGTAAAATGGTGAAACGGTGTATAAAGTAGTGTACCAAGCAAAAAGAATGGCACTTTATGTAACTGTATCTATATATATATATGTTATCATGTGTACCAATCGATAAACTAAAATCAAGATTCATTAGATTCAGACCTTAACAATTAGATGGCTAAAAGAGATTAGTAAACATGAGTGGTGTATAATTACCCTTGAATATCATATCCATTTGACATGAAGGGAGAGGGTGGGTGCCTTCCAGGTAGAGGTATATGAAGCGTCTTGCGGGAAAACATTTGTAGATCGGTTGTCAGCCCATTCATCCTTTTTATGTCAGCCACCTGACACAATACAATGCAACTGTAAATACATAAAGAAAAAAAAAAGATCTCCAAGTATCATTCATCTAATATCATTTTAATGCACACTGATAAACATCCAAAGACTTCATGAAATCGAATAGTTCACTTTTTCAATGGTAAATTATAGTTAATACACTCGTAAACAAGTATGAAAAAGAAAGAACGTTGGTTGCAAATCAGTACTCCCTCCATTGGTCGGCCTCCAATAATCAATTGATGTCATCGGACAACAATGTTGGCTGGTCACCATCCCAAAAAACCAGCAAACCTTACAATTTTGTCATTGTCCCAAGAATAGCTAAAGCCAATTTTCAGAAAGCTAGATGTTCATAGCATACCATTCATCCTCTATAAGAATTTCATGACACTCGGTGATAAATGTATATCGATTAGTAAAAAACGAACTAATTTACGCTAACGAATGCCAAAAAGTTATTAAAAAAGCTCTGGTTCCGGCCACTGTTTCCCGGCCCAGAATTATATACTTGACAGTGCTAAATTTGGCATAAAAAAACCTTAATGTTCAATATGTGCAGATTTAACCAATAATTTGTCTTTCTGAATGCAAGCTTATTCAGCCAAATTGCAGAGTTCCTTTTTACCAAGAGAATTATTTTCTGTTTTAGCTCCTAGACAAAGTTCATGCTACAGATACATTTAAGCTTTTTTTTCACACAAGTTAACGTATCAGGTTTCCTCAAATTAACAAAAAACGTTTTAAACATCAGTAGGTATGAAGGTAACGAAAATCAAAGCGAAAAACATGAAATCAAAGCAAAAACAAACGGTTTTTAATATTCAATTTCTCGTAATCAGAACAGATAACATTTACCTCAACGCCATACTTTATCGCGACACCAGCGAGCGTATCAAATTTCGTGACGGTATGCTCAATAATCCCCAAACCGCCATCACCGACACCGTAAGCACCACCACCATATGCAACAGCAGACAAAGGTTGCATCAACGAATCCGACGAAACATTAGCAAACAACTTCGAAGAGGCCGGGGATTCCATCAAAAACCCCCGATCTAACCGCCGATTCCAATAACTATCCCCACCGTTTCGCCTCTGCATCCGCATACCCCCCAATACACACCATCTGTCAAAAATCTCGAATCGAAAACCGAACCCTAACGAAAAAATCCCCCGCGCATTGGTCGAACAACAACGACAACACACAATGATCAATCAATCGATTGATTGATCGAATTCAAACGGAAAACAACAGAGACTCGATTAACGATGACGAATAGAAGATGAATAAGTTGTTGGATCTAGTGGATTGATCGTTTGATCTCGTGGTGAATTGATGATATGTGCGTATGGTAGCGTGATATGAGAAAAAGTGATTGAATGAGGGGGAAGAGGATGACGATGATGCTGCTTTGCCTCCAATTAAGGCACGTTAGAATGTTGGTGAAGATGAAAGTAACTTTACGGTCACAAAATACTTCGCGTACCATCGTTATTTATACGCAGAAATAATAATGTTTGAGTTAATTATATAAATGGTCCCTGTGGTTTATTTAAAATAACAGGTTTAGATACTAAGGTTTTTTTATAACAGATTGGGGTATTGTGTTTTTAATTTTGTAACAAGTTAAGGTATTAAGACTAACAGATGTTAGTTTTTCTATTAACTTTAAAATTTTTGACTAAAATACCCTCGGAGGGATTATTTTTGTAATTCTGTATGTTTCTTTTATTCAGGGACCATTAGTGTAATTATATATACCCAACATCACCACCATCTACCCACCATCTACGCACCATCACTACCATCTACCCACTATCACTCCCATCTACCCAGCATCACCATCATCTATCACTGTCCACTGTCAGCCCCAACCACCAAACCCACCACCCAACCCTCCTACCCACCGCCGCCAGCCCACCACCGAACACCCACGAGCACCACAATAACCACCATCTACCCATCATCACCATATCATCACCCCCATCACAGCATCACCATCATCGCATCATCACCACCGCTACATCATCACCACCATCGCAATATCATCGTCATCATCATCATCCCTGGTCTTCCAAACGTCCGCCCACCACCACAACCATTTGTCCACCACCCTTTCCCCCTCCCAACTCCGCCATCGCCACCCACTACCGCCAGCGCCACCCACCACCGCCGGCTACCCCCGGCTCTAGCAACACCACATCTGATACTTAAAACCTAAACCTTTTTCACAGTCAGCTTCTCAGAATCCTTAGAACCTAAAACTTTCTCAAAACCCTAAAACCCAAATTGGGGATACTTGATTTTAGGGCTTATAAATAGATATTTGAACCCAAGGTTAGAACCAGCATCAATTGTCGTTCATTGGAGATGAAGCAGCGATGGTGGTGGTTGGTTGCACGGTCGGTCGTCGGTGGTGGTGAAGATGAAGATGAAGATGGCGTTGTGGTGCGGTTGTTGTTTCATTTCAAGAGCTAAAGATGATTACGGTGGTGGCCGGTTGTGGCTGGTGCTGGTGATGGTAGTGGTGGGCGGCCATGGTGGTGGTCAAATTAGTCAATAACTGAAGGTGAAAGTATATATATATGTGTGTGTATGTATGTATATGTGTGTGTATATATATATTAAGTTACAAAAATAATCTTTTATTTATATTAAATGACAAAAACAGTCCCTCTATTTATATTAATAGTCCTTGTAAAGTGAAAAGACAAAAATGCCCTTAGATTTAACGAAAAAGTTAACGCATGTTAGTGTTAATACCTTAACTCGTTACAAATTGAAAACACAATACCCCAACCTGTTACAAAAAACCCTTAGTACTAAAACTTATTATTTTCGATAAACCACATGGACCATTTATGTAATTAACTCTAATGTTTATGATTTTCTTTTAGATAAGGTGATAATATTATCACTTAGTTTCTCAACTCATGTATTATATGAGTAAAAAAGTTTAATATATCGAAACTATTAGGTTTTATTAATATTTTGTATGTTACATGTCATTATCAATTAATAAAATAATATATAATAAAATTTTAAAATATTGTAAATTACAACATATTAAAGATAAAATATTATAAAACTATAATTTAAGATAAGATACAATAGAAATGTTATAACTTAGTATGTTTTAATAATTTATTAAAATAAAATTATATTTTAAATATTTATTTATTTAATTTATTTATTTAAAATTAATTTCATTTAATATGAAAGAAATACGGGAAACATAAGAATTTAACGAGTTCATTCAAAGTTTCTTTTATAGACATAAAATCACTTGGAGTCTATTGTAATCCACTAATCCTATCTTACTTTTAAAGGTCAATTTCATATATATTCTTATAAAGTTTTAAAATATCATATATATTCTTGTAAAAATTAATATATCATATATACCCTTATAAAGTATTGTAAATATCATATATGCCAAATTCATTAAAATTTTATTAAGAAATGACTATTTTGTTCTTATTCTTTATAAATCTTTATTTTTCATATATGCTCATATATAAAATAAACTTTCTTTTTTAACCCATTTGTTACAATATTTTCTTTTTTTAATCCACTATTTACTAAACTTTTTTAACCATTTTTAACCAAAACTTTTTTTAACTTTTGTTTAAATAAACTTTATTTTGTAATCCATTTTTAGCGATAAAAACTCAAGACATTTCTTGCTATTATAGAACAAAAAATGCGAAAAATCACATTTAATAGTAGCAAAAAAAAACATTATAAATGAGACGTAAGAAATCATTCTAAAAAGTATCCAAAAACCATTACAAATGAAATCATCAATCTTTATGACCTTTTACTCTCTTTTCACGTCGATTTTTATCGATTGATGTTTGATCGTCATTAGCAGCTTGAGATGCGGAATTCTTGTATGTCTTTGCATGATGTCATACTCATCACAACGCGAACATTTTTGTCTTTTTTTGGACTCATCATATGATTTTATCCTATTCTTTCTTGGTCTCCCGGATGGACGTTTGATGGTAGGTGGGTATATCTTCTCATCTGTGTTGATGCGAACCCACTCATCCTTCGCCGGCATTGGAGCAATTTCCGAATCGTAAGTTGATTTATATTTTTTAATAGTAAAATACGGATCAACATACCGATCCCAGTTATCCCTTGTGAAAGCAATAAAAGCGGCAGCATGGTAACATGGAAGACCTTTAACTTGCCAAACCCGACAAGTGCATTGTTGTTCATCAAGCAATACCTCCCAACGTCTTCCCTTGTATTTCACTTCAGCTCGATATTCTCCACTTCTTGAAATCTCATATTCACCCAGTTCTACATATAACATGACACCAGATCAAAGATTATCTTTAACAAAACGATAAACATACATGTATTGAACTATAAAGAATAAAAATTTACCTTAGAGATTTTGTTGAGATAACGCTTGGCATTAGGTACTATTGTTCCCTTCCACATTTTCAGAATCGTTCGTTTTTTATCAACCGTGCCATTATCTTTTCTCTAATGGAATCAAGAAGATCAAGTACAGGTTGATAACGTAATTCACCTATCCACGAGTTAAATGCTTCTGAGATATTGTTAGTAATGTAATCACATTTGGATGTTGTTCCAAACCTGCTACGACTCCATATTGTTAGTACATAATAAGCATCAACTTAAAATCTTCCATAGTTACAATCTGAATGAAAGGGCGTTCTAAGTCACTCTTGTCAACAAACCACATTAAGAAAACTAAACCCCTATTTGACGGATAACGATTCTTAACCTCTTCAATTAAATCTTCAATCATGTATGTGGACGTATCGATGTAAACACATTTTTGATATCCAAAACAGTAGCGTTTTCTAGATGAGTTCTTAACTTTCCTAAAGTAACCTCCATATTTTAGTTTCAATTTATACTTAGATGATGCACTTTCTACAATATCCATATTGTATAATCTGCAATTAATCAAAAAGTATGAGAAGCAAATAATAAACTCTAGTCGGTTAGTAGGCAAATAATTCTCAAGAAGTGCATATAAATAACAATTTAGTAAGCAAATAATTCTCAAGATAGTACATATAAACAACAATATATACAGTGAAGCTACAACATCAAGAAAGTGCATCAAACATGGAATTTAGAAAATTATAACAGTGTTTACAATGATATAGAATTTAGAATCAAACATGTCCATACTAACAGCTCCTAGGAGGGAGCTTTACTGCCTAGAAATGGAATTTCTTACTCACTATTAGTGTTTCTAGGAATGGTGCTAGTTTGTGCATCTTTTAAGTTTTTCAAAAATTCTCTTGGATTAAATATCCTTGTCAACTAGTATCATGCTAACAATATTTGTGGACTGTTTGTTAGGTGTTAACCTCCATTGGAAACTTCTGCATATGATCCATTGCGATTGGGCTCATAATCAAAATAGTGGTGATGTACCCGATTCAGAAACGAACCTATAAAAACAGATGTTTTGTGTAGTGACGCAACTTGATTACATACCTAAGCACCTTTTTCTATTCAAAACAATCAGTTCTACATCTTTTTTCTATTCAAAACAATTAGTTCTACATCTTGATTACATACCTAAGCACCTGCAAATTACATACCTTGATTGATCGTCCCATGGTGAAGAAGTCGACGTTCGATGTTGGAGAAGAAGTCGACGGCGATGTTGGAGAAGAAGTCGACGGCATGTTGGAGAAGAAGTCGATAATAGTCGACGACGATGTTGGAGAAGAAGTCGACGACAATGTTGGAGAAGAAGTCGATGATGTTGGAGAAGAAGAAGTCGATGGCGATGTTGGAGAAGAAGTCGACAGAAGCCCTCGATGACGATGTTGGAGAAGAATGGAGAAGAAGTCGATGATGTTAGAGAAGAAGTCGAATGTTTGAAGAAAACTTTTCAGTTGCATTATATTTTACAAGGGTATGGTGGTAGTTTTGTTACTTTTGGGTATATATAATATTTGTAATTTTTTTTGGGTGTATATGATATAATTGAATTTTAAAAGGGTAAATATGAAATTAAACCTACTTTTAAAATCATTTATTTAGAAAATCAAACTTATAATATTTGATTAAATAATACATCACTTCATCATCAATAGGTTCTTTTTTTTTAATAAAACTATCATATTTATGTGACGTAAATAAACTTAGATACGTTTTAATGATATGTCATGTTGATTAGGTAATGTTAAATTACATTACTTTGCATGGCAATAAAACCATAAATTAAAAATCAAGTAAAGTCACTTGATATTTTCTAACTATAATAGAAGTTCTAATATTTAAAAGTAAGTTAATTAAAATGTAAGATATATGAAATCGTTTACCATTTAGTATTTATTTTTTTAAACTGAAAATAATTATAAAAGTTAGTTATTAGATGTGCGAGAACACATTTAGTTTTCTCATACGTAAATAACACAATTAATTGTTAAAAAATATTGTTCATACATAATCAAGACCCAAGTTCTATTCGGGCTAACAAAAGTCATTGCATAAACTTATAATTATTTTTATTACTTTTAAGTCGAATTCAATATAAAAAAAAAGTCAGTTAAAAAGTTAATGTAAAGTTTAAATATGTCTTTTTCTTATCAACATTGAACCTGATTGAAATTTGATTTATTTTACTTTAATCTTTTAAAGTTAATTACATTAAAGGTTCCTGTGCTTAAGTCTGTTTTTACTTTCGGTCCCCAGGTTTGAAAAATTACAAAGTCGGTCCAAAGGTTTGTCAAAACGTAACACAAAAGGTCCTTGACGTGGATGGCCGTTAACTTTTTCCTTTAAGTCCTAGTAAAATGACCAAAATACCCCTGACCATTAAAAATTCATATTTAAGAAAGATGAGACCCACAACTTTATCTTCATTCTTAAAACTCTAACCACCCTTATTCTACCAAACCACCACCACCACCATCCTACCAGACCACCACCACCATCCTACCAGGTCACCACCACCGCTACCCCCCATCGCTACCACTACCGCAGCCCACCACCTCAACCCAACTCTCTCTTTCCCTAACCACGACAGTGCCCTCCCATCCCTTCATCTCCATCTTCAAACAGTCACCATAACCCACCACCATAACCCACCACCATCATTTCTTGATAGATCTGTGGTAACAAAAGCATCACCAGTCACCACCATTGCAGCCTAACCTTGATTGGATTCGAGGTGGCAACTCGTGGTGTTGGAGATGTGGTTGCAATCCGGTGGTGGTAGGGATGGTGGTGGAGTTCCGGTGGTGTTGGAGATGGTGGTTGCAAACCTGTGGTGATTGGTATGATGATGGTGTTGTGGATGGTTGTTGCAGAGTGGTGGTGGTGGGGATGGTAGTGGCGTTCTGGTGGTGGGTATGGTGATGGTGTTTAGGGGGTGTTGGAGATGGTGGTGGTAGACTGGTGGTGGTTAGAGTTTTAAGTTTTCACAAAGGGTAGTTTAGTTATTTTTTAGAAATTAACAGAAAAAGATAACAACTATCCACGTCAGGGACCTTTTGTGTTACGTTTTGACAAATCTTTGAACCGACCTTGTAATTTTTCAAACCTGGGGACCGAAAGTGAAAATAGACCTAAACACATGGACCTTTCATGTAATTAACTCTATCTTTTAATACTTAATTGGTGATAAAAGTCGTAAGTACTGTTAAATTATTGACATATGATATGATACGAGTTCGATCGATTCTTCTATGGTCCAACTCTGTCGGTGGCTTCCTTATTTTGGCCCACCTACGACTTGTCTTCCCCATTGTCCTCTTTCATATGATTTTGAAACATGATGTTTACTATTTTATTATTTTTTAATTTTAATTCTTTATACTATTATATAATAGATATATCATATAGTATAAGTTCTTAACGCGTGTTAACAACATGAGACATAAAAAAAGAGTGTGATATTCTTAACATCTCACTATCGAAAATATCACATCCCAACTAACCTTAATTTCTGTTTTAGCATACATATATAAGTCAAATGTATATTAGTTTCATGCTGATGAAGTGTTCAAGTAGATGATTATATATGTTCAATTTTTTTTGTTATGCGATTAAATTGTTTTGTAATTCCACACAACAAGATTAGTTTGCATAAGACGCATTGGCTCGATACTAAATACACCATTTGTGTTAATAATGAGTTCACTAATCACTATGTTATTGATGATGATAACGTTATTACAATTAAATGTTGCATTAATAAATAGGATATTGAAAAAGATTTAATTTGATAATAAATATATTTAAATTGTTTCAAATAATAATATTATTAATATAATTAATTTATATTACCTTTATTTATTGTTTTATTGTTATTTTTGAACTTTGTAACGTTTTTTTCTTTGTTCTATGATATTTTCTTGTACTGTATATTTTAATTTTTGAATCGTTTTAATATTCTTAGATGGAACTAATAATTTTTGTAGTAGTTTTTTTAATTAAATTAGCTAGTTAAAACCTAATTTAGCGATGAAGCATACCATGTGTATAAGGATTAGAGGAAAAAAGTGGAGAACATTTGATGTAGGGCTGACATGAAAGAGAGAAAGTTGTAGTATGAAAAAAGATCTTATAAACAAAGGACATTAAAGTATTAGAAGAAAATGAACCATTGATATCGATTACATTAAATGTAATATAAATATAAATTGACTTCTACTTTTCCAAAAGTTAATTGAACTAAATGCAATAAATATAAATATATTTATAAATATTAATATCTTTATACTTACTTTAATAAAAAGATAATTAAAAACACACATCACACCATCGTATTTATTAGGAAACTTTTTATTTAATTTTTTTTATCAAAATTTTCCCGCTACTCTCACGTAAATAATTACATTAATTACAAAAAATATCATTTAATTTCTTTGTAGATTAAAAATAGGTTTTAATGAATTAAAAAAAGATTTTTTTATTAATGTTATTTCTAAAGGAATAAATCTTTAAAAATAAGAAATTTTTCTAAAGCATCAAACTTTTTAAAAAATATGAAGTGTTTTAGAATTGGGTGCTTTTAAAAAGTAAGATTTTAATAAATAAAATAAATAAATAAAATTAGAAGTTATAATAAGGAAAATAAAAATAACATGTTATAAAATGGTTTGGTTAGAATCAAAATATTTATTTTTTGTTAGTGGAAAAAAAAGTATAAAAAACAAAAGTTTCAAAAGTTGATATAATTGTTTTATTACTTATAGGTATTACTTATACGCAATTTCAATCATATTTTATCCTAAAATATTATTTTATAACTAATAAAATTTCATTCTATTAAATATTTTATTTATTTAACCGTTGTAATATATAAGTTATTAAAGCAAGTTAAGCTTATATTATTTAAAAATAATTTAAATAAAAGAGGTTTTAAATCTAAAAAGTGTAATAATTAATCTCTATCATCAATCTTTTTAATCAATGGTTGAAATCAAATTGTAAGAAATTTTTTTTAGAGTGGTATTTTATGAATAACCACTATTATTAACCTTTTAAAATTCCCTCATTTTTCAAACGTTTATAACTTTATATACGATATTGTTTTTTTGATGAAAATTACATAATAAAACGAGTGTTTTATCTTTAAAACGAGTAAGGTATCGTTATTTATAATGATAATATTTTACGTTTTTAAGTTCATATGATTTCTACTCGTCACAATATCTTTTATGTGATTCATTTTGTATTTTTGTTAGTTATTGTGTTTTCTAAGCTGGTGAATTTAAAAAAAAATATGGTAAAATAAAACTGTTGTGTATTTCTCTTATGTAAAAGCAATGATAATTAACAACTGATTAATCTAATATATTAAAAGAATATCAAAATAACACAAAGTGGTATAAGCATAAAAAACACAATGATAAATTGTCTTATTGTGGTTTTTTTACCATTATCGTGTTACCTTGAACTATGAGTTTTGAATAACATTATTATATATATTTGTAATTGTAAAACACGATGATAGATAACAACAGACTTATATAATTTATTAAAAATAATGACAAAAATAGCACATTGTGTTATCTTGAACCTTATGAGTTTTGAAAAATATATTTGTGAAATAATTTTTTTGTGTACTTATAATTACAAAACACAAACAGATAACAAGTTTACATAATCCATATAAATAATGACAAAATACAAAATGGTCTAAAACGTAATCGTAGTAATTGTCAAACGATAAAAAATATGACACAGCGAACTGATATTTGACACAATGAACGTATTAGACACAATGAACGTATTAGACACAATGAGCTGATGCAGTTGACGCATTGACCAAAATGTCCTTCCCTTTTAAATAACAGGATAACACGTCAAACCCACAATACTTTTTAAGCTTTTAGATTACATACTATTTTTATTATAACTCTATTCTTATTTAAAACCTCAGTATAAATATTAAAATAGTATATACCTATTATGTTAGAAGCACATGTATTGTGTGGGTTAGATAAATTCAACTTGTCCTAAACCAATGGTTTTTATAAAGATATAAATGTTAGATGTCATCACTTATTGGTAAAACAAATATAATTAAGATTTAAATTATTGGTAAAACCATTTAAGATCATCTTTTTAAAGAAAATAATTGGGGGTTACTCCGAAACATATGTACAACCGTCGATCGATTCGTGGGGGTATTGCCTACGTGTTGTCAACAGATTAATATGGTCATTGGTATTTTCACTTCAATATTCTATGTGGTTGGTAGGTTTCGTGCTTTTGTGTACATGTGACAAGCAAAAGGTACATGTTTATAAGTTTATTGTTGTAAAACAAAAAATCAACGTGCTTTTTTTTGTCAATTTTAACATATTAACTATTTATTCGGGTGATTTTCCTTGATAAAAAATCAAACTACTAAAGTAGTAATATGTACGTATGAGTTTGTCATACATCATTGATGGACCAAAACTATAATGTGTTGATGAAAATTCATTTATTCTCAATATCTATTTGCATATAAGATTAATGTGGGCAGAGAAGATGAACAAAACATGACATTTTATATAAACAAACATACAATATGTTATTAAAAATAATTTTAATTGATAAGTAGCGATGATCGATGGACATGTCATTCATAAGAGAGACACAAGGAAGTTCACGTAGCCGATATGATGATTACAAGTCATGAAAATGAATACGTAAAGGAAGCTTTTCAATCTCTCAACTGATAATAGAACTCTAATAATGTATATGGATGCATTAAAAGAAAAGTATCAATGCATTCTGTGACAACCGGTCAAAAACAGGTCAACGCCAACTCAATTCTGTCAGATAATAATAACGTTTATTTATTATTTCCGACACTTTTGACTATCAGAAACCTTGATCCGTGTTTCATGCGAACCTCGTTGTCAATTAACCGGTTGAGACTAAGACTAAATTTAATATAATAATAATTACTAAAAATAATAAAATAAAAATTTGTGATGATGATTACTTGTTAGTCTTGCATGCAAGACAACTCATTCACTAACCTACACTCACACTCTACTTAAGCATCATCACACACTACACACACAATTACACACACACTAACCCTTTCACATTCCTCCTTCCTCTCCATTCTTCCTCTCCCATCGGTCACCACCCCCAACCGAACCACCACCCACCGCCACCCTCACCTTCCAGCCGAGAACCACCGCCCACCGCCACCCTCACCCCCAGCAAAGAGCCACTATTCCACCTGTAGCCATCAACCGCCGCCGCGTCACCACCTTCCATCACCAACCGCAACCATCTCCATCAACCGTCGACTGCCACCTCCTTCGCGTCAACACCACGACCACCGACAACCACCTGCCGCCACCCCACCGTTCGCAACCATCACCTCTCCACCGCGACACTAACCCGCCACCCACCACCTTCGGTCACCTCACCGTCCCTCCTACACTCTATTTGGTTTTCATAACACTAAAGGGAGGTTTCATCTTCACTCGTTCGGGTCTAATCAAGAGGATTTTTCGAGTTAAAGTTGGGTTTAGGACTTGAAGGTGAAACCGGGTCTTGAAGAATCGTGAGCTAACGCTAGAAACCTTTGGTTTAGGCTTGAGGTATAACTATTTGGGTTAATTTATCTATATATGTTCATGCATGGTTGATCAAGATAGAGATCTTGATAAACATTGTTCACCCCCTTAGTTGTTTTTGAAAAACTTATGTTTTGATGAATATTGGGTCTTTGATTTGGATTATAATTCTGAAAATATTAAGTTAGATAGCTCTAGATGATGAAATCTTGTTATGTGTATGATTTGAAAGAATGAGTTTAAATATATGTATATGATTATGAATGTATGTGTAGGTTAAAAAATATATTAATTATGGTTTACAAGGATTATTAGTTAGATTCATGGACAAATGGATAATAGTGACTTGTTAAGAACCCTTTGGATGAATAAGGACTTTTGAATAAAATAAAAAGATTAGACTAGGAAGGATGAATTATGATATTGGATGCAAGTTCTTAAAAAAATAACTAAGTTAAAACATTATAACATGTTGAGAAGGACTTCAACGAAGAGATTTGGTTAATTTAAAGTAGAGAACTTGGAGATTAAATTCGAGGACAATGGAACGTTATAAAAGATATGTATATTGACTAAAAATGACGTTTCAAGACTTTGCAAAACAAATTATATAAAATAGATTTCTACTGGTAAAATTATGATTCATAAAGGTAAATTTATATAAATATATTTTGAAACCATCAAAAATAAGTTAAAATATCTTAAAATTTAATATTTTGAAACTCATAAATAAAATCACTTTCAAAAGAATATATATAAAGTATATTCTACATAATGAAAAAATATAATATTTTGAAATAAAAATTCATTGAGAATCTTGTGTAAAATCAATATAAAATCATTAGGTAATTAATTAGAATTTCATGATATAATTGATTAGTTTAAAAAATTGAGTTAGTCTTTATAAGAAATAATAGTAGAATTAGAAATAAATTTAAATATTATTAGATATTAATAAGTTTAATTATACGTGTGAAATAATTTATTAAATAAGAAAATGTCTAACCCTTTTAAAAATGAAATGATTTATTGAAAACATCTACAAACAGTTTTAAAAGCGTTTTTATTGATAAGAGTCAAATAAGTTGGGTGAACAACATTATTGAACAAGTTTTGCGTTTATTAAAGTAAGTTTTTCACATCTAGAATCGTGATTAGACCGGTGCAAGACGCTAAAAACTGAGATTTGAGTCACATCAAATGTGAGTTCTTCGGCCCCATTTTAAATAATGTTTTATTTAAACTATTTTGGGGGAAAAGCATGAATGTTTAAATTATTTTTGCATATGATGGGTAAACGAGTATAATATATGTTATGATGGTATAAGTTGAGGTAATAGTATCGGTGAATACTATTGGGCTCTAAATCCTCTCATAATCGTTAACCTCTGGGAGGCCGCAGACTATATTGGTAGATCTATCGGGTTAGAAGGGCCCGCTCTCGTGAGCAGTCACGCTGGTCAGGTTGTAGCGAGGGAGTTTATATGTCTGGATAGTTGTGGGGCAACGACGTGTTTCTTGGCTTGATTATGGACTTATGACCTGAATTAATCATAGTACCTAGCTAGTCTATGTTGAGTATATTATCTCGCTACATCATATATTTTGTCCTGAAAATTGAAATTTTGCAATTTATGAAAACCCGAATGTTCACCAACTTTATGTTGACTAGTACTTTCTCATGCTTTTCAAGATTATAGGTATGCTCGTTTGGGGAAATGATGGAAATGGGTCTTTGGAAAGATCAAACGTTTTATGTTGACTACTTTAAGACTTTAATGATAAATTTGTTGTTTTGTAAACTAAACTTGATAATGTAAGTATGTTGAATGTTTTATAATGTAAAGGTAGTCAACTCATTAAATTTTAACGTTTGACTACGACCATTGGAATAATTCCAACTTCAATTACCACCACGTCACGTGACTTTCCGCTGCGATTTTCGGGGTGTGACAGAAGTTGGTATCAGAGCCAACGGTTATAGCGAACTAGAAAAGTTTTCTAAAGAGAAAAATCTAGACTATAACCTTTAAAAGTTTTTAAGATTCCAAAGACATTTCCATCTTCCGAGCATTACGCTAGGCTAAGGCGTAGAGCTGGCCTAAGTTATATCTAATGCTAAGAATTTAATTATTCATTTAGTATAGATTAAGTTAGCGTAATATGTTAGATTAATAAGTGCAGGTATATTATTCTTCTGTAGATGTCTGATCGAGTGAACTAGGAGGATGTACCAGATGTTAGCAGCAGCACTGAGGGTCCGTCATCACCCGTTTCCACCATGCCATGGTATCACCCTTCTCAGCCTTCGTTTGCGGCTACTTTCTACCCGGGCATGGGAGACTCGGGAAACGGATGGATATCCGAGTCTGATGATGAGCATCCTGCACCTATTGCAGCTACACTCGAGCCGATTCCTGAGGCTCAGACTGAGGATGAGCATGAGGATCAGGCTCAAGGTGATGATGAGCCAGATGGTTTGACTCAAGGGAGTGAGATTCCAACCGCAGTGACACCCGTTGCACCTATTTCTCCTATTCGACACCCACCGAAGATTCTGTTGGTGTACGAGAGGAGAAAGCGAAGGGAGTCTAAGAAAGTGATTGTTGATGATGAGTGCCTGCATGGAGAGCCTGCGCCCAAACGGGCCAGATCAGTGGGGTCTGATTATGAGTACTATGCGTGGATGGGCCTCGAGGGATGGGGTTCCTTCTACCTTTGAGGTGGGGGAATCATCTACCACTCCACGTAGGATTTCTATTGATGGTGGTCCTATTGAGCGTGTGGTGGCTACCCTGACAGCTCAATGTGTTCGTTATGAGAAGGAGTTACTTGGGATGAAGAAGAAGCTGTGGATTCAAGACGAAGTAGGCCAAGCTATGGATGGGAGGTTGATGACGATCGAAGAAGAAAGAGTGTTAGAGGAGAGTGCACTGAGTCAGATCCATTTTAGAGTGTCGGATCTGGAAACTAGTCTTTTAGAGACTAGAAACAGACTGACTCTGACAGAACATAGGGCTGATGCAGCTAAGCAGCGTTGCTGGTGGCCCAACAACAAGCGATAGTGATGGGAGAAAGGATGGAGACTGCCGAAGCAGCACTAGTGGTGGCCCAACAACAAACAATGGTAATGGGAGAGAGAGTGGAGGCTGCCATGGCAATGGCTACATTTTGTATGATGATGATTTCTTACATGATGCACATGACCAGTGGAGCGCCATTTTTAGGTTAGGGGACGGGTTCAAGCCGGAGTGCTTGAGTATTTTGATCAGAACTTAAAACTCTTTTGATGTTACTTGGTGTTGGCCCTTAAACTAATTATTCTTTTGATGATGACTTAACTTATGATTTGGGCACTTATGTATGAATGAACAACACGTTATTTTGAAGTTATGAAATTATTATTATTAAAATTATGATTACTGAATTGTGAAAATGATGTTACATGTGTGATTGGGAGTAATGAATTAATCAATTATTATAAGTCTCAAACATTAAACGATAACTAAACCCTTCTTTCCCTACCTGGATAGCAGAACTTTAAACATGCCACCTAGAACACGAAATACGTCATCAAGCGAAAACCCTAAATTACCATCTACCGCTGAAGAATTAGCTCAGATAATTGCACAACATGTCAAATCAGCCTTGGAGCAACATGATGCTAACATAGCAGCTGGATCAAGAGGCGGACACGGAATGTCTAGCAATGGTTTAGGAAACGGCTCCAACATTGGTTCAGGTGTTGGTGCAAACAATGGTTCAGGATTGAATGGGAATCCAGGAAGTTCATCTGCTGGACAACTTCAAGGATGTTCATATAAAACATTCCAAGGATGCAATCCAAGAACGTTTACCGGTGCTAAAGGACCACTGGATATTATTCGGTGGATAGAGAAGATGGAAGTTGTTATAGCTATAAGCAACTGTTCTGAAGATCACAAAGTTAAGTACGCAACCTGTTCCTTCCAAGATGCAGCATTGTCCTGGTGGAACTCCCAACGTCAAATTTTGGGGAATGCCAATGCTTATGAACTCACTTGGGAACAAATGAAGGAGATGATGCTTTGTGAATATTGTCCCCGGAATGAATTGTAGAAAATGGAGACAGAATTCTGGAACCTCACAATGGAAGGTGCTGAGATACGAGCTTACACTTCTAGATTCAACGATCTTGCAAGATTGGTACCACGAATGGTCACACCGGAATACGTCCGAATTGAGAGGTATATTTGGGGATTAGCACCTCAAATAAGAAGCAATGTTACGGCCTCAAACCCTACCACCATTTAGAGTGCTATAGCTATTGCTCATTCACTAATGGATGATGCGGTGCGTAGTGGGACATTGATCTAGAAGGACAACCATGGAAAAGGAGTAGTGGAAATCAAAAAGAAGACTGACAAGTTTGAGAGAAGGTCATTTGATGGTAAAAGAAAATGGTTCGGAAGTTCCAGGAAACAAGCAAATGTCAAGAAAGGTTTCAATCAGAGGTCTGAACGAGCATATGTCGCGACTTCTAGCAATGGCAAGCAAAACAAAGAATATCAGGGGAAATGCAACAAGTGTGGATATTTTCATGGCGGCGAATGTAAAGTCTGCACTCGTTGTCACAAATTTGGACACTTAAGTCAAATTTGCCGGACTAAACCTGATGTTAAAATGACGGGAAGTGATCGCGCTTGTTTTGAGTGCGGTATCGTAGGTCATTTCAAGAAAGACTGCCCAAAGTTGAATGGGCCTAAGGCGAGAGGAAGAGCCTTTGAGATGAATGCTAGAGATGCGCGTCAGGAACCGATAGTGGTCAACGGTACATTTCTTGTTAACAATCAGTATGCTTCTGTTTTGTTTGACACTGGTGCCGATTTAAGTTTTGTATCCAAAGAGTTTGAACCATCATTAGGTGTAAAACCTTGTAAGCTAAATAAGAAATACATCATTGAATTAGCTAACGGGAAGAAAATAGAATCAAGTGAAGTAATTAAGAATTGCACCATACACCTTAATGATCGTCCCTTTAGCATTGATCTATTACCTGTCAAACTTGGGAGTTTTGATGTAGTCATCAAAATGGATTGGCTTTCTTAAAACCATGCTGAAGTAGTATGTTATGAGAAGATCATACGCATACCAACACTCGACAATGAAGTTTTAATTGTTCAAAGAGACAAAGGAAAACCTTCCTTAAAAATTGTTAACGTTATGAAAGCTTACGGATATCTAAATAAGGGACATCCAGCTTTCTTAGTAAAAGTTGTTGACACCAAGAATGAGAAGCGGAAAATTGAAGATATTCCGACTGTACGAGAATACCCAGAAGTATTTCCTGAAGGCTTACCAGGTTTACCTCCATAGAGGCAGGTTAAGTTTCAAATTGATCTTGTGCCCGGAGCTGCACCTGTAGCCCGATCACCATATCGGTTAGCGCCTTCTGAGATGCAAGAATTGTCAAAACAACTACAAGAATTATTAGATAAAGGATTTATTCGACCAAGCTTTTCTCCTTGGGGAGCACCGGTTCTGTTCGTTAAAAAAAGGACGGATCATTTAGAATGTGCATTGATTACCGAGAATTAAACAAACTTACCATTAAGAATCGGTACCCATTACCAAGAATCGATGATCTGTTCGATCAACTACAAGGATCCAGTTACTATTCAAAAATTGATTTACGATCCGGTTATCATCAATTGTTGATAGCAGAAGAAGATGTTCTGAAGACAACCTTTCGAACACGTTATGGTCATTATGAGTTTCTAGTAATGCCGTTTGGTCTAACCAACACACCTGCTGTGTTTACGGATCTCATGAATAGGGTTTGTAAACCTTACTTGGATAAGTTTGTGATAGTATTTATTGACGATATTTTAATATATTCACAATCCAAGGAAGAACATGAGAAACATCTTCGACTTATTTTAAGCATACTAAGAGAAGAGAAGTTGTATGCAAAATTCTCCAAGTGTGAGTTTTGGCTTCGAGAAGTTCGATTCCTCGGACATGTTATTAACGAAAAAGGTATCCATGTGGATCCGACCAAGATCGAAGCAATCAAGAATTGGGAAGCACCCAAGTCCCCAACGGAAGTACGACAATTTCTAGGATTGGCCGGCTACTATCGTAGATTTATTGAAAATTTCTCAAAAATAGCACAGCCACTGACTCTGCTAACTCGTAAGGATAGAAGATATGAGTGGAGTGCCGACCAGGAAGAAGCATTTCAATTATTGAAACAAAAGCTGTGTAGTGCACCTATTTTGTCACTTCCTGACGGAACTGATGGATTCGTAGTATATTGTGATGCTTCACGATTAGGTCTGGGGTGTGTACTAATGTAAAAGGATAAAGTGATTGCCTACGCGTCAAGACAATTAAAAGTGCATGAAAAGAACTACACTACTCATGATTTGAAATTGGGAGCGGTGATTTTTGCTTTAAAAATCTGGAGACATTACCTCTACGGAACAAAGTGTGTTGTATACACCGATCATAAGAGTTTACAACACATCTTCAGTCAGAAGGATCTAAATACGAGACAACGACGATGGGTTGAATTATTGAATGATTATGATTGTGATATTAGATATCACCCAAGCAAGGCTAACGTAGTTGCAGACGCTCTCAGCAGGAAAGAAAGAGAAAAACCTCTACGCGTACGAGCGCTAGAATTAACCATATATTCGGATCTCATTACTCAGATTCGTGACGCTCAAATTGAAGCATTAAAAGAAAAAAACTTGGAGAATGAAGTTCTGCGAGGAATGATCAAGGAGCTTATATCCAACTCCAATGACTTGATGCAGTTGGCAAATAGAGTATGGGTTCCAAAGTATGTAGACTTGCGTAGAAAGATTTTAGATGAAGAACATAGATCAAGATATTCAATCCACCCAGGATCGGATAAAATGTATCATGATATGAAAGAATTTTACTGGTGGCCTAATGTGAAAGGTGATATAGCTTCATATGTAAACAAATGTATGACATGCTCTAAGGTGAAGGCGGAATACCAGAAGCCATCTGGACTCTTACAGCAACCTATGATTCCAAAATGGAAATGGGAGTGTATAGCCATGGATTTTGTGACAAAATTACCACGAACATTGAGTGGTTACGAACCTATTTGGGTAATAATTGATCGATTAACAAAATATGCACATTTCCTACCTATAAGGAAACATATGGCATGAATAAGCTAGCCAACTTGTACATTAAAGAGGTGGTATCTCGCCACGGAGTACCAATCTCGATTATTTCTGATAGAGATAGTCGATTTACCTCGAGATTTTGGCAATCTTTACATGAAGCCATGGGTACTCGCTTAGACATGAGTACAACCTATCGTCCACAGACAGACGGTCAAAGTGAAAGGACCATTCAGACACTAGAGGATTTATTGAGAGCATGTGTGATAGATTTTGATGGGAATTGGGATACTCATCTACCATTAGCTGAGTTCTCATATAATAATAGTTATCACACTAGTATTAAAGCTGCTCCATTTGAAGCTTTGTATGGAAGAAAGTGTCGTTCACCTCTGTGTTGGGCAGAAATTGGTGAAAGACAATTAATTGGACCAGAAATCATTCAAGAGACGACAGACAAGATTGGGCAGATCAGAAAGAGACTTGAAGCAGCAAGAAGCAGACAAAAGAGCTACGCAGATAATCGAAGAAAAACCATTGGAATTTCAAGTTGGTGACAGAGTATTTTTGAAAGTATCTCCTTGGAAGGGCATTGTGAGATTTGGTAAACGAGGAAAGCTAAATCCTCGATTCATTGGACCATTTGAGATAACAGAACGTATTGGACCAGTTGCATACCGTCTTAATCTACCAAGTGAACTTGGGAATATGCATAACATATTTCATGTGTCCAATCTTAATAAATGTATGTCAGATGAATCATTAGTGATTCCACCAGCCGAAGTTTGCATTGATGAAAAACTTCATTTTATTGAAGAACCCATAGAAGTTCTAGATTGGAAGGTTCAGAAGCTCAGACGAAGTCGAATCAAATTGGTCAAAGTAAGACGGAGTTCCAAGAGAGGGCCTGAATTTACATGGGAACGTGAGGACCAAATGCAACAGAAGTATCCCCATCTGTTTAAATCCGAGCCTAATACAGATTCAGCAACGTAAATTTCGGGATGAAATTTCTTAAACAAGGAGAGACTGTGACAACCGGTCAAAAACAGGTCAACGCCAACTCAATTCTGTCAGATAATAATAACGTTTATTTATTATTTCTGACACTTTTGACTATCAGAAACCTTGATCCGTGTTTCATGCGAACCTCGTTGTCAATTAACCGGTTGAGACTAAGACTAAATTTAATATAATAATAATTACTAAAAATAATAAAATAAAAATTTGTGATGATGATTACTTGTTAGTCTTGCATGCAAGACAACTCATTCACTAACCTACACTCACACTCTACTTAAGCATCATCACACACACAACTACACACACACTAACCCTTTCACATTCCTCCTTCCTCTCCATTCTTCCTCTCCCATCGGTCACCACCCCCAACCGAACCACCACCCACCGCCACCCTCACCTTCCAGCCGAGAACCACCGCCCACCGCCACCCCACCCCCAGTCGAGAGCCACTATTCCACCCGTAGCCATCAACCGCCGCCGCGTCACCGCCTGCCATCACCAACCGCAACCATCTCCATCAACCGTCGACTACCACCTCCTTCGCGTCAACACCGCGACCACCGACAACCACCTGCCGCCACCCCACCGTTCGCAACCATCACCTCTCCACCGCGACACTAACCCGCCACCCACCACCTTCGGTCACCTCACCGTCCCTCCTACACTCTATTTGGTTTTCATAACACTAAAGGGAGGTTTCATCTTCACTCGTTTGGGTCTAATCAAGAGGATTTTTTGAGTTAAAGTTGGGTTTAGGACTTGAAGGTGAAACCGGGTCTTGAAGAATCGTGAGCTAACGCTAGAAACCTTTGGTTTAGGCTTGAGGTATAACTATTTGGGTTAATTTATCTATATATGTTCATGCATGGTTGATCAAGATGGAGATCTTGATAAACATTGTTCGCCCGCTTAGTTGTTTTTAGAAAACTTATGTTTTGATGAATATTGGGTCTTTGATTTGGATTATAATTCTGAAAATATTAAGTTAGATAGCTCTAGATGATGAAATCTTGTTATGTGTATGATTTGAAAGAATGAGTTTAAATATATGTATATGATTATGAATGTATGTGTAGGTTAAAAAGTATATTGATTATGGTTTACAAGGATTATTAGTTAGATTCATGGACAAATGGATAATAGTGACGTGTTAAGAACCCTTTAGATGAATAAAGACTTTTGGATAAAATAAAAAGATTAGACTAGGAATGATGAATTATGATGTTGGATGCAAGTTCTTAAAAAAATGACTAAGTTAAAACATTATAACATGTTGAGAAGGACTTCAACGAAGAGATTTGGTTAATTTAAAGTAGAAAACTTGGAGATTAAATTCGAGGACAATGGAACGTTATAAAAGATATGTATATTGACAAAAAATGACGTTTCAAGACTTTGCAAAACAAATTATATAAAATAGATTTCTACGGGTAAAATTATGATTCATAAAGGTAAATTTATATAAATATATTTTGAAACCATCAAAAATAAGTTAAAATATCTTAAAATTTAACATTTTGAAACTCATAAATAAAATCACTTTCAAAAGAATATATATAAAGTATATTTATAAATCATATTATGATAACTTTAAATTTTTCTACAAATAAAAAATATAATATTTTGAAATAAAAATTCATTGAGAATCTTGTGTAAAATCAATATAAAATCATTAGGTAATTAATTAGAATTTCATGATATAATTATTAGTTTAAGAAATTGGGTTAGTCTTTATAAGAAATAATAGTAGAATTAGAAATAAATTTAAATATTATTAGATATTAATAAGTTTAATTATACGTGGGAAATAATTTATTAAATAAGAAAATGTCTAACCCTTTTAAAAATGAAATGATTTCTTGAAAACATCTACAAACAGTTTTAAAAGCGTTTTTATTTATAAGAGTCAAATAAGTTGGGTGAACAACATTATTGAACAAGTTTTGCGTTTATTAAAAGTAAGTTTTTCACATCTAGAATCGTGATTAGACCGGTGCAAGACGCTAAAAACTGAGATTTGAGTCACATCAAAGGTGAGTTCTTCGGTCCCATTTTAAATAATGTTTTATTTAAACTGTTTTGGGGGAAAAACATGAATGTTTAAATTATTTTTGCATATGATGGGTAAACGAGTATAATATATATTATGATGGTATAAGTTGAGGTAATAGTATCGGTGAATACTATTGGGCTCTAAATTCCCTCATAATCGTTAACCTCTGGGAGGCCGCAGACTATATTGGTAGATCTATCGGGTTAGAAGGGCCCGCTCTCGCGAGCAGTCGCGCTGGTCAGGTTGTTGCGAGGGAGTTTATATGTCTGGATAGTTGTGGGGCAACGACGTGTTTCTTGGCTTGATTATGGACTTATGACCTGAATTAATCATAGTACCTAGCTAGTCTATGTTGAGTATATTATCTCGCTACATCATATATTTTGTCCTGAAAATTGAAATTTTGCAATTTATGAAAACCCGAATGCTCACAAACTTTATGTTGACTAGTACTTTATCATGCTTTTCAAGATTATAGGTATGCTCGTTTGGGGAAATGATGGAAATGGGTCTTTGGAAAGATCAAACGTTTTATGTTGACTACTTTAAGACTTTAATGATAAATTTGTTGTTTTGTAAACTAAACTTGATAATGTAAGTATGTTGAATGTTTTATAATATAAAGGTAGTCAACTCATTAAATTTTAACGTTTGACTACGACCATTGGAATAATTCAAACTTCAATTACCACCACGTCACGTGACTTTCCGCTGCGATTTTCGGGGTGTGACAGAAGTTGGTATCAGAGCCAACGGTTATAGCGAACTAGAAAAGTTTTCTAAAGAGAAAAATCTAGACTATAACCTTTAAAAGTTTTTAAGATTCCAAAGACATTTCCATCTTCCGAGCATTACGCTAGGCTAAGGCGTAGAGCTGGCCTAAGTTATATCTAATGCTAAGAATTTAATTATTCATTTAGTATAGATTAAGTTAGCGTAATATGTTAGATTAATAAGTGCAGGTATATTATTCTTCTGTAGATGTCTGATCGAGTGAACTAGGAGGATGTACCAGATGTTAGCAGCAGCACTGAGGGTCCGTCATCACCCGTTTCCACCATACCATGGTATCACCCTTCTCAGCCTTCGTTTGCGGCTACTTTCTACCCGGGCATGGGAGACTCGGGAAACGGATGGATATCCGAGTCTGATGATGAGCATCCTGCACCTATTGCAGCTACACTCGAGCCGATTCCTGAGGCTCAGACTGAGGATGAGCATGAGGATCAGGCTCAAGGTGATGATGAGCCAGATGGTTTGACTCAGGGGAGTGAGATTCCGGCCGCAGTGACACCCGTTGCACCTATTTCTCCTATTCGACACCCACCGAAGATTCTGTCGGTGCACGAGAGGAGAAAGCGAAGGGAGTCTAAGAAAGTGATTGCTGATGATGAGTGCCTGCATGGAGAGCCTGCGCCCAAACGGGCCAGATCAGTGGTGTCTGATTATGAGTACTATGCGTGGATGGGCCTCGAGGGATGGGGTTCCTTCTACCTTTGAGGTGGGGGAATCATCTACCACTCCACGTAGGATTTCTATTGATGGTGGTCCTATTGAGCGTGTGGTGGCTACCCTGACAGCTCAATGTGTTCGTTATGAGAAGGAGTTACTTGGGATGAAGAAGAAGCTGTGGATTCAAGACGAAGTAGGCCAAGCTATGGATGGGAGGTTGATGACGATCGAAGAAGAAAGAGTGTTAGAGGAGAGTGCACTGAGTCAGATCCATTTTAGAGTGTCGGATCTGGAAATTAGTCTTTTAGAGACTAGAAACAGACTGACTCTGACAGAACATAGGGCTGATGCAGCTAAAGCAGCGTTGCTGGTGGCCCAACAACAAGCGATAGTGATGGGAGAAAGGATGGAGACTGCCGAAGCAGCACTAGTGGTGGCCCAACAACAAACAATGGTAATGGGAGAGAGAGTGGAGGCTGCCATGGCAATGGCTACATTTTGTATGATGATGATTTCTTACATGATGCACATGACCAGTGGAGCGCCATTTTTAGGTTAGGGGACGGGTTCAAGCCGGAGTGCTTGAGTATTTTGATCAGAACTTAAAACTCTTTTGATGTTACTTGGTGTTGGCCCTTAAACTAATTATTCTTTGATGATGACTTAACTTATGATTTGGGCACTTATGTATGAATGAACAACACGTTATTTTGAAGTTATGAAATTATTATTATTAAAATTATGATTACTGAATTGTGAAAATGATGTTACATGTGTGATTGGGAGTAATGAATTAATCAATTATTATAAGTCTCAAACATTAAACGATAACTAAACCCTTCTTTCCCTACCTGGATAGCAGAACTTTAAACATGCCACCTAGAACACGAAATACGTCGTCAAGCGGAAACCCTAAATTACCATCTACCGCTGAAGAATTAGCTCAGATAATTGCACAACATGTCAAATCAGCCTTGGAGCAACATGATGCTAACATAGCAGCTGGATCAAGAGGCGGACACGGAATGTCTAGCAATGGTTTAGGAAACGGCTCCAACATTGGTTCAGGTGTTGGTGCAAACAATGGTTCAGGATTGAATGGGAATCCAGGAAGTTCATCTGCTGGACAACTTCAAGGATGTTCATATAAAACATTCCAAGGATGCAATCCAAGAACGTTTACCGGTGCTAAAGGACCACTGGATATTATTCGGTGGATAGAGAAGATGGAAGTTGTTATAGCTATAAGCAACTGTTCTGAAGATCACAAAGTTAAGTACGCAACCTGTTCCTTCCAAGATGCAGCATTGTCCTGGTGGAACTCCCAACGTCAAATTTTGGGGAATGCCAATGCTTATGAACTCACTTGGGAACAAATGAAGGAGATGATGCTTTGTGAATATTGTCCCCGGAATGAATTGTAGAAAATGGAGACAGAATTCTGGAACCTCACAATGGAAGGTGCTGAGATACGAGCTTACACTTCTAGATTCAACGATCTTGCAAGATTGGTACCACGAATGGTCACACCGGAATACGTCCGAATTGAGAGGTATATTTGGGGATTAGCACCTCAAATAAGAAGCAATGTTACGGCCTCAAACCCTACCACCATTTAGAGTGCTATAGCTATTGCTCATTCACTAATGGATGATGCGGTGCGTAGTGGGACATTGATCTAGAAGGACAACCATGGAAAAGGAGTAGTGGAAATCAAAAAGAAGACTGACAAGTTTGAGAGAAGGTCATTTGATGGTAAAAGAAAATGGTTCGGAAGTTCCAGGAAACAAGCAAATGTCAAGAAAGGTTTCAATCAGAGGTCTGAACGAGCATATGTCGCGACTTCTAGCAATGGCAAGCAAAACAAAGAATATCAGGGGAAATGCAACAAGTGTGGATATTTTCATGGCGGCGAATGTAAAGTCTGCACTCGTTGTCACAAATTTGGACACTTAAGTCAAATTTGCCGGACTAAACCTGATGTTAAAATGACGGGAAGTGATCGCGCTTGTTTTGAGTGCGGTATCGTAGGTCATTTCAAGAAAGACTGCCCAAAGTTGAATGGGCCTAAGGCGAGAGGAAGAGCCTTTGAGATGAATGCTAGAGATGCGCGTCAGGAACCGATAGTGGTCAACGGTACATTTCTTGTTAACAATCAGTATGCTTCTGTTTTGTTTGACACTGGTGCCGATTTAAGTTTTGTATCCAAAGAGTTTGAACCATCATTAGGTGTAAAACCTTGTAAGCTAAATAAGAAATACATCATTGAATTAGCTAACGGGAAGAAAATAGAATCAAGTGAAGTAATTAAGAATTGCACCATACACCTTAATGATCGTCCCTTTAGCATTGATCTATTACCTGTCAAACTTGGGAGTTTTGATGTAGTCATCAAAATGGATTGGCTTTCTTAAAACCATGCTGAAGTAGTATGTTATGAGAAGATCATACGCATACCAACACTCGACAATGAAGTTTTAATTGTTCAAAGAGACAAAGGAAAACCTTCCTTAAAAATTGTTAACGTTATGAAAGCTTACGGATATCTAAATAAGGGACATCCAGCTTTCTTAGTAAAAGTTGTTGACACCAAGAATGAGAAGCGGAAAATTGAAGATATTCCGACTGTACGAGAATACCCAGAAGTATTTCCTGAAGGCTTACCAGGTTTACCTCCATAGAGGCAGGTTAAGTTTCAAATTGATCTTGTGCCCGGAGCTGCACCTGTAGCCCGATCACCATATCGGTTAGCGCCTTCTGAGATGCAAGAATTGTCAAAACAACTACAAGAATTATTAGATAAAGGATTTATTCGACCAAGCTTTTCTCCTTGGGGAGCACCGGTTCTGTTCGTTAAAAAAAGGACGGATCATTTAGAATGTGCATTGATTACCGAGAATTAAACAAACTTACCATTAAGAATCGGTACCCATTACCAAGAATCGATGATCTGTTCGATCAACTACAAGGATCCAGTTACTATTCAAAAATTGATTTACGATCCGGTTATCATCAATTGTTGATAGCAGAAGAAGATGTTCTGAAGACAACCTTTCGAACACGTTATGGTCATTATGAGTTTCTAGTAATGCCGTTTGGTCTAACCAACACACCTGCTGTGTTTACGGATCTCATGAATAGGGTTTGTAAACCTTACTTGGATAAGTTTGTGATAGTATTTATTGACGATATTTTAATATATTCACAATCCAAGGAAGAACATGAGAAACATCTTCGACTTATTTTAAGCATACTAAGAGAAGAGAAGTTGTATGCAAAATTCTCCAAGTGTGAGTTTTGGCTTCGAGAAGTTCGATTCCTCGGACATGTTATTAACGAAAAAGGTATCCATGTGGATCCGACCAAGATCGAAGCAATCAAGAATTGGGAAGCACCCAAGTCCCCAACGGAAGTACGACAATTTCTAGGATTGGCCGGCTACTATCGTAGATTTATTGAAAATTTCTCAAAAATAGCACAGCCACTGACTCTGCTAACTCGTAAGGATAGAAGATATGAGTGGAGTGCCGACCAGGAAGAAGCATTTCAATTATTGAAACAAAAGCTGTGTAGTGCACCTATTTTGTCACTTCCTGACGGAACTGATGGATTCGTAGTATATTGTGATGCTTCACGATTAGGTCTGGGGTGTGTACTAATGTAAAAGGATAAAGTGATTGCCTACGCGTCAAGACAATTAAAAGTGCATGAAAAGAACTACACTACTCATGATTTGAAATTGGGAGCGGTGATTTTTGCTTTAAAAATCTGGAGACATTACCTCTACGGAACAAAGTGTGTTGTATACACCGATCATAAGAGTTTACAACACATCTTCAGTCAGAAGGATCTAAATACGAGACAACGACGATGGGTTGAATTATTGAATGATTATGATTGTGATATTAGATATCACCCAAGCAAGGCTAACGTAGTTGCAGACGCTCTCAGCAGGAAAGAAAGAGAAAAACCTCTACGCGTACGAGCGCTAGAATTAACCATATATTCGGATCTCATTACTCAGATTCGTGACGCTCAAATTGAAGCATTAAAAGAAAAAAACTTGGAGAATGAAGTTCTGCGAGGAATGATCAAGGAGCTTATATCCAACTCCAATGACTTGATGCAGTTGGCAAATAGAGTATGGGTTCCAAAGTATGTAGACTTGCGTAGAAAGATTTTAGATGAAGAACATAGATCAAGATATTCAATCCACCCAGGATCGGATAAAATGTATCATGATATGAAAGAATTTTACTGGTGGCCTAATGTGAAAGGTGATATAGCTTCATATGTAAACAAATGTATGACATGCTCTAAGGTGAAGGCGGAATACCAGAAGCCATCTGGACTCTTACAGCAACCTATGATTCCAAAATGGAAATGGGAGTGTATAGCCATGGATTTTGTGACAAAATTACCACGAACATTGAGTGGTTACGAACCTATTTGGGTAATAATTGATCGATTAACAAAATATGCACATTTCCTACCTATAAGGAAACATATGGCATGAATAAGCTAGCCAACTTGTACATTAAAGAGGTGGTATCTCGCCACGGAGTACCAATCTCGATTATTTCTGATAGAGATAGTCGATTTACCTCGAGATTTTGGCAATCTTTACATGAAGCCATGGGTACTCGCTTAGACATGAGTACAACCTATCGTCCACAGACAGACGGTCAAAGTGAAAGGACCATTCAGACACTAGAGGATTTATTGAGAGCATGTGTGATAGATTTTGATGGGAATTGGGATACTCATCTACCATTAGCTGAGTTCTCATATAATAATAGTTATCACACTAGTATTAAAGCTGCTCCATTTGAAGCTTTGTATGGAAGAAAGTGTCGTTCACCTCTGTGTTGGGCAGAAATTGGTGAAAGACAATTAATTGGACCAGAAATCATTCAAGAGACGACAGACAAGATTGGGCAGATCAGAAAGAGACTTGAAGCAGCAAGAAGCAGACAAAAGAGCTACGCAGATAATCGAAGAAAAACCATTGGAATTTCAAGTTGGTGACAGAGTATTTTTGAAAGTATCTCCTTGGAAGGGCATTGTGAGATTTGGTAAACGAGGAAAGCTAAATCCTCGATTCATTGGACCATTTGAGATAACAGAACGTATTGGACCAGTTGCATACCGTCTTAATCTACCAAGTGAACTTGGGAATATGCATAACATATTTCATGTGTCCAATCTTAATAAATGTATGTCAGATGAATCATTAGTGATTCCACCAGCCGAAGTTTGCATTGATGAAAAACTTCATTTTATTGAAGAACCCATAGAAGTTCTAGATTGGAAGGTTCAGAAGCTCAGACGAAGTCGAATCAAATTGGTCAAAGTAAGACGGAGTTCCAAGAGAGGGCCTGAATTTACATGGGAACGTGAGGACCAAATGCAACAGAAGTATCCCCATCTGTTTAAATCCGAGCCTAATACAGATTCAGCAACGTAAATTTCGGGATGAAATTTCTTAAACAAGGAGAGACTGTGACAACCGGTCAAAAACAGGTCAACGCCAACTCAATTCTGTCAGATAATAATAACGTTTATTTATTATTTCTGACACTTTTGACTATCAGAAACCTTGATCCGTGTTTCATGCGAACCTCGTTGTCAATTAACCGGTTGAGACTAAGACTAAATTTAATATAATAATAATTACTAAAAATAATAAAATAAAAATTTGTGATGATGATTACTTGTTAGTCTTGCATGCAAGACAACTCATTCACTAACCTACACTCACACTCTACTTAAGCATCATCACACACACAACTACACACACACTAACCCTTTCACATTCCTCCTTCCTCTCCATTCTTCCTCTCCCATCGGTCACCACCCCCAACCGAACCACCACCCACCGCCACCCTCACCTTCCAGCCGAGAACCACCGCCCACCGCCACCCCCACCCCCAGTCGAGAGCCACTATTCCACCCGTAGCCATCAACCGCCGCCGCGTCACCGCCTGCCATCACCAACCGCAACCATCTCCATCAACCGTCGACTACCACCTCCTTCGCGTCAACACCGCGACCACCGACAACCACCTGCCGCCACCCCACCGTTCGCAACCATCACCTCTCCACCGCGACACTAACCCGCCACCCACCACCTTCGGTCACCTCACCGTCCCTCCTACACTCTATTTGGTTTTCATAACACTAAAGGGAGGTTTCATCTTCACTCGTTTGGGTCTAATCAAGAGGATTTTTTGAGTTAAAGTTGGGTTTAGGACTTGAAGGTGAAACCGGGTCTTGAAGAATCGTGAGCTAACGCTAGAAACCTTTGGTTTAGGCTTGAGGTATAACTATTTGGGTTAATTTATCTATATATGTTCATGCATGGTTGATCAAGATGGAGATCTTGATAAACATTGTTCGCCCGCTTAGTTGTTTTTGGAAAACTTATGTTTTGATGAATATTGGGTCTTTGATTTGGATTATAATTTTGAAAATATTAAGTTAGATAGCTCTAGATGATGAAATCTTGTTATGTGTATGATTTGAAAGAATGAGTTTAAATATATGTATATGATTATGAATGTATGTGTAGGTTAAAAAGTATATTGATTATGGTTTACAAGGATTACTAGTTAGATTCATGGACAAATGGATAATAGTGACGTGTTAAGAACCCTTTGGATGAATAAGGACTTTTGAATAAAATAAAAAGATTAGACTAGGAATGATGAATTATGATGTTGGATGCAAGTTCTTAAAAAAATGACTAAGTTAAAACATTATAACATGTTGAGAAGGACTTCAACGAAGAGATTTGGTTAATTTAAAGTAGAGAACTTGGAGATTAAATTCGAGGACAATGGAACGTTATAAAAGATATGTATATTGACTAAAAATGACGTTTCAAGACTTTGCAAAATAAATTATATAAAATAGATTTCTACGGGTAAAATTATGATTCATAAAGGTAAATTTATATAAATATATTTTGAAACCATCAAAAATAAGTTAAAATATCTTAAAATTTAACATTTTGAAACTCATAAATAAAATCACTTTCAAAAGAATATATATAAAGTATATTTATAAATCATATTATGATAACTTTAAATTATTCTACAAATGAAAAATATAATATTTTGAAATAAAAATTCATTGAGAATCTTGTGTAAAATCAATATAAAATCATTAGGTAATAATTAGAATTTCATGATATAATTGATTAGTTTAAGAAATTGGGTTAGTCTTTATAAGAAATAATAGTAGAATTAGAAATAAATTTAAATATTATTAGATATTAATAAGTTTAATTATACGTGTAAATAATTTATTAAATAAGAAAATGTCTAACCCTTTTAAAAATGAAATGATTTCTTGAAAACATCTACAAACAGTTTTAAAAGCGTTTTTATTGATAAGAGTCAAATAAGTTGGGTGAACAACATTATTGAACAAGTTTTGCGTTTATTAAAAGTAAGTTTTTCACATCTAGGATCGTGATTAGACCGGTGCAAGACGCTAAAAACTGAGATTTGAGTCACATCAAAGGTGAGTTCTTCGGCCCCATTTAAATAATGTTTTATTTAAACTGTTTTGGGGAAAAGCATGAATGTTTAAATTATTTTTGCATATGATGGGTAAACGAGTATAATATATGTTATGATGGTATAAGTTGAGGTAATAGTATCGGTGAATACTATTGGGCTCTAAATCCCCTCATAATCGTTAACCTCTGGGAGGCCGCAGACTATATTGGTAGATCTATCGGGTTAGAAGGCCCCCCTCTCGCGAGCAGTCGCGCTGGTCAAGTTGTAGCGAGAGAGTTTATATGTCTGGATAGTTGTGGGGCAACGACGTGTTTCTTGGCTTGATTATGAACTTATGACCTGAATTAATCATAGTACCTAGCTAGTCTATGTTGAGTATATTATCTCGCTACATCATATATTTTGTCCTGAAAATTAAAATTTTGCAATTTATGAAAACCCGAATGCTCACCAACTTTATGTTGACTAGTACTTTCTCATGCTTTTCAGGATTATAGGTATGCTCGTTTGGGGAAATGATGGAAATGAGTCTTTGGAAAGATCAAACGTTTTATGTTGACTACTTTAAGACTTTAATGATAAATTTGTTGTTTTGTAAACTAAACTTGATAATGTAAGTATGTTGAATGTTTTATAATGTAAAGGTAGTCAACTCGTTAAATTTTAACGTTTGACTACGACCGTTGGAATAATTCCAACTTCAGTTACCACCAAGTCACGTGACTTTCCGCTGCGATTTTCGGGGTGTACACATTCTTACTTGTTAAAAGGTAAATAACTGATGTTAACATAGTTATGAATAAAACACTATGAACAAACTAAAAGCTAATATTTGACATAATACATGCCATACGAAGGTTAATAAGGCACTTGTTAGCGTAAGGTGTACTCATATCAACTAGCCAACCGATCAAATAAAAACTATGCCTGAAAATTCAAAACAATTGATGATAGGGGGATTAAGCCATGAGGGCATGTGATTTTGCTTTAAACCAAAAATGTCAAGGAAAGCTTTTTATTTTTTTTTATAAGGAATTTCACCAATACAGAAAGTTAACACGTGATTAAGTCATAAGGACAGAAAAATTAATAAATAGTTATAGTTCAAAACAACATGATGTCAACTTATATGAAAAATCCAAATTATTTGAAAGAAATTATTTCGCTAATTTATGTCAACTTAAAAAAAATCCAAATCATTAATCCATACTTGCAACTTTGCAAGGTGTAAGAATGCAAAAATAACATTGACTTTTGCATCGACATAAATTAACCTTGTTTATCATATAGAAAAATTTAACTTAGCTTCGTTTTATGTTGTGTACAAAGAAAGGTTAAACCGCTTCGATCTGATACATGAAGTATTCTCATACATTTTATATGGAATGTTGTTTTCTATGGTAAACACATGAACTTATTCAAAAATCATATTTAAAAATGAATCTTATTATCATATCTTATTATCTTATTATAATAGTTCATCATTCAATATATTTTAGATATCAAAAAGATATGAATAAACCCGAATATGCCATGCAATCATTTCAAAATTATTTAACCAGAAATATAAATGTTTATGTATAATAAAATAAATATTAACCCCAAACAAATTACTATTATTCAAATGCTTACAATTTTCTTTTTATATTGACACGTTGATTTCTTTTAGGATACATATTGTTAGGTTATGAAATGATTGCGTTCAGACGTTTGATTCCACTGCAACAAATGCAGTCGAAAAACTACATTTGATTATCATCATCAACGTTTAATCTCTGCTACATGATCATCAGCTTCGAAATCAAACGCTACTTCATGCCGATGCGATCAATTCCAACTATAATTTGATCGATTCATCAATCGAATTTCGCAACAACGACACCCTTTTTTACCCATCGAAACCCTAATTTTTCCGTTTCGAGTTTGGGTATGGAGAGATCTGGTAGTAGCGACTTGAGCAGCATCAATAAGGGTTCTTCGTCAGGTGAGCTAATTTGATGTTTGTAGTTGATAGTTGCTGTTTGATCGTGTTGTTGTTTAGGGTTTGATTTCAATATGGTTGTGCTTTGAGTTGATTTCATTTGATTTCAATCGTGTTCTTATTGGTTTGTATGGTTTACTAGTATTTGGTTCTTAAAATTTATAAAACTGTGTTGGTTAATGGACAATTCGAAGAAATTATAGTACCGTGGGTACCCATAAGGACCATAAAGGCATAAACATAAATTAGAAGTGGCTTTATGTACAGTATTTGTGTGTGCGTGTGATCTTGTTTTCTAGGGTTTAGTGTTTTACTTTATCTATTGTTTAGTTATTTGAAGAATTTGATATATGTGTCTGATATACATTTTTAATTGATGGGCAGATGATAAACTTTTTGATGCTTCACAATATGCTTTCTTTGGGCGACATGATGCTATGGACAAGGTTGAGTTTGGGTGTTTAGAAGAAGATGATCATAATCCTTTAACTGGAGTTGCTGACGATGAATACCATTTGTTTGACCGAGAAGAGGTAAAGTTTGGGATTCCTAGAAAATCTGCTAATGGTTATCATACCTGCTAGTCATAAGTTGTGTTTCGATTGTCACAGACTCGCAACAGAGATCTTTTTAGTTTTTCATGTGCTTCATTTTACAACTTAGGGTTTAATTTGTGTACGAGTTGAATTGAATTGAGCAATGAGGTATGAAGTTAGGCTTGAGTGATTTTGCTACAATTTGGATGCAGCTTGACTTGAAATAACTTTTAGCTACCATACTCATCTTTGATCATCAAAGAGTTGTAATACTTGAATTAAGTTAAGCATGGCTTTATTTGATTTGTGAATTCAGCTTAAATTTAAATTTGAGCTTAAACTAAAATCTATATTGTAGATTCGTGTAATGCATGTTACAAGTTAGTTTCTTGGTGTCAGATAAATGTTTTCATATCACACTCCGCTTTGCTAATATAAGTAGCTGACCAATACTAGGCATTTTGGCATGGGTCTTCACTTTCTCAAAGAGTTATAAATAGACTTTTGGTGTTATTATGTATGTACTGAATCTTCTGTTTTCCCTTTGTTTATCTGTTTCTGGATTTTGGTTTTAAAGCTAAATGCCTGGCATGTCAATCAAACATTTGAAAAATAGCGTTGAACCACCCTGTTTTACTTGATCACCTGCTCACATATATTATTCCAGTACTTTTGGTTAACTTCATTAGAGCATTTTTTTGACTTGCGGTAATAACGTATCACATTTTATAAAATACACCATCTTTTTTCTACAGGAACCAGGTGTAGGATCTCTGTCAGATTTAGATGATCTATCAACTATATTTTCAAAGGTCAGCTTTCTTCAACTCACTATAGCTGTTTGCAACATCGTAATTGAGACTTCCATTTATATTACTATATACCCCACAAGTTTCCTTCAACACTCTTACTGTGTGCACATGTGTGTGTTTAACTGATTGTGTTATACAAATGTTTGTTTTGCAGTTAAACAGATCAGTTAGCGGGCCTAGACATCCTGGAGTCATTGGTGATCGAGGGTCAGGATCGATTTCAAGAGAAAGTGAGTACACATATAACCATTTTTTCTCTCAACATAGGTGTTTTAGAAGAACTTGTTATTTTTAAGCTTCATGTATTGCATAGTTTATTGACCACCTTTTTTCAGGTTCATCTACATCTGACTGGGTCCAAGATATAGATTTACCCGAGTGGTTAGATCAACATATATCTGACACTGAAAGCAGCCAGGTCGGTAGGAGGTGGTCTTCACAATCACATCTCTCAGATTCCAAACCATTGTACCGAGCATCATCATACCCTCATGAAAAGCACCAATTTTTCACCGAGCCTTTACTGGCACCCAGCTCATCGCTACCTTCATTTTCTCCTGGTAGCCATAATAATCTACCCTCGCCACGGCAGCATTCACATCTAAGCCGTCCATCTAGCATCGGTAGCCCCCATATTCCCTTTACAGAACCAAACCTTTCACCTTTAGGTGGACACCCTCTTTCCTCTCGTTATAGTGGAAACCTAACCCAACTGGTCCATCCAGGCTTAACCCAATACACTCAAGCCCAAAACCAATGGGCTAACCACACATTACATGTGGATCTTGCTGGACTACTGAATAACACTCTTCAACAAAAGTTGCTTCAAAACGGGCTCTTATCAACACATTTTATGTCACCACATTCTCTACGTGTCAGCCCGTTTGCACTCCAGCCATACTTATACAACACCCTCCTGTCTCACCCGTCACATTTAAATAAATACAGGTCGCCTGATACACAGAACCAGAAAAGTAAACAAAAGAGCAAACACGGGTCACGCATTTCCCGTCAGGGTTCTGATAACAGCTGTCAGAAGAGTGATAATAAATGCCGTGTACAATTCAGATCCAAATACATGACATCTGAAGAGATTGAAAGTGTTCTTAACGTGCAACATGCTTCGACACATAGCAATGATCCATATGTTAATGATTACTATCACCAAGCCCGGCTTGCCAAGAATTCTTCCAAAAACCGGTTCCACCCGGCCCACCTTAAAGATTCACCACAACGGGCCCGTAACGGTTCAGATTCGCAGCCTCATATTAATGTTGATTCACATGGAAGAGTTTCATTCTCTTTAATTCGCAGGCCACAACCGCTTCTTGAAGTGGTCCCGCCATCTGGTTCAGGTGATAACAGGTCTGAACAGAAAAAATCTGAGAAACCGTTGGAACAAGAACCGATGCTTGCAGCTAGAATCATGATTGAAGATGGCCTTTGTGTTCTTCTTGATGTAGATGACATTGACCGTTTCCTGCAGTCAACTCAGCCGCAAGATGGTGGTTCTCAGGCGAGGCAGAGGCGAAAGATTCTTCTAGAAGGCTTGGCGGCAGCCCTTCAGCTTGTAGACCCGCTTGGTGTGAGTTCAAACAAGTCTTCAGGACTGGGCCCTAAAGATGATATTGTGTTCTTACGGGTCGTATCTCTTCCAAAGGGTCGAAAACTTCTTTCTAAATATCTTCAACTTCTGTCACCAAGTAGTGAGCTGGCACGAATAGTATGCATGACAATTTTCCGCCACCTAAGATTTTTATTCGGTGGACTTCCGTCTGAACAGGAAGCATCTGAAACTGTAACTTCACTAGTGAAGATAGTGAAAACATGCGTAAGTGCAATGGATCTTAATTCATTAAGTGCTTGTCTAGCTGCTGTGGTGTGCTCTCCAGAACAACCACCACTTCGCCCGCTTGGCAGTCCCGCTGGCGATGGTGCTTCGATTATTTTAAAATCGGTTCTAGAACGAGCTACTCAGCTGTTAACCAGTGCAAACTCTGGCTTACAAAATCCAACACTTTGGCAGGCTTCATTTGATGCGTTTTTTGGGCTTTTGACTAAATATTGTTTAACTAAATATGACAGTTTGGTACAAGCTATGTATGCACAGGTGCCACCAAGCACAGAGATTGTGTTTTCAGAAGCTGCAAAGGCGATTAGTAGAGAAATGCCCGTGGAACTTCTTAGGGCAAGTCTGCCTCATACAGATGATAATCAAAGGAAGATGTTGGTTGACTTTTCTCAAAGGTCAATGCATGTTGGTGGGTTCAGTGGTCATCAAGGTGGTGGTGGTCAGGTCGCTCCTGAATCAGTAAGAGGATGACTAAGACCGGTGAATCAGTAAGACGACGACGAGTGCGTGGTTGCAAGATCTACATTCTCATCTGCCAGCTGAGGGTGGCTTTTTAAGGCCTATGGTGGTTGTAGCTTGTTCGTGGGTGGTTTATAATCATTAGATTATAAATACTGTGTGAACGAGAACTTGTTCCCCAGTACATCCGGGTCGGGTTAGTTGGTATTTGGTGGGGGAAAGGGGGTTCAAGGTGAATATTTTTAATGTTGTGATATATTGGGAAATCTGTCTGTACAGTTTCTGCAAGTTTGTTTGGATTTAGTTTACACCATTGCTTCTTTATCTTGTGTTAATTTTTTTTCTTTTTCCATCTTAATTCTTTATTCTGCTTTTGTCTTTGTAACAGGTGGGCTTTCAACATCTTAGAAGTTACAATGTGCTGGGTCTAACTCTGATTCTCAATATTAATTTGCCAACCACAATGTTTTTACAGACTCTTTTAAGACATTATCTTTAAAGAAAACAAAAGACTGCAAATATGGCAATTTGCTAATCATAGTGTCAAGAGAAAACCATATTCAAATGTCCAGCCAGACTTGAAAAACATACACATACGGCTACCTGGTAACATTTGCTGGTTCTAAGCCTGATTCTCAAGTAAACCTCGTATTAATCACAACCTTAATACTCGTTAACGTGCTAATACACAAATTTTGAGAAACAATGGCTTGAAGCCTTGAACCGGGCCTTTTAACCTTCAAATTCGTTTTGCTCGTTGTTTTGGTCCAGGAGAGTAAAATGGTAGTTTCCGTCAACTCTGCTACACACTTTCCTTTGATATCAGACTCATTCTTGACAAATGAAGTAATGTTCAAGCTTCATTGGTGGTTAATGGACCGTGATGTTAGTAAGTTCTTACATGTCTTGACCCATTATCATGCAATTGTGTGTTTGCAATTGAATGTTTGGGTTTTGGGTCAATCGATCCTCAGAATTATCTGTTTCAACCTTAACCACTTGTTATCCAACCCCTATGACCCAGCCCATTTGCCACCTCTAAAATAATATAATTAAACGGCCGTGTGACACACGCCCATTTGTTCCTGCAAGCAAGATTTCTGGACTGCTGATATATCACAAGATCAAAACTATCACTCTAATCACATACTCATGATTCATAAATAAATAATATACCAAGCCATGAAGAATGGGCTGGGCCCAATAGTATAGTTTTCTTCATTGTATTTAAAACATTGATTATCAATAAAAACAAATATTTAACACAAACACTGTTTACCCAACGTGTGAGGCGCACCCATTTACATATCCCAGTATGCATACTCTTCAAACATAGGTTATCAATTTTTTTGATTTAACTGGAAAATGGACCCATTGTGTATCACACCCATTGTCACTTCATTTACCTTCCGTAATTGCGGGGCGTTTCACTGTGACCAATCTCCGGTGTAAGAATACGTCTCTGGTCCGGAATCTTGAGAAAAAAAGGAACTAGTAAATGCTTAAGTGAATTGGTAGTTGAGACGTGATCAGGTATTAAGTATGATGTTATGTGTACGAGGTGTTTAAATACGCTTCTAAACTAAAACTGAAAATTTGATGTAAAATAATCCGACTAGATAATCATTATGTAGTTGCTGCTTGAAGTTGTGGCAATCAAATAATCGGATATTAATTATGAACATTTATGAGATCCATATGTAAACTGATCAAAGAGACATCTTATTAAAAAAAGGAGACATTTGGTGAGATGTATGTGAAAGGAAGAGTTAAATAGGTAATTTTATTTTACCCTTATATTACTAATTTGGTTTTGACTTATTACCTAACACGTTTGAATTCGATTCAGTCTGTCTAATTCAAATAATTGTATGCATGTTTCTACCATTCACTTATTTGTTTGGGGACAATGTAATATCTTGTGTTTTCGATTTCTTGTTCTCTCACCTATTGGTTCGGGACGATGTGTATTCCATCAATAATGATATTTTTAGGAATTCAATTTTCTTTCATATGATGTACCTTTTTTTTGAATAAAATATAAATAAATTTAGTCTTTTATATAAGCATATTAAAATTTTAAATTTTAATTTTGTAACACGCGTTTAAAAGAATAAATAGTAGGTTTCAAAAAGTTCTTTTAAACATATTATCTGCAGAAATTTCTAGTCATAAATGTTCATTATAAATACATAAAAATAGCTGTCACAAAATGGTCTAGTGGTAAAATTCTTTCAAAAAACTCATATTGAAACCTTATCTTGTATAAAAGACCAACAAAAGAAATGACCATTACTTATAGTACACATAGTATGACCAAATTTAAACATTTCATTATAAATCATTAGACGTTTTTGATTTGTACAATTGTACCCGACCTTCTTAAAAAAAAATTTCATAAAACACCTACACATTTGTCTGGCATTGCTAATATAAACTTAAAACTCAACTTAGACTTACAATATATAACGATTGTTTGGCCAACAAATTTATAATGATGTCAAAATAAAGCCTAGTTGCATTACAATTCCTTGGATGCTTCCTTGATTAATAAACCTTTGAATATAAGATTAATAACCAATTGTAAACCCATTATTAACTCATAATATTAATCTACCAATTAGCCATTATTCTTTGAAGCAATACACACTTCAATAAACTCATTTTATTCTTAACATGTTTGTTCATTTCCAGAAACAACATTCTGAATATAAAATCTAGGTACTATTCTAATAAATAAGATCTTAGGCTAATGGGAGTTATACCTAATTCTATAGTGGCATTAGTGATCCCCTCTCCCCACCCCCAATCAAAAGTGGTGTGGATTCAACCTTTACAAATGTAAGGTTATGTGGTGTTTAGAAGTAAAATATTGTTGTTAAAAAATTCACTCTATCATAGGCGTATAATGTTTCTTTTATCATGTCATGCAAGTTTATCTTTAAAGTATCAAGAGTAGGTAGAAAATAACAAGAGTAGGACATGTTTCTCTATAAAAAACTTTTGTGATCAAAGTCTGAAATCAAAGACTTTGAGTAAAGTTTTGACCTTATCCTCTTCATTACATAAACAAATGAGTTAATTTATTTTGCTTTCTGATATTTAACAAAAATCACCATTTTCTTTTAAAAGATTAGAAAACATCAATTTACCTTCAAAAATTTTATAAGTTGTTTCAAGTTCAGTCCAAAATTTTTTATCATTGTTTCAACTTAAATCCAAAATAATAAAACTTATGGATTGAAATTAAAATAATTTATACAACTTTTGAAGATAAATTAGTGTTTTTAATCTTTTATAGGAAAATAATTACTTTTGTCAAACCTTAAAAAGTAAAATTGAAATTAACTCTAAACAAATTTTCATAAACATAGAGAAATAAATAGAAACATAGAGAAATAAATAGAACATGTGTTTATGGTATTTCGTTTATCAAATGAACAAAGTTTTTATAGAGTGGTTTACAAATGGTTCACAGATTGTTCAATTCTCTTAATGCTTGTTATGGATAAAACACTATCGTAAATCAAACCATCTTTTATCTTTATAAATATAAAATAGGTAGAAATAGCAACACGTACACTCTTATATATAAATTAAAGTCTTCCCATTAATTGAAAGAAGTAAAAATGAAAACAAGTTGTTGTGTAGGGTCCCATAATAATACTATAATAGATATTTCCGGTGCTTATGCCCATGAAAAAGAAACTTGCTACCTATACATTTATGATTTATGGTCAACAACAACTTGTATATATATTCATAATCTTTGTCCACAATGATTAAATTTCAAAACACACACACAAAATGCACACCTCAAGGACATGTAGTTTTCTGCTCATTATTTCAGTAGCCATTTGCAGTTGGGGTGTGGTGGTTTCCGGCAAACCGCCGCCAACAGGCCGAGCATTGCTAGAACAAAACGCTGATCGCGTGTTCGGTCTTCCGGGGCAACCTCCTGTGAGCTTCAATCAGTATGCTGGTTATGTTACAGTAAATGAGAGTCATGGTAGAGCACTGTTTTATTGGTTTTTTGAGGCTGCAGAAAGCCCAAAAAAGAAGCCTCTCCTTTTATGGCTAAATGGAGGTAACATTTAATACTCTTTCTTTTACCTTTTTTAACCATGGTAAATACATTTTTCAGTAAAAAATTTATAATTTCATAGTCATATTAACTAGATAAAAATATTCGAATTGATTAATTACAAACAAACAAATGTAACTCACTAGTAGGGTATAATAAGGATGAGATGCGACCAAAACTTGTGACTATCTTATGTGATAAAGAGACTGTTTTAAAAGAGACACCTGTAAATATACATTGTTTAGTTACTTGAAATGTTTAGTTACTTGAAATGCTATTACTTTTTTTATTCAACTTGTTATTGTTGATCCCAATTTATTTATATGCCACAAATACCTTGGAATGTTGATAATATTAGGCAAGGTTATGTGGGTGTTTGGGTGCGTTTTTTTTTACCAACTTTTAACTTTTTAACTTTTAAAAAGTTAAAAGTCATTATATAATGTTTGGCAATGTGATGGTTGTGAGAGAAATAAGTTAATAAATCAGTTCATACTAACTTATTAACTTATTAAAAAAGTTAATAAGTCAATAAGTTGTTTTGAGAAGCAATCCCAAACACCCTTTATATATTGATAATTCGAAATGTATATGTAATTAATATGATAAATTAGATTTTTTTAAAATTTAGTGCTGTTTAATTATAGAATTAGATAAAGATTAATCTGTCTCATATTATAATCCGATAATCAAATCGAGTCAATTGATTATATTTTAAAATTTTGAAGATTTTGTCTTAATTTGATTAAAAAGAACGAGAATAATGTAGTTCACGTACTTGTGAGAGTATAAGTACTTAGCAAATAATTAAATTTTGTTTTGATGCTATTATTATATAACTTGTCTCTTGGTTAAGTGTAAAGCTCGCCAATTATGATTTGACCATGACCCTGAAAAGCATTTGAAAGCCAACACATTTTTAATTAGTTAGATATCCAATGCGATATCGTAGTGGTAAAATGATATACTTTTGTAACATGTAATATCATGCTAACTATTTGGGTTCGATAAGTTATATCTTTAGCTAGATACGTTATTTTTAGAAGGGTATGAGAGGAAGGAGTAAAAGTAAGATTTAAACCATATATTACTGATAGAGTAGAATATGGTGTTCAATATATGACCTTGAATAAAAAATCGACCCCAAAAACCTAAATTAATCAAAATTAAAAATAGCTAATGGACGGATCAATATATTTAGTTTTTTGATATTAAATTGAGTGACACGTCATGTTGTCATGCCAGAATGAATTGCTATAAGAGTTAAAACTAAAACATTTAAAATAAAAATAAACAATTAACACCTTAACCAAATAATAACTTCATTAGATGTTATAAATTAACAATTTTAAGGTTGTTGGCATCTTATCTGTCAAACTCCTTTTGTCACGCATGACGCAATTTTGTTTTATATGTTGTAAGAATTATAGAAATAAGAGTATGATTTTGATATTAGAAAAGACGTTTACTTAATAATCTAGAACGTGGGAGAAGGGGAAAGAAGCTAGTGGATTTATGGTCCTAAACTAAATTTGGACAAAATAATAATCTTGTGGAGACCAATTTTGTTGAGCATCGTGTGAGTTAAGCGAAAGCCTACGTGCAAAGAATAACTAAGAAGATAAGAACATAACATGATTTATTTGATGTGTACGTTTATGATCGAACTTTTTTTTGTTTTTTTATTCTTATGATTATTGATTTTTAATAACTTTTGTAATGAAATCAGACGATTTTTTTATAATAGTTAAATTGGAGTTAATCATTTGTTTCTAAGTACTTTTCTATCCGTTGATTATAGTTCCAAAAAACAAAGATCGACGCTTCAAACCATATGAATAGACATATATCCAAAACTTTCACGTTTTGATGAATAATCAAATTTCACTTGTATAAAGTATCAATATATCTATTACATATTGTATTACAACTTCAACAGTACTATATTCTTTCACAATTTTAGAATTAAATTGATAGTTATATACATTTGTGAAAATTGTTTGATGTTTTAAACATAGATATAATAGACAAAATGTCACGGTCTATAAAGAGTAATGGAATCTACAAAGTATCAGACGATAGAGCTCTCATACTCTCATGTAAATTGTTATGTCTCCACTTACTTTCAACGGCATGTTACCATGACCACGAATCCACGATTCAAAGCATATGCATGTCCTTTTCAGCATCAAGGACCAACCTCATGTAATTTGCGTAAAATTGTTTACCATCACTTAAAAATGAAGTATTAACGTTAACTTGATATATAAAAAACTATAAAGTACAACTAAAACGAATAAAATAAACATATATACATGTAAGCGTAGGAACTCTAGACACCCATTTGTTTACCATTCCTTAGGTTAACAATGATTCTCGCCCTTTAAGTACGCTGTGCCACTTGTCAAAATAATGAACCTATAACCGTATTGAAAAAACTAACATGTTTTGACAGATCTACACGTAATAAAAAAATTGAACACCATATTGCCAAATCCAAATTTTTCGCCTTCCTATGTTTGAAAGCTCTACAAATCCAAAAACATTGTGTGTCCATCTTGAGATGATGGTTTCTGATCATCAACATTACAATTGCTACCACTTGCATTTACATACATTCAATATTTGAGTTATAAATCGATCTTGAAATTATTATAAATGAAGAAATATACTATCTTGTGATGGCACTATTCATCATTGATAGAAATGTACAAAAGAATTTGGTCCCCCCTAACCCCCCACTCCAATCTTATTGAGACCACTTTGCTATATTCTTCCAATTAATAAATTTGTTATAAAAAATTATGTGAATAACTTGGGAGCAAAATGTCATTAACTAAGAATTTAAAGATCTTGAATATAATTATCCTTTTAAATGATTTCATCTCATAAGTATTCATTATTTGACTTATTAAGATTAATAATGTAATAATGTTTTGAGAAAATCATTAGAAGATATTTCTGTCTATGATTTTGTACATGAACAGTTGAACTTTCTAGCATGATGAGATTGTGATACAACGTTGTTATCATTCTTTAATAAATCTTTCAAACTTCTTGTGTGATAAAGCATAAAGGACGTTATTTAAGAAAGGCCTTTTGACCCAATAAAATGGTTGTCATTTTTTAGGCCCACGCAATGTCTGACAACGGCCCAGCAAGCCTCATCCTCTAAACTCTAAAGTCTAAAAACAACTGATTGAAAAATCGTCTTTTAAATTCTTTTTTTTAATAACAACAATCATACTCCTTAAAATATATTCCTAAAATCCACCTAATTATTTATCTTTGATGCTTGCAACCATACCATTTTAATAGAGATAAACACGAGATGCAACTGTTAAAATAGTACGCAATATTCGGTTAGTATAAATGAAATAAGATATATACTTAAGTAACATATAAAATAGTTTTAATTAATATAGGAAGGATCTTAATTTACGAAATAAATAAATAACATAATTACTCAAGAAAATATATCGTCAAGACCCAGTCGTAATGATATTGAGTGGTAATAAGATAATCATAACTTAAAAATAAACATATTATCATGTTAAGAGAGTGATTGTAACTTGTAAGTGTTCATAAGAGCATTCATAACCCGCTCCTCATTTCTATATGAGTGGGTGTTTTATATTATAGGGGATGATTGTGAGTGGTTGTAAGTGAAGAAGAAAGAAAATTTATGAGGGTTGTATCGTATTTTCTCAAATATTTTTAAAAGTGTTTGTAAATGGATGAGAGAGAAAATGTAATAATAAAAGTATGAAAAAATATTATTTAATTGAAAATGAAAGAGAAAATATAGTAATATTTAGTGTAATTACAGGGATGAGGATGAGAAACGGACTGTGAATGCTCTAACAATTTATATCTAATGTTTGGTGTGGAAAGGCTGTCATATCAAACGTCTTATAGAGATGACCGTCACAATGTCCACTATTATGTTTAAAAGCATTGTTGTATACAAGATTTTCTTTTTATATACGTTTGTAAAATTATGCATGACTTTATGGTATTCACACTTAGCTTTTGAATTATAAAACAGGCCCAGGATGTTCCTCCATTGGCTTTGGAGGGTTGGAGGAGTTGGGACCTTTGTAGTTCAAAAGGGCAAATCAAAGCTTCTTTTGAACAATAATGCTTGGAACAAAGGTAAAAGAAATTAATAAAGCTAATGATCATTTATATCTTTATTGTAACCGTTTGTTTTATCGTCATAGCTGCGAACTTGTTGTTTCTCGAGTCCCCGGTTGGTGTAGGATTCTCGTACACCAACACCAGCAGTGACCTCAAGCAGCTCGGTGACAAAGTTACAGGTATGTTTTGCCACACAGACACATACTATATGTCTAGCTATATAGGAGTTGATTGGTTTAACTAGAAACCAGTTATTTATATGCATTGAAAAAGCTAACTTCATGGGTTTGATGACTTTAACGTATTAAAACGTCATCTTTTTAGCGTAAATTGCATTATACCTTATGACATTGGTTTGCTAGCAAAATATGAATGAATCTTAATGTGTTTTCCACTATGGGTTCTTAAAAGTAATAACTAATTAAACACGCTATACATTTTCAAGAGTTAATTATATAAATGGTCCATGTGGTTTATTTAAAATAATAGGTTTGGGTACTAAGAGTTTTTTGTAACAGGTTAAGATAGTGTGTTTTAGTTTTTGTAACGAGTTAAGGTTTTAAGACTAACAGACGTTAGTTATGCTGTTAAATTTAAATGAAAAGACTAAAATACCCTTTGAGGGATTACTTTTGTAATTTTACATCTTTTTTTTATTCAAGGACCATTATTGTAATTAAATATAACTTTAAAAAACCCAGCCCCCTTTCCCCACCAGCCACCATCACCACCGTCTACCCACCATCACCACCATCTATCCACAACCACCACCATCTATCCCCATCAGCCACCATCTACCACCATCGGCTTGTCCTACTGTTCACAATAAACCACCACTGAAAACCCTAAAATCATCAAAAGGGTAAACCACTACCATCTGGCCACCATCATCGGCCACCATCACCACCTGAAATTGATGTGTGAATGATGGTGGGTATGAACTTAGATGTGGTTGGAGCTTCGATTTGGAGTATTGGACTTCAAATCGAAAGTTCGTATAAAAATGGGAAAGGGGAAGTTAACAGGGATCGACAGTGGTGGTGTTGGTGGTTGCTGGTGGCTGGTCGGTTGGAAGATAATATGGGAAAGGGCCGAGGGTGGTGGTGTTAGCGATTGGTGGTGGGTGGCCGGTTGGTAGTTAACTGGGGAAAAGAAAGGGGGATTTGGTGATGTGGGTGATGGTGATGATGATGAGGATATCGAGACAGAGATGGATGACGGTGGTCTGAGGGCAGTGATGGCCGTTGGTGATGATGACAGTTGTGGCGGGCGGTGGTGCCGTGTTCGACGGTGGTGGCCGTGTCCGGCGGTGGTGGCAGGCGGTGGTGCCAGGACGTTAGATATATATATATATATATCGATGTGTGTGTGTGTGTGTGTATATATATATATATATATATAGAGAGAGAGAGAGAGAGAGAGAGAGGGTTATATATAAATATATTATTTTAGTTAAATTACACAAATAGTCCCTCTAATTTACATAAATAGTCATAAAATATGAAAAGACTAAAATACCCTTAAACTTAACAGAAAATCTAACATCCGTTAGTGTTAATACTCAAACTTGTTATGAAATTAAAAGTGAGTACTCAAACATGTTACTTTTTTTGCTTAGTACCCAAATCTATTATTTTTTATAAACCACAGGACTATTTACGTAAGTAACTATATTTTCAACGTCGGTAACAATGGTAATCGATGTTTGACCAGCCCAAGACTCGTACACATTTCTCCTCAAGTGGTTTACAAGATTTCCACAGTACAAACCCATGAATTCTACATTGCTGGTGAAAGCTACGCAGGTAATGCATTATATCAGCACTAAGTATAGTTGCATGTTATTACGGTTTTCGTAGTTCTCTACTTAAATTGATTCTGTATTAAAAAACCTGCGCGTATATATATATATATATATATATATATATATATATATATATATATATATATATATATATATATATATATATATATATATATATATATATATATAAAAGCAAAATGAATATAGTCGAATGCAAGATCATCAACAGACCGAAGAAGCTAACATACATATATGCATAAACTTCTAGGGCACTACGTTCCACAGCTGGCTGAACTTATATACGATAAAAACAAGATCATTTCCGAGCAAGATGGTATAAATTTCAAGGGAATTATGGTTAGCTAGCATGCATCCCCTCACTTTTCAACAAGTTTACTAGTTTATTTCGCTCAAATGTGTTTAACACACATGAAAATGTAGATTGGGAACGCGTTGTTGGATGACGAAGCTGATCAGACTGGAATGATCGACTATGCTTGGGATCATGCGGTGATATCTGATCGTGTGTATCGTGATGTACAGACCAAATGCAACTTTAGTGACCCCAAGTCATCTATCGATTGCGATTTAGCATTGAGTGCATACTTTCAAGTGTACAGAATTATCGACATGTATAGCTTGTATGCACCATCGTGTGTCGATGCTACTTCTAATTCTACTCAACGTGCTCATATGCATGGAAATGTCTCCCCGCGGACTTTCTCCAAGCACGTAATTACTCATTGTCACTTATTCATACAAATGTCCCCGTGGGGACATCTCATGCAAAGTGTCTTTTATAAATGGTTAATAGAAGTAGATTAAGAACCGTTCTTAAAAAATACTTATTTACTTAGACCATATTTCTTTTTGTAGTAAAACTATTGAAAGTTTGAAAAATGATTTCTGCAATCAATTTTATATTTGGTCGCTAATTTTGCGACGATGTCAATTTGCAACTTGTTGCAACGAAATACTGTTGGAGAGGCCATCACAAATAGCGACACAATTTGGTTGAAAATGGCGGTGGGAATGTGGTTGGATTTGTAGTCAAACATAACAAAATTTGACAGTTTTTTCCCTAACATCTGTCGCAAAGTGATTTTCGTCACAAAGAATTGTCGTCAAGTTAGCGACAAAGGTTTATGACCGTTTCATTCGGTTGCATATCAGTTGAGAAATTGCATGGCGACGGTTTTCCTACAAGCTTTTGTGACAGTTTTTTTCTGTTTAAACTTGATTATAGAAAGCATGGCACCTAAAGCCAACCGGTTACGACCCATGTCAATCCAAATACACCGAGTCGTATTTGAACAAGCCGAATGTTCAAGCCGCGCTCCACGCGAATACAACAAAAAATCCTTACCCATGGACGCATTGTAGGTAACTTATCAAACGATCCCTTTTGTTCATTTCAAAAAAATTGTGGTTTTGCTTGTTTTAATTAACGAGCTATATATGTACTTTGAACAGTGAGGCTATAACATTATGGAATGATGCTCCTGATTCTGTACTTCCAATCATAAAAAAGCTTGTTGCCGGAGGTATTCGTGTTTGGGTTTACAGTGGAGATACTGACGGAAGAATTCCGGTGACATCTACTAGACTCTCGTTGAGAAAACTTGGATTGAAAACAGTTGAAGAATGGACTCCATGGTACAGTAAAAGTCAGGTAAGAGATATTACTTCACTAAGAAAAAGAAAATAAAAACATGCTAATAAGTTTGACAATCTGAATGGTAAAATGATATACACCCAATCAAAAATTATGAGTTTGAATCACGTAGAGTTCATGTTTGTTGAATTTATTAGTAGGATAAGTGTATTATATAGAGAGTGTGTTTTCAACGGTGAAAAATTTTAATTTAACAGGCAAAAGCGTTGTTTAAAACCAAAACCAATCATCATCAGTAGTTTATCAGATTCAATCGTTAAGCTAAATACATAGAAAAAAAAGATCATTGGAGGTGAAAATATGCAAATTAATCTAAACAACCATCACAAGATGACTCAATGATTGGACATCTAAACACTTTCTCAAGAGACCAAGTTTAAACCTTTTATACGTTTTTGGTAGACCATTGTTTTTCAAAAATTTAATTTATTTATTTGGATTGTGTTTTTTCTTCTACAATATCACAATAAAATTTTATAACTTTGTTAAAATATTGGCTATCTTCAAACACTCTGTCTTCAAGCGTAAGATCTCGAGTAGTTTAAGTATGGCCCGACTCGATTACAAAGTAACACATATACTTATAAGTTGACTTCAAGATTTATAATTTCCAATGTGCTTATTGGTGACTTGATAAATCAATAACATTTATGTTCTTTTTGAACGACAATAGGTTGGTGGATGGACGATTGAATACGATGGACTGATGTTTGTAACGGTTCGGGGAGCTGGACATCAAGTTCCGACTTTCAAACCTAAGGAAGCCCTTCAACTTGTTAGGCACTTTTTATCCAATCAAAAGCTGCCATCTGTACCCTTCTAGAATTTGTGGGACCAACTACAAAATGTATAATGATATTTACATAATATCAATTAATTTATACACCCACAAAAATGCTCGTGGGTTTGCACCATCTCTTTATGCATATTGAAGAAGTATGATACCAAAAGTACGTGGATCGAATACTTGACCCAGGTAATAAGGGTCCAGTATGTCTAAATGGCAATATATAATCTTGCATAGTGATCGCCTAAGTGGCAATCTAGGTAGCTTATAGAGTTACATATTTCATTATTTCATTTCGGATGATTGGCCCACGTGGAAAGTAATAACCGATGGGAATTAAGATGCCAATGTCAAGACAGTTGCAACACTTTGATAGTGGCATATAACAAAGATCTACTATATATATGTCATGGAGATGACATTCATTCATTCATACACTCATCCTCCTTAACTAAGCTCTCTACTTTACAGTAGTCTATGTGCATGTGGTAGAACTCTAGAACTTAAGGCAAAAGTGGCTTATGAGAAGCTAAAAGTGGGAGAGGGTGAAAATGGGTGCCATCAGGGTTACAACTGACGGTGTCGTCTATCAATCTATCAAATGGATCTCTAGATGCCACTCAGATTTGATATCATGAGTATTTAAAAACTTGTCAAAAACCTGACGTGACCATATAACTATGCACCTAAGAAGATCGAACTTATCATATTGAGAATTTTCTTTGATTTGCTTTCCTTTGCCTTGAGAAGCCATGGCAAGAGGACCAAGACAAACATATCTTTAGCTTTTACAACAACACCTAAAGTTGTTTTAGATAATTTTTTTGTCTTAGGCAAGAACTATGTGATGTATGATGGTTTAATGCAAGTGTGATTGGTTCATATTGCAAGTGTGAGGTAAGGTTTGCTTACATCCATCCTCCAAATCCCGTTAGTAGTTTTGTTATGGATGAAATGTACTGGGTATGGTTGTTATTATTGTTGTTGTTTTGTCTTAGACATGGTTAGAACCTATAACCTATTAGTTGTGACACTAACAGATAAAGATTTGTTTTAGTATAGAAGAAAGAAGGAAAGTGACCTATCCAGTATTTATAGGATACCACATTATATTCGGATATCAAAATTCAAAATATTTACTATGGTTGGGAAAGTAAGCACGAATAAACAAGTGAGTGAAGTGACACATGCAACCGTCACTACAAGAAACAAGAAAAACAATTGGCGCATGGATAATTGCAGTCATCGTGTTAGGCCAACGTAATGTAGCATTAATCATGCTCGGATTAAGTAGACCACCAATTCCATTCCATCTAGGCGAAAGCATTTGTTTCGACATTTGCACCATCCGTGGGACCCACACGTGCAATTACTCAACTGAACTCTCTGAGTACGACAACTAATAGTTCCGCTTTTAGAACTCCATGCTGCTTCTAATCCACTTGTGTTACGGGAGGCAACATTTTCAACAATTATCCAAGCTAATTCCATTTAGGGCTGTTTTAAGAACTTGTGCCTTATGGCCCGTTCGAAGCTCGCTGCTTGTGGTTTGTCTGTAAACGAATCGAGCCGACCCCTAGCCAATGTACGCTCGACTCTAGGCTCACTCGTTAGCTAGCTCACTCATTTGGCTTGTTTATATTAAATCCTAAATATAATTTGCATAAATTATAACTCAAAACTATAAGATATTATCTAAATTAAATTTTAGTATCAGCCTAGTATTCAAATAGACCATAGCCATATGACATTTTGGCACTTTTTTAATTAAAAAAACAAATATAGAAATGAGTAGATGATCATAACCTATAAACTACCTTTCTCATTATAGAATACCATGTGAAATTATGTGATGGTGTAAGCATTCATGCATCCATGCTATTCAAGATTCCTTAAAGTTCTCAAATACTTTAATCTTTTGAGTTTTAAGATCAAAGCAGTCAGCAAATTTATTACCTCAAGGATTGGATTCAAAATCCAGCATTCTCATGTTCCTTGTTCTCATCACAATTCAACACATGTTGTCTCTCCAAATTGATTCCTGCTAACCAAGAACATAGAATGAATTACAAACATCCAAATAAGTTGCCTTCTAGTTTTTAACCATCAATAGTAGAATTAGAATTTTGCATGTTTGGACAATTATCTTATCATCAAAGTAAACAAGTCAGAAGAGGCCACACAAAGTATCGCTTACATCTTGGGGATGAACTTATCCTCCAATAATGCCTTTTCTAATCTTTCCTCAAATGGTGTAGCATGCCATCTAACCTTCTGATCCTACAAAGATAAATGTCATTGCGAGTCATAATCACTGGTCGTGAAATCGACTAACTAAAGATTAGATTAAGATAATGAACAAAGTTCACCTCACTGTACTTGTTAGTTGTATTAGGGATTCCATTACCATCCCCCCATTTGGGTGTAAAAGAAGTTTCATCAGCATTCCAGTCAGAAGTAACCACACCCAGTATAGGCCTATCCCCAGGAGTTTGACCAGTCAAACTTTGGTCAATGCAGCCTTCATGGTTTGACTTTGGGGGTAGCCATGATGACAGAGTAGGACACACATTTAACTCCTTTTTGGTTTCACTTTCTTGTAGATTTACTTGGGATTGGGGGCTTTCTTTATCAGACTGCTCAATACATTCTTCTTCTATTGGTGTATCTAATTGAGAAAAGTTTCTAGGGTTTATCCCTGAGTACACATACTGAACTCTGATCCTTGGATTCTTGCCATATGAAGGGAAAACCGTGCCAGGTGTTTGCATATCATCGGTCAATTTTAGAGGAGTTGGGTAAGGTGATGGCTTTGGAATGGTGTGATCAAATGGTGATTCATATAGCTTTAAGGGTACTTTAATAACTTTAGGTGATGAGCTGTTTGATGACATTGAACATGAATCACTCTGGCTTTCAAAGTGAACAGATTTGTTTTTGCAGTGTGTGCTTGCAGCAGGTCCAATCTCAAAGCCTTCAAAAGAGTTGCTAGAGATGCTATCTTTGTTTTTCAAACTAAAGATATGGAACACATGATTTTGAGCTACTGGTAATGATTTGTTTATGAGGAAAACAAAATGAAAAAAGGTAATAATTTTTGAGCATTTGATGGAGGATGAACTACCTGTTTGATGAATGTGATGAAGACTCTGATCCATTCTCCCATTTCCGAGAAAGTGTGACTGGAGACTGCAACTGATCAGGTTGCTTCAGTAATGCCTCTTCGATAGCAGTGTTTGGAAGCTGTGCATTAGATGTTGATTCCGTATCTCCATTAAGAGGTTGTGAATCTTTTGCTTTCTCAGTTCTCCGGAATTCAACTGGAGTTTGGGGTAAAGTGCCACAAGCTTTGAGAAATTTTGCCTGCATAAGTTATAATTTAGTTCTTCCGAAGTCTAGATTTAAAGCCACAGTGACACAATAAATCATATGAGCAACTCAGATTCAACCTTTCTCTATGATACTTGGAGTAAAGACATGGCTCTTATCTAAAAGTCTTATCAAACCTTTTCAGAAATAATACTCAACTTCCCTCTATGGATTTGCTTTGCTATTGTATTGTTGTTTGACTTAAATGCTGATGTAAAGGTGATTAGCAAATCATTGTGTTTCAACTTTCAAGGCTGAGGTTAAAACTTAAAAGTGAGAGACAGAGGCTTTGAGCTTCATGATTTACCTCAAAGCGGAATGTTGAAAAGATCAAATTTGAAGACTCGAGACTTCAACAACTGAACAAAGCAAGTTTAAAGGACAACTATTGTCTTGTACAGTTTTCTCTCTTTCATGAAATTTAATTCATTCATTTTAGAAATTCTCAAGGAAGTCCATTCTGGACTTTTGTAAAACAGACATCTAGATTACTGAAAACTGAGTGAAGGGCATATAGTATAGCCTCATCACAAGCACTAAGAACACATATTAGAGACAGAAACTAGTAGAATAGTAACAATGCTGTTGCACTGTTCAAAGTAGGTATATGGTGAGAGTTGAGACTGCAACGTTACCATTGCAGTAGCATAGAATTTGGGTAATTCATCTCATTTTGATGTCTAGATTACAAACAGAATGGCAAAGAAATATTGTTGATTAAACGAAAGTAGTAACACTGCCCCTGATGGAACGAAAAACTTATGATGTTGTAACCATGGTAGATAAGGTCAATTGCTCCACAGTAACATCAACACAACAGAGATAAATAGTCCTTCTTAGGCAGCATTGCTGGTGCTCTTGCAGCATGTACCATCATTTTACAGTTTGAAAATCTGTCTAAAAACATCATATAAATTATTACCTCAGCCCTTAGCTCATCATCCAATAATAGAGATCCTGTAACACCATATCTCCCATCCTCACATTGTGACAGATCTCTATCTTCATCTGTTGATTAATACAACCACTCAATCAACACAAATTCTGAAATTGAACAAGAAAATCACATTTCTTACAGCCACAATGCACTATTTCAGAAAACATCTATAACGCATAATTTAAGTTACAAACCTACAAAATCGCCAAAACCTTAATATCATTATTCAGTTACAATTGCGTGCGTCACTTTTACATAAACAATTAGATCAAACTTCATACTAAATTAAGAAAATGATCTGATAAATCCACTTCAAAAATCTCCAAAACATGAAGTATAAGGCTGAGAAGTGATCAATTACCTTCCTGAGGTAGTAGAGACCACACGCAATTGCTAGCCAGAGGATCGACATCGTCAGGTTCCTGAACGCCGAAATGAAATCCACAAGTCAAAAACAACAAAATTAGTTCAATGTTCTAAGCTATCACCTTGATTTCCAACTCTAACCTTAGCGATTGCAGTGGTCCGTTGATTGAAGCGATTAATCTGAGTGCGATGATCATCTCTGATTCTGAAACAGCAGGAGAAACACGCCATCGCTCTGCGAAGAAACTCTACAAATTCACAAGAAAACAATGAGAATGACATCGAAAATACAGTATTCGTACAGATTAAGAACCCTAGATATTGAGTGATTTGTGTGAGTAAGTGAACGTTGGCTGTATATATTTTTGGAAATTTGAAAGGGGGAAAACGGACCAAGAACGAGGGAATACGCGATTTGACTCACGTCCATAATTTCACTTTTCTTTCGGTTTTTCCTCATCTGTTTCAAGTTTCAACATCCTTGTATTAGGCTTAAATTAAGGATTTAATGGGCTTGGGCTTGGGCTTGGGCTTGGGCTTGGGCTTGGGCTTGTGTCACACCCTCAAAATCCACACACGGGGTTTTACCGCGAGGAGTGTAAACAAACCAGGATCACAGTCATCAGTTACTCAGAACGACTCTATATGAAACATTCAAGCAGAATCAGAGTTTAAAACATTAAAAGTATGCGGAAGCGTTCAGTAAACATTATAACCCAAAATCATGCAACACAATATAAAATGCGCAAACACGCGCCCACCGTTGTTCAAAACAAATACATAATTATTTCAATTGCAAAAAAAAACCACAATTGTTCTCAACAATGCAGACCCAAATTGCTGACCCGTGAGTGCTCCTAAGCTTTTCATTAACCACGACCTGAGAATAGCATACTAAAAGAGTCAACACAATGGTTGGTGAGTTCAAGAGTTTGCGTAAAACATAACAGTAACAGTTATAAAACATAAGAGTGCATTGAATTAGATAGCTAGTCTAAATTCACAAGTAATAATCGTAGTGATTTCGCGATCGAAGCTGACAGTGTTTCGTTTGATTGCCTCCCGTCATGACTTACTAGGTCGTGACACCATGTGTTAGGACAATATTGTACCCGTTTGACCTCGAGTCGCATAGGTGGGGCTTGTCAAACCCAGTAGTACTACCCAAGATTTCCCGCTAGTTTCAAATATTAACGATCCGAAAGTGTGAGGACTTTCATAGTATATCGCACTATACACAACTTATAGTCAATAAAGCTTTTTAGAACGAGTATGCTATCTCCCCCAAAAGAGAGTGTAAATAAAGTGGGACATGAACTCACCTCGTGTGCACACGAATGATATTAAAGCTAACTTGAGAGAGAGAGGAAAGACAACCTTCAGAGGTTACCTAAAACACGCAAGTACATGAGTACGTGTACATAGAAATCATTAACAACCCTAAGTGCCCAATAAACACATTGAACAAAGGTTTTAGAAAAACAAGACTCATTTGACCTAGTTGACCCGTTTGACCCGTTGGTGACATTATTGTTGAAATCCCATTTAATCAAGCATAGCAACTCATCATACACGGTTATCATACAAGTTGTTCCACATATATCACCTCATCAACCACTTGTTCTACCAAGATCATCATACAACTTAGATTATCATACAACTCATAAGAATCTCAAGTAGTCAACATGTTCAACACAATTATAATTACATCACAACTAATACATCATATATAAAGTCTAATCATGTACAACATGCCATGTGAAGCCACTCACGACTTCACACCCTAAACCCTGCCAATCCTACTAAGTAGGGGCCTCAGATTCGCACGCGTGTATGAAGATCATCATCATATTATTCAACAAGATTCATGTCTATCAACATACTCAGAAATGATCTATTACAATCCCAAATATGATCCTATAATCTCCTATCATAAGCCATCATCGTGTATAATCCATAAAAGTCCAAATTTCCCAATTGACCAATCAAGTATCCATACAACCCAATTAACACATTCCACAACATTAGACACCATCAATAAACATTCTAACATGACCCTAACATCATGATTATACTCAATTCACCATATCCAAAGTTTCACACAAATAAAGTTTCCCTTCTGGGAAAGTAACATCCCAAAATCAATCTAACGCTCAATTCAATCATGAATTCATCAACACAATATCTATTCAAGCTCATAACTATCATTTAAACATGTTCAACATCATCAAATCATCATAATTCACATTTTCATATCCAAAAGTTTTTACTTTTAGCAAGGTATGAACTACATGATTAATTCTTGGATTTCTAGCATAATTATCATAATTCCAACATTCATACAACATTATTAACATCATAACATCATCAATTCATCATCAAATCATCAAGTTCATGCACAAAAGTTACTATTATTAGTAAGGTATAAACAACGCATCAAAACCACGAATTTCTTGTATGATCCACGTAAACCAACATCAATACAATCTAACTAACATCATACAATCATCAACAACATCAATTTCAACATCTACTATGATTTGCGAACTAGGGTTCAACCATCATAAAAATCCATGAAAAACCAATAAAATCTAACTTTTAATCGCGTAATGATCAAGAATTGATGCTTGCTACACGTTGTAATCACTTGGAACTAATCAAAATCGATGCTTGATGCTTGTTCTTGATCAAAAATGGCAAGGGATGGGAGGGGAAGAGGGTTCGGCCGCAATGGGGGTTATGGGGGTTATGGGGGCTAGGGTTGGGTTTATTTAAGTTTTGTAGTTTTTACAAATTAATCCCTCCTTGATCACAATTTATAAAAACTTGCTCTTTTAACATTTTTTAAAGGTTTTAACTACAAAATACTAACATTAATAAAAACAATAATAATCATGCATAATTTTTACTAGCCACAAAATACACGAAATAAATATAACACGTTGGCACGTAACAAGGTGAAATTCATAAATAATATTTAAATCGCGTAAGCACATAAGCACAACTTAATAATCACATTATTAGTTAAATTATTATCTGTTTATCATTGTTAATTGTTATTAAGTCACCAACGTTCAACGACAACTAGTGTGTGCTCACGACACGCGTATGCAAGACCTAACGGAACTAACGGAATTTGGTAACGGAGAATTACCGGATGTCATATTATCCCCATGTTGAAAAAATTGCGTTACATGGTATGTTCCATCACTGGTCTACTGCATTGGCATAAAGTAATCGAGTGAGTTTCGGGTGAGTTGTCACAGCTTGATCTTCGACTCTTTTCAGCTTCTTATTGAACTGGGTGGGTCTCTTAAAATTGAATTTTAATAAATAATAATAAGTATTGCTGGACTCATTAATCAACCTGAGGTACCTTCATCTCAGAAATAGAACCAATTGATGGGTTCGAATTGCTATCTATGCTTCAATATCGCATTACACTATGATATTGTTCTTGGCTTCCGATCAAAGTTGTGAGCTGGGCACCCCAAGGTGTACACCTAGTGGGGATTGAGCCCGGGTCTCATTTGAAGAACCCAGGTCACCCAGGGGTGGAGACTTGTATTCAAGAATGGGTCACGTGACCCCAATGAGTTTTTGTTTTCATATGGTGTTCTTGTAATGAAATAGTGAATGACCCCATAGATATATATACTTGACCTCATGAAAATTCAACCATTTGTTCAATTGGTTCAGTGGTAATTCTCAACAACAATTACTAAACATTAATAAGCACCCTTAGTTCGAATATAAGGCCCCTTATTTATTTTTCCTTCTATCTTCTCTCTTTCTTTGTTCTAAATCTCTTTTATCCCTTGGCTCATCTTTCTTTTTGCAACGTCTAATTTATCTTAGGCATTTTTATAGTTTTTTACATCCTAAACGCTTTTGATAAATTTTTGATCTAATATTTATCCAACATCTGATTTCTTTTGTATCTTTTGTATTTCAAAGTTAGTATTTAACCAATGCATGATTAAACTAATTAAGATAATAATATGAATTTGTTATTTTAAGGCTGAACTGAATAAAAATGAACTCATATAAATTATGTTTGTGGTTTTTATAAAACATTTTATACTTTTAATGTTTTGTAATTTACAGCATGTAGACATCTACTAAACTAACTATTTTGGAATATAAATATTTGAATTTATAAATTATCTAATATTATCACAAATATAATCTAGGTTTAGATATCACATTGATTCAAAACTTAAAATAATCGATAAAGTCACTTTAAAAATCATCCAACATACTAAAACCACCTTCATATAACATGTGACCCGACCCGACCCGTACCATACCAAAAAGCCTATAGTCGAGTGCCACATCCGAGCACCAAATATATCAGTGATCCCATTAGAAAAATTTCCTGGTTCTACCACTGAGGTCACCTACTATTAAGTCTCCTTGAGGTGGTTATTTGGATTTAATAATATAAAATATGATTGAGTGACCGATAATAATATTGTTTAATCAATGTCATTTATAAAGATCACTTTTGTATGTTTAGGGTAATTCCACTTACATATCATCACTTTACACTCAATTTATATTCGATTTCGCTTACAAGGAAGGTATGTTACCTATTACGCTCATAATTATCTTTTTGAATGAAATCGAGTAGAAATCAGGAGCAAATGTATTATGATTAAGCAAGTGGAATTGTTTTTGACAACAAAATGAAAATTAGAAGTGTTATAAGTTAAATTGTTAGTATGAAATATAATCAGTCAATGAGTCATACGGTGAATAAAAAAACAGTTTGTTAATTTTAGTGCCTTTTATTAAACATTAGTTTTATAATATAATTCAGATAGAATTTACTAAATTTGTAACACGTAACCTTGGGAACACTTAACTCGACCATGCCCACATTTTCCACCACATGTTATTAGTAGATGACTAAACTGAAATTATAGCACAATAATTGTTGTGTGATCAACCATTAAGTACCAACTAATTACAAAAGAAAACGGATCCACAAACATTTGATTTCTATTTCCATTTTAGAACCATGTTTGTCATAACTATGACTTCATAAGCTTATTAAATATGGTTAAACGGCTCACATCATTGTTCTAGGTGGTGACGTGACTAAGGAGTGAACACCACCTCCCTAATGCTGCGTTCCCGAGTTTAATAAACGAAAGAAAAGAAAAAAAAATGGAAAGGAAATTAGCGAGGGAAAAGAAATGAAGAGAAAGAAAATTAAGAACAGAAAAGAAAAAGACATATCAAATTTTCGTATTACAAAGTTTGAAAAAAATAAAAAGAAACTAAGAATTTTATTTGTTTTATTTTTTTTTCTTTTCATTTCTGGAAGGAAAGTTATGAGGGAACATTCTTTAAAAAATTTCTTTCATTTCTTTTCATTTTATTCTTTTAAAAATTTGGAAACACAAAGTTTTTTTGTTTCCTTCCATTTTCCTTCTTATAAAAAACTCAGGAACACAATTCTTTTTCACTTTTAATTCATTTCCTTCCATTTCTCTTATTAAATGAGACTCGGGAACACAGCTTAAGCGTGGTTCACAACTATGAGATGATTTGGCAGTTGCGTGAGACTTTGACAAGGAACACTTCACGACAACAATACATGAGTTTTTTTCTTAATATTATTTCCATTTAACAATTAATTTAGTTTTCTATGATAATTTGTATTCGTTAACTTTTTCAAATAAATTAAAAAACACAGTGTTGTTTAATTTTTTTACGAAGATCTTGATATAAATTATATTGAAAACTGAGTTGATTTCAAAATAAAATATAAAAATTTCAAAAAATAAAAATAAAAAAGTAATTAAAATTACATTTTTTACAAAAGATACAACTAAATAATAATCAATAATAAAAAAGCTTAGTCGTTAGGCTAATCAACCCATCTCCAACGTTTGACATCACCGTCATCACGCACGCCCAAACTCTAGGTCTTTTTAGATAGTACCATGTGGGTAGCAGGGTTATGTCTTTGCCGGTACCATAATGCCACCTCATCCTTGTCGAGGCCATCTTATGTCAACACCCACCACCGTGGATTACTCCACAGTATCCATCTTCCCACATGAATAATGATTATTCAAGTGAAGCTAGAGAAAACCAAACTCATGAATAATGATTATTCAATGAAGATCTAACTCTCATCCGCTCGAATCACTACGTATATCAATGATAATTACTCTCAATCTTTCCCTCTTCAACCCTCCCTCTAACTATTACATACTCTAATGCAAAACGCCTACTGAACCACCCGAGACATCTATTGCCACTTGCTTACCAAAGGTCACCTAAGGCTCCTAATGTTACGTTCACCCTAACTTTTTTACGAGACATTTTCACAAAGGAGTACTAATAGCCGATGACTATCTTTAGTACATATTACATTGTATTTAATATTAATTATCGTAATTAGTGGTATCCATAATTAGTGGAACTACCTTGTATTATTTATAGGAGATAATCAATGAGAAGAGGGCAAGGATCCTAATCTTTCATGGTATCATTGACCGGGTTCATCTCCTTTCTTCACCTTTCCTCCTAATCGGCCGCTAATCTCCAACCTCCTGCCGCCGATTTCTACCTCCTTCTTCTCCAATTATTCACCATGTCAACCGAAACACCCCTTCTCAAACACCCATTACCATTGAATCCAAAATCCACCCTGCCACAACCGTCTCAAACATCAAGAATTACATACCCATCCTCCTTGAAATCAACTCGGCACAATACAACTCTTGGGCCACTCTTTTCACCATTCATTGCAAAGCCTTTCTTGTCTATGACCACCTTTCCTCCAAACCCGAAACCCAATCATCCGCTAAAGCCGAAGAATGGAACAGGTTGGATGCCATTGTCTTACAATGGCTATACACAACCATCTCTAATGACCTTCTACACACTATCATCAACAAAACTTTCACCGCTCATGCAGCTTGGCGTGCCATTGAGGACCTCTTTCAAGATAATAAGGCCACCCGTGCCATCCACCTTATGCAAAAATTCTCCAACACACGCCTAGACGGGTTCCCGAACGTCTCCGCGTATTGTCAAGAACTCAAAACTCTAGCCGATCAACTTGCCAACGTTGACGCCCCGGTCGACGATGATCGCCTTCTTCTTCAACTTTTGGCCGGCCTTAATGAACAATATGAAGCCATCCGCACCATTTTACAAAACACCAAACCTCTTCCTAATTTTTACACCGCTCGCTCCCAACTCGTCCAAGTCGAACAACAAAAAGCCGAGCAAGCACTGTTGGCCTCCAAAACAGCCTCCACGGCACTCTCAGCCACCACCCAAAACCGTCCCAACCAACACACCCCACCAGACACCACACCCAACCGTCCTGACTACACCTACACTCGCAACCGGGGCCGTGGACGTGGACGCGGACGCGGCAGAAACACTTACGGCCGCGGACGATTCCAGCAGCCCAATTGGTTTCAGCCCGCTGCACCTTGGCACAACTCCAGCAGCCAATATTTCTGGCCCACCCCGCCTCCCCAATGGCCTGCTACTAACCCGTGGCCCAATAACACCTCTTATTCCTACAACCCAACTTGGCCCACTCCCCCATGTCCTTACCCAAACACCCTCGGCCCAATACCAATAACCAACCGCAACAGTCCGGCCTTCTTGGACCCAGGCCGCATCAGGCCCACACGGCGTACACACCCACCGACATAGAACAGGCCCTTTACACTATGTCGTTGCAGCAACCGGACCCCACTCAGTACATGGACACGGGCGCCACTTCTACCATGACTCACGAGCAAGGTGACTTTCATACCTTTTCTAATTCTAGCATTTCTCAAAATATTATTGTAGGTAGCGGCGATACTATTCCCGTGCTCGGTCAAGGCACCAAATACCTACCAAAACCCTTCCCGCCATTTGTTCTCAAAAATGTCCTTTACTCACCAAGATTAGTTAAAAATTTAATTTCTGTTCGTAGATTTACAATTGATAATTCTGTTTCAGTAGAATTTGACCCATTTGGTTTTCTTGTGAAGGACTACAAGACCAAGGCCCCCCTCCTGCGATGTAACAGCAGTGGTGACCTATACCCTCTTGTGCTTGGATCACCATCTTCTCAGCCCACTGCTTTTGCTGCTGTCACTGCACAACTCTGGCATCACCGTCTTGGTCACCCAGGACGTTCTTCTTTGAATAATTTAAAAACTTCTAGTTTTATTGATTTTGACAATACTTTGAATAATGTATGCCAGTCTTGTGTTTATGGAAAAAGTGTTCGTTTACCTTTTTTTGCATCGCTTTCTCATACTTCTCAACCATTTGACATTGTGCATAGTGATGTGTGGACCTCACCCATTATTAGCTCTTCGGGTCATAAATATTATGTCCTATTTTTAGATGACTTTTCTAATTTTTTGTGGACATACCCGATTGCTAATAAATCCCATGTTTTCCCATCATTTACCACTTTTGCCTCACAAATAAAAACACAATTTGAACGTACCATCAAAACCTTCCAATGTGATAACGGTCGTGAATATGTAAACAATGCCTTTAATACATTTCTCACCACCAACGGTATCCTCTACCGCCTATCCTGTCCCTATACCTCATCCCAAAACGGGAAAGCCGAACGTAAAATCAGAACAATAAATAACATGATCCGTACACTTCTTGCCCATGCATCCCTCCCTCCACATTTTTGGCACTTTGCCTTAGAAACCGCAACATACATCCTAAACATCTTACCCACAAAAACCACACACAACACCACCCCAACCGAACTACTCTACCTCACCACTCCCACCTACGATCACCTACGGGTGTTCGGTTGCCTATGTTACCCTCTAACACCTTCCACCACCATCCACAAATTAGAATACCGCTCCCCGCCATGTGTATTTCTTGGCTACCCAACCTCCCATAGAGGGTACCGTTGTCTCGACCTTGCCACTAAACAAATTTTCATCTCCCGACATGTTACGTTTGATGAAACAACGTTACCGTTTAAACAAACCATCGGACCCACACCATCATATGATTTCTTATCCGACCCGTTCCCATACCACATATGTCCACACATCGCTAAGCCCATTATAACCGACCCACCTCCGCCCACTCCCGCCAGCCCAGCCAGCTCTGTCCCTTCACCGCCCAATCACACTGCCCCGCCCGTACCATTACATCCGCCAACCGGCCCAACTGTTTATGGACAGCCCACTGACCCAGCTTCACCTCCACCGGCCCACCACCATACACCACCACCCGAACCTCAGCCCTCCCAACCCAACAATCCCCCTCAGCCGAACACCATCCCACCGCCTCATCACCGTACCATACACACCCGCTCAATGAGCGGCATATTTAAACCAAAACAGCCTCTTAACCTTAACACAACCACTTCCTCACCATCCATACATCCCGTACCCAAAAACCCGATTGATCCCTTGATCGTACCGGCGTGGTATAATGCCATGCTTACTGAGTATAATGCTTTAATTAGAAATGGTACTTGGGAGTTAGTTCCTCGCTCACCCAATATGAATATTGTCCGTAGCATGTGGTTGTTTAAACATAAATACAGGTCGGATGGCACGCTGGAACGGTACAAAGCACGCTTAGTCTGTGATGGTCGGTCACAACAGGTTGGGGTCGATTGTGGAGAAACTTTTAGCCCGGTTGTAAAACCGGCTACTATACGGACGGTCCTTTCCATTGCTCTTTCTAAAAAGTGGGCAGTTCACCAGCTGGATGTCACTAACGCATTCTTACACGGGGATCTTCATGAGACAGTCTACATGTACCAACCTATGGGATTTCGAAACAAACAGTTCCCTGATCACGTTTGCCTCCTCAAGAAATCTCTATACGGTCTCAAACAGGCACCACGGGCTTGGTACCAACGTTTCACAGAATACGTTCTTAGATTGGGCTTTCTAAACAGTCGGTGTGATGCTTCTTTATTTACTCTACACCAGGGTCATGATACGGCTTACTTACTTCTCTATGTCGATGACATTCTACTCGTGACTTCTTCCACAACCCTTCGCCAGCGACTTCTTCACAGTCTGTCAGCAGAGTTCGCAATGAAGGATCTCGGCCCTTTGAGTTATTTCTTGGGCATTTCTGTCGCTAGAACCGGCAACTCCATGTTTCTCTCACAGCAGTCTTATGCTAATGACATCATTGCCCGGGCACGTATGCAGGCGTGCAATCCCGTTGCTACACCAGTTGATACAAATGGCAAACTAAGCACCACATCTAGCGAGTTATTCAGTGACCCGACTATGTACCGCAGTCTTGCTGGCGCCCTACAGTATTTGACTTTCACCAGACCGGATATAACGTACGCCGTACAGCAGATTTGCATGCATATGCATGCACCCCGTGTGGATCATTGGAACGCTCTTAAGCGTATCATTCGGTACATTAAAGGAACATCTACACTTGGGCTCACACTTTCGGCATCATCTGCCCCTCCGTCTCTTGTCTCTTATACGGATGCCGATTGGGCGGGTTGCCCCGATACCAGACGATCTACCAGTGGCTATTGCATTTACTTTGGGGATAACCTGATCTCCTGGTCCTCCAAACGACAAGGTACCGTCTCTCGCTCCAGTGCCGAGGCCGAATACCGTGGTGTAGCAAACGTCGTTGCAGAAATTTGTTGGTTACGCAACCTTTTGTTAGAACTCTCAGTCCCGTTAGCTCGTGCGACTTTGGTTTATTGTGATAATGTTAGTGCCATTTACCTCTCGGGCAACCCCGTTCAGCATCAGCGCACTAAACATATCGAGCTCGACATTCATTTTGTTCGCGAGCAGGTGCAACGCGGCAACGTTCGAGTTCTTCACATGCCTTCACGCTATCAGATTGCAGACATCTTCACCAAAGGTCTCCCTCGTGTTCTATTTGAAGATTTTCGCTCCAGTCTCAGCATCCGGTCACCTCCCGCTTCGACTGCGGGGGTATAATAGCCGATGACTATCTTTAGTACATATTACATTGTATTTAATATTAATTATCGTAATTAGTGGTATCCATAATTAGTGGAACTACCTTGTATTATTTATAGGAGATAATCAATGAGAAGAGGGCAAGGATCCTAATCTTTCAAGTACAATGAAAAACAAAAGGGTGTATTTTATCTACCCTAATATATAATTATATAAATACGAGCTATTCAAAAATGATTGGTGTTTGGTAAAAAATGGCAACTGCTTAAAATATCCTTTGATGTAATGGTCATTGAATTTGAAACTAAGTTGTGGTGGGAGTGTGATATAAGGACACCACATAATTGTCACGTGAGTAAGAAGTCAAGATGATCAAACTTGTCTATATGTACGTACCTACCATGTCATGAATTTTATTACAAAACTCAAAACTGTTTTAGTGAGTATAAATAAACTTGTCATCCAAAATAGAAAATCAAACTCTCATATTCATAGTCAAAGTTATTGAAATATCAAAACCGTTACATCTCTATCACAAATAAATGATCATTGAAAACCATAAATTAGAAAAGTTAGAGAAAACGGACTACTTCAAATGTTTGTTCATAGGAGTGACATATGTTGAAAAAATTTGGAGCATATCTCTCTAGTGTAGTATTAATGATTCAGACGTAGGTGTAATGTGAAATATGGTAAATATAATATTGCTATATTAGGATATAAGTGGGTGCTATGTCATTTTATGATTTGTGTAATTAATGAAAATTAAAGATGTAATATGTGATTTTCATGTATACCTAAAGGCGATAAATATGATTTACTTATGAGGAAGTTGTTTAAAAGTTAAAAACATTAATGACATAATTTACATATTTATTTATAGTCATCTGTTTTGTCCTAAATTTATTTTTACTTGAAACAAGTTAGGCCTAAATTTGTTTTGACCCGATACTCAATCCAACCTAATGCATCCGTTTAATCATGTTAGAACAAAGTACTCTTGATATTTTGTTAGAAAATTATAAATATAAAAAAAATAAAACAATATGAAGTGAATTTTGATAAGAGGGCCCGAATAAAAATTCAAAATTTCATTAGTCAGTAATTTGGTCTGTTCATATCAAATACGACAATATGGCCAAAATATCTAAATTAACAATCTTTAAAAGTCCAACTGCATTTAATCATGCATGCCAACGAAGTTCACCAATTCTTGTATAAATGTAGATGGTGTCACATACATCAAATTACCACACCATTCAAGAAAACAAATTTTAGCTTTTATACATTCCCGCAACTATGGCCTCCATTAATCCATCACATTCCTCAATATCGGTGGAGTCACCAGCACCAACACGCAACTATAAGCCTAGTGCTGGTACGGGTGCCACCAAGAACCATGTGGTGGTTGATGTGGTGTTGAGGGTCATGTTGTTTGCAACGGCCTTGGTTGCACTCGTTATCATGGTCACTTCTAAACAAACCAAACTGATACCGGTTGCACCGGGCGTGGCGATACCCATGGCTGCAAAGTTCAACCAGTCTCCGGCTTTTATGTAAGTAACATAAATTTTCACCAACGGATCAGTGAATATTTGATTCAAAATAAATGGTTGTGTCATATGATATATGTCAATCTTTACTCTTTACTCTTTATAAGTGTGTAAAAATATTTTAAGTTTCCAAAGTAAATGATTAAAAAAAAGTTCACACACAAATTTGTAAAATATACTTAAAAATCATTCTTATAACTGTACAAATAATTATGGGTATATTGAAACAAGGTCCAGAAAATAAAAATAAAAATTATATATGAAAAACAGTATTGAAGGCCATAAATAATCAATAAAAAAGGAGGTGCATTATAATTAATACCAACCTTGAAATATAAACTCAAACTGTTGTTGTACGAGGGCCTCCACTCACTCCGTTCATCTCCCCAGTGTATAGAGAGTTGTTTTTTAATTAACTAAAACAATTCACCCTAATAACTAAACTTTTTTCTTTTAACATGGTTGTTTGAAAACCTATTAATAACAAATAACTCTTTTTTTATAAATCTTGTGGCAAGATGATGCCAGAAAGTTCTTCAAATAGATTCGGGTCCAAAACATTCATAATTAAATACCTTGAATGAACATTGTTTGTATAAAAATATAACTCTTTTTAGTTTGACTATGATTTATAGGTTAATTAGTGAATGACAGAGATAAAAACCTTCAGCTAGTTTTGAAAGATTGTGTTAGAAGAAGTAGGTACTTGAATCAAATGATTTGAATTCCTTTTTTTTCATTTAACATATAATTTAGTTTTTTTCTAATAATATGTAATATTTAATATTTTAGAACAATCTAAATGCGCAATTTTTTTTTTGTACGTTTTAATATTAATTTTATTAAAAACCGTATATATTTTAATTTTCAAAGTTAAAGTCGCTATCTCTCATTGCGACTAACCCTTAACCATAACCAAACTAAAAAATTCCTTGTAAATAAAATTCTTATAGCTGTTAACAAAATAATCATGTCTAAATTGAAATAAGTCTACACTTTAGAAATTTAAAACCTTAAAATTTACAGATTTAATTATTCAAATAAGCCAAAACTTATACATTTGTAGAATTTTAATGATTATGTGTGGTATGATGCAGATACTACATTGTAGCACTGTCTGTTACTTGCTTCTACAGCATCATCACCTGTTTGTTATCGGTGTTAGCTCTCATGAAACTCACAGGATGGTCAACAAAGATGATGTTTCACTTTGTGATATTTGATACAGTAAGTTCTTACATTTTGCAAAGCTTCTTAAAAGAATGAACCAATTAACTTACAAATTAAAACAATGTGAATGGTACAGCTGCTGTTAGGTATCATGGCTTCTGCAACGGGAGCAGCTGGAGGAGTAGGATACATAGGATTCAAAGGGAACAATCATACGCGATGGAACAAGATTTGCAGCGTTTATGGTTCGTTTTGCAGCCATATGGCAGGCTCTATTACAGTGTCACTTTTACCTTCCATCGCGCTTGTACTGTTCGTTTGGGTCTCCGTTTTTGCGCTATCGAAGAAGATCGCAAGGAGTTAGTTCGGTTGGTGTCTAATATGTTACATATGTATTAGTTTTTCCTTATTTGCTTCCTTCACCTTTTGTGATTTCTAAAGTTTTCATGTAACGCATGAACATATATAATAAACTTATGTCACAACCTTAAAAGTGTGTAAAAAATTAACCAAAACTTTATACTACGATACAGAAAAAAACAAAAAATACTTCTATAAATATATACACATATATTAATCAAAAAATTAAGGTTCACACTAAGAGCATGGAGATTTAATACTTTAAATCTAGTGAGTGACTATAAATTAGACTTGTGGAGAATTAGAAAAATGGTTCAGGATTTCTTAGATTCGTTTTTTTATTATAACTTTTTTTTGGATGCGAGTTGAATTTTGGAAGGAAAGGTTTCTGAAATTCAAAACAGAAATATGGTTAAAATAATGGTTAATATTTTTGACCTTCGCCTAATCTACTTCTATTACTATTAACTACTTTTGAGGTCATTAAATTTACGCTACAGGATTTGAACCTTCATTAGTTAATGAAGTAAACACACCATTTACCAATAGGTTGTTTATTACTTTGCCTCAAAACTATTGGGATTTTATGTATGATTATCGAATTAAATATGAAAAATTCTTGTCGCTTTTCTCGTAGTTTCAACCGCCCATCTCAAAGAGTAAACATAAATGGTATATATGTGAGATTGATATGTACGACCGTGGATGTAACCCGGCTCACTATTGGATTGAAGGGGTCAACCTCAGTACTTGTTTTACTCTTGTGTATTGGTAGTTTAGTTTTACAATTTTAATCTATGTTCTAGTACTTGATCCTTATTATTAAGAAGGTCACATTTTCTAGTTTTAATTCATTTCTATGAATTGTAATCATTTGAATCATGGTAGAACACAGAAGATTTTAATCAGAAATTAATCTCTATTTCATTTTGTTTTTCGTGGAGTCTAACCCACCCAACAGGTCTATTTATTGATCATTTCGAATTGGTCTTTAATCAAAAGCTATATTTACTATCTTCTATCTAAAGTTGCATATGTCACCTTCTTAAAATAAGAAGCTAAGTTTAAGAAATAGAATCCAGAGTAACTAATTTCCTTTACAATATATAAGGCTTATAAGTAGGTTTTTTTACATGTAAGACAAACCAATTATTAATGATGTTATGCAATATATATAATTCATTGAGCAGGATATGACCTCAATGAAAAGATTTTGGTTTCTCAAATGTGGATTAAGCAACTTGTTAATTTGATGACTTGCATGTCATTAACCTGCTATAGTATATTCTAGAATTTTTTTTGAACTAGGTAATATTACCACACACGCATGGTTTTTAGGTATAAGTTAAAAGATCTTTTAAATCTTGACGATTTGCTATTGCCAATAACGGATATAATTATTATTGGTAATAGCAGATCACCTAGGGTTAAATAATCTTCAATTTATGTCTAAAACCATACAAGCATGCTAATATTACTTGGTTAATTTAAAAAAAAATATTTATTTCTAAAGTCATTCATTAGTTTCTTGAATAACTGAAAAACAAACTACACTATCAACGTCTATCATAGAGTTTAAATATAGATGTATGGTAATTACTGACATGTGGCTTATATGTTACAAGGTTTACACATACTACTTCAACTATCTATCACTTCATTGCATGACAACAATGATACGAGGCTCAACAAGTTGAAGCTAACCCCAACTATCATGTTCACACAATGCAACTTAACGTTGATTGTCATTTTACTCGTGATGAACTTCAACAAGGATATAACTTATATGGCTACTAATTCAAAGCTTTCACATATAGCATGATCTTTGGACCATATGCAACATTCTTTTGTATGGACAAGTTGGGTCCTTCAAAAGCTCCAACTTTAGAGAGGACGTTATATTTTTAACCCGGGTGGTAATTAAATCTAACGTAAATAGTTTAAAAAAGATTTAAAAGATTGTTAAAGTAGGTAATTATCAAATTTTCTCTTGTTTAATTTATAATATGTTGAATTGTTATCATCATATCATGTTCATAAATTTCGTTAACAAAATTCAGACTAATTACAAATAATGATGAAATGGTTAAGAAACAAAATAGCAAACAACCTACTAAACTTTATTAAAGTGCAAGCGAAATAAAATTATATCAAGTGTAGTTGTTAAAAGAACACTTGATTTAGAAATGATGAGTAACGACAATTAAAAAAAAGAAAAATGCACCCGGTAGAGGCCGAAGTACCTTTTTTTCACAATAATTATTTTTTTGAACTATTTATCAACTTGCTGAAATTAACACCAAAGAGAGATAATTTGAACTTGCAATAGATCAAGAATTAAGAACACAATCAAGGAGATGATCTTAATAATCAATCAAAACATTGATCACTCGAATTTAGATGATGAATACAAGATACTACTATTAGGTTATATTGATTGTTAAACACTAACAACAATTAGTAACCAACTAAGTACAATATGAACCCTCTCAAGATTGGTTAACTACAATTAACACCCCTGAACTTTTAGAACTTGTTATACAGGAAGTAAAAGAAGAGGAGAAGATGATTTAACACTATTATTCCAACACAACTTATACTGATGAATATTTAAACTCATCTTCCTTTTTAAGATACAATCATCAATATCACAAACAATATATTTAGAGGCAAAATTGCCTTGTTGGGTTTTATACAATGATTATCATTTTCTATTATTTTGTAATGAAAAACGTTAAACATTTCATTATTCTTGTAATTTATGAGAAAATATGTAGATGGAATTAAAAACGATGTTGACATACCGCACTATTGTTAGCACATAACAACACACACAAAAATAGAATAACATAACATTACATTTTGTGTGGACGTATAATTTTCTACATACTTTTCTTCAAATATCGTAAATTTTTTAAAGCCAAATATCGCTATTATATTGTTAAATTTTTAAAGAAAACATCAAGTAATATTTGTTGTTAAGAAGTATCACGTGACTTAAGAGTGAAAAATTAGATACACGGAGTCTTATAAAATAGTTAAAGGAAAGGAAGATAAACTGCTTACATATTGGAAAATTAATTATAGATTTTAATTATTAAAAAGAAATTTAATATATATTCTTACAAAGAAAGATATTCGCAATTTTTTATAATGCAACAACAATGAAAGTCTTCTTTCGAACACTTCTTTCTTCTTTATGTTTACAGTATGTAAAACCACTCAACAGGTCTAACCTTTTTTTTCATCCTTATCGAATCATCCGTCCACATGAACTTTTAGCCTCGTAAACCGCCTCCTCTCTCTTTCACGTCGATCGATTATCTACGTCCCAAGGGCTCGATCTTCATTGCACATGGTCGTATGGGATATAGACAAACAAGTTTTTCTTTTTATTTCTTAATAATAATAATAATAATAATAATATAAATTCCTTGTGGACATGAGGAATCTCAGTATGGAATCTGTGTGGTTACATTGTGGGGACTAGGGGCGTGTGTGCCTGGGGCAGGGGGGTCATCTCATGTTATCTTATTATTATTATATTAGACTATCAATAATAGAGAGAAAAAAATCTATATCCAACTTGATTTGATAAGTATATGTGTAGATGTGGTAATCTCAATTAAGATGTTTTCAAATTGTTAATTTTGTCTATCTTTCATGGTTAATTGCTTAAAACAATAGGATACATTTATTATTATGATAATTATTCTAAAGTTTATTATAAGTAGCAATCTACCTTAATTTTCTCAAAAGCCATAATAGAAAGTATAACGTAAATTACTTTGTTATGATTAAGAAAAAAAAAATTAATTAAAATGTTTCTTTAATCAGCAAAAGATGAAAGTGGTGATGTTGTAGTTGCTAGCGAAAAGCAAATGGGTTGATGGTACTATATTTTTGTGTAGTACGTTAGAATATATACAGATTACTATACACCCCTAGAAATTTTATTACCTTTTTGTGTAAAATACGAGATGGAGTCGAACGCTAATACATTGATCTTTGTATATTCTAACAGACCCTTCTAACTATTCTTCCGAAATGATGACGATAAAATGAGAATGGACATGAATTTTTTATTACTTATAAATATTTCTAAATAAAAAATGAATATGATTATTCTAATACTTCTATTAATTTATAATGTTATTTTTATTATTTCTATTTATTATTATTATTCCTATCATTAGAGAATTGAAGCAAAAATTTATTTTACGAGATACATAGAGAGGAGGTGGATTATTCCGAATCCAAGGCGTCTCCTGAGATCGATATCAACTAGAATACCCACTTGAATCTTGTCAAATTTATATAATACATCAACCACGGAAGAAAAATAAGAGAAATTACCTTAAAGAAGAAATTTTCAAGACGTACAGCCTGATAGTAACTTGCACGACAAACAAAGTCATGAAAATATCATTGTCTTGCTAATGTTGGATTTTAGTCAGAACTATGTACCTGCATAGGTTATGTTTTGAGAATAACGGGTCTTTTTGTTTGTATGATCCTTAAACCATCAATTCAGTTGTATCCAACCCCATTTTAACATATAAACATCCTCCACTAAATCCCATGCCCTCTATTACTCAAATGCTAGGCAATCTGAATTGCAAGTTACTTATAGAGAATTCAGGATTGCTAAAAAAATTATATACAAAATCCAATAAATATACCAAACAGACTACCTATCAAAATCTGTAATTGTAATTTGTGATTGTGATTAGGCTTTAATTTGTGATTGTGAGTGTGAATAAATAGTCGTAGCCTTGAGCCCTAGATGCTAAATTATCATGCAAAAAAAAGGAGACCCTAAAATTTTCAAGAGTTAATTACATAAATGACCCATATGGTTTATTCAAAATAATAGGTTTTGGTGCTAAGACTTTTTTGTAATAGGTTGGGGTATTGTGTTTTAAATTTTGTAACGAGTTAAGGTACTAAGACTAACAGACGTTAGTTTTTCTATTAAATTTAAGTAAAATGACTAAAATACCCATTGAGGGACTATTTTTGTAATTTTAAATATTTTTTTATCCAGGGACCATTAGTGTAATTGCATATAACTTTTAAAAACCCAACCCCCTTCCCCGTCAGCCACCATCACCACCATATACCCACTACCACCACCATCTACCCACCGTCACCACCACCCAACCCTTCTACCCACCAGCCACCACCGAACACACACGAAGACTACAATCACCACCATCTAACCATAGTAACCACAATCATCGAATCATCACCACCATCGCAGCATTACCATCATCGTCACATCATCACCGTCACCACATCAAAACCATCACTGCATCATCACCACCATCGCAACATCACCATCACCATCATCCCCTCCTTCACCATCACACCATCAACATCATCTCACCAAATCCCCCTTCCCTTTCTTTTGTTAACCCTAAAAAACCCCCAACCCACCCAATTCCGTCTCCCTACCACTCGCATTCAAATCACTATCACCACCACCAGTAAACCACCATCGCTGCCCACCATTAACTTGTTGCACCATTCCTTCTCCGACCACACCACCACAACCAGATCCAAACACATCGGTCCCAAATTAAACATTACCTAATTGGAAATTCTTAGCAGCAGCGATGGTTAACTTGTATTATTTATAGGAGATAATCAATGAGAAGAGGGCAAGGATCCTAATCTTTCATGGTATCATTGACCGGGTTCATCTCCTTTCTTCACCTTTCCTCCTAATCGGCCGCTAATCTCCAACCTCCTGCCGCCGATTTCTACCTCCTTCTTCTCCAATTATTCACCATGTCAACCGAAACACCCCTTCTCAAACACCCATTACCATTGAATCCAAAATCCACCCTGCCACAACCGTCTCAAACATCAAGAATTACATACCCATCCTCCTTGAAATCAACTCGGCACAATACAACTCTTGGGCCACTCTTTTCACCATTCATTGCAAAGCCTTTCTTGTCTATGACCACCTTTCCTCCAAACCCGAAACCCAATCATCCGCTAAAGCCGAAGAATGGAACAGGTTGGATGCCATTGTCTTACAATGGCTATACACAACCATCTCTAATGACCTTCTACACACTATCATCAACAAAACTTTCACCGCTCATGCAGCTTGGCGTGCCATTGAGGACCTCTTTCAAGATAATAAGGCCACCCGTGCCATCCACCTTATGCAAAAATTCTCCAACACACGCCTAGACGGGTTCCCGAACGTCTCCGCGTATTGTCAAGAACTCAAAACTCTAGCCGATCAACTTGCCAACGTTGACGCCCCGGTCGACGATGATCGCCTTCTTCTTCAACTTTTGGCCGGCCTTAATGAACAATATGAAGCCATCCGCACCATTTTACAAAACACCAAACCTCTTCCTAATTTTTACACCGCTCGCTCCCAACTCGTCCAAGTCGAACAACAAAAAGCCGAGCAAGCACTGTTGGCCTCCAAAACAGCCTCCACGGCACTCTCAGCCACCACCCAAAACCGTCCCAACCAACACACCCCACCAGACACCACACCCAACCGTCCTGACTACACCTACACTCGCAACCGGGGCCGTGGACGTGGACGCGGACGCGGCAGAAACACTTACGGCCGCGGACGATTCCAGCAGCCCAATTGGTTTCAGCCCGCTGCACCTTGGCACAACTCCAGCAGCCAATATTTCTGGCCCACCCCGCCTCCCCAATGGCCTGCTACTAACCCGTGGCCCAATAACACCTCTTATTCCTACAACCCAACTTGGCCCACTCCCCCATGTCCTTACCCAAACACCCCTCGGCCCAATACCAATAACCAACCGCAACAGTCCGGCCTTCTTGGACCCAGGCCGCATCAGGCCCACACGGCGTACACACCCACCGACATAGAACAGGCCCTTTACACTATGTCGTTGCAGCAACCGGACCCCACTCAGTACATGGACACGGGCGCCACTTCTACCATGACTCACGAGCAAGGTGACTTTCATACCTTTTCTAATTCTAGCATTTCTCAAAATATTATTGTAGGTAGCGGCGATACTATTCCCGTGCTCGGTCAAGGCACCAAATACCTACCAAAACCCTTCCCGCCATTTGTTCTCAAAAATGTCCTTTACTCACCAAGATTAGTTAAAAATTTAATTTCTGTTCGTAGATTTACAATTGATAATTCTGTTTCAGTAGAATTTGACCCATTTGGTTTTCTTGTGAAGGACTACAAGACCAAGGCCCCCCTCCTGCGATGTAACAGCAGTGGTGACCTATACCCTCTTGTGCTTGGATCACCATCTTCTCAGCCCACTGCTTTTGCTGCTGTCACTGCACAACTCTGGCATCACCGTCTTGGTCACCCAGGACGTTCTTCTTTGAATAATTTAAAAACTTCTAGTTTTATTGATTTTGACAATACTTTGAATAATGTATGCCAGTCTTGTGTTTATGGAAAAAGTGTTCGTTTACCTTTTTTTGCATCGCTTTCTCATACTTCTCAACCATTTGACATTGTGCATAGTGATGTGTGGACCTCACCCATTATTAGCTCTTCGGGTCATAAATATTATGTCCTATTTTTAGATGACTTTTCTAATTTTTTGTGGACATACCCGATTGCTAATAAATCCCATGTTTTCCCATCATTTACCACTTTTGCCTCACAAATAAAAACACAATTTGAACGTACCATCAAAACCTTCCAATGTGATAACGGTCGTGAATATGTAAACAATGCCTTTAATACATTTCTCACCACCAACGGTATCCTCTACCGCCTATCCTGTCCCTATACCTCATCCCAAAACGGGAAAGCCGAACGTAAAATCAGAACAATAAATAACATGATCCGTACACTTCTTGCCCATGCATCCCTCCCTCCACATTTTTGGCACTTTGCCTTAGAAACCGCAACATACATCCTAAACATCTTACCCACAAAAACCACACACAACACCACCCCAACCGAACTACTCTACCTCACCACTCCCACCTACGATCACCTACGGGTGTTCGGTTGCCTATGTTACCCTCTAACACCTTCCACCACCATCCACAAATTAGAATACCGCTCCCCGCCATGTGTATTTCTTGGCTACCCAACCTCCCATAGAGGGTACCGTTGTCTCGACCTTGCCACTAAACAAATTTTCATCTCCCGACATGTTACGTTTGATGAAACAACGTTACCGTTTAAACAAACCATCGGACCCACACCATCATATGATTTCTTATCCGACCCGTTCCCATACCACATATGTCCACACATCGCTAAGCCCATTATAACCGACCCACCTCCGCCCACTCCCGCCAGCCCAGCCAGCTCTGTCCCTTCACCGCCCAATCACACTGCCCCGCCCGTACCATTACATCCGCCAACCGGCCCAACTGTTTATGGACAGCCCACTGACCCAGCTTCACCTCCACCGGCCCACCACCATACACCACCACCCGAACCTCAGCCCTCCCAACCCAACAATCCCCCTCAGCCGAACACCATCCCACCGCCTCATCACCGTACCATACACACCCGCTCAATGAGCGGCATATTTAAACCAAAACAGCCTCTTAACCTTAACACAACCACTTCCTCACCATCCATACATCCCGTACCCAAAAACCCGATTGATCCCTTGATCGTACCGGCGTGGTATAATGCCATGCTTACTGAGTATAATGCTTTAATTAGAAATGGTACTTGGGAGTTAGTTCCTCGCTCACCCAATATGAATATTGTCCGTAGCATGTGGTTGTTTAAACATAAATACAGGTCGGATGGCACGCTGGAACGGTACAAAGCACGCTTAGTCTGTGATGGTCGGTCACAACAGGTTGGGGTCGATTGTGGAGAAACTTTTAGCCCGGTTGTAAAACCGGCTACTATACGGACGGTCCTTTCCATTGCTCTTTCTAAAAAGTGGGCAGTTCACCAGCTGGATGTCACTAACGCATTCTTACACGGGGATCTTCATGAGACAGTCTACATGTACCAACCTATGGGATTTCGAAACAAACAGTTCCCTGATCACGTTTGCCTCCTCAAGAAATCTCTATACGGTCTCAAACAGGCACCACGGGCTTGGTACCAACGTTTCACAGAATACGTTCTTAGATTGGGCTTTCTAAACAGTCGGTGTGATGCTTCTTTATTTACTCTACACCAGGGTCATGATACGGCTTACTTACTTCTCTATGTCGATGACATTCTACTCGTGACTTCTTCCACAACCCTTCGCCAGCGACTTCTTCACAGTCTGTCAGCAGAGTTCGCAATGAAGGATCTCGGCCCTTTGAGTTATTTCTTGGGCATTTCTGTCGCTAGAACCGGCAACTCCATGTTTCTCTCACAGCAGTCTTATGCTAATGACATCATTGCCCGGGCACGTATGCAGGCGTGCAATCCCGTTGCTACACCAGTTGATACAAATGGCAAACTAAGCACCACATCTAGCGAGTTATTCAGTGACCCGACTATGTACCGCAGTCTTGCTGGCGCCCTACAGTATTTGACTTTCACCAGACCGGATATAACGTACGCCGTACAGCAGATTTGCATGCATATGCATGCACCCCGTGTGGATCATTGGAACGCTCTTAAGCGTATCATTCGGTACATTAAAGGAACATCTACACTTGGGCTCACACTTTCGGCATCATCTGCCCCTCCGTCTCTTGTCTCTTATACGGATGCCGATTGGGCGGGTTGCCCCGATACCAGACGATCTACCAGTGGCTATTGCATTTACTTTGGGGATAACCTGATCTCCTGGTCCTCCAAACGACAAGGTACCGTCTCTCGCTCCAGTGCCGAGGCCGAATACCGTGGTGTAGCAAACGTCGTTGCAGAAATTTGTTGGTTACGCAACCTTTTGTTAGAACTCTCAGTCCCGTTAGCTCGTGCGACTTTGGTTTATTGTGATAATGTTAGTGCCATTTACCTCTCGGGCAACCCCGTTCAGCATCAGCGCACTAAACATATCGAGCTCGACATTCATTTTGTTCGCGAGCAGGTGCAACGCGGCAACGTTCGAGTTCTTCACATGCCTTCACGCTATCAGATTGCAGACATCTTCACCAAAGGTCTCCCTCGTGTTCTATTTGAAGATTTTCGCTCCAGTCTCAGCATCCGGTCACCTCCCGCTTCGACTGCGGGGGTATAATAGCCGATGACTATCTTTAGTACATATTACATTGTATTTAATATTAATTATCGTAATTAGTGGTATCCATAATTAGTGGAACTACCTTGTATTATTTATAGGAGATAATCAATGAGAAGAGGGCAAGGATCCTAATCTTTCAAGTACAATGAAAAACAAAAGGGTGTATTTTATCTACCCTAATATATAATTATATAAATACGAGCTATTCAAAAATGATTGGTGTTTGGTAAAAAATGGCAACTGCTTAAAATATCCTTTGATGTAATGGTCATTGAATTTGAAACTAAGTTGTGGTGGGAGTGTGATATAAGGACACCACATAATTGTCACGTGAGTAAGAAGTCAAGATGATCAAACTTGTCTATATGTACGTACCTACCATGTCATGAATTTTATTACAAAACTCAAAACTGTTTTAGTGAGTATAAATAAACTTGTCATCCAAAATAGAAAATCAAACTCTCATATTCATAGTCAAAGTTATTGAAATATCAAAACCGTTACATCTCTATCACAAATAAATGATCATTGAAAACCATAAATTAGAAAAGTTAGAGAAAACGGACTACTTCAAATGTTTGTTCATAGGAGTGACATATGTTGAAAAAATTTGGAGCATATCTCTCTAGTGTAGTATTAATGATTCAGACGTAGGTGTAATGTGAAATATGGTAAATATAATATTGCTATATTAGGATATAAGTGGGTGCTATGTCATTTTATGATTTGTGTAATTAATGAAAATTAAAGATGTAATATGTGATTTTCATGTATACCTAAAGGCGATAAATATGATTTACTTATGAGGAAGTTGTTTAAAAGTTAAAAACATTAATGACATAATTTACATATTTATTTATAGTCATCTGTTTTGTCCTAAATTTATTTTTACTTGAAACAAGTTAGGCCTAAATTTGTTTTGACCCGATACTCAATCCAACCTAATGCATCCGTTTAATCATGTTAGAACAAAGTACTCTTGATATTTTGTTAGAAAATTATAAATATAAAAAAAATAAAACAATATGAAGTGAATTTTGATAAGAGGGCCCGAATAAAAATTCAAAATTTCATTAGTCAGTAATTTGGTCTGTTCATATCAAATACGACAATATGGCCAAAATATCTAAATTAACAATCTTTAAAAGTCCAACTGCATTTAATCATGCATGCCAACGAAGTTCACCAATTCTTGTATAAATGTAGATGGTGTCACATACATCAAATTACCACACCATTCAAGAAAACAAATTTTAGCTTTTATACATTCCCGCAACTATGGCCTCCATTAATCCATCACATTCCTCAATATCGGTGGAGTCACCAGCACCAACACGCAACTATAAGCCTAGTGCTGGTACGGGTGCCACCAAGAACCATGTGGTGGTTGATGTGGTGTTGAGGGTCATGTTGTTTGCAACGGCCTTGGTTGCACTCGTTATCATGGTCACTTCTAAACAAACCAAACTGATACCGGTTGCACCGGGCGTGGCGATACCCATGGCTGCAAAGTTCAACCAGTCTCCGGCTTTTATGTAAGTAACATAAATTTTCACCAACGGATCAGTGAATATTTGATTCAAAATAAATGGTTGTGTCATATGATATATGTCAATCTTTACTCTTTACTCTTTATAAGTGTGTAAAAATATTTTTAAGTTTCCAAAGTAAATGATTAAAAAAAAGTTCACACACAAATTTGTAAAATATACTTAAAAATCATTCTTATAACTGTACAAATAATTATGGGTATATTGAAACAAGGTCCAGAAAATAAAAATAAAAATTATATATGAAAAACAGTATTGAAGGCCATAAATAATCAATAAAAAAGGAGGTGCATTATAATTAATACCAACCTTGAAATATAAACTCAAACTGTTGTTGTACGAGGGCCTCCACTCACTCCGTTCATCTCCCCAGTGTATAGAGAGTTGTTTTTAATTAACTAAAACAATTCACCCTAATAACTAAACTTTTTTCTTTTAACATGGTTGTTTGAAAACCTATTAATAACAAATAACTCTTTTTTTATAAATCTTGTGGCAAGATGATGCCAGAAAGTTCTTCAAATAGATTCGGGTCCAAAACATTCATAATTAAATACCTTGAATGAACATTGTTTGTATAAAAATATAACTCTTTTTAGTTTGACTATGATTTATAGGTTAATTAGTGAATGACAGAGATAAAAACCTTCAGCTAGTTTGAAAGATTGTGTTAGAAGAAGTAGGTACTTGAATCAAATGATTTGAATTCCTTTTTTTTCATTTAACATATAATTTAGTTTTTTTCTAATAATATGTAATATTTAATATTTTAGAACAATCTAAATGCGCAATTTTTTTTTGTACGTTTTAATATTAATTTTATTAAAAACCGTATATATTTTAATTTTCAAAGTTAAAGTCGCTATCTCTCATTGCGACTAACCCTTAACCATAACCAAACTAAAAAATTCCTTGTAAATAAAATTCTTATAGCTGTTAACAAAATAATCATGTCTAAATTGAAATAAGTCTACACTTTAGAAATTTAAAACCTTAAAATTTACAGATTTAATTATTCAAATAAGCCAAAACTTATACATTTGTAGAATTTTAATGATTATGTGTGGTATGATGCAGATACTACATTGTAGCACTGTCTGTTACTTGCTTCTACAGCATCATCACCTGTTTGTTATCGGTGTTAGCTCTCATGAAACTCACAGGATGGTCAACAAAGATGATGTTTCACTTTGTGATATTTGATACAGTAAGTTCTTACATTTTGCAAAGCTTCTTAAAAGAATGAACCAATTAACTTACAAATTAAAACAATGTGAATGGTACAGCTGCTGTTAGGTATCATGGCTTCTGCAACGGGAGCAGCTGGAGGAGTAGGATACATAGGATTCAAAGGGAACAATCATACGCGATGGAACAAGATTTGCAGCGTTTATGGTTCGTTTTGCAGCCATATGGCAGGCTCTATTACAGTGTCACTTTTACCTTCCATCGCGCTTGTACTGCTCGTTTGGGTCTCCGTTTTTGCGCTATCGAAGAAGATCGCAAGGAGTTAGTTCGGTTGGTGTCTAATATGTTACATATGTATTAGTTTTTCCTTATTTGCTTCCTTCACCTTTTGTGATTTCTAAAGTTTTCATGTAACGCATGAACATATATAATAAACTTATGTCACAACCTTAAAAGTGTGTAAAAAATTAACCAAAACTTTATACTACGATACAGAAAAAAACAAAAAATACTTCTATAAATATATACACATATATTAATCAAAAAATTAAGGTTCACACTAAGAGCATGGAGATTTAATACTTTAAATCTAGTGAGTGACTATAAATTAGACTTGTGGAGAATTAGAAAAATGGTTCAGGATTTCTTAGATTCGTTTTTTTATTATAACTTTTTTTTGGATGCGAGTTGAATTTTGGAAGGAAAGGTTTCTGAAATTCAAAACAGAAATATGGTTAAAATAATGGTTAATATTTTTGACCTTCGCCTAATCTACTTCTATTACTATTAACTACTTTTGAGGTCATTAAATTTACGCTACAGGATTTGAACCTTCATTAGTTAATGAAGTAAACACACCATTTACCAATAGGTTGTTTATTACTTTGCCTCAAAACTATTGGGATTTTATGTATGATTATCGAATTAAATATGAAAAATTCTTGTCGCTTTTCTCGTAGTTTCAACCGCCCATCTCAAAGAGTAAACATAAATGGTATATATGTGAGATTGATATGTACGACCGTGGATGTAACCCGGCTCACTATTGGATTGAAGGGGTCAACCTCAGTACTTGTTTTACTCTTGTGTATTGGTAGTTTAGTTTTACAATTTTAATCTATGTTCTAGTACTTGATCCTTATTATTAAGAAGGTCACATTTTCTAGTTTTAATTCATTTCTATGAATTGTAATCATTTGAATCATGGTAGAACACAGAAGATTTTAATCAGAAATTAATCTCTATTTCATTTTGTTTTTCGTGGAGTCTAACCCACCCAACAGGTCTATTTATTGATCATTTCGAATTGGTCTTTAATCAAAAGCTATATTTACTATCTTCTATCTAAAGTTGCATATGTCACCTTCTTAAAATAAGAAGCTAAGTTTAAGAAATAGAATCCAGAGTAACTAATTTCCTTTACAATATATAAGGCTTATAAGTAGGTTTTTTTACATGTAAGACAAACCAATTATTAATGATGTTATGCAATATATATAATTCATTTGAGCAGGATATGACCTCAATGAAAAGATTTTGGTTTCTCAAATGTGGATTAAGCAACTTGTTAATTTGATGACTTGCATGTCATTAACCTGCTATAGTATATTCTAGAATTTTTTTTTGAACTAGGTAATATTACCACACACGCATGGTTTTTAGGTATAAGTTAAAAGATCTTTTAAATCTTGACGATTTGCTATTGCCAATAACGGATATAATTATTATTGGTAATAGCAGATCACCTAGGGTTAAATAATCTTCAATTTATGTCTAAAACCATACAAGCATGCTAATATTACTTGGTTAATTTAAAAAAAAATATTTATTTCTAAAGTCATTCATTAGTTTCTTGAATAACTGAAAAACAAACTACACTATCAACGTCTATCATAGAGTTTAAATATAGATGTATGGTAATTACTGACATGTGGCTTATATGTTACAAGGTTTACACATACTACTTCAACTATCTATCACTTCATTGCATGACAACAATGATACGAGGCTCAACAAGTTGAAGCTAACCCCAACTATCATGTTCACACAATGCAACTTAACGTTGATTGTCATTTTACTCGTGATGAACTTCAACAAGGATATAACTTATATGGCTACTAATTCAAAGCTTTCACATATAGCATGATCTTTGGACCATATGCAACATTCTTTTGTATGGACAAGTTGGGTCCTTCAAAAGCTCCAACTTTAGAGAGGACGTTATATTTTTAACCCGGGTGGTAATTAAATCTAACGTAAATAGTTTAAAAAAGATTTAAAAGATTGTTAAAGTAGGTAATTATCAAATTTTCTCTTGTTTAATTTATAATATGTTGAATTGTTATCATCATATCATGTTCATAAATTTCGTTAACAAAATTCAGACTAATTACAAATAATGATGAAATGGTTAAGAAACAAAATAGCAAACAACCTACTAAACTTTATTAAAGTGCAAGCGAAATAAAATTATATCAAGTGTAGTTGTTAAAAGAACACTTGATTTAGAAATGATGAGTAACGACAATTAAAAAAAAGAAAAATGCACCCGGTAGAGGCCGAAGTACCTTTTTTTCACAATAATTATTTTTTTGAACTATTTATCAACTTGCTGAAATTAACACCAAAGAGAGATAATTTGAACTTGCAATAGATCAAGAATTAAGAACACAATCAAGGAGATGATCTTAATAATCAATCAAAACATTGATCACTCGAATTTAGATGATGAATACAAGATACTACTATTAGGTTATATTGATTGTTAAACACTAACAACAATTAGTAACCAACTAAGTACAATATGAACCCTCTCAAGATTGGTTAACTACAATTAACACCCCTGAACTTTTAGAACTTGTTATACAGGAAGTAAAAGAAGAGGAGAAGATGATTTAACACTATTATTCCAACACAACTTATACTGATGAATATTTAAACTCATCTTCCTTTTTAAGATACAATCATCAATATCACAAACAATATATTTTAGAGGCAAAATTGCCTTGTTGGGTTTTATACAATGATTATCATTTTCTATTATTTTGTAATGAAAAACGTTAAACATTTCATTATTCTTGTAATTTATGAGAAAATATGTAGATGGAATTAAAAACGATGTTGACATACCGCACTATTGTTAGCACATAACAACACACACAAAAATAGAATAACATAACATTACATTTTGTGTGGACGTATAATTTTCTACATACTTTTCTTCAAATATCGTAAATTTTTTAAAGCCAAATATCGCTATTATATTGTTAAATTTTTAAAGAAAACATCAAGTAATATTTGTTGTTAAGAAGTATCACGTGACTTAAGAGTGAAAAATTAGATACACGGAGTCTTATAAAATAGTTAAAGGAAAGGAAGATAAACTGCTTACATATTGGAAAATTAATTATAGATTTTAATTATTAAAAAGAAATTTAATATATATTCTTACAAAGAAAGATATTCGCAATTTTTTATAATGCAACAACAATGAAAGTCTTCTTTCGAACACTTCTTTCTTCTTTATGTTTACAGTATGTAAAACCACTCAACAGGTCTAACCTTTTTTTTCATCCTTATCGAATCATCCGTCCACATGAACTTTTAGCCTCGTAAACCGCCTCCTCTCTCTTTCACGTCGATCGATTATCTACGTCCCAAGGGCTCGATCTTCATTGCACATGGTCGTATGGGATATAGACAAACAAGTTTTTCTTTTTATTTCTTAATAATAATAATAATAATAATAATATAAATTCCTTGTGGACATGAGGAATCTCAGTATGGAATCTGTGTGGTTACATTGTGGGGACTAGGGGCGTGTGTGCCTGGGGCAGGGGGGTCATCTCATGTTATCTTATTATTATTATATTAGACTATCAATAATAGAGAGAAAAAAATCTATATCCAACTTGATTTGATAAGTATATGTGTAGATGTGGTAATCTCAATTAAGATGTTTTCAAATTGTTAATTTTGTCTATCTTTCATGGTTAATTGCTTAAAACAATAGGATACATTTATTATTATGATAATTATTCTAAAGTTTATTATAAGTAGCAATCTACCTTAATTTTCTCAAAAGCCATAATAGAAAGTATAACGTAAATTACTTTGTTATGATTAAGAAAAAAAAAATTAATTAAAATGTTTCTTTAATCAGCAAAAGATGAAAGTGGTGATGTTGTAGTTGCTAGCGAAAAGCAAATGGGTTGATGGTACTATATTTTTGTGTAGTACGTTAGAATATATACAGATTACTATACACCCCTAGAAATTTTATTACCTTTTTGTGTAAAATACGAGATGGAGTCGAACGCTAATACATTGATCTTTGTATATTCTAACAGACCCTTCTAACTATTCTTCCGAAATGATGACGATAAAATGAGAATGGACATGAATTTTTTATTACTTATAAATATTTCTAAATAAAAAATGAATATGATTATTCTAATACTTCTATTAATTTATAATGTTATTTTTATTATTTCTATTTATTATTATTATTCCTATCATTAGAGAATTGAAGCAAAAATTTATTTACGAGATACATAGAGAGGAGGTGGATTATTCCGAATCCAAGGCGTCTCCTGAGATCGATATCAACTAGAATACCCACTTGAATCTTGTCAAATTTATATAATACATCAACCACGGAAGAAAAATAAGAGAAATTACCTTAAAGAAGAAATTTTCAAGACGTACAGCCTGATAGTAACTTGCACGACAAACAAAGTCATGAAAATATCATTGTCTTGCTAATGTTGGATTTTAGTCAGAACTATGTACCTGCATAGGTTATGTTTTGAGAATAACGGGTCTTTTTGTTTGTATGATCCTTAAACCATCAATTCAGTTGTATCCAACCCCATTTTAACATATAAACATCCTCCACTAAATCCCATGCCCTCTATTACTCAAATGCTAGGCAATCTGAATTGCAAGTTACTTATAGAGAATTCAGGATTGCTAAAAAAATTATATACAAAATCCAATAAATATACCAAACAGACTACCTATCAAAATCTGTAATTGTAATTTGTGATTGTGATTAGGCTTTAATTTGTGATTGTGAGTGTGAATAAATAGTCGTAGCCTTGAGCCCTAGATGCTAAATTATCATGCAAAAAAAAGGAGACCCTAAAATTTTCAAGAGTTAATTACATAAATGACCCATATGGTTTATTCAAAATAATAGGTTTTGGTGCTAAGACTTTTTTGTAATAGGTTGGGGTATTGTGTTTTAAATTTTGTAACGAGTTAAGGTACTAAGACTAACAGACGTTAGTTTTTCTATTAAATTTAAGTAAAATGACTAAAATACCCATTGAGGGACTATTTTTGTAATTTTAAATATTTTTTTTATCCAGGGACCATTAGTGTAATTGCATATAACTTTTAAAAACCCAACCCCCTTCCCCGTCAGCCACCATCACCACCATATACCCACTACCACCACCATCTACCCACCGTCACCACCACCCAACCCTTCTACCCACCAGCCACCACCGAACACACACGAAGACTACAATCACCACCATCTAACCATAGTAACCACAATCATCGAATCATCACCACCATCGCAGCATTACCATCATCGTCACATCATCACCGTCACCACATCAAAACCATCACTGCATCATCACCACCATCGCAACATCACCATCACCATCATCCCCTCCTTCACCATCACACCATCAACATCATCTCACCAAATCCCCCTTCCCTTTCTTTTGTTAACCCTAAAAAACCCCCAACCCACCCAATTCCGTCTCCCTACCACTCGCATTCAAATCACTATCACCACCACCAGTAAACCACCATCGCTGCCCACCATTAACTTGTTGCACCATTCCTTCTCCGACCACACCACCACAACCAGATCCAAACACATCGGTCCCAAATTAAACATTACCTAATTGGAAATTCTTAGCAGCAGCGATGGTTAACTTGAGATGAATCGGCGGTGAATGGTGCCATGGTGGTGATGATGAGACACTGATGATGGCAAGATGATGCCCATGATGCGATGATGAAAATGGCATTGACGGTGTTGTTTGATTTAAAGAGAATATAATGGTGTTGAGGACGATGTGACGGGGTGGGGCCCGATGGTGGGGGCTAGCGGTGGTGGCCGACGGTGGGGGCTGGTGGTGGTGGCCGACGGTGGGGGCTGGTGGTGGTGGCCAGCGATTGGACCCGACGGTGGGGGCTGGCGGTGGTGGTGAAATATTGAATATATATACACTGTGTGTGTATATATATAGTTGTGTTGTGTGTATATATAGTAAATTACAAACAATGGCGAAGTATAGTTGGGGCCGGGGGGGGGGGGGGCGCCGCCCCCTCTCTTTTTTTCGTCGGTAGTGTTAACTTTTAGTCCGGTAGTGTAAATTTTTGGTCCGGTAGTGTAAATTTTTATATAAATATGAAGTTCGCCCCCCCTAAAAAAATTTAATTCCGCCCCCGCCCCCCCTATGGGGGTGTTCAAGCTCCGCCACTAATTACAAAAACACTCCCTTATATATATTGAATGACATAAACAGTCCCTTAAGTTACATTAGTAGTCATTCTCAAGTAAAAAGATGAAAGTACTCTTAGGTTTAACAGAAAAGTTAACGTCTGTTAGTGTTAATACCTTAACTCGTTACAATTTGAAAACAAAATACCCCAACTTGTTACAAAAAACCTTTAATACCCAAATCTGTTATTTTCTATAAACCACATAGACCATTTTCGTAACTAACTCAATTTTCAAGGCTCGAAGCCCTTGCCTTATTTTCTAAAGCAATATTGTTCATGATTCTTTCTATTCACATAATCACATATACTGATTTTGTCTCTATTCACAATCACATATTTATCCTCCACTAATGTAAAGGTCACCGCATACACTCACGTGGCTACCATATGAGTACACAAGAAACGTTTCACCTTTTTCTTTTAAATATCACCACGTAAATGTATCACGCAACCACGATACATTTATACAAATACATAAACTCAAATGACGATGCCACCTGCCTTCTATAGTTCTATAAATCAACATAAAACGTATTACTAAATATATGAAATAATTATACATCTATGTAAATAATTATATATAAATTGATACATAAACGATGTATATATAGTTTGAAGCATACGTAACAGTATTTATTTCAAAATATTGTTAAAATTGGCAAAATCATTTGTAAATAAAATATAAGTAACGTCATTATCTAATTAATGTGACTTTGATCCTATTTTAATGGAGTTCTTTTATATAAAGCAAGCCGGCAGTGAAAAGAGCAAGCTTGATGCTGCGTCATTTGTTGCATCATCATTTCTTAATTCTTATCCAAATTCACTCATTAATCATTATCTTAGAAATAAACAGGTCATATAATTTATTTATAAAAGTTGAGTGTGTATATAATTTTTATTTTATAAGCTATAAAAACTTGTATATTGAAAAAACTGAATGAGTTGTGAGAAAAAAGTTATTCCTTTATAATTTTTGATTGTTTATAAAAGGGAAATGGTTATCCGGTATAAAAGAACGTCATGGGCTGTATGGTAACTTATTAAAGCAAGCCGGAAATGATTGTTTAACTATTTTTTTTAAATATTAAAAACATCAATTACTTTCAAAAGTTTCATAAGTTGTTTTAATTTTAATTCAAAAATTTCATTATTTTGGATTCAAATTGAAACATTGATGAAACTTTTGGATTAAATTGAAACAATTTATGAATATTTTCTCAAATCTCATTTCTCTCAAACTTAACTTTACTATATATAATTCTTTTTATCAAAATTCAAAAAAGCCTACAATTCAATTTTGTAATGTGTGTATATACATAAAGCTTTTTCACAGTTAACAACTTAACATGTTTTATTGTGTCAAATTCAGTTATATGATATTACATCAACTATATATTCTTATATCAATTTCATATATGTTTTACAAACCAAACATATAAAGTAGACATAAAAACGGTTAAATTTCTCGTTTAACAAATAATCATAATTAAATGTATAAAAATGTAAAAGAAAGATAAATAAATTAACTTTTAGTTTCTTTTTACTATTATTTATAACATTACTTATATTCAAAGTCCTTTTAAACTCAATGAAATAAATGTGAGGTCAATACTCAATACTCGCCTAAATTAAATTTAAAGCGTATATATCGCAATCATTTAGAATATCCAAGAATCAGATCACACTAACATTATTCCCAATCAAAACCCCATCACATAAATATACAAAATAAATCTAATATCTTTCATTTTATTATCATCAATTAAAAAAAAGATCTTTTAATAAAAAATAGATCTTTATATTAAAAAAAAGTTGAAAACTTGAAATCAAGAATTATTATTCTAGAAAACAAGATTTATAGATTTGATTGGTAGAATAATTTGTTGTTGTTTATACTCCACTTACCATCCAATGATTATGATGAGGAGTCAAATATTGCACCTCTTTTCACCGGCGGGACGAAAGGGAGGAAGTAGATGAGTATACGAAATACCTTCTCTCTGCTTCTACGGAACTGTTCTTTTAATCAAATAATCAATACCCATTACTCCTCAATCGCCATTTATTATCTGGGATTTTCCTATGATCTTCATACAATTCAATTCTTCAACCAATTGAGGTCAGCAATCACTTCCTTCTTCTTCTTGTTCTTGATTGTTCAAGTATAGTCGTATAGATGATGTTAATAAAGTCTGTTCTTTGATTTTGATTTCAACTGTTTGTAGTTGGTGTGATTAGTGATCGTGTAAAGGTGTAAGTTTCGTGGGTTTTTGATTGTGTGTGGTGTGGTTGATTATTGAATGAAGTTGACCATTATTTTTGTGATCAAATTAGTGCGTAATCTGTGTTTCTGTGCGTTTTGCTTGTGGTGATTTTTGCATAGGAGGGTTTTAAGTACCGTGTGATCTTTGATGTCTGTTTTGATGGTGATTTTGTAGTTGATGTTATGGTGGAGTGAGGGCTTGCTATAACAGGGATTTGATTCTGATTTCGCTGTTTCTCTAAAAGTAGTTCTTGTTTGGTCCCCAAATGGAAGTTGTTACTTTCTAATTTGGGGATTTTCTTTCTAAGCATCCCTATTTGGCAAAATCTTGATTTATAATCATAAATTTTGATGATGTTGCTTATGTTTCATGAATTATAGGTATTTTAGACATTATGCTAATCAAACTTATATTCTTTTGTCGAATCTAGCTTCCATTGGTTTCTGTCTTTTAATCCTTTGAATGGCACCTGCCGGTGCAAGTTGTGTTTTATTGGTGGGGCCAGTGAGTTTTTCATTGATGGGTTCGCGCTGTTATTAAAAATAACATATAGTTTTCTTGAATCACATGCTCAAAGGGAGTATTTGTGTTTTAATGATGAAAGATAATTTGTTTGAAGCAAAGGATTTATGATATCAGTTATTGTAATAGGTTTACTTGGGCTGGTGGTAGGAAGTAGTTCAATGGAGCAGGATTTGGAAAATTCAAGTTCAGGTGAGTGGTTTTTATCGTCGGTTCATAAAATTTCGTCACAGGTAATAAAGTTTTATATTTTCTTTCATTATGCAGGTCAGCCAGATTCTAATTCAGCATCAACTGCCTTTCAAGAAGTGGAACATGCTTATCGAGCATCAACTGATATTAGTTTGTTTTCAAGTTCATTACCTGTCATGCTACATGAAAAATGTGCGATAAATCTCTTACATTAAGCAATTTTATCTTTATTTATTAATATAACTTAATTTCAGACATAATTTGGTTTAAGTGTTAAATATAATAAACGATCTCTTGAAGATGGATTTCCTCTTGAAGATGAGAGTGAGGATATTACAACGAGTTTAACTGGAAGCATGCTTCCAGGGGACGAAGATGAGCTATTTACAGGAACTGATGATTTTGACCTTGGTGATTTGCCTACGCAATTGGAGGATTTGGAAGATGACCTTTTTGAAAGTGGAGGGGGAATGGAAATGGATTTTGATTCCCATGATGGAATCCGATTCGGTCTCTCTAATTTGAACATATCTGATGGTGTCCCTTTAGTTGGTATTAACCGTCACGAGCTCCCCAATGGTGGGGGCCCAGTTGTTGGAGAACACCCGTATGGAGAACACCCTTCGAGAACTTTATTTGTCAGAAATATTAATAGCAATGTTGAAGACGCTGAGTTGAGATCCCTCTTTGAGGTATTCATCCTTTTCAAGATTTATTCAAAAAATTCCAGAAAACATAGACATTTGCATTAGTTATTGGCATTAATAAATGGTGATTTGTGTAGGAGTATGGAGAAATCAGAAATTTATATACCGCGTGTAAGCATAGGGGTTTTGTAATGATATCTTATTACGACATCAGACATGCTCGAGCGGCAATGAGAGAACTTCAAAATAAGCCTTTGAGAAGAAGAAAATTAGATATTCATTTTTCAATTCCTAAGGTGTGTAGTTGCTATAAATTGATTCGTGTTAGTTGCATGTTATTTACAGTTTTATATGATATATTCAGGATAATCCATCAGAAAAGGATATCAACCAAGGAACTCTTGTTGTTTTCAACTTGGATGCATCGATATCTAGTGATGATCTTCGTCATATATTTTCAGTTTATGGGGAAGTCAAAGAGGTGTGCTTTGTCTTTTATATGAATTAATATTTCTGCGAGCTTTAAAGATTTAATTTATTGTCTTATCTTGTTTGAAAAACAGATCAGGGAAACACCACACAAGAGACATCACAAATTTGTTGAATTTTATGATGTTAGAGCTGCAGATATGGCTCTTAAAGATTTAAATGGGAGGGAAATTGCTGGAAAACGAATAAAACTTGAGCATAGCAGGCCTGGCGGTACTCGCAGAAGGTATGTATTAATATTTGATACTTAAAAGCCGTATTGTATGTTACATATTTAGTGCATTGTAAGATGAAAACAAATTACATAAATGTTTTATATGTAGCTTGATGCAACAATTGAGTCTAGCGCTGGAACAGGATGAAACTCGACCCTTTTGGCACCATCATGTTGGTTCACCAGTTATCAACTCTCCTCCTGGTTAGTATCTGCGAACGTTAACTGCTGTTAAGACCTTAGTATTTTAATTTATTTTGTAGTTGTGGAAAATTGGGCGGGTCAGGCAGATTGTGTAACGGGTCAAAACAGGTTCGGGTCAAATGGGTAATTTTGATATGGGTGAGACATGGCTAGGTAGGGTTGACCCACACACTACCAATCCACTTTGGGTGACTGTTGACCCTGTTTGGCATCCTTAACTGTTTCTATATCCAACTACTTTGACCCCAAATCACCCATTCATAAGTTAATGCGTTGAAATTGTCACCTCAGTTATTATTATTCTTCAGTTTTTAAGGTTCTCAAATATGTAGCAGGTAGTTGGACCCATGTAAGCAGTCCACGGGAGCACGGTTCACAGCATGGGTACAGCTGGTCATCAGGTTTTGGGACACTCAGTCCAGTTAACAACCACTTACCTGGCCTGGCATCCATACTTCCGCCACATATCTCAAACCCTGTAAAGATTGCACCAATCGGTAAAGACACCTTTATCAAGTCAACATTGGGCTTTGACCATCAACAATCACATTCCTTGCCCAACAATAAAACAAACACCACTCCAGGGAACACACCATCTTTTAACAATTCCAATTTTGACCCTTCTAGTATCGGTCGACTATCGGGTCCAGAGTTTCTCTGGGGAAGTCCAACTACTCACTCTGACCACCAGAGCTCTTCTTCTTGGCGGGCATCTCCCGTTTATGCCAGTCCAAGTCAGCATGGTCCGTTTCTAGGTCCACAACATCATGTAGGCTCGGCTCCATCTTCAGAGAGAACTGTTTTCAATGGTGTGGGACCCATTATCGGTACTGGAAGTGGTTCACCTATTTCCCGAATGACCTTTTTTCCTAACAAGGGGCCGGTAATTATGGGGAATGGTTCTTATCAAGGACGGGGAGCACTAAACGAGGGCTTAATTGAACGTAACCACAGTCGACGAGTTGATTATGCTGTTAACCAGATAGGAAATAAACAGTATCAACTAGACTTGGACAAGATAATTAGCGGGGAAGATTCTAGAACAACGTTGATGATCAAAAATATTCCTAACAAGTATGAAAGTGATAATCTTTTTGTTTAATTAAATGGAAGTAGATTGTTGGTTCATCACTGATTTGTTTTCTTTTGATAAAAAGGTACACTTCAAAGATGTTGCTTGCAGCCATTGATGAAACTCACAAGGGTACCTATGACTTTGTGTATTTGCCAATTGATTTCAAGGTAATTATCTAGTACCATGAAGTCAACATCATAGTCAAGACAGTCATAATTTAATAATTTGATTTATCTTTCATGCTCACAGAATAAATGCAATGTGGGTTATGCATTCATCAACATGGTGTCTCCTTCACACATTATATCCTTTTATGAGGTTCTAATTTCTATCCTTTTTAGCTATTTCTTTTCCTTACCCATATGACCCTTTAGATTAACATAACCTAAACGACCCGTTCATAAGTAAATGGGTCTTAATTGCCACTTCTGACTTTTAATCGTAAATTCATTTGATTTCTTCACCTTTGTCGAGTAGCTGGATGTATGCTGAATTTTTATGGGAATTACTTTTTGTGCAGGCATTTAATGGGAAAAAGTGGGAGAAATTTAACAGCGAAAAGGTTGCTTCATTGGCATATGCAAGAATCCAAGGGAAAGTGGCTCTAATTACACATTTTCAGAATTCAAGTCTAATGAACGAGGACAAATGGTGCAGACCGATTATCTTCCAGTCAGAGGCCCAAGAAAATGATATTCTGGTAATGTTGACCAATTGTTTGACTTGACATATCTTTAATAACAGTGTTCGACTATTGACCACATGGCTATATTGTTTTTATTCAAAGATTTAGATTATTATTGCCATAATATTGTTTTTATATCATAATCAACACATCAGTTATTTATAATAAAGTGTAAAAGTGAATTCTACTAACTTCATTTGATATGAATTTTAACTTTTCAGGATTCTATTCCCTACCATAACATGAACATATGTATTCGTCAACCAGATGGATCTTACTCGGTGGATTCATTAGATGGTTCAACAAGTAGTCCGGAAAAAATCTGACTCGAGAAAAGATGGTTTTTAACGAGCGAATTCAAACCAAAAAAAGGAAGTTGGTTTGTTGTATCGCGAGCAACAAGTTTTATAGAAATTTGAGAGCACTGTGAAGCGGAGATGTAATAACTATGTGCAGTCTTTGTGTAATTAAACTATCGAATACTTTTCAATGTATGTAAATAATTGCAATGTGAGTTAGAAACCTAATGTTAAGGGGCTGTTTCCAAGTGTATAGAACGGAGACAGCAGACCTGTCATAATTTCCAGTTAATGATCTCTCGTTGATCTTATATGTACATATCGACACATTGTTAATCCAACAAGTTGTTTGTATAATTTGTGTAAAATTTTCTTACTCCAGCAACTTGGTGATTCATTGAATTCTTGTTTGGCTGACTTCATGTCTCACAATGGGTGGTTTTGGAAGCCTGTTTTGGTAGTGTTGAAGAACTGCATTTATATAGCTTAAATAATAAGTTGATATTCAATGTTTCACATGAGTGGATACCTTCATTCCATTTGGCTTTCGCTTAACTCGGATTTACAAGAATTCAGATGAATTTCTACTGTGGATCCAAACACAAAGGAAACTTTGCATTGTTTATCCCACACACAACTTAACGTGATCTATCACCCATAGTTTTGGAGAATTAAATGGCATGATTAAAAAAGGATGCTACTATACGTACGCCATGCGGACGGTATAGATGGTAAAAAAGGGGTCATAACTCACACGGCCCGTTCGCCCTCTATCAATGATGTGTTGTCACATCAGTCGCTTTTGTGTCAGTCAAACACATCATATGACCTATATGATTTGTAAGAACAACAATTCATACAGGTCATATGATAAGAACTGAATAATAGGATGATTTCAATTAATCAAATAGTCGGCCGATTCGAGAGGGCAAGTCTCCAAGAACAACAATGTTCAAATAGAAATTCGAATTAAGAACAAGAAGCAAACTAAAACTAAACATCCTATTAATAAAAGCAAATCAGCAGTAACCACCACCCCCCCCCCCCACTAACTTGAACTGCTCGAAAAGTGGTGGAAATGTGGTACGAATGGGTCAACCCCATAAAATAGCTCCACTGCTCCATACTCTTTAACTGGGTCGACCCACTTGGACCTCCTTCGTGAGTAGACCACAACCGGCTTCTCATCACTACAACCCGCCCGATAAAACGACTTGTCCTCAAGGCGAAAAAAAGGAAATTGCTCCCGAAACAGATCATAAGACTCCCAAGTAGCTTCCTCAAGCGGACGAGATTGCCACGAAATAAGTAACTCCAACACAGGGGAACCTGCTTCGAAAACCCAACGATGCTGAACCACAGTAGCGGGCTGCAAATCAACCTCCCAATCCCTAGTGATAGGAAGAGGAGGAATAGGTGTAACAGGAGTCTGGCCTCGAGCAGGTTTAAGCATGGAAACGTGAAATACAGGGTGAATACGTGAGTCCGGGGGTAATTCCAATTCATAAGCCACAGCCCCCACCTTGCGGATAATGCGATAAGGCCCAAAAAAACGAGGAGAAAGCTTTTCGTAACGCCGCTTCGCCAAACTTTTCTGTCGATAGGGCTGAACCTTCAAGAAAACGACATCACCCACATTATAAGTTATGTCCCGTCGATGCTTATCGGCTTGAAATTTCATCCTAGATTGCGCTTTCGTGAGATTGGCACGTAATAACTTGAGCATATCATCTCTAGTGACCAGCTGAGATTCCAGTTCTGCATTCGCTGTCTCTCCAAAAACATAAGGAACCAATGGTGGAGGCTCACGGCCATAAACTGCAGCAAAAGGTGTTGTACCTGTAGCCGTGTGATAACTCGTATTATACGAGTACTCAGCCCAGGAAAGAAAAGAACTCCACTTGGTTGGCTGCTCGTGGGCAAAACAACGAAGGTAAGCCTCTACACAACGATTAACTACCTCCGTTTGGCCATCGGTTTGCGGATGGTAGCTTGTGCTCAACTTCAGCTTGGTTTGACTCAATCGAAAGAGCTCCTGCCAAAAGTTACTCAAGAAAATAACATCCCGATCAGAGACAATTGAACGTGGAAACCCATGTAAACGAACGATCTCACGACAGAAAACAACAGCCACACTCTTAGCGGTGTACGGATGTGAAAGCGGAATGAAATGAGCATACTTGCTCAAACGATCAACAACCACCAGAATAGTATCAAACCTGTTAGAAGGTGGTAACCCCCCAATAAAGTCTAGAGAAATATCTTCCCAAATACGCTCGGGGATCGGCAACGGTTGCAATAAACCCGCAGGAGATAAAGCTTCATACTTTTGTTGTTGACAAGTCAAACAATTTTGCACAAACAAACGAACATCCTGCTTCATGCGAGGCCAAAAATAAAACTGTTGAAGTCGTTTAGAGTCTTAAGAAAGCCTCCGTGACCCGCGATTGGCGTCGAGTGTGCCTCGAAAAGAATTGATTCCTTGAGAGTAGAGATGTTTGGTATAACAACTCTCCCTTTATACATCAACAGATTATCCACGAGCGAATAACCTGGACATGAAGAAGGGTCTTGACGCAGCTGGGCCATAACGCCACCGGTCCATGAGTCTTGCGTTAACCCGGTGGTAATAGCTTCAACATCCAAACAGTGAGGAAGCACCAAACTGAATAATTGAGGGCGACGTGAAAGGGCATCGGCACCGCGATTTTCCTTGCCACGTCGGTGAACAATTGTAAACTCATATGGCATAAGCTTCAAGAGTAGTCTTTGTTGTTCAGATGTTGTAATTCGCTGCTCCAAAAGATATTTTAGCGTGAAGTGATCAGTTAAAATAAAAAAATGACGCCCGATCAGATAATGGCTCCATTTTTGAACAGCCAGCACGAGGGCTAATAGTTCACGATCATATGCTGACTTGATGCGGTTGGTTCCTGAAAAACCTTTGCTGAAATAGGCAACCGGATGTAACTCTTGGGTAAGGATTGCCCCAACCCCTTCCGATGATGCGTCACACTCGACGGTGAACGGCTTTGAAAAGTCGGGTAACCGAAGCACAGGTGCAGTCATCAAGGCTTGTTTGAGGGTGAGGAAGGCAGCCAATGCATCCTCGGACCACAGAAACCCATTCTTCTTTGTGAGAACAGTCAAAGGTCGAGCAATAATACCATAATTTTTGACAAACCTTCGGTAATATCCGGTGAGCCCCAAGAATCCTCGAACCTCCTGTACAGTAGAGGGAATTGGCCAAGATTGTACAGCTGTGATCTTGTCTTGATCGACCTGCACACCTTCCGCACTAACCACATGCCCAAGGAAGAGTACCTGTGACTGGCCAAAGCAACACTTCGTTAACTTGGTGCTTACTTAAGGTCTCCAATGCGGTACGAAGGTGCTCGATGTGTAATTCCATAGTGGAGCTGTAAACCAAAATATCATCAAAAAAACCCAAAATGAAACGACGCAGATAGGGTCGGAACAAATCATTCATTATGGCTTGAAATGTGGACGGGGCATTGGTGAGTCCAAAGGGCATCACCTTGAACTCATAGTGACCGGAGTGAGTTCGGAAGGCTGTTTTACCCACATCATTTGGATCCACCCGGATTTGATAATACCCAGATCGCAGATCCAATTTAGAAAAGACAGTGGCTCCGTAGAGTTCATCCAACAGTTCATCTATGTTTGGGATCGGGTATTTGTCGGGGACGGTGATTTTGTTGAGAGCCCGGTAGTCAACGCACATGCGCCAAGTATTGTCTTTCTTTCGTACTAATAATATCGGGCTCGAAAAGGGGCTTGTGCTAGGTTGAATAAACCCCGCGGCCAGGAGAGTGTTAACTTGTGTTTCAATTTCAGTCTTTTGGGAGTGTGGATAACGATAGGGTCGAATGTTGGGTGGGGTGGCATTTGGTAGGAGGGGTATGGAGTGGAATTGGGTACGGTAAGGTGGTAGTGACTTAGGTTCATAAAAAACGGACTGAAATTGGTCGATGATAGGCTGCAAGTACTCGGGTACAACCGCCTGCTGATCTGTATCAACTGCTAAATGCTGAAATGAGGCTGATTTTTGTGGCCCGGACGACACCCCCTGAAGCTTATACTTCTTCCCATCAATGTTGAAAATGAGAAACATCTCATTCCAGTTTGCTTGTACCGTGTTTAGAGAAGCCAGCCATTGAATTCCCAAAACAACATCTGCACCCCCAATCGAGAAGGGATAAAAATCTTGAGTGATGTTCAACTCGGGCAGTTTGAGGCACACATCTCTGCACACCCTGTTACACCTTATGATATCCCCATTACCTATTTGGACTCCAAAAGGAGGCACCAACTGGGTAGTAACTTGCAGTTCATGCACAAGGGTATCAGAAATAAAATTATGCGTAGATCCACTATCAATGAGAATTAAAACCTCGGTGGACTGAATTGTACCGTTCAGCTTCATAGTGGTGGTGTGTGACTTACCCAATATCGCATGTAAGCTGATCTCTGCTATATCGTCATGATCATTAGACCCAATTGTGTCTTCTGTTGCGGTGGCGTCTCCGTCGCCTTCGGCCTCCAACAATTTAAAGGTTCCCGTCTTGCAACGATGGCCCGGGCCGTATTTATCACCGCAACGAAAGCATTCCCCACGTAGAAATCGAGCTTGCTTCTCCGTGTCGTTAATGCGCAAAGGTGATTTGGTTGGATTGTGGTTGGATTGGGGAGGTTACTGGTTGGCAAGGTGGGTAGTGGTTTGGGGTTGGTCAGGGTGGTTTTCGGTTGTGGTTGCCAAGGTGAACTCTTGCTACTGCGGGTATGGGTGATCTTAGACTCGTACTCATGAGCGATGCTCATGGCCTTATAAACTGTGCGAGGTTTATGAAGGCGAACATCAGCTTTAAGTTCTTCTTTTAGCCCATTCAGGAATACCCCGAGTAGGCAATGATCCGGCCATTCAAGACACGTGATGATCGTTTAGCAAACTCCTGTCGATACTCCAGTACAGTTCCTGTTTGTTTGATGCTGCAGAGGAACTCATCTGGGTTTTGAAACTCGGCGGGCCCGAAGTTTTTCTGCAGGATCCGAACTAACTCCTCCCAGAACTCGATACTCTGATCAGTGGATACCCATGAATACAAATCAAGGGCATCCCCTTCCAGGTGCATAGATGCAACATCTACCTTCTCCTCCTCCGGGATGCCATAATAGCGAAAATACTTTTCTGCCTTTAAGATCCAACCGCGAGGGTCTCCGTCACTGAATGTTGGGAAATCAATTTTATTGTAGGGACGGTGGTGACCATGATTCCAGGACGATTCGCCATCATCATACCTCCCCGCACCGCTGCTCGATTTATCCTTGTTCCGCGCTTGTGATTTGAGGGCTGCAACTTCGGAATTCATAGTATCCAACTTAGCCGCGATCGCAGCCAGTTGGACCGCCACTGGATCAAGATTCGCGCCGCTGCTTTCTGAATTGCTCCGGGTCTGTGGTGCCATCTTCGATCGATTTCCCGGCAATGGAACCAAAATGATAAGAACTGAATAATAGGATGATTTCAATTAATCAAATAGTCGGCCCGATTCGAGAGGGCAAGTCTCCAAGAACAACAATGTTCAAATAGAAATTCGAATTAAGAACAAGAAGCAAACTAAAACTAAACATCCTATTAATAAAAGCAAATCAGCAGTAACCACCACCCCCCCCCCCCCCCACTAACTTGAACTGCTCGAAAAGTGGTGGAAATGTGGTACGAATGGGTCAACCCCATAAAATAGCTCCACTGCTCCATACTCTTTAACTGGGTCGACCCACTTGGACCTCCTTCGTGAGTAGACCACAACCGGCTTCTCATCATCATATATGACATCACGCCACCTATGATTAGCTAGTACAGTATTAATACGGCCCGTATGACACTTTATACGGTCCATATAACGTCTCAATGGTGTGTGGTTAGTACTTAGTAGATTGTGGGTGTATGTATCAGACATATGAAATCATTTTTCGCCTTTTCCTAATCCTAACACTCTCATCGTTCATCATCATCTCCCTCGTTTGTTTGCAGAGTTTGTACAACCTCCAGCTCATCGCTGCAGGTTTGTGAGCATACAAAGTAGTTTGTGTTTACTCCAGACTGTGATCATTTCATTTTGTGGTTTTATTTTTGTGTTGGATTACTTGTGAATCTACTTCAAATGTTGTGTTGGTTTCCTCTATTTAACAAAATCATCGTTGGTTGGAAGTTAAGAGTTAGAATTAGAAGTATAATAATATTATTGGTCCCATATCGGAGGTAGAAGAAAAGGGTTGGTGGTGGGGATGGCATAAAATGGGATTAGGGGTGATATCAGGAGTCATGATCCTTCAGGTTTTGATGGGAAGTGATGAGTGGTCATCGCTCGCATATAAACATGCGAGAAGGGGTGTACGCCTAAACCTTGTTACGACAATTGGCACCTCCATTTTTAAACCATCTGATCCCTATATTTTTTATTTTTTTTTAACCTTTGTTTTCTATTTTTTTTTTATTATATTTTAACCTTTCTAAATAAACAATCTGCTTTTATTTTTTTTGTTTGATTAAAAGAATTTTTTTTTAAAGTAAAAAAATAGCTTTTATTTGTGTTCTTTTGTACTTTGACTTGCTAAATTTAATTTTCAATGGTTTCTTTTTTCCCCAAGAAACCGACTAAAACAGAGGATTAGTTAAAAAAAAAACGAATTAGAAACTAATTTTCAAATGAACTGGTCTATGACGAGTCATGGCTTCGGTTGAATTATCTCGTGGTTTGAAACAACACGGCTCAGTTGAACTAGAATCTAAAAACGGTTTGGAACGAGTTATAAAAGATTGAACTAGAAATCGATGAGAAAACATGGTTTAGAATGAGACCAAGTTTGAAACATGAATAGATGAGTTTGCTGGTTTCAAAAAAGCTTCTTATGGTACTACGGTGGATCTCATCGGTTTTAAACCAGTTTCAAATCCGGTTTCAAATCATGATCCAGTACACCTTAACTTACGTTTTTTTGCATTCTCTTATAATCTTTATTGCTTGTGAAAATCAAATACACACCACACACACACACACACACACATATATATATATATATATATATATATATATATATATATATATATATATATATATATATATAAAGAGAGAGAAAGGTTACGGTATAAAGTGTTTTTTTGTGCGAAGCGTACGAAGTTATCACGCAAGAATGGACGTTACGGGTGGAATTATAATGCAATGGTAATAATTAATCACACAGAGATTGAATTATTACGCAAAGATGAAATTATTACGTACAAATATATTCTTGCGTGATAATTTCATCTCTGCGTGATAATTCCACGCAAGTGTAATTTGTCTTGCGTAATTATCACTTTGTTCTTGCGTGATTATTATTGTTCTTGCGTGATAATTCCAACCCAAAACTTCGTACGCTTCACACGAAAAAAACACTTTGTATAGTAACCTGCCCCTATATATATATATAATGATTATAATAGTACGATTGTTCTTGTCAACATGTTTATTTCCTTTACTATTACTTTCCTTTTCTCTTTTAACTCCAAACAAGGTATTCTGTTTAAATTATTTCTCATTCACTCTTTCGTTTTATACAAAACCTCCTAAACCTTCTCCATATGAGACATTAAGATATTCAGGTTTTCTAACCAAAATAACCACCAAGAAGTTGAAAACATCAACTGTGATCCTCATCCAACACAAGACCTTTCAAAAACCACTAGGTCCTAGTAAATCACCATCACTTTGTTATTAAAGATTCCATGTCCCATGAAAAAAAGAAATCCATGGTTACAATGCATCAAATGGCACACATGCAAACTTCAAGTTAGGGGTGATGAATAATCACTAATGATTGGTTAACGATTCGTTTATTTGTTAAACAAGCCATAACATTAGAAGCAACCTGTCATATTTGAAGTGCATCTGCGATCGATCCTGCAAGACTTAAGATTTCAAAAGGAGCTTTGTTTTCGATGCTTTTCACAGTAGGGGAGCATGAATCGGTGGTCCAGAAGTAGGCAAACGCCTTGTTTGAGTTCTCTGCACAGATTAGTAGTGGATGTGAGAAACTATATTTGTATTTACATGACTATCTGACTATTAATAAAGGGATTAAAGGACATCCAAGACTCCAAGTATGTATCCTGACTAATTTATACAAAATATAACCAAGCATGTCGATCAACGAATAATTCTTTAAATGTTTTGACCATTTAATAACCTTTAACTTTACAGTAAGAAAGTAATCAAGGATGTTCTTGTCTTCCAAAACTTTTGAGGTTATATTCTCATTCAGCCTGTTTTTGCTCCAATTAGGTAAAAATGAAACCAGATAGATAATTACATATTTGTGAGGCTTGTAAATCAATAGTTGGGTGGCCTAAATGTAAAATGGTGAGTTAGGTGGCATCCTTACACATTATCATATTTATACCCTATAATCATAACACAACAGCGATATTGTTTAGTTCATGTAGAAATGGTTATTGTTTAGTTCATGTAAAAATAGGTCAGGTCGGGTTGAACCACATCCCCTTTTTCTTTATGTGTTAAATATGATCACAACTATAAGGCTATAAGCATACTTCAAAATACACTTGGATGGTTTTCAACATGTTCAATCCATTTGATCTGTTACATTTTTAGCTTTTTACCTGAATTTTCTATTCGACCCGCTAGAGATCAAGCATGCTTCAAATTTGACCCATTTGTACATAATTGGGTTCAAATTGACTCGTTTGACAGAGAGTAAGAAAGAGAGATCCTTACCACCATTTTTGTGAACAAATTTCTCCCATGAGTTTTTAGGGAACACTGCATGAGTGACGTAAGCACTGACCTTGTTTGCACCATGAGCCGCCAAAACTTTCTGCAACAAAAGAATTAACATATCTATAATCCAACAAAATTATCATCAGCTAGATACAGCTCAAAATCTTAACATCACTTCATTGTAAGATGCCAAATTGATTTTTTAGACATTTGAACAGCTAGATAGATTGACTAGTAATCCATGATAACTGCTGAAAATGTTATCATGATGAAAAGTGTTCTAGCAATATCTCTACCAAGCATGCATGTAACTTGTACAAAGAATTTAAACTTTAAAGTTGACAAGTTGATATAATTGATTCTATAATATACCTGTAAAACATGCAACAGGTCAAAAAAGTACCTGGCATTCAATTAAAGTGCCTCCAGATTGCACCAGATCATCAACAATAACTACATGGCAACCGCTAGGATTACCTTCTTTCAGCCTTACTATTCTTTTATCACCTTCACGAACTTTTGCACAAACCACCTGTCATTGCCAAGTTGTGGAAACTATATAACGTCATGCATGCTCAATTTGTTGTTATAATAAATATATATATCTTATTAAATCGAATACTTCTCAAGAGATAAAGTCAAGTTGATATATTGTTGATATATTCGAATATAGTTGATCTCATTCCTTGTAGATAGCAATTAGTTAGCAAAGGTTGTTAGATATTGTATCTATAAAATGTACTCCGTTTTTCATTCAATGATCATTACGAATTATTCATAAACGTTATTCATAAATTGTTGAGCACATTTTTCCATATTAACAACTCACGGCCAACAATCCTTCTCCCCAAACAACCATCTCTCCTACTTGGATCCCCTCTCAACCCACTTCTGTTTGCTGCCTTCCCATCACTCCCCCTACCCCACCCGCCTCACCGCTTCCTACCTCGCTCTCACCACCCTTTGATGCCGCTATGGCTGAACCTACCCATCCATCTCCCATCTCCCACCTCCCAATCACCAACCTCCTCACCACTATTGCCTCCCACTCCCACACCTCTCAAGACTTACATCCAACGACCCAAGCCTTCTACCCTCACATCACCACCTCCTCCCTCGTCCACTAGAACCAACCTCATCCTAAGCCCAACCCCAAGTATCACAATGATGACTTTGTCGTGTACAATACCTCCACTACCACTCCTCTTGAACCCACATCCACTAAACAAGCTCTCCAACATCCTCTTTGGCATGCTGCCATGCAGGATAAATTCAATGCTTTACATCACAACCATACATGGACACTTGTTCCTCCAAACGCAACTCAAAATGTCGTGGGTTGCAGATGGGTTTACCGCACCAAATACAAACCCGACGGGTCCTTAGAACGTTTGAAGGCTCGTCTTGTAGCCAAGGGATTTACTCAACGACCCGGTATAGATTATGTTGAGACATTCAGTCCAGTGGTTAAACCATCTACCCTTCGTCTCATTCTATCCCTAGTTGTATGTCATAATTGGTGTTTACGACAACTGGACATCAATAATGCATTCTTACAGGGTCATCTTCATGAGGATGTATACATGGCACAACCACCGGGTTTCATTGATTCCTCTCATCCCTCCTATGTTTGCAAACTAAATAAGGCCATCTATGGCCTTCGACAAGCCTCTCGAGCCTGGTACACTGAACTCAAAACATACCTTCTTTCCCAATAGTTTCAACCCACCATTTCTGATCTTTCCCTCTTCATTAACAACTCCGGCCCGTCTCCAATTTTCATTCTGGTCTATGTTGATGATATTATCATCACCAGACCTTCTGTTTTCACCTTAAACTCCTTTATCACTACACTTGCAAATAAATTCTCTCTTAAGGACCTTGGTTCACTTTCTTATTTTCTTGGAGTTGAGGTTCTCCCGCATTCAACAGGCTTGCTTCTTTCTCAATCAAAATACATTCTTGACATCCTCTCTCGTGCCAATATGTCTGATTGTAAACCCGTCTCTACGCCCATCACAAGTTTAGATTTGTTCACATCACAGGGTGACTCGCTTTCATCTCCAACAAAATATAGAGCACTTGTGGGTGCTTTACAATACTTGTCCATCACCAAACCGGACATTGCATTTGCAGTAAATAAGTTATCATAACTCCTGCATAATCCCTCTACTAATCATTGGTTAGCTCTTAAACGTGTGCTGCGTTATTTGCGTGGCTCGCTTTATCATGGCTTGTTGATTCACCGTCACTCACCCTTACAATTACATGCCTTTACTGACGCTGATTGGGCGGGTGATAAAGAAACTTGGAGAAGCACCACGGGTTACATTGTCTACTTAGGTCGCAACCCCATCTCTTGGAGCTCAAACGTCAACCTACATCTGCTAGATTTTTCCCCGAAGCAGATTTTCGAGCCATTGCCTCTGCCGCCACAAAAGTTCAATGGCTAATATCATTATTAACAGAGTTGGGTTTCGCTTCGAAGATCATTCCCACGATTTATTGTGATAATTTAAGTGCCACTCAATATTCTGCCAATCCAGTTTTTCACTCCAGAATGAAACATCTCGCCTTGGACTTCCATTTTGTCAGGGAGAAAGTTCAGAACGGCACCTTGCGCGTTACACACATTGCAGGTGATGACCAGTTAGCCGACGCTCTTACCAAACCATTACTTAAACCACGGTTTCGGCTACTTACTTCCAAGATTGGACTAACTCCTAGACCGTCCATCTTGCGGGGGAATATTAAATCGAATACTTCTCAAGAGATAAAGTCAAGTTGATATATTGTTGATATATTCGAATATAGTTTATCTCATTCCTTGTAGATAGCAATTAGATAGCAAAGGTTGTTAGATATTGTATCTATAAATTGTACTCCGTTTTTCATTCAATGATCATCACGAATTATTCATAAAGTTTATATATCTCACCATGGGAAAGCGATCCAGCATCTTGTGGAATCTCTTCCAAGCTCCATCGTCTGGAAACGCGATTACAATCTAAAGACCATATAAAAAAAGGACATTACAATCATAGTATGCAGAAACAATATTCTTGAAAGGTGCATTATCTGTTATAATCATGAAACTATATATAGGTTATATAAAACTGAAACAGAAACAAAAGAGGCTACCTTATCAGCATCAGGAAGTTGGTGAAGACGTTGTTTCAGAAGAGGAATCCCAGTTTCAAAACAAGGCAAAACATTGTCCCCAAAATAGAACCTTTCCTGCGAAAGAATAAATTGTAGCATAGAGTATCCTAGGATTAGCTTAATGGTAGTTGCTCTAACTTTCATATTTCAGAGGTACAATAAAGATATGAAAATAAACCTTCAACAGATAAGCTATAAAGTTGTTTAAAGAAGAAAGGCCAATGTTTTCCGCTTTGTTAACTCATAAATTTGAAATTTTTAAGTATTTGTTTGATATAAAAGTAACAAGCATCATCTCTAGAAACTGACCTGCAGAGCATGTATGTCATATATGACTAAACTTGTCGGTCCACCTCTTGATATTGGAATGTTTGACAATATTCGTGCCATGGTGAACGCAGTAGCTACATCCCCTTCTTCTTCCATTCTTTCAAAAGACCCAGTTGGAAAGAAAGGTAAAACCAAAGTGAAAGAAGCTACAAAGAGCCTTGGAAGTGCAAATATAACAGATAACTGCTCAAATATTACAGCTGGTGAGCTGAAAGATGCAAGAAAAGAAACATGCTGGCCTCTGATCTCTTGTGCATTGTTTATGAACAAGTTAGGAAATCCATCATCAAAACTCCTGAAACATGATGCGTTAGCATCTCAACAGTCAACATCCTTCCTTAACAATATAAGTACACCCATCACTTCATATAAAAAAAAGACAACAGAACAGAAAGAAAAAGAAACAAAAAAGTTGAAAATCCATCCAGAGAACAAGATTTATAAGTTAAAAAAACAGTTAGCAAATATTTCATATGTTCATGTCTATGCATTGCAAGTACATTCCTTATATAATTCTAGATAATTAAAAAATAAATAAAAAATTCGCCGCATCTCTGTTAGATAATAAATTAACGTCCAGCTTCAAGTGTCAAAAGAGTTCATTGATTTCCACTTAAAAATTGACAAAATTCACTTTCATGTTAGCAAGTTATCATAACTATCTTCAACTAAACAAAAAGCACTAGAATTCAAAATTATGTCGTCAATCTGAAATTAGAACAATACAATAGTTCATCCCCCAAAATCAAAATTAGCATTTTGGGGGCGAATGAAGAAAAACCCAAACTGCCACACTAACCAAGAAAAACCCTATACCCTCTTCAAGCAAACAACTTTAACCAACACAAAACCTCCGATTACAATTCAGCAAACTATAAGAACAAACTTAGAAGACAAAAATCGCATAAAAGAAAGAAAGAACAGTTCAGACCTCCAGTTGATGGATTGGAGCTCAATGTGGTCCGATTGAGCAGCGATTTTGCGAGCAAGTTGTTCGGCTTCCACACAGTAAAAGAGAAGAACTTGCTTCTTGTTGGGTTTCACCATCTTCACTGCAAGCAAAGTTTGATTGATTGAAAAGTGTAGGGCTTTTGGTAGTTGAAGAAGACGATGCAAGTGTGAAGCGTTGCAATATTCGAAAGATGCTTTTGAATTGGGGCTTTGTATTCAAAAAGCATAATTCGAACCAAAATGCCTGCCAGCTTATATTTTACAGTGGATTGTGTTTCTAAAAAATAAGAGGAAAGTGTTTGTTTTATGCTATTTTAATATGGGATGGATTTTTCTTGTCTAAATCATTTGGCTTTTTGGTTATTTTGGTTTGTAAGCAATTATGTTGTTTTATGTAAATCACCGTTCAAAAAAACGATGCATGTTTGTGAAAACTTCAAAACAAAAAAACATTATTAAACTCGCCACGGGAATGATGGTATTTTTGTGGTCATCTTCGGTCGAGAGCTTAACTATGCGTCGGAGAAGATAATTAGAAATTATTAAATTGAAAAACGGGAAGTAGTGTGTGTATGTTGGATGATGCGATATTATGCCTTTTGTGCATACCCGCCTTGTAATGTTGAATATGGTTATTTTTTTGTTTTAATCAAAAAATATTTTTTCTAATCTAATATTGGTTTTTATCATTCACACAGATTGTATCTGTAACAAATTATCACAAGTGATGATGTAGTCATTACTATGCAATTATTGTCTGATGTATCAACCACATGAACGTATCAAACTTTGATTCTTCATCATTCATGTAGTTCGAGATCCATTTTGTTTGGATTATAATCAAGTCAGGTCATTTTAATACCCTACATCTTTAGCCACGTCAATAGGTTTTATTACATAAAATGACAAAGTGTTTATGGTGTTGAACACCATGTCTCTCTTGTAATAAAAGTAGATCATAGTTATAACTTTTATTTTAGTTTAATTTTAACAATGAAAAACACATGAAAAAGTATTTACCAAATTATTTTACTAATTTAAAACACCACTTCGTTTAAACCAGACGACGAACTATAAAAAAAATCTATTTATCAACGGTCAACTAAACTTCATTTTATCAACAGGGGTAAGTTTTTTATCATTATTTGTAGTATAAACTCTTTTTAAAGTATTAATAACATAATGTTTTAATGGTTATGATTGTTTTACATCTTACGTAATTAGTTATAAACTATAATAATGACATTTAACCAACTTTATTTCATGTGACTAATTTTAATCAATACTTTACAATTGAACCCAAACTCGATTGAACAACGTTTAGATCGGTGTCGAACATCATAAAATTATCGCCCCCAAAGGCCTAACACCAACCATGACTCTCGGCCGTATGGTTCTCAAACCCCTAAACCAAATCTTCCATCTTTCTCACACACTCCCTCACCTTCTACTCCATGTTTACTCCATAACCCACCTCACAAATCGCCATCACTACTCCTCTACTCCTTCACACAATCTTGAAACAGTCAACAAACTCATCTTCATCTTCACACACCAACAACCCCCATCTTCAGTCTCCACAACAGAGCTAACATCATTTGGGTCAAAACTCACAACTGGGGTAGTCGAAACAGTGCTTAAAAGCTTCAAGAATTGGGAAACAGCGTTAAAGTTCTTCAATTGGGCGTCAAATCAAGATGGGTATCGTCACAGTTGCTATACTTATAATGCCATGGCGTCTATCCTATCAGGTGCTCGACAAAATGCCGCAATGAAGGCTTTGTGTCTTGATTTGGTAAATTCGCGTTGTTATGTGAGTGCTGGGGCTTTAGGTTTCTTTGTTAGGTGTTTGGGGGGATTGGGGATGGTTACTGAGGCTAATGAGTTGTTTGATCAAGTTAAGGAAGTGGGTTGTGTTCCTAATGATTATAGCTATAATGCACTGTTGGAAACTATTTCAAAGTCAGGGGCAGTGGAGTTGATGGCTTTGAGGATGAGTGAGATGAGGGATAATGGGTGGAGACCTGATAAGTATACTTTGACATCTGTGTTGCAGTGTTATTGTAGGGCTAGCAAGTTTGATAAAGCTTTGGATGTGTTTGAACAGATAGGTGAGTGTGGTTGGGTTGACTCGTATGTTTTTACCATCTTGATCGTCTCGCTGACCAAAGCGGGCGAGGTGGATAAAGCGATACAGTTAATTAACAATATGGATGAGTTCAAGATAAGCTTGAATGAGAAGACTTTTTATGTTTTGATCCATGGGTTTGTGAAAGGTGGAAAAATAGATTATGCTTTAAATCTGTTTAAAAAGATGAAAATTTTGGGCTTTATCCCTGGGATTTCACTCTATGCGGTACTCATTGAAGGGCTTTGCAGAAAGAAAGAGTTTAAAACAGCTTTACTGTTGTACAACGATATGAATGAAATGCGTATTTGTCCTGATGTTAGCATATACAATGTTCTCATATCATCTTTATCTGATGAGAAAGAGATGATGTTGTTACTCAAAGAGGCAAAAGACCGTGTTAATAAGAAATCCATGCCTACTTTGTTTAATACTGCTTTGACTAGTCTGGTCAAAGATGGGTCAACTGATAAAGCTCATCACCTCCTTCAAGCAATCATGAAAGATGATGCTAGTGATGACACTTTCAAGAATCAAAGTCTTGTTTGTTTAGATGCATCATCTTTTGGAATTGTTATTGATGGTTTATGCCAGAAAGGTGAGTTAGACATGGCTCTAGACCTCTTCAACAGTATGGATCAAATTGGCTGTAAAAAAAGTTTGCTTGTTTACAACAATTTGATTGATGCTTTAAGCAATGCAAACAAAGTGGAAAAATGCCACGAGCTTCTCAAAGAGATGAAAACATATGGTGTTTCACCTTCGCAATTCACACACAACTCCATATTTGGATATTACTGCAAGACCGGGGATGTGAGTGGTGCCATAAATATGCTTCATGAAATGCATACTCATGGGCATCAACCATGGATTAAACATTACACTTTGCTTGTGAAAAAACTATCCATAAATCGAAAAGTGGCTGAAGCATGTAGTTTTCTGACAATGATGAGGGAAGAAGGTTTCTTTCCTGATATGATTGCTTATTCTGCAGTAATTGATGGGTGGTTAAAGATTGGAGAAATCGATTATGCCTTAAAAATGTTTCGGGATATATCGGCTAATGGGCATTGCCCGGATGTAGTTACATATAATACTATTATAAATGGTCTTTGCAAAGGCAAACGGATGTCAGAAGCCCGTGATATTTATGATGACATGTTACGGAAATCCTTTATTCCATCTGTTGTGACTTACAATGTACTGATAGATGCATACTGCAAAAACAGTGAAGTTGATCAGGCTGTTTGTTTCTTCAAAATGATGGGTGAGAAGAACCGAGACCCTAATGTTGTAACTTATTCTACTTTAATTGATGGATTGTGCAATGCTGGAAAAGCAGATGAAGCTCTTTTACTTTGGAATGAAATGGTCAAAATTTGTTACCCGAATAAAATAGCTTTTATGGCTCTTATTAATGGCCTTTGCAAATGTGGGAAGCCTGATGTGGGATTAACTTATTTTGAAGAAATGGAAGAGAAGAATATGAGGGCGGATACTTATGTTTATTTGACATTGTTTGATGCTTTTATTGCTTTATCAAATGCACCCATGGCCCTTTATATGTTAAGAAAGATGATTCAGAATGAACGCCTTCCAGACGCGTTTGACAAGAATTGTGTTATATTAAGGGAAGCTTTAGTCAAATTGTTGGATGATCCTTTGACTTCTTCAGAAATCAAGACTCTTATTGAAGATGGTAGTGTTCCAATTCATTTGCTAGATACAGGTGGGACATAGTCTGGTAGTCATAATTCATTAGATCAGATTATAATGGAATACAATTCCATCCATTTTTCAGCCAAATGACATCTAATCGGGTCAAAAGGAATCTTGAATTCCAATTCTGCTGTATCAAGAGGACTGAACAGAAGCTTAGTTTGTCGGGCCAAAATATCAAGTTCTATAAACTGTATATAAACAATCTCACATTTTTGGAGCTCATTTTGAAGGAATGCTTAGCTTCTGGTTAAGTTTTTTTCGTAGCTCATTTTGTACTCTTAAGTTTGACGAGAAAAGACCTATGCATTGATTTTTCTAACTTTCAATGTATCGTCACGACGAATCTTGGTATCGTATTTATAAGAAATGAAATGTGGTCAATCAGTTTTCAGTAGCCCTCCATCGACATTAGTTTTGTGGTGGACAGAATATTCATTGTTAGTTTGTATATTGATGTGACAATCAAACAGGATAATCCAAATGTCCAGCATGGGATTTTGTTACCATCATCTACTGACCAAAATCCCAAAAGAGATGGGTATATAGGAGACATTCAAGCATAAGGAGTATCATTTTGAGGGTTTTGCGTCTCTTCTACATTGAACTTGTGGACGAAGCTCATGTACTTGTTAAAATCGGTTTTAAAAAATGAGTATGTGTCTATATGAAGTCATGAATAAATATTAACTCTCATGTACTTTTGATTATTTTGTTAATTTTATTAACCATATGGCTAATTGTTAATTTTGCTATGATTTAGTAATGAGTGTGCCAAGCGTACTTCATTTCCTTACTTGATGTACTTCATAGTATATATGCGTATAAAAAGTCTACACATACATATACAAGTTTAAAACATGTGCATACAATTTAAAACATACACATACGAGCTTATACAAATACTTTAAAAGAAGACGGAGTGGAGTCGAGAACGAGAAGGCCTTACATGACCAAACACCTCGTCAAGAACACAATCCTAGCCATATAGCTTGTCGAGGTAGACTCACCAATGTTCCGTAAACTTCTTTTTATAAATCAAAATCAAAATCTACTTTCAAAAACTTTTTTAATCTACTCCTCTTAACCGAATACCCATCAAAATAAACAGTTACCCACTGCTAAAAACATTGTCCTGCAAGCAACTCCAAAATCAAACGGGATAAAACCGTCACCGGTCAAACTCAAATAGGTGGTTGACCCCTTGACCTAGGGTTACTGAGCGCTGCAATTCTCGACTCAAACTCAAGAAAATGGCTGCATCTGCATCTGCATCATCAAGTGTTCTTCATCGTCTTCATGACGACACCTCATCCTTACTATCTTCAAGGGGAATGCATCATCGCTCATCTTCTCTATCTCTACTTTATCCCCGTAGAATTCCATCTGCGTCACCACTCATCCAATTTTCCCCAAAAGGTAAGATCTAGGGTTCGTCTAATTCAACATTCATTGATTTCAATGGGCATTCATACTTTAATTCGTCTATGTTAATGTTAGGTCTGGCGAATCCGCTGTTTGTAGCGCCGGCAGAGAAGAAGAAGGCGTCGTTTCAAGCAGAAGCTGTTCGGCATTTCACCGGTTCTCTGACTAAAGCCGAGGGTTTTCGATTTGCCATTGTTAGCTCACCATCTACATTTTTCTCTTTTTACACTATTTTCATCGTTATTAACTTTTCTCCCCCAATAAATTAGAAGTTATAATCATACTTTTAATCTTTATAGTTTTTTGGGTTATTAACCGTCGTTTTACTATCGGAGTTGAAGTTTACAGGGATGGTTTTATATATATCTTTTAGCAGATGTTGTAAAATCCATTGTATTTATCTAGTTTGTAAAAAAAAAGTTTGTTGCTTTAATACTTGAAGGGAATTGAATCTTTTGCAAAGAAGTTGTGCCCACATATTTTGCTTTCAGAATATGAAATTTATAGGGATGGTTTAAGATAGTTATATGTGGAGCAAATGTTTTAGAAGTCAATGTTATTATCAAATTTGGAATCCAAATTTGATTTCCTTTAATTCTCGAGGGGAATTGAAACATTCGCCTAGGAGTTCTACGAGCATTTGCTTTTAGCAGTAGCAAATTGTCATTGCTTACACATATCTGTGAAATCATTACAAAATGATAGACACCAAAAGTCCAAAACAACAGCTTTTTGAATATATGAGATGCCTTAGCTAGTGAATTGTCCTTTTGGTAGGTAATCCACTTTCATGATTCAAGGTTTCAATTATAACAGAGAACTCTAGCTTTATGTCACTTCTCGGGAAATAAGTATGGGATCGTTATTCTGTGGACTTTTTCACTTTCATCTTGATTAAACAAAACTTAGGTACGCTTCTGTTATTTTTCAACGTTTGGGTTTATGTTACTACTTCTCATGTCATAGGTAGTTGCAAGGTTCAATGAAATTGTCACAAAGCCATTGTTGGAGGGTGCTTTGGATACATTTAAGAAATATTCAGTGAGGGAAGAAGATATTGATGTATGTAATGTCTCCCTGTACATATATACTTTTATATTTCGTCCTCCTTTTTTTCGCTTTATATATTGTGGGCTGACTCGCAACATGTTAAGAGAAGCTCACAATAATCAGTGCTTGACTATGATTCATCGCTTTTGAAATTTGCTTATCGCATGCAATATGTTTTAACAGTTTATGCTCGAGTATACTGTGACTTACATTACTGTGTTTAAATTTTTTAGGTTGTGTGGGTTCCTGGTAGTTTTGAGATCGGAGTGGTTGCTCAAAAGCTTGGAAAATCAGGGAAATACCATTCAATCTTGTGTATAGGAGCTGTGGTAATATTACTAATTCCTACTTATATATGATATTGCTAAAAACGATTATATGTGTCCTTGTAAAACACTATGATCCCTAACCATTTTTATATAGACGGTTTAAATGTTAAGAAATGAATATAATTGCTGTAATCCTGATCAATTTACAGCTGTGATTTTGTGGAATTGATCAAACTTATTAACAGCAGAAACATTGGCACATTTATGTATGTCAAAACACATGCTTGACATTGATGTCTGAATGCATATAACTATTTATGTTTTTTTAGGTAAGAGGTGATACTACCCACTATGATGCTGTTGCTAATACAGCTGCATCTGGAGTCCTTTCAGCCGCTCTTAGTTCAGGTTTGCATATGAAGACTATACAATTTTTATTAAAATTTTTGCTTAACTGATTTCATGTTATTCAATTACAACGTTTTAGGTGTTCCTTGCATATTTGGAGTCTTGACATGTGAAGACATGGATCAGGTATATTTATGAATTATAATTCTCTTTATGTGTTTCATTATTCAATTACTGGCACCAAAAGGGGTGACTAGTAATCCTATCAAGTTTATCTTTATCTATTTTTCACTTTAAACCTTTAATATAAGTAGTGTTTCTATCACATTAGACATTTTATTTTATTTCAAAAAGTTTAAGCTATCTTGATATTACCTTATGATCCTTATCCAATTATGACCTCTATTGATTATATAAATAAGCTCTAAAACATTTGTTGTATTAGGCCTTGAATCGTGCTGGTGGTAAAGCAGGGAACAAGGGCTCTGAGGCAGCTTTGACTGCTGTAAGTTGACTTCACCTTATTAAAATGTTAATGTGTACTTTGAGATTCCCATGTTTTTTTTATGGTCTGAATGCCAAAGCCCAGTTCATCTTTCATTTGTTTAAATCTTTTTTACTCAAATTTGTTTTTGGCAACTTTCTTTTCACAAGGGGAAATGGAACAAAAGGTAAAAGATAAAAGAAAAAATCAATATCTAAACCAAAAATGTGTCGGTGATAGAACCCAAAAAGTCGGCTTGTTTAACTTCAAATAAAAAGTACAGATAGAGCCTTGTTCGAGAAGGGTGATCTCCGATTACAAGGTTTAGAAACCCTACTTTTGATAAACTAAACAAAGACAGCTACACACATCCTAAGAAGTAAACATAAATAGGAAGAATAGGGGCAATTAGGCTGCAGTTACTCCCTAAACAATAGCTAACCATTCATCCACTAACCCCACTAGGCTGCTACCCCTTTGACCCGGTACCAAGGCCCACCAACCCACCCAATTAGGATCTGGGTTTGTATCAGTCGGTGCCTAAAAGAAATCAATTGATTGAGTATAAAATTTCTTCCAGGGTGTTTTTAGTCAATGATCTATCATGTTTGTTAAGTTGAATAATGTTTCATGTGGTGTGATTTGATCCCCATCAGCATTAGAATTTTATCTATCAGCTTACATCTGGGAGTTTCAGGATTTGGTCCCCTTGTTATTATCATAAACCAAAGGTGCAAAGTGGGCGGGCGGATGGGTGGGTTAAACGGTTTAGGTTGGAATTAATCTTTGTTAATTCATATGGGAAAGTCAGTAAATTGATTTTTAGTAAATTAATTGTTGGAATTTATATTTTATTTGGGTCGATGTTTTGGATCAGAAGCAGCCACATAATTGGGGAATTTCAAGCTGATTTTTAGGAGGTTTATTAGTTTGATTAAGAGTCTTTATTTAATATTTTGTTAGTATGCTTATCTTGATAGTTTTATGCTTGCTAGTTAATTTAATATGAGGGATAATGTCTTTTTTACTTCATTTACATAAGTCTACTTATATTTTTTCCCAATTTTGTTCATTGAAATCTTTATCTGTATTGCAGATTGAAATGGCGTCTCTGTTTGAGCATCATTTGAAAGATTAATTGTTGTGTTATAGTCTGATCGTGCAAGAGGATCATGAGAATGCAAAGCCCGTTGCAGCAAATAACTTAGATCAACATGAATCCTATCATTAAAACAACTTGTAGAGTAAATCCTTCTTTTGGTCTCTTTTTTGTTTGTAATTTGCGTGAAAAAACACATAAAGGCAGTCTTGAGGTTTTGTTGAGCGCATGACAGATTTCAGCTTAATAATGGTGAGAATCAAGTGGAAAAACTTGAGAATGGATGTTGATTTGAGCAATTAGACGGATATTTGCCACATTTACTCATCTATTGCTTCATGATCATCCTACTAATTATTTTGTCAGTGTGTACTAATTTTGGGTTCAAAATTCAAGAAGCTTTTAGGTTAAGGCTGATGAGCTTGAACATCTTAAGTTCAAATCATGTTATTAAAGCTGCTCATATTTGGAACTTTATTCAATTCGTGAGTCTACTGCAAGCAATACCAACTGTTAAAATGATAAGTCTCGTCTTCTTATAATCTAGGGAATGTGATGTTGGCATTGGTTTTGTTGTGGCTACAAACTTACGGGTTGCAATGTAAAAGAGCGTAGATTTTCATATCTACATTTTTCACATAGCCATGCAACTCAGCCAAGATGCGAATAATCTCGACTTGGCTAGAATTCATGAGGACTCATTGAACTTAGTACCAGCATGGACAAGTAAATCCCACTAGATTCGACCCAAACATAACTTCAATCAAATTATTTATAAGTAAATTGGTCGAAATTACCAATTATATTGTGAAATAAGACTCACAGCCTCAATCTAAGAGAGGATTATTTTGCTATGGCTGCAAACTCACTGGTCAAAATTTCTTAAGAACAAAATGGTTACACATCACCATGTAAACCCCCTTCACCAACAATCTTTTGTACCTTTTTGAAATTGCATTGTCATAGCCCTTTACAATTTGCAACCACTTGCACCAACAATCTTTTGTACCTTTTTGAAATTGCATAGTTTCCCTGTTATAAGCAAGAACACTTAATTCTAGGAAGAGCTCAGAGTAGCAAATACACATTTAAACAAAGTTGACCAGCCATGGGTACACCACCGCTTATGTTGCCCCGCCAAAACAAAAACATAAACACATGCAAATGATGGATTAGCGATCATGACAAATGAACTCATTCTATTTGCATCTGGAAAATGACCGGGAAAGGGTTGTGCTTTTGAAAACAATAATAAGCCATTCGTCAAACAATTAAATGATCAATTCAAAACAGATAAACTCATACCTAAGGATTTGATTGGGTTTTGATTCATCCATTGGAGATTTGGGGCTTCCAATGAGTATAATTGCATATTCAAGAATAGTAGGCACATTGGTGTTTCTGATTTATAAGTACTTACAAATTTGCCCCCAATGTTCTTTTACAGTTTTTAAAGCAAGTCATGTTTATTTTTATCAGCATTTTAACACATTTTGTATTTTTGCATTTCATGAAGTGAAACTTAATGTTTAAATCTTTAAAATCGAGTCTTACAAATTTCAACACATAACACAAACAAATTTTGTTCATGATTTCTTCCATTAATAATAAAAAACAACTTAGGGGCTGTTTAATAGTCTCTTAATAAAATCATTAAAAGGCTACCTCTGAATCGATAAGAAGTAAAAATGTTTATTTTAGAAAAACTTAAGCTCTTAATGGAACCATTCATTAGGGAACGCTGAATGAAAATTTGCCAAACAGCCTGCTTAATTAGACCTCTTAGTGATTTAAATTAATAATCCAAAAACGTTAATTATATTCAAAGACCCCCAAAATAGATACCATCCGAGCAGAGCGTACTGTCTGAAATTGATTCACTTGAAAAACAGGGGTTAGGGTTTCTCCAGATACACGAATGTTGAAGAACCACAATCACACTAAATACTCTCAGTCTTCACTCCTGATGCGAACGATGATTACGAGGTAAGAAAATTTATTCTTCTTTTACTTCTTCACGAAGAGTTATTCCTGCATACATAAGCAAATGTATGGATGCATGGTTCCAAAATTAAACTCATTTCTTGTTAATTGTCAATACTTCGTCGTTATTAGTAGAATTTGACAATGCGTATATGTTGTTTTGGTGAAATTGTCTCGTCTTTGACCTAATTTAAGAAAATCGGTTACATTTCTGAAAAGTTTATGTTCTTGTTACTTGTGTATCCGAATTACAAGGTATTCTTTTAGAAAAACTACTCGATCATGCTAACACTCTTTTGATTTCGATGGTGCTGCTTTGTAATGTGGCTTTTGTTTGAATGAGTTTGTTAGTAGCCTAATACAAGGGCTAATTAGGCCATTTTTTCGTATATTTTGTGATGTCAATCCAGGTTGGTCTGGAGTTTGGGGCTTAGGAAGTGGTGATCTTAGAAGGGGAAATTAGTTATTGAGTTGTAGGGCCTTGAATGGAACCGATTGATCTTAGTTCAACAGATAGTGAATCGAGTGATTGGGATCTTGAAAAATATAAAGCATATAATGAAAATGATTCGCCTGTACGGGATTCAGCTACTTCAGTGCCCAGTTCTAGGGTTCTTCCTACATTTGCATCTTCATCCTGGACAAGTAATGCAGGTGAAGAAAATCTATATTTGTTTGTCTCACCATACTATAAACTAGTTTATTGTTATTTAACTTAATAGGTCTTTATCTAAATTCTAGGCCAACATGGATCAAGTCAGCAGTCTCGTCCTCCTATAAGAAAACCGACTATAAATGGGCACTTGTCTCATTCTAATCATGATTTGGATGACCAGCTTCAGTTCCTATCTGGTTCAAGTAATAGTTCTGGAAGTAAGTAAACCAAACTATCTATAACGCATATTAATATGGGTGTGATTGGATACATCACTGCTATTTTTGGTACAAAATTTGAAAATCAACTATTTCCATCAGATCCTACCAGAAAGCTTCCGAAATCTCTTCAACAATCTTCATCTAGTTCTAGCCCACGTGTTCCTGTAAAAGGTTTAGGCACCAGTCAAGTTCGTGAAACTTACAGAGAACCTTATGCAAATGCTTGGCAAAATCATGCCAAAACTCATATTGGAGAAGGTTCCAGTAGAGCCAATACTGATTTGGTAAAGGAAACCCACCATGGAAGTAGGGTTTTACCACAAACAATAAGAACCCCACTTCCAAATTCACAATATTGTGGTCCTTCTGATCCTTATCGCCCTTCGGGGGTTGTTGATAAACAAGCGGTTGGTGATGAGAGACATATATATCAAGTAGCATTACAGGTATTGATTTATTTTTTATTAGTACATATCACAAACGATAAAGAAATATATTTGTATCTATTGTTTTTGTCTTAGCTAGCTAGATTTTTCTACTTGTTATTTTCTGATTAATGAAGGTGACTTTTGTTAGAGAGGAGTGATTTATAAAGTGGTAGTAGTGTAATATGTTTTGGTTAAGGGTTGTTTGGATTTTTGTTTTAAAAGTGATAACATGGCATGATATAATCAGAATCACATAAGTAGCTGTAAACTTGTAACAAAAATGGGCTGCTGGAGATGATGTATGGATATGCTTCTTCTGTTTGAATTTGTAACAGTCATGTGATTAGTTGTTTTAGTGTTTGGGAATTTTGAATAATTAAAGGACTGACTAGATAAAATGATCAAAAAGGAAAATATATTGTGTTTCTTATTGTTTGAGTCTAGAAAAGGGTTTGTTTTCATTGATTCATTAACTATTTTATGGCATGAGCACAGTACTGAAAAAGGTATGGTTGTTTTGTTTCAGGATTTTAATCAACAATTAACTGAAGCTAATTTACCTGATGGTATTCTGACGGTCTCCCTTTTAAGGCATCAGGTTTTCTGCGCACTTAGTTGCAATTATTTTCCCCTTAATGTCTGTGTGTATATTAATTTATTTTTGGTTGCATATGTTTTTATTATCTTCCTCTAGAAAATTGCATTGGCGTGGATGGTTCAGAAGGAAAACAGTACAGCTTGTTCTGGTGGAATTTTAGCTGATGACCAGGTTACTAGCTTTAAAGTGTAATTAGAGGTTTAGAGCTTGTAATTTTGACATGTTTATACATGGGCCAATTTAGGTTGTATTCTGATCTCTAACGGGCCAAATAGATCAAGCTAAAACTTCTAACAAAATAGTAATCGCTTTATTGATTTTTTTATATATTGTGTATTGTGGTAATCATTCCTAAGACATTAATTATTATAAAATCAAGAGAATGTGTGGGTTGGTTGAAACAAAATTCCTTTTAACTCTTGATAAAAGAAAAATCCTTCATTTTTTGTCTTGTTAGTTGTTGCGCATCTCACTTGCCCCACCTGTTTTCCACCATTAACTGTTATTCATTGGACAACATATTTTTTTAGCATCATTGATCTGCCGTATGTGATTTATATCATAAAATTATGAAGTCCCACCTAGACTTACTTTTGCTGTATCTTCCTCCACAGGGCCTTGGTAAGACAATTTCAATGATTGCACTTATACAGAAACAGAGGGCCTCGTCAAAACCAAAATCAGATGTTTCTCACAATTCAAAAGCTGAAGCCTTAAATTTAGATGATGATGATGATGTCAAACCCACAGTAGTTGTAGATGCAGATAAAAATGATGATTTGTTAATAACTGAAGCTAGTAGCTCAGCACAATTAATAAGTAATAGAAAACCTGCAGCAGGATCACTGGTTGTGTGCCCTGCAAGTGTGTTAAGACAATGGGCCCGTGAGCTCGATGAAAAAGTTGCAGAAGAAGCTAAGCTTGAAGTTCTAGTCTATCATGGTGGCAATAGGACCAAAGATCCTGCTGAACTGGCGAAGTACGATGTAGTCCTTACAACATATGCCATTGTGGCAAAAGAGGTCCCGACTAAAGTTTTTGATGAAGACGACGAAGATGATCAAAGAAATGGGGATGTCTTCGGATTGAATTATGCATTTGCTAATAAAAAGAGAAAGGGTATTTCTGGAAAGAATAAGAGGGGTAAAAAAGGAATCGATGGTTCTGCCATTGATTGTAGTGGTACTCTTGCTAAAGTGCGTTGGTCCAGGGTGATATTAGATGAAGCTCAAACGATTAAAAATAGCAGAACACAAATGTCTAAATCTTGTTGTGGTCTTAGAGCTAAAAAAAGGTGGTGCTTATCTGGAACACCTATACAGAACAATATTGATGAGCTGTTCAGTTATTTCAGATTTCTGAAATGTGAACCGTATGCCAATTATAAATCTTTTTGTAGTCAAATAAAGATACCGATATCAAGAAACTCAATACAGGGCTATTTAAAACTTCAAGCTGTGTTGAAGGCAATACTTCTTCGCCGGACAAAAGGTACATTTTTTGTGTATGCCTTTTCGTGTTACTTACTTACTTACTGGAACTGGCTTAAGGAAGCGAAATAATAGATTGGCAATCATAAATTACCCTGTTAATATGTGCAAGTGAAAAGCAAATAAGGTTCAATGAAAATAATTGGAGAACTTTTTGTGTCTTAAGGGAGCAATGATGATCATACATTTATAATAGAATTTGTACACTAATCTATTTTGCTTACAAATAAAGGGAAAGTTTGTACTTTATGCATTTTTCATATGTATGAAGATCAAATTTGAGAAAACATTTTACTTTTATCTTTTCATCCCCCCATGAAGGGAAATATTCTTTTGTTAACGTTTCTTTTTACATAAAATGGACTTAAATTAATTAATTCGTTCTCTCTTTGTTCTAATAGTGTTTTAATTGAATTGCGTATAAGTAAAATGTGTAGAGTAAAACTCTTTGTTGAGTAAACTTGTTTTCTCGATCCATGAGGTTTGTTCGAAGTTGCCACTTTGTCCAACTTGAAAAGTTTTAACTCTTTGAGCCATTTTCTTTTCAATTTTTAACAATTTTCGATCCTAAACCTAATACTATACAAAGGATTCTGTTAAAAAGTGTTTAATTACTTTTTTGTAAATGGTGAGGGCATTTAAGTAATTTTACATTTATTTAATAGATTATTTCGAACAGCGTAAGGTTCAGGGACAGAAGTCATTAGAAATTGAAACAACGACTCAAAGAGTTAGGACGGAAGTGACAATTTTGAATAAACATGTCAATTTTATTTTTACCAACTCTGTAGCCATGTAGGCAAAAACCTAATTTCTTCTACCTTAGACCTAATTAAACTGGTCAATGGTGTGTTGGATGCTTGGATGGCATTTAAGAAGTCTAATAGGCTTATTGTAAAAGTTAACCGTCAACTTGGTAATATTAGATTTGATAATTGTATGATTTTGATAAGTTTTTGTTTTTCTGGGCAGGTTCTTTGATTGATGGAATGCCTATTATTAACTTACCTCCAAAAACAATAAACTTGACCTCGGTTGACTTCTCACCTGAAGAACGCGCTTTCTATCTTAAGCTTGAAGCCGAATCACGCTCACGATTTAAGGTGCTTTTGCTTCTGCCTCCCCTTCCCCAAGTCTCTTGTTTCCTAAAATATATGTGATTATTTTGTTATCATCTGAATAATTATAGTTTTGTACTGTCTTGTTTGTTTCGATATAAAGCTTGTCCAGTATGAAAAGTGTTAGGTATCTTTACGCAGCGGAAACAAACACAAACACACGTACGCACACGAAAGCAATAAGAACACGAGAATTTATAGTGGTTCGGTCAAGGTGACCTACGTCCACTCTCTGCAACTAGGTATTTTATTAAGCTCAAGGGACTAAATTACAATACAATGACATGCTGTATATATAGAGATAAATTAGGGTTTCAAGAAACTTCAATGGGCCAGACCCATGACTCCATCCAAAAGCCCAAAGGCCTTCACACCTCAACAATCTCCCACTTGAAGGCCTTGCGAATACTCCAGCTAGCCATCTAAGTACAAAGCAACCCTATCATCAGTAATCTTCAAGTAACAGAAATCCTCCAAGCCTTCAATTCCAAAGAACAAGCTAAGATTTCAATCCAAATCCCCTAGTTGCAGAGGCCTCTTTTCATCAATTACTTGAAAGGGCCCGTTGAAGCTCCCCCGAGCTCCAACCCAGTCATGGCAAATTCCACCAACGACCCATCCTTTGTCTCAACTGGTTTACACGATCCACCAGATTCAGAGATACACCGAGAACCACTAACACTCTCCAAATTCAGCAAACAATCACCAGGAGAGAATTTCCAGTCGTAGTCTTCAAAAACCAACTATTCTTCTTGACTGTACCCGGAACATGCCCCATGCTCCCACTGTCACAAAATCCTCTGACTGGTTTAGACTTCTAACCCCATTCAGCTACAATCTCTGCTCCCGACTTCATGTTTGCAAAATGAACTCTCTTAGCAACAGATTTAGCGAACCCGACTTTGACTTGCTTAACCGGGTTGATCAATCCCTCAGCAGGTACTTCCACCACGTACAATGACCCATGCTTATCACCACGAGCAATCACCCGGTTCCCATTGATTACCCTCCATTTACCACCACCAAACTTAACTTCCAGTCCTTGTTCATCCAGTTTACTAACAGAAATTAATTTCTTCTTCAAACCCGGAATCACTTTGACATTTTTCAAGTTCCATGTAGTTCCCAATGGAGTCACCAAATCAATATCACCCATGCCCATTACATCAAGCATTCTGCCATCAGCGAGACGTACCTTCCCAAAATCGCCTGTTTTCAGATTCACCATCATTTCACCGCTGTGTATGGCGTGAAACGAAGAACCAGAATCCATGATCCAAGAGTCCACACTGTTTTCAGCCTCAAGGATTAACACGTCACCATCATTGACATCCTCAGCAGCAGTGTTCAGACCTTTCTTTGGACATTGACTCTTAAAATGTCTATTTACCACCATCAAACTTAACTTCCAGTCCTTGTTCATCCAGTTTACTAACAGAAATTAATTTCTTCTTCAAACCCGGAATCACTTTGACATTTTTCAAGTTCCATGTAGTTCCCAATGGAGTCACCAAATCAATATCACCCATGCCCATTACATCAAGCATTCTGCCATCAGCGAGACGTACCTTCCCAAAATAACCTGTTTTCAGATTCACCATCATTTCACCGCTGTGTATGGCGTGAAACGAAGAACCAGAATCCATGATCCAAGAGTCCACACTGTTTTCAGCCTCAAGGATTAACACGTCACCATCATTGACATCCTCAGCAGCAGTGTTCAGACCTTTCTTTGGACATTGACTCTTAACATGTCCATCTTCGTTGTAGTTCCAGCACCTCACATTTTTCCGAGTCTGAGTTGAACTTTTTCCCCGACTCCCACTGCCTCGGCTATTTTCCCTTCCCCTGCCAACATGTAACATCTCAGAAGATGATCCAACATTTGCACTTTTCGGACGTGTGTCTTCACCTATCACAATGTCTCGGATCTTTTCAAATGTCATTTCGTTAGCCCCCATAGAATTTGTAACAGCAGTTACAGTCCCGGACCAACTGTCAGGCAGTGAAGATAGCAACACCAGAGCTCGAGTCTCATTATCGAATTTTATTCCCACTGATTCTAATCTGGTAAGAATAGACATCAGATCATTAATGTGAGAGGTGACTGAGCTTCCTTCTTTCATTCTCGTCATGAACAGTTCCCTCATCAAGAACACCTTGTTAGCAGCTGACGGCTTTTCATACATATTTGACAGAGCCAACATCATACCACTTGTAGTGGTTTCTTTCATGATGTTAAAAGCAATGCTCTTCGTCAAAGATAACATAATAGCCGCTCTAGCTTTCTTGTCCTTGGAATTCCAAACTGCTTCTTCAGCTTTCTCCATACTCTCCGGTTTCTTTTCCAGTACCATATCCAAATCCTTTTGACACAGTAATGCTTCTATTTGCATTTTCCACCAATCAAAATCAGTGCCATTGAACCTTTTGATCATAGTCTTCCCGTCTTCAGCCATAATAGCAAAACAGAGAAAAAACAAAAGAAACAGGCACGCTGAACAGTTGATAACGAGTCAACAAAAGGATAGACAAAACTAGATCCGGTACTTCCAACCAAAACTATAGCCGGCGGCGCAGAAACCCTAGGTGACGGCGGCGACGCAGAAACCCTAGGCGGCGCGGCGGCGCAGAAACCCTAGGCGGCCGGCGGCGCAGAAACCCTAGGCGGCGGCGGCTGCTGCGCAGAGCCCTAGGCGATTGCTGTGGCGATTGCGGAGGCGGCGGCAGAAAATCTAGGTACACGGCTGCGTGTTTCGTACGAAATCTTCAAGAGCCTGATGCTCTGGTACCAGTTGTTAGGTATCTTTACGCAGCGGAAACAAACACAAACACACGTACGCACACGAAAGCAATAAGAACACGAGAATTTATAGTGGTTCGGTCAAGGTGACCTACGTCCACTCTCTGCAACTAGGTATTTTATTAAGCTCAAGGGACTAAATTACAATACAATGACATGCTCTATATATAGAGATAAATTAGGGTTTCAAGAAGCTTCAATGGGCCAGGCCCATAACTCCATCCAAAAGCCCAAAGGCCTTCACACCTCAAAGCATGCAAGTTAACTTCTTAATTTATCAGTATATATCTAAAGGCAACCTACAAGAAAACGGAATCTAATATTCACTCTTTACCTATATATACAGCATACTATTCCTTAACCAATGCAACATTCTTAACATTCTTATCAAAGTGTGCAATTTCTTGCATTAAATGGTGAAAAGATGGTAGGTATGGTGGAGTAAATAGTTACGGATCGCATATGCTGGTAAGAAGTAGCAGGTTTGTAATTTGTTGCATTAACTGGTTAAACAAAGTGTGTTGACTTTTTTTTGGTTGTAAAAAGTGAATACACATATAAGAACAATGATCATATTTTTTTTCCATATCATGATATGAGTTCCATCTCAGACACAAAAAGAAGAATGCAATATCTTATTAAGCTATATATTAAAGTATTAAACCATTGATGCTTCCATGTTCTAAACTCACCTTAATTGGAACCATGCTAAATCAATATAAAACATTAATAACGAAATCAACAGAAATTAATATTAAACTTCTAATACTCTTTTGCAGGCATATGCAGCTGCAGGTACTGTGAGTCAAAATTATGCAAATATCCTTTTGATGCTTTTGCGGCTTCGGCAAGCTTGTGACCACCCATTGCTAGTTAAGGGATTTACATCAGAATCTGTCAGTAGACTTTCTACAAGAATGGCAAATACTCTCCCTAAAGATATGCAAGCCAATTTGTTAAATCTTTTGGAAACTCTCAACATATGTTGCTTGTGTAGCGTGAGTTTCATTGGCCTTCATTAATATTTGTAGTTATCTATAAGTCAGAGCATGTAATGGTAAAAAATCTCCCAAAAATATGCTTCTGTTTGATTGATTTTGAAGTTCTGACAATCAACTGTCTGAGACTTTGATTGGTTGACAATTTCTGATCATTTAAGTAACTAATAATCAAATGACTAAAAATGAAATTTATGTACAGGGTTAATGATGGATTAAACCAACCAGCTTTCACCACTTTATCAATTATTTATTTATAACTTATTTTATAAAATATCATTTATAATTCCAACAATTATCATTTTCATATGAAATGAAGAGGAGACGCAGTTAAAATAAGGTAAAAGGAGGTAATAAAGCAATTTTAGTTTCCCATTAAATTATCATTTTTGTGGCTAATATGGATCTGATTATAAAAAACTCGGTTATCTCCATATAATCAATTTATCAAAACACTAAAAACTGATTAGTGGCTTGATGATTTTACAGGATCCACCAGAAGATGCAGTTGTTACCCTTTGCGGGCATGTATTCTGTTATCAGTGTGTGTCTGAATACTTAACAGGGGATGACAACACGTGTCCATCACCAAAATGCAAAAGCTCAATTGGTGTTGATGTGGTATTTAACAAAGCCACATTAAGGAATTCTATCTCTGATGATAATGGTGCCAGCTCATCAAGAATTGATGAGAAATCTATAGTTCTTCAACAAGATTATAGTTCTTCCAAGATTAAAGCTGCAATTGAGATTATTCGATCGAATTGCAGATCAAAGAGTTCATATTCAATTGGCTGCAATGGTGATGCATCTTCTAGTTCGGGTGTTGACGGACCAATAAAAGCAATTGTGTTTTCCCAGTGGACAAGAATGTTGGATCTTTTTGAAATGTCACTTAATCAGTATTTTATCGAATATAGGAGACTTGACGGCTCTATGTCTTTATCTGCAAGGGACCGTGCTGTTAAACAATTCAACACTGATCCTGAGGTTTACTTCCTACTCTATACAGTTATTAAAGTTACCACTATTTTACTTGTTGGTAGAGTTGGCAAAATGGGCAGGTCAGTTAACATGTTTGGGTCAAAACAGGTTCTTTTTGGTATGACCGAAACAAATAGGGTTGGGTTTACCTAAAACACCTTTTTTTTTTAAATATTTCTCTCTCCTTTCCTAAAGGGCTACATGAAAAGAAAGGTATACATGCCGTTACAGAAACGTGCAATTAATGCGATTTACAAATCAAGGGTTGAATGGGAAACTTGAGTAATTGTTGTGGAAGCGGACATCTGTTTCGAGACAAACTAAATTGAAAGGGGACAATTATTTTGGGACTGGATTAATCAACTTCTGATCTGCTTTCTATTGGGGTAATCAGCTTATTATAGGGCTGAAAACCTCATCATAGTTTCAAAAGATTTGATTTAACAGTAATCACTTAGAATAACCAGTTGTAGTGCTTTATTAGGAAAAAAGATATCAAGGTCAAAGTTACTACGTCATTTGCCTATTGCCATGTCATCATTGGGATGAGTTAATCTGTTAAATTATCTTGAAGTAGAAATTTTTGTAAATTGGCTTACTTTAAATCAAAAGGCTCTAAACTTTGGTGATTCTGTCCTAAAAATTGTCACCTTCTTATGCAGCTAGCCCTTTCTTACGATTTCTGGGTATTATTACAAAAAGATTATTGTTCCATAATAATCCTAGTTCTTAACTAAAATGACTTGCGAGGTTTTGTTCATTAAAAACTGCACTTTGGTTAACTTTGGACCTCTTTGATCTGTTTTCTCTTAAGCCATTATATTTTATTTGACTTGCAAGATAAATAACACACCCTAGTCTAACCATTTAATAGTTAACGGGATGTTCAGCTGCCTCCACTTGATGCATTGCATTTTCTTATAATATGATATGCTAAGCTATATAATTGGCGAATTTGGTGCTTCCACTTTCTATCAATAATGAAATATGTTGCAGGTAACCGTTATGCTGATGTCACTGAAAGCTGGGAATCTTGGTTTGAACATGGTGGCTGCCTCTCATGTTATTCTTTTGGATCTTTGGTGGAATCCAGCTACTGAAGATCAAGCCATAGACCGAGCTCATAGAATTGGACAAACTCGCCCTGTTACAGTGTCCAGACTCACTGTTAAAGACACAGTTGAAGACAGAATTCTTGCTCTCCAGGTTTGTACTTGGGTGAATTTATATTTTCACTCTTTTACCATGTCACCAGTCTAGAGTTTTCCACTTTGTCACATGAATCTAGGCCTTTGAATGAATTAGTGTATGTGATGGGAAGCTCGTTTTAATAGATGAATGGACATGAACACATATAGGATTCACGTTGGTCCATTTACTTTAATTGATGCTCCATTTAGGTTTGTTGATATCAATTTGTTTATGTTCATTTACAAATTCATTTTTTTCACTTATATTCGTTTAGAATATGAACAAACGAACATAAACAAACATGAAAGCGTTCATTTCTTAACAAACGAGCAGGAACTAGGAAATCTGTTTGTTTAAGTGTTCATTTGCTTGTTTAATTGAAGTTAAACGAACGAACATATGCAAAACCCCGTTCATCTTTGTTCGGTTCATTTATATGGCTACTTGATTTCAAATTTTGGTGAATGCAGGAAGAAAAGAGGAAAATGGTTGCTTCAGCTTTCGGTGAAGATCAAAGTGGAACTTCAGCCCCTCGTTTAACGGCTGAAGATCTCAAATATTTGTTCATGGGGGCACATTAAAACTTCTATTAATTAGGTGGTAATTGTGGGCATTTTTGTTTAGATAAAATGCAAAGCCCTGTATATAGTGGTGATTACTATTTCTGTTTGTAGAGAGAAGGTTAGTCTTGAATGTTTGTTTCATCTAGGCCTTTTTATACCCAAGTTTGAAAGTAGCATGATGTTGTGACCATTTACAATCCTTTTGGTATTCTATTTTGGTTTCATTTTTACCATCTTATAGTAATGACTTCTAATGGGTATGCATATGCGTACTCCATAGAAACTTTTTTTTCTTTTTGGCTCATGTTTCAAACTCGTCTTTTGTGCTTGAACTTGATAAAAGCTCAATTTGGATGAGACTATCAATGATAGAAGTTTGATTCGTTTGTGGTTCTAGATTCGTTACACATTAAATCTTTCTTAGAATTGCAATTTACGTTATCCTCAGTGGGAGAGTATAATAAACTTCATTGGTTAATAATGCACACACGTAAATACAACGCTTGTTACCCTAAAAAGCAGTTTTCTTTATATTTTTCTTATCATAATTTATGTGTTTATATTCGATTTTTAAGACTCTTGACAAAATAGTAGCCTCTAAAACAAAAAAGAAAGCTAAGCATACACTTTAGTAAAGTAACATATTATTATTACGTAATTCTCTTTCCTTTCGGTACAATGACGTTAAAAACATTATACACAACACAACCCCACACGCCACACAAATTCACACCTACCAACCCTACCAATCACGCTTCCTAACGCCGTCTAACACACCGTTACGCGTCTTCAGAACACCGCTAAACAAACCGTTAACTCCGTTAGTCAACTCATCTACACCGTTGGAGAATTTCCCCACCGCCTTCCTCAGCCCTTCGACGCCGTCCACCAGTCGAACTCCGTCCTTCTCGACGCCGTCTCCGTCGCCACCGGCGGCGACTTCATCGATAACATCACACACCGCAACCGCTCGGTCCGCCGCATCGTCAACCTCCGACAACCACCTCTTCTTCTCTCCACCGTCGGATGCTTGCCTCGGCTTTATCAGGTCAAAAACTTGCCTCTGAACTCCGGCGACCGAGTCAGCCCAGACGAACTCGGTCGGAACTCGGACTTCAACCAGATCGGAACGTCCGTACAGCACGGAGACCAAAACACCGGTGACAAACACCGTCAAAACTCCAAGACCGTGTAACGTACGACGGATCAGATCTCTACCGGTGGTTGTTTTACCGATCGGTAAGTTATTGACGACGAACGTAAGTTCTTCAACCAGATCCTTTGCTCGTTTACCTTTCTCCTTTGGGATCTGTATATCGTGGTGAACAGATCTGATGAGAGCGTCCTTCGGCTTCTTCAGCTTCTCCGGCGACGGAATCAGACCGGAGGAGGTTAACAACCGGAGGCTCAGATTCAACAGAAGACGACGTTCTACTAGCTGCTGAACCGCCGACGAGATCAAATTAGATAGATCCAGTACCTTCTGACTGTAATCCATATACAAAGCGTGATAACAATCGGATTCAGATCTGAACTTCGAGATCTGCTCCTGCGCTTCAGCGTGCACCATCGAAAGGAACGAAACTGCCTTCGACATCCAATTTAAGCTGATAATCGACATATCAGAGGGTGGAATTAGGGTTTTGAGATGGAAAATTACCTTCTCATCGAACGATCGAGCTTCTTGTTGGTATCCTTTTGGAACAGATGACGGTTTCTTCGAGATTAGTTTGAAATGAGAAGTTAGATGAGTTTTCTCTACGAGAAACATGGCTTACAGTTGATGAACAACGTCGAAATGAAGTCGTCGGAGAAGATAGGTTTTCGCCGGAGACGATGACGTGTATTCGCCGGAGTTGTTGATTATTATTCAATTATCGGCAGTCGATATCAGTTTTAATTTGTGGTGGATTTATTATAATTGTAAAAGACTTGTGGTTGAATATATGGCATCGGAGAAGATAAGGAAGCTAGTGAAATACCTGAATTGCCCTTCTGTGACCGTTTTGTATCGATTGGATTATTATATAGATTTTGACATTTTGTCCCTTGAACTATTGCCCCCTCTACATGAATAATCCAGAAGTTTCAATGATTTGATTTTGTTACAAAGTTATATTTGTAGCAAATAAAATATATTGAGTGATTCTTTTAAAATTGGTCTGGTATAGCGTTGTGCACTTTCGTGTATGATTTAGATTTTAGATGTTTGCCATGTGTCATTTAATGATTCAGATGCGTTTGGCATGATAATGAGCGTAAAATAGGATGCAATAGACGATTATATAACTATATTTATTTTTATAGTTGAATGTTACGTACAACTCAATTATTTGATTTTGATGTTTTTTTACTTAAAATGATTTTCGTATTAAACTAACACCTGCATTACTAGCAAGAAAATATTGTTTATAAACTCTCATATAAATTCCTCTTATACATTTAAAATAACCTTATTTTTTATAAACTCTTCATAACAACACACAAAATTTTAACTATCGCAAATCACCGGGGTTAAATTCATGAAATGCACTTTATTCAATGATATCTTGTGGTCACTTTTTAGAAAAGCACTTAAGGAAGCATCGTAATTTAGAGAAATATGTGATAATTATAAAAGAAATCATCTAACTTTTACTTTTTCAGTGAAATTATCGTGTGACTAGTATGAATCATTTCACGAGGCATGTGTTTGGCTAAATTATAATAAAATGAACTATAATTTCTAAAACTTATTACTTAAATCTTCATATCAAACATTATAAATAAAATCATAAAGCTTTGAGACATCAGATGTTAAAAAGTATAGAATGGATGACAGAAAGAACGGTTGATGAATGATTTAATTGTTAATCAGAGACTAACTAGGTAACCTAAACTAGATGAAACTTGGATTTTCAAGTCATCATGCAGCATAGACATTCTTGGACATTTAAGATACATTAAAATTTAAAGATTAAATGATGCGTTCAAATCGAGTCTTTGACAATCTAAAACAACAATATTTTTATAACAGAAATAACAACTATTAACAATAGTAATAACAATGATGATAAATGTTGTTAATATTAATATATAAATAGTTGGAAAATGAATTTTGGAAAAAAAGGTAAATAGGGAATGACTGCAATTTAATGTCCTGAAAATGTTAGAACATACGAAGCCATTATAGTATTTAGTATTGGACTATGTTGAGGATCGTTGTGAGAATTTTCCAATTACATAAAAGAAATATATATATTTGGTTAATGAGGAAAAAAAATATTCTTATTTACTTTTGACTTAAAGACTAAAAAGCAATCACTTGACTGTTCTAGTTTCGGTAACAAGAATTCAGAGCCCATACAAAAGTCGTTTATACAAAACAATGAAATAGAATAGCGTAAAACACTTTACTAGTAATATTTTTTAAAACTAATTATAAGAATAATTTGTTGACGATTTATATATTTATTATACCGGATGATTTCGTTTATATATTAAAGAAATATCAAATAGAAAAGAGATTTTAGCCTAGAAAACATATGAATGATTATATATCATTCTTCTGTTCGAAATTAGATGAGATAAACATTATAATTACTATAATAGAAAGTTTAATATGATATAATGCTTATTGTTGACCTTTTTCACTTAGATATAATTCTCATCTCAGTGAAAACTTTATAATTTTTCTTAAGCAATTATATAAAAAAATAAAGAATTTAATTATTTATATTAAATATAATATTTTATACTTAAAAATACATGTATGTTAAATATCAATTTTTTAAAAGTTAGATGCACCTTTGACTACAAAGAACATCTATACAAGTTAATTACAATGGTAAATGTCTAAGCTTGTTATGATTATACATCTAATTATCTAAACTAATTACAATAGTACTTGTCAATATGTATATATAGAGGCACGCACGATTGTTATTTTATAGGCTCGTATATTAACTATTTTTAAAACCAATAAACAATAAAATATGCCTAAGATAAAAAATAGCTTATATACTTAAACAACAATATTCCTGAAATATTAAATTATAACTTGTACTGATTTTCACTAGCGTCTTGCTAGTTTTTCCTCATGATACCTTGAAGAAACCTAAAAGATTAAATTATATGTTGTTAAATATGTACACTTTTATAGATATATGTAATATGATAATATAAGGAAAAAGCCAGACTCATCTATTATATAAAACTCAGTTTAAAGATTTAATTTTGCGAAAAGTGTTTGTTTCACTAACGCGACTATTTGATGTCGTACAAACCACTTGTATACGATCCGTATCTTTTGTTGGATTTAACACGATTAGTATCTTTACATATATTTTACTTGTATATTATGTGGTGGTTGTTTTATTTGTTATTCGTTATAGGTCAGCGTCAAACATGGATGCTTCACGCCTTTATTATCCTAAATCAGGTTTATTTATTTTTTTAACAGAAGTACAAATACTAAATTTGGCATATAACTTGATAAAAGTTTGTTAGAATTACATCAAATCTTATCGTATGTATATCTCATTATTACACTGGAATGTCGAAGGAAGTAATTTACGGTAGTATCTAAATATGAGCAGTGTAAGTTGAAGTTCAAAACAAATCCATATAGGTTAATATATGTAACAATCCAATATACTCTCTTACTTTATAGTAAAATCACTCCATCTAAATTTAACATATTAAAGTTGTAAAAAATGCATGAAAACATCACTAGACTAAATTTATATACTAAAGTAATTAAACCTATCTAAAATGTAATAACGACTACAAGAGATTATCTTATGAAGAATGGCGGAACTAGGAATTATTTCATATGGGGTCACTCTTTTTTGGTAATTAAATCCGTAACGGAACAACAACAAAAAATACGGGTCAACCGATCCAATCGGGTCGGGTCGAAATAGACATAATTAAATTGCAATGTTAACAAAAATACAATACAAAAAAAATATTAAAAAAACTTATATATTATTAACTTATAATTGTTCCCTATGCGTTTTCGTCTTTTAAATAGACATAATATAGTTGCATATTGGCGGATTGTCTTTATTTGTTTGTTAATTCTACATGATTATTGCTCTTCAAACTATTTGTTTACCTAAAGAATTTATAATTTGGGGTAAATTGGTTGTATAAGTGTTTTATAAACATTCTAATGTATGCCTAACTTGTATTATGTAACTGTAATTATGTCTCAATTTTATTGGCAATGCTTGCTTGTTAATGAATTATAGATTCATAGTAACATGTTGTAATTTGTATGCAAAATCATTCCCAATACTTGCATCACAATTTTGGTTATAGACATTCAGAAAGGGGTGTTCATCAGTTCAGCCTTAGGAAACTACAAACCAAACTAGTCGATTGGGTGGATCTAATGGTTTCGGTAATATGATGGTCCTAATTTGACGGTTTAAAGTTTGAACTGATATCTTCTTTTCAAAATTATATAAAAGAAAGCCTTGAACTGCAAACATGACCTCCAAAGCTGTGTGGTAGATTTCAACGATTTATGAAGGTCCAACTGTGATGTTCTTGTTACTATGGCATGAATATTTGCTGATTCATTCATAGGATTATAAATAACAAACCTTTAAATGATATTCTCATTTGTATTATATGAATTGTGATAAACTAATAAACATAAAAAATCAGGGCTTTAACACAATCTAGATACCAAAATCACTAAAATAAATTAACTATGAAGCATGAAAACACCAAAATCATGAAAACAAATTCGAGGGTTTGAATCTTCTATTGTAGACTAATAAACAAAGAAATACAATTAACTCAAGAATCAAGAAAACTAACCTTGAATGGTTGCTGGGTTCTGGTTGCTGGAGTTCTGGCCGCCGGAGCTTAAAGGGTCGAGGGATTGTCGACGGAGCTTGAAGGGTCAAGGGATGGTCGGCGGCTAGAGGTCGATTGATGCTGGACTGATGTTTCAGCCGAAGAGAAAGGCAAAACAATGGAGGGTTTGGGTTAGGTTTACATGCATAAAAGGTAAGGGCATAAAAGTAATTTTACAAATTAAAAAGCAATGTAAAAAACAACCCTTTGCAAGAGTCGAACTCATGACCTAAACTACAACTGGACGCGCTGCGTATACATGGAAAACCAGTAAACCAAGACCAAATTCTTGTCTTAATCTGAATTAGTAATACTAAGAGTTCACCTCTGTAAAAACTATGGGTTCAAAAGGAATTTCGATATTATGCGGTCCACTAGTACCTCAAACATCAATGGGGTCACTTGACCCCGTTTCCCGAAGGGTACCCTGCTTATGAATATGTGCGATAATAAAACTAAACAGAAAAACATAACAAACATATCATCTACATGACTATTTTGGTACCACATCATTCGTCTCTAATCCCTCTCCCAATGAATCATGGACTATTAAGGTTGGTTGATTACAGTTAGACTAACACAAAACGAATGGCCTTTGACATCGTGTTGTCAAAAGCATACAAGGTGCAGGCCTAGGCCCTCTAGAGCAGTCCAGCATAACCTTGCCGCTTAGCTTCAAAAGCCCCTTTTTCAGGCGCATTTTAAGCCATGTTCTGGCCAAATGTGAACTGAAAATTTGTCTGAACAGGTTTGAAACAATTACACTAGCTCAAAAGAAGGCTATAACATGTCTAAAGCCCCTAAAAATAATATTTTTATACTGTGTGCTTCGTTTAAAAAAAGTTTTACATTCATGTTATTAAGAACAACATTCTGCATTAGCTACTTCATATTAGAAGGGAGTAATATTCATTGTATTGATGAACGGAAATGTTTATGTGCTTTTATATCACATGAATCTAATTGATTTTTCGTAGGGTTTAAACCGTCTTAGATAGATCTACTATGTCCAAGTACCACATTCCAGCATATGCTTTCATGCTATCAATCTAACGATACTCAAAAATGTTCTTGACTAACAAAGTAACAACATATACATGCTAAATTGCTCAAAACAAGAATCATATCAATTTGACATAATATTATGAAAACTAATCAAAATGCAGGATCAAAGGAGTAAACTGATGAGTGATGTATGAACTCAATGAATTTCCCATCACAACTAGTTATTACTGCAAAAGCATTGCTAACGTCGCATTAAGCCTAACAGCCCAAATTACAATCCACGAAAGTTTCACTGTAAGCAAAACCATCTATGACTAAAACGGTATTAAACTTAATGATCAAAAGAACCACTATTGAAGCAAATCTTAACCACTAGGCAAGATTCTAGAATATAACAAGTAAATAACTAAAACAAGCCATTAGCTTACCTTTGGCTTTCGATCATGCATTATGAAATATGTTTACTTCCTGAAAACAAACGGCTCGTCAGTTTATATAGGAAGGCTGGCTTCAATCTTCCCCCATGATTCTAAAGCCGACCCTCTAAGCCGTTTCTTGAAATTTCCAACAATTTCCTTTGCTTCATCTGCTTTTGAATCTTTAACCAACCCATTGACCAGAAGCTTGGTGGCTTCAAATGGAGGAACCCATTTCTTCTGTATGATATCCTTGCATATCTTCAAGCCACCATCAATTTCACCTTCCTCAACCATATGCTTCATTAACGTATAATAACCAAAAGATGTCGCCATTACATAACCATCACTCACCATTTTCTCAAGAACCTTTCTTGCAGATTCCAAATCTCCAACCTTACAAAACCCGAAAATAACAGCATTATAACTAGAAGAATCAGGCTCCACACCCTTCGATATCATTTCATCCAACAACTTCTTAGCCCTAACACACTCTTTGCTCTTGCAATACCTCATAATTCTATGATTGTAAGTGATCAAATTAGGTTCCAAACCTTTTTCAGATATCTGTTTCACCACCATATCAAATGCACTCTTTTTCCCAATATCCAAATAACCACCTAACACTACATTGTACGAATCGATATCCGGTTTCACATTACCTTTACTTTCCATCTCATTGATCAATGCCCAAGCCTCATCAACCCGACCCGCTTTAACACGAGCTCTCAATATCAGATTAAACGACTTAACACCAGGCGAAATACCCATTTTCTTTACGAAAGTCTCATAAGTCTGATCAAACTTATCATCATAAATCTTGTTATCTAGCATCACAGAGAGTACCCCACAAAGTGATTTTTCAGTAAGCGTGCAGCTTTTTCTTTGAAGCATAACGTCGAACACTTGGAGTGCATTGTCCACCATTCCAGCTTGAGAATACAACATCACAATCCGGAGCCAAAACCCTTCAGAAGCGAGCTGGGGTGCAGGGGAATCGCTGATCGATTTGGAGAGTATGCGATCAATAAGGTCGAATCTTTTGGATCTTGAGAGCTTGTGGACGGAGAGGGTGAATAGGGGCCTGTAGCGTCTGAAAGTGGGTATTGAAATGGATGATTCGAAGAGTTTTGCGATCTTTAAGGGGTCTTCTTCTGATTTGATGGCTGATTTCAAAGCTCGAAATGATGAAAGAGATGTTGTTGATGATGATGAGAGTGTTCGTAATGAGGTTTGTTGGGAGGCACAGAGTCTGGTTGTTCTAGAAAGGTATGCTGCCATTGACATCTTGGTAAATGGTGTCGCAATGAAGAAGATGATTCAGAGGTTTTCAAGATTTAAAACCCTAATGCTGCCTGTGTTGTATTCTAGAATGAAGATGACAAAACCAACGTTTTGGCAACCGGATCGAACAGTTTGTTTTACTAGTCGACTCGTAAAACCGGTCGAACCGATCGGATCGTATTTAAGAAACGAAGATATCATAATTATATATATGTATGTTAGATATATAGTTATATATATATATAATTTAATATAAGTATTTTATATGTTTAGTTTATAGTTATATATAAAAACTCAACAATAATCTTATATCTAAAACTTTAATTCGTAGTTCGAACCACAAGTTAAACTCATTAGAATCAAAAAAAAAAAAAAGAATAAAACAAAATTTAAAAATCCGGTTCAGCCCGGTTCCCGATCCAACCACTAAACCGGTTCAAACTGGTTGGTACCTTGAAAACAAAACGATTTAGGGTGGATCGGACCATTCCGACTGGTTCGATCGGCTGGTCTGATCCTAGTCTGAAAACAAATGAACAAAACCCTTTTTGGTGTGTGTCGGGGGGTGTTCAAAGATCTAAAAATGAAAACGTTGTAAACATATTAAAGGGGACAAATTTATTTTGGTTTTGAGGTTAACTTTTTTTAAAAAGTGTTTGAAGTTTGACCTACTTTTAGTATACGATTGAGTCTTTCAAAGAGAGAAAATCATTCATATATATTGAATTTTATGCTTTAGAACTGACTCATTTAGAAACATTATTAACAAAGAAACTTATCACCGTAAGAAAGCTCTCTTGAATCATTAAATCATCACACTAATGTTATTAAACAAAAAGACCAACTATTTTTTAAAATTTAACTAAATAACATTTGAGTGATAAAGCTATCTTTTCATAATATAATCGGCCCTCTTAGTAAATTACGGTAAAAAAATAAGAAGGTTTCCAAGAATCAGATAATAAATTAATTAAAAGTTAAATTATATAAAGAATTTAAAATAGATTATAGTAATTCATAAATTTTAAACATTCATGAATTTATAATATTACTAAACCATTGAATACTTAATTAAACAAACTATTATGTTTAAAGTAATAAATGGATAATTTATCCAGACCGCTCACAATCGAACAAGTTGTGTGTCTGGTTCCGGTTCGGACCGGTCTCTAAAAAGACCGACGATAAGTTCAAATTGTAAGTAGAATAATTCTTAATTAAGGTACATATAAATTTGCTTGACTATAGTCATTAAATTTTATATAGTCAAGCAAATTTATATGTACCTTAATTAAGAATTATTCTACTTACAATTTGAACTTATCGTCGGTCTTTTTAGAGACCGGTCCGAACCGGAACCAGACACACAACTTGTTTATATGATCGATTAATTATTTTTAATCATTTATTATGGTAGATTTGGTTTACCACGAAGTTAGAATTTTATTACTTGTAATGTACCGAATCCAAGGAAAATATAACTTTGCTTGACAATAACTAACATAAAGATTATTTAGAAACTGAATTCATAATGGTCTTGGGTCATCCTTCGATGGCAACTCACATTAAGTTTTAGGTTCAGATTTAACATCTCCCTTAACTTTAGTTTTTTTCCTTGTTATTTTGAGATGGAATTTTGATAAAACTTTGTTTTAGATTTTGTAATTCTTGAGAGTAGATTTGATGGATCTTGATGCAATAGTCTTTTGTTCACAGGCACATATGATTCAAACCTGTCAGAACAAGAATCAAACACCATTGATTTTGATGAATCTTTTAATAAACTAACATTTTTTATTCAATGACTTGTTTTGAGATTGATTTATTTGGTGATGTTGATAAAATCATAGTAGACATCTTGTTGTTTCATTGTAAGAGATCTCCGATTCCTAATCATAAAAACCATTATCATAAAGAAAAACTTTCTGATCTAGTTTAAAAGGAGGACCATTATGCTTTAATTTGAATGCAGATACAATTCTTGAGGATGGTTTGTTCACAGGTGTCGTCACTAATTTCTTATCAAAATAATATTTATTAAAGAAGCAATTTTATATTTATCGTAATCATTCAAGTGAAAATCCGCAAGAACATCGAAGAAATTCTACTAAAAAAGAGACCAAAATCTCTTAGATGAAACAAAAATTATAAAGGGCTGATCCATATGTTAAATTATGTGTTTCCCTTCTAATCATGCGATAAAGTATCATCAAAGCAAAATACCAAAAAAAAAACACATAGATTAAGGACTTAATAAGGCCATAAAAACCAAAAATAAAAAATAAAAATGAATTCATATTCATATTAACCTAATTAACAATCAAATATCAAGAACTAGTATCCTAAACCAACTGTAAAACAAATATAAAAAATACTGCATCGCGTATCAAAATCAACAATAATCTATAGCGTCAATGCAGTAGACCTACACATTGGGCAAACATTCTTCGATAACAACCAACGCTTGATGCATTCGGCATGAAATTGATGCCCGCATTTGAGTATTCCCATCTCCTCCTCCTTTTCATACTCGCACAAACAAATGCAACAACTATCATTCACTTCTTCACAGTTTTCAGCCCTCTTTCTTTCAGTTGTGTACACATGTAGACGCTCGGAGATCCTTTCCTCTGATAAACCCGAACCACCACTTGTGCTCGCGTTTAGCCTTTGTTGTAGTTCTGGATCAGCCTCTAACTCGTCCATGATCAGACTTTCTTCCAGAAAAGCGTCGAACGCTTGAAGCCAAGAGTCATGAGATGTGTCCAAGAATGAAGCTGCTTCTGGTCTACTGTGATAAGGTGCGTATGGATCGATGGGTGTATAATATGGATACTGCATAGGTGGTTGATTAAAGCTTATGGTGTATGCAGGAGGGTATGTGGTGCCGGTGAAGTAATTAACAGGAATCATGAATTGATCATACACCGGAGATATAGAAAAACCGTAGGCGTAATAAGGTGGTTGTTGGTGTTGCAGATTGGTGTGGTGATAATAGTTATATGGATTCATCTTCTTAATAATTTCAACAAGATGAAGAAGAAGAAGAAGAAACCGGTATATATGATCACCTTGAAACAATGCTACTTAAACCGAGAGAAATTGTAATATGTATGGAGTAATAACAATGAGAGAAGTATGAATGGGTGGACGATGGTGCTCTTAAATATAGTGAATTAGTGATAAGGTGACTTGTACTATAAGGTTGAAGGAGATAATCTTCATGCGTATATATCCTACATTGATTTTATTTCTTAACAAGATATATATCATTTTTTAAGTAGGATTAAATTTACACTAGATTCTCTCCCTCTATCTAGATCTTATTATGATTGCACAAAATCTAAATATTATATCCTTCTTATCTACTATTCGTTATATCCTTCTTATCTACCCTTCTATTTGTTAAATTTTTTTTTCGATATATGTTATCTGTTATATAGATAAATTTTCATACGTTTGAAAAGGTGCATATGATCTATAATCTAATATATATGTTTATATATTATCATTTTTAATAAGTGTCGCACGTTTATAACCAATGTATAATTACAGATTACTTACAAGTTAAATCTATTGAATATTTTTAAATTATTTTAGAATATTTATTTTATTGCTACTTTTCATATTTCGTTTTAGGTTAATAAAAAAAATTCTTCCTTTGAGTAATCCACTTTTATATCTTATACTATTAATTACATATACATAATGCATAGTCATTCTGTTATTCTATAACTTTTTATTTATTTAAACTTTTGTTTGCTTTAGAAACCAACTTTTTTATATTAGTTTAAATATTTTTTATTGTATTATACTTTTCAAAATTTTCTATCTTTTATTTAGTAGTTTGTATTTTAAATTTTAGACAATGTATTAAAACTTTAAATAATTTAACAATTTGGTTTTTGATATACGTTTAACCAATTTAATCGGCCTAGAGTGAACTGATTAAAGCATAAAACACGATTAGTATGATTGGTGGATCTGGTTTTTAAAAATATTAAATTGATGATATGTGAATATGAAACATAGAGTCAAAGAGATGGACCTATTGGGTTGACCGGTCCATATTCACATTTCACAATGGTCTTTGCAAGCCCAGTCTTTTACAACACATTCATGGGCAGATCTAAATGGGCCTGCCTTTTTTGATTTCTGTGTTGAAAGTCGACCCGTAGTCCGTAGAGGTCGGTTATTAAACCGCAAACCGCTTTTTATATTGAACGAATTAATTTTCAAACCGTTTTCTTAAAACTAGTTAGGAACCGGTTTTTTTACCGGGTAAACTAATTGTTGAACACTTGACCGGAGGTGGGTAAAACCGGTACGTAACTTGGAACCAAGTTGATTTGAAACCAGTTCGAACATAAATTGTGAAGAGGGAGGGGGGGGGGGGGGGGGTTGATGTGTCGGTTTAGGATTGATTGGGTGTTTTCTGGACTTGAACTGTTTTAGGAACTAATCGGTAACTTTAAAAAAATATAGTACTCATAAACGGTCTTATGGCCATGTTATAAACATTTATAACTAATTTTTTTTTTTTTGATTTTTGATGATCTCAACAAGCATGACACCGAAATTTAAACTTGCGTTTTTTCAAGACGGAATGATTTCAAATATAGGTTACAACTACTAACCTCAATCAAGCATTGACACTTGATCACAATCGGGGGCCTAAAAAGTCTGAGGCTCCAAGTTAGGTTGTCTTCTACAAAGGGGCGGACTACCCCTTGTGTAGGGGTTCATCCGAACGGCCGCACCGTAAAAAAATTAATATCTTATACACGATCAATCCTAATTGACTCTATATAATTTCAACAACGACCCATATGAAATTTCAAGAACGGCCCTTATGAAAATTTAACATTAACTATTAATCTTTTAAGTATAAGTACTAAACCCAATTATTTCTATAACTTAACAACTTAATTGTTAAATCAAATAACAATAAAAAAAACTTGCCCTTTGTTTCATTGTTCTAAAATCAATGAGACGAAACTAGAAGAATGTACTAAATTTGATTTTATCTTTGTACTCTCTGAAATGATCCGAATCAGACAAAAAAAGCTAACATTTAGCTATATTCAATAACGCTTAAAATTTTCCGAACCTATAAAAAAAATTTCTGGGTGTCACTTTCTACAAAATAAGAGCTGGCACTGTTAAAAAAAATCACTATTAACTTTAAGTATCATTTTACCTGTTTACAAGGATTGTTTATATTACACTTAAAAAAATCATAGAACGACAAACCCTTTGTATCAACATCATATCACATGGGGCCGAAGAACCATCAACATTATCGGGTCAAACTTACGTATCGTATAACCCCGCGTGGGTTCCGCCCACATGTATATCGTGCAGCTTGCTTTCAACTATCGCCATCACCCTGTTTTGCCACGATATTTCTTGATCAATAACTATTTTTCGGTCGGTGGGGTTCGTAAAATCACACTTTTTGTCAATTTCTTGAATTCCTAGTGGACCGACTTCTCTTACAGTTCCGCCGACTTTCTCGGCGATAAAATCACACATTTTTCATCGAAATTGCTGCTGATAACGAGTACAATCCAATCTGTTTGCTCCAAACACAATTCAGGTTACGTTTTCTTGAACTTTTAGCCATACCCACATCGAAATCTTGAAATTTGATAGACGAAATCATCTTCTGATCTTTTCTAGGGTTCCGAAATTCATCTCCCCCAATTCGATTTTCATGTGTGTCGAGTTTCAGATCATGTTCAAATGATTGCTAAATCTGTGTCTGCAAGTTCTGATTTTTCAAAGATTTCGTGGATGTCATCACCACCCATCTGTCCATGTCAGAAAGTAGTAACAATTCCCTTGAGTTCTTGCACAGGAACAGTGGTTAACACCTCCGTTAATGGAAGAAAAGCTTCCAGGAGAACAAACAGAGGTGTGATTTTGGGTTGTATAGTTCCTGTTGACATCCGGAAGCAATGTTTGAGCTTAGAGATTGCACATTCGGTGAAAAGGGGTTTGAAAAACTACTCGGAAAATCGAATTTGTAATGAGTTAGATGAAGCTAGTGATTCATTGTCTCAAGATTCAATTCAGTTAGGTTATGGTAATGATTTTAGTGGATTTAGGGAAGACCCTGTTATAGGTAAACTAACAACTCAACTTGGGGTCATACACCCAATCCCTTTACCTCCAATTAATAAAAATATTGGTGGGATGTTTGTGCTCTTTTTCATCAGTGGAGTTGTGTTTGATAAACTTTGGATGTCAAGAAAGCGGAAAAACAGCAATGATGAAGGGAAATTGGGAATATGGCCACAGGTTCCCACAAGTTTTTCACTATTTCTTGAGAAAGATTTGCAGAGGAAAGAATCAGTTGAGTGGGTGAACATGGTGTTGGGTAAGTTATGGAAAGTTTATAGAGGGGGCCTTGAGAATTGGGTAATCGGTTTGCTGCAGCCCGTTATTGACGACTTAAAAAAGCCTGATTATGTGGAAAGAGTCGAAATAAAGCAGTTTTCACTTGGGGAGGAGCCATTTGTTGTCAGAAATGTCGAACGCAGAACTTCACGCAGCAACAATGATTTACAGTGAGTTTTTTACCCCCAGTTTGAAAGTTTATCTTCAAGTTGTTAGTTATCTTATGTGTTTAACTGTTTACTGTATTACTTTCTAAAGGTACCAAATTGGTCTTCGTTACACTGGTGGTGCTCAAATGCTTCTAATGTTGACACTAAAATTTGGGATTATTCCAATTAAGGTGCCGGTTGGTATTCGAGACTTTGATATTGATGGAGAACTTTGGGTTAAACTTAGATTGATTCCAACTGAGCCTTGGGTGGGAGCTGTTTCATGGGCTTTTGTTTCACTTCCAAAAATTAAGTTTGAGTTGTTACCATTTCGGTTGTTTAATTTAATGGGTATGTCATTTTGATACATTCTTAATTCCATTTAATGTATTGTAACATTCTTAATCATAGTTATTGTCAGAATGTTAAGTTAAATACTAATACATGTTAATCATTTTCCTCTTTCTTGCATGTATTGATGTGATACCAGCTATCCCTGTACTCTCGATGTAAGTGACTTCTTCATATTGTCATGATTTGACATTGTGTGATATTTATCATGATTCTATATTAGAGTAAGGGGTCAAAAGGGGTATTTTTTGGTATAGGTAGGGTTGCTACGAAACTACTTTTTTTTTTTCCTAAAGTTTTGAAATTTCTTGAAAATTACTGTTCAAGTATAAAAGTATACGATATCAATAAAAATGATAGAGGAGGTTTTATGCTTAAAAAAGAAATACACTTTGCCGACTACCCGTTCGTGCCCTACAATTTGCTTAGTATAAATGTCTTTATTCACTAGCTTATCTTGATTTAATTGCTTTGGTAGCTTGGTTGCCATCCATCAACTTCTTATTTGATGTTTCTTAAATTTGTAGGTTTTTGAAAAAGCTATTGACTGAGGATTTGCCTCGATTATTCGTGCGGCCTAAGAAAATTGTCTTGGACTTTCAAAAGGGGAAAACCGTTGGCCTACTTCAAAATGATTTCAAGTCGGGTGAAATGCAAGAAGGAAATAATGATTTTGTTGGCGAACTTTCAGTCACTCTTGTTGATGCTCGAAAACTCTCTTACATCTTCTATGGTGGGTATTATCAGATTTTTTATATGTTGAACAAAAGTATAACTCTTATCATGATCTTATTTTTGACTGGTTACAGGAAAAACAGATCCATATGTGGAACTAAGGCTGGAAGATCAAGTGATGCATAGTAAAAAGAACAGTCAAACAACGGTGACGGGGCTTCCTGGCCAGCCAATATGGAATCAGGTGAGACATTCTTCAAGTCTTACTCTTATTCTTTTATATCAATATGAAATTAGTTACGAATATTTGATGATATTTGCTGTATGGCAGGATTTCAGTATGCTAGTTACAAATCCTAGAAACCAGAAATTGTCGGTACAAGTAAAGGATTCTCTTGGATTTATACACTTGACTGTTGGTGCAGGAGAGGTAACCTCTTTAGGGGTCTTTGGATTTATGTTTCGATGCCAATTATCTGGTTTTATATGTTTAGATAAACTGCTACTCCTTTGATCATCTTAAATTGTTGGTTTTGGGTAATTAGTTTCATACCAAATTTACCAATTGCAACAATGATTTTGAAAATTGCTTACTTAAACCTTCAAGGGTCGGCATAGTGATAACTATCTTATTTTCTCTAGCAAAGGTCTTAGGTTTGAATCCAGTTTTCACAGGTTTCTGCTTTAACCCCTTCAAGGCCAACTGCCAACACTGTTAGAATATTTGCCCAGAAAAACAAAGATAATACTCAGTATTTTGTGGGAACTACCACGACTCTTTTTATTAATATGAAGAACAAAAGACCACACCTTAAACTCTATACAATGACCCTCTTTTATACTACTCCTAACCTTAATTACTATGAAATCACAGCTCAAACACAGCTGGATAACAGCCCATTCACAGCCAAAATATTCAATACTTTCCTAATATTTACCTTGACTAACATATTCTACATGTTAACTAATTCCACCCTCATCTTTCTTGGTTCACCCGTATACACCCTTGAACATCAAGATTAATTTCTAACATTCTCGGCTTTTCGCCCTTAATCTTGATGTTGTACCACCTAGGTCTTGAATTCCAGTCGCTGGAACCATGTTTCTTACAAGTTCGATCAATCATTGATCTTCAAATCTACTTCACATAGCTTCTGTTCTATTTTCTTCCTTGCTTGCATCCTTGCAAACCTGCTATCACAGCAGCCCAACAATCTCACTTCCTAGCAAATCACTTGCCAATTGTTTCCTTTGATTGCAAACAGCAACAAGCTCTTCTAGCCTTTTGCTTGTCTGAGCTATTCTCCTGACAACCTGTGTCACACAGATTGTCCCATATATGAATAATCCCTCACAGATTAAATCTTCTCAGTAGTGACTTGAATCGCTCAGGTTTTCTTCATTTCTGATCGCAGCTTCACACAACCTTACGTTCTGCCTCACACAGAACCCAATTGTCTCGCACAGATTTTCTGCAATATGAATCACTCAGATTTTTCCTTCTGCAGTTGCATTACACTGCTGTTCTTCCCCTTGGTCTGCTCAATTGACTTGTTTGAACCTTTCACAGGTTCGGGCTACGATTAATCTCTCACAGATTCAATCGGGTGGCCTCGTCCTTCTTCACAACTCGATCATCTTTCTCCTCGTCTTCACATGCTCAATCTTCTTCCCGAAATCGTTCCCCTCGCTCTGATACCAATTGTTAGAATATTGGCCCAGAAAAACAAAGATAATACTCGGTATTTTGTAGGAACTACCACGACTCTTTTTATTAATATGAAGAACAAAAGACCATACCTTAAACTCTATACAATGACCCTCTTTTATACTACTCCTAACCTTAATTACTATGAAATCATAGCTCAAACACAGCTGGGATAACAACCCATTCACAGTCAAAATATTCAATACTTTCCTAATATTTACCTTGACTAACGTATTCTACATGTTAACTAATTCCACCTTCATCTTTCTTGGTTCACCCGTATATACCCTTGAACATCAAGATTAATTTCTAACAAACACAAGTTGTGTTTTACCTGATCATATTGGTTAGCATGGTATTTGTGGGGGCTCGTGAGTTTTTTAGTTATGGGTTTTCACTGTTATAAAAAAGATTTCTTTTTTTATACACTCCCGTTCACAGAACATTTATTCATTATTTTTAATAATCTCCTTTTTGGTCAAACACTCGGTCATCTTATTGTCTGATTACTCAGTCTGTTAATAGCTTAAAATCTTTAAAAGACACTTGGTCATCTTATTGTCTGATTATTCAGTCTGTTAATAGCTTAATTTATCATCTTTTCAGGTTGACTTAAGATCTTTAAAAGACACAGTACCGACAGATAGGATCGTGACCCTCCAAGGAGGTTGGGGACCTTTTAACAAGGGGCCCACCGGAGAGATCCTACTTAGACTCACGTATAAAGCCTACGTTGAAGACGAAGAAGATGAAAGAATCAAACACATCGACTCATCTGATGATGAGTTTTCAGAACTAGCATCAGCAGGCACTACATATGAGTCTCCATCAGATAGAGAAACGTTCATGGATGTTTTAGCAGCCTTTATTGTCAGTGAAGAATTTCAAGGAATAGTAGCTTCTGAAACATCAAATAATGTAAATAACACGAGGTCAGCAACAACAACGTTCTCTGGTCAAACACCTGATATTGTGACCCCCGACACTGGTTCTGATTCAGGAGGTATCGACTAATTGACTGTTGACTGCATTCATATGTTTGTTTCATTCAATGTGTTGTTGCATTGACCAATATATAGATGTATTTGCAGGGTCAGCCTTATTATGGCTTGCTGCAATCACAAGCATCTCAATTCTAACAGCCATTAACATGGGTGGCACAAACATCTTTAATCCTTAGTGCAACGCGCATGGTTTCAGCTTGATTAAGTAATCCTCAAAAGCCAGTACAGCAGGCGCGAGGTTGAGAGTCTGAGATTCGTGTATCCGCTTCTTTTTGGGTTCCTTTTTATTATAGATACATTTTTGGTTGAAAATTGCCAATCTTTTGGAGAAATAGAGTTACAAATGTGGTCTATCAGTAGAGGTCTTGTAATAGCCGTGCTACAAAAGAAAGAGAAATAATTTTGGTATAGGGGTGTAAACTGTCAAAACAAGGAAGTCTGGGGGTATAACTTTTTACCATTAATAGTTTAAACTCAAGGCTTGTCTATGAAGTTTCATTATAAGCTCCTAAATTATTAGCACTTCTCAAATTAGTACTCTAATGTATGTAAAATTACAAGTGAACCCGGTAAGACCATTCGTAACCTTTAGCAACAAAGGGTAAGAGCTCTCCCCTTCATGTCGGACCTACCACAGATTGCCTTTGTTCTCTCTTTCCCTCTCACATTCTCAATCTTACGTATTCTTTTTGCCGGGTTTTATTTACTCTTTTTTCTTGTCATGTCGGACCTGCCGTTCCCTCCCACTTTCATGTCAACAACATCATCTTCCACCTTATAGCGTTGGAGTTTAAGGGTGGTCAAGTGATGAAATGTGTTGATGTGGATTGATGACACTTATGGACATTTGTGCTAACATATACAAGCCAATTATAATGAAGTGTTGAAATGTTTCTTTCATAGTTTTTTAGTATTATAAACATAAGAGTAAATTACACTATCTTCCGTTGAGTTTATACTAAATTTCACCTTTTGTTTTAAACTAAAAATATAATAAAAGAAAAAGAAAAACGTTCTTCGTATTTGTATAGTGTCTTAGTTTAAGTTCGTTTCACTTTTTGTATGGTTATGGTTAATGATCATGTTTTATACTTGGTGTCAAATTCTTCGGGTTTGGTTAATGATCATCAACCGTCGTGTGGTGGATAAGCCACCAATATTAAGTATATCTGTTTATTGACTTACATGGTTAAAAATTAAACGTTGGATTCCCTGTTATGTGAAACTCACTTTTAAATTCATCTCAAAAACCTACTTAAAATAGTATACATGTAACTATATTCGTAACAGTTATATAATTGTAATAATTTTAGGTTTTTAAGATTTTTAACATACTAATATATATAGACACAATTATTTAGATGTTTGACAATCAAAAATTCCAAATTTGAAAACGGATCTTAATTTTTTTTTTTGTGTGTGTATCTAACCCGATATGAAAATTCAAATGCTTAATTCAATGTTACAAAATGAACACCGAAGAACAAATCTATCGAAATCAAAAATCCACAAGAATCACACGAATGTTATTGAATCATAAAATAAGTACAATCCGATCTCTTTCTCTTCTCTCTCTCTTACTATTTAAAGGCCTAAAAGGTTAGTTAACCGAAATTAACAATCATACAAAAGAAAAACACAATTACACAAGAACTAATTGATATGGACACAATTAGTCCCTCAACTAGTAAACATAACCAAACTAAAGAAACCTTCAGAAGAAAACAACCTTCGGAAGATATCTATACTTCGGAAGATTTCAGTTCCTTCGAAAGATATCTATACTTCGAAAGATTTCATATGAGACTTCAGAAGATTCTTTAATCACACCTCGAAGACTTCGGTTGACTTCACTACTCATAATCAACAATCTCCACCTTGAAGTCAACCTAAAACCAACTCAACCAATCCCCAGAGTATCAAGGCAAAATTAAAACTTAGCACAGGACAACACTTTGGTAAAAACATCAGCTGCATTCAAATCTGTATCAATATGAACCACTTCAGTCTCTTTTGAACCAATCACTTCCCTAATGAAATGATACTTGACCCGAATATGTTTTGTTCTTTCATGAAAAACATTATTCTTGGTCAACTGAATTGCCCCTTGATTGTCACAATATACAACAGCACCAGACTCAAAGCGCAAATCAGTGATAAATCTCTTCAACCATAAAGCCTCTTAATAGCCTTAGTGAGAGCTATATATTCTGACTCTGTAGTGGACAATGTTACCACAGACTGCAGCCTAGCTTTTCAGCTTACTAGATTACCCAAGAACTGAAACGCAAAGCCAGTAATGGATCTACCTTTGTTCAAGTCTTTAGCATAATCAGAGTCAACATACCCTACCACCTTTTGATCCTGGACTGCATTTAACCCATAGACTATCCCATAGTCTCTAGTACCTTTAAGGTACCTCAATATCCACTTTACAACATTCCAATGCATTTTCTCTGGACATCCCAAATATCTGCTAACCAAACTAAAACCATATCCAATATCAGGTCGCTACAAACCAATAAGTACATCAGACACCCAACTGCATTGGCATATGAAACTCTTGACATGAAACTTTCCTCCATCTGTCTGAGGACTATCAACAGTTAACAACTTGAATTTCTGAGAAAGTGGACAAGCAACAGGCTTACTTTTATCCATACCAAAGTTCTTCAAAACTTTCAACAAATAAGAGCTTTGACATATCTTCAACTGTCAGGATCAGCGATCTAAGTTTGATCAATTAGAGTTGAATTGCAGCGGAATTAGAACAAGAATTAGACAAATATAGCAAGAACACAATAGATATTCAATGGAACAGCACACGGTTATAGAGAAAGAGGGTTTTATGCAAAAGGGATAATATCATTCATGCACAAATGCTTCGGTATGGCGGCCGTTAAGCTTCGCAGGCTTCGCTAAGCTACACAGGCTACAATTAGGTCAACATTCCTTATATAAAGGAATGTGACGTCTGCTGATGTCACTTGATAGTGACATCTAACAGAATTATTACAAACAACTGAAAGTAAGCAAACTACTGAGAATGTTCACAACAACTGAGAACATCTCAGAGTATGCTAAGTACAAGATGAAACTAAAACTACTGAAACTACAAGTACTGATTACAAGAAACATAAAACTACTGAAAGGAAACCATCACAACTACTGAAGAGGTCTTCTTCAGCTGTTGTGACAACATCTGAAACTTGGTCTTCAGTTTTTGTCTTCAGCTTTTGTCTTCAGACTTTGTCTTCAGTTCTTTTGCTTCAGACTTTGTCTTCAGCTTTTTCACTTCAGACTTTGTCTTCAGCTCTTTCACTTCAGACTTTGTCTTCAGACCTTGTTATCAGTTGATGTCTTCAGCTGTTGCAGACTACTTCAGTTGTTGTAATGTCTGTGGGACTTAAAGGTTTTTCTGATCAGGCTCATTGGTTCTTTTGGTCCAACAAACTCCCCCTGAACCAATGCAGCCAAAACCTTTAAGCTTATTGAGGTCCCACTTATTCTTGGCAGAAATACTCTCTTGATCAGCTTCAGAGATATCGGATAAGCACAGGCCAGGGAACAGGTTTCAGTAGATGTGAATGTCAAAGGATGGAAGGGAACTCTGTCTTGGGGAACTGGACACAGAGCTGTTATCCCAACCATGAAACCTACTTCCCATTGATGAGTCTATAAGACTCTCTGACGTAGGCCTCAAGGAGAACAACTTGTTCCTCCTTAGTGAGTTCTTCTGCTTCTCCTTCGAAGAAGAACTCTGGGCCATAGTACTCTGATAGGTACTTTATTGTCTTTCCATTTTTCAACTCAACAGTTGTTATCTCTCTGTAAGCAAATTCATCTGGGTGAGTCCCTTCTAATAACAACTGGAGTTCATTTTTCTTGATCTCTTCAAGCCTCTTGTATAACAACCCCTTCTTGACCATTTTGTTCTCCATTAGAGTTTGAGGGGTCATCTTTGACTTGTAGGCTCTCTTGAAGTCTTCAAGTATCTCCCAGGGTGAGACTACAATGGCCAACATAATAACAGCATCTATGGTCTTTCTCACTTGGCCATTGTATCTACTTGGTATGGATTTCTTATGAATTCTAGAACTAACCCTGGGGTCTGGCCAAATCCTTACTCTCTCCTTTTGATATTGAAAGGTATACCTGAGAGCATACAGCCTTTGAGCGTGTTTCTTCATGGCTTGTATAGATGATGACTGAGGAAACTCTTTGTCAACCATCTTCAAAAGTTGCTCATCATGCTGTTTCTGCTGTTCTTCTTCTTCAATCTTAACTTTCACCATTTGCCTCTGAAAGTCTGGTGTGATCATTTGTTGACTTCTGGGCTCAGGTATTTTTAGAACAGCAGAGATTGGCAGACTGTCTTCTTCATCATCATCTTCTTCTTCTTCTTCCATCCTCAACACCCTTCTCCTCCTTCTGGGTGCATCATTGGATGTGGTTTGAGGTGGTTTTTGGGGTAAGGGAGTTGGTTTTGAGGGTTGAGTTGGTTTAAGTTTAGGTTTAGGGATTGGTTTGGAGAGTTGTGGGGTTGGTTGTTTTTGAGTGGGAGTTTGGGAAGGCTGATCTAGCATTTTTGTGGTAAGTTTGGCTTTGGAAAGCTTGGCCATATCAGTTCTCTTCCCAGCACCTGCTTCATCTAAGGCTTCGATAATCAACCCCTTATTGAATGCTTCAGAAGCACAGATTCTGGTGGTTATTGCCAGAATACTGTCTCTGGTCCATGATTTAATCTCAATTAATGATCTTCCAAAGTATTTTGCAATAAACCTGATCATTATCTCCAACCTCTCCCTTTCCATCACACTGTAACTGGCCCATCTCTCTTGTATCTCTTTAATCTCCAGCCTTCTGATCTCAGTGTCTAATGTAGCTGTATCAAAGCCCTGTCTGAAGAGTTGGTCTATTATTCTGTCCATTGATCTGCTGTGAGCTTCATCAGCTTCTTTAATCAGATCTTCCAATGATTTCTCTTCATCAGGCTTTTGAGTTTCAGCACTTTTCTTTCTCTTGTATGTGATCAGCTGTTTTTCCTTTTCTAACTCCTTTTCTTTCTCTTGTTGTTTCTCATCTTCCACTCTCTTTCTCTTTCTTTCTTTCACTGCCTTAGACTCCCCCTTTTTGGGTGCATTGGGTTCAGGGGTTTGAATGGCAGAAAGCTTCTTTTGCACAGCATCATCAACAAGTGTTTGTAGAGTTGAGGAGATCCTCTCATCAATGGCTTTATGCACAATCTCATTGATGATGGGAGTGATGAGAGGTAAGGAATGTTGAAAGGTAGCAACCATCTGCTCAGAGGGGTTCTGTCCCTGAGAGGTGGTGCCAAAAGCAGTGGCTGGTGGCTCAGTTGAGTGTAGTGGCTGAGTGTTTGGTGAACCTTCAGATGAAGGTGCCATCTGTGGGTTTATTGGGGCAGATGGACTTTGATCCTGAGACATTTTGGCAAGCAGTTCTTTGAGTCTGCTCACCTCAGCCTCAAGGATTGTGTTATGGGCTAAGACATCGAAGAAAAAGCCCAGGTCATCATCAGTCTTTGCTGAATCACCTGACCTCCTGATTGAATCAGGATGTACATGCCCTGAGTGTAGATCAGTTGTAGCATGTGCCCCTTGTTCTTGGTTCTGGGGACTTCCTGCCTCAGGACTGAGTCCTTCATCGGCAGTTGCCTCTGGTGAGGTCTTAGAGATGTTACCAACTGCATCCTGTTCATTTGCTGAATCAGTAGAAGTGGCAGCCTCACCAGATGTTCTAACCTCCTCCTCTACACGGGGAGATTGAACATTATAACCCCTGTGCTGTGGGTTATCAGCAGCATTTTGGTCCTCTTCCTCAGCTGTTGAGGTTCTCCCCATTGTAATTGGTTTCTGGGGAGGAGGAGAGGAATGCAGCTGACTCAGCACTTGTGCAACTATAATGGTTGGGCTTTGAGGGGCGGTTGCATTTGGAGATAGGTTTGAAGCAGATTGCACCCGGGGTGACTGGTGCTCTTCAATGGTAACCTTCTCAATTGAGATAGGTTCCAGCATTGTGGTATCCCCAATTATGGTTGCATCAGGATCCTGTTGAGAGGATGCCTGAGCGGCTAGGGCTGGTGGAGTCTTTGACACTACTGGGGGGTTAGAACCAGTAAGTGTTTCCTGTATTGGTGGTACAGGGGCATCCTCAGGGGACTCATCTCCCTGAGTAGCCTTTTTGGGCTTTTTGGTGTTGGGTTTGGTGGGGACTTTGGATCTGGAAGTGGAGGCTGTGGGTTCCCGCTGCTTGGGTTTTAGCAGCCGGGCAGCCCCTTTCAGTGTAGGGTCAGAGTTGTGCCTGGAGTATACTTCAGGCAATACAGCCGGAGCAGGGACTCCAAGGCCAACAAGGCCGTCTGATTTTAGCTGATTTAAAATTATGGCCATGAGAAACCTGGGATATAATATCCATCTGTTTGCCACAGGTTTCAAAGCCAGATCCTTTAGTTCCATGAAAACTATCTCAGAAAAATTTAGATTTTGTCGTTCAAAGATAGAGTATAATACCTGTTGCCATCGGGAGGACATCTGATCCCATGAGGAGGTTTTTGGTGCAAGGCAGACATTCACCATGTGGAATATAAGACGTTCAGCATCATGGAAGTGCTTCTTCAGAATGGTGGTAGCACTTAAGTCTCCTTCATACCCGTTATTGATGAAAGACATATCAGTTGTGCCTTTCGGGTATTCTGTGACACAGGTGGCATCATGTAGATTTAGGGTTTGTCGAATGATGTCTGGAGTGATGACCACCTGTTTCTGGTTAACCAACGACTGGAGAGTGATTTGGCTATCATTCTCACCAGTTTGCACAGAGACGTTGGTCCAGAATTGGCTTAGGGAATCGGGGTATATGGTAGGATTCAGAAGAAAAGCGGTTCGGTACTGGGAATCTACCATAAGATCGATGGCATTATCAAATTTGTTCCAAAAGGCCGATTTCGAGAGGTAGGCAACACAGTTGTGTCTGGGTTTGAGTTTCATGGTCGCCATTTTGAGAGAGTGAAGGACATGAAACGGCTAATGAAACGTTTGAAAGTAGGTTTAGGTATTTATAGGGTAAGAAAAGGCTGATATAAAACGACTGAAAGTGTTGGTGCTGTCATCAGTTGTTTGAAAACAACTGAAGACCTGGTTTTAACTTTCAGAAGTTGTAACAACTGAAGACTTGGTATTAGTCATCAGTAGTTGTGAAACTACTGAAGACATGGTTTTGGCTTCAGGTGTTGTAAACAACTGAAGATTTGGTGTTAGTCATCAGTAGTTGTAAAACTACTGAAGACATGGTTTTGGCTTCAGTTGTATGAAGTGAAACAGCAGTTGTAGAAACAACTGAAGAGAAAAGTTTCTCATCAGCTGTTGTCGTCAATTCTTAGCTCATCAGCTGTTTCATTCTGACCTCAACACTTATCAGACTTTTTGTCTGATTTTCAGACGTTCATTGGTCATCAGTACTTATCTGTTATACTGACATCAGTAGTTGTAACTACATCAGTAGTTGTAACCACATCAGTTCTTTTCAACAGATAGAGTACTTCAGTACTTTTAAGTAATTTTGTCTTCAGTAGTTATGAAAACTACTGAGGATAAAAGAACTTATCAGTACTTATTTGTGACAATAGTATACGAATGCTCATCAGTACTTGTTGACTGAGATCATCAGTAGTTGTCACTTTATTGGTAGACCTCTCACTAAACTATTGTGGATCAGCTGATTCATGTTTTTGAGATTAACATGACCCAGCCTTCTATGCCACAGTTTAGATTCCTGAGGAGAGGCCTTGGAGAACAGGCAAGGATGACCTTTTAAATCAATCTTCTTTGACAAATCCAAGGCATATACTCTTCCTATCCTGTTGGCCTTCAGGAGAGTATGTTCATCCAATACCTTGTCAATCAGCCTCAGAACTTTGGAAGACAGAATCCGGCAGTTCTGGCTTGTGAAAAGTGCAACATGCCCTTTATCACACATCTGACTGACACTCAGTAGATTATACTTGAGATTCTCCACATGGTTAACATCATCAAATCTGATTTCTCCATTTGACACAAATCCTTTCCCGATGATGTAACCCTTAGCATCATTTCCAAATGAGACAAATCCCTTCTTTCCTTGAGAGTAGTCATTAAGAAGAGAACTGCTCCCAGTCATATGCATAGATCCTCCACTGTCTACATACCAGATGCTTTTTTGGCATGCTGAAGAACCCTGCATTTATCATAAGAAACTAGTTAGCTTTAGAGACCCAAACCTTTTTGGTTTTGGGTCTGTTTTCATCAACAGATTTAACCATAACTTGTTTCTCATGATTAACAGCTGATGAAGGTGGAGATGGTGCTGAAATGGATTTCTTAGATTTGGGCTTGGATTTCCTTTTCAGTGGTTTGATCACAGGTGCATCTAGTTGGTTAACTCTCCCCAACAAATGCTGAACCATCATAACAAGTTGTGTCTGATTTGTTGCTAAAGCCTTCAGCTCATTTGACACATCAGTACTTGTTTTTGATGAGTTCCTGTGACCCACCATTTCCTCCTTCTTGAAATTCACAGACTTAGTCTGATGTTTATCATGAGGAACACTATCAGCTGTTTTCTGATAAACCCCATCCTTCTTTTGGATTTTGGTGAGGCCTTGGGTTTATCAGTTTGAGATGACTGTGGTACAAACTTGGTCTCAAACTCATTTTTCATTTTATTAATCTCTTCTTTAATGAGCTTATCTCTGTTGAGTTTGGAACCCTTTTTGTACCAGCATTCATCAGATAGATGATTGAATTTACCACATATTTCACATGGCTTATTCTTCATCTTGGATTGATCAACTGCTGAAGTGGAAACTACTGAAGGTGTGATCTTCAGTACTTTCCTCCTTTCAGTACTTGTGTTAAGTACTGAAGGATCGGTAACAACTGAAGACTTGTTCTTCAGCTGTTCTCTATCCGTCCTGAAAGACCGTATGATAGATTCCTCAGCAGTTGTTAATCCTTTTATTTCAGCAGATTTGAAATGCTTTTCAGATGTTGTGACTTGCCCTTCAGTACTTGGAGTACTTTGAGGGACAACATCTGAATTGCTCAGCTTCATGTGTTTATCAGCATTTAAACCATCAGGCAATTGATTTGCTGAGATCTTAACACTGACTTCATCCTCTAATTTTGTATTATCATTTGAGGATGAATCACATGATGATGTGGTTTGGAAATTACTTTCACCTTCAGATTTTACTATTGATTTTGAAGTAAAATCAGTAGGTGGTGCAGTATGATTGTAACCTATTCCAAACTTCACATTTGAAGCTGTTTGCTTGCTGAGAAGCATTTCAAATCCCTTGCAGGATGTTACCCAGCGGTCACACTCAACTTGGGTAGCTGCAAGTGTCTCTTTGAGACTTCTGTGGTTCTCAAGTATGACCTCTACCTTAGCCTTTTCATCATTAAGTTGGCATTTAAGCTTGTAAATCTCATCATCTTTGTCATTAAGAGCAGACTCATACTCAGCTTTTCTTTTGGAAATAGTTTTCTCAAGCTCAAGATTTTGATTGATTAAAGCTACATTTGCCTCTCTAATAGAGACAAAGGCAGCTATGCATGATTCAGAACATAACTTGGCTTTAGCCTCAGAAGATACCTGGGTTACCTGTGAAGATGATGCATTGGAGCAGGAACCCTCAGTAGACTCCAGGGCCATGAGAGCAAGATTCCCAAAAGGATGTTCACCACCATGTTGACCAGCACCAGCAAATAATTGCTCATTGAAACCAGAAAGATCATCTGGTAAGCTGCTCCAGTCAACAACTCCTGGTGTGAAGAAGCTGTGATGAGGTTGAGATTGTGATGGAGATGGTTGAGGCTCAGGTAGGGCTTGAGGTTGTTGTGCTATAGGAACTTGAACTGGATTTGGCTGTGGCATGTAATAGCAGGGATATGGATATGGCATTGGACCCTGAGGGACAAAATATGCAGGAGATTGAGGTTGTGAGTGATGACCAGAACTAGCAGGATGTTGCCCTTTGTTTTGTGAACTATTGCTTGGAAAGGTCACAAAGGGTGCAGAGGAGTTAGATCCAGTTGATCTACACTCTCTTGCAAAGTGCCCAAGCCTGTGGCATTTGTGACACCTCAACTTACTCTTGTCAAAACCAACTTTGGTTTTGCCAGAGAGTCCTGGAAATTTCCTACCAGTTCTCTTGTAGAACTTTTGAGATCTGATATTGATCAAGGCCATTTGGCTCAAAATATCCATCTCTTCTAAATCATCATCAGCAATACCCATCAAATCATCCATGATAAAGCATAAATTATCACTATTACACCCAGAATGACTGTCAACACCAACAAATGCATGATCAGAACTGTTTGAAGAGAAATCTATATGCTCATCATAATGGCTTTCTGATCCAGCATATTCTGACTCATGACCGACCAAGGCAGTGTTCCCTGGTACAAAGTCATCAGTGAGCTTTCCTGATGATGCCAGTTTCCTTTTCTGCTCTATCTCTCTTTCAAATGTAAGCAGTTTCCCATGGAGTTGGGTGAGAGATAGGCTATCCAGATTTGCACTGGAGCGTAGGACAATGGTGTATGTGTCCCATCTCTCAGGCAGTGATCTGAGGAATCTGTTGTTCATCTGGCTGTTAGTATACTCATGCTTGACCATTTTCAGCTCAGAGATCAAGCAGGAGAAACGCTCAAACTGTTGAGTCAGTGTCTCACCCTTCCTATGAGAGAATGTCTCATATTGTTGGGCGAGGATTTCTCTGTTGTTTGCTAAGACCTCATCAGTTCCTCCGAATTGTTCCTTCAAAGCATTCCAGAGGTCATGAGCAGTTTCATGATGCATAAGCCCAGAATAGATTTCATTAGGCAGTGCCATGGCCAGAATTCCATGGGCTTTAGCATCAATCTCAAACAGTTTACGATCTTCATCTGAGTATTGCTCCTTCTTCTTCGGAACCATTTGGTTGGTCTCCGGATTGTTCACCATAGGCTTGTGTGGACCGTGAACCACAGATGTCCAACAACCTGAACTGTTAACAGACAGGTGATGGAGCATTCTTCGTTGCCATATGTTATACTCACTCCTAACCAGCATCGGAGGCTTGGTTGAGGAGCCAGTATTGTGAGGGTCATTAGATGGAGTAGTCATTCTCAGATTCAAACCAATTCAATCAAGTTTCAACAGATTTAGCACAAAAACACAACAAACTCAATATGAACCAAGAAGAAACTCAAATTGACTAACCAGAAGCAGCAGAAGATCAATCTCTATAACCAATTCTTGCAAATATGCTAATTCGATCAAACTTTAGATATCGAAATAGCAGTTTCAATGATCAATTGTTAAACCGATCAATGATTAACCCGCTCTGATACCATTTGTCAGGATCAGCGATCTAAGTTTGATCAATTAGAGTTGAATTGCAGCGGAATTAGAACAAGAATTAGACAAATATAGCAAGAACACAATAGATATTCAATGGAACAGTACACGGTTATAGAGAAAGAGGGTTTTCTGCAAAAGGGATAATATCATTCATGCACAAATGCTTCGGTATGGCGGCCGCTAAGCTTCGCAGGCTTCGCTAAGCTACACAGGCTACAATTAGGTCAACATTCCTTATATAAAGGAATGTGACGTCTGCTGATGTCACTTGATAGTGACATCTAACAGAATTATTACAAACAACTGAAAGTAAGCAAACTACTGAGAATGTTCACAACAACTGAGAACATCTCAGAGTATGCTAAGTACAAGATGAAACTAAAACTACTGAAACTACAAGTACTGATTACAAGAAACATAAAACTACTGAAAGGAAACCATCACAACTACTGAAGAGGTATTCTTCAGCTGTTGTGACAACATCTGAAACTTGGTCTTCAGTTTTTGTCTTCGGCTTTTGTCTTCAGACTTTGTCTTCAGTTCTTTTGCTTCAGACTTTGTCTTCAGCTTTTTCACTTCAGACTTTGTCTTCAGCTCTTTCACTTCAGACTTTGTCTTCAGACCTTGTTATCAGTTGATGTCTTCAGCTGTTGCAGACTACTTCAGTTGTTGTAATGTCTGTGGGACTTAAAGGTTTTTCTGATCAGGCTCATTGGTTCTTTTGGTCCAACATCAACTGTCTTTTCCCTCTATCTCTTGTAAGTTCCATCCCAATAATCTTCCGAGCCTCACCAAGATTCTTCATCTCAAACTCAGACATTAGCAGATTCTTGGTAGCTTCTATTTCACCTTTATCTTTGCAAGCAATAAGCATATCATCCACATACAGCAAAAGATATTCTAACTGTTGATGACCATACTCTTTTATATAGACACAATCATCATAAAAACTTCTTCTGAACCCATGACTTGTTACATGGTCATCAAATCGCTTATACTATTGCCTTGGTGATTGTTTCAAGCCATACAATGACTTCTTCAACAAACAAACCCTGTCTTCATGTCCTTCTATTTTAAAACCCTTTGGCTGGGACATGTATATATTCTCATCTAAGAAATCATGTAAAAAGGCAGTTTTCACATCCAATTGTTCTATTTCCATATCTTCACTAGCAACAATTGAAAGCACAACCCTGATTGATGTGTGCTTAACCACTGGTGGGAATATCTCAGTGTAATCCACACCAGCTTTCTGTGTAAAACCTTTTGCCACCAGTCTTGCCTTATACCTTGGCTTCTCATCTGCACCAACTCCATCTTTTAACTTGAATAACCACTTGCATGCTATCAACCTTTGATCTGCTGGCCTATTTACAAGCTCCCAGGTTCCATTCTTATGTAGGGAAGCCATTTCATCCTCCATGGCTGCCAACCATTTATCATTGTCTTTGGACTTTAATGCCCTTTCAAAGGTCAATGGCTCTAAGACTGCACCTCCTTCGACTGCCATAAAAGCAAAAGCTAAAATATCATCCCCATTTATAAACCTTAAAGGTGGCTGCACTTGTCTTCTAGGCCTATCCCTCGCTAGACTATATTCAAGAGACTTCGTGGACACCCCTCACTGGTTTCTTTCTCTTGCAAACCATCATGAGGTTGCAACTCCACCTCTACTTGAACTCCAGTATGACTTGCCTCCTGACCACTACTGCTCCTCTGATCTCCAATTAACTCCTTGTACATTACATTCTCATTGAATATAACATCTCTGCTGACAATTACCTTTGAATTTTCCAGCTTCCATAATCTATAACCCTTTATTCCTTCAGAGAAACCTAATAAGACATACTTCTGAGCTCTAGGCTCCAATTTCCCTTGGTTAACATAGGCATAAGCTAATGACCCAAAAACTTTCAAGTTGTTGTAGTTTACACTGACACCCGACCATACCTCCATTGGAGTTTTCTTATCTAAAGCAACACTTGGTGACCTATTAACCAGGTAAGCTGCTGTGGACACAGCCTCAGCCCAGAATGACTTGGGTAACCTTGAACTAGATAACATGCACCTCACCTTATCCAGAAGTGTCCTGTTCATTCTCTCCACAAGTCCATTTTGCTGTGGAGTGCCAGGCACTATGAGATGCCTAGCTATGCCCTGATCTTTACAGTAACTATCGAATTCTCCATTGCAAAGCTCTAGGCCATTATCAGTCCTTAGCTCTTTCACCTTTCTTCCCACTTAGTTTTCCACCAAAGCCTTCCACTTTTTGAACTTTTAAAAAGCCTCATATTTCATTTTCAAAGGATAAACCCACACTCTTCGTGAGTAATCATCAATTAGTGATAAGAAGTAGTGTGCTCCACCTAATGACATGTGCTGTGCAGGCCCCCAAAGATCCGAGTGAGCATAATCCAATAGACGTTTAGTTCTTTGAGTCCTATGGTTAAACTTCACCCTATGAGCCTTGCCAACAATGCAATGCTCACAGAAACCAATGTTATAATCAGAGATACCAGGAAGTACTCCTTGTCTACTCAATTCAACTAATCCTAGTTGACTGATATGACCTAGCCTCTTATGCCATAAGGTGGCTTGCTCATTTGCTGCAACTGATAAAGATACATTCCCCATAATGGACTCACCATCCAAAGTTTATATATTGTTTTCCCTTCTAGTACCAGACATCATAACCAAGGACCCTCGAATCACTTTAGCATTCCCATTTTTAAGACTCACCACACATCCAGATTTCTCAAAAGTACCCATGGACAACAAAATTCTTTTGAGATCAGGAACATATCTTACGTCATCCAGCTTCAGCTCAATGCCATTATGAATTCTGAACAACACTGATCCTCTGCCATGTATTTCACAATCCCTGTCATCACCCAGTTTAACTGTGCCTCCTTTCTTGATATTGAGTTCAGGGAATGAGTCTTTATTTGGTGTCATGTGGAAAGAACACCCAGAGTCCAACACCCACCCCTCCTTGTTATTGACATTAAATGTCATCAAAACATCTGCACTATCATACCCTTTAGAATTTTCATCGGCTTGGGGGTAATTTGTTGAACTCTTGGAGATACCGGGTTCATTCCTCTTCTTCTTCAACTCTGGGCAGTCCTTTTTCAGATGCTTTTTTAAGTGACACAGAAAACACCTCTTCTTTCAGATTGGACCTTTTCTTCAATTCTCTCTTGAATCCCTATAGCCTGATCTTCCCCTTGTGAAGAGACCTTCTCCACCTTCTTCTTTCTGATTGGACCTTTTCTTTAATTCTCTTGAGTTGAGCGCAGCCAACACTTCCTCCATTGAGAGTGAATCTCTGCATACAGAAGGGTATCCATAAAGTGTTCATAGTGTTGGGGTAAAGAGGTCAAGAATATAATTGCTTGTTCCTCTTCATCCAACTCTATTTCGATATTTTCCAAATCCAAGATCAACTTATTGAAGTCATCAGTATGATCTTCAATCGACTTCCCTGGATTCATTTGGAACGTATACAACCTCTTCTTGAGGTATAGCCTATTCGCCAGGCTTTTCGTCATATACAGGGATTCCAATATCTTCCATACTCCAGCCGCTGAGGTCTCCTTCGTTACTTTACTCAGAACCCGATCAACGAGACTCAAGATGATTGCGCTGTGAGCCTTAACTCCGATCTCCTTCCACCTCTCGATAATCTCTTTTATTTCTTTCTCGGAAGTTCCATTAGGAATTTTTGCATCACCACCTGCCAAGGCATCTGTCAATCCCTGATGCACGAGAAGTGCTCTCATCTTCACCCTCCACAGGCTGAAATCATTCTTGCCATCAAATTTCTAGATTTCAAACTTTGTCGACACCATCCTGTTCTTCGAATCGAGCTCCACCGGGCTCTGATACCACTTGTTACAAAATGAACACCGAAGAACAAATCTATCGAAATCAAGAATCCACAAGAATCACACGAATGTTATTGAATTACAAAATGAGTACAATCCGATCTCTTTCTCTTCTCTCTCTCTCACTATTTAAAGGCCTAAAAGGTTAGTTAACCGAAATTAACAACCATACAAAAAAAAAATACAACTACACCAGAACTAATTGATATGGACATAATTAGTCCCTCAACTTGTAAACATAACAAAACTAAAAAAACCTTCAGAAGAAAACAACCTTCGGAAGATATCTATACTTTGAAAGATTTCAGTTTCTTCGGAAGATATCTATACTTCAGAAGATTTCATATGAGACTTCGGAAGATTCTTTAATCACACCTCGAAGACTTTGGTTTACTTCACTACTCATAATCAACATTCAAAACAAATCATAGTTCATATTCAGCTTGGTTTGAATTTCAGTTTTTTCTTGCCAAATTCGAGGAAGAAAACACGTCAAAGCTAATTAAAACTTATAGAGCGAAATTGATAAAGTCTAAACCATGTCGACGGTTTTCTGGATATTCCCGTATATAAACAATGAAGATTCATTTCACACTTCCATAATATAAAAGAAAAACTAAAACCCAAAAATGGAATATTAGCCAGCCGTCCAAAAACCAAAACCAAAACACATGACACATAATTCAAACCAAATTGCCGTCCGATAATTAAAAAGGTGGCATATGATCATATCATGTTCGTCAAATCTGTTCGAAAACGAAACGAACGTTTGTAGTTATCGACGCAGGTTTGGATCCGTGAGGCTGTTAAAGAATGCAGCATAAGAATACTGTTTTGGACATTATCATTGCATCATTATTATGATAACAGACAACTTGAACATTGTTTAATCATCGGTTGCCTTGTCACCTAAAGCCTGATTCCAGCATGTGATGTGATGTGATGCATTCTTATTCTTATTAATGTTTGAAAAAAAGAGGTTGACTTTGACGCTTACTAACTTCATGTTCATACTCATGTGATGCATTATTAATTAATTGCTGCCGGTTTATTTAAGTAGTTTATAGAGGTTTGGAGGTTATAATGAGTTAATGATCACTACCAGAAAACTAAGTATCGCTTGTTGAATCAAAATAAGTTCGATGAATGATATTTGTTGTATACAATAATACAATGAATAATAGAAATCATATAATTTAAAAAAGAGAGATTACAATAAACAGTATGATAAATGAAAATAATGATAAACCAAATCTAGTGATAGTAATGATAGAACATTTATCCTCATGTCCAAGTTGGTGATAGAATAACGATTCACAAACTAAATTTAAAGATAAGTGATAAATCAAAATAATAAAAAATGTGGAAGATAACAAATTTTGCTAACGTTACTGGTATCAACGATGGATACCTGTAAATACAAAAAAGAAGTAGAAAAAGAAAAATGTGAATTTTCAAAGTAATCAACGACATATCAAAATAACCAAGAAATTTGAGATTATAACTAACATATTGATGACAAGCCATTGATACTGATAATTCCAATTTTGAACATGCGGAAAGGCTTTAGGGATTCAAGAATATGATTTGTGTAACATTTCTAATTAGCATACGAAAAATAATTTCTTTTTACCTAAGTCAAATACTCGAGCTTGATTGTCATAACATTTGTTTGGACATGGTAGAAAAAAGGTTTAGGGATTCACAAAACAGATTCGAGTATATGTTTTTGATACGTGCTAAGTTACATCTTATCTTCATCTTTATCTTCATCTTCATACTCTAATATAAGAGTAACTTGAGATGACACGTGACAGCATCACAATCATTCTTATCAAAAATTTTCCGTCTCTCTCTCATATTAAATAATTACCTTAATTATTAGTAATATTATTTAATACTTTTTTAGATTTAATAAATTAAGAAAAAAATCTATTCTTAATGTTATTTTTAAATAAATAAATTTTTTATAAAATAATATTTTTTTTCTAAAGCATAAAACTTTTTTAAAAATACGAAATATTTTAAAATTGGTATTTTTAAAAAGTCAATTTTTTAAAAACCAAAAATAATCAAATTTGGGAGTTATAATAAGAAAATTTATAAAAATGACATTTTTATATGGTTTGTTTTAGAACTAAATGTTTATTTTTTAGAAAAAAATTTAAAAACAAAATTTTAAAAAGTTGATATCATTGTTTTATTATTTATAGTCATTTCTCATATGTAATTTTAGTCATATTATATCTTAGAATATCATTTTATAATTATTAATTTTTATTATATTAATATTTTATTTATTCAAACCGTGTAATACACGTGTTTACTAAAGTTAGTTAAGTATACAGAAATTTCTAACCATCTGGTTCAAGTTTCTATTATTATGTATATATTGATGTCCTTTTGTATAGTTTAATATATAAATTGTTATCGATAGAATATAGTTATATGGATGTAATAAAGAATTGCAAACCATTTGGTTCCGTATTTTATTCCATCCCTATTACAAACTAGAGCCGACTGTCAAATTTAAGAATAAAGAGAGCGAGAGATAAATGAATTACAATGTTGACTATTAGATTTTAAAAAAATGGTAATAATAGGAAAGTCAACTATAGTGTTAAATCATTCAATTAAAAAAGAATTCAACAAATAATGAACATTACCGGCTTTACTATTAATTTTTGATCTACCCTTTTAAAAAATTGTTGTTATTTATTTTCAAATTTTGAAAGCTATTAATCATTGTTAATAGAGCTTATGTTCAAATTAGCAACTAATGACTATTTGGAGGAAGTGGTAGAGGTGTAAAAGAACTTGTTCCCAAACTAGAGCTAGTTTAATTGTAACTTGAAACCGACTTGATTAAGAAACCAGTTAGGAACCCACCCAACCCGTCATGTTCAGATCATTTGAGTACCCATCCTTTGAAGCTTTAACGGCGCCAAAAGATCAAAAGCTGATAAAAAACCAAAACCTTGTTTAGAACTAGAACCGATCATTTTTCAACTTGAAACGGGTTTGGATCAATTGCTTATGAGTTGCACTTGTTAATGGTCATCGGATAGTCTTTGTCAATGTGTGATTGGTTGAACTTTGATGTTTTATTGGCTACTTATGTCAAAAAAAAAGATGAAGATGGATACATTATACATTTCAGACAAAAACTAATGATTACGTGCAATGAAAAGCAAAACCAATTTAGTGCCTTCTTATTTGTGCTAGCATGTTTTCCTCATATGGTAAGTTAAAACACCTACACATTGTTAGGATGTTAATAAGCTAGTACTAATGTTAGAAATACATGTTTTTCCAGAAGATGAAGCAAAATGGTGAAAAAGACTAAAAGTTGTTCTTACTAGGGGTTTATACCTTGTCAACATATGCTGATTCTACTACTTAGTAAAGTTTTCACCGCATGTCTTTCTCCTTTAGGAAAACATGCAATACAATCCAACAATATTGTGTTGCCATTGTTGTATTACGTTGTTAATCTCTACCACTAATTATTATGTATTTATGTTTACGACACCTTGCAAATTTTTTTAACCTATCATATGATGAGGATATTTACTATCGAAGAATAATGTCAACATAATATTAGAACTCTCTTGAGAGGTTTAGACCTTGGAAAGTGTTATTAGTAGTATATTGTTGGATAGATTATAATGGTAGAATCTATAGGTGTAATAAGCATACTAACACTTAATGTGGAAAGAAATGTTATGTAACTCAAGTTTGCCACCCCTATGGTAAAGAAACATGGTTAAAGTAGTAAAAAAGGTCATGTTCACGAGGATTTCTTTGATAAGTAATTACCCTAGTTCTTCAATGTTGATAATGAGAATGAATTTATAATTCATGATTGTGTGTTTTAACTTGTCTTCAACCCTTCTTCTTCACTGAAAATTTAAATTTAATACTTCCCATCATGCATTAATCCATCTTTTCAAAAAAGGTTATTCCAATTAAGGTTATTCTTGAAAAGATTATTCTTGATAAGGACACCAATCGATTCGAAATAACGCTATAACAACCAATACAAACGGCCACCAATATTCGTACAAATTCTTTGAAGGAAAATGATTTATAAACTTAAAACATATATATAAATATGTCAAAAAAGAGATGAAGTCACATAACAGAATTAAAGGAAATGAAAAGGGTAAAAAGGAAATAAATAAAATGATGAATAAATTCGAAACAATTAATTTGAAGTTACATTTTTAGACTATATACAATCTACTACACATCATGAAAATAATCAATATGTTAACATACCCACCAAGTGAAAGTATTTAACCAATCCATAAAGCTAATAGTCAAAGACTATTGCACAATATGTCATGTGGCATGTTCTTAAGTATCTCACTTTTTGCTATTTTTGTAACTTTAAGTACCAAGATTTCAATTCACCATGTGAGGATCCCCTTCTTAAGTACCAGAACTTATATTCTTTAATATTATTCGGTGCCAAAATTTGATCTTCTGTAACCGTGTATAGACTTTGTCCATTTTGGCCCCATAAAGTTCAAGATTTCAGAAGTTTGACAATTGTCACAATTATGAAGCTTTCCTCTTTGTTCCACCTTCATTTTTCAATCTTTATATAAATAATTAAACTTTTAGAAGTCCATTTTACACCCACCCTTTTGTTGCTTTCTTTTTGTAGTTTCCTAAACTTATCACTATAAAAACTCATCTTTCTGTTGGTATATTGTATCATATATTCCAGTTTGTTTATTAAACTTACAAACCCCTCGTGCACTAGAGATCTTGTTTGAAAATGATTGAGTGCAACCACAACCCACCTCTCTTCCAAGACTACTCTCAGCTTTTGAACCAGTCTTGCGATCGGGTCGATGTAAAACGACCCAAGAACGATGAGCCGGGGCTGGAGGAATGCGAGCTTCCGGTTGTGGATCTTCGCGGGTTGTGGAGCGAGTATGATCAAGAACGGGCTTCTTGCGCGTCGGAGATATGTAGAGCTTCATCTGAATGGGGTTTCTTTCAGATTGTTAACCATGGGATAGAGGTTGGGCTTCTTAGGAGAATGAGAAAGGAGCAAGTGAAGCTGTTTAAGGCGCCGTTTGAGCGGAAAACAACCTCAGGGCTCCTTGATAACTCGTATCGGTGGGGGAACCGGACCGCAACATGCCCGAAACAGTTATCATGGTGTGAAGCTTTCCATGTTCCTCTTTCAAGGATATCTGATGACACTTGCTATGGAGAATTCAACTCCTTGAGGTATGAACATGCATGAGTACTTTTCATCTCACTTTTTTTAACACAATCTTATTCTATCAGTCATTACACTTTACGAGTCATTTACACTTTAGACAAATCACATATCATTTTGTTCTGTATTGTTCACATGAGAGATATTGAGCCATAAGAACTATCATGCGTAAAAACTCAACAGTTAAAGGTGCTTAGAGCATTCACATCAGGTTTCTTGTTCTTATAATTATACTAAAAACATTATTTTTTATCTCTCGTTTTCAATTAAATAATATTTTTTATTCTTTAATCATTACATTTTTCTTTTCTCTACTTACAACCACTTTCAAAAATATTAAAAAAATTATAAGGGTTGAACAGTGATTTCCCAAATATACAGATTAAACAGTAATTTTTTCCACTCCTTCACTCACAATCATTTACAACCAAATTCCTAAAATATAAGAAACACACTCGTATAAATATAAGAAATCTAAATGCTCTTATGTAATAGTAAATAACACTGTTTATACACCTGGGGTGTGGTTTCTCTGAGTTTTTAATACACATGATGTTTATGGTTTAGTTCAACGACATATTGTCTAAAGTTATACATAAGTTAATGGCAGAAAGACATTGTTTAAAGTTTTAAGCATAGTTTAATTATATTAAATAGACATTGTTGAAAGGTAAACATATTTAATAGAAAAAGGTTCGAACTAAGCCGCTACCACTTTCAGTCTATTCCGTAAAGAAGAATTTGAAGCACTAAATAACAAATTCTATTCCAGAATTAGATGATCAAATAGTCTTTCATTAACCAAAAGGGTAACAAATTATTCTCTGTCGGTCTTAATTATATTTTCCATAATTAAGATGTTTTATATGAGTTAATTAACGACTACTTTTGGTTTGTTTCATGGCATTGTCTTTTTTATTCCTATAATAAATTCATTATTGAACAAATATTTAATATAAACTAAGGTAAACAAGGTCAAACCAGTGCATGTGGAAAAAACAAGAAATTATTATAATAATAATTATTAATAACATTATTAGTACTACAATTATTATTACTACTACTATTATAATTATAATTATTTATTATTTTTATTATTATTAAATTTATTTTAGTATTATTTGCTATCGTTACCGTTATACTTGATACTATTATTAAAACTACAATATCATTATTAACATTATCATACTTGGATATTATTATTATTACTACTTTCAATAATATTATTGATTATACTACTCTACTTCTTATTAGATATTACCACTTATAATATTATAAATCTATTTGCTAATACTACTTTTAATAATCATATATTATTTATAATTATAATTCTTATTAAAATTTATAAAGAGATCGAATATAAAAGTCGGGAACTTTAACAAAAAAATTATAAGCGGCTAAGAATAATGGAACAAAAGAATATATTATTCTCCTACATATATGTAAACGCAAATTTTCCTAATTCTACTACGATGATATTGAGATAACCACTAGAAATATCACTATTTCCCTTTTATTCTTCACAAACAAATATATAGTATAATTTAATCAAGTAGGAACAAAACGTGTAACAAAAAAAATATTCTTTGTTATCTTTCTAGGGAAGTAATGCAAGAATACGCTTGTGCAATGCAAGAACTTGCAAAGTCGATAGCTCGAGTGCTTGTGGCGAATATGGGCACACAACGCGGGGCATGGGAAGATAACTGCAACGCGAGCACATGTTTCATGAGGCTGAACCGATACCCTCCATGCCCCGTCTCTCCAGAGGTGTTTGGACTGGTGCCCCACACGGATAGCGATTTCCTCACCATTTTGCACCAAGATGAACATGTTGGTGGGCTTCAACTCATGAAAGATTCCAAATGGGTGGCAGTAAAACCTAACCCTGATGCCCTTGTTGTCAACATTGGTGACCTTTTTCAGGTATATTCCCTTAACCTTTTGCATGTGCTCATCGAACCCAATTTTTTGGCCCTTAAATGCTGCAACAAGAAGTTTTATTCCCATAATAGCATCTAACACTTTTCATACTAATGGGCATGATATAAAGATGTTAGTACGTTTCGAATGTGTTTGTTCCCTAACCATCATATCATATATATATACTAAAGTTATTTGGGGATAGAGAATCAAATCTTAACGCGCTAAGAGATGCAATTTTCGGCATCTTAATTTGGTTGATGCGATATATATTCTTCGAGTTCGTACTTAAGTCGATAGACGGAGGAAATAAATTGCAAAAGAGTGTTTTCGAATCAAGAGATATGATAATCACTACAAAAGTATTTTATACTTCACGGTTCATATAGATGTGTACAAATAAAGCAAAAAAAGATTCACATATATAAATGTGTTTTTGAGGGGACATTTTTTTATGATCCAACATATCTTATCCACAATCAAATTAAACTCCTAGATTAGAAAATCTTTAAAAGATATATTAACATTTAAGAGTGGGGATATAAGTATATGCAAGTAGTTTGTGTAGACTTTTCATTAAAAAAAGTAAAATTAAAGACAATTTGTTGACATCTTTAGATAAAAGCTTGGGGATTTAGTATTTTGTACACCTTTTTTAAGTACTAACTCTATAAGTATAGATGTTATACGATGAATGCAAATTGAATTTTAACATTCCAAGTTATTATTTATTGGTCAATAATTATTACTGTTATGAACATTCATTTTTATTTCTAATGACAATATTATCACTAACATAATCATCATACGTTTCATAATCATCATACGTTGTAAATATATGATGATTATGTAAGTGAAATTGTTAATGACAATGAAAATGAAAGTTAGATACGTCACTTGTTAAATTATCAACATTGGTTATTATTGACCAAGTTTGGACTCAAAATCCAATATGTTTGATTTCAAACGTGTAGAGTTTCAAATAGAAGTTTATTCTTCTTTTTTTAAGTTTATAAAACTCTATTTTTGACTTGCTCTTTTAATTGAAATCATTTCTTTTTCATTTGATATAGGTTCATCTTAGATACCTATATGTAGACATGAGCATCATCATTTTTACTGTGAATGTATCATGGTATATACTCATGTATGTCCCTACACATATATGATGATAAGTTTATACAAATACTACCCATCATATATGGTCCAAATAGAACTTTTAGAGATATTGATTCTCTTAGCCGTTGACATGCAACGAAAGTCAACCAGTGGCAGGCATGATAATATATTTGGTGAGAGAAAAGAGGAATATGTGGATTTTATATTCGATCAAAAAGGGTATATAGTTGTTCATCAAACATTAATCATTAGAATAGTTGAATTCATGATAAAAAAAAACAAACCATATGATCCATACAATAATAAAAACTCTACATGATTTTTAATATTTAAGAGTTAGGGATTCAATGAATCATATGTTATTAACATGTAAAATATATGAACTTTGCAGGCATGGAGCAACGACGTGTACAAGAGCGTGGAGCACAAAGTAATGGTGAATCGCGAAGTGGAGAGACACTCGATAGCCTACTTCTTGTGCCCATCTTACGAGTCGTTTATCGGTTGTTATGATGAAGAAAATTCGATTTACAAAAGATTCACATTTGGAGAGTATCGAAGCCAAATTCAACTAGATGTTAAAGACTTTGGTCATAAGGTTGGCCTTCCAAGATTTCTTGTTTCTACATGAGATATGTGGAGTGCACCATTTGAGGGGGAGGGGGGTATTATTTTTTTCTTTTGGGATATAACAGATATATTGTTCTACCTAATTTAATTTATATGAGGAATGATATATACGTCTACTAATTAACAATCTTATTTTATTAACAAATGTTTAATAAGCTAGCACTTATACACACACTTTGTGGCGGGATAATAGTTTTTTTAGTCGTATTGAATGTAAATTTATTTTACCAGATGAAGTTATCTAACCAAAACATGTAAATAGCTATAAAGTTATGCATTAATAATCATGTCGAAGATTCGTACAACAAAACAAACATAAAAAGAATAAATCAAATATTAAGCTTGATAGGTAATAAAAATGATATTTGTACCCGTGCGTTGCAGTGGGAATCCCCATGTCTACAAAATAGAAAATAAATGTAATGTGAAAAGACTCGATTTTAAATGAAGCTTACATCGCAACATAGATAAAAACAGGGAGGACACAATAATTTAAAAAAATAGACCAACAAAAAAAATCTAAGAGAAGGGAAAAAATATCAAAATAAACAAAAAAACTAAAAAACATGTAGGGAGGGGCGTGAGGGCTTGAATCCCTGGAAAAATATATAAGAATTCGTTGTTGTAAGTCCACCTTTAGCGTCGTCGCTGTAAGGTCGAAGTCGTATGGTACAATAAATTAAAAAAATAATTAATAAGTTAAATTTCAACCTTAACGACAACTTGTCTCGCGATAGGCCAGAAAAAATAAATTATTTATTTAAATTTTCATGTTGTCCCGCTCTCGTTGCGACAACGAGCTGACAATATGTAATCGGAACAGTACATGGAAACCTTAAAAAATCCAAATGAACATGTCGTTGTTAGTACTATGCCGACGACAGTTGTTGTCGTGATAACCTTCATCACCATAGTGTGTAATTGTTGATCACACGAATTCCTTTGTCAAATCTCCCTATTCTAATAAAAGGGTATCTAGCAGTGACACATGTCAACATCATATTCATACTTATCAATTTTTTTCTGCTTCTCTCTCCTATTTAATAATCACATTAATTACTAATAATAGTATTTTATTTTTTTAGATTAAAATAGTTTCTTAATAAATTAAGAAAGACATCTTTTTACTAATGTTATTTCTAAGGAAATAGTTTTTCATAAAATTAGAAATTTTTTTAGAACATCAAACTTTTTTTAAAAACACAAAATATTTTATAATTCGTGTGTTTAAAAAGTAAACTTTTTATAAACAAAAAATAATTAAAATTGAGAGTTACGATAAGAAAGTTTTTAAATATGACATATTTTAAAACGTTTTGTGTTGAAATAAAAGTTTTATTTTGTTTATTATAAAAAATATTTTAATCATATCTTATGTTAGAATATCGATTTATAAATTATAAAATTTTATTTTATTTAATATTTTTATTCAACTTATGTAATTAAATTGTTTCATTAAAAACGGTCAATTCTTTGCTGTCGTCAAACTCTATCTAATGTCAATTAGAGTTGCACAAAACGGGTTTGGGCCGGACCCGGGCCCGGGTACAAAACCGGGTTTGGGCCCAACCGGGTTTTTTGTACCCGGGTATTGGTGAACCCGGGTACGAACCCGGGTCGGGTTCAGCGAATACAAACCCTACCCGGTATACCCGGGTAGGGTCGGGTCGGGTTCGGGTCGGGTATGAAACCCGGGTTCAACCGGGTTTTTGCCTTTTTTTTTTTTTTTTTTTCTTTTCTTTTTTTGTGTGTGTGTCGAACACCGGGTCGTATGTTTTTTTTTCTTATATTTTCTTTCCTTTTTTTTCATTTTATTTTTCTTTTCCTAACCGGGTTCACTTGAATGACAAAAATTTAAACAACTTAATATATAAATATATACAAATCTTGAGCAGAAAATGTTACACTTATAATATACAAATATTAAATACTTTTTATATAAAACATTTGAATGACAAAGAAATTTAAAAAGAACATGAAAGACATATAATATTAAAACAACTTAAAAATAACAATATCGTCTAATTTTATCTACTACGAGATGCTTGATCAAATGCTAATTCTTCATCGGATATGCCAGAAGATACTCCGTCTTCTACCTCTTCATCATGTACTTTAGCTTCGAGTGTAATCTCGTCTTCGAGGCTTGTTTGGTCTTGCATACGATCCGTTGCGTCTAAGTGATCCTTTAAACAAATGCACATCTCCACTGCTTCCGGAGTTAGTCTTGTTCTTCGTAATGATATTACCCTGCCACTAAGAGAAAAAGCAGATTCCGAAGCTACCGTAGAAGCTTGGACGCTTAGTAAATCACGGGCCATAGCAGAAAGAATCGGAAATTGAGATTCTTTTCCTTTCCACCAAGCCAAAATATCAAATGCACGATAATCTTCGGTAGTCATAGTGGAAATAAAATCCGTTCCACTATATCTACCGAGCTCACTTGTTGGGGTGTTACCCCTTTGACGTTTAGCCGTCACATCCCGAACAACATTCAACATAGTCAAAACAGGGTCTTTAAGCGAGGTACTAGCACTTGAGGTTGATCCGCTTGGCATGGTTATGTTTACGTTAGGCCCATATCTATTTAAATAAAAATTATAAATTGTTTTCAAACTATGATTAAAATTTTCTTTTGCCTCGTTTGAAAAATCAGGGTTTTCGTCATGCATATCCAAATTGTCATTTATCTCATCTATCAAACATTCAACCCCCGCAACATTTAGAAACGGATTTAAAGCGGCGGCACACGTAAAAACGGGTGGTAAGTCCTTAAAATATTTTTTAAACTTTTCTTTCATTGGTTTTATCATTTGATTAAACATATTATTTTTATTTTGAAAATTTTGAAAATTCAAAGACATAAAATATAGTTCTTGAAGCACCGAATAACTAGTGGAATAATAAACTCCCGATAATTTTGTTGTTGAGTTTTTAAAAACCTCAAGAAACTCGGATAGACGTTGAAGATTCTCCCAACCCGCATCCGGAAATGGGTCGGCTTCACCATTATCCGAAAGACTATTATGAAAAGCTTTCAAAGTGCCCTTTTGTTTTAAAGCACATTCAAACATATGACAAGTCGAATTCCACCGAGTAGGTACATCCCAATTAGGACCTAAAAATCTAGAGTGTGTATCCTTACAAAGTTGTTTATAATCTTGATATCTTCTTCTACTTTTTTTAAAAACGTCATGTAACATAAATCGAAAAGATGTAATAAAGTTATTAACATATTGTCCGGATAGTCCGTCTTGCACTACTAAATTAATAATATGTGCAACACAACGAGTATGGAAAAAATCACCGTTTGCAATCGGAAGATATTTTAATTTTAATTTTTCAACCGCAGTTGTGTTGTTAGAGGCGTTATCAAATGCAATTGAAAAAAGTTTATTTTCTAATTTAAAAGTACTTATTACATTATCTAAAAAGTAAAACAAAAATTCTCCGGTGTGTGGATGCGGAAAAAGATCAAATGCAATCGTACGTTTCATCAATTGCCATGAATTGGGATCCACCCAATGAGCGGTGACGCAAAGGTACGATTCGGGTAAACCGTGTGGAACCGACCAAACGTCACTAGTTAAGTTTACACCGGTATTTAAATTTTCAAATAATACAATTAAATCATTTTTTGCTTGTTTCCATAATTTTAAACAATAACGTCTAAGTGTAGTACGACTTACGTGAGTGTAACGAGGTTGAAGCGTCTCTCGAATTAAGTTGGTCAACCGAGGATTGTCGAAGTGACTAAAAGGCAAAGCTTCTTGAATCACGAACTTCGCCATTCGATCTCGAACCGTATTAACATCGTAATTAAAGATTCCACCGTCTCCACCCAATTGTGTTTGTTGCGAATCCGGATTACTTTTCAACGACTTACAAAACTTCTTGCTAATGTGTTTGTTTAAAGTCGTGTTAGAATCTTTAGCAAGTAAAGCTCCACAAAACTTGCAACGAGCCTTTACAGACCCGTCACTCAACTCAACCATATCCCAATTGCACCAAACATCCATGTTACGATTGTGTGCAAGAACACGAACGACGGTTGGAGCGTTGGACGAACCTTGACCAACGGAAGATTGTGAGTGAGCCATATCAAGATTGAAGAGAGTGAAAGTGTAAAACGAGAGAGTGAACGTGTAAAGCGAGAGTAAACGAGAGTATTTTTTACGTTTTTTGCATATGTTTTTGCGTTTGAGACTTGGGTACTAAACCATATCAACCCACACCTATTTATACTAACTTATAAGCCTAAAAGTGACAAAAAAACGGTCACAAATCGATCCCAACGGCTATATAGCCGTTAAAAAACGGCCACTTTTAAAAAAAAAAAAAAAACGGTCGAAACCGGGTACAACCCGGGTTCAACCGGTTCCGGGTCGGGTCGGGTCGGGTCGGGTCGGGTTCTAAGAAATTCTAGAAAATCGGTCCAACCCGGTTCCAACCCTACCCGTACCCGGTTCCGGGTCGGGTCCACCGGGTCGGGTCCGAACCCGGTTTTTATGCCCAAGTCTAATGTCAATTGCCGCCCTAAAGGCCTAAAGCCCTAAACTACTTACGTGACTTGTTTCCACCGTGGCCCAAGGCCCATTTAATTTAAATCAAATCAGCCCATATGATGTTGTAACTTGATGTCTTGATGGTTAATTGAAGCCCAATATAATTCATTTTCTTTTTTATGCCATCCAGAGACTCCAAACAAAAGAACAAACAAGTTCTTTTATTTCCTTATAATTCATCAAACACATGTTTTGACTTTTGTTCCAATTACTTTTCACCCATTTCACACTTTAATTAATTTATTACTTGAAACACCAAATATGACTTATTTTCCAACTCTTTCGGCTCGATTCGGTTTGAGATGATATACTTGTATCGCTCTAGCTTGTTTTATCCGAACCTACAAAATATAAAAATGACACAACCTAATATATTTTTTAATAGCTTTAGTGCAACTTTAACTTAATTAATACTCAATAAGATGTATATAAAATGTATCGGTCATTGAAGTCAAGAGCCGATCGCAACAAATGATCTGTTTTAGCAACAGAGTTTAAATCAAATAAGTTAGTTTGTTTATCAAGTTGGAGTCTAAGTATAAAGAGATTGATATAGCTATCTAATTTCATGGTTTAGTTTTTGTCCTTCGGTTTTCGGGTTAATAAGCAAGAATAGATGCGACAACGGTAGCAGGTAAAAGTAACAGTACTGGTAGCAATACATGCATGGTTGCTTTCTCCATCGTATTGTGTGTTTAAATTCCTAATTTTGGGTATCAACTGTGATATTAGGGTTGGATCTGTAGGGCCGATGATAAAGATCTTACATGAACATTGCTATAAGAATCAGTCCTCGGTTTGGGCTATGAACTTGACTCGGAAAGCTACAACTTGGTCATTTGATGATTGAAAAAGTCTATTAATTTTGGCTCAGTCTCAATAAAGAATTATGGACAATGAGACTATTCTGTGGCAATATTATAAGTCTAATTATTTGTTAAATTTATTATAAGTAGTATAAAGACAAGTCAACCATTTTAAAGCATGCTCAAACTCGTGAAAAAAGTTATTAAACATCATCTTTAATATTGTATTGAATGGTGTATACATATAAAGATGGTATTGAAGTAAAAAATATGCAAATAAAAAGATTTTCAGTTACAAATTATAGTTTATAAATAATAAATGTGTTATGTTAATTAACGCAATTAGGCTTTCTAAACCAGAAGGTGGTACGTAGGTATCAAAGTGGCTATTATAGTGTTTAATATATTTATAGTGTTCCTTTTTATATTTATGTGTTTAATATATTGTTGGTGGAGTCACCAAATACACATTAGACAAAAAACGTTGACTTGAAGAAAGTCAAAGGTCATCTACAAATATGATTAAACAATCTTGTAGGCTTCTCTTACTCGATCTTAAACTAATCAAACGACTAACCAGAAAAGTTCAAACATTCGTCATTCCGAAATTCTCAATTATTATTTTTTAACAGCTTCTAAACTACCATTAGATCCATCTAACTTGTCTACCGCATGATTTGAACTCTCTAAAAGATTAAGGAAGCATCTTTCACGTACCCAAATATTTTTGGTCCAATATTTTCAATTAAAAACAATTAAACAACGAACTAGAATTAAAGTTCAAACTTATTCTAAATTAACAGAAAAAATGTAATGATATTAGTCATCTGGTTTGCAAGAATTGAAAACCATAGTGTCACACATGCAAGACTTAAACTTTTAAATTAAAGGGACAGTTTGGTTAAACGACATGAACGGGAAATGAACTTCAATTCAAACTTAAATTTTCAAGATATTCTCTTTTTCCTTCTATCCAATATTATTAAAAAAAAAGGAAACAGAGAGAAAATGAAAAAGAAAAAGAAAAAGAAAACAGTAAAAGACCTCTTCAACCAATAGGCAGTCAAATTTAGTAGCCTCAAGCTTGTTCCTTATTGCTTCTCTGAATAAAATGACCATGTCTTCATGTCATGTTCATATAACATCTCTAATCACCCTTAATTCCTCAATCAAATACCCAAATCACAAACTCACAAACCCAAAAGAAATTAAGCAACTAACTATGCATTTAAAAATGCTACTAGCAGTATCAGCTATTGCAGCTTTGATGGCAGCAAGTGCTCAAAAGGCACCATCTTGTGAAACTTCATGCGGCAATGTGACCATTACATACCCATTTGGTTCAGGTGAAGGGTGCTACTACAGCTCCGATTTCCTCGTGACTTGTAACCGATCAACTGGTGAACCCATATCATACTTTGTATTACGAAATAAGCATTATCTCCTCATTCATTGTTTGTAATTTATTATTTGTATTTAAATATTTGCATATGTAGCTTTGGTTGCCTTTGCTACACCTAGATCCCCATACTCTCCTCTTCAACCAATCACCAAACTACAACAAACTACGTAGCTTTGGTTGCCTTTGCTATCCATGGCTTCAACCATACTCTCCTCACAAACATCATTCTAGATCCACCCCTTGTATTTTCGTTGGCTATTCCACTTCTCAAAGCTCATATTACGCCTTTGATCCCCACACCTATAAAACTTATTCCTCTCGCCATTTGGTGTTTGTTGAACATGAATTCCCATTTGAAAAACTTACTAAATCATCTGAATTCACCCCTCATAATTCAACTGACTGGCTACCCCTTACTATACATATATCTACCACCAACTCTCAATCTACTGCTTCTGTTTCTCATCAACCTACCTCACCTACCACCTCCCTACTGCCATCTCTCGACAATTCTCCCATAACCTACCCTTCTCCAGTTCACTTCGCCAACCCTACACCCACCCCCATTTCGTCACCTTCCACTAATGATTCTCCTTCTCCCTCCAAACCTACAACTCGACCCCACCCTAAACCCAACCCCAAATATTTCAACTCTCAATTTCTATTATACACAAACACCCCTTCCTCCTATCCCGAACCACCTACTGTAGCTCATGCCTTAAAGCATCCTTCTTGGCGACAGGCCATGACCGATGAATTTGACGCTCTACAACGTAACCATACTTGGTAGCTTGTTCCTTCCTCCCTTGCTCCCAACCTAGTTGGTTGCAAATGGGTTTATCGAACTAAGTATAAACCCGATGGATCCATTGACCGCCTAAAGGCTCGTTTAGTGGCCAAAGGTTTCCATCAACGACCCGACATCGATTATAGAGAAACATTCAGTCCTGTAATTAAACCTGCCACTCTACGCCTTATTCTTTCTCTTGTCGTATCTAAAAAATGGCCTCTTCGTCAATTGGATATCAACAATGCCTTCCTCCAAGGCACCCTTAACGAAGATGTTTACATGGCCCAACCTCCTGGTTTTATCAATCCTTCCTTTCCTAATCATGTTTGCAAGCTTAACAAAGCCATCTATGGTCTTCAACAAGCTTCCCGTGCTTGGTACGACAAATTAAAGTCTTACCTTTTCACTCAAGATTTCAAACCTTCCATCTCTGACTCATCTCTCTTTACTTTAAACACTTGTTCGTCTCTCATATTTGTGCATGTCTATGTTGATGATATCATCATCACATCCCCTTCTCTACTGAATTGGTTTATCCAATCTCTATCTACACAATTCTCCCTCAAAGACCTTGGTACTCTATCTTACTTCCTTGGTGTTGAAGTTATTCCACACCCACACGGGATCCTTCTTTCTCAACATAAATACATTCGTGACCTTCTCACCAAAGCCAAAATGAGTGATTGCAAATCGATATCAACACCGATCACTACTTCTCAACCTCTTATGTTACATGGCGGGACACCACATCCATCACCACCCGACTACCGCTCCCTTGTTGGGGCTCTTCAATACTTATCCCTTACGAGACCTGATGTTTCCTTCACCGTTAACAAGCTTTCCCAGTTCATGCATGCCCCAACTTCTCTCCACTGGGCAGCCCTAAAACGACTCCTACGGTATCTCCAAGGAACCTCACATCATGGCATCCTACTTCGGAATGATTCACCTCTCAATTTACATGCATTTACCGATGCGGATTGGGCGGGTGACAAAGACAATTACAGAAGTACAACAGGCTATATCGTTTATTTAGGTTCAAATCCGATATCCTGGAGCTCTAAACGACAAAGTACCTTGGCAAGAAGCTCCACCGAGGCTGAATTTCGTGCGGTAGCTTCTACCACAACCGAAGTACAGTGGTTAAACTCTCTCTTAACCGAGCTTGGGTTTAAAACACCCACTGTCCCTACTATCTATTGTGATAATCTAAGTGCAACCACTTACTCGGCAAATCCAGTGTTCCACTCACGTATGAAACACTTAGCTTTGGATTTTCATTTTGTTCGTGAAAAAGTACAAGATGGAACTCTACGGGTTACCCATATTGCAGGAGATGACCAGTTAGCCGATGCTCTTACCAAACCACTACACAACCACGGTTCAGATTACTTTTATCCAAGATTGGTCTCATCTCCGGATCATCCATCTTGCGGGGGCATATTACGAAATAAGCATTATCTCCTCATTCATTGTTTGTAATTTATTATTTGTATTTAAATATTTGCATATGTCAAATAGGTTTAGTCAAAAAAGGTTGTTGCAGATCCACCTTATTCTCCTCATCGTTTGTTTGTATGCATGTATATGTACCTATTTTATTTTGAGAATAATAATGATTATCTTCTCTTCTTCATCTCTGTTACCTTATTACTTTGGCCTTAGCAGAAGCAATATTGTTATTTCAAATATGTCCACAAGCAAGAGCGAGGTGGAGGTTATGATGTTTGTAGGCCGCGATTGCTACAACAGTTCAGACAGAGTTAGAAGAAACGGGCCATATTTGAGGTTGAGGGATGTTAGGATCTCCACCAAGAACAAGTTTGTCGCGATCAGGTGTGACACATATGGATATTTCAGAGGAAGAAGAGGGGATGCGTTAGATGGTACAGGATGCATTTCGAGATGTGGTAGATATAGTCTTCTTACAAATGGATCTTGCTCGGGAGTTGGCTGCTGTGAAGTAGCAGTGCCTGAGGGACTTAAATCTTTTAATATGACCCAAATAAAATATAGGAATGTGGTTAAGCTGATTGGGTGTTGCTTAGAAACAGAAATCCCGTTGTTGGTTTATGAGTTCATTCCGAACGGCACGCTCTCTGAACACATCCACAACAAAAGCAAGTCGTCGGCTATTACATGGGACATCCGGCTCAGAATAGCAACTGAGACCGCTGATGCACTTTCATACTTGCATTCTGCAGCATCTGTTCCCTTCATCCATCGCGATGTCAAGCCAACGAATATACTTTTGGATGAAAACTATGTGGTAAAAGTAGCTGATTTTGGAGCATCTAGGCTAATTCCGATTGATCAGATTGAGTTGGCTACTATGGTGCAAGGAACACTAGGCTACTTAGATCCTGAATATATGCAGACGAATCAACTCACAGATAAAAGCGACGTTTATAGCTTCGGGGTGGTACTAGTGGAACTTTTAACTGGAAAACAGGCTATTAGCTTTGATCGGCCAGAGGAAGAGAGAAACCTAGCTATTCATTTTCTACTGTCTTTAAAAGAGGGGAGACTCTTCCAGATTCTTGATGAACAACTGTAGCTAAATGATGTTCCTAACGACATCATGCAAGTTTCAAGACTGGCAGAAGGATGTTTACGCTTTAAAGGAGACGAAAGGCCTACCATGAAGGAAGTAGCGATCGAGCTCCAAGAATATTAGCATCAAATATACAAAAGCATCCATGGGTCCAAAGTGGTTCAAATGAAGATGAAGGTGAGTATTTGCTCAAAGAACTTACAAATAACTGTGAATTTACAGATGGTGGCAATGTAAGCAATGTAAGCTCAAGCACCTTTGATAGCATGATCAAGCATACTATGTTACCCATTGCTAGTGGCAGGTTAAGGTGGAGACTAGAGACTGTGTCTGTTATGTTCTCCATCAACCATTTGTTGCATTAATTAGTTTTTTTTTGTAGAGATTGATTATTTACTGTATTAACTGTTTGTATAAATTAGCTGCATTAAGTGTCAAATGAATAATTTCATTATTTTATTATGCATGTATAAGGTAATTCTGTGATAGATTTATGAGGTGCACTTCATGATATTCAAGTCTATCAAGTTGGAAAAGACTTTTCTATGGTTTTGGCATGTTTATGTTTGGTGGAGAGGTGGGTGTTTGTCTAGTAGTGCTGTTTGGTAATACATACATGTCATGCTTGTTCCTTTTAACTTCATATGGTTATTAAAATTGTTGATTGTAACATCTCAATTATTGGGTGTTTTACATATAATTAAGCATATAAAGTAGGTGAAGTTAACAGTTGGTGTTCATTTTTATGATTAGAAGTTCAAATTCATTTTCCTACATGCATGCTACGGCTAGTACGAAGTTGTTATCAAATGAGATATATGTATACGGAAAGTGAAAAAACACAAGCACCGGCTTTCATCTTCGGTGATCTTCCATCTTCTATGGGAAGTGAAAAGGCTGAGCAAAAAGAACCAGGTTTGGTTATGACGATGAAAGAAGTCACTTAAATAAAAAAGTAAAAAAAATTATGTCAGTCCAATAAACGTTCAGTGCTTTGAAAAAAAAGTTTAAATTAAAGGTCACCTGGACCAATCACGTGAAAGAAATGTAGATATTCAACTTCTAATTGTTATTATTAGAATAAAATTAATCATCTTTGGCTCGCTTTCTCTTAATATCTGAAAATCCAAATAGCAACCAATTTCAACCTCTTAAAAGACCTCTAAGCAACCTTTTTAAGTATTTTTTTCATGTCCAACTTTTACTTGAATGTCTAGAATGATTATTCATTGAATTTTCAAATTTGAATTCTAATTACTGAATTCATATTAGTGATTTTTAACTCGAATCAAATCGAATTTCGAGTTTTTCAAATTCAAAGTTGAATAATAAACGCCCCCTGGAAGTCATGTTTTGTAATGTAGTTATTGACCTCAGGTCGTCACGTGGTGTAATCCTCCACGAACAGTGAGATTTTCTGTTAGCCCATTTAATCTTGGGTCGAGCCAGATCCTCGAGTCCAAGGGGCGGCAAACCTTGGATCATTCGAGCCCATGAAGATCCACTGGTCCATCGAGCTTATGATGACCAAAATCCAAACTTGTTTTTTGTTAAGTAATTAGAAGTTAATATCCCAGTTACAATAGAAATATTAATTTAAATCTAATTAATTCTCTTTTTCTCCAAGTTTTATAACTTTACACATACCCAAACATATGGAAGAGTTGTATTATATTCTTTAGTTTCTTTGAGCAAATAAAGTTTTCCAAATCTACTGAGTTGTGATCTATATATTGTTTGAGTGTGTTTCTACACTAATTTTCATTTTTATCTCCTACGATCATCACATGCTAAGTCTTTTAAAAGTCTTCATATGTTATATGTATTATTCTCTGTTACATTGGATATTTTTTATTGAAATGATTGACTTTGTGCCATGTGCCATAAGATGGTCCACAATCTAGCATTAGAAAACACAAAAAATGCAGACACACATGCAGGTTCTTGGAAGCATAAGTGATTCCAAAGACGATTTCACGTCAGCTTTGTTAGGTGCTAAAGTTGCTTTCTAAATAATTGACCTAAAACATTCGAAATAAAGTTATGCTCTTTTACTCTTACATCAAGTGTTTATTTAAAAGATTTGTAAGCTATTTTTCTTTTTGAAACTAATAGTAAGTAATTTTAATAAAAGATTTATAAATTAAGAAAGGGTTATAGTAAAAAAGGTATATAGTCTAAAAAGCATAAGAAAAATTGTGAGTTTAACACATGTCATTCTATTGTTTTAAATAGGATGACATTTTGGTAATTGTGTCAAATACGTTGACTCATTGTATCATATATTTTACATCATTTGTTATATGTATTTATCATTTTGTTTTACGTTTTATATCATTTTGTGTGATTTTTGTCATTGATTCCATCATATAAACTTGTTATCTATCATTGTGTTTTACACCTAAAAGTACACAATGATATATTCAACAATGTATTTTTAAAAACTCATAGTGTTGAAAATAACACAATATGTTATTTTTATTATTTTTTTATAGATTATATAAACTTGTTGTTATCTATCATTGTGTTTTATAAATTGATGACCTGTCGTTGGGGTCATGCAAAAACCTAATCAACCTAGGTAGCTAGGGTAAGTCAGGTATCGTATCCACGGGGAGCATGTGGTTAGTGTTAAACGATTCGTTTGATTATTTAATTAAGTTACTTAACTAAAACTAAATTATTAAACTATTTATACTATTGTCTTTTGGCTGTGAAAATTTGATTTTGAAATAATTAACAAATGAACTAGGAAAACAAATTGCAAATAATAAAATTAATTAAGAAGACAATTATAAGAAATAGTAATCCACCCCGGGATCAAGGGTTGGTTTTCGGTAATTGTTTAGTCTAACTTGGTGGAAAATCCTTAACGGGGATTCTATGGGTGTAATGATTAAGTGATATCGATAATCAAGACTTAATAGGTCTTAATACACAATGTCGATTCAATTAGAAACCAAAACTTGCAATCATATAATTTCCGAAAGATTAGATGATATTCAAATCAAAGTTTACCAAATCATTGTTTAAATAACCAAAACACAAGTTAAACTTATGAAAGAACTTAACAGGTTCTAAAGTTTAATCCCAACAAAGTTAAACATAAACAAAAACATAATCACACAAAACCTAATACCCGAAGTAGATCACGAAAAGATTAGCCGCTCATCGTTCTTGAATGATCTTCAAAACCATTGTTGATTTGCATTCCGGATGATTGTATCTTGTTTTTGAGAGTTGGAATGGTGAAAAAATGATCTAAGAACTCCTAAAATTCGTCTCTAAACGTTCTAGGTCGAATAGAGGGCAAGTGGTGGCTGAAACATAACAAAAACGCGTTTTTATAGGTTTTCAAAATGTGCCCTGGCGTAGGCTACGCTGGCCACCGTAGCCTACGCTAGGGGGCTTTCTGTTGATTTTTTTCTTGGGCTGGCGTAGCCTACGGTGGCTACAGTAGGCTACGGTGGAAGCCTTTCTCCTACACTTTGAAACTTTGTTTCTTGACCCTTTCAATGCCTTGTTTCACCATGTAAGCTTCCAACTTTATTATTTTACCTACAAAATCACTTCCAACTCATAGTTAACCTATTCAACTTAATCAGATGCATATAAATGAATAATTAAACGTAATATTTAGCGTTTAGACACTTAAAACACTATTCCAACACACTCGTATCACAAATATAATTACATAATAATGTTATTTCATCAATATATTTTTTAAAACTTATAATGTTCAAGATTCATTTTGTTATTTTGTTATTTGTTTTATTAGAGTAAATAGTTGTTAATTTATTATTATATTTTACATACTAGATATACATAACAATGTTACTCCACCATTTTATGTTTTTAGAATTCATCATTTTAGAGAAACACAATAGTATTCAGAAAAACACAATAACTAACAAAAAGACACATTAAACTGCACCTAAAGACACGATGACAAGTTATGAGTTTAACAACAGAAAAAATATTGTCTTCTTATATAAAAATATTGTACTCGTTATAAAGATTAAAAAACGCTTGTTTTTATGGTGTGTTTTTTATTAAAAAAAATAATATCATATATAAAAGTTATGAACGTTTAAAAAAAAACTTGAAAAAAAATCCAAAAAATAGTTTTTGTTCAAAAGGGTGTAGTAGGAAAAAATATTAATTACTAAAATGAGTTTTTTCTTAATCTCTTTATTTTTAACTCATTAATTTTGATTTTTTATTTCTTCATTCAATCAACGTCTTATTAGTTCTTCTCCAATTAGATCAACTCATCACATTTTCTAATGAAATATTAAATACAACAAATTTCTTCTATATTTCGAACACAAGCACAAAAAATCTGTTACTTAACTTTTATTTCATCGATGTTTGAACTTCTATTTCACAGAACTTATAATTTATAATTATTCTTATGCTTTTCATCCTAAACGTCTTTATTTCATCGATGTTTGCGCATGGTCGTTTTTAACGTTTTATTTTATCAGATCAACTCCTCACGCTCTCAAAAGTTTTTTTAAAGCGTTAGTTTATTTAAGAAACTATGACCATTTGTTTTTCTAAACATATTCTGATTTTGTTAAACATCCTTTTCTAAAAAAAATTCATTTTTAACGTCAATTTAAAAATAGTTCGTTTTATATACATTCATTGTAGCACTATTGGTTTTCTTAAACGTCTATTTTAGTGTTGCAGTTCTTAAAACAACCTTTTTAAAATAGGAGGGTACTTTATACATTATTAAAACCGAACGATTTAAAAAGGGCAATTGAAAAAAAACCGAATAAAAGAATGTTTAAAGAAACCGGACAATTTAAAAAGGACGATAAACAAAGAACTTTTTTTTTATAAAACTTTCGCAAAATCAAGAGATATTAAAAAAAGAACAAAAGCTGTTTAAGAAAGCTAAAAATAAAAAAAGACGGTTAGAAAAACTTTTTTTTATAAAACTTTCGCAAAATCAAGAGATATTAAAAAAAAGAACAAAAGCTGTTTAAGAAAGCTAAAAATAAAAAAAGAAGGTTAGAAAAAGCAAAAGACATTAAAAAAGCGAACGCTGTTAAATTTTTTCTAAGAAAACAAATGATTTTAAAAATGATGCTTAAAAATAAAAAAAGAATAATTGATTGCTTAAAAATAGAAAAATAAGAAAAAACATCTATTTTGGTAAATAAATTCTCAACTATACCTATTTGGTAAATATTTTTTTCAACTACATCATTTTGGAAAATAACTTTGTTTAAATTACCACTTTAACAAACTTCTCCCTTATAATTTGATCTCAACCATTCATTTATAAAATTGATGATCGAAATTACTTCTTACACTTTATAATTTTACGGAACTTTTTATTTAAACATCTTCTTGTAAATTAATGTTATAGAATGATATATTTCTTTTCTTTCGAATTTTATTATTCTATTTTCTGATTACGACTTCCATGAATGTCAACACTCCTCGCTGTCTTATGCTCGGTCCACCAGTTAAGGGAGAAAGGTATTGAACAAAACGTACTGCGTAATAATTTTCATTCGTTTTTTGTTTATTTGTTTTTCACTTTAAAGATCTTTTATTTATTTATTTATTTATTTATTTATTTTATGGTGTGTTGGTGTGTGAAATGGTGTCTCATTCCCGTAGGTCAAAGATTCAAGTATTGTGATGGACTATATGAAGTAGAATCAATAAAAATACGTAGGTTGAATGAGTGTTTGGGTTGAAGTTGTAAACAATTTAAGAGAAAAAAGAGGAATATAATATGTATTGAGCTCCACTCTTTGTTTTAACCTAGGAACACTTAATTTAATCAAGGGTAGTTTCGTTATTTAAATGTTATTATATAAAAATTCAAGTTTAACTAAGAGATTATAAATTACCTAATATTAAAAAAACAAGTTTAAGGAATAGGTTGTTTTGTATGTTTCTAAATTGGCCACCATTGGTTTTTATTTTGGTATTAACCACTGATTGTTTATAACTTTGTATATTTGGTCCCTGTATACATTGTTTGTGTGTCGATGATGATGAACCGTTGTTCATATGAGACTTTTGGCTGTTTTGGTACCTCTGGGGCTATGATTTTAAACAAAAATGGTGTCGGTAGCCATGGTTTGGCAACCGTTTATGGTATACAGTCACAATCAAATATTGGTTCTGAGCCTTAATATAGGTATTACTATATTATGATGTGCTATTAAAAAGCAATATGAACAAATAGTGCTCGGTTGTGCTCACGGTTACTTTGTTTCTTTGCGCTTGGTGAAATATTTTTCTAAGGTTTTCTGATTTTGTTGTATCGATTATCCTTCAAAGATTGATGCATCTTATGAACATGAGTTTGTCTAAGGCATTTTGTGGTTCCAATGTAAACATTGAGTTGGTTGTTGTCGCTTGGCATTCATTATTGGTGTGCAGCCGTAACTACACATGATGTGCATTGTCACCTATGGAAATGGTACGTTCATTGCTGCGATGACATATCTGGGCCTTGGCGATGTTACCTAACCGACGTCCTCATGGATGTGTATTGAACTCGGTCGAACCCCGCCGCGAAGCGCGGGTCAAAAAGTAACTAGTTAATTTAACTAGGCTAGATTTCTTTTCTTCTTCTCTCCAATAATAAAGAAAATATAAAAACATGAAATAATAATCAAATACTAAAGGCTTGTAGTCTAATGGTAGAAGAAAAATAGATTACAAATAAAAGTCCAAATCTTCTTGTCATGCTCATATATATATATAACATGCATCTCTATTCACCCTTCCCCAATAATATAGCGAAAATCACACACCCAAAGAAAGCAACTAACTATGCATTTAAAAATGCTACTAGCAGTATCAGCTATTGAAGCTTAGCAAGTGCTCAAGAGCTACCAAATTGTGAAACTTCATGTGGCAATGTGACCATTACATACCCATTTGGTTCAGGTGAAGGGTGCTACTACAGCTCCGATTTCCTCGTGACTTGTAACCGATCAACTGGTGAACCCATACCATACTTTGGCCTTAGCAGAAGCAATATTGTTATTTCAAATACGTCCACAAGCAAGAGTGAGGTGGAGGTTATGATGTTTGTAGCTCAAGATTGCTACGATAGTTCTGGCCCAACGAGAAAGAACGAACCATATTTGTTGTTGGGGGATGTCCGGTTCTCCACCAAGAACAGATATGTTGCCATTGGGTGTGATACTTATACATATTTTAGTCCAAGGACTTTGAATGAGTCTGATGGTACCGGATGCATTTCTAGATGTGGTAGAAACAGCCCCATCACAAGCGGAACTTGCGCAGGAGTTGGCTGTTGTGAAGTAGCAGTGCCACTAGTAATGAATTATTTTGATACAACTCTTGGTAGCATTAATAACCATACGAATATAACAGACTTCAATCCTTGTAGCTATGCCTTTTTTGTTGAAGAAGGTAAGTTTAACTTTTTTGCCACTGACCTGCTTGATTTTAGTAGAGACAAGATGCCGATGTTACTTGATTGGGCAATCGGGAACTTGACTTGTGACGAAGCAAAGGACTTGGATAATTTTTTATGCAAAGGAAACAGCAAATGTGATCAAGGTTATGGAGGTCCTGGATATCATTGTCGTTGTCTTGAAGGTTATGAAGGCAACCCTTATGTCGCAGATGATTGCAAGAGTAAGTTTTCATTTCATATTTGGATGTTCCTTTGTTTTTGTAATTTACTTTCACCTCAAACTAAACAAATGATTGAAACTTACCTTGTTATCTCTAGATATTAATGAGTGTGAACGAGGAAAACATGTTTGTGAGCATGAATGCGTTGATATACCAGGAAATTATACATGTACTTGTCGAAAAGGTTACTCTGGAGATGGTAGGAAAGATGGAACAGGTTGCACTGCTGATCAATCCACAGTGATAAAGATAGTTGCAGGTAAATGATATCCAATATTTTCATCATAGGCTACTTTGAGACATCAAATTGCCATTCTAAAAGTAAAAAGAAAAAAGAAAAGAATATATCAGCATCATCCATTTGACTATAAGCTAGTTTTAATTCATTGTTACAGGTACCTCAACTTCTGCTATATGTCTCCTTATATTTGTCACCTGGTTGTACTTAATACTCAAGAAGCGAAAGCTCTTGATGCTGAAAGAGAGATTCTTTAAACAAAACGGTGGAATAATGTTGCAGCAACGAATCTCTAGAGATGGGGGTTCTCGTGATCAAGCAAAAGTCTTTACTGTGGAGGAGCTAAAGAATGCAACCAATAACTATGATGAGAGCAAAATTATCGGTAAGGGTGGCTATGGCACTGTTTATAAAGGAGTTCTGTCAGATAACAGAATAGTTGCCATAAAGATGTCAAAATTGGTAGATCAAACACAAGCTCAAATAGAGCAATTTATCAACGAAGTGATTATCCTGTCACAAATAAATCATAGGAATGTGGTTAAGCTGATTGGGTGTTGCCTGGAAACAGAAATCCCGTTGTTGGTTTATGAGTTCATTCCAAATGGCACACTCGCTGATCACGTCCACAACAAAAGCAAGTCGTCGGCTATTACATGGGACATCCGACTCAGAATAGCAACAGAGACAGCTGAAACACTTTCATACTTGCATTCTGCAGCATCTGTTCCAATCATCCATCTTGACGTCAAGCCAATGAATATACTTTTGGATGACAACTATGTGGCAAAAGTGGCCGATTTTGGAGCATCTAAGCTAATTCCTACTGATCAGTTTGAGTTGGCCAATATAGCGCAAGGAACACTAGGCTACTTAGATCCTGAGTATATGCAGACAAATCAACTCACAGATAAGAGCGATGTTTATAGCTTTGGGGTGGTACTAGTGGAACTTTTAACTGGAAAAAAGGCTCTTAGCTTTGATAGGCCAGAGGAAGAGAGGAGCCTAGCTATTCATTTTCTATATTCTTTAAAAGAGGGGAGACTCTTCCAGATTCTTGATGAACACTTGCAGCAAAATGATGTTCCTAGCGACGTCCTCCAAGTTTCAAGATTGGCAGAAAGTGTTGGAAGTTTAGTGAGAAAAATATGATTTCTCACTCATTTTGGGACATTAATAATTAATTGTATTTGTTGCAATTAATTACCAAACCATTTCGTATGTGTTCTCCTAAGTGAGAGGAACACAACGAACTAAACCGTGTTCAAAATGGAGCTAAGATGAATGAGATATCGATGCTCAAAGTTGTGTGGTTGAAACACAAAAGCTGTGAAAATCTGAGTGGAAGTTGTTGTCCCACATTGGTGGAAGGATAAACTATAAATTAGTTTATAAGTGGGACTTTTCAAGGGATTGTGTTCCCACATATGTTGAGGGACACCCAAGGCCAAGCACAAGGGTGCGAAGCACCCAACGCGCACGCGCACGCGCACGGGCACGGGCACGGGCTCGGGCGATGGGCGCAATGTGGCGTTTTGATGGCGCACTTTGCACTTCGCACGCTCGCATCGCCGCTTGAGAGCCGTCTAAATATTTTTGAAGTGTTGACTGACTGTTGGACTTTCGTAACAGATAGTCTGTTCGCTTTCATAACAGACAGTCAGTTCGCTTTCCTATTAATAACTCAGGGATGCTCCAGTTCCTAACTGCCACAGAGTTCACAGCATATATACAAGACCTGGTGTCTTGTGCAGTAGATGAACCCCAGTTTTTACATGTTCCACAACACACAGAAAGAACAATTTCCAGCTTTCTCGCAACTTCGTGCTCTCGTTTCAGGTAGTGGTTTCGGGTGCTAGGCTAACTCCGGCAGTACTCCTGCTCCGGCTGTTGTACCCTGGGAGACAGACGGGATTCACCTGGGTGGCCCGAAATCTGTTTTAAGGGACCTCTGTTCAACAGAAATCCTCAGCCATTGTTCTGTTTCTTTTGTTTATTTGTTGTTTCTTAACATCATGTATTCTGCTTGTTTAGTTTCTTTTGTATTGTAATCAAAGTTCTTTATCGATAAAACAATTATTTTTTTTTGTGAACGATGTCCCTACAAGCTTAAAACAGATTCCAAAACATCGTTCTTTTATGTTTTAAAGAAAAAAAAAAAAAAAAAAATTTTACTTTGATTTGTGTTTTGAAAACAACTTTGTTGGAAGGCAACATATTCTTGATTTAGAACTGATTTGTTTGGTTATATCGTTTCAGAAATGGCTCCTGCTTCTACTACATCCTCTACATCTAACTCCACTATGGGACCATTGGTTGGTTCTGATGCTGCCCGGGCTGTGGCTAGCCATGCTGAAAAACCAGAGAAATTCTCTGGTTTGAATTTCAAGAGATGGCAGCAAAAGATGTTATTTTACTTAACTACCTTGAACCTTGCGAGGTTCTTGACTGAGTCTCCTCCTACACTTGCTGAAGGGGCTGATGCTCAAGCAGTGAGTGCACTTGATGCTTGGAAACATTCCGAGTATCTATGCCGTAACTATGTGTTGAATGGGCTTGAGGATACTTTGTATAACGTGTATTGCAAAATAACGACTGCCAAAGACCTATGGGAGTCGTTAGAACGCAAATATAAGACGGAGGATGCCGGCACGAAGAAATTTGTTGTCACCCGTTTCTTGGACTATAAAATGGTTGATTCCAAGACTGTGATCAGTCAAGTCCAGGAGTTACAGGTTATACTAAGTGACATTGCCTCCGAAGGAATGGTTCTTAGTGAAACATTTCAAGTGGCTGCCATGGTTGAAAAATTGCCTCCTAGTTGGTCGGATTTTAAAAATTATCTTAAACATAAACGAAAGGAGATGACAATTGAAGACCTAGTGGTTCGCCTTCGAATTGAGGAGGACAACCGGATGGCCCACAAGGGGACTCAAGTTCAACCACTTGCTAAGGCAAACTTGGTTGAACATGGTCAATCCTCCCGGGGAGGAAAAAGGTTTAATAACAAGAACCGAGGCAAGGGTAAGGCTGTGGATCTTGGGCCCCGAAAGGGTGGTGTGAAGAAGAAGGTGGCTCCCTTCAAAGGGAAATGTTACAATTGTGGTGAAGCCGGTCACCGGGCCGATCAATGTAAGGCACCAAAACGTGACAATGCAATGATGATAGATGATGGGATGCCTCTTGTTGCCATGATCTCGGATCTTACATCAATGAAAGAAGAGGTGAATATGGTATCTAACAACCCTAAAGGTTGGTGGGTGGATACCGGGGCTACTCGCCATGTTTGTCCCGATAAAACTCTCTTTAATACGTTTAAAGAGTTGAAGGGTGATGATAAGCTGTACATGGGAAATGCAGCAACAGCCGACATCAAGGGTGAAGGTGAAGTGATCTTGAAATGGACTTCGGGGAAGGAGCTCACTTTAAGCAATGTTCTTTATGTTCCGGATCTGCGCAAAAGTCTTGTATCCGGGTGGTTGCTAAACAAGTTTGGCTTTAAATTAGTTTTTGAAAGTGATAATTTTGTTTTGTCAAAACGTGGAATGTTTATTGGAAAGGGCTATGCCCAAAATGGTATGTTCAAACTTAATGTAACTGCTATTAAGAAAGATATGAATAAAACTACTTCTTCTGCTTACATGATTGAGTCTTGTGATTTATGGCATGGTCGTCTTGGTCATGTTAATTTTAATTCAATACGTCGATTGGTTAAATTAGATCATATTCCATCTTTTTCTTTCGAATCAAACTCAAAATGTAAAACGTGTGTTGAAGCCAAACAAACAAGATCATCGTTTAAATCGGTTGAAAGAATAACCGAGCCCTTGGGCTTGATTCACACTGATGTGTGTGATTTTAAGTCAATTCCCACACGTGGTGGAAATAAATATTTCATCACCTTTATTGATGATTGTACAAGATATTGCTGTGTATATCTGCTAAAAAGTAAGGATGAAGCAATAGACAAATTTGTTTTGTACAAAACTAAAGTTGAAAATCAACTTAACAGGAAGATTAAAATCTTAAGGAGTGATCGAGGCGGTGAATATGTTTCACCGTTTGCTGAATTCTGTGCTCAAAATGGAATAATCCATGAGTATACTGCTCCTTATTCTCCACAACAAAATGGCATTGCAGAACGAAAGAATCGTACCCTTAAAGAAATGATGAATGCCATGTTGTTAAGTTCTGGGTTGAGCAAGGATATGTGGGGGGAGGCTGTTTTGTCAGCTACTTATCTTTTGAACAAAATTCCTTTCAAGAATAAGGATGTTACACCTTACGAGTTGTGGATGGGTAGAAAACCATCTTACAAATTCTTGAAAGTGTGGGGGTGTTTAGCCAAAGTGGTAGTGCCACCACCTAAGGTTCAAAAGATAGGACCCAAAACTGTGGATTGTGTATTCATAGGCTATGCCGAACATAGTAAGGCATACCGATTTCTTGTACATGAGTCGAAGAATCATGAGATACACAAAGACACGATAATGGAGTCGATTAATGCATCTTTCTTTGAAGATGTGTTTCCTTGTTTATCTCAGGATCATGCAAGTTCATCAAAACCGATTGATGAGATTGTTTATGGAAAAGAACAATCAGAGGTTGAAGAGGTAGAGCTAAGAAGAAGCAAAAGGCAAAGGATTGAAAAGTCGTTTGGTCATAGGCTTGAACATAGTATCCTGTATCAGGATATAAGTCGATTAATGATGAGATTGTTTATGAAAGAACAATCAGAGGTTGAAGAGGTAGAGCTAAGAAGAAGCAAAAGGCAAAGGATTGAAAAGTCGTTTGGCCCTGAATTTCTTACCTATATGGTTGAAGGTGAGCCTAAAACCTACCAAGAAGCTGTAACCTCTTCAGAAGGACCTCAATGGAAAGAAGCCATCAAAAATGAAATAGATTCTATCTTGCAGAATCATACTTGGGAGCTAGTAGATCTTCCAACTGGTTGTAAACCACTTGGATATCGGTGGATATTCAAGAGGAAGATGAAAGCTGATGGCTCAATTGATAAGTACAAGGCAAGGCTAGTGATCAAAGGGTATAGACAAAAGGAAGGTCTAGATTACTTTGACACTTACTCGCCTGTCACTAGAATAACCTCTATAAGGTTAGTGCTTGCAATTGCTGCTTTGCGGAATTTAGAAGTACATCAGATGGATGTAAAAACCGCATTTCTAAATGGGGATTTAGAAGAGGAAATCTATATGGAGCAACCTGAGGGTTTCTCTGCTCCTGGCCAGGAGGGAAAAGTATGCAAACTTGTCAAGTCTTTGTATGGCTTGAAGCAAGCTCCAAAACAATGGCACCAAAAGTTTGATCAAGCCATGCTTGATTCTGGTTTCAAGATCAATGAGTGCGACAAGTGTGTATATGTGAAAGATACACCAAGGGGTTATGTGATGCTATGCCTTTATGTAGATGACATGCTTATCATTGGAAGTGATGATAACATGATTAGGTCTACAAAACATATGTTGAAAGCGAGATTCGACATGAAAGACATGGGCTTAGCTGATGTGATTCTTGGAGTAAAGATCATTAGAACCAAAAATGGTCTCGTGTTAAGTCAATCTCATTATGTGGATAAGATCCTTGGAAATTTTAACGCAGAGGATACTAGTGTTGCTCGGACTCCAGTTGATACCTCACATCATCTCTCTAAGAATAGAGGAGAGGGTGTTGCTCAACTGGAGTACTCAAGGATTATTGGCAGTCTTATGTATCTCATGACTTGTACCCGACCAGACCTTGCATATGCTGTGAGTAGGCTAAGCAGGTACACTAGCAATCCAAGCTCTGAACATTGGAAGGCTATGACAAGGCTTCTAAGGTACTTGAGATACACAAGAAACTATGGACTGTATTATGGTCAAGATCCAGCTGTTGTGGAAGGATATACTGATGCAAATTGGATATCCGATATAAAAGATTCCAAATCCACTAGTGGTTATGTGTTTACCCTTGGGGGAGCGGCTATAGCTTGGAAGTCATCCAAGCAAACTGTTATAGCCAGATCAACAATGGAATCGGAATTTATCGCTTTAGATAAAGCTGGAGAAGAGGCGGAATGGCTACGTCAGTTCTTGGAATATGTTCCAGGATGGCCAAAGCCAGTGACGGCTGTTTGTATACATTGTGATTGCCAATCAGCAATTGGTAGAGCTCAAAGTACAATGTATAATGGCAAATCAAGACATATAAGACGTAGACACAATACGATACGACAACTACTCTCAACTGGAGTTATTACTATTGACTATGTGAAGTCAAAAGATAACATTGCGGATCCGTTGACAAAAGGCTTAAGCAGAGAGTTAGTATACAAGTCGTCGAGAGGAATGGGACTAAAGCCCTTGGAGTAAGTGTGTATGAAGGAAAACCTATCCTAGAAGATTGGAGATCCCAAGATCTAGGATCAATAGGACAACCTAATTGTACAAACTAAGGTCACTGTGGGGGAGTACCCCAAAATCATAAAATAGAAATTGAACATTTCCTAGTCCATTCCTAAATTTAATTAGTGACAGCAAAGAAGGTTAAGCCTATGGCTTTTAATGACTTGTGTGAAGCCACCTATGTGAGAGAGAAGTGGGGTCGCTTCGAATGGATTTGTTGGGGCACAAATCCTAGAGCTCTTGCAGAACCAGGCTAGTGGTCCATGACCATAACGGACACAACAATGAGGGGCTAGCCAGATCAAGGAGAATGTTGCGTGAAGTGTAATAACGTCTACAGAAGAAGGGGTTAGTTCAAAGACATCGAGTCTACTAATCGCTAGGAGACTAAGTGTGCTTCACAAAGGAAGGTTCAAAGAGAATATCTACCTATCCTGCAACATTCAACTGCTGAAACTATATCTTGATGCTTGAGTGCAAAGATCGATCTCCATTCATGTGGGGGATTGTTGGAAGTTTAGTGAGAAAAATATGATTTCTCACTCATTTTGGGACATTAATAATTAATTGTATTTGTTGCAATTAATTACCAAACCATTTCGTATGTGTTCTCCTAAGTGAGAGGAACACAACGAACTAAACCGTGTTCAAAATGGAGCTAAGATGAATGAGATATCGATGCTCAAAGTTGTGTGGTTGAAACACAAAAGCTGTGAAAATCTGAGTGGAAGTTGTTGTCCCACATTGGTGGAAGGATAAACTATAAATTAGTTTATAAGTGGGACTTTTCAAGGGATTGTGTTCCCACATATGTTGAGGGACACCCAAGGCCAAGCACAAGGGTGCGAAGCACCCAACGCGCACGCGCACGCGCACGGGCACGGGCACGGGCTCGGGCGATGGGCGCAATGTGGCGTTTTGATGGCGCACTTTGCACTTCGCACGCTCGCATCGCCGCTTGAGAGCCGTCTAAATATTTTTGAAGTGTTGACTGACTGTTGGACTTTCGTAACAGATAGTCTGTTCGCTTTCATAACAGACAGTCAGTTCGCTTTCCTATTAATAACTCAGGGATGCTCCAGTTCCTAACTGCCACAGAGTTCACAGCATATATACAAGACCTGGTGTCTTGTGCAGTAGATGAACCCCAGTTTTTACATGTTCCACAACACACAGAAAGAACAATTTCCAGCTTTCTCGCAACTTCGTGCTCTCGTTTCAGGTAGTGGTTTCGGGTGCTAGGCTAACTCCGGCAGTACTCCTGCTCCGGCTGTTGTACCCTGGGAGACAGACGGGATTCACCTGGGTGGCCCGAAATCTGTTTTAAGGGACCTCTGTTCAACAGAAATCCTCAGCCATTGTTCTGTTTCTTTTGTTTATTTGTTGTTTCTTAACATCATGTATTCTGCTTGTTTAGTTTCTTTTGTATTGTAATCAAAGTTCTTTATCGATAAAACAATTATTTTTTTTTGTGAACGATGTCCCTACAGAAAGATGCTTACGCGTTAAAGGAGACGAAAGGCCTACCATGAAGGAAGTAGCAATCGAGCTCCAAGGAATATTAGCTTCAATGATACAAAAGCATCCATGGATGCATAGCAGTTCAAACGAAGATGAAGGTGAGCATTTGCTCAAATAACAAATCAATGACTCTGAATGTACAAATGGTGGCAAATTTAAACTCAAGCACCTTTAATAGAATGAGCAAGCATACTATGTTAAGCATGGCTAGCAGGAGGTGAATTGAAGGGGGAGACTTGTATCTACCAGACCTGGATCGAATAAGCTTGATCTGTTAAAAATAGTGAAACATTGTGGGACATGTAGCCCATTAAAGTATGGACAAGCATACTCAATTATGCATGTATAGGCATTTCTGTGATAATTCTGAGTTATATTGCATATGCAATTCCATGAAGTTACAGATAACTTTTTAATGGTTTTGGTCTGAGGTCATTATATAGATTTGTGGCATGTTTCATTTAATTTCATATGGTGTGTTGATTATTAATATATAGAACAAACAAATTTATATTATTTCATACAATTGATGCAGGTAGCCATTTTGATTTACTTTGTGCGCATAATCACTCTAATGCAGATAAAGTCTTATGAATTTATAACTTTTGATGTATGTAAGAGGTGCTTTTATGACCACCATCTTGTGAGCATGTTATTAAGTTTCCAAGTATAAGTCAATTTCACTGTGTAAGTTTAATATTTTTTAACAATTATGGTAAAATATATGCATCATTTGATACAATAATTCTAACATAAATTTCATATATGCCAACAGTAGACAGATTAAAGTGCTTACTTTTCTTGGCCTTGTAAGCATTCCACATCCATATGCAATATTAAGCTCATTATCCATCTCATCAAACTAAATCCATTTGACATTTTTAGAAAAATAGCATCAAACCTGCAAGTTCATTTCCATAATAATAGAAGTTAATTATTTAGAGTGAAGTTACAAATAATGGTGTAGTAGATCGCATGCTAAGATTTATGTAACAGATCTTGAAGCATGAGACATGAAAGTAATAGTAATGTAACCTAAAAATTTCCTTATTATCTTTAATCACATTGCTATTAAGCAGAAGAAGCATAATTGTAATTGTACACGTAAAGCTACCATTCAGAAGATCAAATCTAGGCTACGTGCTTAAATGTCATGTCAGTGATAGCATTTTTGATTCATTAACACATATTTGTATGAATGAATTGATTAGATTTTGAGATATACAAAAAGTTCATCCGTGACTCCTACAAACGCAAAAGTGGGACGAGTAGAAGGAGGACACTGTGGGTTGCAAATGAGCAACGATATCTAGGATCCAGCCTTTCAACGTGATTATCGGATGCAGAGAGAAACGCAAGATGACGGACGCCTACAAAGGAACGAAACATTTATCATTTATGGGAGGTGCTTTTGTTCAAGGTTGGCTATTTGAGTCGTTTTTTTAGAAAACCGTCCGGTTCCAAGGTTGTTTGTCATGTTAAGAACGTTTTTATTTACGGTAGGTTACTCATATTATTTTGAATATGTTTCATGTATTACATGAAATGGTTGTGAGTGTAGAAAAAAAAAATGCTATTGACTTTTATAGTTAAAGAATGGTTGAAAATAGTTGTGAGTGCAGAAGATAAAAAAAATATAATAATAAAAATATAAAAAAATACTATTTAATTAAAAATAAACTCTAAATTACACTTTTCAATTCATGTTCTCTTCTTTCACTGTCACTATATATCTTCTTCACTGATAGGCCACCATCACCTTCAATTTCTTCCATTACTCTATGATAGCGCTATAATTGTTTCTCCCTTCATCCTTCCCATCATAGTTTTGGTGCAAAAACACCTTCGATTCTTCAGCCTTCTGCAATTTCAGGTTAATCCGTTTTCCATCAATTATAAATTCACATTCAGTAAGTCCACACTTTAAAAGCAGAACGATTCTTGGAATCTTTTTTATTGTTATAATCGGGTACGAACACATAAAACTAATAAAATCATATATCTAGTATATAAAGTTAGTGATTTAATTATGTAATTAGTTTAAAGTGTATTTTTGAGTCAAGTATGTATTTGTGTTTATTGTGTCAAAACATGTGCATACATCGAATACGTACATTGACTCTATTCTTTGGTTGATGTTAAACGATGTGTCGCTTCAGATGTTACGGGTGTTAACATATCCGCTTACATTGTTTAACCTATTTACACAACTATTTATTACACAAATGGCTCTAGATATACTTCCTAGTAATGACAACTTTGACTCAAAACAAAACAAGTTTAATTTATACTTTCTAACACGTTCTTTTAAACTAAACGTAATTTAAGAAATATGTACAAGACTCAAATGGTTCTCATTCTTTTTAACAAAAAACAACTTTTAGCGATATATTACTTAGACCATATGTTATCCGCAAAGCGGCATGAAAACCAAGCCACGTCATCCACCCGCGCCACCGCCACCGTTACAGGGTGGTCTTCGTCGGAGCTGGCCCCTTGGGGCGGTTCACGACACAGTTGCTGCTCCCAGTGCAATTTACAAAGGTAATATTACCATTATTTTAATAGCCCCTAAGTGTCTGTTATGTGGCAATATTTTTTTATCAACCAAGTCTCTAATGTGTTGCATTTATTCAAGGCTCAACTTATTTCAAGATTTTAAACGAAATTCTACTTTCAGATTTTTTTTGTATTAGGAAAAAGTTAGTATAACCTCTTTATCTAGATCTGTTACTAATAACAATAAAATTAATAGTTTATGATTAAAGGAGTTAAACCACTACATACGTTAATTTATATGCATATAAATAATTTTAGATGAAATGTATTTTAAACTTTATAATGTGATACAAAATAATTTAATAAAGTTTCAAATTGATTTCTAGTAATTTAATAATATTTCATTCCATATTGGTGAACGGAAAAATGACAACTTTAAATAACTCTAGAAAAAAATATAAAAGAAAAATTAAAGTTGTGTTAAATAGAATCTTTGTTTCATTATACATTGGTAAAAGAAAAAAAAGAAAAAAAAGGAGTACAAACTACGAAGGTTAAATTTGACTGATAAGATTCATAAACGTATCTATTCAAAATATAACTTTGCTTTAATATGAAGGTTAGAACACCTTCTCTTTGAATTCTAAAATACTGGAAAAGCATTACCTAAACTCTCATATTAATAAAAAAAAAAGGTTAAAAAAACTAATAACTTAACTTCTTCATGTACGTTTATATTCTTACTTGCTTCAAGAGCTAACACCACTGAGATAAAAGAAACCAATGAAGATCAAGAATTTCAACAAGATCAACACTCATAACCCACAAATCATCAACACACAAGTTTCTGTTTTCTTATAATCCCCATATATGTCTGCAAATTCTGCGTCTACACGTAAAATGGGAGAAAATGATTGGGTGATGAATGTGAATGAAGAACTCAAGAACATGGGTGATTCAACAACAGAAATGGAACAATGGAGAAAAAGATCCATCTACCGCGTGCCCACGTGTGTAACTGATCTCAACAAAAGAGCCTACAAGCCACAATCGGTCTCATTCGGGCCATACCATCATGGAGATCCAAATTTAGAATCCATGGAAGAGAACAAACACCGTGCTTTGCTTCACTTTCTGAAAAGATACAAGAAACCTTTTGAATGCTATGTGGAAGCTGTGATGGAGGTTGTCGAGGATCTGAAGCACGCGTATAGCTCGCTGGATCAAAAGTGGCATCAAGATACGATAGGGTTCGTGAAGATGATGATCTTGGATGGGTGTTTCATGCTTGAGATATTGCGTGCAGCGACTAGTGATGATGGTGAGGGTGGTGATGTTGATGATTATGCTTCGAATGATCCGATTTTCAGCAACCATGGTAAGCTATACATCATGCCTTATCTCAAACGCGACATGCTCATGCTTGAAAACCAACTGCCGATGCTGCTTCTTAACACGCTAGTCGCTGCTACGAAAGAAGAAAACGACCCAAACCAGGTGATGATACAACATGTCACCGTGTTCCATGAATGTTAAATTTTTGACTTCAGATGATTTAGATAATTGTTAGTGGTTTCTAGGTAACTGCTACTTTAGTATTGACTATTCTGACTTTGAATCCACTGGTGTGGCAAGCGGAATTTAGGCTCTGCTGATGTGGCATGCGGATTTGCTGAGGTGGCATGTTAATTGATCAAGAGGCTAGTGACAAGTGGCTGAGGTGGCATGAAAAGTGTAGAGTCCGTTTGGTTGACCAGCGGATTCAAAGTCAGAGTCTGCTACTTTGGGTAGCAGAGAGCCTAGAAACCAATGCATTTTCATTTCACACCTAGAAACCAGTAACAACTATCTGAATCTTTAATATGTTTTGATCAAATATCATTTGATTATACGCATAACAATATACCAACTCAATTTACAGCATCAAGAAGAACTCGTAAACAAAATGATGCAGAAATTTTGCTCACCCTACTCTCGAATCACGAAAATGGGGAGATGCTTGCATCCCCTAGATGTGTATCGAAAAAGCCTGCTATGGGAGAACCCTCGTCACAAGAAGAAGAAAACAGTCACCAAATCATACCATCGGTTAGTCATCGAAGAAGGTGATGAAATCGTTAGATCAGCAACTGAATTATACGAAGCAGGAATTCGATTTAAAAAATCCAAATCAAGAAGCCTAAAAGGCATATCATTTGAAGGTGGTGTTCTGAAGCTTCCTCCGGTCATGGTGGATGATGCAACAGAATCGTTGTTTTTGAACCTGATCGCATTTGAAAGACTCCATGTTGGGGCTGGGAATGAGGTGACTTCGTACATATTTTTCATGGATAACATCATCGACCATGCGAAAGACGTCAGTCTTTTGCATTCACAAGGTATAATTCAGAATGCTATTGGTAGTGATAAGGCAGTAGCTAAATTGTTTAACTCGTTGTCAAAGGATATTACTTTGGATCCAAACAGTGCACTAGACGTGGTTCATAAAAAGGTTCATAACTACTGCAAAAAACCATGGAACGAGTGGCGTGCAAATCTTATACACACGTATTTCAGGAACCCGTGGGCAATCTTATCAGTTCTTGCAGCAGTTTTCCTCTTTGCACTCACTATTATTCAAACAATCTACACAGTTTTCCCACGGAGTTAGGGTCAAGGATCTTTCTTGATGCCAAAAAATGTAAGCATTGTAACACTCTTGCAAACACTTTCTATAATATTATTTGTTTTGTTTATTATTCTCAGAACCGGTTATGTTTTAAAATATCAATTACATAGCGAAAATCTTTGAAGAGATCAAAAACTATTATAAGTTCTAAACAATCAAGTATAATCTAGAAATATAGACGTAAGTTGAAATCAAAGCATGGTTTAAGAAGATAGATAAGTTTACATGTAGTACAACAAGCTTATGCAAAAATTGTTCCATCCGTCCGCAAGGATATAGTCAATTTGGTGCTTTTAGAGGAGACGGCTATGTACTTTGGTTTGACACAACAGAGGCACGCTAAACACATTTTAAATAATAACTTTCGGATTGTAAACAATACACCAAGAACATCGCTACATGCTTCCATTTGGCAAAATCACGAAAGTCTAAAAAATATATAAAGATGTACAAAGCACAAAAGTCCAAAAGTAGGTGATGACTTCCTTCAGCAATGTGTTGCTTCCAGAAACCGTGATAAATCATCCAGTAAAAACTAATAACAAACATTAAACTACCAAATCCTCTCCATAATCGAAGAACAAGAACTATCAAGTATCAACCTTTTTGTTATTCAGATGTCCATCCTCACCAGCTTATTGTACAAAATGCGATCATCCCTCCCCGTATTGCTTTCCAGCAATGCACTTTGAACAAGATCCTGACACAAGAATACAAGTCAGAACCACGACATTTGTAACTTTTTATCTTTTTGGTGAAAACTTGTAGCTTGCTACAAAGTTGATATTTCTAACCTTGACATCTCTGTGGGACAAGAAAATCCCCAAATTATGGATGATCAATCGCATGTCTTCAACCTGAAAAGAAATGAACCTTAAATGTTAAATAAACTTCCCTTGCACCTCAACAAAGCAATGCTTTGAACTTAAAGCTATTAGACAAGAACTCGACATACCCTGATGTGGCCAACTCGATTTCGGTCAAAAAACCTGAAGGCCTGTTTCAGAATCGAACAGCAAACACTTTTGATTAATTAGAGAAAAATACGAAAATGTTACAAAATATGATTTGTAGGGTACATGCCTGCAAAAGTTCCTTGTCAACATTCTCTTTCTTTTTCGTTTCCACCTTTTCCTTTTCCTTTTCATTTTCCTTTTCTTTTTCCTGTTCCTCCGAATCTTCCAACTTTATACTCGGATTCACAGTTTCTTCAGCATTTGCCTCTTGTTCATTTTTCAGATTTTCTGAGTCATCAACCATATCCTCATCTTCTTCAGGATCTTCGTCGGGATCTTCTTCAGGATCTTCATCCATATCCTCATCACCTCCTGATTTCATATTTTCTACCTTCTCAGTAACAGTAGTTTCCACCTCAGCAGTAGTTTTCTCATCCTCTGTTTGTTCTTCCTGTGTTTCAGTTTTAACGGATTCGCTTTCCCCTTTGGATTCCTCAGTTTTTACACGCTTAGCAGGCGTTTTCACCTTTTCCTTCTCCAAAGTTTCTTCCAGCTGCCTCTTCTTTTGGTTTCTTTTAGCCACAAATTTGACCCGTAATTTCTGCAGTAAATGAAATGACACCAAAAATTAAAAAAAAAATGAAAACTGTATCTGATAAAACATGAAGTGGTATTGTTGATTCAGACAAACCTGGAGAAATGTTAAAATCCGAGAGCCCATTTGATACTGAAGCATTTCATAAAATGTTTCAGCAAACAATGACAACTGCCATAATGAAGAAATTGAAGAAAGAAAATGTAAGCTAAACCCGTGTAATGAAACAGATTATTGATGCAATATTCAACCAATGTGTAAACACACCTCAAATGTTGATTCTTCAATATCATTGTCATCATAACCCAAAAGGGAATCCAGCGAAAGTGACAATGAACGCACCTGTCAAAGAGAATAACAATATCATGATGCAAGCATACAAAACGCAATATTATTTAAAAAAGCATTTCACTAAAAGAAAATTATAGTTAATAAGCCACATACTTTAGAATCTTTGCTCCCTTTTGTTTGGAGAAACAGCCCAGGATGTCGAGGAATCTCCTCATCCATTTTCTTATCTTGGACTTCCTTCCCCTTTGACTCGGTTTTACCATCCTTTTCTTTTTTCACCTTCGCCTCTTTGGATTTCTTAGCAACTTTCAATTCCTCATTATTTCCATTATTATTAACTTTCAATTTGGACAAAGGATCACTATCTACTTTATCTTCAGTCTCATCCTGTGCATGCTTGTGTTCGTTTCTATTATCATTTTTATCTGAAGTGTCCCCATCCTTGCTCGGCTCAGGGGCCACATTTGGAGCCTTTGACTTTGAAGCTGAATCATCGACTTCCAGTTTTACCTCACTTTCCTGGTTGACTAACGTTTCACTTTGCTCCAGGCTAGTTATCCCTGCTTCCTCTACTACCTTGTCCTTGTTGGCATTCTTAGCTACCACTTTTCTCTTGACAACTTTTTTTATTATTTTCTTTTTAACAGTTTTCTTCCCACTCGCACCACCTGCACTCTTCGGATTATTTGCAGAAATATCTTGCTCTTTAACTGGTGTCACCTCTGGTTGTGCCCCCTCGTCTTCTTTCTTAACAGTGACATCATTGGGATTATTTTCAGAAATCTCTTGCTCTTTAACTGGTGTCACCTCAGATTGTCCTCCTGCCTCTTTGCCATCACTCTTAACAGTGACCTCCTTGGGACTATTTTCAGAAATCTCCTGCTTTTTAACTGGTGTCGCCTCAGACCGTGCCCCTTTGTCTTCTTTCTTAACAGCTCTCTTAACAGGCACCTTTTTAATAACTTTCTTTCTTGTAAAAGTCTTCACAGCAGAAGGATTGTCAGTTGACTTCTCTTCTTGACTAGCAGCCTCTGAGTTTGTACTACTAGCAGTAGCCGTCCCTTCCCCATTTTTAGAATCTAATGCATCACCTTGTTCAGCTACATTCTCTAAATTATTATCTTTTTCGACAACCTTCTTTTTTACAACTTTTCTTATTATTTTCTTCTTTCCACTACCAGTCTTCTTGACAGCAGCAACTTCTTCTACCTGTTTCTTTTCTTCAGAATTATTTCCTTCAACTTTCTTCTCTGTTTCTGCGCCACTTTCTAATTCCTCTTTTCCAGAATCCTTTACTTCTCCTTTTGACTTTTCATTGACCTTTGATCCTGACCCAGAGGGTCCAGAAGCTTTCTTTTTTGTTGGTGTTGAATCCTTCTTCACATCTTTGGTTTTCTCAGGTTCTGTCTCTGAGCAGAATCAACTGTCAAAATCTCAAAATTCAACACTTAATAAAAGCAAATAATGCATATATTACCTTTCAAGCCATCCTTCTTTTCTCGAGAGAGCTGTGCAAAACAGATTGAAGAAATAAATTTTAGTTCCAGATTACGACACAACAACAAAAGGTTTATTTTCTTTTTATAGTTGGTTCATTTCTCTTTTTTATCTATTTAACTTTTAGTTGCATGAATAAGAAACTGTATACCTCTCTCTTAAGAGCATGCATACGTTCTCGCTCAGCAACAGCTTTCTTATGGGCAAGCCACTGATCCCTCCAAGCATCTAATGAAGGCAAACAATCTGATAAATCCGGAAGATAGAGAACAGTGACCTCTTTATGGCTGAAAAGCCCATCTTTTCCAACTCGGTCATAATGAATCTGTAAACAACGACATTAGAATTCAATGCTAAAAAAATAACTAATTAAATGATTAACAAGTCAAGATTACCTCAAGGAAAGGATTCCAATGTTGGCAGTTCTTTAAATCCAGTCCTGTCATGTCTTTGGCATGCCTACGCAATCAAAACTGATTATTTGATAATAAGAGAATTTGTAAGAATAATATTTAACATGCAATAACATACCTGATAGCCGTCTGAACAAGACTTGACTTTTCAACTGTAGGATCATTGCCATCAACAGGTTCCCACAAGCCTCCAATTGCAATCAAAGAATTCCCATTCTTAAGACAAGCAAACCTAAGCATATTGCAAAAATGGGGAATTCGGTCCTCATAATCTCTTTCAGATGATAGCTCCTCTAAAGCATTTTGGCTAAGCCCACTCATCAATATTACCTAAATCAATTAAAAAAATCAAATATGGAACAATTTTATCAATCATGAGATAACATATAAAATATGGATCAATATTATCAATCATGAGATAACATATGACAATCACAGTAAACTAAACAAGCAGCAAGAGTTTTTTTAATCCAAACTATGTTAGCCAAGTATTTTATTAATATAATATATTCTTATATTAATATTGTCACAAAAAAATTCACCTTTGCATTCCATCGAGTACTCCCATGCTCTAATTTTAGAGGAGTGTCCACCATTGTTACAGCCAATGCCTCAGTATGCTGACTTTCCGCATCCACTTGAACAAAATCATGCTCAAAACTGTTTTAGCGTACAACAATTGGTTATTGTTTAACTGTAAGTATAACATCCAAACTAATATACCCTCAGTCAACTAATGGAGAGCAACAGGACTTTCTACAGATTAAGACATTGTTTGAACGTATTTAAGTCTTAACAAATGATCCTATTAATGTCAACTGCAATTCACAATGAAGGATGTTATTGCATAAAAAACATTTAAGCTGCTATCTACCTTTATCATCCTACATTCCAACCCTTAATAATTCGGTAGAAAGTCTTAAAAAAAGAACAAAAACTATACCTGACAGGAACATTCAAAGGAATTTTAATATCATCCCTTGACCAATTAACAATCACCTGCAACAATTTAGCATTTAAGTTATTATCAAATAGGGAGAATGATAAGTGACTCATCCAAAAGCATTGTGTACCTTGGAGCATTCTGGAGATATAAACAGCCTAGGATATCGCTTATCAATAGACAGATAACCCCTCTCTACATCTACCAAATTGGATGAGTAAACCTGCACATATTGCACTTAAAAACATCAAATATATTTAAATATATTTATATTTATATGCGAGTAAATCTTGTATGCCAAATTTGAAGCCATTGACAAATTAGTCAAAGACGTGTCACAAAAACTCGATTGACGCATGCCTCGTTAGAGCTCATGTCCTAATCAATCAAAGAGAACCTGGAAGTCAAGATAACTGAGATTAAAGTAGCCAAGCAACAAATTCACCCTAAACGACCTTAGTTCACCAAATTGCTATGAACTAAAAGCCCATAAGGATTCCATGAGCTACAAAAATGAATCAGGGATTCTGATGACAGATGAGCAACAAAAGAATGGCAAAAGGTGTATTGTGATTTGTGAATCAAGAGAATGAATCATCAATGAAGAGATTTGAGTTATAGCAGTGTAACAGAAATGAATTAGGTTCTAATTCAACAGAACAGAAAGATTGAAGCGCACAGGAAAGATCATCACCCACAACCCAAGAAGAAAATGAAGTTGAAAAAGAATGGGGAGCTTATAATCATAGCTCTTATGTGCCTTTTGTTACCTTGCAAACATAATCTCTTCGTTTCTCTTTGACAGGTGTACGACGCCTTCAGGATAACAGAACACAAAGTTAGCATTATTCATGAAGGCTGCAAAACATAACTATAGCAGGCGCAATATTAAGAAGCAAAATCCACCTATGTGGTGATTCTCGCAGATCCTTAGATATTCTTGGTGGGGTCCTTCCACGCCTATCTCTATCTCTATCTCTCTCCTTTTCACGGATACGTTCCCGTTCCCTCTTTCGTTGGCGTTCCCGTTCCCGTTCACGTTCCCTTTCCCGTTCCCTTTCACGTTCCCGTTCTCGTTCCCGTAAAAGCTCCCTACGACGTTCTTCGTCTCTTCGATCAAGTTCCCGAGCACGTGCCATATCATCTGAGTCAAGGGTTGAACTATGAAGACCCTTTCTCGAACCATAGTCCCTGCCAGGTGGCAGGCTAACTCCATAACCAGGATTAGCAGAGCTATTAGCATACACAAGATCATTCGTATCTCTCCGTGGGGCCAGAGAAGGGGCCGCCCCTAATATTGATGGAGCATGTTGTGCACGATGTGACAGACCGGTTATCATTGATAAACTGTTAGGATCAGAATCGATTCTTGAACTATATGGCAAAAGTTCTTGACCCGCGTGACGAACATTAGCTGCCGCCCTTGCTGCTAGATAATCAGCTTGTCTGCCAGAAATGTTTTTTTGCTACTTAGTGGTTTAAAACAAATCAAATTACTAAATTATTTCTTCAAATAGTTCTGTTCTAGAAAGTGAGAAGTCATGTAGATAGAGTAAAGAAGTATGTCATAAGCATCAAATATGTCTCTTGCTCCTCATTCATTGGTAAGGAAATGACTCGAAGAAAATCCATGAACATGGTATAAATTAGAGAACTAGAAGTGGCAAAATGGGCGGGGAGGGCAGGTTGAGTAACGGCTCAAAATGGGTTCATGTCAAAATCGGTAATTTTGTATACGCGTCATAACATGTCTTTTCCAGAAATATCTTTTATTAATATTTAGTGTGTCAAATACAGTTACAAGAACTATACCATTTCACTGATGATCTGATCTGAACTAAAAGAAATTAGTCTGCAAACATCGTATGAGATCCATTACCTAGAACTCCCTTCAATAGAAGCCGCTTGAAGTGTCTGAGCCTGTAGCAATTCTTTCCTGAGTGCTGATGCAGCATCCAGGCGTTCATATATATCCCCCTATTTCAAAAATTATTAGATAGAAAACCAAAGATATCGTAGATAGCAAAAAAAAAGGCTTCCATATTAACAATAGACTTACAAAATTGTTGTACATTTAAAACAGATAGCAGACGTTGCTATGTCAACCCAGTAACATGTGTATGGGTAGATTTTTCACAAACAGGTCAAATTAAATGTATTAACTAAAAGAGAAGCAAGTGAGATGGGTCAAATGAGGCAAACGGATTGGAAGTTGCCCAAAGTCTCTTTTTATTAAACACTGTCCCATTTCTTTATTTCTAGATAATCTTTATATAACAATAATGAAATGAAATAATCAATTATAATAATGAACAAGAAAGTGTTTGTGGGACAAATTGACCCCACCTGATCTGTTTCAACCCCTATCAAAATATGACCCACTTCAACCTGAACCCAATTTGACCCATTACCCAACCCACCTATCTTGCCACCTCTAACAAATTGTGACCACCTATATAAGTAAGAATTATGATTGAAAAAACCTGATGTTGATGATGACCATAAGCAAATGAATCAGCAAACCGAGCAGTTGGCTCGTTTTGTGTATCACGAACAGCATAAAGGTGTCTATCCCCTGGTGAATAATCAGAAAGCTCACCCTTTTTACCATATTTTTGACTAACCACAGAGTAGTCACCAGATGACCCTTGCATGGTTGACCCATAACCGGTTCGACCTTCCAAACCAGATGGTCCAGATCCTTTAGCGCTTGCACCAGGAGTCTGAGGAATTAGAGTTCGCATGGAATTAAGCTTGGTAAATCAGATATTACTTTCTTAAATTAGAAATATAAAAGTCTTCTATCATTTACCATCTGGTAGGAGATGAAAAACAATCCTAAATACAATATCATATGTTAACTGACCTGTAGAGCACTGCTGAGTGCCATTGAACCATAGACAGAGGCGTATTGACCACCATAATGAGCTCCAGCGGATGGATGAGCTGCCAACATGGCTGCATGCCGTGATGACATTGACATCTGAGAGGCCCCCCCGTCAGACCCCAACTTCACCCAAATAAAAGTGAAGTCGGTGAATAAATCAAGTTAGTAGCAACGTTACACATTTCACCATATAAATGAGCATTTCAGCATTGCTGGAAATCTAAGTTCTCTTGATGTCATTCACATCTTCTGGTAATCACATAAATGCCACTCAATTTCTTCTTATAAGAACTCGTGTTATTTTCATAGCTTATATGAAGATTGGGTGAAGGTACTTTTTGGATTTTCCATAAAAATAAGATAATATATCCTTGTACATAATATATCAGTAGTAACCTAATGTTCTTTACATCTCAAATGACGGACTGTCTTTTAGTATTTCAAGCAATGTACTTTTATATTTAAAATGAGGGAGTCTCAAAGTAAATATATAAAGAGATTTTTAGCTTGACTCCTAACAAAACCCAGGGTCTTTTGTACTGTAGTGTCTCTTTTATTTTGAAACTGGCCTTTTGTACCGTAGTGTCTCTTTTATTTTGAAACTGGCTATGCAAAATGATTTTAAGCTAGATTCATTATAAAACTCAAGAGTCAAAGCCTTTTTTACTGTTAAGTGTTTCTTTCATTAAAAGTAAGGATCTAGAAAACATTCAGCTTATCAATAAACAATACATATGGTATTTTCCACAATGCCACTAAGTCATGCCTTTTGACAATTGCAAAACATGTAATATAAAAAAAATTCTGAATTGTCGAGCCAACTTTTTAAACATAATATGCAAATGCAATTAATTAAGAGTGTTAATCTATTTTTTGTTTTTATTTTTTGAACGGAAAAAGTACAACCCTGCTTTGGAGAATAAATGTCAGGCTAGCCTACCCGCAAACCCCCAACCCCCAAAGGAGGAAACCCACCTTGGTTTTAAATTGCGTGATGCGCTCCGATGCGTTTGCGTGATGCAAACGCATCACGTATGCGATGCATTTGTTAATAATAAAAAATACAAAAAATTATATGTACATAAAAAGAATTTTACAAAAAAAAAACATTGGCAGCATGATAGTAGACTTAAAAATGGTTTAAAACGTCAAAAAGAAGTCCGTGGATGCTTAAAAAGTCTCTTGGATGCTTAGAGAAGTCAAAACACAAGCTTAAAATGTTAAAATTTAAGAAAAAACACAGATTGTTCAAGAGAAAAGTCAAATCTAGTTAAAAATTCTTGTTGCATGCATCAAGCGCATCTTGCAATTGGAGCGCAACTTGGAAATTCCAGCACATCATGTAAACGTATTGCAATACCCGTGGTGTTGCGCTGCGAACACCGCATCAGCGATTCAGCGCATTATGCGCGCAAGAAGCGTGCATTTTAAAACCAAGAAACCCACAACTGGGAAAAACCCCAGACTCAACCCATAGCATTTTTGCTCTGGGAGAGACTCGAACCCAAGAGATCATCATTTTTAATTGTCTTGGGTACCTCACCTCAACCACTTGGGGCTGAGAATCATTTTTGGGTGTAAATCTATCTCATACAACATTTTTTCATAATATATGCTTAAATAAATATATAGAAATTCTACATGTACTCAGAAGCTTAATTGATTAATATCTTAGATCAATCAGCAGAGCAATCCTGTCAACCACTTTAGCAAAACACTAGTATAAATTGCCTAATACCTGTTCGGTTGTTTTGTGATCACTATCCTAATAAATCATAAAACTGGTTTTGGTTCTTTTTTTAGTTCCATGTATGATGAGGATTGTAAGATTAGGTCATATAGCAAGCACAACAAAATTTTATTCAGCCACAACTTTAGATATTATTAATATTACTATATTCACTATATTTTGATTATTGTAAGGATCATTATTCATTATTGAGGTTTATGAATCCCCAGTTTTTAGTAACAACTCCTTATCACCTTTAAAGTGAGAACTAGTTATATACTTATATCTATGATTACTTATGTATGCATCAGTTGTGATCACCTAGGCTAATCCTTAATAGTCCAATCAGAAAGTTGAGTTTTTTTCTTTCAATGTGTTTTCATGAGATCCATTGGCTATCATATGTTTGGCGCAACGCACTTTACGATAAGTAATAGTTTATACACATATGTGTGTACACGTGTGTCAAACGGTTATAATTCAAGTATATCTATTCTCTGGCTGTAAGAAAATATTTTCTTTTAAGAGATGCTCATGGTTATCTTTTGTTCTTATTTCAGTTTGATGGCCTAGAAACCAAGTTCTTTTTTTGTGTATTCCTACTCCTTTCTCTTTTTAAAATCTATTCAAAACCAATATACCATACAGATTGTAACACTAATAGCTGCACATGAAAGCAAGGCTTAAGATAGAAATCTTACATTTTGACCATAAGCAGATTGACCAGAGTAGGGCTGTTGCTGCTGCTGCCCGTATGTATTATTGCCTCTCGAAGGAAACATCCTGCACAAACCAAAACCTCGTAAAGAAGAAAAACAAACACAAATTAAACACTTCCGGTTCTAATAACTGTAGCGTCACTTTGTAAGAACAATTCTGGTTACGTTATGGAGCTCTAATTTCACGATTCTCAATCAAAATCGTGTGAATCAGTTTCAAATCACAATCGAATCAATAACCCTAAATTCCATAGTACAAAAGAAGAGTTCGAGAAATATGAAGATATGTAGTGGGAATTACGTTATGCGGTGTTAACACCGGCGACGGTGAAGTGTTTTGCCGGTTGCCGACGAGCGTAATTGAGGGTCGTTGAGATGAGAAAAAGCTGTTTGGTTTCGTTGTGTGTAGTGGTGGTATTTGGGAGAAACTTGGAGCCCTACCCGAGTAATCTTGGCCCGAATAACATTGGGCCTGGATATGCTCTTACATCGTAATATTATTATTTTTAGAATTTTAGAATATAATAAAAATATGGGTCCCTCGGGTTTGAATCATGTAAAATAAATATAGGTTGTGTGTATTTATTTTATAAATTTCAATGTTGTTAGACAGGTATAAGATATATAAACGTAATGTTTATTTTTAGAAGGGAATTACATACATTCCCCTATTCACCCTTAAAATTACGTATTTTTTCAAATACAAGTTTTTAATGTATAAGTACAATGCTATTTAAGCACAGTTTAGAAAAATATGTAATTTTATATATATATATATATATATATATATATATATATATATATATATATTGCCACTATTTTTAAAATTCAGGTTTCAAATGTGTGTTGTTTCTTGTATATGTCTTCACTCAATTATTTATTTTTCTTTTATGGTTTTTTATCATTCTTTCATTTTGAACCACTTATAAATATATAAAAATAAAAAAGAACAAATACTTATGCTAACAGGTCCGTATTAAAATATTATAAGCTATAGCAAAAGATGACAATTTGTCATTGACTTGATAAAGATAAAAAATAAATAAAAAGAGAGAAAGGGAGAGTTGGATTAGACAATAAACTAATACCACCTAGGGAGTCTGGATTAGAGTTTAGAAAAACACAAGACGGAACTTCGTAACAACTGAATTTAAAAGTTCGCTTATCGATTAAAGACTTGGGACATATGAGATTGAAAGGACCATTACCCTTCTATTAAGCAAGTAAAAACCCTCTTAGAGGATGAGTTTCTTACAATTAAAGTAAACTAACACATTCATCCACTGTCGTACCACAAGTATTTGATATGACCTTAAATTAAATCATTCATTAAAGTTCAAAGATTTCAATAAAATCAACAAATTAAAATTCAAAGTAAAAACAAACCTCAAATTCAAACCGATAGAAAGTTTTACTGTTTTAACCCGAACATCAAACAACTTATTAGTTGGTGTCTTTTTGAGTTAGGTTTTTAACAGCAACAAAAGCATTTAGAACAAGTTATTTATCACTAGTACACACCATTTTATTGTTTAATAAATTTCTGTTGAACATAGTTTTATGATCGTTGGTGGAATGGTGACAGTAATGGCATCAAATTCTCATATGATTCGCACTTTTTGCTGAATCCCATAATCACTTCTATATTCTTTCACCACCAATAAATACACAGAGAGAGAAAGTCAAGAACAGAATGTTGTAGTGAGAGATGAACGAAAGCAGCAAAATAATTAACCAAGTGGATACAATTTACCCTTTTTCTTGAGGGTCTCTTTCGTCGTTTGTTGATTTAGGGTTCGATTAAGGTAATTTCAGCTCGATTCGGCGATTCTAAGGTACTTTCTTTCGTGCATTCGATCGATCTGAGCTGGTGTTGATGATATCAATGGAGGTTTTGATTTTTATACTTTTGGGCGTTGTTTCTATCTGACTTGAGAATCTAGGGTTTCAAAATGGGTATTTCTTTTCCTTTTTCCACTTGGGTATTCGAAATTCTTTTCGTTTTGTAGCTCTACGCTACATATCTTCAACATCTGTTTCATAATCATATTCGTTTGCGCATACAAGGATTCAATGGTTGCTTAGTGGTATACAGTATACAGTATACGCTTTTGTAATTAGTTAATTGCGTGATGGATACGGGGTTTCACCATCGGCAAACCTCTGGTCTGAATCAACAAGCGATATCTTTCCAATCTAGCCCTAGGGATAACAAATCTGAGATGATAATGATGGGGGGTTTACATAGAATAAAGAGCACGGGTAGCTTGAATTTCACAGGGAATTCTGGTATTGTAAATGGTAGTTCGTCATTTACAGGAATTGGGAATTCCTGTGATTCTCTTGTTGTTGATTCTGCACCGGAGTTGAAGCATCGAGCTGGCTTGGATGTCGAGTGGACCGTTGAAGAACAGTATAAATTAGAAGAAGCACTTCCCAAGTATGTTTCTTGCTCCAGTTTTTTTGGTTGCTTTATTCCCTAATGTTTTGTACATCAATTACATAGCCATAAACAATATTGTTCTTGATTTATATGCATTTATCTAGATATGCTGATGAACCTGGTATCATAAGATATGTCAAGATTGCAGCCACATTGCGTAATAAGACCGTTCGTGATGTTGCACTGCGGTGTAGGTGGATGGGGGTGAGCTTCTCATCTTTTTAAATGATATCTCTATTTATTTTCATTGATTAAAACACTATACTTTAGTCCCCAACCGTTTTAAGTACATCATCTTTGGTTTTAAAAGTGAGTATGAGGGATGAGGTAATGGAGGCGAAGCCATAGCGCCTAAGGGTATGGAGGCGGCATGTGTTGCCCATGTAGGTTAATATTAGGACAGTTCAGTAAATATTGTCATTTAGAGGATGATTTGTAAAAACAACCAAAATGTATGAAGAGATTTATAAATGTTTACATAATGAAGAAGGTCAATATGTAAAAGAGTTGCAACTTTTGGTTGTACATAGAGCAAAGCCTCACGTCTGTGAAGCTCTCGCCTCCTGCCGCGACTTCGGGACTTAAAAGCCTCGGAGCGTCTCATGCTTTTAAAGCGAAGTGACTACATTTGACCATCCTAACATGATATGCTAAAATGTTTGTAAAAAGTTCCGTGATTTGCATACATTTATGTCTCGTGCTTTTTTTAATACCAAGTGACTACATTAGACCATCTTAACATGACATGCTAAAAGTTTTCTGATCTGCATACATTTATGTCCATTTCATTCGGGTTGTGGAAGTAATACTTGTCGTTTAATTTGACGTCTTGTCTTATTACGAGCTGCACAATTATACTTGGTTATCTGGTGTAATTGCGCTTTATGAACATAATAAGGCTTCTTTCTTTAATCCTTACTAAGATGGATCTTTGGCAGAAAAAACGAAGGAAACAAGAGGAACTGAATTTGTGGAAGAAGATCAAAGATAAGAAGGTATGACTATAACACTCTATCCGAAATAACTGTACTTGAAAGTTATTTATGGTAATAAATTAACAAGAAGTTATAGCCATGTCTAAATGTGTATATTGGGAAACCATGTGTTATCCGGCTCGAATTAGAATAATGGTGCAACCCCGGATTTTCTAGTTTATGTTGCACAACATTAGAAACACACACCGCTTATAGGATAATGAGGGCTTTGATATGGTCAGGTACTCGGTCACACTTACATGAGATGATTTTTGCAAGATCCCAAGATAATAATTATGAACTTGCTTGTAAGAACTAAGGTCTAATGCTCTGTTTACATTGCGTAAAAATACTCTCTTTCGCTCTCCATCCGAGATATATCATCAGTACAATGCTCATCATTCAACATGTCATTTATCCAGGATAAATTGATGGAATTATCCTCACAGCCAAGTGTACGATCGTATTCAACAATTAACGTGGATCCATTTTCAATTTCAACGAATCATCGACCCCGGGGAGATGGTATTCACGCTGAAGGTCAGTGTTTATTCTGACCAATGATTAGGATACTTTCATATGCCAGTAATGAAAATAATCTTGCTAATGTATATGTTGGAGCAGCATTACGAGGCTCGATAAGACGTCTGTTGGAACAGAACAGCCAAGTTCTTGGCCAGATCTCATCTAATATCTGTGCACTAAGGGTAAGTAATTGTTCCAGCGCATCCTGGGTATGGCCGTTGCAACGGCTAGATGACGTGTGTCTTTTGTATGTGTGTGTTTGAGTACTTTCAATTAAAAAATAATGCCTACACAGATTGTGGTTTAGAATTTTGTATGGTTGAATAGTCTTTAGCTGATGCACTACAACATCAATCAACAGCTGCAGGACAATGTTGACCTCTTTAGCCAGATGAAGAACAATATAACCGCCATCTTAAACGAGTACGTGAGATATTCATAAACCAGTATTATAGGTGGCAAAATGGGTGGATGGGTGGCTTGTGTAAGAAGTCACTCAAATCGGGTTTGTGTCAAAACAAGTAAACTTCTAGTAGTCTAATGCTTCAGGGTGACTCAAAATCATTTTTTTGTTTATAAAAACTAGGGTCTTAAGATATTATATATAATTTCTAAATAAACTGATTAGGAAGTGGTATGCATTAGAAATACACTTCAGACGACTTTCCACCGAATCCACCCTGATTCGTTTGTTTTTAACTAAATTTTTAAATTTCACTCTATTGACCCGTTAGATATAAAACATAACCCAAAACTGTTTATAAGAAAATGGGATAATAATATTGGTTTTTTTGGCTAATGGATACGAATTCTATTATCTTGCAGCATGAAATGCTTGCCTGGGCCGCCACTGCATATAGCATTAAACGAGGATCTTGTTAATAACATTATCTCCATTAAACGTCAGGTAACCATATTTTCAAGCTTATATCTTTGCATCTGTAGTGAAAAAGGAGGTTTCATTACCAGAGTTAACAGTTTTCCATTTACCTTTGACGACACATGGTTCTTGGGAGTTATCTATGATATAGATACTGATATCGTTTTTGTTTGACAAACTGACAGACAATGATATTTCCCTCATCAGGCGGGATGAACATGAAACAAGAACCAGGATGCTGGTGAGGGATGGTTTCACCGTTTATAGTTTTCTACAAGTACAGAATTGAATCCGCTTTAAAGTCAACGATCAACAGGTTTTCACCCTCGACTCTACTCATCAAGAAGAAAACTTTATAGGGACTCTTGGGTCTTTTTCCTATGATACTGTATTGATTGCCTATTTGAATCCAAACCCACAATAAGAAAGTTTGTAGAACATTTTCAAAAAGCTAAGAATGTTTAGCTTGCTGCTTAAATCAAGATCAGCCATTGAAGAACCATGTTTCTACTGTATCTGAGTGATAATTAGCAAGGGGAATCCAACATCTTCATTGGTCAATTTCATTTTCAATTTTCAAATACAAGTCTAATTGGTCAGTTGGGGTTTAATACCATTTATTAGAATACACAAACTATCCCATATTTGACACCTCTACCATTAAAATTTAATGTTTGTGACCTTGTACCCACAATAAGGTAGATCTTGAACAGTAATCATATGCTTAGTTGGTCATCTCTTGGCAAGCTTTGAACAGTATCAGACCATCTTCCAGGTGAATGATCACTGCTGTTAGACGACACATGAGCCGGTTCCATTCTCGTTTCTTTAATCATCCTCAACACCTCCCTCATCACTGGCCGGTTCTGTGGCACCACCGAGACACAAGCCACTGCAATGTTCAAAAGAGTTGCAAGTTTCTCAGAAGACACTGGTTCATCACTGGACTCGGTTTCTTTTTGTCTTATGGACTTGACCCATGTAGGGAGGTCTGAGCCATGTTCTGAAACTATGTCTTGGGATGGAGCCTTGCCGGTTAGGAGCTCCAACAGGAGAACACCGAAGCTGTAGACATCGGCTTGCTGGGAGAGCGGGTTTTGGAAGTCGCGACATTCTGGGGCACGGTAGAAGCAGGAAACAGGGCTTGATTCCTCGATAGAGTTCGGGTTTTTGAATGCAATGAGGCCGTAGTCGGTGAAGCAAGATTCGAAGTCGGAGCCCAGGAGCACGTTGGATGATTTTATGTTGCCGTGGCTCAGGCCGGTGGTTTGGTGGATGTGGAGGAGTCCGGTGGCCAAATCCTCGGCGATTTTGAGGCAAGAAGTCCAGTGAAGAGGTTTACCACCAGATGATGTTTTGGATCCTGCAAGCAAACACAAAAAGTAGTTGATATACAATAAAAATGGTTGATCGTTAATATAGAATACTTTATATATTTTAGTAAAAAGGTTGAGATGTTAACTAATTTATTGACGACAGTTTTAAATTTATAACCACATAAATTTCACGTGCATAATCATGACATACGTGACATTTTGATTGTGTTTTTCTTTTATTCACCTATAGAAAAAAAATGAAATTTTGTCTGTGCTTATTAAATTTTGGTTAGTATCTACCTTTTAGATTCATTTATTCCTTAAAATATACTTTTTCATGTCCCATATTAATAGATACGACTGTTAAAAAAATAATAGATACACAAATCGGACTTGGGATCATAAAGTCTTTTATCTTGAGTCTCCAATATTTGCAATATTCTTGCCTCCCCTGCCCTCTACGCCTGCTGCCCCGTTGATCGGCTCCATCTTTCCTCCTCTCCTTTTCATGAGCCTCACTTCTCAGGCTGTCGCTCTTTTCCTCTTGTAAAACCTGCCATTTGGAGCCTGTGGAAAAGGAATGTACCTCCATCTTCATTGCAACCTTTTTAAACTGTCTTATCAGGTTATATAAGGACGCCTAAGGGTCTGCATTGGAGATGGTCTGATGGCATCTCAAACAAAAAAGAATGCCGAGGGACTGACAATTGAGTTCGCACAACACAATGTCACAGCACATTATTGATTCTCTTTCCTTCTCGTTACACTTCTTTGATTTTTCATAACGTAAAACAAATTTCATACTATAAGATCCATTTATGTTTAAAACCAAAGAGAAAGTAAGCCATGGCGCTATCACTTGGGCCTCTCTTAACTGAACAAGCAAGCAGCACAAGTCAACCTTTTCATATTTGTTAGATCTATTAGGACATTACCTTCAAGAAGAATTAGCTGCCTATATAGAGAGTAAAAAGTATTTTTGCAGGAAGAAGACAAGTAAATGATTAAGAAAAGGCATGGGTTCTCATTTTCCAACTAAGTTATGAAAAAATATGATTATTAGCTTTCAGTCTTTCATCCTTTCTCAACTTCAAAAGCTACAAAAGATCTTCAAAAAACTTGATACTTTTTAGACGATCCTAAAAAAGAAGTATAGCAACTGAAATCGATTCTCCAACAAAGAAAAGGGTTCATTAGAAGTCGAAACACAAACGAATTGTCATGCAAGTCACGCGTTGCTCGTGTGAAATTGTTGGTCACACAACTCTTCACCCATCACTTTTTATGATTTTCTTTACATTATAAGAAACGATAATAAAAATTATCCATCTATTTTGATACGAAAAAATAAAGCAAAAAACCAAAATCAACTGCGAAAATAAACGCATACCGTGAATAAGAGAAAAGAGGCTGCCATTGGGGAAATAATCATACACCACAACCGTTCTTCTCTCGCCATCAAATACGCCCGTAACGGCACCAAATTCTTATGCCTCAACCTCCCGATCACCTCCACGTGTCTACAAAACTCCTCCAGATCCGGCCACGTGGCGTCTTTCATCCGTTTCACCGTCACTATAAACCCCGTCTCCATCACCGCCTTATACGTACTCCCCACCGTACCCCTTCCTAACGTCTCCGCCGACGCCTTCAGCAGATCCTCCAGCCGGTAGTTCATCTCCGCCGCCCCTCTGCCGCCGCAGAACACCAGTGTCCCCACCTCACCACCACCATCACCACCATCGCCACCAGTTACTGCATCTTCTACCCCTTTACCGCCGGCGAACCCTGTGTTCATCTTCTTCTTCTTCTTCTTATTATTATTAGTATTACCTTTTCTCAAGATTAACATTAGCAATGTGATTACGAGACATAGTAATGATACCCCACCAACGATAAACGCGATTATTGTGATAATCGGAGTTACACGGTGGTGTTTTCCGGTGGTGGTAGAACGATTGAACGGAGAAGGAGCAAACCCAAACCCACATGGAATGTTAAACGAATCGCTGCATAGATCGATGTTACCGGAGAATGACGTTGAGTTGAATCTTAACAAAGTTCCGGTGGTGGGAATTTCGCCGGAGAGTTGATTGTTGGAAAGATTTAGGTATCTCAGGTGAGTTTGGTTGAAAGGTGGGATTTTTCCGGTGAAATTGTTGGAATCTATGTATAGAACATGTAGTCTCTGTAAGTGGAGGATTGATGTTGGAATCTGGCCGGAGAGAGTGTTGCCGGAGAGAACGATGGTTTTGAGGCGGTGGAGGGTGGTGATGGACGCCGGAAAGTCGCCAGAGAAGTTGTTGTGGGAAAGATAGAGTGATTTGAGGTTGGTTAAGTGGGAAAGATTGGGGATTGGGCCTGAGATTGAGTTTTGTTTGAAGCTTAAAACACGAATTTGATCCAGTTGGTTTATGGTTGTTGAATCCAATGTGCCACTCAAGTTCATGTTTTCAAGAACAAGTTTTGATACTCTGTTTTTCAAGCATGATTTGACGCCTTCCCATTTGCAGAAATCAGCTCCTTTCCATTGCAAAACGTTTGATCGATCGATTGATGATTTCAAGCTCAGAAGTGCTTCTTTATCACCACTGAACACATGTTGAAAACACAAACAAAATAGAGTAAAGAAAACAGCTCTGTAGTTCATCATTTCATATGCAAAATCTTTAACAAAAGATGAAAAAAATTCGACTTTTTAATGAATTAGGAGGAGATTTCACATGGGTTTTCCGTTAATGAAGTTTTGAATAACTGAGCTCATGATTGACTGAATATCCATGGAGAACTGGAGATTTGCAACCTTGAGATCAGCAACAAAGATTTGCTATCAAATCAAGTGTTGTTATCAACAGATTTTGGAGTTTGAGTGATGAAAGATTGAAAGAAACATCTTTTAACCTTTGAAACAAGAAGAAAACATGGAAGGAAGAAGTTAATAATCAAGATTCAGATGAGACCAACTGGCATTATTGGTGAAATTGCAGCCTTGAGTCAGAAGGATGATGCAGACTGCAGACAAATGGTTAAAGAAACTTAGTGTGTGACTGTGTGTGTGTTTGTGTTGCTGTTGAAGTTGTTGGTTAGTAGAGTCACGGACAAATGGTCAAGTGAGTGTACACGTGATTTTCCAGGGGGTTAACCCCACTTCTTCTTTCTTGATGTCAGTAGGAGCTTTAATTAATGGAAGGTTAAATCTTGGGGTAACCAATATTAGTAATCTAACAGTTTATCTGGGAGAGATGAAAGCATGGGATCCTATGCAAATGCTCACCAATCAGTAACTTGAACACATGAAATAAATGTAACACATATGTTATTGCCATTTGTTGTCCCCTTATGTTAAGGTTATAACTTATTAACTTTGGTTAAAGAAGTAAACTTTGTTGAAGTCATTACTGTCATATAATTGTAACCATGTCAAACAGTAAATGACACCAGATAGCTTATTTGAACTAGTAGCAGCATACTCAAGTACTTAGGGTGCGAGGGTGGCAGGGGTGGAGGCGGTAATAGACAGGGATGGTGGTGGAGGTGACAGATGCAACAATGAGTGTCTATGGATCAAGATTCTATTGGTTAAATTCTTTTACGGTTCACAATTTAAAAAAAGTGTTAAATTCTTTTACATGAAGGAATTTGAATGAACAAACAAATTCCTATTCACTTTTCAACCTAATATTTGAGAACACATTTCATATCAACAAAATCTAATAACCAAATACATTAAGAAAATGAAATTAAGATTCTAATTCCATTGAACTCTGCAACTAAACGCCTCTAAACCGATTAAAACTTTTTAATTGACGAATGTAAGGACTGGTACCAGGACAAAACTTTAAATATATCGTGTAATTGACTCAAAATATAATGTTAGTGTTAATGATTCTAATATAAGTAAATTAGAGTGTGTGTCATCATGTTATATGATATATAGCATCTATATGTATATTTGGTCTTATAGACAAATTTTATGGTCACAAGGTTGGTGAAATATCAAGGGCATGACTACTTTTAAACAAGCAAAACAAATGACTTGCCTGTCATCGTCTTGAACATTAACCCAAAAAACAAAGAAGCCAAATTGAACCAAATGGACATCATTAATGTTTGTGACTTGCATCCAATGCATTTTATGTTGTATCTAGTGGTCATTTGTTCGAATGGAAAATATATTTTTAACAAAGTATACTCGTTTTAAATTTACACAAGTTGACATAAGTAACAGAACAACATGAAGAAAATAAATTAAAAACCCGTACTACAAACTTCTGCATGCGTGAGGTTCAAGAAGACGTCGGACCAACTTGAGTATGATGTACAAATAACATACAATCAACATCATAAAAAGACAAGGCTACTAAATAAATAATCACTTGGTGAAGTAAACTAATACATCTGTTAATTAATTGAACTAGGAATAAACAAAATGTTAAAAGAACTAAACAATTAAAAATAGTAGATAAATAAACTACAAGAGACCTGAACCCATGTGAAGCCTACCAAAACGATATTATTTTACTTAACCAAAATAGCCATTGATGTTTTTTTACCAAGATCTATTATGAAATCAGTATTTTTATCGATTTACTGGTTGGACCATTTTAAAACTCGAATTGCTCCTTAGATGAACTAAAAATAATACGCATACGTGTTATAACTAATTTGAAATGTAAAACCATTTTATTTTTTACGTGGATTTACACAGGTTAATAAAAATGAACCTAGAATAAACAAATGTAAAGCTTATACAGCATATTCCTAGTTTGACTAGTCTCATCTAGTTCTAATGACATTTGATAGCCACATATCATTTATTTTTTCGTAAGTTTGTCAACAATCTAAATCAGTACCAAAGTTTTAACATCAGGAACCATGGCTGATGTTCTTGCTTCTTTGCAATTAATAAACAAACTTTATGACATTTAATCTTTCATGTCGTGAAATAGAACCACAAGAGAATGATGGATGAATCTTTCGATGGTTATAAAATAGAACTACAAGAGAATGATGGATGAATCTTTCGATGGTCTTATGAACCGCCTTAGAGACTTGATGACAGGGTATGAAAACCAGCAAGTGCTTGTTGTCCCGAAAGAAATTGAAAGAGTGGTGTCTAGCGACTTTGGACTCATTGGTTTTAAGAAAGCTGATTTGGCCAAGGTTTAGTATGGATAATCTGCTCATGAATTCCATAAAACGGTTAATCGCAAGTTAAAACATGCTGCATCCATGACTACATGATTTTTGCTTGAGAAAGATTGTGGAAAAGTGATGCGGTTTTTTATTTTGTTTAAACATATCAACCCGAACACAACCTAATTAGTTTCACATCATACCCCTTGTTTTTACATCTTATTTAATCTGTGTGTTTATCTCATTCTTGTGAAAAAAATGAAGCGGTTTTTAATTTCCGATTAAACATAATCCGAGTAAACTATATATTTAATTCACATCTTTGAATATATGATATGCTAAGATCATTATACAAATTTGACTGTACAGGTGACAGTCTTTAAATTTTCGCTAGCCTTTTTATAATTTTATTCTAATGAACCATTAAATACTTATTAATTAACAGCATTGATAGCTTGATTCACCATTATAAGCTTCTAGTATTTAAGCATTTACATGGCAGACAATTTTATGTAAAAGTAGTGCATAAGTTTATGGTGGATACCGCACACCTCATGATCATAATGTGAGGGCCCTCGCTTGTGAAAAATTAGCCAGCTCTTTCAAATTAGTAGTGGAAAACCTTCCATTTACTTTCAAGAAACAGTTTCCTTCCTCCTCTTGCTCTTTCTGAATATCTTTTGCTGAGTTATATGCAGAAGCGCCGCATCCTCTTACCTCAATCACTTCCAGTGTCAAAATCTTACCAAGACCAAGTGGAATAGAACTGAGTTTTACACAACGACGAACCACTAAACGTTGTAGTCTAGGAAAGTTATATCGCGAGCAAATCCATTGCCTTATGCCTAGATTATGCAATTTCAAGACCTTGAGTTGCCCAAATTCTGCATCCCCTGTCTCCCACTTCTCTCCAATACATGCGTTAAATTTTAATTTTAGAACCTCAAGGCTAGGTAGCAAGGAGAATGTCCACATCTCTTCCCAATCCATGCCAGTATTTGACAACGTTAGTTTCTTAAGCGTTTCAGGAAACATAACAGGGTTGCAGGATCTCGTTGCTTCATGGTAAGTAAATGTATTAAACAGCTCTAATTTTTCAAGGTGCTCCAGAGAGCCTAAGTTTGGAAATTCAAGATCACCTAGCGTTGATATTAAGGTTCCACAAAATCCTAGCTCCCTAAGATTGGGAGTCCTTGAAAGTATATTCTGAAAAGATTGAGGGCTTACTCGGGATAATGTTTGTAGGCTAGCCATCACACTAGGACAACTATCATTTTGTGTCACTTGTAATTGATGAAGATCCTCTAAAAGATTTTCTCCTGATTTTAAATATAGGTGTCGAAGATTCACCATATTCCATATTGTATTTGGAAGAAGAACATTCTTCCTTGATGAGATTATTAGCATTAGTAGGTTAACAAGGTTTGATATTGAGGCAAGAGGACTTCCGTCATGCGCTTTAACGGCCAAGTATCTTAGATTAACCAGCTGCACTGCATCAGAAGGAAATGAGGAGATGGTGATAGACCCTGCATCCAGAATCCTAAGAAATTTGTATGTATCAATGATTATTGTTCCGCCCTCTTGAAGAACTTTTCCTAGCTCAAATGGAGAGCAAATCATAGACGAGACCATCCCATACCTGCAAAAAATATGACCATGATTTCTTTATTTAGGAAGTCTATCAAGAAATTAAGAAACATGTTCATACTTAGAATTGTTTGAAAGAAAATCCTCTTCCTCGGCTTTTCTCAAGCAAAAATTGGGCAACAAGTCATGAATGCAGCATGTTTTAACTTGGCCATCGCTTTTTGTTGTTGGAGTCATCACCAGGCTTCTCTTGATCAAATCCATCAAGAAATCCTCCGCAACATCCTCCAAAATTCTGCTTCCAGTTTCATGTATGAACCCATGAGCAATCCACAGCCAAATCAGCTTTGTCACGGAGACTTCATAGTCCTCAGGGAATGCTCCAAAATAAAGAAAACATGGTCTTAAGTGAGGAGGCAAATGGTTGTAACTTAAAGCCAGTGAATCCATGTATCGACTTGGATCACTAACGATAAAAGAACGTAGATTTGCAGAAATTCCCCTCCACCAGGTTTACTGAAAAATTATTTTTCAGTAAACCAGCAGCTATGACAATTGCAAGAGGCAAACCTTCACATTTTTTACTTATCTCATATCCTAATGATTCTAACCGACCGGGGCATATTCCGGTCCTAAATACCTTCTTGAGAAATATATCCCAACTTTCACCGTCAGTACGAAGGCGCAAAACATGGACAGGTCTTGCTGCTTGTACATGTGAATTCACCTCTACGTCACGACTAGTAAATATAACCCGGCTTCCAGTTTTGTCATCTGGAAAATACATTTTGAGATCATTCCAGGCCTTACATTCCCATATATCATCCAAGACTAGCAAATATTTACGACCCTTTAATAGTCTGTACAGCTTTTCCCCCAATTGTTCATCGCTCATATCATAAATCTTATCATTATAATTATCATCGATGAAAGAGCATAATATTCCGAGTAACAAGTCCTGCTTGAGATATACTTGAGAAACGCAAGTCCATACTCGAAAGTCAAACATATACTCGATCAGTGGATGGCTATATAGTTTTCTAGCCAGAGTCGTCTTACCAAGCCCAGCCATTCCTGCAATTGAGATAATCTGCAACTACTTTGGAAAAGTTCCAGTAAGCTGATCAAGTAGTGTTTCTACTTCCTCATCAAAACCCACAAAATCATCATCTCTGGGTACATTTGAGTTATACCTGATGCTACAGAGTTGTTCACAAATAACTATCATCTTATCCATTATTTTTTCTTCACGCTTATACCAAGATCCGCTAACCCCCGTTTCTTCCATATCCAAATCTTCATACCCTAGCATCTTATCCATCACAGGTTCTTCATGCCTATCCCAAGCTTCACTAGCCACCACACGTTCCATTTCCCTTAAAAACACCTGCACCTGCTCACTTTCATACCCTGTCATCATGTCTCTAAGGTGATTCATGAGACCATTAAAAGATTCAGCTATCACTCTCTTTGAATCCAGTGCTTCTTTGCCAGACGAATGGTCGTATCGCATAAGGTTGCGACGCAGTTTCTTTAAGCAAAGACCAAGAGCATCAACCATGCTTCTCTCTGATGTGACAAGTATATCTTGCTCAGTGGAAAATGTCAACAGTAGCTTAAAACTTGAATTTGGCAGTGAAAGCCCTCTTTCTCCAAACCTGTAATGAAAAACAAATCAACACTAAACCCTAATCACTAAATTGCAGACATGGATACATTTTATATGCAGTTTTTTTGGAGATATTTTTAATCGACTACACAGTTTGTAGAAAATTCATGTTTGCTTCTCTTGAAAGCTAACTTTTGCAACATGTTTGATCAGAGTCAAAAACTCACCTCAATCACATGCAGAGTACAATTGTCTTACTATTATCAAAATGTTTGAAACGGATGACAAAAATATACCTCAATCAGATCGCTTAAATCGTAACATTTGCAATGTTTGATCGGAGTCAAAAACTCACCTCAAATTATGATGATCGGCCAAAGGAAGAAGCCACTTTTCAGAACTCAAGTCAATGAAGACGAACCACATATGACTCTCACACTCTGTGTTGTTGAAAAAAAACTTATACTGATACTGATGCCTCATATATATCAAAAGGGTTCAGTCATCGCTTTGGCTGCGATTGGGTTTTCCTTTAAAAAATTTCAAACCGGTTTAAGACTTTTCAAACTATACTGAGCAGCTTATTCTCACTAAAATTGATCAAAATATTATGTTATTTTGATTTGATTTCAAACTACACGTAATATACTCTTGAAATCATGACATCTACATTTTATATGATTTGAACATATAATTTTTTCTATTAAAAAACTAGATAAATATATAAACATATTAAAATTAAAAAAGATACAGGTTCTCACAGCTTCCTTAAAACATTTTCGGATCACATGGTATATGATCGTCTATTGAAGTCTTAAAATGGAACCTAGAAGCTTACAACTTGATTGCCCCTTTTAGGTTTTGTAGAATAAGTCGTGGGGAAAATATTAGTTAAATAAGTTAAGGGTTTAAACTTAATGATGGACAAATATGTGAATTTAATGGTAGGAATTATGGGATGTGCGTTTCTCATCCTAAAATAAAAACAATAGTAAATTAATTTTAACCGATCAAATCTTCTTCCTAGTGGATGATATTATATTTAATTTTAAAATATATAATTGTTGAAGTTGAAGGTTTGATTATATCTCTTTTCTAACTTTCTAATATTATTATCGAGAGATTAATCATTTCGAATGGGTCTTAATAACTCAAGATGCAAAGTTGAGTCATAGACAGGATGTGGTAATCTAAGTTTGTCATTGTCGCTAGACGTTTGACTCAACCACCGGACGCCTCACCCTGCCATCATGGGCCCGTTTTGTGGATCAAGAGATCTTAATGGAACACAAGCATATGACAGAGTCAGAGATAGAGTAGTGAGAGAAATGAGCAATTGACATATTTTGTCAATGCTTTTAACGGATGCTTTTTTTTATCGATGCATCTAGTTGAGACATAGAAAACGAAAATGAGGCTTAGACAAAATGTGAATGACATAAGTTTTTTTATATTACATTTAATTATTTTTTTAACAAAAGAATAAGATAGTAATCTCATATAAATTTAACATACGAATTAATGTCAGATGTGCTAATAATCAATACATAAAGATTTTTTTTTGAACGGATGCACATATCCGTCTAATTTACATCTAAATTTATTTCACAATTCATGACGGGACACGACCACACGATCATTAAGAAAAAAAACACTATCCTATGAACACTAAGAAAAAAGACACTGTTTACACTTTACGATACCATCAGACTAAAATGTGTTTTTTGGTATTACGGAAAGACGATCCAAAAAACTCTATATATCTTGAATTGAGAGCAAAATATGTATTTGACCATGGATCCGACCACACCACCTAACCCATGAACCCATGGCCCGCAACTACGCCACGACGAAGGCAAACACACCGGGTCAGGGTCTGGTTCTCATGCACCCTCTTGGCTAAAAGCCTGTAGGGTCTGGTTCTTGAATCACCCTTCAGGGCTTCACCGCTTTCTCTCTCGATTCAAGCCTCTTTAGCGGCTCACTTCCTTCGTCTACAAACCCCTATTTACAGACTGAACATTATGCCACATCAATTCATGTTTCACATACCACACCCATATCGTCATCATCATCATCCCTGTTGAGCCGCCTCACAAACCCTAGATCCAACGATCGATAATCGTCTAGGTTTTGCAGGTTTCTCGTTCTAACCCCAACAATGGTGGGCGGTGCTACCAATCAACAGCCACAAGATTCTCAATTGGCTCCGCCTCCGGCAGCGGCGACGGAGGAAGAGGAGTTTTTGAAAAGGAACACCGATTGTGTGTACTTTCTTGCATCTCCTCTGACCTGCAAAAAGGTAATCTTTTCTGTGAGAAAAATTGTGGGGTTTTCTTGTTCTTTGTGGTGTTATTAGATCTTTGATTAGTATAGGTTGTTTGGTGTTAGTGGTTCTATGATGAATTGGATCTTGTTTAAAGAGTCTTTGAAGGTGCCATATTGAAGTTGTGAAGATAAAGATTTGAATTTGTGTACTTCTGGTTATGATTTTGTTTCTTCTGTGTTAAAGATAAATTAGAGTTTAATTAATGCTTTTAGATTGTTGGTCCAGAGCGTTGTGATTGTAGCAGTTTATTTGATTACGGATTGCACTAATCAGTTGTTGTCAGTTTTGATGTCAATGTGGAGGTTTTGGGATGGAGTATGCAACTGATAGTATATGGAGTTTTAAACTTGATGAGCTAATCTTTAATTGCAAAAGCACAATTTGAATTAGGGTTTCACATGGTTTTTATGTTTATGTTGCTCTGCGGAAGGATGCCAGTCTATAACGTCTTTGTTTTTGGTTTTGAGAGACTTTATACCTTTTACTTATTATAAATCAATGATTGCTTTAAGAGTATAAGTAAATGATTATGACTCACAAGCTTTAAAGCTTCAAATCGTTCTTAGCAGCATGTGACAATTATTTGACTGATTTGTTGTATTGGTCTTGTATTGTCTCATGGTTCTGAGCAAAAGCATTATTTGATTATTGTTGCACAAGCAATAAAGCACGTGTTTTGAGCAGCACGTGACCGTTTGAATTGGTTATTGACTCATTGGAAATTAAGTTAGCTTTTGCATGGCTACAAGAATGAATCTACAATCAGAATGTGTTATATATATGTTGGCCAAATTAAGAAGAAGCACACGTTTCTGATTCTAGTTCATTTGCCTTTTTAAATAGTTAAAGATTGCAAAAGTGACGCCTGTAAAGAAACCTTGACCGATAATTTAAAGTTTTAGGGATCCACTGATGCACATTTATATATGTTGTTTTTAGCTATCAGCATTTAGTACGTTATTGTGTGATCTGAATAAACTCTGCCTTTGTTACCATCTTTTAACAGGGAAGTGAGTGTGAGTATCGCCATAGTGACATTGCACGGGTCAACCCTAGGGATTGCTGGTACTGGCTAAATGGAAATTGTTTAAATCCAAAATGTGCTTTCCGTCATCCTGTAAGTCTCCTTATTAGGCTAATTTTTTTTCTATTTAAAATTGATCTGAACCTTTAAACTTTTATAGTTATATTCAGTTACAGGAGTTAGTTCATAACTGGTTATTAACTTTTTTTTTTCAGCCTCTCGATGGACTACTTGGAGCCGAAGTTCCCACTCCTGTGGGACCTGCTGTACCTCAGGCTCCAGTAAAACAAGGTGTTGCATGCATATTCTTTCAGAAAGGTTTCTGTTTGAAAGGACATTTATGCCCTTTTTGGCACGGAGGACCAAACATAATCAATAATATAGCCATCCAACCTGTGCATAATACTGTTACCAAGCCTTCTAACATGGCTTCTGCGGGCCCGGAGAAATCCGTTCAAGAAAAAAAGTTCACTCAACGGGAAAATGCCCAAAAGCCCACCAAGTTTCCACCTCATGGGAAACAAGTTCCTAGAGTGCAACCCAGAAACGGTAATTCTGGTGGTGGTGTGCTTTTGGAGAAAAAGGTAGAGCCGCCACCTGAGGACCCTCCTAGGTACAAAACAGCCAATGTTGTCCCGACACCTGTCATGAGTGAATTACCGACCGGCAGGTCTAGCCGTGGTGTTTACGAGACTAATCATTTTTCAGATAACGAGGGTATAAATGGAAAGGATGGTGATGAATATTCAAGAGAGCCTACCCCTGGTTTTGATGTTCTTGTGGACAATGAGCTTGGAGATTCTGAATATTATCCTAATGAGGAGCAGTTTGGAAGATCTACAGGTCATGATTTTGATATGGGTCGGTCTGTTGACTATGATGTTGACCACGATATGTATCACGATCAACGTGATTTTGACGGCTATAATAAGGAAGGGTACGCATGGGACAACCGCAGAGAAAATTCTAACTTTGGAAGAAAGCGTTATCCTAGAGATGAAGGCCTGGATCAGTTTGAGCAGACAGACTTACGCCACCGATTATCAAAGCAAAGGCGGGGTAATAATGTTGGCGGTTTAAGGTCAGTCATCAGCCGTGAACATTCCCGTGACAACCGTACTGACAGGATGGCAAGGAGGGATGTCCACAACCGCCACGGTCATGACCGCCACTTGGATTCTGGTCCCCTTAGTAGCCGGCTTCGAGGAAGAATAAAGATTCCAGAAAGGTCAACATCACCTGCCTATGAAAATGGCTCAAGGGCAGAAAGGGAAATTGACATGGGAAGGCAACAACGGTCTAGGTACTCACCAGGTAGCAGGTTTAGAGACAGAATAAAGGGCATATCAGATGATTTCAACGACCTAAGAGATTACAGGGGTTATCGTGATAGCGATAGTGAATTTACTCTGGGAAGAGGAAATACCCAAGAGCTGAAAGTCAACAATCAGAAGACAAACTATCATTTGAAGGGCCAAAGCCTCTTAGTGAGATTCTGAAGCGGAAACGAGGTTCCGTTATTTCTTCTGTGAATAATGAAGATAACAACTCCAAGGAAAATGATGAAAATAATCATAAGGAAATAAAAGAAACAGCATCTGGGAACACTTTTAATGCAGACAATGGAAAGTCAACAGACAGTCAAGCTTCTTTGAATCGTGAAGCGCGTGATGTAGAGAATAAAGCGGCGGGATCCGTTGACGAGGATGCAATGCTGGACCAGGAGCTCGAAGCTTATGATCACAGGGATGGAGACTATGATTATGAACAGATTGATGGGGAAGACTACAACTTAGAAGAAGGTGAAGAATACTTGGAGGAAGGAGATGAGATTGGAAAGAAAGAGAGTGAAGTGTACGCTTAGATCCAAAACTTATGAGCTTTTTTTTCGATGTTGGTGTTCTGATTTAAAGCAAACTTTCTGATTGTAGTTTTTGTAGTAGTAGTTATGAGATCAATTTTAAAAACCTTTTTTTCCTGAGGTTTTTTTAGCTTGTATCTAATTTTGAATGGAGAAGTTCCTTTAGCTCCTGGATTTCAAGATTGGTATATTATTTAGAAATTTGAACTTAAATACTACTTTTCAATCTTGAACTCAATAAAGCTCATGTATAGTAATGTTAATTTTACATTTGTTGGCATACAGGGTCATCTTCATAAGACTGAGCAAAACTTTAAGTGACCATATACAACATAACAACAATAAACAACTAAAGTTAAATTAAAAACGAAAGATATTCTATACTCCAAGTGTTATGTTGTCTTGTATTGTATCTGTTGAACTGTACTATATTGTATTCTATCAGTATCATTCATTGTTTTTGGTCAATGATCCACTCATGAACATAACTCCAACAAAAGCATAAAACTTGACGAAAGAATAGAGGATAGGGAGCCATAAAAGACATTGCATCAAAGTAACATGGATCATTAGTCTGTCAAAAGCTTTAGTGATAAAAGATTATATACAAAAGCATCTTACAAAACTATGATTCTCAAACTCAAAAGACATGATCTTCCATTTGTAAAACAACCAATGAAAATCAAAATCTGCCACCTATGAGATCATGTATCCATAAGATTCATCACATCATTTCTTTTTACCTTTGCCCTTTCTGTTCTTCTTTCCCTTGTTATTTCCCTTCTCTTTCTTGTTTTTTGCATCCTGAGTGTTACCACCACCTCTTTGGTTTTCTGCCACCATTGAATCATCACCTGTACCTTTGACATGATTTTTCTCCTTACTTGTTTGATCAACTTCAGTTGTGTTGCTGCTATCTGACGCTACAACAGCTAGGCCAATCTTCGGTTCCTGACTCATGACAGAACAGTTCAAGAAATCATCTATCTTTGGCTTAATACTTTGCAGCCTTTCCACAACTCCTTGCACATTCTTCATGAAAACTGAATGCTCCACATCTTTTTGACTGAAAAAGATCAGAAAATTGAAAAGGTTTGAGAATTCCTTGATTTCGATTCAATATTAACATAGCTTATATAATACAGACTTGTAACTAACTTATCATCTAAACATGGGATGGATAACTACAAATAATCGACTAATCTATTCAAATTACAAATTACAGATAACTACAAAGTATACTAGATAATGGTTATCTAATAAAAATATCAAAAAGATCTTAGGATAATCTCTATATGTATGTAAATTATGTATATAAGCACGTCAAATCAGCAAAAGAATGGGGTACCATAATACCAGTGTCAAAGTACATTGGTTTAAACAATAAAAGTACAATTTGAAATTCACAATATTTGAGTCTAACCTTGTGCCAAATGCAGAAGAAAGCAGTTTGAGGTCATCACTTGCAAGATTCGCTTCACGTACAACTGTTGCATCTTTGCCAGCACAGAACTGTTTATCCGCAAGGGCGGTAGCCAATGTGACTATATTTTTATCCAATTCATTCTGAAAAAGAAAAACGAAAAAAAAGGCGTCAAGCTTATATCAATGATAATAAACCAATCAAAATTATCCATTACAACAATGATATATTACCTTTATCATAGCTGTAGTTGATAACGTGTTCAGTTCCAGTCCCTTCATCCCCTTTATAGCTTCTGAAATATCTTGAAGAACTTTCCAATTCATTTGCAGCTTCAAAGGATTGACATTCAGATTTTGATCTGGTAATGTGTTTGAAGATGGTGCCTCAACAATTTTGCAAGTATCATCATCGTTTGAAGGTTTTTGAACACAAAAAACAGTTTTTTGTGGGAACAATGCACCCATTATCTCCTCTTTAGACTTCCTAAGATCCACAAATATAGCACAAGGAGCTTGAATTCTTGAACTCGCATTTACTGAGGACACAATCAGAAGAGAATCATCTACGCTCATAAATGCTTCTGCGACTGCTTCTGGATTCAAGTTCAAGTAACGACCCTTTCTTCTTTTCAAAAGGTCATTCACAAACTTCTTTGGAAGTAAATAAGCGATATTATTTTTTCCAGACAGCAAGTCAAGTAGTACTTGAGAACAATCAGAAACTTTCAAAGAAATTAAACACAGCAGCATGACCAACTTCAGTGATAACAGCGGACGGTAATAAGAATAATTGATATTCGAACTTTTAATCCATGATGTAGTATCATTTTGTTTGTAGAGAATATGTAGAATCATTCCAACAATAAACTGTATCACATGATCTGGAATAATTTCTTTGTGTGCCATATAAGTTGAAGTAGAAGAGTGAATATGCGAAAGCCATCCAACAAAAGAAGATTTTGCAGTATAAAATATCCGTGTTGAGAAAGATGCCATAAAAAGAAGACTTTCCAAAAGATACACAAAACTGTGAGGTGATATGTAGCCGGCACGTCTCCAATTGGCACTAAAAGTATCTTCCAAAGCATTCTGCAATGCTTGAGCAACGTACGCATCTTTAAAGCTTCCATTCATAAATATCTCAAAAACCGACTTCCATGCGGGATTCCATTGAATCCGAGCAAGTATATGCTCGTAAAGTGCTACGGGTTTTCTAGAACCAAGACATATCATCATCACCCTCCCGATTGTCCAATAGGTGATGTCACCCTTGAGGCTTAGATTTTGATGAATAATCTCCTCAAGCAAGTTGAAAGATATATCAGTCTCCCTTAAAGAGATCAAATCATCAGAGACTGACCTTCGCCAGTCTAATGGAAATACAAGATCAAAATAAGTTGAAGAAATTTTTAAAAATCTTTCCAGCTTTCTTGAGTCTTTAGCGTTAACATACTGGCAGTCTAAAAGGAACTTAGAAACCTCAAAAATGTGAACGAGAGACGTGCTTTGATGAAATGCAGAACCGTTTGACTTTGACTTATGGAGACCTTCAATAGTTTCTAGCACTTTATACCCACAGAAAATAACTCAGATTGCCAATAAGACCTTATAGAAAACACCAAATCTCTGACATCTATAGTTAGAAGCTTTCCGTCCCTACGAAGACCCTTTTGACCAGCTAATCTAATCCAATCAGCATGCTCGTTGACCAACATGTAAACAATGTTGCCTTTTAGACACTGCTTCCTGACCCCAAAATAATTCAAAAGAAAATCAACAAGACCCTCGTTTTCATTTGGTTCTTTGTGAAAACTTTCAAGACTCTCAATAATAGTAAGTACGTTTTCCTTCCATGAATTCCAGTAAAAAACAAGAGTTCTAACAGAAACTTGGTTCTTAGAAATCTTGTCTTCACAGTGTTTACTGATATCAACAGGTAATTTGTTCTCCCAATCATACTTTGAGGAATTCAAACAAATGTGAGAATCCAAGATTTTTCTAATGAAAAAGATTTCTCCTTTTAAACTCTTGTTTTTCTGAGAAACATTCAAATCTTTTTGGAGATCGAGCAAGCTACTGTGCTGATCAGAGGATAGCTTAATCTCAAAACAAACAAAGTCATGAAAACTATCTGAATACAATTTGGCAAGCGACTTGGCAGTTTCACAAAGTTTTTCCTTCTCAGCAAACTGCTTTAATGGCCATCCTTTGTTTCCATTTCCCCATAATGAGCTAAAGAACACATACCAAAGTAACAGAATAGTTGCTTGTTTGAAATGTCCAGCCTTCTCCAAAAGATCAGCTTCCTTTAAAATGTCACCCAAAGACCTTGCTAGCTCAGCAGCATCAAGAAAATGACCCGATTCTTCTTCTAAAACCAGAAGGTCATCAAGGCAGCCAACTGACCTTAAGAAGTAACGTTTTGATTCCATAGAACAGAAAGCACGAACGAACTTCAACATGGATTTAAAGTCTTTAAGCTCATGGTAATAGAGAGCACAACTCTCCAAGAATTCTTGTTCAATCAGTTCTATTTCTTTAGTTTGAACATCACCATGCTCTTTCCATTGTTCTATAAACTGCAATCCTTTATCGAATAGTTTCCCTTCTCTGCAAACAGACAAACACCTGGAGAGCTTATCTCCTTTTGCATAGGCTTCGGCTGCATCACTATAGCACCCCGCAAGAGTGAAACATTCTGCTGCTGCATCCATCTTTCCACACTTAAGATAGATTTTTCCTGCATAAATACAAGAGGTAAATTAGATGTGGTAAGATAGGCCGGTGAGGTTGATATGGGTCTGTACACAATTTCTGTCCATTTTTAAGGTTTTCTGAAAGTAACCAACACATCAGAAACAAAAAGATTTACAAGGTACTGTGCATTAAAAAAACTCTTTTGCAGACCTTCAACCAGTTTGACGCGTGTAATACTTTTATATAAAACACAAACTACCCACAACACCATTCACAACAAATGGGTTAAAATTGCAAGCACTAGTCATCAAGTTGTTGATTAAGTTAGTTCAGTCACTCAACATTAAACGGGCATTTATGTTTAAAAAGATGTTACCAGCTCGTTCATTCTCCCCCAAATCACAATAACAAGATGCAGCAGGCTCAAGTTTCCCAATTGATTCAAACATTCCTGCTGCTTCTCTAACATAAGCTATAAAAGCCTCGGGATTTGTTCCCCGCATTTGATCAGCAGATGCTCTCAGACCAGAAGCTTTGGCTAAGGTCTCCCACATTATATCCCCAGCTCTTTCAAAACACATTGTTGCCATTACAAAATTATTCTCATAATAAAGCTGAAAACCATACAATGATGATGAATGCATGTCAAATAAGGTAATAACATAGCAAGTCATAAGACAACGATAGAAGTAACATATATCAAAGTAAACCTTTTTGCCACGCTCCCTCCATTCTTGAGGGCTGCTTGCAACTCGCATTGCTTGTGCCACTGAATCGTCTAGCTTCCTTACCTGAACAAGCCCCCTTCTTTTCCAGTAGTCAAACATCGGCTTGGAAAGTTCCTCTTTATTCTCACATACCCATAGCCTTTGTCTGGTTCTAGTGATAGCAACATACAATTGTTTCAATTCAGAACATAAGACACTATGTCTTGACTCGTTGAAATTGGGAAATGACTGATGAAGTTTCTCATCAAGCCAATCACGTTCCTTCATGTATTCATATATAACCCTCCACTGTTCTTTCAAAGGAGAGGTCCCAAAAAAGTTGTATAGTAATACATCCTAAAAAATCATGAAAGTAAAATGTCAGAAAACAAAAGCAAATTAATATCATACAAAAATGAATCATCATAAATTAGTGAGAAACTTACTTGAAACTCAAGACCTTTACACTCCATGATAGTGAGAACAAGAGCTTGTTTTCCAATATATTCACAAATCTCGGTTTTTGCAATATCATCACGTACCAAAATCACCTGTTCAGCACCAAAACCAACGATTTCTGCGCCACTTCCACTACCACCAAAGATTGTCACAATTGCATTTTCATCATTACCAGACTCTAGCAGAACAGGAGCTTCGCCAGAAATAAGACTAGTCTCAGGCTCCAAAACATCAATTGAGTGAGAAAAGTAACAGTACAAAATGTCAATGACACTCTGAGCTAAATCAAGAACTCCTGCGTGAGTTCTAAAATTTTGTTTTAATTGAAAAATCTCAGAAACAATGCCTTTCTCTTGTTTTCCAGTTGTTCTGGAGCTTAAGAACTCCTTATAAAACAGCGATCTAATATCTTGAAACCTAAAGTCGATGCCTCTTGCAATTGTTTGTGCAGTATCACCAGCAAAAATAAAACCCTCATCAACGTTATGGCAAATATATTTAAAAAGAGAAATTTGCCTCATGCTAAGATCTTGAACTTCATCAATGTAAATGAAATCCATTAGGTCACCTTCATACCTTACACTTTTAAGCCGATGATGAAGGTCAATTACGAGATCACCTAGATCAAATTCCCCACGTTCAGTTTTCATATTTTCATAAGCTTGAAAGAGGGCATAAACATTCTCTCTTTTTTGTTTGGTTAAAGTGGAAGCACGACTTTCAGCCAATAAAGAGTAACCCTCAAAGCTCAGTTTACCACTACTGCATTCCCCTGCAAGCAGTCCTCCTTTAATATGAGAAATTATTTCAGTGAACACTCGAGAGGGATCAAGTTTCTTCATGAGATTTGAATTAAAGTGAGGCCAGTAGAGTGAACAAAACCTATCAAATGTAACCTCCTTTAATCTTATGAAAGTTTGCAATGCAACAGATCCTGAACTTATATGATGAGAACTTTCTCTTGCCTCATTAAATCTTTCAAAATAAGAACTCCCCAATGTACCATCAAGCATCATTAGAAACTTTTGGAACGTTATAACAAGAGGATAGTTTTTAACAGGTATTTCAACAAAGGTGTTTGGGATGTCACTGAATTCTATTGTAGAATCTGCATCATCAAGATTGATCTCTGCTGACGCATTTCCATGACATGAAATACTGTCGAATACATCAATTCTTGAAGTCAGAATATTTAACAAGCATCAACTCATGAAGCCAAAATAAAATAAGTGCAAAATAATAAGAGAAAGAAATAGATATTTGTGCACCTTGTAAGGTGAGAAACATGTTGCTTTACGGCATAACACAATTTTGGGCTTACTGTCACAAACAGTTGACGAAGCACACAGGGTTTGCTACTTTCAGAATCATCAAGTTTGACATCCCTAATTCTGCTTCTTTCTGTTTCATCAATCCCTTCAGAAGCAACACGAAAATTTTGTTCGTTTTGGAACAACTTCATTGTCAAAATTGTGGTTTTACCGGTTCCTGACCGGCCAATTATAAAGGAGCTTTTGCAAAAGAGAATTATATCCATCTGTTCATCAGTGACTTGCATTGGCAGGTCAAGTTCTTTACCAGAAAGCAAATGACTAACCACCCCTCGTGACAATGAGTAGAACTTCATAAGCAATAAGCTTTCACTCACTTTTGAGTTTTCAACATAATTTCTACCATCATTGGGATTCACACACCCTTCACTGCTACCTTCACCATTGCTTAATTTACGAAATCTAACAAGTTCTTGTGATGCTAGCCAACTCCTAGGAACTTCACAATTCCTGAGCAATTAAATAAGAAAGAGAAAATAAGCATGTATCACAATTCAAATTAAAATTTAGTGGACAACAAATGAACATACCCTTCCAAAGACTTTGATGTGCAACGATTGATATAGTCATCTGTGTAGGCAGAAAATATGTTCTTGAGTCGTTTTGTGAGTTTGGGAATCTCCTCCAACGGTAATATATCCCAAACTTTTAAAACTTGGATGTATTTGACTTCTTTAATGATGTCAACTGAGCAAATAATATACAAACCTTCAACCCTATATTTTTTCAGCATCTGTGAAAAATTTTCACAGCAAACATCTACACTTTTGTTATTGGGCCGCCAACCACCAGAAAGTTTCAGTAAAACATTTAAAACCACCTTCTTCAAGCGAGAAAATGCAAGTTTTCCAAATGACTTTCTAAAATCATCACTGAAGAGGACCTGATGGGATAAAAGTTCAACAGACAAAATGAACAAACACACAATATTACATAATGAGATATATTGGTGAAAAAAACAATCATTTAGGTACAATACCTTCCACTTTTTATGTTTAAAATAAACACTATTCCCGTTAACCAGATCATCAAGTTGGTCAAGCTCTTTCTTTGCAGCTATAATTGTCGTCATCAAGCATTCATCAGCATCAGCATCAAATAAACAGTGGCGATTCCTTGCATCACAAACTAATTCTTTCCACACATATTCACTATTAGTGAGGGTTCTCTCATTGCCTAATACCCAGAGACAGTGTCTATAAGAAAATGAAAGACAATAAACATAGTCAAGCATACTTATGAAAAAGGCTAAAAGTATCTGGTGGGTGGGGCGGGGTTTGGTAGTTGTTCAAGACAAGTTTAGGTTGAAAGCTAATAAAAATAACTAATGGATTATTATATCAGCAAAAACAGCATTATTATTCTGTATGCATTTGGACATCTTTTGACTGTCTGAACTCTTCCCTTATTTAGCTTATCTAGTGAATTGATCGAAAATACACTTCCACAAGAAAGCAACTATAAGAAACCAATTGTAAAGAGAATGACAGAATATCATACCGTGCTCTTGTCAAGGCTACATTAGTCCTTTGAGGACTAGATAAGAAGCCAACAGACCCATGGCTATTAGATCTTACTGTTGATAAGATAATAATATCTTCTTCTCCACCTTGAAACCCATCAATGGTTTTCACCTTTACTATAAATCCATCAAGGTTCTCATATTTGTGAGCAAGTTTTTCTTGAATGGAAACCACCTGGGCGGCATAAGGTGATACGACACCAACAGTAAGCTTCATCTTTGAGTCTTTCCATGCTATAAAATTGAAAAAGGAGGTTTAGCATTTGAGTTAAAAGAAAAGAAAACTTACAGAGACTTTAATCTAAAACAAGAAAAGAACAATAAAAAACAAATATATATATTGATTGACCATATTCAGCTTATGTTACCAAGAGTTACAGCATTTTTACACTTGCTTTACAACAAGATAAACCATATTCAACTATAGATATGTATGTTCTTTGTTATTCTCCAGAAAAAAAAATAATGTAGGATTGAATACAGATACTAATAGACAGATAAAAAAGATAATAACAAATAAAAAAATGAGTGCAGATGATAGAACATAACCACACAATGCATACCTTTGTACAGATTATGTACAATTTTAATCACTATAACCACCTCCACCATATTTCTCCAACTTCTTTCTTCATCATCCTTTTCTTCTCTTCCACCAACAACATTAATAAACGAATACGGACCAAACATTGGTCCTGAAAGATACTGTTTTTCATAACTTTTACATGTCACATTTTCAGCATCCAGAATATGCTTTTGATAAAATTTCTGATTTGGAAAAAACTTATGGAAGGATGCATTCTGTACTGCACATTAAGTAAATGCATAGAATGCCCCAAAGAATTCAGTCTTCCAAACAGGCTTCTTCCAAAGCCGGATTCAATACATACCTGTTAACAAACATTCATGCTATATAAATAAACTTGAAAAAAGTAAACATAAAATGATATAAAAAAGAACAGGTATAAACATACATTGCTGGAAACCATTGCAGGTAATTGGCACTCATCTCCAATGAGAACAGCATGTTTCATACCAGGAAGCTGAACAGGAATGGTCGATTCAGCCTCTTTTAACTGGGCAGCTTCATCTATGACCAAGATCTCCAACGGCTTCATTTCAACATTATGCAACCAATAGGAAGTAGAAGTTGTGCAGAAAACAAGAGAAGCATTTTGAAGGCAGAAGTCCATTATTGCAAATCTGTTTAAAACATTTGGAAGACCAAGTCCCTCAAGAGATATTTGCAAAGCTTTTAGGACAGACAGAGACTTGGCTCTAACAAAATTGATTGACGACATATCACCCAACTTGTGAAAGTCGTTTTGCAATGGTTTAGAAGTGAAAAGCTGATTGAGCTCTTCAGAAACCAAATTCTCTTCAAACAGTAGTGATTTAAACACACTTAAATCATCCAAAAGAGAGACCATATTTTTGAAATTGTGTTCCCTCATGCAACTTTTTGGAATATGAGTCAAGAATGTTAAGATGCATCTCCTAAGTGGCTGTACAGATGAACTGAACCGGTCACGCACAAACTCAATGAATGATTTTACTTCCAACTTGGTGGCTTCAGTTTCATTTTGATTTTCGGCTGCAAGTTCTTTTTCTTTTATCAATTCATTTTCCACGAAAACATGATATCCAGAAACACAATTTTCAAGTAGATCAATCATAGATCTTATGCAATGCCTCCAACCAGTAAAAGACCCGAGGCACTCTGTAAGCCTCTTAACCCGATTTTCCAAATAGATTTCTTCAATCTCTGTACCAACTTTCAACCTTTGCTTGTTCCCAAACAAAAGTACTTCTCCAATACAATAAAAGGAATCTCCACTCGCAGTTGTAGTATTAGATGATTCCTTTACCAGATTTAGCACGCGTGAAGCTACTTGTACTATAGCAACATTCGTTGGAGCACATGTAAGTGTCCTACGGTTCATTTGCAGAAGAATAAACAACAGCACACTTACAGTTGCCGTTTTCCCTGTTCCAGGTGGTCCCCATATCTGTTCCACAAAAGAACCGTGGCAACATTCTATTTTACGAAGGGTTTCCCTAATTGCTCTAGCCTGGGATTGATTCAGCTTATTCAAAAGATGCAAATCTAAATTTTCAGAAACATTGCCATCAAAAGGACATATATTGCAGCATTCTTTAACCTGTAACCAACATATTCAGAGTTAACAATGATATTACCAACTGGAGTAACATCATTTAACCAATTAAGAGAGTTACTTGACCTAAGTCTTACCTTTGAATCAGAGTAAAGAACCTCATTGATGATAGACATATTTCGATGCATGTGCAGTGAGTTCCAGATTCTTTTGTTGGTTGTAATATTCATCAAAAAACAACAAACATCCCCTCTTGGAATTCAATTTGCTGTGAAGCTTTAACTTTGAAAAATATTGATGTATTATCAGTGTCATCTTCACCATCATCCTCAGTGATTTTGTTAACCAACGAAAAAATCCACATTCTTCCCACACACTGCAAATTATTAACAGATTCAGGTTTTCCATCTGCTAAAATAAGCAGATCACCGGGTAATGTCCGGTAAGGCTCTTTGCCACGTTCACTCATTTTGTTTCTCCAATTACCAACAGTTATATCATACATCAGTTTCCCATCACGACCATTGCCTTTAGCCTCATGTAAGGAAAATATTTCAGCATATGGAGCTCTGTACATGATCTCCATAACAGAAGCCAACGCAGCACGAGTTTCCTCTAGCAAAGGATAAACAAAAGAACCAAAATAGTGTTCTTCGGACCGAAAAGTAAGTGGTATATCCTCTACCTACAAATAATGCATCACGTTATAACAATGATCAAATACATATATGTTATGGACTGAATCATTACAAGGTATGGGACTTGTCTCACATCGGTTGTATAGGCAACTAATGTGAGGTTTACAGGCCAAACTATTTCCCTCACCCATCCGACTAATCTTTTGGTTGAGTTCTCATGTTTGGTCCGTAACAAAATCATATGTTAAACAAGTCATTTTTCTACTTTTCAAAGCAAATAACCTACAGATAATAGAACTGATTTCATGAATCAAAGCACCAAAACTGCAGGTGTTTGAATGATTTACATACAGCAATAACCCTTGACATCAACATATGTGTATGAATACATGAAGTAAATATATAAAAACATTTATTAAAGAAGACCTGATGTTCATAGAGGTTTTCATTCAAAATGTCATCAAGAGACCATGAAAATAACATCTGTTCAAAGTCATGATTAAGACTCCTAGCAGCTACTATCTTCTTCCCCAAATGATCTTCTTCCATTATCCCTTGTATCAAACACATAAAAATGGAAAGCTGAATAAAATGCAAAATGGGTTTTTACTGGTCCTTGATCATTGTTTCTTTAGGGAACGAAAAGGGTTTTCTTACTGATGAAGGAAGTGATCGTGAATGTAGTAGCTAGCAGAAATGCAGTGTAAAGATTAAAAATCCCTTTCAGAAATCCGTACAAAAAAGGCAAAATCAACAGGGGATTTAAAATGAAAAACAGAGGATTGTGTCTTGGAAAGAAGAAGGATCACAAATTGATTTTGAATATTGAAGTCAATTTCAAGTCTCCTCAACTTCTCCGTTTATTGATTTCTTTGTGCTTTTGATCATCCATTCATGCATTGCCATTTGTTGTCTTTCCATTTCCCTATAATATTACAGCGCCAAGGTAGTGGTAGCCCATGAAAGAATAGTTATACTTTCTGAAGCTTTTTGGTAAAAAGATTCTACTTCTTGTACACTTTTGGATATCTTTACGTAGGGGTGAGGTGAAATTAATTTATTTTAAGAGGACGAACTCGTTATATAATAAAAAATTTATAGTTTCGGGTTAAAAATTTACTCTATCAGACCAAAAATTAACACTACTTATGAGAAAAAAAAAAAAAAAAGGGTCGGATCCCTCCCGGCCCCTAAAAAGCTTCGCCCATGACTTTTGGTACAAATATGTTTAACCATCTATCTATGTATCTATTTGCAAGTTCCATGCAAATGTGTGTAATGAAATCACTAATAAACCAAATAACAAATATCCAACTTTACTATAGATTAACGATAGAAGGTTCACTAACAAATTACCAACAGATATTATTTGAATAATTAGGGCAATATCACCGATGGAATATCAATGAATAGCACATCGACGGGTTAGCGTGGCTAATGGCTTATCACTATCAGGTGATGAGAAATGGTGTTTCATGACACTGCTCGAAAAATGTGAAATGAGATACCTTATTGAAGTTACAAGCATTCTTATTGTTTATTTGCTCATTTGTTGAATACAATGTTTTTTAAGGCAGACTTAATTATCATATGACAAGGTGTATATTAGGTAACACATACGATTGTCTTGTCTTATGATTAATGTTTCTTCTTACAAAGTGACAGTTAGTTTAAAGTCATTTAAAGTGTAAGTGTAAAATTGAAAGTATGAAGTTAAAAAGAATTGGAAAAACATTGCTTTAAAAGAAGACTAGGATTTATTGGGTATACTAGGCCAACCCTATACTACTTTACTTATTTTGTAATTTGGGTTCATTTGTCAAAAGCACTAAATATTCTTGGGTAGGAATTCCCGAATAAACATATGTACATTTCACTGTTGTTCCAATTATTATCCTAAACGAAGTTTATTTAAATAATGGACGAGTATTTTATTTGGTATCGGTACCTATCTGTAATATACCAAATAAGTACCGACCCAATGCTAGTGTAGCTTGTAATATTTTTATTTTTCGGTATCGGTATCTTCGGTTTCCGTATTTTAAGTGCACTGGAACGATGGATATCAGTACAATATTCGATTTATACTTTTGTTCGTTTTCTGTACCGTTACTTTTTGGTTGGTGGTCGGTTTTCATTCATCGTCAAAATGGCGTTCGTTTTCTGGAGGTGGGGTGCAACTACGGTGCCGAAGAAACTGCAGAAGATATTTTGAACGGATGATGGTGGTCATGGTGGATTAGTGTTGTGATGGGGCCCACTATCTATTTTATATTTAGTTATTTTGTTTAATACTATCGCATTTTCTTTTTTTTTAATCGTTATTTGTTTTATAAATAGAAAACGGGAGACATAACATTTAAGATTTGTTATTGTTTTAATTAATTAAGTAAATGGGTATACATTTATATTTTATTCGTTATCTTTATCCTTATAATTACATTAAAAATTATTATTTTTTTATTTTAATTAAATAATATTATTTACAATTTTTATCATTATTTTTTTTCTCTTTTTCATTCACAGTCACTTTTAAAAATATTAAAAAAATTAGAGTTAATTTTAATTTTGTTCTTTAAATTTGATAAAATTAACTATTTTTCTCCAAATATTAAAAACATCAATTTTCTTCCAAAAGTTTTATAAGTCGTTTCAACTTCAACCCAAAAGTTCCATTATTTTGGATTCAAGTTGAAACAACCAGTAAAACTTTAGACTGAAAATGAAACAATTTATGAAATTTTTGAAGATAAATTGATGTTTTTAATCTTTTGGAGAAAATAGTTATTAATGTCAAGCTTCAGAGAGCAAAACCGAACTTATTTCAAAATTTTGTAAGAGTTGAACAGTGAATATTCATATTTAAAAATGAACAGTAACATTATCTCTCTCATCCATTCACAACAACTCAAAACATTCCATATAATATAAGAAATTCACTCACAAACTTTTAAGAAATAGATTGTGAATGCTCTAATAATTTCATATGTGCTTAACGAAAAGAACTTCATCCAATTTAGAAATTATCGGGGTTACGTTTGACCAATCGGTATTGATGGGTAATTATGGTCATTGATAGACAACTAGAGTCGCTAATAGTCAGTCATGGTTAATGAGCACTCGCAAAAACCAGTCACAAAACCTTATCGAAGGCCTATGTAAGATTTGCGATCACAAAATTTAGTTACTAGATTTGATTATAAAGGTTGAAACAATGGCGGACCTACTCCTATGGGACTTACCCTAAAAAATAAATAATTAATTCACGCTTAAATCCGGGCGCCCCGGTAAAATTTTGCAGTCGTCCCTTGAAACGCAATCTTTAATATACGAGCTAAATATTTAAAGACTTTTAAATTTTAAACAAATTAGCCCATTTGTTTAAAATTTAAATATCCATTATAATATTGTTAATTAATTCACTAAAAAAATAAAAAATATATATATATATATATGGGTAAGTCGGAGAATGATATTGACATGATAAGTTAATTAATGTTTGCTCGTACATATTTTGAACATATTTGATAGAAATACCGGCGGTTAGAGCTTAACAGTGGCCAGAGATTTCACTAAATAGTGGAGATAAAGAATGAAGGTATCTATTTTAAATATATACGGTGGTGTGAAACATATCACTGAATAACGCGTAAAATGAGATTCATAGGTTTTTTTAGTCTAAATGGAATAATCAGTTTTGGGTTACACGCTCGAATATGTTCAGCTAAGTGATTCGTTGGTTTAAATAAATTCATGGGTTTGTAATGGCATTTGAAAATGGTTGTGGAATGCTATTTGTGACTAAAAATACGACAAATACTCATTTTTCTATTACCGTAAGTAATGTTTGAGTGATTGGTCACTTGGATTTGACATCTAGGTTTCTTGCAACATTTTAATATCATCAAATTACAAGTCATACACAAATGCTATTTCTACGATGCCAATCTGATGGTCTAAATCCTAAAGATCTGTTGAAATATGATTCAAGGTCACGTCAGTTTGCATGCACGTGTGTTATCTACTTACGTTTAAATTTAAATAAAAGCATGTGCTCATTGTTTGTTAGGCTTAGTCCGAGTCTTTTATTCTAGCTGTTAGTTCTCTAGTCTATTTAAGAGTATCGATAGAGTATCGATAGGCTGCTTCAAGTGTATGCATTTTCTCTTGGTTAATAATGATCAAATATTTCTTCTTCATTCATCTCATTCTTAAATTCATTGTGATCTGATACCAACAGTTTTGGTATCAGAGCCCGGTTGACTGAAATTTCAAATCTTGAGCGCACCCATCTTACTCATGGCCGAACAAACCAGTACTCTCCCTACTGCTCCAACTCCTATTCCAATTTTCAAAGGAGAGGGATACGAACATTGGAGTATACGTATGAAAACTATCTTGCGTTCTCGAGATTTATGGGATCTAGTTGAAGAAGGCTTTGATGATACAGAAAAAGATCAAGATAAGCTTAAGAAGATACCAAAGAAAGATGCTCATGCTATGGCTCTTATTCAGCAAGCTGTACATGATCACCTTTTCTCTCGGGTTGCTGTTGCTTCCACGGCCAAAGAAACGTGGGAGATTTTAAGAATGGAATATCAAGGAGATTCTCAAGTGAAGGCAGTTAAACTTCAAGGTCTGAGAAGAGACTTTAATAATCTTTCTATGAAGGAAGGAGAGGCTATTGGTGATTACTTTGGATGAGTTATGGCTCTTGTGAGTCAAAAGAGAGCCTATGGTGAAGTAATTTCTTATCAAACCATAGTTGAGAAAATACTACGTAGTCTTATTCCTAAGTTTGACTATGTCGTACCCTCAATTGAAGTGGCGTATGATCTGTTCAAACTCACTCTGTCAAGCTAATGGGGTGCCTATAGTCTCAGGAAGAACGGATCAACAGCAGAACACTAGAGAAGCCAAGTGTAGGGGATGAACAAGCCCTACAAATCGTGCATGATACCAACCGTACACAGAAGATCAATGGTTTTAGAGGACGAGGTCAGCTGTCATTTTGAGGCAAAGGTCGAGGCTGAAGTCAAGATCGAAGTAAAGTGCCTCAAGACAACAATTGCAACAACCTTGGGCATATGAGAAAAGATTGTTGGTATCTTGACAAACCAACTGCAACTGTAGCTGCAGAAAATGAAGAACCTAACGAGGAGGAGGATCAACACCTGTTTATGGCTTATACCGAGGATCACTTCTCCCTCATGACCAACTTGAACTCAAATGGTAACGCTACTTATCTATGGTTTTTGGATTCTGGTGCATCTAACCATATGACAGGTTCACGGGAAAGCTTCAATCAGATAGATGAAGACTTCAAAGTTATCGTGTGACTTGGTGATAAAAAGGAATTAAAAGTTAAAGGCGAAGGCACTGTGAAGGTTATTTATCCTGATGGTACAACCCAACTTCTAGATGATGTTTACTTTGTACCTCAACTGGGTTATAGCCTACTCAGTGTTGGCCAGTTGATGAGAAAGGGGTATTCTCTTTTGTTTGATGATGAGCAGTGCATGATTAGAAGTAAGACAACTGGTCTTGTACTCATGAATGTTCCTGTGCAGAACAACAACATGTTCTTGCTAGATGCTTCCAATTCAACAGCATGCTATTTATCATCCAACTGCAACCTCAAGAATGCTACCGATGAAGTCTCATTATTATGGCATAGAAGGTATGGCCATTATCATTTTCGAAGTTAAAAGTTACTACATGACAAACATATGGTCCATAGGCTGCCTAGTATTCAACATGCAGATAAATGTGAAGAATGTGTAGTTGGAAAGCAGGCACGTGAATCTTTTCCATGTAAATCATGGAGAGCCACTAAACGACTTGAATTGGTTCACACTGATCTGTGTGGACCAATGCAGGCTTCAAGTTTGGGTGGTAGCAACTACTATCTTCTATTTATTGATGACTTTACGAGGATGTGTTGGGTCTACTTTGTAGCCAATAAATCAGATGCATTTGCCAAGTTTAAGAACTTTAAACTAATGGTGGAGAAGGAATTTGAATGCTCAATCAAAGTACTAAGATCTGACCGCGGAGGTGAATTTACTTCTTTTGAGTTCAACTCATTTTGTGAAACCCACAGTAAAAAAAAAGAGCTCATCGTTCCATACACTCCACAACAAAATGGAGTTGTAGAACGAAAGAATCATACCATCATGGGAATGACCCGTAGCATGCTCAAACAAATGAGTTTGCCGAACTCATTCTGGGCAGAAACTGTTGCTACCTCGGTTTATCTCATCAATATGGAATCCACCAAAGCGGTTCGAAATTTGACCCCTCTCGAAGCACGGTCTGGCAAAAACCATCTGTCAAACATCTTAGAGTATTTGGATGTGTAGCTTATGGGCTAATTCTATCATAATTCGAAAGAAACTTAACAGCAAGTCAGAAAAATGTATCTTTATAGGATACTCATCACAAAGCAACAAGTATCGTCTCTATAATCCATCTACAAAGAAGTTTCTCACACGTAGAGATGTCACCTTTCTTGAACAACAAAAGTGGTCATGGCATGATACTACTGCTGAATAGTCTCAAACATACCCACTCACTTATAGTGACCTATTTCCTATGCCACCTAATGAGCCCACCAATAATCAGCCTAATAATGAAAACAATTCCACCTCAACTCCCTCTACTTCCTTACACATACCAAGCCAAACTAACTCACCACCACCTTCTAATAACTCCACTTGCTCCTCACAGCCTAGTTTCAACTTCGCATCACTAACTTCACCACCACCTAGAATGAAGCAGTTACAAGATGTATATGCCACTGAAAAAGAGGTTGAAACTGTTTATGATAATTTCTATACATGTCAATTTGCTTTGAATGTTACAGATCTTACGACCTATGAAGAAGCAATGAGTAAGAAAGAATGGATCAATGTTATGGCGACGGAACTGGAGGCCATTGAAAGAAACAATACGTGGGAACTAGTACAACTTCCCAATGACAAAAATCTTGTTGGACTGAAGTGGTTGTACAAAACCAAAACTGGTGCTGATGGGAATATTCTACATCACAAGGCAAGACTTGTGGCAAAGGGATACTCCCAATAACATGGTATCGATTATCTTGAAACATTTGCTCCTGTTGCCCATTTTGAAACAATTCGAGTAGTCTTAAGTGTTGCAGCTCAACGAGGCTGGAAGGTTCATCAGTTGGATGTGAAAACATCATTTCTCAATGGCGACTTAACTGAAGAGATCTATGTAGAACGGCCTCGTGGTTTTGAAGTTCAAGGAAAAGAAGGGCTGGTTTATAAACTGAACAAAGCACTATATGGTTTGAAGCGGACGCCCAGAGCCTGGTATTCCAAAATTGATAGTTATTTTATCAATAATGGGTACTTAAGAAGTGAAAATGAGCCCACGTTATATGTTAAGAAAAGTAATACTCAAGAATTAATATATGTGTGCTTATACGTGGATGACATAATTTGCACTAGCTCCTATTCTAATCTTAGTGCAGAGTTCAAGCATGAAATGCACCAAGCTTTTGAAATGACCGACATGGGATTATTAAAATACTTTCTGGGTCTGGAAGTGAAGCAGACCAAACATGGGTTGTTCTTATGTCAAGAAAGATATGCTACAAATCTCTCGATTTATGCATGCTCCATCTAAGCTTCATTATGGTGCAATTCGTCGTATTATGAGATATGTAGCTGAAACTACCTCATTTGGTCCGTGGTATGAAAAAGGAACAAAGATAGAACTAATCGGTTTCACTGATAATGATTGGACGAGTTGTGGAGATGATAGAAAGAGTATTTCAGCATGTGTATTCTCTCTTGGGAGTGCTGCTGTAACCTGGAGCTCAAAGAAACAAGCAACAGTTGCCTTATCAAGCACTGAAGCCGAATACATAGCTTCTACTGCAGCTACATGTCAAGCAATTTGGCTAAGAAGGATATTGATTGATCTTGGAATTTCACAGAAGGTTGCTACAAGCTTGTATTGTGATAACATGTCCACTATAAATTTGAGCAAAAATCTCGTTATGCACAGTCGTTCGAAGCATATAGAACTCAAACATCACTTTATACGGGAGATGGTAAATCAAGAACAAGTGAAGTTGGAATATTGTAACACTAATGAGCAATTGGCCGATGTGTTTACAAAAGCACTGTCTCGAGAAAAGTTTGTCTACTATCGTCATTGGCTCGGAGTCAAGGAGCTTGAATCAAAGGAGGGTGTTGAAATATGATTCAAGGCCACGTCAGTTTGCATGCACGTGTGTTATCTACTTAAGTTTAAATTTAAATAAGAGCATGTGCTCATTGTTTGTTAGGCTTAGTCCGAGTCTTTTGTTCTAGCCGTTAGTTCTCTAATCTATTTAAGAGTATCGACAGGCTGCTTCAAATGTATGCATTTTCTCTTGGTTAATAATCATCAAGTATTTCTTCTTCATTCCTCTGTTTTCTTAAATTCATTGTGATCTGATACCAACAAGATCCAACAATTCAGCTCAAGAGTTTATTGTGACATTCACTATCTTTATGACTCAAAGATCTCCAAGTCAAACACTATCTTTATGAAGCAATAGATCGAATCACCTTCGAGCAGATTCTCGACTGACGAACAGCAAGATCAGTATGGCAGTGTTTACAACAATGATTCGAAGGCAATGATCGGGTCAAGAGGTCGATGTTACAGAAGCTTCGTCGAGACTTCGAGGTCCTAGAGATGAAGACAGCAGAAACTGTAAGTCAATACTTTGCTAGAGTTGTTACCATTTCTAACCAAATGAGAAGCAATGGTGAACAGATGACAGACACTAAGATTGTTGAGAAGATTCTTTGAACACTCAGCGAAAAGTACATGTATGTGGTGGTCTCGATTGAAGAGTCTCGAGATGTTGAGAAGGTGACTATTGACGAACTTCAGAGCACTCTTTTGGTGCACGAACAGAAGTTCAGGAAGCCAGACAATGAAGAAGAACACGCCTTAAAAGTAAACTCAGATGACGCCTCAAGCACACGAGAGCGGGCAGACTCCACGAACTTCAGAGGTAGAGGAAGGGGACGATCGAATACTCGTGGAAGGGGACGTGGTAGATGTAGGTCCTCTTTCAATAAAGAAACCGTTGAGTGTTATAATTGTCATAACTAGGTCATTTCCAATACGAGTGTCCATCCTGGAAAGAAACAAATTACGTTGAGTTCGACGAAGATGAAGAAATGTTACTAATGGCTACCCTTGAGGAATATGAAGACGAGGGAAGGATGCTGATGGCCCAACTTGATGAAGAAACAAAGCGCGATTTACTATGGTTCTTGGACTCTGGCTGCTCGAACCATATGTGTGGTATAAAAGAAAAATTCGTTACCTTCGATGCTAGTTTTTCTCATACCGTAAAGTTGGGGAATAATCTCGGTTGACCGTAAGTGGCAAAGGTAATGTGAAGGTAACATTTGAAGATAATACATTCATTATCCAGGATGTTTACTATGTTCCTGCCCTCAAGAACAATTTATTAAGTATAGGACAACTCCAACAAAAAGGATTGTCTTTTTTTATACAATCAGATGCTTGCAAGCTATTCCATCCCTAACGTGGATTACTGATTCAATCACACATGAGCAGTAATCGCATGTTTCCATTGTTTGAACAAAGCCAAGGATCCAAAGAAAAAAAGGGTGATGATTGTATTTATACTCAAGTGGAGAATCTGTCAAAGTTATGGCATAATAGGTATGGGCATTTGAGTGTAAATGGGATGAAAAAGTTGCTGAGAAAGTCAATGGTGAGGGGCCTACCTAGCTTTAAGGTGGAGGATAATGTTTGTAGTGATTGTTGTATGGGAAAGCAACATAGAAAGTCTATACCTAAGAAAAGCACATGGAGGGCAAAAGAAAGGCTGGAGCTTATCCATTCTGACATTTGTGGGCCCATAACTCCAACTTCCAATGGTGGTAAAAGGTACCTTTTAAGTTTTATTGACGATTTTTCAAGAAAATGGTGGGTATATCCAATAGTAGAAAAATCAGAAGCTTTTGATTGTTTTAAAAATTTTAAAGCGAAAATGGAGGTTGAAACTGGTATGTTGATTAAAGCATTACGGACTGATAGAGGGGGGGAATACCTCTCAGAACCATTCATCGAGTTTTGCAGGAACCGTGGCATTCGGAGACAACTCACCTCGAGTTTCACACCGCAACAAAAAGGAGTGGCAGAACGAAAAAATAGAACGGTGATGAACTCGGTGGTAACCCTTCTTGCAGCAAAAAAAATGCCTAAAACCTATTGGGAAAAAGCTGCAACTTGGGTCTACTATGTTCTCAATAGGTCTCCTACAAAGGCTCTGCCTGACAAGACACCACAAGAGGCATGGTGTGGTGAAAAACCCAATGTGGAACACTTCAAGACTGGCTGCCTTGCACATGTCATGTGCCAAAAGAGAAAAGAACAAAACTAGAGGATAAAAGCATCACATGCATTCTGATGGGAGTTAGTGAAGAGTCCAAGGGGTACCGGTTCTTAAACCCAGAAACAAAAAAGGTGGTAACTAGTAAAGATGCCATATTCGAAGAACATAAGGCGTGGGATTGGAGTAAGGGTGCAAACAAAGAAGTCGAAGCTGATTTAACATGGGAAGGAGGTGTCTCAACATATGATTTCAGCTCCAATGACGAACACGACAGCACAGATGAGCGCCTTGAGTCAGACAAACAGCCCACGACTCCCGTACCAGTAACCAATCCTAACTCCAGTACAGCTGTTGCAGAAGCAAGGGAGGGACGACATCGTCAGCCTCCTAGTTACCTTCGAGATTACATAACCGGGTATGTTTCTGATGATGAAATTAATGTGGTACAGGAAGAATTTCAAGACCCTATCACCTTCGTTGAAGCTAGTAAAAGTCCTAAGTGGAGGCAAGCCATGGACACTGAAATAGAAGCTATTGAAAGAAACTCAACTTGGAGTTTAGTTGATCTTCCAGAAAACACCAAGTGCATTGGTGTAAAATGGTTATACAAGACGAAAGTGAATGAAAGGGGAGAAGTAGAAAAGTATAAAGCACGCTTAGTAGCCAAGGGCTACTGACAAGAAGTCGGAATCGATTATGTGGACGTATATGCCCCGGTAGCAAGAATGGATACCATAAGGTTGATGATTTCTCTAGCTGCACAGAAAGGATGGAATATCTTTCAGATGGACGTAAAGTCAGCCTTCCTACAAGGTACCCTTCAAGAAGACGTATGTGTTCAGCAACCGCAAGGATACGTAGTCAAGGGTAATGAACACAAAGTGTACAAGCTCAAAAAGGCCCTGTATGGCCTAAAGCAAGCTCCGAAGGCCTGGTTCAGTCGTATAGAGTCGTATTTTCTAAAGGAGAGTTTCAGCAGAAGCAGTCACGAGTATAAGTTGTTTGTAAAGAAAAATTTAAATGGAAATATCTTGATCATTAACATTTATGTAGATGACTTGATATACACAGGTGATAGCAAAGATATGTTGCAGAAATTCAAGTCTTCAATGAAGAAAGAATTCGAGATGACGGACCTCGGAAAAATGAAGTTTTACTTGGGCATCGAAGTTCAGCAGTTTCCTAAGGGCATACACATTTCTAAGAAAAAGTATGCTGTGGAGGTACTCAAGAGATTCAAAATGGGTGATTGTAATGCTGTACGTACTCCTATGGTACCCGGGTGCAAGTTGATTAAAGGAGAAGGTGAACGAACTGATGCGACTCAGTTTAAACAACTCATTGGCAGCTTGACGTATCTCACGACTACTAGACCGGACATTCAGTTTGTAGTTAATCTAGTTAGTAGATTCAGTGTTGATCCTACTGAAGAACACTATGGAGCTGCTAAAAGGATACTTAGGTACCTACAAGGTACATTGGACTACGGGATTTGGTACGATAAAGGTGAAGGAAACAAGTTGCAGATCTTCACTGATAGTGACTTTGCCCGAGACAGAGAATCTATGAAGAGCACGTCAGAATATGTATTTCTATGGGGAAATGGAGCTGTAGCTTGGGCATCCAGAAAGCAATCCGTAATCGCGTTATCATCTACAGAAGCCGAGTATGTGGCTGCAACTGCATGTGCATGTCAGGCCGTTTGGGTCAAGGCTGTACTTGAAGAACTTGGAGTCGAGTTAGCAAGAAAGATGATGATAAAGTGTGACAATACATCTACCATCAAGCTCTCTAAAAACCTAGTCTTCCATGGTAGGTGCAAACATATAAGTGTTAAATACCATTTCCTTCGTGAACTTGTCAAAGATGAAATTGTGGAATTGGAGCACTGTGACACTAGTGATCAAGCTGCAGATATTCTTACGAAACCATTGGGACGTGAAGCTTTTGCCAAGTTAAGGAAGAAAATGGGTGTGTGCTCGTTGAAGGACAAACTTGAGAAGGAGTCTCAAGTTTGAGGGAGGGTTTGATAGATCGTGCACGTTCATGCATGGGAACCGGATGACTTTCTCACGTCTGCCACGTCACTTAGTCGTTTTAGTGTATTTGCTTTGAATAATTGAATTGGTCTTGCATGGCCGAGTCTGTTGGTTTGTTGAGCTTACATGTTTTCCAGGAAGTAGTTAGGTTGTTAGCTGCACACGTTTCGTTTGTTTTCCGTTGGTTCATGTTTCCTATTTAAGGCTTAGACCTGATTGAATAAAGTGAAGAGAGAACTTTCAGTTCTATATCAGATTTGTTTTATCAGTAACATCATACATATAATTCTCATCGCCTTTGGCCACATTTAAAGAAAAAGGTTTAGCATGTGGAGCTATATACTTGCTCTTCATAGCAGAAGCCAACTCAGCATGTGTTTCCACTAGCAAAGGATAAACAAAAGAACCAAAATAGTGTTCTTCTGACTGAAAGGTAAGTGTTATATCCTCTACCTACAAGTAATGCATCAAGTAATAAGAAAAACTCATGTTACTATAATATGATGTAAACTACAAAGAACCCATTTTAAAATTCAATTTCATATGTTTATTAGAACTTAGAAGAAAGTTATGCATGTTTTCTGTTTTTCAAAATAAATAATTAACAATCTCTATGTTACTAATCAAGAAAACAAAATAAACAATCATAAACATTCTGTGAAGAAAGGACTAATACATTGACTTCAAAATCATATTGGTTTAGAAAACATATTTGAAATAAACATCAAACTTCATGAATCATGATAACAATATATGAATAGACTAAAGTTGGTGTTCAGCTTGTTGTATTCATAACAAAATAATATGCATGTTACAACGCTTGAAATACTCAACCTGATGTTTATAAAGGTCCTCGTTCAAAATGTCATCAAGAGATCATGAAAAGATTATCTGCTCAAAGCCATGATTATGATGCTGAGTGGCTACTTTCTTCTTCCTCAGATGATCTCCCTCCATTATCGCCTATATCAAACACATGCAAATGGAAACTTGAATTCAAAGAAAAAATGGTTTATACTTGTTCTTGTTCATTGTTTCTTTAAATACGAAAAGGGTTTTCTTACCAATCGTTGAATACAGTAGCAGCAATGCAGTGCAAAGATTGAAGAAAGCTTTTGTAAAACTCCATAACGGAAAGCAAAATGAATAGGGGATTTTAAAAAAACACAGAAGATGAAGGGTCACAGTTAGATTTTGAAAAATGGAATCAGATTTTAAGTCTCCTCAGCTTCTCCGTTTCCTTTTTCAGTTTCTTTTTTTTTTTAATTTCTTTGTGTTTTTGATCATCCATTCATGCACAGCCATTTGTTGTCTTTTCATATTATCAAACCGCCAAAGATAGTAGACATTTTATGAAAAAATATTTCTAAAACTTTTGGTATGAAAGGTCTATCCCCGGTTTGTGAAAAGATATATTTTTTAAAGTAAATTATAAATTTTGTCTTTAGGTATGTTTAAAATCATAAATCGTATCCTTAAACTTTCATAATTACACTGAGTGTCGTTTATTTAAAAACTTATCACGTTTTATGTCATTTATACTAACAAAAGTTAACTTTTTCAGTTAGTTTTGTGTGAATGGACCATTTTGTCATTACCACGAAATCTGCAATTGTCACTAATTTTTTATTTTTTCTATTTTGTTTTATTTTATTTACTTTGTCTTTTTTAATCACTTTTTATTATATAAACTTATCTGAAATATAATTACTTAATTATTTTTAATATTTTATAAAATATACTTTTATTATAGGTTTTTAATTTATTATATTTTTTTCTAAAAGTTAGTTATTTAGCTTTCTAATTATACGAGAACAAATTAGAGAGTTCATAATATATTTTTTATGTTATAAAGTTTAAACTAGCAATCGCTTTTGTTTTACTGTCGCTTTTTTATTACCTTTTTTGTATAATAATTTTCAACTATGTTACGCAATTTGGCTTACAGTTTACATTAGAGAACGTATGATTTTGAGATGTTACTTTTTATATTTTACGGGGTTATAATTATTTTAAGTTGGACTATAGGTATAATTAAGCTTTCATTAATACATGGAGTATTTAAGTGTTTTTTACTATAAAATGTTCAATAAGCTTAATCGTAAAACCAAACCAAATCAAAACCCTTAGTAATTGTTTGGTTCAGTTTCGTTTTAATTTTAAGTGGTTTGGTTTTGATTTATATTGATAAAAATTACATTTAACTTAAGAAAATACGAATGACTTGTTTATTTAAAAACTCTCGAGTAGTTGTTAAGAGACATTTTTAGTATATTTTATTTCAAATTAAAGTTACAAGCTATCACACTATATATATATTTAAAAACAAACCATTTGACTGAATACAAAAATTTAGAAGTTCATATCATAAACCAAAATCTTACTTTCTCCTATCGGTTTCGAATATAAACCCTAAATCAAATAATTTGAAACGACTAAAAAATGTTATACCAAAAATGTTAAAAACCGAGTTGTCTATTTTCTATTGGTTTTATTAAAATAAAGTGAAAAAATGAAAATAAATTTATAAAAAATAAAAAACTATAAATAAAATTACATTTTATAAAAAATTAAAACTAAATTATTACTAATATTTATAATGATTTTCTTTAAACGAAAGTGGATAAAAATAAATAAAAGTAAAGAAAATAAAATAAGAAAAACATAAAGAAAGAAAATAAAAGATTAATAATAACACATTCTATTATTTTAAGTGTTAAGAGCAAAGTTATCATTTTAAAAAAATAAGTTTATAAAAATAAAAGTGATTAAGAAAAGAGAAAAAAATATAAAGAAAGTAACTAAATAAAATAAACAAAAAGGAAAGAAATAAAACATTAATAAAAATTACAGATTTCGTCCTCTAAGGGGTAATGACAAAAAGGTCTTTTATACAAAAATAACTGAAAAATTTAACTTTTGTTAGTCAAAAGGACAGAAAGCGTGATAAATTTTCAAATAAAGGACGCTCAGTGTACTTATCAAAATTTAAGGACAAAATCCATAACTTTATATATACTTAAAGAATAAAATTATAATTTACTCTATTTTTAAATTTTGAGTACAAACGTTACTGTTCATGTTGTATCGAATTTAAGGAAGTACAAATGAATTATACATGCATGTTCAGCTTCTTAGTTTTTACACTTACGAAGCTGTGATGATATAGATTCAATCCAACATTATCAAGTCATGCATTTGTTATTTAGCCGAAAATTGTTTAATTTTACTTATAAAGCGGTAGATTAGTACAAGATTAGGTTTAATCTTTTAATATTATTAACATACGATGTTGCTACGGGGTTAGGATTATTTAAGAATTCGTAAGTACATGTGTGTTATATGCTTAATAAGTTGTGTTAGGTGTTTCAATACCAAAAAAAATTACATGTGTGACACTTATAGATTAAACTCTACTTAGTTTAAATAGCAACTATTTCTAACACCTATTTTATTTTAACCAACAAGTATTTCAAATGAAAATCTCGAAAAACTAAAAAGAAAAGGTGACAACAAACAAAAAGAACTTATTTAAATCCTCTCCCTCTAAAATTAAAAGAATTTAGTTTAAGATAAGATCGAAACTAATATAAGAAAGTTATAAAACACTTGGTTTTTATAAGTTTAAGTTATTTTGATTGTTAATAAAAGTTAAAAAAATTGGGACGAATGAAGCATTCTTTTTCTTCAAATCATGTCATAGTGTATTAATTAATCAATTATCGTTTCTAAACGCCATCTTAGAGTCGGATCTTTAAGTAAAAAGAACAAGCAACTTTTGTCTAGAAGACTATTTGAAACTTTTGTATACATGTACACAAGTTCACACTACTTTATCATTTATTCATTTTTTCCTGATGTGATTGATTTGTTTTGACTACTTCTACAGAAGCACCGCATCTTATCTTTTTTGCTTTAACCATTTTAAGATAATGTTATTATTATCAAAACTCGTGTGTGTCAATGTTACATTGATCTGAGCCAAATTTATTATCTTCTATTATTAATTTAGAAACTCGTTTATTATTTGAGTTGGATAATAAAAAAATATAAAAAATAAATTCATATATATTTTTAAGAGTAAATTGTTTTTTAATTTTATAGTAAATTTCAGAGATTGTTCTTAAACTAAGTAGATTACAGTAATTGTCCTTTACGTTTAAATTTTGTTACACGTTTAGTCCTTTTCACTAACGGGAGTTATAATTTTCTGTTAAATCCAGTCATGTGCATGGCACATGAGAGTAATTTTGTCATTTTCTCTAATTAACTTACAAAAAATAATTCTTACCGAATAAACAAACTAGAAAAAAAACAAAATATATAAAAACATTCATTCTCTCTCCACTCCTCTCTCTCTCTCTATATATATATACATATATATATATATATGTATATATATATACATATATATATATATATATGTATATATATACATACGTATATATATGTATATATATATATATATCTAGATATATATGTATATATATATATATATATATACGTATGTATACATATATATACGTATGTATATCTATATACATATATATACGTATGTATATATATATACATATATATACGTATGTATATATATATACATATATATACGTATGTATATATATATACATATATATACGTATGTATATATATACATATATACGTATGTATATATATATACATATATACGTATGTTATATATATATATACGTATGTATATATACATATATATACGTATGTATATATACATATATACGTATGTATATATATATATATATAACAAAATATGTATCTTTCTTTTTCAAGAAAACACATTGACCTGCCCTGTACTACCCCTAACGCTAGCCACCACCACCGCAGCCACCATCGTAGCCACCACCGCCGACACCACCACCTCTGGTCACAACCGCCATGAACCTCTTGAACCATCAAAAAACAGATCTAACCACCACAACCGCCATGAACCCTTGAAGCGGCCTCTACTCAACTCATCCCCACCCCACCCCACCCTACACCACCAGCCACAACCACCAGTGGCCGAAACAACCACCGACCACCAAGAACAAACCAGTTTAATGGTCGATTTCAACACAACAAGAGGGCGGGTGGCGATTTTCCGGGCGAAATTCAAATACAGAGGGCATGGGTTGTTTAGGGTTCAGACCGCCCACCATTATCTCGCCACACGTTATCGGTTCCTCCAACACCCTCTCTCTCCATCTCTTCTCTCTCTAGTTGTGTCCGACACAAAACCTAGATCTAATAGAAGGGGAAGGTTGGTCGAAGTTGATGTAGAAGACCATGATAGTTGCTCATGTCGCTAGTGGTTTAGGGTGGTGGAGGTGGTTTATGGTGGCGGAAGAGTGGCAGTGAAGGTGGGCGGCGGAGAGAGAGAGAGAGAGAGATCGTGTAGGGTGGGTGAGATGGGTTTTAGTATTTATGTATTTATTTAATGAGAGTAAAAAGACCAATATACCCTCATGTGCAAGTCATGTGACCTGACTTAACTAATAAAACAAACGGACGTTAAGAGAAAGGACTAAACGTGCAACGAAATTTAAACGTAAAGAACAATTACTGTAATTTCCTTAGTTTAAAGATAATCTCTGAAATTTGCTATAAAGTTAAAGGACGAAAATGTAATTATCTCTATTTTTAATTACTGAAATGACTTATTACTAGGTTGGAGGAATGAATTTATCGAAGCCGGTAGGAGCAACAACTCAACTGTTTTTGGTGTTGTCATGTGGTGATGCTCGGTAGCCTGCTTCAGTTCACAAACAATGATTGAATGGAAGTGGGATGTTGGTTTGCATTGGCGGTATTGTAAAGGACAAAGTGATTGAATGAGAACGGATTCATTGGGTTCAATAGATTCAAAAATTGATTACACTTGGAAGGGAGTTAATTCAAAGATACCTGAGAAGGAAACGAAAAAGAAACGAATGATTTAATTTTTGTTTCAAATTATTTGATTTGATTTTGTTTCAAATTTGGTGTGATAACCTGTGAGTTAATTTTGATTACCTAAACATGAACTCAAAAGGGAAACCAAAAAGATAATGTACGATTTATTTTTGTTTCAAATCCTATAGTTACGAGAGGAAAACTTTGAGCTGAAAATTAATTTATTGAGGGTCTGACATTGTGTTATGTGTTTCTTTGAGATAGTCATTTTTTTTTTATTAAAGTAAGAAGATTATAGTTATTATTATGCGTTTATTATTATTATTTTAATTTGTTTATTAGTCATTATTTATCTATTAGTCCTTAATTCATCTTTAATTTAAATATAGCGATAGTTAGTGGTTTTATTATTATCTCATCATCTTGTAATTCGGTTACACCTGTATGCATAAAATGATGAATCGGAAAACTCTGTATTTGTTGAATTGGATTTTCTATATATGTATGTAAATATTTTAGTGTTATATGTGCATGCACATTCCCACATTTTACTACACATAGAGATGTCTTGACATTTTATTACACATAAAAAAACCCACTTAACAACAAGAAAACACTTAATTAGACAACAAGTAACATACCATAAACTAAACAACTCAAACTGGACTTTCAAAGGAACACAGATGACGATAATACACCATGAAGTGGTTGATGGGTGGATTAATGGATGGATCGATCTAACAGTGTTTAGTGCAGAAGCACCTTCGTCGAAAACCACGACACTTTCCACTAGGAAACCCTTCAGATTTGCACACGTTACCACAGTTGGTGTGGCTCAAGCACGCCCCCTTGAACTTGTGGCTTTGTGACATGCATGTCCTTCCTTCCACCACCATTGGACCACCCATTTCTGCATACATAATACATGTAATACCCATACATACAAAATCAAGCGCGGATAAGAAAGTTCCCTTCGTAACAAAGTTTTAGTAATTAATGTTTCTATACATCTAATAGTTTCATAAATTATACATAAACTACTATAGAGATACATAATATTATCTTCTAATTATGATAAAAAAAAAGATTACGATAAACCGTAACTAATAGTTTAATATATTATCTATATAACTAAAATTGGCCCCCTTTCTTAATAGCTCAATCCGTTGTCATAATAATTAGTTTATACGTACAAAAACATTCATGTTTTAAGAGAGATGAGATGACGAGTTACCGTTAGCCATTAGACACATGACAACAAGCAACAATGTTGCAAACAACTTCATGGAAGGCTTCATCTTCACCTAGTGATATATATATATATATATATATATATATATATATATATATATATATATATAGAGAGAGAGAGAGAGAGAGAGAGAAGAGAGAGGATTGATGGGAGATATTATGAGCATGTATGAAGGTGTTTATATAGAGTTTATGTTGCGAAGGATATACTTAATTAATTTTGATTTTCTTTATTATAATTTACTGTTTTAAAAAGGAAAAAGCTAGTTAGGCCATCCTTTAACGCAAAAGAAAAAGAAATAGAACATGCTAGCGTTCTTTTAAAAGATGCAATACTTGTGTTAGTATTTTTTTAGTATGTAGTTTTCGTACATCAACCGACCTTCTATTTTTTTCCCTAAATTATTTGATTAGTGATTATAGTAAAACTTAATATTGACATGATTGTTATAATAATTAATGATAAAAAAAACTAAAAGCCCTCTATTGAAATTTTTTAACCAAACATGTTATGTTTTGAATTGAAAGTATTCCACTTTCATTTCAAGGATTTCTGCAGAAAAAACAAGTAAGGAATAGAATTTCGCTTTCAAGTTTATCGATTTCCATTAAACCGCCACTTATTATATACATCTTTAAATCTATTGTGCTTGAAAACTATTAGTTAGTTATAAACTTTTTGAGTGAAAACAGGTAAATAAAAAGTCATCAACCATAAGTAAGATTTTTTATTTTAAAAAATTACTCCGGACATTTAGAAAAATAATATTATTAAAGCTTATGGGAAGATATGATCATGATCGACAACGGTGCAAAAAGTTGAAAGCTCTATGTGGTGTATGTGAATGGGGTTGCCTACAACTTTTGATTAGATCACCAACCCATGTTTGATGTTTTTGGTTCGAAAGATGTATCATGAATCGTTCTAAAAATATATTATACTGTGAAACAATTTTTTTCATCATCTGATGAACTCTTGGATTCTCAGAAAAAGAAGTTATTAATCTGATTTTCTCTAGCTTCTTTGGATGATAATATATATTTTATAATTTAAAAGGTAACATATATAAATACAAAGACTAAAATCATGTATCAATTGCCCACGAGTGCTTTCAAGTCATCATAAAATAGGGCTGTCTAAATCGGTTATAAATATACAAGTTATTATGTAGCCGCTGAGAACTTGTCATACGTAATATGACTCTAGTCAGAAAAGGATCGCAAAAACGGATTAGTGACGGTTTTTTTTAGATCCCCTAAATGTCATGTGTTTGTTATGTTAATTGTTAGAAAAATAGGTTTTTTATACAATTACTATATAACCTAAGTACTGGACTTGTTTGAAAGTTCAATGATTAGTATATGAAATTAATATGAAATAAAACTCATTTTTATTTATTATCATATATATTTATTTATGACTAATGTTAAGAAAGACTTATTTGCCTATTTCTTTTAAAACTCATTTTTAACAAAATTTCCAAACGCTATATATGTATTTCAAATCCACTACGAATCTTTTCCCCTTTTTAATTACTAATACATATTTGAAATTCATTTTTAATAAAAATTGTATTATTATGAAAAAAAAACCTTTGTTATACAAAATCCTTTTTCTAACATAAAGATGCACCAAATCAAAGTCATCATGTGTATTTTCTAAAGACGACATTATCATGCCTCTTGAATTAAATATATTATCTCATAACTAAATCTAAGGACTTTTAGCGATTCACAAAAGCAAGAGTATTAGTTGTCATTGTTATGAAGAATGAAAGGAATTCTCAAGATGTGGAAGAGAATCTAGTGTCATACAACCAAGAAAAAATTGATGGAAGAACATCCATGCAGGTTGTAGGAGAGAGTATCATCACGACACCAATGAGCTTTAAAGTTACTAGCGCTTTCTTGTTCAATGCTATTTTTAGTTGCTATCGATTACCTGTTACTACTAAACTGCTTGGTTTCTAGTGACTTCACAGATTACTTCCGAGCTACCTGATAGCCATCGAACAACAAAGTTAATACCGACATGGTGTAAGAATTAGGATCACTTTTATATTAAAAGATAGTAATTCTAACGATACTCTCGTTCACTATGGGAAATATTCTATTAAAATACTGTTTACAAATACGACTAGGAAAATAAATATAAACATTATTTATGTACCAAACTTGATTCGAACATCCGTCTTTAGTATATACTCCAACAAGTCTTCATATAGTATTCTTGACATGAGTTTTCATTGCGTTTAAATCTTCAACGATACCCCTTGACTGCAACAATTAACAAACAAAAGATTGACGGTTGTGGCTGAGGATCGTGTTAGACACGGGTCCCTTAAAACAAATTTTGCGTCTCTACTCAAGACAACGAGTCGTCTCCCAGGATACAACAACCAAAGCAGTATGTGCTGCTAGAGAGTGCCTCGGGCCCGAGAGATCACCGGGTAAAATATGTGTTATGATGTTATATGAAAAAAAGGTTAAAGATATGGCGTAGTAAGAACAATTTAGAGAGTGCTCATCTTTAAATTTATATAAAACTTGTTGACACTAAAGAAAATAATTTTTTCTTTTTGTTTTTTTTTTTTTTCCTCATCATGAGTTTAGTTATATACTCATGCTAAAGACTTCACATTAATATGAGTTTTATGATTCACAACCAAAACTTTCATTTGATTAATGAAATGTTTTATGAGACCAAATTAAAACTTTTATTTTATTCATAACATGTTTAGTGTCAATTATGATCCACAATAAACATTCATAATATTTATTAAAAGATTTGGTCAAAACATGAAACATCCATGTTAATCAATACATGACTTTATTAGCATTATGCAAGAAATTACAACAATTTCCTACTATAATCACCGAAGTTTCACTTTCTTCATTCCGACCACTCAACTTTGAGCATCGATATCTAATTCATCATAGCTTCAATTTGGACACGGTATAGTTCGTTACAAAACGAGAACTTAAACCAATAAATAAATAACTATTTATATAACAAATACATAAATATAATTATTTTATGTCCAAAATTCCAACACATGGTGAGTTTGCTACCGACCTACCGATCTTTCTTCTTGTGAAGAACAATTTATATTTTTGGTGCAAATTGTGAACACAAAAACAAAGAAACACAAAACCCTCACGATTCTCTTGCAATCGAAAATTACAAAAACTCAAAGATTTACATGGTTTAGTTTAAGAGTCATCCCACGTCCACGTGAAGTACTAATTGTTAGTTTTGGTGTTAGTTTTGTAATTCCAAGAAGTTGAAGGGCTGTTTTTGTATTTCTTTAAAATTGTTTCTTCAGGTCGTTAATAAGTAGTTGGCATGACTATGTACAATTCATTCACTCTCAATAATATTTTCGTATTCGTTTATTTGTTTTCTTGGTACATGTTCATCATTTGGTATCAGAGCTTCAAGGAGAACGAAGCTCATCGTTGTAAATCGGAGGTCTGGATCCACGATTTGGAAGAACTTACAAACGGAGATCGAAAATGGTAGAACCAAATGCGGTTGTAGTGAGGAATAACTACACAACGATTCCACTTCAATGCCCAATTCTTACTGCAACAAATTACACCATATGGGCTGTGAAATTGAAGTCAATCTTTAATGTTCATGGCCTGTGGGAAGTAATTGAACCAGCAATCGATGCAGTCGTCGACGCCAGAAAGAATAATGTCAGGATTGCGTACCTGTTTCAGGCAATGCCTGAGGAGATGGTGTTACAGGTGGCGAATCTTTCAACAGCGAAAGATATTTGGAACTCGTTAAAAACTAGATTCGTTGGGGTGGATCGCGTAAAGAAAGCAAGATTGCAGATGTTGAGAACTGAATTTCAGAACCTCAAGATGAAAGATAGCGAAGGCATTGATGAATTCACAGGAAGGTTAAGTGCGATGTCATCAAAGGCATCAGAATTGGGTGAGCCGTATAAGGAGTCGGTTCTTGTAAGAAAATTTCTAGATGCTATGCCTTAGAGGTTCATCCAGATTGTCACGTCAATAGAACAGTTTGCAGATCTTGAAGCGATAGGTAGGTTGAAAGCATTTGAAGAGAGGACGGGAATGAAGGAGAAAAAGGCCTCTGAAAAGGAAGATCAACTTCTGATGACCTATTCAGAATGGCAGTCTCGAAAGAAAGGTTCGAAAGGGAGGAACAAGAAGTGGAGTAAGAACAAAGAAGGGTCAAATGACAAGAAGATACCAAGCCAAAAGGGAAAGGCTGAGATCAGTTGAGATCAGTCAAAGGCAAACAAGTTCAAGAAAGACAAATCGAAGATCAAGTGTTTCAAGTGTGAGAAATACGACCATTATGCCTCGGAATGTGGATCAACAAAAACACAAGATGATTCTGAAGCAAATTTGACTCAGGCAGAGGTAGAGGAGCCTGCTTTACTGATGACTACTCACATAGAGCTCAAGAAGGAATGGGTGTTCTTGAATGAGCAAAAGGTAGTCCCCATATCGTTTGACATGGATGAGGCAAGTTCTAGTGAAGGTGCATACTGGTATCTTGATAATGGGACATCCAATCACATGTCTAGGGATGTTTCAATCTTCTATTAATTAGATAGAAAGGTGGGTGGAAGAGTTAGATTTGGGGATAACTTTAGTGTTGAAATAGAAGGTAGAGGATCTGTGATCCTAGAAGGCAAGGGAGGGGAACACAGACTTCTGACAGATGTCTATTTCATTCCCCATCTAAAGAGCAACATTCTAAGCCTTGGGCAAGCTACCAAAAGAGGGTGTGTGGTGCAGATGAAAGAAGAGTTTTTGTTGTTGTTTGATAAAAATGGTCGACTGCTTATAAAAGTGGCAAGATCCCCAAATAGGTTGTACTAGATAAGGTTGAATGTAGGTACACCTATGTGTTTTCAAGTAGAGTTGTTCAGTCTACCATGGTTGTGGCACTATAGGTTGGTTCATGTGAACTTTGACTCTTTGAAAGCCATGACAAGTAAGCAGATGGTGAAAGGAGTTCCTATGATCAGTCAACCCACAAAGGTCTGTGAGGCATGCTTAGCAGGAAAGCATTCCAGGCAGTCGTTTCCCTCAAGTGCTGCATATAGATCACAGACTCCCTTGCAATTGGTGTCAATGGATTTGTGTGGACCAATTACACCAACGACACAGGGAGGTAACAAGTATTACATGCTGTTGGTAGATGACTGCTCAAGGTTTATATGGGTGTATTTGCTTAACAGCAAAGATCAGGCACTAGAAACATTCAAAAGGTTCAAAATGAAAGTGGAAAATAAATTGAATGTCAAAATAAAGACTTTGAGATTTGATAGAGGGGGGAGTTTACTTCTCCGAAATTCAATCATTTTTATGAGTTGAATGGGATAAGTAGGCAGTTGACAACCCCTTATCCTCCTTAACAGAATGGGATAGTAGAAAGGAGAAACAGATCAATCTTGAATATGACAAGGAGTATCATGAAAGATATGGATATGCCACAGTGGTTGTGGGCAGAGGGAGTAAGGCACTCCGGTATACATACTAAATAGGGTGCAAACTAGAGCCTTAAAAGATTGTACACCTTATGAGGCACTGAAATTAAGAAAGCCAGATTTGCAGTATCTAAGAATCTTTGGGTATGTTGGTCATGTTAAGACTGTGACACACACTTTAAAGAAGCTGAATAATAGGAGTATTCCTATGGTATATTTGGGGGTTGAAGCAGGAACTAAAGCACATAGAATGTATGATGTTGTTAGAAACAAGATTGTTATTAGTAGAGATGTATGTTTTGAAGAAAGTAGAAAGTGGAACTGGAAAGATTGCTCAAAAGAACCTTCGGAAGAAAACAGAGTGGCTTCGGAAGAAACCAGTGTGGCTTTGGAAGAAACCAGAGTGGCTTCGGAAGAAAATTGTGTGGCTTCGGAAGAAAGTTCGAAAGAGTTTTCTGTACAAGTTGATGAGAACCACCAGAGTCCATTGTGTCAAGAAGGACATGTTGGGTCATTATCAACAAGTTAGGGTGAAAATTCAGATTCCATCACTCAAGTGGGTTGCAATGTTAGAGGTGAAGCAACTGGGTTGAGAAGGTAAGCAAGAGTATCTACTTTGCCTACTAGACTATCTGATTATGTGCTTGATAATAGAGTTTCTCACAACACTCAAAGACTAAAGAGGAAGAGATAGTTGAATTGTTGTTAACAAAAGATGAGGAACCAAAGTCATATTTAGAAGCTAGTGCAAGTTCATAATAGAGAGCTACTATGAATGAAGAGATAAGTGCAAGAGAAAGAAATAAGACTTGATTTCTGACAGATCCTCCTTTGAAGTGTAATCCAATTGGTTTAAAGTGGGTGTTCAAGTTAAAGAGGGATGCAGCTGGTAAAGTAATGAAGTACAAGGCTAGGTTGGTTACAAAGGGGTATGTGCAACAGGAGGGAGTTGATTTTGAAGAAGCCTTTGCATCAGTAGCAAGAATAGAAAAAATTAGATTGATATTGGCATTATCAGCAAAGATGAGATGGAAAGTGTTTCATTTGGATGTTAAGGCAGTTTTCTTACATGGCACTTTGAAAAAGAGTGTATATGTAAAGCAACCTGAAGGATATGTGAAAAAAGGATGTGAACATAAAGTCTACAAGTTATCAAAGGCTCTGTATAGGCTAAGGCAAGCACCAAGAGCTTAGAATTTGAAACTTAATGAAGTGTTAATTGAGTTGGGTTTTAAAAGGTGTCAACATGAACAAGCAGTGTATGTAAAACACACAGCTGAGTTAGTGTTGATTTTGGGACTATATGTGGATGATTTGTTAGTAACTGGGAGTAGTTCAAAGGAGATAGACAAGTTTAAGCAGCAAATGCAGACCAAATTTGAGATGGCTGATTTGGGACCGTTGTGATATTATCTTGGAATCGAGGTTGAGCAAACTAAAGAAGGAATTCAGATTAAACAAGCTGGGTATGCAACTAAGCTTGTAAAGTTAGTACGTTTGGAAGAGTGTAATGAGACAAAGATTCCTATGGAACCTGGTTTGAAGTTGTTTAAAGATGAAGGAGGTGAAAGTATAGATCCAACTCTTTATAGGAGGTTGGTGGGATCTTTGAGGTATTTGACTCAAACTAGACCGGATATAGCTTTTGCAGTGGGCTATGCTAGTAGGTTTATGCAAAATCTTAAAGAAGCTCATTTAACGGCGGTTAAACACCTGATCAGATATGTGAAAGGATCAGTGCAGTATGGGATCAAGTATAAGTGTAATGAAGGAGGAGGTTTGGTTAGGTATAGTGATAGTAATCACATGACAGATAGTGAGGATGGAAGAAGTACCTCTGGACATGTCTTTTATTATAATGATTCGATTGTATCATGGCATTCACAGAAGCTATCGACTGTTGCTTTGTCAAGTTGTGAAGCTGAGTTCATGGCTGCAACTTCTGTAGCATGTCAAGCTGTTTGGTTGAACGGCTTACTTGAGGAGTTAACTAACATGAAGCAAAGTAAGGTGGTGTTGCTGGTTGATAGCAAGTCACCTATTGCATTAATGAAAAATCATGTTTTTCATGGAAGGTCTAAGCTATAAACACTTGGTTTCATTTTATAAGAGAATGTATTGAAAGGGGTCAAATTCAAGTTGACTTTGTTAGTGGTGATATGTAGAAAGCAGATGTGTTAATGAAGTCATTACCAAGAGTAAAGTTCATTGACATGAGATTTTTGTTGGGAGTTGAGAGTCTTGGTTGAGATTCTTGGAATTAGAGGGGAGTGTTAGTTTTGGTGTTAGTTTTGTAATTCCAAGAAGTTGAAGGGCTGTTTTGTATTTCTTTAATTTTTTTTCTAATAGTTGGCATGACTATGTATGATTCATTCACTCTCAATAATATTTTCGTATTCGTTTCTTTGTTTTCTTGGTACCTGTTCATCACTAGTGAGTCAATTTTATTATGAGGTGTTAAAAACTAAAATTATAAAGAGGTCATATATTTAAGCAAAGAGGTCATATATTTAAGCTAAACAATTAATTATACTCGGCTCCCGCAAACTAGAAAACCAACTCCCTTGTTGTCAACTACTAGTCTCCTTCCCCCTTCTCTTCTACAACGTCTGTGTCATTGAACACCACCTCAACAGTTTGACATTTCTTGTTTTAGGTTGAATAGCCATACACTTCAATTCTGTTTTAAATTTTGAGATCAAAATCACGCTAATAACAATATATATGTCCAGAAGATGTCTTATTGTTGAATTATGTTTTCATGTAATCATTTTACTTGTTCAAGCGATTATATTTTTATATGTCTACTCAAATGACTATTCCGGTAAAATGTTTGATCAAAACAAGTGTTGAGTTCATGTTTGAACACTATCCACATCAGACCTTCAAATTCAAATTTTAGATTTTTTATTGACTCGTCAGTGTTTCAGAAGTGGTAATTTTTATTTGATGAGTTCAAACATGTATGATTCTTATAAGAAAACGGTTTAGTGGTACTTATGGAGTTATGGGTGATCATTTATAAATAATTATAGTTTTGGTATTTATATCTTTCATCTTTAATAGATGTAGTGTGTTTGACTTAAGGGGCTGTTTGGTAATTTTTGAATGATTAAGTGTTAAACCAATAAGAGGTCTAAATCATTAAGTGCTGAACAATTAAGAGGTCTGGACCATTAAGAGCTAGTAAAATCGCTTAACTATTCAAAGGCAAATGTCTGACCAATTTAGATAAGAGGTCTTAACCATTTAGCATTAGTATAATGCTTAACCATTAAAAAAACAAATGTCTGAATCATTCAGACATTTACTCGCGAAACAAACAGTCTGAACCATTAAATGCTGAACCATTCAGACATCTGAACCATTAAGAGGCTGAAACAAACAGTCCCTTAACCTTAACCCATTTGATTACAACGTCAACATATTTATCACAATCCACTAACACTTTTAGTACTTTTACGACTTCATTGAAACCATGGGCGAAGCTTCTTTGGGGGCTGGGGGGCCCCTGCCTCCCTTCTTTTTATCGTCAAGTAGTGTAAATTTTCGGTCCGATAGTGGAATTTTTTTAATAAATATAGAGTCTGCCCCCTTTAAAATAGTTTACTTACGCCCCCGCCCCCCCTAAAATTTGACTCAGGCTCCGCCACTGATTGAAACTAGTTATCACCAATATTATAGTTCGTGTCATAAACTTAACCTACAAAAATTAGTTGGTGTCAAAAGCAATAAAAAGAATATATAAACACGCGACTTGATAAAATTCATATCGTAACAAGCAAAAGCAAAATGAAACAAAACTTTGTAGCCTTGTAGAACACTCATTACAAAAGAATTTTCAATACTTTGAAAAATATCAGCTTATTCAAAAAACAATAGCATGACGTTTCTCTATAAATAAGGCATTTTGCTAGACAAAGTTATTACAAAACTAATTATTCTTTTAACAACATTCATTCGTATAACAGAAAGAAAAGAGCGAGTGTAAAGTATGGTATCTATCCCGGAGGCTACTATAAGCTCTGCCGACGGGCGGCGGCCCATACCACTGGTGGGATTGTGTACGGCGGCCACCGGAACCGAAGGCGGTTGCGATGTGAAGGCTGCGGTTATCGAAGCGATCAAGGTCGGTTATCGACACTTTGACACCACGGAGAAGCCATCAAGGAGGCTTTGAGGCTCGGTCTCATAAAGTCACGGGCTGAGCTTTTCATCACCACCAAATTGTGGTGTGACTGCACCGAAGGTCGTCTTGTTTTACCAGCCATCAAAAGGAGTCTCCGGTAAGATATTGTTATATGTTTAATTTTGTATTATTATTATTATAGATGTCTTATAGGTTTTACACGTAATAGATGATGCAAGTAACACGAGTATCAAATGTGAAAATAAATTGTTTAACTACTTATAGCTCTTGCCCTTCTAATTGTAATTAATTTTAAAAAAATATAAAAAATAAATAATATTTTGTACTAAACAGTATGTTAAACAATTGTTGTTTCTCATTCTCAGTTCGTAAAAATATGTAATAAAATTTATAGGCACGAGCTATAAGTAGTTAAACAATTAATTTTCACATTTGATACTCGTGTTACTTGCATAATCTATTACGTGTTAAACCGATAAGAAATATATAATAATAATAATACAAAATATCGAAGGGCAAAAGTATAGTATATTGGTATTAAAATGTGTACAGCTAGTGTTATTGTTTTTTGTAAATGCGGTGTAGTTTAAATAATTACATGGTGTAAGATAATATGATGTTTAGAATTAAAATAAATGTTATTAAGCAAAAATCATAAGCGTACTAATTGGTGATAGGTCCAAGGGGTCGAGGGTTTTGTGACTTTTGTCTCATCTTAGATATTATTTAAATTTACAATAACCAGGTTTAGAAGGTTGAGTTAGTTATCTTAAAATTGTAATAAAAAAAGCAATAGTCTATTTTTTATATTTCCAACAGTAAAGGATAATCTAAATTTTATTAAATAGAACAAAATTCACTTTTCAAAGACACTGATCGACATACCATAGTGTTACTTACTAAAGAAATATTCTCTTCATATACCTACACACATATGATGTGCGGTCGTTTTTTTTACGAGTTGTGTTTTTTGAGTATGAGTCTAACTCTAATACAACTTATTTAACTCAAAAAAGGTTTTTTCCACTGCTCTATAATTTAAATTAAAAATAATTGCTTATAAAGTAAGCGTTTAATTTATATAACCTGCACCCATTTTTTATTTATTTTTATTTTTGTTATAAATAAGTGGGTGAATCCGTTAATGAAACGAGCTTGATTTATTTAACATGTTAGTTAGTTTGACCCAAACCATTTAAAACTTTAAACTAAACCAAAATTTAGAATTTTATGTTCGCTAGATTTGTAACTTTGTATTGTGATTCACAGTGCTGACATAATGTATTACTTGACATAGAGATTTAGGACTAGAGTATGTAGATCTATATCTAATATACTGGCCACTAAAACTAAATCAAGATGATGTCAAAAGCCCAATTACAAAAGAGTGCATAGCCGGTATCAATATCAAGGATGTTGGGAAGCAATGGAGAAGTGTCAAGATCTTGGACTCACCAAATCTATTGGTGTAAGCAATTTCTCTCCTCGACTAATCGAACAAATACTTTCGTTTGCGAAAATCCCCCCAGCTGTCAACCAGGTGATTATCATACCCTTTTTGGACTCGTTATCATTTTTAAAGTTATCTCCTCGCTAATTTTTCATGTGGTTTTTGAAGGTCGAGATGAACCCGCTTTGGCAACAGAAGAAACTTAACGACTTCTGCAAAAAGAACGATATCCTTCTTACGGGTTACTCCCCTTTAGGTGCATCTGGTACTACTTGGGGACACAACCGAGTAATGGAATGTGATGTTCTTCAAGACATTGCCAAGTCAAGAGGGAAGACAATAGCTCAGGTACTCCTCGTACCAAAAACTAAGCCTAGCGTTTAGGTAAAGACTCAAGCTAGATTCGGATCAAGCATACCGTTCTAAAAAATATCAATGTGGTTCAGGTTAAAGGCCAAAATGAATATCGGTTAATACGGGTCAGTTTAATTAGATAAAAAAAGAATCAAAATGGGTCACCGCTATATTCTTTCATAACGGCTAGTGTGTTGAGAAATACGGTGATAAATCGAGAGTCGCGAAACGCTATCAGATTGAAACTATTTGGGTTCACTCCAAATTTTCAATCGGATAAAACTCAATTCTAAGAACAAGTATGGATCTTAGTGTGAGAATTCGTGAACTAATAAAAACGAGAGTGACCATGAATTGATTCGAAATTAGCATTTGCAGTGAATGGATGAAAACTGCCTCCAATATTAAAATTTTACACTTTTTACCCTTTAATTTCACATGTGAAATTTCCAGGTCAGCTCGACCCCAGCCAGGGGCTCTGCCTCCTGGACCCGTTTTAGGTTATAAAAATTTATAATAGTGATTGTGTTAATTTGCTAGACTCAAACTAACATATAATTTTAGTAGGCTTAACTTAACCTGCTATATAATTTGGGTTGTGACATTACCAAAGACTATAACATGATTTTGATTCTTAAATTTCATTTTCATGTATTCATTATATATTTTGTATTGTTGAAATGCAGATTACTTTAAGATGGATGTATGAGCAAGGTGTCAGTTTTGTAGTCAAGAGTTTTAACGCCGAGAGAATGAAGCAAAACTTAGATATCTTCGATTGGTCATTGACAGAGGAAGAGTTGATCAAAATAAGCCAAATTCCACAGCAAAAACATTATTATCTAAGTGGCGTGATGTTAAAAGAGCCTCATGATGTGCTTGCTGAGATTGATGCGGATCTTTCATTTCAATAAATTGTTTAGTCGTAACCATACATGTCATCAACTTGAAATAACGCAGATAAGAGATCACCAGTTTGCTTGTAACATTTCAATATTGTTCGTTGCATAACATTGTTATAAGTATTAAAAGGAAATAGCATGATGTTTCTTTGTTGAATATACAAGTATTTCTATAGATAATAGAATTCGTATGTCGTTAAATGAAATTCTTTGACTGATAAATTGAATCAAATTTGAAATGACTAAACAAAAGTTTAAACTAACTTTGCAATTTTCAAAGTCTGGAGAGACCAATCATACAATCTGGTCAAACCAAAAGTACCATTTATACAATTTTCTTTTTATTTTGTTTTTACTTGTTGCGATATGAATATGTTCAAGTAACATGTTTATTTTTAAACTGTAGTTTCTTTACTAGGTTAATGATTAATAGATTAGATTTTGAAACTAATTTTCTTTCCTTCTGACACCTACTAACTTACGAAGTTTCATGACACGAACTAAAGCATAGTAATAACGGGTATCAATGAAGTTGTGATGGGTTGTAATAAATACTTCAGCATTTTAATTAGTTAAATAAATTAAACCAAACATGATCCATCTATTAAACGTCTTAGATATGACAACGTGCCCAAAACATAATTATCGTATTGTGACAAGAATTTACCACACCTAGTATCACTAAACCGTTTTCTTATACTAAACATACAAATTTGAAGTCACTTCTATAATTTACAAGTAAGTAATAAATCTAATAATCTATACAATGAAGTTGAATTTGAAGTCCTCTAAACTCAATGTTGCAATTTGAGAAAAATGAAGTCATTGATATATAAACATATAATCATTTACTCATGACAAATAATTACATGAAAGTATAACTCAATCAAAAGACATCACATGAACTAATTGACACATATTATTCTATCACCGAGGTGATTTTGACCTTAAAAATTAAAACAGTGTGTGGCTATTTAAGTAGCATGTCAACCTAAAAAGAGAATGTTAAAAATAGATAATTTTCAGTGTCGAGGTGGTGTTTAGTGACACAAAAGATGTAGAAGAGAAGGGGAAGGAGACTAGTAGTTGGTGACAAGGGAGTTGATTTCCTAGTTTTAGGAACCGACTTTAATCGTTTAGCCTATATGAAACCTCTCTGTAATTATAATTCTTAACGTCTGATAATAATTTTGACTTGTTAGTATGTTTGAAGAAAATTCTCTAACATAGGCGTGTAGAGTATATCACATGGCCATTATATAGCACTTATATACAAGTTTTTGTGAGAAACTATAGGGTCTATATGACTAACCCACTTATGCTACACGCTCATGTGGGAACCCACATCAGGATTTAATCCAAATTCATCTGATTTCGAACATAATTTTCATTTATCTCAAAACCCTAGCCTCTCTCAATCTTTAGATGATTTTAGGTCTATATCAAAAAGTTTTTTTAGAGATTTGAAAGCCAAGATTGAAGATATCACACTTTCAAAAAGGATTTAACATTATTTATATCATTGCCACTCGATTTGGTTTGAATTCCTATAGATCTATTATGGGTTCTTCTATGTATCGGATATTTTTAAAGCTTTTTTGGCGAAGTATATATTTTTGTTACTTTGTCAATGTTGTCGATAATTAAGGTTCTTTATTTCATTGCAAATGGTCGCAAAATAATGTGCAGGAGTTGGTTTGAAGAATATTTTTACATTTGAATTTCGTAGGGAATCGACCCTTTTTCTAGTAGTGACTTCAAGTTTATTAAATCACTTCATTTAACTCAATGAAAAATATTGTTTTACTTTTTGATACTTAGCTAGCCAAATATCTTTAGAACTTGTCTCTTAAGTCAAATGCAATATTTTCATTGAATGCGTTTAGTCATTTAATCTTATTGAGTTAACAATGACATATTATTTTAATATTTGTAAGAGGAAAAAGAAAAGTAAATTTTAGATACATGTTCCATTTGTGTCATTTAGCGACATACAAATTCAACTATTTATAGAAATAATTATATTTAAAAATGGAGACATGATGATACAAATTATATTTTTATAACAATAACAATTTTACATAATAAGTGATAACATGAAACATACAACCATACCGATCGATGACTTTTTGTTGCCATTATAAGTTGATAACAATCATAGTTACGATGAAAAAACTTATTGAAAGGAAAGACCAGCATCAATTTCAGCGATTACATCATTAGGCTCGCTCACCATTAAACCACAATAAACATGTTTCTGTTGAGGAATCTGACTTATTTTGATCAACTCTTCCTCAGTCAATGACCAATCGAATATGTCTAAGTTTTGCTTCATCCTCTCGGCATTAAAACTCTTTACTACAAAACTAACACCTTGCTCATACAACCATCTTAGCGAAATCTGCATTCAAGCATATAAGCTATACATGAAAGTAAAATGTAGGGATCATAATTGTTGTATTGTTTTACGTGTGCGTCATAAAATGGACAATTCATTAAAAAAGTAAGTTAATTTGTCTCATTTTTGCTACGATGTTCGTTTACTTGAGTTTACTCAAATTATATAGCTAGTTAATTTTACGTATACACAAATTAATGTTTATAAAATTTGCTAACTTGAAATGATTCCATATAAATCAGCAGCACCTATCAACACTTTTGGTCACCGCCACGAACCTATTGCTCACCACACCGCCACATTTGTCGCCGCCACCACAACCATTGCCACCGCCATGACCACCTTCAAGAGTTGTCACTAGCCACCATAAAAAGAAGTATAGCGTCTGTCCCATATTATTTTTTGTTACTAAAGCAATATTTCAACCAAACCCATATTTGTTTGAATCCGTAGTGACCCAAGCCAAATTTATACTATTCTAAAGTGGTTTGTTCTGAACCAACTAGGCTTAACTCGATACCTGTCCTAGTTATTTTACTAGGCTTAGTTTTCAGTATGAAAAGTACCTGAGCTATTGTCTTCCTTTTAGACTTGGCAATGTCTTGAAGAACATCGCATTCCATCACGCGGTTATGTCCCCATTTAGAACCAAATGCGCCTAAAGGGGAGTAACCAGTAAGAAGAATATCATTCTTTTTGCATAATTCATTAAGTTTCTTTTGTTGCCAAAGCGGATTCATCTCGACCTTCGAAAACCACATACACGTCAGTGATAAGATAATGTAGAATTGATTATGACTTCATGAAAGAATAGGTGATAACCTGGTTAACAGCTGGAGGAATTCGCGCAAAGGATAGGATTTCTTCTATCAGTTGAGGATAGAAATTACTTACACCGATCGATTTGGTGAATCCAAGATTTTGACACTCCTCCATTCCTTCCCATACATCCTTGATGTTGAAAGTGGCAATGCACTCTTTTGGAATTGGAATCTTGATTTCATCTTGGTTTAGCTTTAGTGGCCAATGTATCAGATACAAATCCACATACTCGAGTCCTAAATTCCTGTTTTAATTCATAATTATTGATATTAAGTTTTGTTTGTGCATTCAAAGTCATAATAGAAGTTAAATTATATTATATACGACCCATTAATGCCTGTGGTGATAACTGTAACAATAGTATAGCACAGTCATATCATATTTGTATCTTTTTTCTATTGGAACGTAAACACACACAATTAAAAGGTTTCATTAAGGTATGTAGTTGCGAAGTTGGTTCTCGACGAAAATCTGTTGGTAATTGTGTGAATCATTTGATTTATGACATATCGCCGACGAATTTTCCTAATGGATTACCGATGAGTTGTTTAGCAATGGATTAACAACTGGTTTACAAGACCTCACTCGTACGCTTTTTCTAATATATTACTGACGTATTATTTAAGGATGGGTAGCTAATGGTTTATTTAAACAATACCGATGACTACTCCCTTGGTAATTCATAGGTAACTAGGATTTTGCGGTCATGCTTCGCGGCGAGACTTTGATTGTTTTCCTCACGCTACGCGGCCTGACTTCGTTCATTATCGTTTCAACTCATTTCAACACGTAAAAGTAAATACAGATGAAGGTTCCCAATAACATCAATACCCGCAACAAAGATGTTCGCAATCTTTTTGGTTCGTCATGACACTACCACCGTAACCACACTCTATATAGCCTACGATACCAAAAAAAATACTTGAGTTTTATATAACTTCGTTTTCAAAAAGTAATTATATTAGAAGGTTCACAACCCCCCCCCCCCCCCCCCCCAAGGTGCTAGAAATACAAACTCGAAAACTTAAGTGGTCCAAAATCAAACATTTACAAACTATTGCAGCCAAGGTGTTCAAAACGCTAACCTAATGGCCAAAGTATAAATTTTATAAACATTATTGTATCAAAGTTTAAAGACAACAAATTTTTGTGGTCAATTTGGAAAACTCAAAACTTCACCTGCTAAACTAATGAAAGTTCCGCATTTAAAAGAAGGAAAAAATATGAGGCAAAAGTGTATTATGAAAAAGCTACTGTAGCAGACTCGATGCTTTTTAATATATATAATATTTCAATACTAAATTACAAATTCCAAGCAATTGTTTGTCTTCAAAAGACTATTTTTATAGGGAAGTAATAGAAAATTTAATAATATAACCTCTAACACTAGGTAATTAAAAGCCTTGCTCATTACATATTTAACATACGTGGTCTACCATGTATTAGTTACGCATCACGTACAATGATGTGGCTTCCTAAACCACAATTGTAATTACTGTACATAGCCTAAATGGACTTGGGTTAGCTTCACGTCAGACCAATGATCATGTACAACAAAAATGTGTTGGGTCGGGTCAGCTGCCCGACGACTTCACGTTTTATAATCCTTTTTAAACGTCTTTTAATGTCGGACCAAACTTTGCAGCAAGATTTGGAAGTTGAAAAGGGAAATTCATGCTTTGTAGTTTAAACCAATTGTTTTAAAGAATTGTGTTTTTAGTTCTAACTTTGAAATTTTAGTCTAAACTATGTATACGCAAGTCAGGTTCGTTAGCAGTTAGTCTAACATGAATTTTTGATTCATGGTATGTTTGGGTTCACGGTTAAGGGGTTTATGTCGAGTTCAACCCATAATAACATTTAAATATAACCTAATATCTATCTAAGCGTGTGTAAATTAAAGTATATTTGTATTTTCAATCAAACAAAGTTAAAACAAAGTTATAGTATGGTACAATCATCAAAATAATAAAAGCATATCCTTTTTAATAAATGTAATTAACAATTAATTATTTTAGCTTAAGTAGTTAAGGTGAGATACCAAGACATATAAATATGAAGAATTCTTAAGTTCAAGTCTCACTCTGAGCAAAAATGCTCAGGATTGAATCAGGGTTTTCGCAGTTGTGGGTTTCCCCTTAGAGGGTTGGGGGTACGGTCACGACTAGAAAATAAATATATAGATTGAACTAGTGTCGTATATTTTCAGTTCAAAAAATAATAATTTTAATTAACAATGTTATTATTCCAGTTATAAAAGTCATACCCTTGATAATGATCGAACTCAAACGACTTTTTGTAACTTGTAATACCTCCACCACATAAATAAACTTAAATAAAAATAATATCTTGTGGAAATAAGAACATGTAGTCTTACCGGAGACTCCGCTTGATGGCTGGTAAAACAAGGTGACCTTCGGTGGAGTTACACCACAGTTTGGTGGTGATGAAAAGCTCGGCCCGTGACTTTACGAGACCAAGCCTCAAAGCCTCCTCGATGGCTTCTCCAAGTGGTTTTCGGTTCCATAGAGGGCCGCGGTGTCAAAGTGTCGATAGCCAACCTTGATGGCTTCGATAACCGCGGCCTTCACTTCATCAGCGTTTTCGATGGCCGCTGCTGTACCCAATCCGATCAGTGGAATGGGTCGTCGGCCATCGGAAGAGCTGATCGTGGTCACTGGAATGGATACCATTTTTTTATACGTTTCTTTGATTACTAGTAGTGTTATTTAACGTGTTGAATATACGTGTTCTTTTTCATCACGACAAAAGAAACTTTGTGATTATCTATTTGCGGAGAAACATACGCATCATATATGACGGATTGGCATGCGTAAGCATGTTAAACACATCACTCACTACTTGTTACATTAAATTTGTACTAATCTTTTAAATACACTTATTTTTCTTCAATGCTTCATTTTTTTCTCAAATGCCCATTTTTTCAAAAAACTTTAAAAGTGACGGACTCACACATACATAACGGGGAAAGTTATCGTACGTATAGGAGAAACAGTGTGAAGTGTGTGTAATCACCGAATGCGACACGTTGATGATCTGCCGTTGGGGTAATGTAAAATACTTATTAGCTTAGGTAGCTAAGGTACTAATGCATGATATTCATAAGGATCATATGGATAATATTATATGCTTTGTTTGTTTATTTAACTACTTTTAAATTAAAATAAACTTAAACTTTGATTGTTTGATTTTGAATTACACTAATGTTAACCTAACTTGCACTTAAATTAAGAAAGATAACAAACAGCGTACGAATATACGAGATAAGAAACAAGTGATTATATTTGAGTTCCAATTTAACAACCCTATGTATAACCTAATTTATTTATCAGACATATCTTTGTTTCAAAGATATGTTTGAGAAACAATTGCGAGAATTACAAATCCAAATCTCGTGAACTCCTTTCACAGAAATTGCACTAAAAAAACCCCTTATGCTTCTTTAATTCTTTTAATTCCACTCATGGGCTGCTTCTGTTCTTCCCCCAATTCCTAGCCCAACAGGCCCAAAACTTTACTATCCTTTGGGCTGCCAAACTAATGGATCAAAATATTAACTGAGCCCGTTTATATTAAATTAATTCAGTCCATCTTTTAATTCATTTCTTGTTCAATTTTTGACTCGTACTCATATTTACTTCTCTTTATGATAACTTGGGCCTCATTTAATTACAAGTTTACAACCATGTTTCGCATGATGATTTGTAGAAACCAAAACTAAGCTTTTTAAGTATTTTCTTTCCCAACCTAAAAAGATATGAAAAACAAATAAAAGTAATTGATTTTATAAAAATAGTCGGGGGACTTGACTCAGTTGGCTAAAGCATACCTCCGCCCCTTACTGAGCAACTATTAATCGTGTATTCACAAACCTAAAAAGACGTCAACAAAACGCATAGAAGAACAACTTCTGTAGTTTGACTTATACTCTCGATCAAATTTGGATCCTTCAAATTTTCAAGATCTTTTATTTCGCATCTAAAATCAAAACTGATTAAAAGCATAACTGATAAGAATACCTTGTTAGGATATAGGAATCACGGGTAGACCTTATATCAATATTAATGTTACTATCATGTGACCTGAAGATCACAAGTCACAACTTCAAGTCGTGTAGACAAGTTTCTACAAAACTACAAAGTAAATATACGCACTTCATACTCAAAATGCAATGTCACCTCTTGAACCTCACACGTGCAGAAGTCTTGTACTCCGGTCACAATCCGATAAAATAAAGTTGTAATGAGATCAAGGAAAGCAAGGTTGCACATGATCATGGAGCTCATAGAAGACCCATTCAAACACAAAAAATAAAAAGAAATAAGAAAAAGAAGCCAACAACCGAGTCTCTTCTCTAGTGTGCGCAGCTTAACACAAATCACACACGGCGCACACGCTACCTTACACGTTAAGCATCCTACGCGAAATCAACACAACTTATATATAAACTAACCTACGCACTCTGTCGGTACTCTCACACATTCCACCCACCTTCCACCACCACCGCCACCACCACCTATATATATACTCTCATCCACTCAAACATGTCCACCACCGCAACCCACCGCCACCGCCCTCCGCCACCAGTTCATCGTGTTCTAGAACCTTCGTCTCCGCCGCGGTTGATTCCACAACGGGGACAGGTTCTCCGGCGAGTGCTCCGGGAGGTTTTCTCGTGCTTGTGTTTCGCCGGAGATAGGCGGCGGCTGCGGCAGAGCCGTCGCCGGAGAACTTCGACGGTGACTCCGGTTTATAGTTGAAACAGAGGAACGTGATTGGGAGCGATACGGAAATGACGAACCAGATGTGTGTAATTTAGGTAATTTTGTTCAATTTATGATTTAATTATGTTGTGTGAATATACGAATGTACGATTGTTCTAGTTAGATCTTCAATTTCTTCGATTGAAGAACAAGTTTTTCACGTTTTTTGTGTGTGATTGTTGATCGGTTCTTACTGACAGCAAATGTAAAACCTAATTGTGGTTGTTGTTTGAAGTTTAATTCAATATTTGATTCATTTATGGTGTATAAGTACTCGATTGCTCTATTAGATTTAAATTTTGTCAATTGATTGACAATTTCTTTGTCAGTTTTGTGTAATTGTCGAACTGTCACAAAATTCAAAAGATTATTGAAGAATATGTTCATCTGTTGTGATTCTTTAACTGTTTTTCTTACGTATTTGCTCCAATGCCACCTCTCTGTAAACTGAGTGATATGTTTATGTTGAGTTGACTCGGTCTAGATTTTGGGTAGATTTCATATGATATAATGATTATAAATTTATAATTACAAAGGGAATCTAAGTATGAAAAGATTATCATTATACATTTTTTTTTATTTTTTTAAAATAAAAGGATCTGCAAGGTCTATAAATATGAACAGATTGGAATACGAGAATCATGGTAATTAAAAATTTGTGTGTTATTTTTGTGTCAACAAGTAAACTCACAAGCGATGAAATGAATATTAATTATTAGACAGTCGGATGAGAAGTAACAAAAAGTTGAAAATAGAAAATTAAAATTACATGGAGACCACATGTGAAACGAATCAGATCACATATGTCCGTACTTTGAATGTTTTTATTTCTTTTGTTAGTTAATGTTTACAATAACACTAAATCAGATATGAAATAACTTGTAATTTTATGTTTCTTGTAGCTTTTGTCTTGATTCTCATCTTAATCTTTTCGTTAAAATCGTTTTAGAAGTCAACTTTGTTTGGGAGCATTTATAATTTCGATTCTTAAAGTTGTTTTATACGCATATTATCCTAAGTTAGACCATCAACTTTTGGAACTAAACTTTGGCTTAATATTTAATAAGTGCACAAATGTGAACGGGTTCAAGATGTCATTGTCAAATAAACAAAAAAATAAATCATATAAATTACCTAATATCATAAAAAATAGTAGACCAATTGCTATCATATCATCTTAAAACTTATTTACAAATATCGAAACTTAAGCTTTAAGACTTGAAGAGTACGAATGTACAGCTAATAATAGTAAAAAAATGAAAAAATTACCAAAATAACCAATTAACCAAATCGAATTACTAAACTAACCGGTCAAAATTGAAGTTTACGGAAAAAAACAACCAATCGCAGTCCGTCACGTGTCATCCCTCGCTGACGTGGCGAGGGACTCTGAGAATCCCTCGCCCAAAAAAGCGTGCCTGGCAAGGATTCCACATAATCCCTCGCCCACGTGCGCCCCTCGCCCACGTGTGCCCCTCGCTGACGTGTCTTTGATCCCTCGCTGAGTCAGCGAGGGATTATGGGAATCCCTAGCCCGAATTTACAAAAATACCCCCCTCGCCCATAATTAAAAAATTATATATATTTATTTTTTAACCAAAAAAATTCAAGATTTCTAATTATTTATTATTTTTAAATACTTAAAAGTTTAATTTAAGTTTATTTTGCCCTATATAATACAATGTTTACCTTTTGTGAAATCTTACATTCTTCGCAACCTTCTTCTTACTTTTTTCTTAAAATTCTCCGAGCCTTTGTAAAATGTCAGTTAATATCATACTATGCAGTGGTGGTATATGACATTTTGTAAACGGTGGTAAATGCTACCATTTACCTTTTGATGGTAGATATTCTTCAACACCGTTTACAAAATAACATTTACCACCACTGCATAGTATGATATTAACTGATATTTTACAAAGACTCAGAGAATTTTAAGAAAAAAGTAAGAAGAAGGTTGCGAAGAATGTAAGATTTCATAAAAGGTAAACATTGTATTATATAGGGCAAAATAAAATTAAATTAAACTTTTAAGTATTTAAAAATAATAAATAATTAGAAATTTTGAATTTTTTTGGTTAAAAAAATAAATATATATAATTTTTTAATTATGGGCGAGGGATTGCAAGGGATTCCCATAATCCCTCGCTGACTCAGCGAGGGATCAAAGACACGTCAGCGAGGGCACACGTGGGCGATGGATTATGTGGAATCCTTCGCCGGGCACGCTTTTTTGGGCGAGGGATTCCCATAATCCCTCGCCACGTCAGCGAAGGATGACACGTGACGGGCTACGATTGGTTGTTTTTTTCGTAAACTTCAATTTTAACCGGTTATTTTAGTAATTCGATTTATCAATCGGTTATTTTAGTAATTTTCTCCAAACAAATTGTACGACCTTTTCAACTATCCAAAGTCAAACGCACGTGTCGCTGATCCTCCGTACAGTTTATCAATCCGACTTGGTATTTTGTTTTCGTGGCTAATTAATTCATGCAACGACTCAAATATATTTTCATATTATATATTTTTTGAACGAAGAAAAGACCCCTTTATTTCTAAATTACATCACTTAAATTATTACGTATTGGTTGGAGCCTGTTTACCATATAAAGATTTAGTTTTTCATCATTTGACTACAAGCAAAATAGCAATTCATAAAATCTATTATGGTAAATATAGTTATATGTATATTCGTATTAAAAGAAAAAAGTATTAAATTAAATTATTATTATTTTTTTTGGATTTGATCTTATTGTAAATTAATACATGGAGGACACGTAGGCTTTGTAAGAAGCTAAAAGTGGGTCACCTTTTAAGTTTTAACGTAGAAAAAATGAAGTCAAAACTCATCTTGACATAGACCGAATCTTCTTATAACGACTTGTTCCACTTGCAAACGCAAAGCGTGTATTTTTTAGTTTTATTTAGTCAAACCAACACAAGACCCATATTGTCTTTCCTTTTCCCTTGTCAATTAAAATCTAAAATAAACAAATTTTGTATAAAATTATGATTAAATTTATAAAAATAATGTAGAGAATTACATTTCAAAGTATACAAACTACTTTAATTAAGTCGTATAACTTTGAATAACTTACTAAAAACAATAATAATAATTATTATTGTTTAAGAAAAGATAATAAAATTAACATAACACTCATCGCAATATATTTACATACTCATTTCTTGTGATAACCTAAATTATAGTCTGTTAGAAAATTGTATTGAACAATTACACAATAAAACACAATTATATGACTAATCATTAGTCAATATTTTTTTATTAATAAAAGATCACACAAATTCAAATATCATGCACCTTTATTTACATTAAACCAACTTGCATCATACTTTAACTCTAATTCCTAATATAACTTATTAAAATCTAACAATTATCTCATAACACCCACATAATTAATAATTAATAATTAATACTAATAATTATCTCAAAAACTTTCTTTATTTATCTCAAATTTTTCCTCTAAACATGTCTCCAACAGTAACTTCATCATTATCAATCTATATTAACACAAGTGCTAACTAAATGATTAGAGGTGGAAGTTCGATATTGTTTGTTTAACAACCATAGTTTTTTTTTTCTTGTGAACCTATACTATGTTAAACTCCGGTTACAAACCAAACATATTACTCTATTATTAAATATCATGGGAAATGAACAATACTTTTTTAGCGCTTTCATAGTGTATTTTTTTAGTATTATCTGTTATTAAATGTCACAGCTAATCAAATATTCCTTGGTCACATATTTAAATTATGGTTGGACCATATTTAACAACATGCATATTAGATAACACATGCTTGTCCATGCATGAATTCAGATGAATTCAAGGATTTTCACAAGATGCACTTGATTTAGTTCAATATCCAATTCCAATTACTTAGTATCCACTAAGGATGAATGTGATTGGTTTCATTTGTTTAATTAAAACTCACATATGAATGGTTTAATGAATATACATATGGATGTTTGAGGTTGAAATTCATGTGATAACTATAACAATAATTATAAGTGGTCACTAAACTTGATTATCATAAGTCCATATCATGTGTTATGGATTATTCATCAATTGTGATGAGTTACAGTTGTTACAGTTACATGCGGGTACACATTCGGATGACATAAAACTCACGTATGGATGTTTTAACCACTAACATTTCACATTTGGATAATTTGGTTTTATATGGAACATGGTATTATATGCAGCCTCACGACAATTCTTAACCTTTAATTCATTCGAAAAAGACTAACCAATCATTATATTCAATTATTAACATACACTTCTTTTATGTTTCGGATTAAATTGAAATGATGACATAGAGAGGAATTCTAGTTCTTAGAGACATTTAGTTACTTTAGAAATACACGATTAGAAAGATAAATTATTTATTGTGGCATTTATAAGAACACATTTAGGCATACAAATGGACGTTGTATAGTTGCGTATATGCACACATTTATAAAAAGACGAATACTATCTATAAAATAACGAGAAAAAAAGATGATGAAAATTAGAATTATATAAAATAAAACAAAACTATATATCAAAATAAAAACTAAAATGTATCTTTTCAAGAGAATAGATACGTATATCTCTGGTTTCGCTTTCAAGATATGATGTCTATATCTTCAAATTAATGACAATTTTAAATATAAATCACAATTAATGCTCGATTGAGGTTAGCATTTCTGACTTATATTTAAACTATCCCGACTAGAAAAACCACAAGTTCAACAAATGGTCATATGACCGTCTATATTTTCTAAAAATCACAAACCGCTTCCTAAAAAGGTTGTAGCCTGAAAATATTTAGAACCAGTGTTTTCACCCGCCTCTAGTCAAGTGATCAACAATCAATTTACCCGGTTAAAAATCCGGTTCCTAACTTGTTAAGAAAACGGTCTGAAAATCAGTTCGGTTCAATATAGAAAACCGTTTCCGGTTTAACATCCGACCTCTACGGGTCGACGATTTGTTTGACACAAAAATCCGAAAAAGGCAAGCCCATTTAGATTTGCCCGTCAACGTGTTTCAAAATACTGGGCCTGTAAAGCCCATTGTGAATTGAGAATTTGAGACCGGTCAACCCAGTTGGTCCATCTCTTTGACTCTTTCTTTCACACATGACACATCAGTCATCAGCTATGGTGAACTTGAATATGTTTTAAAAACCAGATACATCAATCATACTAATAACTTTTTTTAAGTAGCAAATCTCTCCTACTCATGCTCGTAAACTACTTTAAATTAATTTATATTAAGTTTGAACTCAAGATATTTTCTCAAAAAGACCTTTTTACCAAATAAACTACCTTACATCAATAATCATACTAATAACTAACCAGGTTTTATGCTTTCATATGTGCACGCATATTTAGATTGAATTGATTAACATATATCATATATCAAAAGCCAAACTTTTAATGTTTTTAGAAATACATAAAATTTTGATAAATTATCTATAAATTGAAATAGGAATTACTAAATTAAAATATAGAAAAATTTTAAAAGTATAATACAATAAATGATAATTCAAACTTACATAAGAAAACTAGTCGCAAAAGCAAATAAAAATAAAAATAAAGTAGTTGGTTAATAGAATGACTATGTAATTTAAGTATAAGATATTATATTAAAGTCAGTATTCAAAGAAACAGTTTTCTTTTATCAACCTAGAACGAAATATGAATTGAAGTAGCAATAAAATAGATACTAAAATAATTTTAAAATGTTTAAATAGATTATATGCATCTTTTCAAATGTATGAAAATTTCAGATAAGAAGATATATTTTTTAGATTTTGTGCAATCATAATAAGAAGATCGAGATAGAGGGAGAGAATCTAGTGTATATTTAATTCTACTTAAAAGAATGATATATATCTTGTTAAGAAATAAAATCAATGTAGGATATATAAGCATGAAGATTATCTCCTTCAACCTTGTAGTACAAGTCACCTTATCACTAATTCACTATATATAAGAGCACCATCCATTCATACTTCTATCATTATAATTACTCCATACATATTACAATTTCTCTAGGTTTAAGTAGCATTGTTTCAAGGTAATCATATATACCGGTTTCTTCTTCTTCTTCTTCATCTTGTTGAAATTATTAAGAAGATGAATCCATATAACTATTATCACCACACGAATCTGCAACACCAACAACCACCTTATTACGCCTACGGTTTTTCTATATCTTCGGTGTATGATCAATTCATGATTCCTGTTAATACTTCACCGGTACCACATACCCTCCATATACCATAAGCTTGAATCAACCACCTATGCAGTATTCATATTATACACCCATTGATCCATACTCATCTTATCATAGTAGACCAGAAGCATCCTCATTCTTGGATACATTTCACTACTCTTGGGATCATTTGTTCGACGCTTTTCTGGAAGAAAGTCTGATCATGGACGAGTTAGAGGCTGATCCTGAACTACAACTAAGAGTAAACGGGAGTACAAGTGGTGGTTCGGGTTTATCAGAGGAAAGGATCTCCGAGTGTCTACATATGTACACAACTAAAGAAAAGAGGGTAGAAAACTGTGAAGAAGTGAATGCTAGTTGTTGCATTTGTTTGTGTGAGTATGAAAAGAAGGAGGACATGGGGATACTCGTATGCGGTGTAGGTCATCAATTTCATGCAGAATGCATCATTTTGTAGGTTCTATTGCATTGATTTTTATTAATTTTGGTCATTGCTTGAATGTTGAGTCCTTAATTAATACTGGGCCTATCAAGCCCATTCTGAAAATAGCAAGCCCATTTAGTTTGACACACAAATCCGAAAAAGGCAAGCCCATTTAGATTTGCCCGTCAACGTGTTTCAAAATACTGGGCCTTTAAAGCCCATTCTGAATTGAGAATTTGAGACCGGTCAACCCAATTGGTCCATCTCTTTGACTCTTTCTTTCACACATGACACATCAGCTATGGTGAACTTGAATATGTTTTAAAAGCCAGGTACATCAATCATACTAATAACTTTTTTTTAAATAGTAAATCTCTCCAACTCATGCTATTAAACTACTTTAAATTAATTTTATTATGCTTAGGTTTGAACTCAAGATATTTCTCAAAAAAACCTCTCTACTAAATAAACTAGCCTTACATCAACAATCATACTAATAACTAACCACGTTTATACTCTCATATGTGCACGCATAATTCAGATTGAATTGATTAACATATATCATATATCAAAAGCCAAACCTTTAAAGTTTTTAGAAATACATAAAATTTTGATACATTATCTATAAATTGAAATACGAATTATTAAGATAAATATAGGAAAATTTGAAAAGTATAAGATATATTTTTAGACTTTGTGCAAATATAATAAGAAGATCGAGATAGATAGAGAAAATCTAGTGTAAATTTAATTCTACTTAAAAAAATGATATATATCTGGATAGGAAATAAAATCAATGGATATATACACATGAATATTATCTTCTTCAACCTTGTAGTATAAGTCACCTTATCACTAATTCACTATATATAAAAGGACTATCCATTCATACTTCTATCCTTATTATTACCCCATACATATACAATTTCTCTCGGTTTAAGTAGCATTGTTTCAAGGTGATCATATATACCGGTTTCTTCTTCTTCTTCATCTTGTTCAAATTAATTAATAAGATGAATCCATATAACTATTATCACCACACCAATCTGCAACACCAACAACCACCTTATTACGCCTACGATTTTTCTATATTTCCGGTGTATGATCAATTCATGATTCCTGTTAATTACTTCACCGGCACCACATACCCTCCATATACCATAGGCTTGAATCAACCACCCATGCAGTATTCATATTATACACCCATCGATCCATACGCACCTTATCACAGTAGATCAGAAGCAGCCTCATTCTGGACACATCTCATGACTCTTGGCTTCATGCATTAGACGCTTTTCTGGAAGAAAGTCTGATCATGGACGAGTTAGAGGTTGATCCTGAACTACAACGAGAGTAAACGGGAGTACAAGTGGTGGTTCGGGTTTATCAAAGGAAAGGATCTCCGAGCGTCTACATGTGTACACAACTGAAGGAAAAAGGGCTGAAAACTGTGAAGAAGTGAATGATAGTTGTTGCATTTGTTTGTGTGAGTATGAAAAGGAGGAGGAGATGGGGATACTCGAATGCGGGCATCAATTTCATGCTGAATGCATCAAGCGTTGGTTGTTATCAAAAAATGTTTGCCCAATGTGTAGGTCTACTGCATTGACGCTATAGATTGTTAATGATTTTGGTACACGTACGATATAGTAAATCTGATATTGTTTTACAATTGGTTTGGGATACTAGTTCAATATGTTAACTACGTTGATATGAATTCATTTTTTTTTTATTTTATGGTCATTGCTTGAATATTAAGTCCTTAATTAATGTGTTTTTTTGTATTTTGATTTGAAAAATCGCAATTTGATGATATATACTTGATTTCATGATTACAAAGAAACGAATAATATAACTTAAAGATTAATGGCTAAAAATAACTAAAAGACATATATTGGATACTGTACATTTAATACCCCCAAAGTTTTGAGTATTTGGAAGCCGAAATCTGTTCGGTGTTAACGTAGTTCATCAATTAATATAAGGACCAAGAGTGAAGGACTTATGTTACAATCTAACCTCCTTCGCAACAAAAAAAGATTGTAATATTAAAATTAAAATCAACCTCGTTCCTAAGTTAGAAACCGGTGTTATTATCCAGCTCTGGTTAAATGACCGACAATCAATTTACCTGGTTAAAAACCGGTTCCTAACTTGTTACAAAAACGGTTTAAAAATCAGTCCGGTTCAATAAAAAAACCTTTTCCGGTTTAACAACCGACCTCTACGCGTCGATGATTAGTTTGACACAAAAATCCAAAAAAGTGAAGCCCATTTAGAATGGCCCATCAATGCGTTACAAAGTACCGGGCCTGTAAAAACCATTGTGAATCGGGAATTTGGGCTGGTCAACCCAAATGGTCCATTTCTTTGACTCTTTCTTTCACACATGACAATGACACATCATCTATGGTGAGCTTGAATATGTTCATTAAAAAACAGATCTATCAATCATACTAATAATCTTTTTTGTAAGTAGTAAATCTCCTACTCATACTCTTAAATTATTTAAATTAATTTACATCATGTTTAGGTTTGAACTCAATTAAGATATTCTCTCTAAGAGATAAAGTCTTTACCAAATAAATTAATTTCACATTAACAATTATACTAGTAACTAACCTAGTAACTAAATGTGTTTTATGCTTTCATCTGTGCACTTGTAATATTGATTGAATTGGTTAAACGTATATCAAAAGTCAAAACTGTTAACATTTTTAAATTACATAAAATTTTGATACATTATCTATAAATTAAAATACAAATTACTAAGGTAAAAGATAGGAAAATTTAAAAAGTATAATACAGTAAATAATAAATCAAATTTATATGAAAAATACTAGTCGCAAATGCCAAAATAAAATTTAAAATTAAAAAATAAAAAATAGTTGAATAATAGAATGACCATGTAATTTAAGTATAAGATATGTATAAAAGTCATTATTTAAAGAAACAAATTTCTTTTATCAACCTAGAACGAAATATGAAGTAGCGATAAAATAAATTTTCTAAGATAATAAAAAAAATATTAAAATAGATTATATGCATCTCTGAAAATTTCCGATAAGAAGACATTATACTTAGATTTTGTGCAATTATAATAAGAAGATCGAGATAGAGGGAGAGAATCTAGTGTAAATTTAATCCTACTTAAAAAATGATATATATCATGTTAAGAAATAAAATCAATGTAGGATATATATGCATGAAGATTATCTTCTTCAACCTTGTAGTACAAGTTACCTTATATAAGAGTATCATCTATTCATACTTCTTTCATTATTATTACTCCATACATATGCAGTTTCTCTCGCTTTAGTTAGCATTGTTTCAAGGTAATCGTACATACCAGTTTCTTCTTCTTCTTCATCTTGTTGAAATTATTGATAAGATGAATCCATATTATTATCACTACCACACCAATGTGCAACAACAACAACCTTATTACGCCTATGGTTTTCCTATATCTCCGGTGTTTGATCAAATCATGATTCCTTTTAATTACTTCACCGGCACCACATACCCTCCATATACCATAAGCTTGAATCAACCACCTATGCAGTATCCATATTATACACCCATCGATCCATACGCACCTTATCACAGTAGACCAGAAGCAGCCTCATTCTTGGACACATCTCATGACTCTTGGCTTCATGCGTTCGACGCTTTTCTGGAAGAAAGTCTGATCATGGACGAGTTAGAGGCTGATCCAGAACTACAACAAAGGCTAAACGCGAGCACAAGTGGTGGTTCGGGTTTATCAGAGGAAAGGATCTCCGAGCGTCTACATGTGTACACAACTGAAAGAAAGAGGGCTGAAAACTGTGAAGAAGTGTATGATAGTTGTTGCATTTGTTTGTGTGAGTATGAAAAGGAGGAGGAGATGGGGATACTCGAATGCGGGCATCAATTTCATGCCGAATGCATCAAGCGTTGGTTGTTATCAAAGAATGTTTGTCCAATGTGTAGGTCTACTGCATTGGCGCTTTAGATTCATATTGATTTTCATACACGAAGTAGTAATTTTGATATATGTTTTTACAATTGGTTTAAGATACTAGTTTTTGATATCTAAATGTTAATTATGTTTACATAAATTTGAATTTATTTTTTGTAGTTTATATGCCCATTTCTTATATATTGAGTTATATATTGGATACGGTACAAATGGTACAATTAGTTTCCCCAAATGTTTGTGTAATTGGAAGCCCAAAAGCTTTTCGGTGTGAACATAGTTCATCAATTAATATAAGTACCAAGAGTGAAGTTCCAATCCAGACTCCTTTGTAACAAGACAAATTGTAATACTAAAATTAAAATTAATTTGTTGGTGATTGCGATCATTTATAACAAATGAGAGATTAAAATATACGTGATACAAATTAGAAGGTATGAAGCGTAGTTTGAAGAAATCCAAAAAAATGAAAACCTATTCGGTGCATGTTTGGGATTGTTTATTATTAGCTTACTTTTAACTTATTAACTTTTGAGAAGTTGAAAAGTAAAAAAAAATGTTTGTTAAACTCAAAATGATTTTTTAAATTGACTTTTCATATAGAGTAAAAAAGAGGTTTTGAAAAATAAGGAGGGGATTACTTATTGACTTTTGAAAACTCCTTTTAATCCAATTTTCTATTATACCCCTTTACTACCTCCTATTAACTCCCCTCATTTTTAAAAGTATGTTCTTTTTGGTCATTTTACAACGTTTTAGTTTATAAGCTAATCGAAATATTTTTTTTAAAAAACTTATTTTGAAAAGTCATAAGTTAATAAGTTTTTTTTGTCAAAAGTCTTTTTCAACCAAAATAAGCAATCCCAAACATAGCCTCAGATTTGCCTTCCAACATGTTACAAATTAAGAACTGTGTGTCTATAAAGACCATTGTGAATTGAGAATTTGGAACTAGTCAACCCAGTTGGTGTATCTCTTTGACTCTTTCTTTCACACATGACACTGGGGTGTGCAAGAAACCGAAATAACTGAACTGCAATCGAAATAACCGACGCAACCGAACCGAAAAAACCGAAACCAATGAGAAACCGACGGTTTGGTTTGTTGATTTTTTAAAACCGAATTTTTCGGTTTGGTTTCGGTTTTGCTTGTAAAAGAAACCCAAAAAACCGAACCGAAACCATAAAGCCGAACTTGTAAATTTAGAGGCGTATTCATATATATATAAACATGACTAGCCTATAAATTACTTATTTAACTTATGCTATCTAAAATAGATAGATATTTACGTTTCGAGAATAATCTTTAAACTTTTTTGTTTGGTAGACTAAATTTGTTTTATTGAATTTTTTATTATTCTACTTTATTAATTGCAATTAATTTTAATATTAGGTAATTTGTAAGAATATATAGATTATGTTTAAAATCAACAAAATGATTTAAGTTTAAACTATCTAGCTTAAATTCATTACTTTGGATCAATTTTTTTTTTTAAAACATAAAGCCCAAAAACAAATCGAAAAAAACGAAACCGAACCGAAACCGAAGTGAAAACCGAAAACCAAAAACCGAAAAAACCAAAACCGAATGGTTTTAAAAACCTAGAAACCGAAATATCGGTTTTTGGTTTTGGTTTTAGGCTAAAACCGAACAAACCGACCATGCACACCCCTACATGACAAATCATGCTATTGTGAACTTGAATATGCTTTTAAAATCAGAATCATCGATCATACTAATAACTTTTTTTAATTGTAAATCTTTCCTATGCTTCTTAACTATAATAAATAATTACATAAGTAAACAAGTGTTATTATCGTATTCATTCTTTCTATTTTTCTGCTTAAATTATGTATCTGTTTTTAAAAAGTCAAAATAATTAATTTTTAAATTCCTCTCCATTTCTCTCTGTTATCTTAAAAAAATCTAAAGTTTTCCAAATCAATATTTTTTAGAAAACATATTTTTTCATTAACTAAAAACCAAAATTATGGTTACAAAATACTCTTTTTTAAGAACAAAATTATGAAAAACTATGAAATAATTCAAAAAAATGAAACTTTTTTAAAATATGAAATATTTCAATACTGGTCTTTTTAAAAGATTAAACTTTTATTTAAAAACATTTTTATAAAACACTTTATTTCCAAAAAAATAATTAAAACCGAGAGATTTCAAACAACGAGATACCTACAAAATAAAATAAAATTTTCAAAGCAATATTTTTAAAATACGAAAAGTTAGTTGTAAAACAAATAGTATTAAAAAAAACCATAGGTTCGAGACAACAAACTTTTTATAGAAAATGATATTTTTCCAAAACAATTTTTTAGTATGAAATGTTTAGAAAAAAATTAAACAAAATTGTTTTATTAACTAAAGTGCTTATCATAAATAATTTCAATCATATTTCATATCAAAATAGCATTTTATAGTTTCTAACTTTTGATTAATAAATATTTTAATATTTTTCTTGTTTAATCTGTGTAATACACGAGAATATAACCTAATACTATTATATATTACTTTATATTAATTTACATCATTCTTAGGTTTGAACTTACAATATTCTTTCTAAGAGGCAAAGTATTTACCAAATGAGCTAGCCTCACGTTGATAATCATACTAGTAACTAATCATGTTTTATGTTCTAATGTGCACTCATAATACCGATTGAATTGGTTAAACATATGTCAAAAGCCAAAACTATTAAATTTATAAATTACATGTAAATTTGTTATATTATCTTCAAATTAAAATACAAATTACTAAGATAAAAGATAGGAAAATTTGAAAAGTATAATACAATAAATAATAATTCAAACTTATAAATGAAAGAAAAACTAGTCGCAAAAGCCAAAAAAAAGAAGAAATAAAAACAAAAATAAACAATAGTTGAATAATAGAACGTCTATGCAATTAAAGTATAAGATATATATAAAAGTCGTTATTCAAAGAAACAAAATTTCTTTTATCAACCTAGAACGAAATATGAGGTAGCAATAAAATAAATATCCTAAAATAACTTTAAAATATTAAAATGGATTATATGTGTCTTTCAAATGAAAATTATGGATATGAAAATATATTATTTAGATTATGTGCTATTAATTAAGAAAATCTAGATTGAGGGAGAGAATTTATATAATACTAATTGTCAACATCATAGATTGTACCATGTGTATAGTGGGTTGTATACATCACTTTTTTTAATCTTTAATTTTTTTTATTTTAACCCAATACTTTTATATCTTTTACAATTTAGCCTTAATATTTTTTTACTTTCAACTTTGGTTCCCTACATTTCATATTTTAAATATTTTCGTCTTTCGGTCAAAATTTTGCGAGTTAACACGCTGAAATGTGCATGTGCGGTTTAACGTTTTTACGATCATTTTTTCCCCATTTAAGTGTCCCGTCGCACGTGCTGGTTCTAGATCAACTTACCTATTGTTCTAGATCTTTTATGTTTTGCCTGCATGGTTCAATATTTTTTCATCTACTTTTTGTTCGGTTTTAATTTTTTTAGTTTTTTTTTAATTTTTTAATGCGAGCTTTGTCAGTATTGGTGGTCACTAATGGTGGTGTGTTGTTGATGTTGCTTGACATGGTTTTACGCCCCCCGCTGCAACCCGAGGGGGCTTAATACTAGTTTAGTTTAAATTTAACTCTACTTAAAGAATGATATTTTGATAAGAAACAATATTAATAATATCTAGGATACAAAGGCATGATGATATCTATCTTCTTCAATCTTGTAGTACAAATCCATTCACACTTCTCTTATTATTATTACTCAACGCATATACAATTTCTCTTCGTTTAGCTTAATTTGTTTCAGAGTGAGTACGTTGATCATATATATTACTTTCTTCTTCTTCTTCTTCTTCTTATAATTAATAACAAGATGAATCCCTATAATTATCACCACACCATTCCGCAACAACAACCTCATTACGCGTACGGTTTTCCTATATCTCTTGTGTATGATCAATATATGATTCCGGTTAACTTCACCGGTTCTCCCTATATGGAGTATGTTGATGGTGTCCCCATTCTCAATACCACCAATACCATGTGGTTGAATCAACTACCTATGCAGTATTCATATTATACATCCATCGATCCATACACACCTTATCACATGAGACCAGAACCAGCCTCATTCGGTGAGACTCTTGGCTTCATTCGTTTGACGCTTTTCTGGAAGAAAGCCTGATCATGGACGAGTTAGAGGCTGATCCTGAACTACAACGACGACTAAACGCTAGTTATACGAGTGGTGGTGGTTTGGGTTTATCAGAAGAAAGGATCCCCGAGCGTCTACATGTGTATACAACAGAAGGAAAGAGGGCTGAAAACTATGAAGTGAATGATAATTGTCGTATCTGTTTGTGTGAGTGTGAAAAGGAGGAGGAGATGGGGATACTTCAATGCGGGCATCAATTTCATGCCGAATGCATCAAGCGTTGGCTGTTATCGAAGAATGTTTGCCCCATTTGTAGGTCTAATGCATTGACGTTATAGATTATTATTGATTTTGGTACGCATGTGATACAGTAATTCTGATATTTTTTTACAATTGGTTTGGGATACTAGTTCTTGAAATGTTAACTAGCTAGGTTGATATGAATATGAATTCATATTTTTTTTTTTTGGTTTTTATGGCCATTGCTTGAATATTGAGTCCTTATTTAATGTGTTTTTTTGGCATTTTGATTTGAAAAACCGCAATTCGATGATATATACTTGATTGCATGAATACAAAGGAAACATATATGTTGGATAAGGTACATTTAATACCCTCAAAACCTTTGAGTAATTGGAAGCCGAGATCTGCTTTTCGGTGTGAACGTAGTTCATCAATTAATATAAGTACCAAAAGTGAAGGAATTAGGTTACAATCCAGCCTCCTTCGTAGCAAAAAAAAAATATTAATGTTAAAATTAATTTTAACATCTTGGTGATTTTAATGTCATCAAGACGTATAGGTGATTGCGATCATTTAATAACAAATGAGAAATTAAAATATACGTGATACAAATTATAAGGTATGGAGTGAACAATTGAGCAAGAGTATTCTAATTTCTAGTATGAAGGCCCATTGAATGACCGATGGGGTTCAACAAGCGGCAACCGCTAGTTGTATTCTAATTTCTAGTATGAAGGCCCATTGAATGACCGATGGGGTTCAACAAGCGGCAACCGCTAGTTGTGTTTGAGCTGAATTTGATGGTTGGTATTAACTTTGTTTTCTATCCGGTAGTAAAACTTATATTCAATAGTAACTTTGGTTTCGGTGGTAACTGATGCTTTAGTAATGAAATTGGCTAAACTTGTTTCAACTAATGTAGTTCTCTTATGATGTAACTATCTTATGACACAAACGATGGTTATAGCCACCAATTGTCATGTTGTTTCATAAAGAGTTGCTATAGTTAAAGACAACATGCAGTTTTGACACCTATATAAATTATCATTTGGTGTGATTTTAAGTATTCGACTCTTCTTAATTTTGGTACTATTGTTACATACATTATTCAGTCATTTTTGAACATCTTTGTTTATTTCCGATTAAGTATTTTTAGAGTACTATCAAAATAACTGAAATTTGAAAGTGATAAACACGATTCGAAAGTTGTTCAAGAAACTCCAATTTAGAAAATACGACATACCATCTGTTCTAGAATGAATCTAAATAAACTAGAGTTTTTAAGATTATTTGAATGCTATAATCCTTCTCCTTAGGATACTCTGTCGATGCCCTTGATTCCTTTCTACTTCCTCTTGCTAATACTTACGAGATTTAATTTTTCAATCATCTAAAATTATATGTCCAAAAATAAATGTCAGCAAAAGCTGATGAGCTAATAAAAATAGGTCAATATGTATATCATTTTGTAAACTGTAATCCAGTCAACTCTATTCAATGGTATGCAACCACATGAATTATGCTAACATATAAACACGCCTAGTTTTTGACATACAAAAAGATGTCACTATAATGAATGACTCGGGGTATAGTAATAGCGCCAACTATGAGTAAATATACCTTGAGTCCTTAAGTTTGGTATATAATGTCTTTCTTATACATCTTTTTAGAGATGGATTTAATATTTGACAAAGCTTATGCCTACTAATGCTCATACAACAAAAATAAAATGATTGGGTTAATGGTTTACAATTTTCGATTCTTTTATAATTAATGAGATATTGATTGTTTATTAATTTACAGATATCTAACTTAGTAGAGATACATGAATAAGATATACATGCACATATCTTAGTTTATAGATTTCATTACCAATTTATCATTTACATGTATATACATACGTTAAGACGTAAGAGCATTCACATCAGCAACCTCATCTCTAAAGTATACAGAAACATTATAAAATATGTAATTTCTCTGCATCAAGTTTCCTATCCCAACTCCATCTCTTAGATTTTTAAGGGAAACCACAATCATTCATCATGTTTGGGGCTTACCATCCATTTCTCATATCTATTCTTTTATATTTTTGTGATTGTATGTGGAAAAAGAGAAATAATAATAAAAAAGATAATTAAGTATCATGTAATTCAAATAAGGATAGATATAAGAAAATTGATGTGTAATGTTTTTAAGAAATGAATGATTTTTTAAGGAATGATGGTTTTTTTGTTACTCATAATAGTGATGAGGATGAAAATAAGGATAATGACGGGGATGAAGACGAGAATTGTGAATGCTCTAAGTTCATGAACATATTCATATATGTATTACGTAACTAGATTTAGTTACCCGTGTATTACACGGAAGTATGAAGAGTTAATTATTAAATAACATGAAAATAAAAATAAAATAAATTGTGTTATATATTAAATAATACATAACAACTTTTGATTATAAGGTCACAAATGAGCAAAACATTCATTACATTTGTAGTAACATTAGTAGGTTTACACTCATTATCTAAAGTAAAAGATTCAATCCATATTTACTATTAACTTGTGACAAGATGTCATAAAGCTAATCATGTGTAAAAATAGGTCATTTCAAGTATAAACCGACACTTGACAGAGATTGACTTTAACTTTATTTATTGTTATACCGAAATATACAGTCAAAGAAAACTGTCTTTTTTTAAACTTAAAAGGAATACTTTTGACGGGTCAAATCGTGAGCAAGATATTGAGTGGGTGTGAGGATATTAGTATGAAGAAATTAAGATTTAAATAATATACACTGAAAATTTTGTGTAATAATTAGATCAATTTTGAATTATTTTGATCCTGTAATCAAATATAGAGATATAGTATTGAACCAGGTTGGATCGGGCTATAAATGTTCATAATATCTTTGATTAGTTGTTGATTATTGTTTATTTAATACTAACTTTAGTAAACCCGTATATTATACGGGTTGAAAAAATAAAATATTAAATATAATAAAATTTTGTGAAGTATAAAATAATAATCTAAAATAAGATATGATTAAAGTTACATATGAGTAATAACTATAAGTAATAAAATAACGATATTAATTTTTAAAGTTTTGTTTTTAAACTTTCTTCCAAAAAAGGTTAAATATCTTTCTAAAACAAACTGTATTAAAAATATTATTTTTTATACTTTTTTATTATAACTTCGAATTTTAATTATATTTAGTTTATAAAAAAATTACTTTTTAAAAATACCACTTTTAAAATATTTTATATTTTAAAAAAAGTTAAATGTTTTAGAAAAAAAATTTAATTGTATAAAAATTATTTTCTAAAAATAACATTAATAAAAAGACATATTTCTTAATTTATTAAAAAATTTAATCTAAAAAAGAATTAAAATTATTTAATATTTTTTGATTTAGATAATTATTAAAGAGAGGGGCGGAAAAATAAATTTAGAGGGCCTAAAAATATAACAAATGTCCCCATAAATTACTCTTTTAGTATTATATATAGATTTGTCAAGATACTAGATCCTGTATAATCGGGATTCTTTGTTTGATAAGAGAGGAGGATTTCAATAGGTTTAGTTACTTTTGGGTTTTGCCAATTGAAAATTTAGGTGGAATTACGACTTCTACTTTATTAAAGGGAAAATAATTTGTACTTTAAAAGCTTGGATGCATTTAAGCAACTGAAAAGTATATTTATCTTTTTATATGTGATGGATATTCGGATAGATTCGGTTCTAAAACTTTGAATATTAATTGATTTAAAATTTCAGAAAAATAATATTTTAATTCTTTTTTACTTTCCAACTAGTGTTTGCTACTGCGCTACGTGTGGGGGAGTTTGGTTGTTTTCCCCTTTCTTACACGACCGTGACTTTTTTCGTTGTCGGGTTGGCTCATCGGAAACCACAAAAGCCTATAACGATACCTGTTCCGATAATGCCGTATACCGATACCAATGTTTGACGCCAAAAACACAAAAAATAAACTTTTGAGTAATTGGAAGCCGGTATCTGCTTTTCGGTGTGAACGTAGTTTATCAATTAATACAAGTACCAAGAGTGAAGGAATTAAGTTACAATCCAGCCTCCTTCGTAACAAGAAAAATATTAATGTTAAAATTAATGTTAACATCTAGGTGATTTTAACGTCATCAAGACGTCTAGGTAATTGCGATCATTTAATAACAAATGAGAAATTAAAATATACGTAATACAAATAAAAAGGTATGGAGCGTACAATTGAGCAAGAGTGTTTTAATTTCTAGTACGAAGACCCACTAAATGTTCAACAAGCGGCAACCGCTAGTTGTGTTTGAGCTGAATTTGATGGTTGGTGTTAACTTTGTTCTCGATCCGGTAGTTAAACTTATATTCAATAGTAACTTTGGTTTCGGTGGTAAGTGATACTTCAGTAATGAAATTGGCTAAACTTGTTTCAACTAATGTAGTTCTCTTATGATATAACTATCTTATGACACAAACGATGGTTATAACCACCAATTGTCATGTTGTTTGATAAAGAGTTGCGATAGTTAAAGACAACATGCAGTTTTGACACCTATATAAATTATCATTTGGTGTGATTTTAAGTATTCGACTCTTCTGAATTTTGGTACTATTGTTACATATATTATTCACTCATTTTTTAACATCTTTGTTTATTTCCGATTAAGTATTTTTAGAGTACTATCAACATAACTGAAATTTGAAAGTGATAAACACGATTCGAAAGTTGTGCAAGAAACTCCAATTTAGAAAATACGACATACCATTTGTTCTAGAATGAATCTAAATAAACTAGAGTTTTTAAGCTTATTTGAATGCTATAATCCTTCTCCTTAGGATAATCTGTCGATGCGCTTGATTCCTTTCTACTTCCTCTTGCAAATACTTACGAGATTTAATTTTTTAATCCTTTAAAATTATATGTCTAAAAATAAATGTCACCATAAAATTGATGAGCTAATAAAAATTAGCCATAACTTAGTTTTTGTATATAAATTGTAATCGAATCAACTCTATCAATGGTATGCAACCACATGAATTATGCTAACATATATACACACACAGTCTTTGACATACAAAAAGATGTCACTAGAGTGAATGACTCCACGGTATAGTAATAGCACCAACTATAAGTAAATATACCTCGAGTCCTTAAGTTTGTTATATAATGTCTTTCTTATACATTTTTTTAGAGATGGATTCAATATTTGACAACGCTTTAGCCTACTAATGCTCATACCGGCAAAAATAAAATGATAGGGTTAATGGTTTACAAATTTCGATTCTTTTATAATTAATGAGATATTGATTGTTTATTAATTTACAATATCTAATTTAGTAGAGATGCATGAATAAGGTATACATGTGCATATATTATTCTATAGATTTCATTATCAATTTATCACTTACACGTATATACATACGTTAAGACTTAAAACTTAAGAGCATTCTCATCCGCATCCTCATCTCTAAAGTATATGAAAACATGAAAGAATATGTAATTTTACTCCTGCATCAAGTTATCCCAACTCCATCCCTTAGGGGAAACCATAATCATCCATCATGTTCAGGTCTCACCATCCATTTCTCATATCTATTATTTTATATTTTTGTGATTGTATGTGGCAAAAAGAGAAAAAATAATAAAAAAGATAATTAAGTATTATTAATTCAAATAATGATAGATATAAGAAAATTGACGTGTGATGTTTTTAAGAAATGAATGAAATTTGTAAGGAATAATGGTTTTTTGTTAATTACAGGGATGCTGATGAAAATAAGGATAATGATAGGGATGAAGATGGAGAATTGTGAATGCTCTAAGTTCATAAACATATTCATATATGTATTCTGTAATTTGTCAAGATAGTAGACCCTGTATATTCGGAATTCTTTTGCTTGATAAGAGAGGAGGAGGATTTCAATAGGTTTAGTTACTTTTGGGTTTTGCCAATTGACAATTTAGGTGGAATTACGACTACTGCTTTATTAAAGGGAAAATATTTTGTACTTTAAAAGTTTGGATCCATTTAAGCAACTGAAAAGTAAATTTATTTTTCTCTAAGCGGTGGATATTCGGATAGATTCAGTTTTAAAATTTTGGATATTAATTGATTTAAAATTTTATAAAAATAATATTTCAATTCATTTTTACTTTCCAATGTGTAAGACGATCATCTTTGTTGTTGAGGGCACTCACTTCATCTTCAAGATTTTAATTATCTGTTTGTTTTCAAATAGTCTTTCATCTCATTTAACATGTCTATATCATCAAACAATATTTTTTAAATATTTCTATAAGCATAGATTTTCGTATTTGATTTCTCTGTACAGAGTTTGTATAATATAACTCTTTATCATTTAGTGATTTTACGGGCAGGTATTTACCGCAATTTTGTGACGGTTCATTTACGTAAAAATTAATACGTTATAAGGATATACTCAAATTCTTCGAGACTATTATGTTGTTGTGAAATGCCAAAGCCATGCCCAAATTTTCATGATTTCAACTCTTAGCCTGTAATCCGATATCTAATGTCACAACATTAGCAAAGGTGCTCGTAAAACCATCGCAAATAGGCTTTTGCAACTTAATTTTGTTTCTTAACAAACGATAGATTCTGTTGTATGTATCTGGTAAGAATAAAAATACCACAAAAGGATGTGTTTTACGGTTAAATAGAAATTTGACTGTTTAAAAATAATATTCTTGAAATATATTTACTTTTAAGTGTCTTCTATCATTTCTTGAAAATCCCATTAATATTTCATAAAAAATATACACACTCTTAATATTGTTTCTTTTATGTAAATTAATCACTTTGAACTTTAATTATCCAACCTATCGTTGTTTCAAAGACTGCCTCATATCTACTTTATTTACACCAATAATATGTCATATATATCATATCTTTTAACATAAGTTACACACAAACTAAAAGGTAACAGAAACCGAAGTCGAAACCAGTACAAGTTTTTTAAATCTCTAGAGAATATACACGACTATTAATGTTTTAAGTGTAAAATGAAAGTGTAGCAGTTTCTAAGTAATCCGCTACCCCGGTTACCCGACTCTAACTTCTTTAATTTTAAATCCATTGATCAACCTAACAGACTCTATACTTTCATGCCATCTTAGCCGCTTATAATCAGCCTCTTGATCCGTTAGCATGCCACCTCAACAAATCCAACGGCCTACGTCAACAGAGTTTATAGGACGTTGTCACACCAGCAGATTTAAAGTAAAAAAAAAAAGTTAGGAGTGTGAAATAACGGATTGCCTAGAAACCGCTAAAATCACATTTCACACGTAAAAACCACCAACAACCGCCCCTGTAAAGTCTAAAACATTCAAACCATCACCATTCAACCACACTAAACACCACAAGCACCAGTGTCAAATCTTCTGATAGGAAATTGTTAAAATACATGGAACAGACTCAGACAGTGACGAGAACGGGGGCTTAGTCGGCCCGGTTTGCTAATACTCGGGCAAAATTGAAGACAAAAGACAAAAGTCGACACGATCGACACTTAGTGATCGATTTACAGACACACTTAACACCAAGACATGAACCTTCTTTTATACTTGAACCGAATCAATCAAGAGGGCAATGAGCAACGACATCAGCGCCGAGATCAAGGGGAGCACAGCTGGAAACATCTTCAATAGGGGGTGAGATCGGTGACAGCTGTGATTGGGGCAATCGACCAAAGCAAATCGGTCCAGAGAAGGAAGGAGATCGGTGGAGAATCTTGAGATGATAAAGCCCTTCGGTCCACCTCCTCAGCTTTGAGGAAAGACAGGAAGCCCCTTGCAATAAAAGAAAAGGAAACAAAAATTAGGAACAAGGAAATTGATACTTGAATTACATATTCTTAACACCCTCCCATAATTCAAGTGGCAAACACATTAGACAGCCCTAACTGGTTGCATAGAGATTTATGTTTGTCACTGCCCAAGCCTTTTGTGAAAATATCGGCTATTTGTTTAGTGGTATCGATCTTTTTTGTTCGAACAACGCCGGAGGTAATTTTTTCACGGATAAAATGTAAGTCAATTTCAAAGTGTTTGGTTCGGTCATGAAAACAGGATTAGCAGCAATGGACAATGCAGCAGAGTTATCACAAAACAGGTCAACGGGAAGAGTTATGTTTATGTGTAATTCTTTTAAAACGTTTTGTAACCACATAACTTCACATGTGACATCACACATAGCACGGTACTCAGCTTCAGCTGAGGATCGTGAGACGACAGATTGTTTCTTGCTTTTCCAACTTACTAGATTTCCCCCCCAAAAAATGGAAAATCCGGTAACAGATCTTCTGTTAACTTTGCACTTGGCCCAATCTGAATCAACATAGCATTTGAGATCAAAAATGTTACCTTTTGAGAATGACAGACCTTGACCGGGGGATTGCTTTAAGTATCTTAGGACACGGAAGGCTAACTGCAGATGTGACTTCAAGGGGCTATGCATGTATTGACTTAGACATTGGACAACATAAGAGATATCAGGTCTTGTTAATGTAAGATATATTAGTTTACCAACAAGTCTTTGATATTCAGTTATGTTTTCAAGTAAATCATCACCGGGTAAGGCACTATCTTTGTCAAAAATAACAATGTTTTGTTCAATTGGTGTGGAAACAGGTTTAGCTCCCAACATGCCAAATTCTGATAGAAGGTCTAAGCAATATTTTCTTTGAGATAGATGCAAAACATCTTTGTGTTGAATGACTTCAATCCCAAAAAAACTTTAAAACACCAAGATCTTTGATCATAAATTTTGAATTCAGAAAAGACTTGATTGACTCAATTTCAGTTTTGTTATTGCCGGTGATGACAATATCGTCGACATACACGAGTAGAGCAATGAACACGTTAGAGTTCCTTTTAACAAACAAAGAGTAGTCGCTAATGCTTTGAACAAAACCAATTTCTAACAAAGTGCTAGTTAACTTTTCATTCCAATTTCTAGAGGCCTGTTTTAAACCATATAGTGACTTAACCAATTTGCACACTTTAGCTTCATTGTGAGAAAAATATCCTTCAGGTACAGCCATGTAGACATCTTCAGACAAGTCACCATACAGGAAAGCATTATTGACATCTAACTGATAAAGACTCCAATTATTACTAACAGCAAGGTTAATGATACATCGAACAGTGGTCATTTTTACAACGGGGGAAAAGGTTTCATCAAAGTCAATCCCTTCGCGTTGACTATATCCCTTAGCAACAAGTCTAGCCTTATATCTATCAATCTCACCATTGGACTTGTATTTTATTTTATAAACCCACTTACACCCAATTGGTTTCCGTCCTAAAGGTAAATCAGTTAGAACCCACGTACCATTCTTGTTTAGTGCTTCCATTTCATCATTCATAGCTTGCACCCAATTCTTATCTTTTACGACTTCTCTAAAGGTTTTTGGTTCAACAGTTTTATTGAGATTACTAGCAAAGCAAGAATTCTCTCGTGACAGGCGAGAATAATTGACGACTCTCTCAACACCATATTTGACCTTTCCTCAATCACGTAATCAGACAAATTCCTAGGTAAGTTGGATTCTCTAATAGATTTTCTAACATTATTGGGCTCATTAAGGGACTGGGATTGACCCTCAGGAGAAGTATTTCTCAGCTCATACTCGTTTTCATATGTTGCGTTAGCCTCCTCACCACTGCTAACATTGGTTGTGTCACTAGTATACATATCCGGCAGAGTATCTGAATTTACCGGATTGCTAGCGTCATTACCACTGTTACCCGGCAATGGAGGGCTACCACCATCATCATGAAAGTTATTGCATTCGGTTACCTTCCCATCATCATCGGGTACAATTGAACCATCTGTAGAGCTTTGATTTTCTAAGTCGAAAAAATTTAAGTTACTCAGACTAGAGTCTGTTTGATCAATTTCATGGTTAGAGTTTGTTTTGAAGGGATAAATACTTTCGTAAAATTTGACATCTCTAGAATAAAACACAAATTTATCATCCAAACTCCATAGCTTGTATCCTTTTTTATTATTACTATACCCAATAAAAACACATTTTTTAGCTCTAGACCCAAATTTATTATGATTGTTCAAGATAGTTGAAAAACAAAGACAACCAAAATTCCTCAGATGGTTAAGGGAAGGTTTATATCCAAACATGACTTCAAAAAGGGATTTTCCTAGTAGAACAGATGAGGGAGTCCTGTTAATTAGATAAGTAGCAGTTAAAATACATTCAGACCACATATCAAGGGGGACACCCCCTTGAAATAATAAGGATCTAGCAACGTTTAATAAGTGTCTATGTTTTCGTTCGGCTACTCCATTTTGTTGTGGAGTATAAGAACACGAAGTTTGATGAAGAATACCATTTTCTCTTAGAAAAGAATCAAAATTGTTATTTATAAATTCTGTTCCATTATCACTTCTAAAGGTTTTAACGCATTTTTCAAATTGGTTCTTTACAAGATTAAAGAAAATCTTTACGTTTGGCAGGACTTCATCTTTAGACTTCAACATAAACACCCAGACGGCTCTAGAAAAATCATCCACCACGGTTAAAAAATATTTGTAACCATCTTTACTTATGACCCTATAAGGTCCCCAAAGGTCCAAATGCACTAACTCACCTATCTCCTTTGACTTATGGTCACTCAAAGGGAAAGGATTTCTAGTTTGTTTGGACCTATGACAGACATCACATGGTGTAGAACTAGGAGCAAGGTCAGGGAGTTTTAAGTAGGATTTTAAAATATTTAAGACATTGTGAGATGGATGGCCAAGTCTAGAATGCCATAGATTCCTAACACTTTCACTAGACTGTTTACTATTATTACACACCTTGTAAGGCCTAGACATATCCTCAATCAAATATAAGCCATCAACTTCTTTACCAGTCATCAGAATGTTCTTTAGTCTCAAATCCTGGATATAACATTTAGACTCATCAAATAAAACAATTAACTTACTATCCTTAAGCATTTTATGAACAGACAAAAGGTTAACATTGTACTCAGGAATGACAAGCACACCAAATAAAGAAACGTTTTCACTTAGTTTAATATCCCCAATTTTAGTCACCTTTGCAGAGGTACCATTAGGATGTTTAACTTGCATATTGAAGTCAGACATGTCTATAACATTGGTTAAGTTTTCATCAGACATTGTCATGTGTTGGTTAGCTCCTGAATCAATAATCCATCCATGACCCTCAACAATACTAGAACACGAAAAACAATTCAGATCATACATACCTGCCATGTTTGAATGTACTGGTTGCTCATTTGCTTTATCTCCTACCAATGACAGCAACTTGGCAATTTGATCATTAGTAAATTGAAACTCAGAATTCACATTATTTGACCTGCTCATATTGGTCTTTTGAAAATTTTGACCACTATTTTTTGGAATGCTCTGTCCGGGTTGTTTCTTTTTAAACCCAGGGGGATACCCGACTAACTCAAAACATCGATCAACAGTATGTCCAATCATGTTACAGTGGGTGCATTTCAAATTGGGATTAGGATCTCTCTTTTTCTTTTTGTCATATAGTTTAGAGTTGAAAACAACAGTAGGGGATTTACTAGAGGATGAAACTCCTCTATGTGACTCCTCACGTGAAATTATTGCAAAAGCAGTTTTAACTGTTGGTAAAGGGTCTCTCATCAGCAGGTTTGATCTGACTGATTGATAGTTGTTGTCTAAACCCATTAAAAACTGCATCAGTTTTATTAGGTTAGAGAAATCCGTAGATTCTTTTGAAGCCGCACAGGAACAAGTAGGTAACCTAATTAAAGCATCAAATTGGCGCCACATAGAGTTCAATTTATGATAATATTCGGAGACACTTAATCCATCTTGTGACACAGAGTTGATTTTGTGATGGAGATTAAAAATTACTGAGCCGTCAATTTTATCATAGGTTTCTTTTAACTCTAGCCACACATCTGCGGGATTTTTTGAAAAAATTTGACCTTGATACAATTCTTCCGATATAGAATTTAAAATCCAAGACAACACAATTGAATTGCACCTTTCCCACTGATTTGCTAACGTTTCATTGTTGGTTGGTTTCTTACATGTGCCATCTATAAAACCGACTTTATTTTTTATTTGTAAAGCAAGAGTCATAGCATTTGACCAAATCGTATAGTTTTCTGTTCCAATCAACTTAACGTTAATAATTGATACATTTGTAGTATCAGTTGGATGTAGATAAAGAGGATTACCAAAGTCAAGGTTGCTAATTAATGTATCTTTGTTAGCGACAACCCCACTTGATTCAGTCATATTGATAGAAAACACAGGTAAAAACCAAATATAACAGAACAATACTAGAATAAAGAGCACAGACAGAAAACAGAACAGACTACCAATCCAAAAAAACACCAAAGAATGTATGATGCACAAATAAACCAGAGGTGTGGCTCTCCTCGGTAATCATACTGGTCCATCTAGCCCAGTCCAAAAATGCCTATAATGATGTAATCGTGATTGCAGAAAGTAAAAAATAAGAGGTTCCTTACAAAGTATGCCAGTGGCAATTTAGAGTTAGAGAGGACTTACAGTGGTGCTCCTTTGATTCAAAAAGAAGAACAGTGGAACAGGTGGAATTCAAACCTTCGCTTGGGGTTCAAGGACACCTTTGTTCCTTGATCTCGGGTAGAAAAAAAATCCCTGTCTGATTTCTTCACCAAGTATCAACACAAGACCCAGACCACGTTGTCACGAACAAGTAAACGAAAAAAACAGCAGCGGAAACAAGAGGATGATTCTCAAATCGAGCCTAGTTGCTCTGATACCATGTTAAAATACATGGAACAGACTCAGACAGTGACGGGGGCTTAGTCGGCCCGGTTTGCTAATACTCGGGCAAAATTGAAGACAAAAGACAAAAGTCGACACGATCGACACTTAGTGATCGATTTACAGACACACTTAACACCAAGACATGAACCTTCTTTTATACTTGAACCGAATCAATCAAGAGGGCAATGAGCAACGACATCAGCGCCGAGATCAAGGGGGAGCACAGCTGGAAACATCTTCAATAGGGGGTGAGATCGGTGACAGCTGTGATTGGGGCAATCGACCAAAGCAAATCGGTCCAGAGAAGGAAGGAGATCGGTGGAGAATCTTGAGATGATAAAGCCCTTCGGTCCACCTCCTCAGCTTTGAGGAAAGACAGGAAGCCCCTTGCAATAAAAGAAAAGGAAACAAAATTAGGAACAAGGAAATTGATACTTGAATTACATATTCTTAACAGAAATTACAGAAGCCGGCTTTCGCGAACGAGTACTATTCGCTCTCCCGAAGCAGCAGCAGAGGTAAGATGCCAACATCTTCAAGCTGTTTCTGAGCACCTGCCCTCTTTTCGGTATCAACCGAGGCGTGGCGGCACCACCGCGGAGTACTGGTGGTCGGGACATCCTCAGTGGTGGCAGAGTAGATGACACTGTCACTGTTATTAATTATCAGTTAAAAACTGGTGTTTTGTGTAACTGTGTGAGTGAAAATAATTGAAGTTGGAAGATTGCCGACATGCATTATATAGTGAGCTAGTCAGCAGTGTAAGTGGCGCGTTAAACGAGTACACAACGTCATAATAGCGTGTGTTGGTAGTTATATGTTTGTATGTATGTATGCATGTAAATATATATATGTGCATATATGTGTGTGTATATGCATGATGATTGTTGATAAAATGATATCTCAATGGGTCGTCGTGAGTCGTCTCCATGTGTGTGGTACGAAGCTTGAAACTATCTACTCGGTTATCACGCGCATGGAATATATGGCTACCAAAAACATTAGTTTTTTTTTAATAATTATAATAATTATTTTTTAACGACTTTATTTGAGTTGATAGATGTGCTATTCTATTATTTCAACATGTATTTTTAAATATGTACTTACGCATATTAAAATACATTTTGATTGCGTGTATACGTTTTTTATGAGGATTCTTTTTGTAAACAATAAGTTTTTATTAATCTATACGTACATAGTTTCTATGTTTAATATGTTTGCCGAAATAATAATTTTGAGTTGATCAGATGCATTTTGTTTGTCGAGCTTTAACTTTTATCCGTTGTAAGCTGTAACGTAAACGTATCCACACCACATAGCACGTTCTGTTACAACCTATGTACATATTTACACATATTTACATACTAGTAAAAATGCACACGCGTTGCGGCGGTACGGCTGTTGCGTGATTTTTTTGGAATTCGATTTTAGTGAGTATCGGCTCGGTGCGTTATGACGTAAATTAAAAAATCAAAATATAATGATTGAAAAAATTGAATGAAAGAAGACAATTACGTATATTACAAAAGTCTTTAAGACAACTATATCATAACAAAAAAATTAGTGAAAGCATGTGGTATTCGTGATCGGAAATTACTTAGTACCTAGATTTTATGGGGGGGGGGTTTAGTTTTATGAATGTAAGTTAGAGTTTTATGATCATCGGAGGTAACTTTCGATGATGATTTGCATAGACCGGAAAAAGTTAATGGAAAATTATCACCACAAATTATCATCTTGATTGTTATTAAATTGTTAACAACCGGCAAGGGGAATGGGAAGAGGGATTAGTGCTCGATCGCAATGAATAAACGGCAATGAAAGTAAATGACGGTTTTGTTTGGCCACGTATGTTTTAGTATTTGTATTATAAGCATCATATCTTATACTTTATTGTAAAGGCATAAATAAAATAAAATGGTTAATTTTTTAAAATTTAAGCATAACTTTTCATATGAGTGTCTTAATCCATATGTAAAATTGTTATTCTATCTTCATTTTTATTATAAAAGATATAGATAAATATTAAAACTATTAAACTCATAATATGCCCCTAAAAATATTAGTATTATAGTTATTATAAATATGAAGATATATATAAGTTATATGCTTAAATATTTAAATAAAATATACTTAATCAAATAGTATTTAATTATAAAATATAATTAGTAAATATAAATTTAAATGTCAACTTGTATTTTATAAATAAAATAAAATTTAATAAAATAAATTAAATAATATTACATTATTAAATAATGTATTAATAATATGTATTAAATAATACAATAATTTAAAGAAGTTAATTAAATGGATGCAAAAATAGAACTATTGTATAAAACACTTATACTTTAAATTTAAAATATTATATATGTGTCTTATGAATAAAATTATTATCTTATCTTTTTAATATATATTATATAATATATTCACACTCGCACTTACACGAAAATAAGTAAATTTTTCCATAACAGTGATCCGAATAAATTAAAAAATCAAAAACAATTTAATAATGATCTGAATTCCGAAGTCCCAAAAGTGCGTAATGTTATTCTTTTAAATATTGAAAGCAAGTACTTGACTTAGTCAATGAATCAATCATGGTTGCTGATCGTGTAATTTTTTTATAAGCGTTTGAATTATTTAGAATAATTATTATTCTTTTCGTGTGCTATAATAAATTTAAGAGTAAATTATACGAACAGTCCCTGGGGTATGTACGTATTAAAACTTAGTTTCTATTTTTAATAAATTAAAGATGCGGGTCTGAACTTTGCATAGTATGCACATCGGCAATTCCCGGCACTAACTGAAGTTAAGTTTCTCTGTTAAATCAATGTAAAATTACTAATATACCACTAAATTTAAAAACTAATACTTTTGTAGTAAAACCCAACCTATCCGTCCCAAACCTCACCCATCTCATCTCACCCCAACCCTCCATCTTCTTCTACCATTTTCATCTTCATCTTCATAACCACCACCTCTTCACCACCATTTGAGAATTCAAGCACCAGTACCACTCTATCATCACCACCATCAAGACTATATTTAAGTATCTCTCTCCCTCTCTTTCTCTTTAGATTGCGTAGTGGTGGGTCAAGGGTGTAGCAACGGCGGTGGTGGTGGTTCGAGGGTGTAGCAACGGCGACGGTGGTGGTTCGAGGGTGTAGCAGCGGCGACGGTGGTGGTTCGAGGCTGTAGCAGCGGCGACGGTGGTGGTTCGAGGCTGTAGCAGCGGCGACGGTGGTGGTTCGAGGCTGTAGCAGCGGCGACGGTGGTGGTTCGAGGGTGTAGCAACGGCGACGGTGGTGGTTCGAGGTGTAGCAGCGGCGACGGTGGTGGTTCGAGGGTGTAGCAGCGGCGGCGGTGGTGGTTCGATGGTGTAGCAGCGACGGCGATGGTGGTTCGAGGGTGTAGCGGCGGCGACGGTGGTGGTTCGAGGGTGTAGCAGCGACGGCGATGGTGGTTTGAGGGTGTAGCGGCGGCGACGGTGGTGGTTCGAGGGTGTAGCAATGGCGGCGATGGTGGTTTGAGGGTGTAGCAGAGGTGACAGTGGTGGTTTAAGGGTGTAGCAGCGGTGGCGGTGGTGGTTCTAGGGTGTAACGGCGCGGGTGGTTCAAGGGTGTACCAGCGACGGCGGCCGCGGTGGTGGTTCAAAGGTGTACCAGCGAGGCGATGGTTTAAGGGTGTACCAGCGGAGGCGGCGGTGGTTCAAGGGTGTACTAGCGGTGGCGGCAGTTCAAGGTGTAGCAGCAGCGGCGAAGGTGGTTCAAGGGTGTAGCAGCAGCGGCGGCGACGGTTCAAGGGTGTAACAGCGGCGGCGGTGGAGGTTCAAGGGTGTAGCAGCGGCGGCGGTGGTTCAAGGGTGTAGCGGCGGCGGTGGCTGTGGTTTAATGGTGTAGCGGCGGCGGTGGCGGTGGCGGTGGTGGGTCAAGGGTGTAGAAGTAGCGGTGGTAGTGGGTCAAGGGTGTAGTAGCGATAGTGGTGGTGGGTCGGTGTAGCAGCGGTGGTGGTGGTGGGGGGTTGAATGTGGAAAAGATGAAATAAGGGGTATTTTGGTTTTTTTTTAAAACTAACAGTGAAACTTAACTTCAGTTAGTGCCGGGAACTGCCGATGTGCCTACCATGCAAGGTTCAGGCCCGCATCTGTAATTTATTGAAAGTAGGGACTAAAGTTGTAATACGTACATACCCCAGGGACTGTCCGTGTAATTTACTCTAAATTTAATTTTTAAAACTATAATTTTTTTAAATTTAGATACAAACAACCTTGAAAACTAAACTTGCGTTTGGATTTAATGTATTCAATTAAGTGTGGCTTAACACAACCAAGTTTGTAAGAGATGGGAATACGTTTAGGTGCACTGTGCACACCCTTCAATTTGTGCCGTACCAATTTTTTTTAAAGGGAAATAAATACATGAAATGTTAAACGTATGTCTATTTTTAAATTAGGAGGTTAATGTAAAACTAATCGTAGGCTTCCACCGATGACATTGACAGAGAATAGACGATACCAAGTTTCTATCCTTTTTCATCTCTCTTTCTTGTTAATCATTTAAACTATGCAATTTGTGCCAAATGCTAAGCCATCTCTTATGACTAGGTATTTCTAAAGAGGACACAACGGCTTTAAAAAAAATAATAATAATAAGTTAGCATTTTGGACATAAATTTTCAAAAATATGAAAATTTTACATTATTATTAAAGCATACATATATGAACAGTTAAAAAATATTACCTTATTGTTTTCACCCATGGTTTCACTTTAAACCACCAGTATATTTTGTGTATGAAACCATCACCGCCCTATGTTAACTTATCACCAGCGCTGTCTCTTTATCTCTCTCCCAACGGTGATACCATCACCGTGTACGATGGTCGTCGGTCCTCCGCCCTCCGCCGCCGCACGACTTCACCATTGTCATGATGTTGGATCTGTGTCACAACCCCGATTACCCTTTCTTCTGTCGTGCTCCAGCGATTATTATGGGGTTTTTTATTATGGTGACAAGGGTTATGTGTGTGTCGGCCAGCGGTGTCAATGTTGTCCTTTATGGTTGACACCGTCGCGGTCCGACATTTCATATGGGTTTCTTGGTTTTGGTAATGGCTGTGAGATATAAAAGCAAAACAAGTGTTTCTTTCAAAGTTAGTATATCTTCCGAAGCTTAATCTGATTCTTCCGAAGCTTAGTCAAAATCTTCCGAAGGTTATGTTTGCTTTGAAAGTATCGGAAGTGTTAGAGTTTTGCTTCGGAAGTATTCCAAAGGATACTTCCTGCTTCGGGAAGTATTGGTCTAGAGTTCTAAGTGTAAATTCTCAATTATATGTTGAGTGTGTAATTTGACTGTTATAATTAGTTGGTTGATTAGTGCTATAAATAGGGATCCTGTGTAATCTTGAAGGAGGATCAACAACAGTTTACAATCATGATAATCATTTGATAATAAAGTTCTTTCTTGATTTCTTATTGAAGTTTTCGTCTTCTTCATTCCTGTTATTGTTGAATTAAGTCTTCTTGTACTCAATTGTATAACAATTGGTATCAGAGCCTGGTTTGAGGCTCAATTGAGGAACAAGATTCAATCAAAGATCGTTCGGCAGTAATGATGGTGTCAACAAAGTTTGAGATTGAGAAATTCGACTGGAAGAATGATTTTGGGTTATGGCAACTGAAGATGAAGGCATTGCTCGTTCATCAACGAGTGGTGGATGCCTTGGCTGGAGAATCCAAGTTGCCGAACACAATGTCAGACATAGAGAAGAAGGAGATGCTCGAACAGGCACACAGTTCTATTATCTTGAACTTGGGTGATCGGGTACTGAGAGAAGTATCGAAAGAGACGACGGCGGTAGGGGTCTGGTCAAAATTGGAAAGTTTGTACATGACGAAGTCTCTTGCGAATAGGTTATATCTCAAGAAGCGTATGTACACCTTCCAAATGGCGCCTGGAAAGTCAATTGAAGATCACACTGACGAATTCAACAAGTTAGTGTTAGATCTTGAAAACATATAAGTTGAGTTGGATGATGAAGACCAAGCGATCATATTCTTGACCTCTCTCCCAGCGTCTTATGAGCACTTTGTGGATACTTTAATGTATGGTAGGGATACCCTTACCATGGAGGAAGTGCTGCCAGCTCTCAATTCAAATGAATTAAAAAAGAGAACTGATTATAAAGATGATGGTGGAGAGGGCTTGGTAGTTAGGGGAAGATCCGAACAGAGAAACTTTAAGCCAAGAACCCTCTCAAAGTCAAGATCCAAGTTCGAGAGAAGGTGTTATGTGTGTGGGTCAAAGAAGCACCTCAAGAAAGATTGTCCCTACTGGAAAAGCAAGAAGGGTGAATTAAGTGGATCAAAGTCTCATTCTAGTCATAATGCACAAGATGATGTATCTGATGGATATGAGAGTGCAGATATGTTGGCTTTCACAAGCAACGGTAATGAGAATGAGTGGATGATGGATTCAGGTTGTTCATATCATATGACACCTGTGAAGGAGTTCTTTAAATATTTGAAGTTTGAAGATCTCAGTTCTATAAGGTTAGGGGGTGATAGACCTTGCAAGATTGTAGGTCATGGTACAGTGACTTTAAAGATGAAGAATGGAATGGAAGTAGATCTTTATGATGTAAGGTATATCCCTAATCTTAAGAGAAGTTTGTTGTTATTAGGGTTGTTAGAGAGATCTGGTTACCATGTTAGTCATAGGGATGGTAAGGCTAAGGTGATTAAAGGATCAATGATGGTATAGTCTAGTGATAGAAGGGATAATAATATCTTCGTACTAGATAGTGCTTGGTGTAGTAGAGTCCCATGTAGCAACTGCCTCAAGTGATAGTAGTTCTAAGGCCATGTTGTGGCACCAGAGGCTTGGTCATATCAGTCAGCAAGGACTGGTAAAGTTGCAGAAGCAACAGGTTGTGACTGAGTTGAAGAATTGTGATTTTGGTTTTTGTGAAACTTGTATTCTTGGGAAACACAAGAGGGTTAAATTCACAAGGGCTAAGCATATCACAAGTGGGGTATTAGACTACATTCACTCTGATTTATGGGGTCCTGCTAAGGTTGATTTGTTGGGTGGTGCTAGATATTTTATGACTTTGATAGATGATTTTTCAAAAATGGTCTGGGTAATCATCTTAAAGAATAAGAGTGATGCCTTTAGTAAGTTCAAGGAATGGAAAGTACTTGTGGAAACCCAAACTGAAAGAAAAGACAAGAAGCTAAGAACTGATAATGGATTAGAGTTCTGCAACCATAAGTTTAATTAATACTGTAAAGCTCAAGGTGTTGCAAGACATAGAACTGTGCCTGGTCATCCACAACAGAATGGTTTGGCTGAAAGGATGAACAGGAACTTACTTGAAAAGGTAAGGTGTATGTTGGCTAGTTCTGGTTTACCTAAGATGTTCTAGGCTGAAGCTGTGACTATTGCAGCTTATCTAGTCAACAGGTCTCCATCAGCTGTATTAGATATGAAGAATCCTATGGAGGCATGGTCAGGTAGAAAACATGACTATGATGATCTTAGAGTATTTGGGTCATTGGCTTATGCTTATGTTAGCCAAGGAAAACTAGAACCCAGGGCCTGCAAATGTGTATTTCTAGGATACCCTAATGGAGTGAAAGGGTATAGGTTATGGAGGTTAGATGGTGGCAGACCCACGGTGATAGTGAGCTGAGATATGATTTTCCAAGAAGATGTTTTGTATAAAGACATTGAAGGAAAAAGGAATTTAGAAGTTGGAAAGCAGAGTGGGGTTCAGATTGAGGTGGAGCAGCAGGGTGTGAGTGATAAAGGTGTTGATCATGGCACTTCTAATAGTCAAGGGGATGGTTTAGATGATTATCAATTGGCTAGGGATAGATAGAGGAGACAAATGGTACCTCCACTCAGATATAGAGAGGGGATTGATTTGTCAGCATTAGCTAGAGTAACTCAGGTATCGTATCCACGGGGAGCATGTGGTTAGTGTTACACGATTCGTTTGATTATTAAACTAACTTATAAATTTAAAAAAACTGAATTATTGTCTCTTGACTGTAAATGGATGTGGATGATATTAACTAAAAAAGATTACTTTATGAAGCAAAACGAAAATTTAGACTTGGTTTGGAACTATTGAGATGAAAGAGATCACACCCGGGTTTCAGGAATGTAATTGAATACACGGCTTATGTTTTACCAGATCTTGAAGTTACATAGACATAACTTGTTTATCACATATGTTGAAAGGTAATTATGAACTTGATATCCGATTATGTAAATTAATTAGTAAACTAACTAATGCCATAATCTAGAAACTTTATTTGCAATCACCGATTAATGATGATAACCTAATTACTACTCAACGGTTAACAATAAAAAACTGATAACTTGATAAGTAATAATCAAATCAACTAACACGAATCTTTAATCAATATGATTCAAAACACATAAACGAATAAAAGTTGTTAAACAATCAAAGATTATGTCTTGACTAGGTAAGAACATAAGAAAGCATAATCAAATCACAAACCATCCACCCGGGGATGATCACGGATGTTTAGCCTTGCATCTTCATCATAATCTCTTCAATCTTCAACTTAGGGATATGAATCCTTGATCAATTGATGATTAAAGATAGTTTCAAAGGCTCCAAATAGTCTAAAGATTCGTTCTTGGGGCTGGAGGCAAGTCTCTTCTCGAAACCCTAATGTTAGGGTTTAAATAGGTTTTGAAATTTGAAACAACCCTCAAAATATCGCCCTAGACCGTAACTTACGGCCTATTGGCCGTAGGTTACGGCCTACCTTCAACCAGACGGCCAAACCTTCTGTCTTACGGAGTTCACAGAAGGTGTTGATACAGGGCCGTAAGTTACGGCCTCAGGCCGTAGCTTACGGCCTCCCTGCAACTTGCACAGTTTTCTTTATTTTCAGCACCTTTCAACCCGTAGTCTTCGTATCCTTTGTATCCTACTCAAATAATGTCCGTTAAGCTTCATTTGACCTACATTTCAAACACGTAACAAAATAATATTGTTCGACATATAAAATATATTAAAAATGCAATGTTAACTATACTAAGTGCATGCATATTAACCAATCATCGCATCCCACACTTATCATTTGCTTGCCCCCAAGCAAACTTGCTTATAACACTACAACTATCATTAGACAAATACGATCCAGCCATGTATTCACCTTCTGTTAGCTAAGGTCCCAAGTAATACCCAACTCACAGTTTCATATCTCAAGCTATAGCTTTGTAAGCAAAGATATTACTCTTTAAAATATGATCTATCTAACCAAGCCCAACAAGCTTTCTAATCTTCCCTATGCATGTAGTCACACCTCTCACAAGTTTCACTCCTCTCGGTTTAGTATATGGTCTAGCAAAAGGTATGCTAGTATATCAGTGTAGTACTTTCAACCAAGAACAACTCATAATTACCATAAGCTTGCATAATGATCGCAACTCCACCAATTAACACAAACCATGCACACATCAAAAGGTCTTTAAAGGGTTGTAATGTAAGGCTTAGGATTTGGGTGCGGATAGAGAATTTGAAGTGGCTAAAAGTGATGAAATCCAAATAAGAATGTTGAAACGTACTGAATAATAAGGCGATACTACACAATGAATTTGGGTAAACTTGACCCATATCACAATTTACTACCACTGAAACAAGACATTGATATTGTGGTCATTTTGACCCATTATTTACTCATTTTTTTTTCTTTCTTTTTTTTTTTTTTTTTTGAATGATGATTATATCTAAACACTTCATTGCTTCTAATAATATTATATAAAAATTCAAGCAAACTTATCAGATTTCATCACATGGGCTTAAAAAGTGAAAAAGATTTGAAAAGGGTAATGGGTTGATTCGGGTTTAAACAATTAAAGAGGTTAGGGGCTCAAACTGGCGACTAGGGGGTATTTTAGGGTTGGATAATATGATTGAAAAAGGCTAATAAAACAAAGGTTCATCCTAATGCCTTAATCATATATGTGCAACAGTTTGGTTCATGATTTAGAAACGTATCAATTATGCAAATTCTAGAATAATGCAATCGTTCTGGTAAACACTTATGAAAGAAAGCTGAGCAATTAACCTGTTGATGTTCTAAGCTCATGTGTAGGCTCAATCATCACAAAAAAATGATGGTAAATAGGTTAAGGATGTGAAAACATGCATAAAAAGTCCACTATATTGCTTGTTACCCCAGGTTAAACATCTCTAATAATTCTAATAAATTTCTTCTTTTTTTTCAAGTGAGATAGCTATGACTGAAGACCTCTGCTTGTGTACAGGTTAAACATACTTTCACGATTTCAATTGAAAAAATTAACCTTTCATGCATAAATAAGTCGCTTTAGGGGCATTTTGAAAGATTTTGTTCAATCAATTTTTTTTCTCAATTTTCAAACTTCTCTGCATCCCCACACTTAAATCTTACATTGTCCTCAATGTACATTTTAAAATTGTTATGTCAACAAGGGTACTATCAAACATCCTAACCTTTACCCAAGTAAGTTACAAGGCTAACTTTCCAAAGACGCATTATGCCTACCATGATTGTACTAAATGACACCAAACTAGCAAAGTTTTAAGATACAGAAAAAGTACATGGACCTGATCATAGATGATAAAAGGTGCCTCATCAGCAATATATGATGGTTATGCTTTAACTCATATAAGTAAAGCCGTCCAAACACACATTTCTTTATGCTCCTAAAGATCCATGAGCTTCCCCACACTTGAATATTTGCATCCGGTGCTTAAAGCTCAAAAACAAAATAAACAAAACAAGAAGAAAAAAAAACCAAAAACTAAAAGAAACAAATCAATTTCGGGTTGCCTCCCGATTAGCGCTAAGTTTTAGGTCTTCAGCCAGACCGTACCTGATATAGTTATGGTGGTTTAAGTGAACATTTACCTATCGAATTCCCAATAAAAGCTTGATAGTTGACTTGCCAGTTCCATAATTGTGTTATCATGCTTAGCAAGTTTGTTGAGTAGTTGTTGTGGTGCCATCTTATGATGATTTGTCTGATGTCTTCTAATGCCACCTTTTTTATCTTGGTCTTCAAATCTTCTTTCCCAACTTTAATAGTTAAAGTAATAAGCACATGAGAATGGTTGGGATAAACTAGATCAACGTTAGGCTTTAGCTCTTTCAGAGGTATTACATCTTCATTTAACTTAAAACATCCCAAGTCATGCTCTGAATGACCCATAACATCTTCTATCACATCAATATCAATCACGGTGCCACAATCTAACTCATATTGCTCTCGTTTAAGTTGAGCTACATCCTTAGTCAGTTGGCTAACCGGCTTAACTAGAGTCTCGAATGATTTATCTCTTAACTTGTCTTCCTTCTTCATTTCCACCATCATGTTCATGATTGCATCAAGCTTAGAGTTTATTGAAACCTGAGGCTTTTCATATGTCAACTGAGGGTATTCAAGATAGTAGTCATCATATTCCTCTTGGTAGCTTGAGAATTGTGGTATCTCAGCTTCATAATGGTTCAAATCCCACTCTTGAGCATATTTGTAATTAATGTCTACATGATAATATTTTTGATATTTTGATGGTGGAGGAGGTTCAAAGTGTGAATAATATGAGTGTGTCTCTCCATCATCATAATTTGTTCTCACATATCCTTTTTGCCTCCTATATTCAGAACATCCTCTTTCTATCTTTCCATATTTTCTCTCAAACAGTGGACAATCTTGAACCCAGTGACAATCACTCCCGCAACAAATACATGGATCGTAATCATCATCATAATCCCAATCCCAATCCATGATTGTACTAAACCTGTAAGAAAATTACCCTACAAAAAAAACCTAGAATACCCAGGGTAAAGACGAACAAATAAAACAAACTAAGAAAAACAAATAATATATTTCGATTTTTTTTTAATTTTTACTTTTTTTTAAATATTTTTTATTTATTTTTTTTAATTTTGAAGCTTAAACAAATACTAAAACGAAAGAAAATCAATCAAATCAAATAACGCTAAGCGCACTAGCTCCCCGGCAATGGCGCCATTTTGATAACCTGTCGTTGGGGTCATGCAAAAACCTAATTAACCTAGGTAGCTAGAGTAAGTCAGGTATCGTATCCACGGGGAGCATGTGGTTAGTGTTACACGATTCGTTTGATTATTAAACTAACTTACAAATTTAAAAAAACTGAATTATTGTCTCTTGACTGTAAATAGATGTGGATGAGATTAACTAAAAAAGATTACTTTATGAAGCAAAACGAAAACTTAGACTTGGTTTGGAACTATTGAGATGAAAGAGATCACACCCGGGTTTCAGGAATGTAATTGTATACACGGCTTATGTTTTACCCGATCTTGAAGTTACATAGACATAACTTGTTTATCACATATGTTGAAAGGTAATTATGAACTTGATATCCGATTATGTAAATTAATTAGTAAACTAACTAATGCCATAATCTAAAACTTTATTTGCAATCACCGATTAATGATGATAACCTAATTACTACTCAATGGTTAACAATATAAAATTGATAACTTGATAAGTAATAATCAAATCAACTAACACGAATCTTTAATCAATATGATTCAAAACACATAAACGAATAAAAGTTGTTAAACAATCAAAGATTATGTCTTGACTAGGTAAGAACATAAGAAAGCATAATCAAATCACAAACCATCCACCCGGGGATCACGGATGTTTAGCCTTGCATCTTCATCATAATCTCTTCAATCTTCAACTTAGGGATATGAATCCTTGATCAATTGATGATTAAAGATAGTTTCAAAGGCTCCAAATAGTCTAAAGATTCGTTCTTGGGGCTGGAGGCAAGTCTCTTCTCGAAACCCTAATGTTAGGGTTTAAATAGGTTTTGAAATTTGAAACAACCCTCAAAATATCGCCCTAGACCGTAACTTACGGCCTATTGGCCGTAGGTTACGGCCTACCTTCAACCAGACGGCCAAACCTTCTGTCTTACGGAGTTCACAGACGGTGTTGATACAGGGCCGTAAGTTACGGCCTCAGGCCGTAGCTTACGGCCTCCCTGCAACTTGCACAGTTTTCTTTATTTTCAGCACCTTTCAACCCGTAGTCTTCGTATCCTTTGTATCCTACTCAAATAATGTCCGTTAAGCTTCATTTGACCTACATTTCAAACACGCAACAAAGTAATATTGTTCGACATATAAAATATATTAAAAAATGCAATATTAACTATACTAAGTGCATGCATATTAACCAATCATCAATTAGCCTTTGTTGCTATTGAAGAAGAAAGTATCTATGAACCGTTGTCATACTCTGAGGCAATTTATGTGAAAGAAAGCTCAAAATGGTGTAAGGCCATAGAGGAAGAGATGGAATCTCTTTATAAGAATGGCACATGGGAGCAGGTTGATAAACCTGAGGGTCACATGCCTGTGTCATGTAAGTGGTTGTTCAAACTGAAAGATGGGATTTCTGAAGGTGAACCTCCTAGGTATAAGGCTAGATTAGTAGCTAAGGGGTTTACACAGAAGTCAGGGGTGGATTATAATAAAATATTCTTACCTGTGGTGAAACATTCATTTATAAGGGTTATGTTGTCATTGACTGCTTCTATGGATATGGAGTTACATCAGTTGGATGTGAAAACTGCGTTTTTACATAGGAAGTTAGATGAAACAATCTATATGAAGCGGCCGGAGGGGTTTGAGGTTAAGGGGCAGGAACATAAGGTGTGTCTCCTTAAGAAGTCCTTGTATGGACTGAAGCAATCTCCTAGACAGTGGTACAAGAGGTTTGATGAACATATGGTGACTAATAGGTTTAATAGGAGCAGCTATGATAGTTGTGTCTAAATCTCGGTAATTTACGTTTCTTGTAGTTTAGAATTTCAGTTTCTCATTACCAATTAGCCATTAATGTGTATGGGATTGGCGATTTATAATTTTTCCAAGAAAATATGGCTTCTTGAAAATTGAAATTATCTGCCAAGGGTACGATTTAGGTTTATTGACATTTGAATCTAGTGTGTATGATAATATGAGATTATTGTATGGATTACTCAATAAATGATTGCAGCTGACATAAAATACATCAAACCATTGTGTTAACTATAAGTATATTCTTTTTTATATTTTATCTCTATTATGATATTTTTTATTTTGATACAGGTGGGAAGTATCACTCCCTCATGTAACTATTCTTCTTGTCAATTGAGATACTGATCCGTATTTTATCAAATTAAAGCCAGTGTTCTTGTGTTAAATGTTGGGATTTGGTGATGGACAAAGATAACAGCTTTATGCTTTTTATGTAATTATTATCTTCTTACACAATGTCACACTACCAAATTATATTTTATATTTTGTAGAAATGTGACGGTATATATAAATGCATTACAACTTATTATGGCTTCCATCTTCATTAGCATTCTTATTTTGTCTTGAATATTTTTTTCTGGAGTATTTTATTGTGGTTATATAGTATTATTCTTTTAACAGTTGAGTTGTTAACATCAACTCCTTATTATCATATTCTGATTTTAAGCTTCCGGTTGGTCTTGAAGTTAGTTTACTTGCACATAGTTGAGAAATAGGTTTTATTGTCTAATGGCTCTTAGAATCCAGTACTAGGATTTTTGTAGTTAATATTAGTTTTATGCCTCATTTATGCAGATAGTAGACCTTTGCTTTGCTTCAGTGCAGATATTGGTATAACTTGATATAATTAGTATAAATAATGGTTATTTTGATGGTCAAGCAAGAAGCTGTTAAAGGATGCAAGGAATCAAATTTGATTTGAATTTCTTCAATATTTTGACCTAATTCGATCTACGTACCTTTTACAAATCGAGATAAAGTCAATTATGTTACAATTTAAATGGATGAATCTACAATTTTGTTATTGGGGTTATGTCACTTGAATTTCGTGTTGGTATTTTGGGGAAACATTGCATGTGCTGTCTTATGTTAGTTTGAAGTTGCTTGATTTGTTAAAAAGTAGAATACAACATTTTACCTAATTGTATCATACAAGTTATCAATTTTGAGACTAATTATTCAAATGATTCCCAATTTGTAGCACCCCCATTCCAGCAATGCAGTTAAAATCTACTTTACTTGATGTGGTTTTCTATTTTCTAATGCCCATTGTTTGTGTAAATTATGATGATAGTTTCAGTGTAAGGTTATGAAGATTATTAATTTTGTTATAATGTTGATATGTTTGGTGTTTGAGCGGGTATTCATAGTCATGGGTCGCTGATTAATTCGAAAGTTTTTGTAACTACAACCTATATATGGAGTTAATTTAAGGTATTTGTGATTTTGTTAAGTTTAGTTTCATTGAGATTGTTTGATTTGTCTCTTTGTACTAAATTGCAGGGTCTATTTGTGGCATGTTCTTGGAGGTAACAAGATGGGCAGGTTCGCTAATGGGTCATAACATGATATAATTGTAGTTTTTGGTACTGTCGAAGCAGGTCGTTTGGGTTATTTTGACCCCAAACAAATTATTCTTTTTATTTATAGCTAGTGTGAAAAATTAATGGTCACACAATTATATTATTACAATATTAATTTAGTTTTTTTAATAAAACAGTTCAAGTTTCTCAAGAATTACAATTTGAGTGACTTTTGACGTGTTTGCTATAACCTATTATTTTTAACCATATAAATTTGGCCCGTGAAACTGAGAAAGGCAAGATATTTTTTCAAGTAGTGATATTAGAGAAATTTGCAGGTGAAGTTGGTAATTATAACGCCCTAGTTGCGGCATATCTTGATGCTATAGGCCACATGTTGCGAAAAGTTTGTAAAAACTCTTTTCGGTTAGGCTTAAATTCACACATACATTGTATTTGGTTAAAATGCTACCATCGACTTTGAACTATGTGTGTTAGGTCAATGAAGCTGCGTGAACAAAGACCTGGACAAATCATAGGAAGTTCTTGGTGAACCAATGGGCATATAGAATTTTCTTTTGAGTGAATAAATTTCTAGAGTTTAGTGTTGGGTAAGTTATGTTCTTAAATATGGTTACATAAATAGTAAAGAAGTCTAACAAACCTTTGTATTTGAACCACAAAAAGTCATAGGTCATAGTGTTTGTGGGTTATGGCTGTGTGATTTTGTCTTATGCTATAGCATGTACTTGACTATTAACATCATGGAAAACAAAGGCTTAAGAGATCAAATGGTAAGTCAAAGCGATTTAATGCATAGATTACATATGCAATTCATAAAATTTTTCCACGCAACCTACCCATTATTTACCATATATGACCGTTAAATTACATTTTCATTTTACTAGATGTTTTACGTTTCTATGCTTAAGTTGTTTAGTAGTTGCTTCTTATCTTTATGTCATATTGTAGTCGTTTATTTACTGTTTAATTATGTTAAATATTTGTATTTTGATGTTAAACAAAACAGATGTATAGAATGTATTTGAATATAGTGAGACAATATAACGTTAAAATACCCGGACACCGGACAGGAATAAAACTAGTTACTTAAAATTCATGATATCACAAAAGATAAAATTGGTTGGTTATTTAATTGATTAACATATCATGTTACTTAAAATCCATATAAATCCATATCTTATAAAATCTAGAAATTATAGAAAAGATAACGATTTGTGGATTTGCATGATACGTACAGAACAATACGATTTTTTCCCGGCGGGAAAAAAGGGTTTATCAAGATTACATGATATCATTGCAACAGAAGAAACACAATCACAATCACCAAGGTTTTACATTCCTATAAAATCTCAAATCCCCAAATTTGATAACAAAAAAAGTTACCCTTGTTCAAATTAAAGCTTTAATTTGATTTCAGCCATCAGGGTTTTGACTGTAACTACTGATTTGTGCTCGTTGATTGATAATTGAACGACCAAGAAGAACAATCGGAGATGGAGAATGGTGGGGTTTCGTCAGACCAGCGAACAATGATCTCTTTGTTTCTTGAAATTTTGATTGACCAGAGTGACGATACTGCCAAGCAGTTCTTGCAGGTTGATTGGTTATTGATTTCTTCAACTGTTGTTTTTAATTGTTTGATTGATGTAGGGTTTAAGTGCATTTATGTTTCAAATGCTGTTTTGCCTGTTTTAAAACTGAATTGGAGTTTGTGTTTGGTTAATCTTTCTTAGTTGGACTGGAATGTTTGATCTGCTGAACTGCAATTTGTGGGTATTAAATACTGGAACTTTTTTGTTTTGATAAGCAGAAATTGGGGGTTATTGCTGATTGTTGATGAAAAGGAAAACAAAACATTCCTGTTGTTTATCTGTAAAAGTTTGAAGGAGTTGCTGCATTTTTGACTCTTAAATGTAACTGTTATAGTGGAGGGGCAGTTGCTTGTATGGAGTTTGTTTTAGGAATAGGTATGATGAATTTAGGTTTTATGTCGGTTTTTTTGCCTAGATTTGAAAGTATGAATGTGTTATCGTTATTGTATAAAACTAAGATTATGCTTCTCATTCTTTCTTGTCCTTTCTCATGTATGTGGTTCGGTTCTCATCAATACAAAGTTGTTATGTAAGACGAAAGAAATTTGTATTCGGTTTGAACATATGCCTAGAACGCGGTAGTTAAGTCTCTATCTCTGCCAGAAAAGAGAGAAATTTTCTGATAAGTTCTCGATTTCAGGCAGAAGTTTAACTACTATGTTATTTGGTTTATGAGAAGTACTACTAAAAACAGAAAAGAGAGGTACAATTTTGTAACATTTTTCTTATTTTAGTTTCGGCTTGGAAATTTCTAGGCATGCCTCTAGAATGAGATAACATACTCCCATTTTACTCGTAAGCATTTTAACTTGTTGGATCTTGATGCTATATGCTGCTAAGTTAGTGAGTGTAGCCGTTGCAAAGCTTGATTACAGTGATATTAGTGGATATGGGTTTGCTCCTTTTACTGTTTGCTATTGCAAATTACAATCCTTATTTGAGGAGTGTAAGATTATCTTCATTTGCAATATTATTGTTTTGAACTCAACGTAGAAGGCAAGTTGAACTGCTAGTTAAGTTTCTTTGCATGATAAGCTTTTTATACAGTGATTGAGATCTCCCATAAAAATTTTATAAAGTTAATAAATTACAAGTGTCCCAAAGAGACTGTATGAGTATGTATATTATTATCTATAATGTTATATCTTTGGTGTTGATGTGGTGATTCTTATGTTCAGGCAACAGGCTGGATGCTTGAAGCTTGAAGAAGCTATTCAACATTTTTATGCAGGAAATGAGTTTCGCGATGCTTCATCATCTCCATACGTTCCACCACCAGAAATGAGGTGCTCATGCCTGAACAATATTTAGGGTAACTAATATAAAATCCATAGTAATATTTCATGTGTTCATTCTTGTTAGTTGCTACTTTAATATATCAGCCATTTAAATTGTTACCTCATCTGTACAATAATTCTCAGTGGGTCATGCCATTTATTAAATGCTTCTAGAGCTACTCTATTATGTTAGTTTCATCAGTGACACCCAAAGTTCATTCTTTTTTATTTTTTATTACAGCTTTAAACCATCAAGATTCGATGTTTCTCCACATGACCCTCATACAACAGTTCCCTGTGAGTTCTATAACTGCTTTGATGAGGAGTTTAATCATCCTGGTGTCTGGGGAGCAGACGAAGGTTCCACATCAGCAGCAGAAACTTCTGAAGATAATCTTGCTTCCCTGTACCATCCACCCTTTGCTTTGCTGTACCATGGGCCCTTGGAGAAGGTAATATGTCATTGATCTTAGAGACATTTTTTTAGTTTATGTTTCTTTTGATTAACGTCTAAAAGGGATTTCTTACTGGCCACAATATTTATTATCAACAAAAAGGTCAAACTTGATTTGCTACATTTTCAGGCGAAAGAAGCTGCTAAAGGCCAAGACAGATGGCTTATAGTGAACGTGCAATCCACCACAGAGTTTAGCTCGCATATGGTACATTTTCACTCACCCTTGTCGTATGTAAATTGCTGGAATTTGTCGCTAAATGTTGTTTTTAATTTATTATTATGCAGCTCAACCGCGATACTTAGGGCAATGAAGCTGTTGCTCAATCACTCACCTCGAATTTCATCTTCTGGCAGGTGTGTTTCATAAATAAGCTGTAATTCATCAATCACAATGACTAAAGGGAAAGATAATATTCTCATTATTTTTTTATGAGTGCTTTTTAGTTATACATCACTGGAATGCTTTGCATGTTTTTCATTTTTATCACAGTATCACTTCCTTTTGGGTTATCCAAAAACTACAGAATCACCTCTTTTTTTTCCTTAATAGTTATATTACTTGATTAACTTTAATTGTGTTCTACATGTTATCTTTATAGTGTTTTTGCTATAATAGACGTTTAAAATTTGAATTCTTGACATATATGCCAACTCAATATTATTTGTGTTTGCATATAAATATGTGATGACACTGAAGAGGGCTGCAAGATAAGTACATTCTAGTATTCTACAGGTTGGATTATGTTCCTGTAACTCTTGTAATCGACCCCATCATGGGTCAAAAAATGCGTTTGTGGCGTGGAATGGTCCAACCCGAAAGTTTATTAGAGGTACACTATTTAATTATTCACTTGTTAGTCATACATTAGTAACATAAGTATCATAATTTTCTAATCAACTAATTGGATGCCTGAAGGGTGTAATATCTCAATGTGAACTTAACAAGTTCTAATTAAAGCATGAACTTTATGCTACAATAAAATCACTAATGTGCAAAATTTTCTCAAATCAGAGGATGTGTTACAATTTATGGATAATAGCCCGAAGGATCATCATATTAGCTTGTCTAAAAAACGTGCAAGAGAAAGCTCTCACGCTCCGCCTTCCAAAATCCAAGGTCCAACAATTGTGTTCTTTCATTTTATTTGATAATTTTAGTTTTTTTTTGTTACATAATCTATAAGGCCTTGTGAGTGCAAATGAAATAAATGTAGATGATGAGGAAATGAAGCTGGCACAAGCATTATCAATGGCATCACTGAAAGATGTTAGAGAGGTCCTAAAAGAAGAAAAATGTAACTATCCACCTTTGACCGAAGAACCCAAAGGCGATAAAAGCTTGCTTTGTAGGGTTGGTGTCCGCCTTCCAGATGAATCGAGGGCGCAAAGGAATTTCTTATGCTCTGATCCAATAAAGGTAAAAGAAAAGTTTTGTTTAGTTTGTCTGGGTTGGACGGTTTGGTTAATGGGTCAAAATATGCACTTTTTTGTTAAGGTCTAAACTGGGTCAGATTGGCTTTTTTAGTACAAGTTTCTAGTCTTCTTTAAATAATTCATGTTCAACACGATTACAAACCAAATATATTAAAATAATATGATCTTTTTAATAAAGCAATTTAGTAGGTTGTATGCGTTAAATACGCTTTAACCTTTAAGGAGTCGCTCAGTGATAAGAGCTTCAATCACTCTAGTGATCTCTGAGGTTTAAATCCAACTTTCATGGTTTTCGGCCTTAACCCCCTTGAAGGTCACACACCCAGCACAAGTTGCATTTTACTTAATCCTGTAGGTTAGCAGAGTATGTGCACTCCCTTTTCCCATAAAAGGGGTTCTCACAACTAAAAAATATGCTTTGGGTGATTTTAACTTGTTTGTATTTTAGCTAAAATTTTGATTTGATTTTGTTTTTCCAGCTGCTGTGGTCATTCTGTGCTGCAAAATGTGGTGATGTAAAGCCATTCCGATTGACCTCATGCTATTCTTGGGGCCATGAAATACATGGATTATGACAGCACGTTAACCTTTGATTACTCCGGTGTTGCGAATTCCGGGAGTGAAGTCATAAGTGCGATTTGGCTGTGCTACATTTTTGCTCAAGACCTATGAATGTTTTCATTCTGTTTATGCAATATAATCCTTTCTTCTAGTATCAGTGTTATACCTGTTGCTACTAATTTTGACCCAAAGATGAGAATGTTCTAACTATAAGCTAGTTTAGAGCTCTTGTATTCCTCCATAGGCCTGGGTTTGTTTATTTGTTTACTTGGCATAGAAGGCAACTCTAGAAATAAGATCCTGATGAAGTTCAATAATGTTGAAGTAACATATACAAAGATTTTGGTATTTTGTGAAACAAAACTTAACATTTTGATGATCATGAGGTAGTTCTATTTGCATTTTAAGTACATGCACCCATGAAGCCATGATCTAGTGGTATGGTGTTTGATCAAAAATAAAATAAGTAATTACCAGAGACTTTTTATATAATTAACTTTAAAAGTAAAACTAGTTGTAAAAGGTGTGTTTTTGGTTAAAAAGATTATCAAACTTTAAGGGTTTTTTGTCATGTTGTTATGCTAGGTTGTTCTCTTCCTCTTTGAAGCCGTGGTCGACCCTTTCTCCCTAGCCTTCGCTCTTCATTACTCCCTTTATAACCATCATCCTCACAACACCTTCTTGTCTTCTCTCTCGGCCGACTTCTCCAACACCTACAACACCACCTATTGGCCTACCAAGCATCAACCGCCAGCAACTGTTGATACCCCATAACCGATTTTCACCCTCGTCTCACGACTTGGTGAACTCAAAAGCATTTAACAAAACATCAATATATCATGATAAAACGTCCAAGCTATATATCATAAAGAATAACATGTTCTACCAAAATGCCACTCAAATTATCATCGGCGTTTCTTATTCAATCTTGACCTAATTCAATTGGAATCCAAATTAGGGGTTTATCATTTACGTGACCATAAGCACATAAACCCTTCAACTGAAGTCAATCGTACAACTACATCGCCGACGATCGATCTTCTGATGGCCGAATTGGAAGCTGCAGAAGCACCGGCTAACAATAAGATACGAGAAGACGATGCACCAAGTGAAATGAAGCCATGGGAGCAGCATTCTGCTGTGATTAGCATCCCTCGATACGATTACAAAGCCCCCACTTCCTTGCTCCGTCGTTCGTTCTCAGGGTTCCTCGTTACTTGCCCCATCAGTATGTACCTTGCTCCCTATTTGTGTTTGTTTCATGTTTATGTGTGAATCTTATTTATGTTCTTGTTGTATCTGTTAGAAATTGGAAATTGAGTGATGAAATCAGTACAAGAGTAAAGTAGATAAGATTAAACTCGATAACATAATCATTAGATTTAGTTGGATTGATCAATATGTTCTTGCTCTTTTTGTTAATTCACGATTCTCTGTATTATTTGGTTCATATTCAAGTGAAACAGTACGTCATTCTCATCCTCTAATGTGATTTTTCACTTACCACAGTTATTGTTAGATACACATCACTAATTGCACTGAATCTTCAACCATAAGTTGCCTGTACGAGTGAAGTTATTGAAGATGAAATGTGTTTTTTTTTTTTTTTTTCAGAGAGGGAGAAAAGTGCAACAAAAGAAGCTATGTCCATCCTTGACAAGGTTTGGGGTTTGTTTTTGTATATTTTTTTGACTGATATCTAGTCTGTTAACAATGAATCGGTTAAATTAGAAGCTTTGATAACTTGAATTCCGAATGTATTCTGAAGAGTGGAGATGATGCTGGTTGTGAACTTTAAAGATGCATCAGACCTGATCCTAGTTGAAGCGAAAAGCATCAAACTAAACAGTTGCTAATCATACACCACCGTCATAACTTGAGAGTTGAGACTAAAAATGAATCTTGAGATCGCATAGTCTGGGATCGAGCTGTTACTTAGGTCAGAATAAAAATGATGTCTATTTGAGCTATATCAAATAGCAATCAGCGGGTCAAGGCTAGCAACTTTTATGAGCTTTAACAAACACTTGTAGGTTTTTAAGGGAAGTAATGTTGAAACTGGTATCTGATTCATTAGTAGTAGAATGGTTCTCTTAGCACGTGGGATCCTGCAAAATGGACCTACCATGTGTTGGCATCTCAAGCAGTCCAAGCTTATTACAAAAACGACGCATATGGAAATCCTTAATGTCATATGCCATCTCTGATTTCTATTTAGAATCGCTGGTGCTATGCACTAAAGTGGTCATCATCAATTCTGTGCAGTATATTGGGGCTATAAATACTTGTAATTCTGAAGCAGAAGAAGACCCTCAAAATATTGTTCCAAAGAGAAGAAAAGTAGCTATGATCGAAACAAAGGAGTGCATCAATGGTACAGAAAACAAATTTCTGAATGAAAACAATGGTAAGTTATCTTGCGTCATACATGTTTAGGTCATTTACTTTTCCACTTTCCTATCAATGTTCATGTTAAAAACTCCAGCTTCATATGTCATTTATTTCATATTTAATAGTTATTGACAAATGCCATGGCTCTTATGTAAACAGATTTTGTGGTTGCAGGTGCTAAAGAGGTTCCAGAAGGTTCTTGTTTGTCCTCTCCAAAATCAGATGCAAATACAGAAGCATCCAACCCTCTTTCACTTGTTAAGCTGACCAGGAGTGGTTTGCTTCTATTTATATTTTCTAATGACCATTGTCCTGATGTTGTGGATATCGTATCAAACATCATGCAGTCTTTGGAATCTGGAAGTTTAAAAGCACCACTGTAAGTGATTAACTATAAAAGTTATTGTCTTATAGCATAAGTATGTCCACAAGCATAAACTTTTTTCATGACAAGATAATAAACTTTTTACATTACAAAGATAAACTCTTTTATACAATGGTGTCTGAGTTATTAGTGACAATCATGGAATTTGAACTTTTTACCTTTATTTTGATGCATGATTTTATTTTCTATTTGATTATACTGTTAACTTTTGTAATTCACACATTTAAAATATAAAGGGAACTCAACCGTTATAGTTTCAATGCCATACTGAATATAGCTTTTATTTTCTTTGCAGTTGGTGCAACAGGATTTTACCGATCCAAACCACTTGTGTTTTGCATGAGAAAGAGCTCGGCACTCTGGTATCCAAGCTTGTCGCCGACTTCATGAATAATGAAGGAAAGGCACTTGCTCGACCGATAAAGGTACGTCTTTTAAAGTTTTAAATTGTTTGCATCTTCAGCCAAGGGCATTAGATTTTGCTGCATTCTTATATTATTTCTTCGATAGTTGATATTGTGTATTGCAGAAATGTGGAAACTAACCGTAGACAGTGCCAATCATTGTTAAATCAACTGCATATCTTTTCTAATGAATTAATTCAAGATTTTCATGACATTTTGAATAATTAGAAAGTTCTGATTTTTAGTGCTCTCTTTGTTTTTGCTTTCATGTACTTATGTATTTGGTTGAGAAGTCTTTGGTTTAGGTTTAAAAGGATAAATGTAAATTTTTCTTTGAAAGATTAATGACGGGTAGCCTTGGAACAGGTATTCGGATTATCCTCCTAAGTCCTAACCAGGTGATTATAGATTTGAGTAGAGGCGGTAAGAGAAGCGGGTTGGGTTGACTTGCAAAACACTTTTTGTTTTGGTTTCTAAATTTGTGAACAACTTGTGCGTTAGTTATAATTGCAAGAATTATTAGTACAAATAATCTTAATATCTGAATAAAATGATTTAGGAGATTATGTGCATTGAAAACAAACCTCAGCTGACTTTAACGTGTTTGACCCATTTGACTCATAATAATTTCATAGTTTGCAGTAGGATACAACAGAAGGGGAATCGAAGAAACCGAATTAAAAGGTAAAAATGATAATTCAAATCCATTGACACTGCTAGATCGTAACAAATGCTTTGAGGTTGTTGCTGGTGCTGTGAAAAGCATTGTATTCGATTCAGTTGTTGATCTGAAATGTCCAGAGGTACCGGTTTGACTCATCTCTTTCTTTTTTTCCTTTTTCGTCAGATTTGTGCTGACTATAAGTAAATGATCTTCCAGCTCACTGTTCTTATCGAGGTCCTGCCCGTTTCCGGGATACCCAACGAGTCACCTATTGTTGCGGTTTCGGTTCTTCCTCAAAGGCTCATCATGACCAAGCCTCGTCTTTGCATCAAAGCTTTGGTTCTTGACGCGAAGTCAAAGAAATGAAAATATGAAAGAAGAATGATTATCGGTTTTGTAGTTTTAGTCTTTTCATCTTATTTAGTAATCACCTTTGAGTTCTCATGTACTTTCAATAAAAATTATGGAATTGACTTCAGATGTTTTATTACAATCATAGTTGTTCCTGTTTAACCTAGTCAAGTGTTAGCCCTCCAGTATACGTGGGCAAATAAGTTTTTATCAATTGAAAAGAGTTTTTAAAGTTTACTTTTTAACGGCAAAGACAATTTTATCAATTAACTAGCGGGAAGCTAGCACAAAAACATTAAAAAAGAAAGGACGAAACATTGAAATTAGATCAACGGTTTCATACCAGACTATTTAACCTCCTTTATGTTTAACCCATAAAAACAAAGTCACTAAAATATCCTTAAACTGACTCCACTGTTCGGTTGCCCCCATTAAAAATTCGATCATTCCTTCATATTCAAATGTGCCAAAAGTTTTCAGGTATCGATTTATTTTTACTTATAGCTTGAAATGACTTGGAATGTATATATTTTCTGACTTTTTATTTTTAATTTAGGGATTATGGATCATACATCTAACCTTAAAACTAGAATATCACATTTACCTGAAAGGAAATTATATTACCGAATATACTAATTTTCGTATTTATGACACTCATTTTTTTTAACGGCAAACGTACAACCCTGTTTCAGAGTACAATTATTATTTTGATCGGGTTCATCTATCCGTTTTCCAGCTGAGCCCACACCCCAACCCCTTTTAAAGGAAATCCACAACTAGGAAAACCATCTAGTTTAACCCTAAACATTTTTACTCAAAGTAAGAATTAAACCTAAAACCACCTCATATTTACTTGTTTTGGTTACCCTTATCTTACCATTTGCGCTAAAGATCATTGGTTATGACATTTATACTCTTCCATCATTTAAATGTTAGGTCATGGGAGTTTTTGTGTAATCAGATGAAAAAAAAATAGTATATATGCTAAGTATACACTTTAGCTATTTAAATGAGTATACTTGATATTAAAATTTTGATGTAGTAAATACGATATTATTTGTAATTTTGGTCAAGTATAACGTCTTTCATAACTGTTTTATTTTCGCATATCTATTTTATATCCTTGTGATAGTAAATTCTTATTTTCGTTCCCGTGGTTTGGTGAAAATTGTAACTTTTATCCAATAGTTTGTTTTCTCGTATTTGAGTCCCTGTCGTTTACAAATCTTGTCATATTCATTCAGTCCGTTAAATCCATTTAAATTCTCCGTTAAATGATGGGTATATTGGTCATTTTACATATACATTTTATTTTTCTTTTTCTTAACCTGATTTAATCTATTTTTTTTAGGTACATTGCTATTTTAATCCTTATGGTTTGGACATATTTGCCACTTTAGCCCAAAAAAACCACCATCACCACCCAATCACAGAACCACCAACACCATACCAGACTGCCACCACCACCACCACACACACAGATCGTCGCCATCATATAAACCCTAGAAATCGATAGTTAATATTGAACTTGTAACATACCGTTTCGACAACGCATAGCAAACTCTATTAATACCTCTACAATGCTTGTTTTCAAGGTTCCATATGCGTTTTCGAAGGGTTCTGTTACAAGTTCGAGATTGACGACCGCTTTCCAGCGCTTATATGGTGACGGCGATCTAACGTGTGTGGTGGTGGTGGTTTGGTGGTTCTTGTGACGGGGTTGTGATGTGGTGGTTCAGTGATGTGGTGGTGGTGTGGTGGTTCTATCATGGGGTGGTGGTGATATGGTGTTTCGTGAAGGGGTGGTGGTGTGGTGGTTTTTTTTGAACTGAATTGTTAAACATGCCCAAACCACAAAGACTAAAATAACAATGTACTTAAATGAGATAAATTAAATTAGGCTTAAAAAAAGTAAAACATATAAGTTAAATGACCAATATCCTCTCATTTAAGTGAGAAATTTGGATGAAGTTAACGGACTGAATGAATATGATAAAATTTGTAAACGACAGGACCTAGATGCTAGAAAACAATATATTAGATTAAAGTGACAATTTTCATCGAATCATAGGGACAAAAATAATAATTTACTCAAATATAAATGTTTCACCAGTATATTTTAATGTAAATCGTTTAACAAAAACCATTACCTTATAAATATATTAAAAACTCATTATGTTATATATAGATAATAGAAAAGAGGGGTAAATGTGGAAAAGACAAAGACAGTAAATAGTGGAGAGATTTGGAAGTATTTAAACAGAAGGGACTGCTTCTGTTTAAACCATCATTCTATTCCCATCCTATCTCTGTCATCATCATGGACTCTGTCGCTACCTCTGTCAATAATAAGGTTTTCATCGATTAATACAAAGTATTGCAAAAGTCAAAGGCTCATTCTAGTCAATAAATAACAATATATTAATACAGATATTTCCCAAGACTAGAGGAGTTTTTAATTTTTGTTAACAGCCTTTGGAACTACTGCCTCTATACTTAAGAGTAGAGATTCTTCGCATCCGATATTAATTATTTTAATATTTTAGATATTACTCGTCCAAAAACACTATAAACAAACCTCACCGCTACAGAAAAACCTGATAGAATTAAGTTTGAACTTGAAACTTGCATGATTTTAAACACAAACCATCATCTCCATACCATTGGACCAGAAGACCAGAAGTTTTTAATCTCACACTTTTTTTCTGCTTAAACAACCATTAGCTGCCACTAGCATAACCTAATGGACCAGAAGACCAGAAATTCAAGCTTTATTTGAAATATAAAGTATATTTAAGTGTGAAGTAATTAACATTATATTAGATGCTGTTAAATTAGCATTAGGATGTCCTCACCTTGACAGTTTTACCTCATCACCTTGGGCTGGTGTCCAACAGTCCAACCTCACAAACTTGATGGGTCTTTCTTTACTTAATCACACAATTACTTGTTTATCATTTACAAAAATCTAAACACTATATTCTTATAGCTTATAAGTATAATCATCAATACTATTAGGGATAATAGTTTTAGATCATACAATTACTGATTTTTTTAATATTTATACTTTGTAGAAATGAATAATAAATAATAGGGGGTGGGGGTGGGAGTAGGGGGAGTATTGGAAAATTATTCTGCTGCTTCAACGTACGCAATCATGGCAAATGCATACCACATCCTGTCAGTCACTTACCTTTTTAAAAAATATTTTATTGGAAAATCTCGTTAAGTCATTATTTCAAATATATAATTTCTTTGTTTTATTAGACGTCGATAATTACTATTATATTTATCTATTAGCTTTAGTTACCCGTCTTACTATTATATTTATCTACTAGCTTTAATTACCGGTATATTATATAGAAGTGTGAAGAGTTAATTATTAAATAACTTAAAAATAAAAATAAAATCAAGTGTGTTATATATTAAATAATTTTGATTATAAGGTCACAAATGAGTAAAAACATCCTTGTAAACTATATTTGTAGTAACATTAGTAAGTTTACATTCGTTATCTAAAACTAAAAGCTTCAATCCATCTTTACTCTTAACTTGTGACAAGATGTCATAAAGCTGATCATGAGTAAAAATAGGCACTTTCAAGTATAAACCGACACTTGATAGAGATTGACTTTAATTTTTGTTTATTGTCAAAGCGAAATATACAGTCAAAGAAAACTGACATCTTTTACACTTAAAATGAATACTTTTGACTGGTCAAATCGCTAGCAAGATATTGAGTGGGTGTGAGGATATTAGTATGAAGAAATTAAGATTTGAATAATATACACTGAAAAGTTATATGCAATAATTAGATCAATTTCGAATTATTTTGACCATGTAATCAAATATAGAGATATAGTATTGAATCGGGTTGGATCGGACTATAAATGTTCATAATATCTCTGATTAGTTGTTGATTATTATTTATTTAAATACTAACTTTAGTAAACCCGTGTATTATACGGGTTGAAAAAATAAAATATTAAATATAATAAAATTTTATAAATTATAAAATGATAATCTAAAATAAGATATGATTAAAATTACATATGAGTAATAATTATAAGTAATAAAATAACGATATCAATTTTTAAACTTTTGTTTTTAAACTTTCTTTCCAAAAAAAAAGTTAAACATTTTTTCAAAACAAACCGTATTAAAAATGTTACGTTTTAAATTTTTTATTATAACTCCTAAATAATTATTTTTAGTTTATAAAAAATTACTTTTTAAAAATATCAGTTTTAAAATATTTTATATTTTAAAAAAAGTTAGATGTTTTTAAAAAAAATTTAACTGTATAAAAATTGTTTTCTAGAAATAACATTAATAAAAAGATATCTTTCTTAAAAATTAATATAAAAAATAATTAAAATTATTTAATATTTCTTATTTAGGTAATTATTTAAGAGAAGATAGATGCTGGGAAAAATAAACTTAGGGGCCTAAAAATGTGTAAAATGTCCCCTTAAGTTACTATTTTAGTATTATATATATATAGATTACAATATTACAATTACAATGATTATGCTTATTGAATTTGGGCAGGATCCTCTTGAACGTATGATATCCGATCCTGTTAAATAAAATAAAGAGATAAAAATATAAGATTTAAAAAGAAACGTGGTAAATTTAGTTAAAATAATAAGAGGTGGAGCACATTTACCACAACCGTTGAATTTTATCCTTTTCTTTCAAGGATTTCGGATATGTCTAAAGATATTAGAATATAAGAAAACCAGAATCTAAATGAAATAAATCAGTGAAATGTTTGGTTTATAAATCTAGTACTAGTACTAGCAAGTGAATTGAACTATAAAAGAAGAATAACAAAATGGCTTTATCTAACTTTTAGAATTACTTCTTTGTAGTTTTATTCAAACCGTCAAGCATCAACGAACAAGGTTTAAATAATTTGGGAACTTATAATTTAATATATTCTAATTATCAAATTGTATGCAAAAGTGTTTAAGTAGGATTTACAACCATCTAATGCCAGTACAACATTCAATGCATCTTTTGGTTTTTATAGTTTTCTCAATTAAACCCAATATTTTTATATCTTTTACAATTTAACGCAACGTTTTTTATTTGGTGCCTTATACTTTTCATATCTTATAATTTTTCATTTTACGTTTCTATCTAGATTTTGCGAGTTAATATGCCACAACGTGCGTGTGTCGTTTAACATTTTACGCTTATTTTCCCGTTTAATAGTCCCGTCGCAACGCGCTGTTCTTAGATCGACTTAGTAATTGTTTTATATGTTTTACGTTTCGCCTATGTGGTTCAACGTTTTTACATTTCGCCTATGTTGTTCAACGTTTTTACTTTTATTTTTCGTTCGGTTATATATATTTCGTTTTTTATTTTTATTTTTAGTACGAGTTTTTCTGTGTTGGTGGTCACTGACGGTGGTGTGTTATAGGTGCTAATTTGCATAATTTTACCCCCCCTACAATGCGGGGGCTTAATACTATCATCTTCATAACTATGAAAAGTTCTATCAACACATAACTTTTTATGTTTTATATACAAATGATTGCAATATAATGTTTAATCGCTCTCTTGAACTTCTAAAACAAAAGGAAAAAAATAAATAAAATTTTAATTTACACATAAGTAAGTCAAATGTAGTTGATACTATATACACATGTGTGACTAAACATATAAAACATTAGTTTGATGAGTTCTTGCATTATCTTGATTGAATTTAAACTATATAAACATATACAACTATGTGTAACAAGTATTAAATGTATAAGATATAAACTATCGATGTATTAGTTCTCATAGTTCATAAGATTTATAGTACTCGAATAATCCAAACACCAATTAGTTATATATTTAATGCCATTCAAAAGAAGTTATATGCAATGGTAAAGCGATATATATTTTCGAATCAAATCCTAAAAAGTGTATATATGAGACTAGTTTTAGTAAACTCGTGTATTACGAGATGAATAAATAAAATATTAAATAGAATACAAATTTATTAATGATGAAACCATATTCTAAGATAAGATTTTATTTAAATTACGTACGAGTAAATACTATAAGTAATAAAAAATAATATCAAAATTTTAAATTTTTATTTTTAAACTTTTTTTTTGTATTTTTAAAATTAAATAATTTGCCTCAAAATAAACCGTTTTTAAAAATATGTCATTTATACAAATTTCTTATTATAACTCTTAATTTAACTAATTTTGGTTTATAAAATTTTGCTGTTCAAAAACATTAATTTTAATATATTTCGTATTTTTAAAAAAGTTTGATGTTTTAAAAAAAATTATTTTATAAAAATTCGTTTCTTTCAAAATAATATTAATAAAAGGATCTCTTTTTTAATTTATAAAAAAAACTAATTTTAATCTAAAAAAGGATTAAATAATATTATGAGTAATTAATATAATTATTTAATAGAATAGTGAAGCTTGAAAATTTTAATAAGAGGAATGTGATGCTAGCACGTGTCTATTTTAGTTACTATTTTATTAGATTAAAGAAATCGAAGAGTAATAAAAAAACTATAAAGTAGAGACCGGGTTAATTTTTCGTATAATAATAAGGTTTAAAATACTTTGAAAAAGGAAAGTAAACCTCACTTTTTTTTTTCTTTTTATTGACGAATTCATGCATGATGTACATTGAAGAATCATTGAAGAGATGAAAAAGTCCCACCTCGATGACCCACTCTCCGGCGACTATTTACCGGACGTTGTCATCTCCACCATGGGCTCCGGCGGCCACCGCCGACACCCTCTTTAACCTACGAAGCCCACAACTACCTTTTAATTGTCTTTGATTTGACTCCACTCACCACCACCTTCGTTTTTCAATTTGGTCCCTTGCAGTATAAAGATTGTAAAAAGAAAACAGACCCATTTAATATGTATTAATTTGCTGCATGTAACACATACGAACAACACTCGCGAGCAACCGTTTCACTTTTGTATCATGTCATGATGCTTATTATGATATCAAGTTATTTTAGTATAACTGGATTTGTTTAATATCAAATGAGTAAATGGATCAAATATTAATTCGAGTTATAACTTATAAGATGTGAAACGTGCACTTGATTAAAACTATATAGATTTTTTAATACTAAGAAAACTCAGTAGCTAGAGAGGGTGAATCTTCCTGGACCAAAGGGTTTCCAACCCCATGGTGGGGTTCGGGCAGTGCTCCCGATCCCGGGGGCGGGCACCTAGTGAGATTTAGGGGAAAACTCTTGGTGAGGTCGAAGGAGCAAAGTCCCTAACGAAATTCGTGCTTGCCGGTCAGTGTGACAAAAATTATATACCGTCTTATATAAGCTTCATTCAGAATACATTAGATCTACATGGATTGAACAAATTATATTAAAAATTGTCATAATCAATAGCACAAAGATACTTAAATTTATTAGGACCGGACTTAAATTTCTCATTCTATCTTTTATTTAATACCACACATTATAACAATAAATAAAATTATAGAAACAGTATCTATTTCTTTTTAAATTATAAAACAATAAAATAATATATATACACTACACAAAAAAGATAATGATGGAATTAAAGGCAGAGAATTTTATTTGAAGGTCCAAATTGTCCACCTCCTGCATCTCATCTGCCCCTAGCCCTGCAAACAGTCGTATTGTCACATAATACATTCCCTTTGTTAATGATATCCGGCTCTTTGTCACTACATATATTAACATGTTTCACTTTTATGCCAACTGCAATCATACTATATATATTAGACTTACAATACTAGCCCCAGGCTTGTCAAAACTTCATCTTTGGTTATTTTCATTAAAAGGTATTTAATTATTCCTTAATTTTACTCATTTGTTTGGTTTATTTGTGCAGGGAATGAATGAATGATATGTAACATGTTTTCTAATTTTTTTCATCACTCATCGTAATATTTATAATATAGATTTTTGTACTAATCGTAATTTTCATGATCAAGATGCGGATTGTGTTCTTTGATGCAGAAACAAGAGGCATCTACGGTTTGTGTCTTTGATGGTTGTTCAAGGGTTACTGAACTATTTAGTTTGGTTATTTTCAAAAACATATCTTTTGTTTGATAGCTTTTTAATAATTCTATTAAGATGCTATCTTTGAATTGATTAGATATAAAATGTGTTTTTTTTTTCACTTAAAATTGACATCTTAATGGTTAGGAGTCTTTTAATGGTTAAATTAAACATACTTAATGATTTAAAGACTACCTATTATTTAATTAGATATGTTAATAGCTCAACACAATATTGCAAAATAACATTTTAACAATAGAAGGGTAGAGGAAATAAGGGAATATTTTTTAGAGAATGCTCTATGTAGCAAACATGTGGTGGTTTTTAGTGGAAGGTGAAAATTATGTGGTTTATACTGAGTTTGCAATTTAGGGATATCAAAATCTAGATTTTCAGACAAAAGAATTTGTATTTGGGAATGCGAGTTTGCAACTTGAACCAACAAATTTAAAAAAAAATTAACAGCCAATCTTTATTAAAAACACAAGCCAACAAGAAGTAGACAACATGGTACACAATTTTAAAGATTAAAATTACACCAAGATTTATAATCAAGATATAGCATTTTACTTTTATTTTTATCCATAAATAAGACGTCAATTTAATTTCGAATAGGAGATGATGCGCCTCCCGGGAGATGGGTTTAAAAATTCTTAGAGTTTCGGGCTTTCCATATACACCAACGTTTACTTTTTGTTAAGTGACTATTGTATCCTAACATTAGAAAACAAATTTAAAGAAATAGAAATAAAAGCCATCTGATCCGTATATTTAAAGACCCGATCATGCCTTGATCACATAAATCATCTGTGTCTTTATCTCTTCTTTAGTTCACTTAAGACCTTCGATCTTTCTTCTTTCCTTCAATCTCCTGCCTTACAGCCTTGGGCTATACTCCCTGTTCCCCTATCGTAATAACTCTCAAAATAGCCATTCAAGTGATGATACCACATGTTTTATTTCACCTATAATGAAATTCTTTTGACTGTGGTCTCGGGTTGCATACTCGAGTAATAGAGATAACTGGATGGGTTAGAGGGCGGTCAGGGATGCAATTAGCCTTTCAAAATATTTTTATTAGTTCAGCCTTAAGATCACACAACAAAACACACATTAAAAAAGAGAAATTTACTGCTTTCTAACTTTTTTCTTAACGGCTAATTAGTATTTATTATGTTAGTAACACAAAGCTGGTAATTATTCGCTCATAACAGTGATTAAACCCATAATTTAAAAAAAAACAAAGATGCTGCTGTAATTTTTAACTATTCTTTTATCATTCAAAGTCAAAATCACATGAATAGTCAAAAGCCTAGAGCATTACTATAAAATAGAGATCACGATAACTTGACCCATCTAAAAACACAAACAAAACAACTAACCCCTGCAAGTAATAAGTAAATAAACATACTGCTTTTGACTCGACTCATTTATTACCGTTTAAACTTAATGAGCTGTACTTGACCCGACTATAACCCAATCAAAATTAAATCCTACCATTTCTTTTTTATTCAAGATATTATGCTTTTTATAATCAAAAATAGGATTTTGTTCTAGTTTACCCTCAATAAGAAAACACAGTTGACATATTTTGAGTTAACATTCTTATTCCCGTTTTTGTTTGATGTTTAAAAACACAATAAGAAAATAATTCATCAAACATTTCTAAATGAGAATGATAATTCCTGCAGCAAACAAATGACAGGAGTGAAAAATAATGAGTAACAGTGAATCATTATTTTTTGTTTGATTTGATAAAGAAACAAAATTAAAAGTCATGGCCTTTTGTTATGATGACGAAGGGTAGGCCTATAATACCATTCTAGGCCTATAACATGAAGAGTGAGATAGAGCAAGAGTCAAACAGCATAAATATTTTTTGTTATCATGTGTAGAGATCTGCAGATTGGTAGATCAGAGACAGCCCTCATACTTTACACACACATATAGGGATGATGGGAATCATTAAATATTAATTAATTAATGGGTATGTTAATGTACAATGTACGGTCATATATTTATATGACATATAATTCAAGTTTAAAACGATCACATATGGACGGACGTATAGAGATGGTTATACAGACATATACTAGTTTATAACAAACTTATAATCTATATGATGCTATATGCTTTTTAGAAAATTCCATCAGATCAATACAAGATACGTTGGATGGATTCCATTAGTCAATCTCTTAATTTATATAAAATAAAACATTTAGGGTTGACCATACGTCTTTATACTAGTGGTATACGTGTATAATATGTGCTCTTGTTGCAGGTGAAGAAAAACAAATGTCAAGAACTACCACCCGTATACTAGGGCGATATATGCCTGTATACAAAGGCTATACTTTCATATAACCAAATAGAATACTGATTTGACAAATGAACAAGCATACATTTACCAAAAAGTCTAAAAAAAGGTGTGCTGATTTAGCGGTAGCAAAATTTATGTTTCTTATACATAAATATATGTATTAATTTTTTTTTAAACAGTAACATGTAGAATTTTTCTCCGATAATTATTACTTTGGGCAAAACTAGAACTCATAGGCTCTTGGTTGTGTAACTCACCATCACCGCTTAAAACTAGGCCTCAACCCTACCCGAATGCATTAATTAAGTATAGTTGACCACCATCGAAGGTTTTTTGATTTAATAATATGAGCGTGATGATTTGAGCTTGAGAATTTTTTTAAGTCTTACGTTCAAATTTAGGTTTTCACATAGTGATGATTTTTGTTTTGATGGTGTTTCTGAATGAGTAATATTTGGAATGTCAAAACTAGTATGAACTGTTATCTCGTCTCACGAAGTATTATTCTTGTAGTGAGGTGGTTTCAAACCTGAATATAAACTACCTCCTACGTGTATACACCTGTATATATACATATCTGTACCTGACTCGACCCTAGATCAATTTAATACTCCCATCCTCGCTTTTTCTCTCTCTGTATATCCATCTATCTCTATAGACAGAGGGGTTCAAGAATAGACAGTTTCTACGTGATTGCAAAGGAGAAAAAGGAAGAGTTTTGAATGGTTCTTGAGGATTTTTAAAGAGCACCCATGTGTTGAAAACCTGCAAAAAGAAGTAACTTTCAAGAAAACTTCTAATATTTTCTTCTAAAAAATATGGTAAGCTGTGGGAGGAATGGAGCAGTAAGGCAATACATAAGATCAAAGGTTCCAAGACTAAGATGGACTCCTGAACTTCATCAATCTTTTGTTCATGCAATTGAAAGACTTGGTGGTCATGAAAGTAAGGTTTTTTAACAAGTTCTCTTGTGAATTACTTGTTGGTTGATGATGTATTGATGTTCTTGATCATGATGGTTGTGATGATGATGATGATGAACTTATGTATGTATGTATGTATGTATGTTCATGTGCAGAAGCTACTCCAAAGCTTGTTCTTCAGATGATGGATGTAAGAGGACTCACCATTTCCCATGTCAAAAGTCATCTTCAGGTTCAAATATTCATCATTCTTTTCCTTTATTATTAATCTTTTTTACTTTTTATATGTTAAAAAAGGTATCTTTTCATGTATTGATGGAACCTTTTAACAGATGTATAGAAGCATGAAGACTGATGCAAATAAACAAGGTTTACTTCTCTTCTGTTATCTTACTAAAAGCCATTTGAACTACAAAACCCTAGTCCTAAATTTCCTAATTTTTCTTATTTATTTAAGACCAACTTGTACAAAAACATATTAATTTCTTATTTGAAGAGGTTTATAAAGATCAACTTCACTTGCAATATTAACAAAATTTTAGGGTCCATCGTTATAAATGCCTTTTTTCATAACAACCCATTACCCGTAAGCTATACCCGTCAATACCCTGCTAACATTACGTTTAAATCATTGAAGATGTGGTTTCTTTGATCTAAATAGAGTAGAAAACAGTGAAACAAATCAAGCTTCCAAGTTCCAACAATGGAAACTCTTTGAAACTAGTATCTTACGTTTTCCTTTAAATCTCATGTTAAAACTAGTATTTTCAAATTAAGGTTCATATAAGTTAATTGTACAAACACACACACATTCTTACTTTCTAAAAATAGAAAAAACTTTGTGACTTTTTTTATATTTTTATTTTTTATGATTACAGATAACAAACTTTTTGTTTCTTTCTGTTTATGTACAATATGGGGACACTATTTGGGCTCAATTATGGCATTAATAATGATCATGATTTATGAACACTTATAATAGATGATGAAGATCCTAATTCCATTGGATCACGAAGAAGACAATCTCTTGAGGAGCATCATGATGGATGTCTTGATCATGAGCATCACTTGAAACCCAACTTTCAAGATTCACATCCCCACTTCTTTTTCACTCTCCCTTCTAAAAGGTTTGCCCATCATTTCTTATTATTATTATTATTATTATCATTATTATTATTATTATTATTATTATTATTATTATTATTATGGTACATATTTCTCTTAAATAAAACCTAAACATGTTAGTCATATTTTAGAATAAATACTACAAAGTTAATGTAGTTCTCACAGTCTTGACATATATACTATTTGTTCTTAAAAGAACACCTACTGTTTATACATATCATATACATTGTATGTATTATTGGCGCTTTTGTGTTGAATCATTTGAAACGACCAAAACGGTGGCGTTTTATGCGTTGCATGCCAGAATATATAGAATATAAAAAAGAATAAAGTAAAGTTAATTAATATTGTGCATTTGCATGTGGAATTTATATTTATGTATTTTAAATATTGACGTGTTTGTAGAGGAAGAATGGAGACAAGAGATGGTAAGCATGAATGGTGGGAAAATATTAATGGAAGTGTAAGGAATCTCACATGCCACCAGACTCCTTATTCTTTCCCACATTTTCTCTTGCAACCTTCTTTTACCCATGTAAATGCTATTCATCAAGAATCAGACTTACTCAAGGTATTCTCTCACTTCTATTTTTTTTTTCTATAATATACAGGGTAAAACTACTTATATTATATCATACCGTAAAATGATTCAGTCCTAGGTGCAAAACGAGAGCTAAATGAAGCAGCGTCTATGCCATTTATGTATTATTTTACATACACAGTACTAGAGTAGGAAAACATGAGTGTTTATACCCTTTTTTAAATACCCGAACAGTTGACCCAAGATATAAAGATTGACATGAAATAAGTATGCAACATTTTAGTGGTAGGGAGGGATCACGAGAACACATATGAAATACATTATTTATTTGTTTAATATTAAGAAAATTAAAAATATATGAAAGGAAGAATTGATGCAAAAATTACTTTTATTGTTTATCCCACAAAAATAAGGATAAATTAGTTTGATTTTAATCCTTATATTAAGATAACCGAAATTTGTGTGGTCAGGGGTGACATGACTATAGTTTGGTTAGGTATCTTCTGTGATCTTGTTTATCCGGTTCTATAACTATACGAGAAAATAGGTTTTCGAATATTATTTCGTTTAAAATTTTTTGTACAAACTTAATATAACTTTTATACAACAGTTTAACTTAAATACATTAACTTCAATATATTGACATGATTAGTGATGGGAGTTTTGAAGATGCAAGATAAAAGCTAGGGATTCGCAGGGGAGCGTATAAATTGGTCTTCGCACAACATTGTATTTTGACCTGTACTTTACTTGCATCTGCCTTTCGTCGTAGGTGGTTACCTGTTTTCCAGCTTTCTTTTGGTTTTAAGTGTGCATTTAGTTGTAGGTGGTTAGCTACGTACCTTTTAGGTCTCTATTTGGTCTTCGATGTACATTTAGGGGCTGTATGGTAGCCTCTTAATGGCTATTAAAATGCTGCATTTTAATGGTTCATAACCTCTGAATGGTTAAAAGGTAATCCTAATGCTGAATGGCCATTAATAGGCTACCAAACAGCCCCTTAGTCTTAGGCATGCCATAGTTTTAGATACTTTAGTAGAGAAATTTTTAAGCCTTCATTTACCTCTATCTTTTCCTATAAATGTTATGTTATGATACCTTGTTTGTTTGTTTTTGTTGTATATTTGTTTGTTTTTTCTTAAAAAGAACATAACTTTTTTCAGCTAAACGCCTCTATGGAAACAGTCTCATTATCGTAATAGATAGACACAAGGCTTGATCTAATCTCTCTTTTTAGATCTTATGGTTTGAATGAGATTTAGTTGATATGTGTTTTCTTTTTATTTATTATTGATAATATCTAATGGATTAAAACGATTAGAGTTATGTTAAATTTAAAACAATTTTCTGGATCCAAATTTGTAGGAAACATACATTAGGATATAATATTCAATAGTAACAGTTTATTAACTACAACTAAAGTTGTGCAAACTTCTTTTAACCGCTAAAATTACTCAAAAAATTTACTGTTATGTATTATGAAACTTGTCATAAACATCTAAAACTAAGTGATCTAAATGAAACAATTAAAAAGTTGATTGTTACTTTTTGGTATTTTTTTTAATTTAACATGAAGTAACATCAATAATCAAATTTGCTTCAGTTTTGGGGTGTAATATTTTTTGAATAAATTGTGTCGTTACTTGCATTAAATTATTTATTACGTATTAAAATTAAGAAATTTAGTGTAATAAATGAAAAGGAAACATATCAATGTCAGATTAGCCTATTTGTTGAGACTTTATTTTTTAAAAAGAAGGTCTTGAGTTCAAACTCAAGTATAGTATAAATTAATTCGAGTAATTTAATGGTACGAGTAGGGAAAATTTACCACTAAAAAAATAATAATAAGTGAACATATTTATAGCAGCCTTTAAACTCTAGTAAACAGTGTTGGAATGATTTATCTGCATGCATGTGTAACTTTCAAAAGCAGAGAATATGCTGTTGCTCTAAAAACCTGTTTAATTGCTTGTACATTGATATCTTTTGTACCTCCTACATTATTTTGTGAAAACCTATGTCTATGCATTCATGTGTTCTATAGTCTTTAAAATGTATTCTACATGAGGTTGGTTTTGTTTGGTGTTGAAAATATGTCTGTGGGTACACACTTTTCAAAAGTTTTAAAGGGGTTTGGTAGGAAATTAGGCACTCGTTGAATTTTGTTGTCTCTTTTGTATTTATGTTTGGTGATTATTAAATGGTTTACTAACAAAATTATTTTGAACAAAAATTAAAATTACAAATAAGGTTTCACTTGCTTTCACTTTGGATGTCTTTATATATTTGATCCAATATTTGATTAGCTTTGTGATAGTTACTTGAATTGACTTGCTGAATTAAGTGAACCGACTTCCCCTATAAGTGAAAAAACTAAATCGTTTAACTTAACTATAAAGTTGTAAATTTTAAAAAAGTGAAACATCGGTTATAGGTTCAGTTTTGACCATAACCGAACCGTTATAGCTCATGCTCCCCTCTACCCATACATATGCATATGTAAAGGATGTAATCAAAAGTTCTCGTACAAAAGACATCTTTTTGTTTCTGTGCACACAACTTTTTTAGCTCCTACAATTTCTCCTTTTTCCTCATTAGCGTATTCAAGTTACTAAAACATACAGATTGTTTACGATTTCATGTTACATTTATGCAGATATTAGAAGGCGGCGATGGAAGAAGTGGATCATTTAAGAGACAAAAATTGGCAAGCTCAAAAAGCATTCAAGATGAAGACGTGGTTGAAGATGAGTTATTATTGTCGCTTTCATTGCCCCATCCTTCAACACAAAAGAGTAGTAACGATTCATCAACGAGTGACATTAGTGAGGTGTACTCAATGCCTAGTGTAAAATGATGGCTCGTCGAATAAGCCTAGTGTTAAATTAGACCTATCTATTGCTTTATGTGGCAATTGAAGAGCTTTTTTAGAAAATAGTTGTAGTTTATTACAAATGATTTAATTGTTTGTTTTAATGCGGTATAATATATGTTGGTAAGAAAAATGTTTTCTCATGCAATGCCCCTTGAATTTGTACGAATGAAGTGAATCAGATTGAATAATGGATCAAGTAATAGACAGGACCGAGGATCGACTCTTTAATGGGTAATCCGGTTTCCGTTTATGTGATTTTTTGGGCCACCGTTAGGTTTTGGCCCGAACCGAACTCGAACCAATAATCCTATTTTATGTGGACCAAATGATAACCCTGTTTTCATGTGGACTGCTCACTGCAGACCCTCTATATTATATATCCAGGTTAAAACAGTAGTCGTACGGGGTTTCTCTAGTTGGACTTGTTTTATGCTCACACGCCTCTATATTATATATCCGGGCTAAAACAATTATAATACAGCAATTATATCTGTATAAATTTTTTAAGGATTTATTCTTTAGCTTTACCTCTAGTTCATAAAGAATTTAAAATGAGATATTTGAGGTGTCACCATCAATTGTAATGATTAAGCATGGTTTTATGTCTTGTAACATTTTAATGATACTTGACACACAGTTAGGGAGGATATTAAGCATAACAAGTAGAAGGAAATACTATATTCTTTAATAATACTCATCTAGATATTATAACGTTGACTCCACTATGATAAATATATTGATAGATGTTGTTCATGGTGGTTGACAATTGCTGGTTTTGTAGAATCACATCATGGAAAGAAGCAGTATATCAGAACAAACCTGCTAGTCGCATTTTATAGCTGCGTAGAGGTAACGAACAAAGAGCAATGAGGCGCGAAAACCCACACTTCCAAGTACTAGAGATATGCCATAACTGACACAAGCCATATACCCGAAGAAAAACGAGGTTTGCATGAAACCAGACATGTCAGATCTCCAGAAATAAAAATAGATGCAATAACCGTATATAAACAATCCTGTTGACCCGCCACATAAAAATGACCTGCGTCAAATTAATACAAGTTGTATATCAGCTCATTTGTTCCAAGATCATAATAGAGAAAAACTAGAATATTAGAGGTATTGAAGATCATAATTGCGTAAACTAAAAAACGCACCTCCACCACCATTCATGATCTTCAGCGGCGAGCTGGAAGTATGTAAGTGCCACTGAGACTAAAGCAGTCATGATCAAAAGCAGAATGAAGACTACACACAGAATACTGTAAAGTGTGTACATGCGATGGCCCCAAACAGTTGCTAATATGTAGTAAAGCTGAATATATATGACACCGAATGGCAAAATCCCTGCTAAAGCCATATGAGGTAGAACACCTCTGTACCAACGCAGCCGAGGTACCTCTCTAGGACACTTGGCGGTTCTGCAGGGAGCTTGGAAATCAGATGAGCGGTTTTTCCCAATAATCCCACCTAAAAGAAGCAACGGTGATGCTAAAAACATCCACAAAACGGATAATATGACTATTCCTCCCAATGGTAAAGCAACACTTGTTCGATAAAAGTTAGCAACGCCGTTTAAGAAACCAAATGTAAGAAAGAGGGGCCCAAAAAATAACCCTCCTGTCAACAGTAGGGTCTTCATCTGTCAAGCAAAAAGCTAACCTTGTTATTTGAATCAAAGTTGTCGGATTATATATGTAGCAATCGTCAAGTTATATGATGATGGTTTTACATACCCAATTGGTTCCTTCAAGTGTAGAATAAAAAGAAACAGATGTATATCCTGAGACTACAGATGTAACTGCATATATAATGACCAGTGCATTCCACAATACTCCTCGAGCATAAGGCGGAAAGAAACCTAGGAGGCCCAGAACAAGAATTGATATGATGCTGCAAACGAAATGAAATGAAGGTTTTATAATTCATTCTGGATATATGCACAGAACATGAAGCAAAGATTTAAAACACTTACAGTACAAGCAAGTGTGTGCCAGAACCAAGAGCTGCAGCAAATAAAGATTTGTGTTTTGGGAATCTAAATACATCACCATGGATGTTCTTCCATCCCGTCTCTTCTTGATTTTCAGCCACTTGATTCTCTTCAATATCACGTGAGTAGCTTTCATATTTTCACGCAAACAGGAAAACAAAAAAACCAAATCAAGGTAGTATGAGATCAACATATATGACAAAATAAGATTGGTAAAAGATATAATTGTGTTTGGTTAGTAAAATAATACTTGAAATGTCTTTGCGTAGGACTAGCACATAAAATGTCAGCATAGAGATGACCAGTATAAGGAGTGCAATAGATGAGAATGTAATTGAGCCATGATGAATAGACAAGTGATGCGGTAAAAATGAAGAACCGATGTATTTTTCCATTCTCTTATCAAAAGGTACATGGGTCATCTTCCACCTAACAGAATATGTGAAGCCAACATCAACTTCCCTGTCCTCTATCATGTCTGCCACGGAATGATAGCGTGATTTTAGAGTGACCTCTATAACGCGATCCTCATTGTAGAAAACTTCAAATTCAAAATGTGTGAATATAGACATGCTCTCGGTCTCTTCATTTGTATAGTTTTTCTGCAGCTTTCCAATGAAAGCCCAAAGTGGCAAGTCATCAAAATACAATTGCATATAGTAATCCTTCTCGATTGCATTTCTAAACTTAGAAACATCTGCTTTGCTCAGTGTCTTGTTGCATAATACTTCATTATCTTTATCCACAAGGAATTCAAACTTATATGGAGATGAAAGAAGACGATCTCCATTCAACATTTCACCAAGATTAAGCTTTTCCTCTTTCACATTATCTGTTATTGGATAAACAATTAGTCAAAACAAAGCGAAAGAGGACAAACATATTCATCGAAAACTACCTGGATGACAGTAGGGAAGATCATAATAAGCATACGTTTCCCTGCACACAAACTAAGCATATTTGAATAACATAGATACATGATAATTTTAACTATTAAACAGAATTTTTTGGAGATGATGTATCTAACCGGGGATTATGGAATGGGCCAACTTTGTTGGCATAGAAGGGGATGACATCTCCTTTATCGAAGCGATGATTAGAAGCATCTGGTTCTACTTGGCTTCCAAGGCAGATCAAAAGAAGAGCAATGAATAACATTTTTGATAATCGTACCAACCTTATTATACTGAGAAAAAAAGTGAGAACACATAACTATGATGCACTAAATCAGAGATTAATAATTAAATATATAAAAAGTCCCAGAAACCCCTCAAGAGGGGGGCGAAACCACTGTCATGTAACAACTATCAGCATTAATTCATGTAAAAATATATGTAATCAAGGGCGCCGAGACGAGGTGCAAGGAAACCGCAATGCAAAAGTTTCAAAAAAACAGGTCTGAATCTGCACCAATATTCGTCTGAAATAAACCGACCTAAACTAATCTAAAACAGTCTAAGGAAACCTAAAAACCGTCTAAACTAGCCTAAAACAGCCAAAAATCAACCTAAACCAGCCTAAATCATGTCTAAAATAGCTAAAACTCATATGTTTACACGGTGCACTTGCTTATCTTACATGACCTCAGCCTTAAGTGTCTTGCACCTAGGCTCAAGGCTCAACCTTTGCACCGTGAGTGCGTCTAGGGCTTTCGAGTTTTGACTACATAGGTAAAAATGAAATTTTTACCCGTTCTTTGAAAAGAAATTCAAGGAAACAATGTGTTCAAGACCACGCATGGTGTGCAAAGGAATTAAAAAACTTTCTGACTCAGAAGCCGTATCCTTAATTACTCCCTTTTCCCCCCTAGAAATAAAACAAGCAGTATGGGACTGCGGTGAGGAAAAATCCCCGGGCCCTGATGGCTTTAATTTTTCGTTCATTAAGCACTTCTGGGACTTTCTTAAGCAAGATTTCTTTAATGTTTTTGAAGATTTCTTTAGGAATGGCACAATCAGTGATGTTTGCTGTTCATCCTTCATTGCTTTAATCCCAAAGGTGAGTGACCCAGGTGGTTTAGAAGATTTCAGGCCTATTTCTCTTATAGGTTGCATTTCTAAAGTCGTGTCCAAAGTCTTAGCCAACCGGTCGATTCTTGATGGACCTCTAATCCTTAATGAAGTTATATCCTGGTTGAAAAAGAACAAGAACTCGGCTCTCATTTTTAAAATTGATTTTAACAAGGCTTTTGATTCCATCTCATGGGATTTCATTGAATCAATACTTACTCAAATGAATTTCCCTCCAACTTGGAGACTATGGGTCAGAGGTGTGTTGAGATCTGCAAAAGCCTCGGTGCTAATCAACGGCTCGCCAACTAAGGAATTTTTATGCACTCGCGGAGTTCGGCAAGGTGATCGTTAAACTGGATGCTTAATCAAGCCAACAGCATTAGTCTGTTTAGAGGGGTTCACCTGGATCAGTGGTTTCACACTTTCTTTTCGCTGATGATGTTATGATACTTGGTGAATGGTCGCATGGCAATTTCCAGAATCTCTTAAGATTGATGAGAGTTTTCTTCCTTGGTTCGGGATTGGAAATTAATAACAAAAAATGTAGCTTAATGGGGATTAATGTTTCCAATGAAGAAATCAATGAATTGGCTGTCAAGGCTCGATGTAAGGTAGGGTCACTACCGTTCCGATATCTGGGTTTGCCGATGGGTGCAAACATGAATAGAGTAAAGCATTGGGAGCAGGTCATTAAAACTTTCCGGTCCAGACTATCTTTATGGAAGGCTAAGCATCTTTCAATCGGAGGAAGAGTGGTCCTGATTCGAGCGGTTCTTGACAGTCTCCCGGTGTACTATGTCTCTCTCTTCAGGAAAAGATTAGGAGGGATTTTCTGTGGGGTAGCAATGAAAACAAGAAGAAAATCAACTGGGTCTCTTGGGAAAAGGTGGTTTAGGGTCACTAAAGATCTAAATCAAAGCCTACTCGCTAAGTGGTGGTGGAGGTTTATAACAAATAGCAATGGGTTATGGAGGGACGGTATATTAAGTATTCACCAAACCTCTCGGCCGCCTCCTCTTATTCCATGGAAGAATCACCTTTCGGGGGTTTGGTCCAATATAGCTAGACTCGATGCCTGTCTACTCAAAAGAAACATCAACATCCTTGAGCTTATAAAATAGGAGGGCGAAGGTTGGTATTGGCATGGAGGGAATAACGGCGTCTTCTCGGTTAGCTCCATAAGACAGCTTATGGGTAAAAGCAAGTCAGACAATGTTTTTATAATGAAATGGTGCAATTGGGTTCCTAGCAAGGTTAACATTTTAGCTTGGCGAGCAGAACTTGATCGGCTACCCACCCGCAAAGCCCTCGCTGTGCGTAATGTCATTTCACAACCCACTTTATGCCCGCTTTGTTTGGAAGTCGACGAATCTAGTGAGCATCTCTTCATTTCTTGTTATTTCGAGAACATGGTGTGGTCTTATAGTTCATCATGGTGTCATACCCCGATTTTTGCCTTTTCAGTTCGCGATCTCCTATCAGTTCACTGTTCCTGTTTCATTCCAATGAATAAACAGCCGATCGTTCATGCAATAACTCTAACAGCTATGTGGTGTATTTGGAAGATACGGAACGCTGCTGCCTTCAAGGAACAAGCCCCATCGGTAAACCAACTGTTAAATGACATAAAATGTATCAGTTTTCTTTGGGTAAAAAGCAAATCGAGGAGTTGCTCCATGGAGTGGGAAGATTGGTGCAGATTCAGTTGTTAGTTTGAGTGAACCCCATCTGCTGGGTGCTTCTTTTTTCTATTATTTATGCTGTACACTTTTTGTTTCCTCTCTATTTCCTTGATAGAGGGGTTTCTAATAATATAATTTCCCTCTGCCTTTCAAAAAAAAGGTAAAAATGAAATTTTACTAAATTTCTAACGAGTGTTACCATACTAACAATAGATGCATAAGGCATTAGGATCACTTTACCAATTAGTCACTGCAAACAAACGCTGCCCTAATAGTTTCAACTTTTGATTGCATACAAGAGGGTAAATTCAGCTAAGTACTCGACAATGAATCCTAAATATTGCAAATATAATGCAAACGCAAACATAAATCAAACTGAATCGTAGTGTCATGATCGAACACAGTTACAGTGTTCAAATGGATATGAAGAATAATTGAAAGATCAGTGATTCAGAAATACAGACAAACCTTTTGGGGCGATCGAGGAGGTTGTTATGGTGGAACTCGTCTTCTCCGATTCGAACCAGAAATGGTGTTGGAACTGGAGGCGACTTTGACTTTTGACTTTGGGACTGAGAGGTTATTCACTTATTGGAATTATCGGTTCGTTGTTTTTTCAAATGATTTTGTGCAAGTTACAAATCAGTCCCTAGACTTATGCTTGGCATGCAACTTTAGTATAGAAATATTCTTGAAAATTAAAATGGCAAGTTGTGACATCTTGCTCTCCAATCTTAGCATAATCGATTAATATCCGGCTTCAATTTTCTATAGATATGTAAAGCGATATTAGGGGTTCTTTGATAACCTTGTGTTGAGCCTTTAAGGAACCTGACCGAATAAGAGATAGCATCTGAATTAATCAATATGTTTTTAAAACTTATTTATTATAATGTTTCATAAATCTCTTGAGGTCCAATTGTTGAAAGTTTCAGAAACTTGCATAAAATCACTTGAGGTTCAATTGTTGAAACATGTTGTTTCTAAATCAACATTTTAAATCACTTGTTGAAAAATCTCTTCACATGTGATGTTAAACATCTAAAATGCGATGATGCCTTTGAACTCACGAGAGGTCCATTGGTTAAGTCAGGTGTTATCTATCACATTTTCCGCCCCTATATACCCCATAAAATGGGGTGGTTGAGTGAAGAGATCGTCACTTATTTAGGATTACTTGAGATGTGCTCTTCTATTCATATCTTCTTTAGGGATTTTGGTATGGTTCTCGTGCTACATTTGCTTTTCTTATCAATTGATTGTCGTCTTCAATGTTCATCAACATTCCCCTTATGAGACCCTTTATGACTCATCTAGATTATATTGTTTTACACGTATTTGGATATGTCTTTGCTAACCATTCTTTGAGGATATTCGTCCGGAAAAGCTTCCACTTAAATATATTCCATGTATCTTACTTCGGTAGCTCCCAATCATCGTGGCTATCTATCATGACCCTCACACTCTTGTACGTACACTATTGTTATAAGGAACGAATGATTTAAATTTATAATTTCTATATGTGACTCTATATGATCCTGGGCATTGGAAGCATAACGGAAGCTATTACAATGAAGGAAAACTGCCCTAATAATACCAAACATATACCTTAGCGACATAATTGTTTTTGAGCTTAAGATTAATTAATAGAATGAAAAACTTCATATCATACATGGACTTAGAGCTCTTAAATCTAATCTAATAAAGTAAAATCTTTATGTGTCATATGGTTAATTTCTAGTATGTTCACGTCATCATCACTTAGGATTGTCCATGTGTCACCACCATAATAAATTACAATTTTGGTAAAAATCTTGACTTCAAAAAAAATTCTTTAATGACTCTCATTTAATACCATACTAATGAAGATAATTTTTTTCTATAAATAAATAACATTTTATTAAAAATACTTTAATGAGAATTAACTTTTGTTAAAATATAGTTTAATTTGTAGTTAAGAATTGTTAAAACTAAATACCTCAAAAAGGTGTATAAAAAGGTTTATGGATATTTATGAATAATAAAATCTTTTTTTAATGCTATTGTTTATAACTTAAATATGTTTATTATATTAGATTATACACATATATTAGATTATACACATATATTATTAACATATAACTTTTAATTCAATCTGTGTAGCATACGGGTATCTAACCTAGTATGATTAATAATTTAATATATCACTAAATGCTTAATCTATTGTAAGCTTTTTTATAGAGGGAATTCTAAAATTGACAGATATTACAAAATCTTTGAAACTTACAACTAGAAACTAAATGCATTAAAGAACATTTCTAGTAGTAAGGTGATTAGTTTTTATACTTAAACTAGAATTAAGCTTCCCGTGTTGCGGGAGGCGTAAAACCATGCAAAATAACACCAATGTCATACCGCCATTAATGACCATCAACACTAAAATTGTGGTGTGCTAATACGAAAAAATAAGACCAAAGTGTAAAACATATAGAAATATAACTAAGTCGATATAAGACTCATGCGTTGCGACGAACCTGTTGAAGGGAGAAAATAGACGTAAAAACGATAAACCACGCACACGCGTTGTGCTATGTTAACTCATAGAATTTAAAACGAAACGTAAAGCGAAACGTAAAATTGGTGAATCATATAGACATGTTTGTATTGTGTTAACTTGCAAAACTTATAACGAACATAAGACGAAAATTTAAAAAATATGACAAGTACAGGGGATTAAAACGGAAAGTATAAAATTTTGTGAGATTAAATTGCAAAAGATGAAGAGTTTTGGGTTTGAAGTAAAATAATCAAATTTTAGAAGGTTACTTTGTAAAATATAAAAACCTTTGGGATAAAAATGAAAAGTCAATTTTTTAAAAAAAAACCCTATGCATAAAATACAACACCATTATACATAATTTTTTTTTGATAATTACTGTAATATAAATATGAAGTGTTCAAATCTTGCAAGTAATAGGCAATGAAGTAGATTATGAACCGTTCTAAACAAAAACTAACAACTAAATACTAAAACTAAAGACATAAATAGAGAAATAAGTTAAGGCAATAAGTGGTTTACACATTTTACATAAGGAAATATATAATTAAAAATAGCTAAAATCTTGGGAAAATCTTTATTGCTGAAATTGAAACCTATATGATGGAATTTGGTTCCAACAGTTAGACCAAACCGACTATGGTTGTTTGCCACATAATTTGATTTGTCAAAATCTTTTCACCACTGCTTATACGTCTCATAACTCCACTCGTACAACTCGAGTTATGCTCGTTTTATGTTTGAATTTTTCCAGACTTGTTTTCGTATTAGCCGACCTGTCCAAGTAAGACTGTAAGAGTAGAGTGATGAGTTGCTTCGTTTGAGCACAATACTAGCTGCCTTATTTAAATCATGTGAAACTAAGACTCCAAGCATAAAAAAATGACAAAGTTCTTTGTTTGTCCACAACTATGCTCGTCAAAATTAGCTTCACCTTAATTTATAAAGCCTGCTATTTGAGATTTATTCCTTTTTCGTACATATGTCAACGGAGATCCAAAAAAACCAAACAAGAACAAACATTTATTGCAAGATATAGATTGTTTGAAGTTTTAAAATATCATTAAGTGATCCTGGAGTTGAAAAATTATTTCTGTAGTTTTTGAACGGCAATGTACTAACATACTTCGGATAAGTGTTATCTTAATCGGACCCATCTATTCATTTTCCACCCATAACTGAGAAAACCATCTGGCTCAACACTGAGCATTTTGCTTAGAATGAGACTTGAACCCATGACCTTCTTATATTTACATGTTATGAGTCATCACCTTAATCAGTTGTGCTAAAACTGTCTGCAACGCTACAACCCGCCCTTCTCACAAACAGTCTCTGTCAGCATGTCATATTAGCTTTTCACTCACTCCCACTCATTCTTCTCACAAATATATTTTAGCCTCAACACTACATCATACGCATCTTTTCCACAAACACTCATTAAAAACCCATAAAAACACAAACCAACATGCTTATTAATCAAGTAGGCCCCACTTGAGCCATCTGCGGGGCGCCCTTGGGGAAGGACTACGGACGGGCGGGCATGGACGACAGGCAGCAACGCTCGCTACCTGTTCGACGGGCGGCGACGGACGTGAGTGTTTTTGCTTGCGTTGTGGATGATCTAAGGATCATTGGTATTATTTCTACAGTTACTCTAGTTTATCAGATCCACTTATTTGTTTTCAAATCAAGACCGCACCTCCAACTTTCTCACAAAGAAACTTACAGCCAAAAAACCCATGGTCTGAACCACAGCATTTTTCCCGAGGGAGATTTGAACCCATTTGAAAAGCCATAGGACTACATGAGGCTAGAAGGCTTTGTGGTAAAAATAATGAACATTTACATAGAAAAGAATCGCATAAACCACCTAATGAAAAGTTTAAGTGGTTTTTATAGCTAAAAGATGAATGAGTGGCTATATTCGAACAAAACTAAAGTTTAATTATTATTTTATGATTTCACTTAATAAATAGTTTCATATCAGTTTTTAATATATCCCTATTAACCACTTATATCTATTTTTTAACTGGAAATTATTTATCTTATGCCCGGATTTAAATTTGTGAGGCGAGAGCTCTACGGCTCTATCAAGTGGGTTAGTGTTGACAACCACCTATATCTATAACTTGTAGTATCTGAACCATCTATATCTTGAATAGAAGAATGACAATTTACTAGCAAGATCGTACCAAAAATATTTTACTTGAGCCATCTAATTATTAGCAGGCTAAAGAGGAGGTAAATAATGTTAGTATTTTAATGCTAGGGACATCAAAGCAAACTTAGGGGCTGTTTGATAGAAAAGTCTCGGTCAGCAGGGGCTGACCGAGTAAGGGGCTTCTCCAAAACTGACCGGGTAAGGATTCAAAATAGGCATGGGTCAGAAGGGGCTGACCGGGTCAGAAGCAAATCGGGGGAATCAAACACGCTGACCGGCCTCCACGTCTGACCGGGTCAGTGGGTCAGACGGGTCAGAAGCAAATCAAACAGCCCCTTACAAATACAAACAAACATTGATCATTAACTTCTTGTTTCATTTCCAACATATCAAGATTCCAATATTATGTAATTTGGCATTTTACTCTTGGAACCCACCTTAAAGAAAGTGATGTTGATATTGACTTAAAGATTGTTCCTTCATACATAAACAACAGGCTCTATGCAAGTAAAGACATCAAACTTAACATAATGGCACGCCCCGATCAGCAGCCCCCGGCTCGACCCGATGAGCCCGTTGCTCAAACTCAGATTCAGCTTCCTGAGATATCGCAACCTGATGATCATAGTCAGGTGCAAATTCTCAATAACTCCGAGTCTCAGACTCAGACTTCTCACACCCCCACACGCACGATGCCAGTATTCGACATTGTCTCGTTAACTGTTAGGGTGGTTACTTGGCTATGCCTCTTGGCCTCGCTTATCGTTCTAGCATCCAACACTTCAAACATTAGGGGTGTGTCTAGAGATGTTAAAATTGGGTTCAACGACATCTATGCTTATCGGTAGTTAACTATATACCTTAATTAATTTCTATGCAAAAGATCGATCCAACATTTACGCGATTGGGAATGATTATGTGTCTCTTAATTTGGGCAGGTACATGATGTCTGCTATAGTGATTGGTTTTGCATACACATGTGTTCAAGTACCCTTTGAAATCTACCAGTTAGGCATGGGTAAACGTCTTACAACGGGCAATTGGGTCTCCAATATTGTGTTTTATGGTGATAAGGTTATTTAGTTTACTTTCTGCATGGTTCATGTGATTCCGCAAAAGCATTATCATATGGTGGGATATGATCTAATTTATTTAAAGTTAACAAGGATCTGTTACAAGAAGATTACAATATTGAACCAGTAATTTTACTAAAAGTTAAACGTCATCCATTCCATATTGGGCATTTGCAATCGAAATTTGCGACTAAAAAAAGGTAAACGTACGGTCGCAAATTTGTGATGGTTTTATGATTGAATATAAATAAACAACTAAAACCAAAACACTATACGTCCATATATATTCGATTGTAAAACGGGTCACAAAACTAACAAAAACTAATTAGATCATTCAAGTTTAATTATAAATATTGGTCGCAAAACGGTAGTATTTTTTAAAAGATAAACATGAAATAAAAGTATTTTTCGATCGCAAAACAGTCAAAAAAGTGTGAAAATAAATAAACTAAAACTAGTCACATGGATTAACTACCAGGTTTTGGGACAGTTTTTTTCGTCGGAAATAGCCTTTTGTCGGATTTGCAAATCTATTTTATATACCAATTAGGCATTAAATGTTATGTTGATTAGATGCTATTTGCAGTTTCTATTATCCCTACTAGCGACGGGTGTTGGTGCTGCATTTGGTGCTACACTTGATTTGAAGAGGAATCTTGATCAGTTGGATGACTTTCTTGAGTCAATTGGTCAAACACTTATTTCTCAGATTCGGTCAAAGCTTGATAACTTCTTCAACATGGCTTATGTTTCTGCTGGATTCCTTCTCATTGCATTCTTATGTTCAATAGCTTCTTCTATTCTATCCTCTTTGGCCCTTCTGAAGAACTGATCATTTAGAGACACCGAGATGTTCGTCAATGGTCATCAACCCTTCTCGTCGCAGCGCATACTATCGCCCCTTGGGGAGGGTTGGATTTGTAAGCCAAACCATATGTAATTCTTGTTGTTTTCTGTTCTAGTTGTAATGCTTGTATACAATTGATTCAATTCTCTCACAAAGGTTTTTTTTTTGAAAGAAACTCCTTTTGACTCTGTGATATTATTAAAAACCCAGAATTTTTGCACACAAGTTACATTTTACAATACACTAAGACTCTTATTTATATTAAACTAATTTCTTTATAAACAAGCTAGCCTGATTAACAGAGTTGTTTTTAAGGGTGTGTAGGATGGACGATCACACATGTCCCATGTTTTAAAATAGACCAGATTCTTTTATCATCATTTAAGAACTATAGGTCGATTACTATATAATAGAAAGTTACAAATTTATTGGTGTTCACATGATATAGTAAGAGTCCAATAATTATGCAAGATAAGTTAATTTACTAAAGTGATTTTGTTTTGTTTATTTTATAACGATTATCGTCGTATTAATAAATTTTTGTATATGAAGTTCATATTTAAGTGACATTTTTACTAGTCGCACAGAACATCTAAAATATTAGAACAGCCCTATACAAGAGTAAGACTGTAAGAGAGCATCAAAAGAAAAATAAAGTATCAATTTAGTTAGAGATAACTTGTAACTATCAAGTAACATCATATCGCTAAGCTAGCTAGTTTGTTACTATGGCAATGCTGGTAACACTAGAATGTCTTGTTCGCATCTACTGCAAACATATATATTCGGAACATCTTCGTTATTCGGTATCTTCAAACATCTCGTGTGCTGCCAAACTTCACATATATCACACGCCACCATTCGTTCACCATCATCATCCTTTGCTCCACAACCACAATCCACAGAGACCCGTTGTCGCGAGCCACTTTCGCATATACTTTCATGGGTCATTCCCATCTCAACAAGTTTACCTTGAAACACAACTTTGCTACCAGATCTAGTGACCCTGAACACTTGGTCAGATCCTTTACGACTTATGTTTATTATGGACTCACACATGAAGCTCTTTAGTCCCCAATATATTTCCCTAAATGTCTTCTCAACTTCTTCTATGAGCTCATCAAAAGTTGTGTTGTTTCTTAACATTATGGTCTCATATGGCGCAGTAATGAGCTTCTTTTCACCTTCCTCGTGAGCATACATTTCGCGCTTGTCTTGTATCACTATCGTGCAATAAAGCTTCAATCTTTCTCCTGTTTCGGATTCAATTTTTGAAGATATTTCCGCGCTATAATCTTTAATGAAGTACTTTGTATCAAGGACTATTCTTGATGCTAATGAAATGGAAGACATTATTGTTCTATCCATTTCTTTAGTTTGTCCTCTAAGGATGTGCCTATAGATGTAACACATGTCATTCATGAGTTGCACCCTTGAGATCTTGTACCTAGCCTTCAACTTAGAGTCATTGATAACAAACTCTTCTTGATTAGTTAAAGTGTTTGAAATGTCTTCTAAGCAGTACTCCAACACTTTGGTCACCGGATTCAGGCAGCGACGAACCAAATACTTCCCAACGACATGATTTCCTAACGACTTAAGGACAAAATCCAACAAACCCGTGTCACCAACGTAGGCACGGGCAGCATCCCGAACCTCTTGTCTCGAAACCCATCTGATCTTAGCTTTCTTTAGCGACTCAACGATAACGCGTGCAGCCATTTCAATACGTTTAGGGGACCATCTACAAGAGTTTTCAACAAAGATCCCAGGGTTGTAAGTGCTCAAAGCGCTCTCTTTCGGAAGCCTGTGTTTGAGGTCTAACATGAACCTGAGGAGATCGCCGAGGGTCAATAGCGATCGGCTTGAAAGCGTTTGGTATCGAGAGAACAAGATGGGGATCTCCATATTTGAAGAGCTTATGTGATGAGCAAGAATGCATAGAGGGATGTTTTGGAGGGCTTCAAGGGACTTTTGATACATTTGTCGTGTGACACCAAAGCTTCCTCGACCAAATTGGTAGCCCCAGTTACCGAACCATGACTGACCATATGCTGCACCATGTAGGAGCCTCAAGTCCATACCTTTTTGTTTTGCCAAGTCAATCAAGCTAACTTTCCTATTGCAAAGAATTAAATGGTTAGCAACAAGTTAGCCAAAATCCAATATGTAGAGATCGATGACATATCACTACTGTAGAGGATCATCATCGGATATTAAATCACACTAGCCATATTTATGATAGAACATCACCAACGATATTCATGGTTTTAGGCTTTTACTAATAATTTTTTAAGAAACATTCGGTTGGTGATACTCGTTTCTTTTAAAGTGTGTAGACTAAAATTCAAGACCCAAAGGAAATATTTATGGTACAGTATGTTGGTGATACTCGTTCCTTTCATTAACAACAGAGTTATGTGTAATAATTTACAAGTAATTAAATCATACACGTATAATGCCATCAAAACTTTTTCAAGGTTTTGATTTTTTTTTTAATATTTTGACCTTCACTTATAACTTTTACAATATGATATTATTTTGTTGTAATAACGTGTTCATTTTTATTAACATTTCAATGTAATTTTTTTTAATATCGACTTGCTGATGTAAATTCTATTCAATACAATAGTAAATACTAATGTGCAAGTCGTTAAAACTAAGCATTCGAATTTCAACACTCTTGTACAACATGCTGACTAGTTATATATGTATGTATGTATATCTTCTCTAAGGCCAAACACCAATGTAACAGGGCATTAAGAGGACATTTAGGGGGCATTATATCAGTTAAAAACGCCTTTACATCACCTTATAGCATTATAGAGCTTTATAGGTGGGAGGCGCTTCCACCATCACGTCATAAATTCTCAAAAATTCTTATAAATCTCGTATTTGAGTAACGATTTAAAGGATATTAAGAGGCATTAACCATTATACACATGTTTTTTTTTTGAAAGAGTGATGGTGAGTTGGTCCTAATGTGGTGGAAACTGAAAAATGGCTCTTTAGGGTTAACCATCACCTATAGTCTAATAAAACAATATAATTTGTCATTGTTAACTTGACACGTTTATTTTATCACATGTCACTAGTATAAAAAATCAATCATTTAATAATGATATTAAATACTAATGATATTATATATATATATATATATATATATATATATATATATATATTTATATATAAATAAAAATACATGTGTTTTATATTAAAATATGGAATTTTTTTAAAAACAAAATTTTATGCAATATGAAGTTTTTTAAAATAAAAAACTTTTTAAAAAATGACATTGTTTTAAAACCGGTTTTTAAAAAAATTGTATTTAAAAAAATTTCTTTTAAAACAAGAGTGTTTGTAAGACGAAAATGTATAAAAATATTATTATTATTTTATTACTTAAGGTAGTTAGTTTTACGTAATTTAAATCATAAAATATCTCAAAAATATATTTTTTAATTTCTAAATATTAATTAGTAGTTATTAATGTAATATTTTGTTGCACGAGTTTCTAAACTAATTATACGTACATTTAAAACTTAATCCAATATATGTACATATTAGAGTATTCACATCCTATTTCTTATCTTTATCCTTATAGTTACATTAAAAATTATTAATTTTTTTCTTATTTTTAATTAAATAATATTTTTTTATATCTTTATCATTATTTTTTCTCTCTCCTTCACTCACAACCATTTCTAAAAAATTATTAAAAAATTATAAACGATGAACAATGTATTACCAAATATACAGATAAACAGTTTTATTTAATATAATATAAGAAATACATTCAAAGATATAGGATACAGAATGTGGGTGCACTTATGCTCTTAGTAACGCAATACTAATATATCATATGTATTTCTTACTGAAATATAGGTTAGTCGCAATCTAAACTATATCATGTAAAGATTGTCGTTAAAAAATAATCACGTGTTAAAGTTTTTTCTTTCAAAGAACAAAAAAAGTTAGCAAGTTTAATTTAACCCGGAGCCCCTATTTTCTTGATTTGGTAAATTACAAAATTAAAGCTTTGTTAGTTAGTGATGTACATTACTACAATACTAAGTACCACCAACGAGACATATATTACCTGCGGATTATCAGATGATCAACAACGAAACAACACCAAAATTCCAAAAAGAAAACAAACAATGAAAAATTATATTTTCTGTCAGTAATCCGTCGCTAATAATCACTAAAGCTTAGAATCTAGAGCTAACCTGGCTTGCAAGCATATACAGAGACGGTTCCAAAAATCCAAGATAAGGCGCCCCGCCAGGTCCGAACCCATCTCCGACCCATTGACACATAGCAAATGCCCAAATCCATTAGAGTGAAACACACCATGCATTGTATGCCCATTTAATTCCACAAAATTTAACTTACCCATTACTATACTGCTGTGGTTTCCTTCATAGCTCAAGAAAGCTGCCATTGTATCCTTTGACGGCACCAAAAAATGATACTTCTTATTGCATATCATATGGTCTCCCCACCCTATACTTACATCAAGCCAAAATCTATAATTATTTGTGCATATATACTAGCTAGCTATATTATGATCATGTGACAAAGAAGAATTGAAGACTTTACCAACATATATACAATGCTTGCAATGGCGATTCAGCAACCCCTCAATCGACTCCTCAACGACAAATAACAAGACACTAGAAGGAGGGTGATGATGGACTTCAAGCTGAAAAGACCAAAATGTCATTCCATTCGCGAACGCCATTTCTATATTTCCATATTCTAGGAGAGCCTTCACATTGTCCCGAAAAGTGCCACAACTCTCTATGGGGTGACCTTGTTCGCCAAACGCGTTAAACTTAAAAACCCTCTCCACTCTCTTCCTTTTCTTGCACCCACTCGGGTCCAAAGACGACATGTTTAATTGGCAAGAGAAGGAAATCTTTCAAAGCGGATTTAACGGGATCTTAAATATCACATAATTACATGTACTAATTGATCACACAAGATGTGCTTATGTATATATGTAAAGAAGGGTGTCTCTAACTAGTTCATAAAGCTAAAAATCAACTAGAGTGGCTATGTGCGTGACTGAGAAAATCTATCACAAAGTTATATGTGCTTGTTTATTGTGGTAGTTTAATTAGATTAAAGGAACCATATATGCGTTTGATCATGCAAGTAGTGCATGGGTCCGACAATTTTTGTGGTCAGCCGAGGCACACAACCATATATCTTAGGAGTGACATGCAATGTATGTTGGCCAACCACTTCATAATATTATTAATAATACTTGGTTAATTTATAATATAATAATCATGTTATGTTAACTAGTGTGATAAGGGTTTGTTGGATTAAAAATACCTAATAACCACAACGGGATCCGAACTACTTTTAGTGTGCTATCACTTCAGACTTTAGAGGTACATATTGGTGAGTCCAAATTTGGTCACTTAGAGAGTATAGAAATTAAAAGTTGTGTACTATTTAGTTTCCATTCACTGGCTTTTTTTCTTTTCAATTGAGTTTTATACGGTAAGATTTTAATGCGACATAATTTTAAATTATGGACAATGATACATTAACGAGTTTAAGAATTTTCGTCGGTACGGTTATATATAAGTCAAAGAACGGCGAGTCGAGTAAAATGAGATTTGTAGTAATTCGTAGCAGCAAAAAGACTTGAACATGATGCAAACGGGTGGTTTCTCAAAGCAGCATATAAGTCAAAACAATGGTTGATTGCCTCAATTAGGGTTGTGACCATGCGGCAAAGGCTGGTGGCTGGTGTTGGAGTCCTAAAGCCACATATAACTAGAGAATAGAAAATTTAGATTACTACTCGGAGTTGCGATTAAGGTTATTCAAAAATCATAAATTTCATCTTTGTTGGCTTACTCCCTTGAACCGGAGTACACAATGCAAGAGGGACTTGTTTAGGCTTTGTGTGGGTAATGTTGGTTGTAGGTCACGGAAATATTATATTTTTAAGACTCCACGTAGCTGCCTTGGTGGGTTTGGGGTGGGGGTGGGGGTGGGGGTGGGGGTGGGGGGGACTTGAGTGATTTGGCAAGAAAGTGGGTGCCAAAAGCCACTACAATTACGTCAAAAATGGATCGCTAAGTTATCACACCAACATATTCACGGGGTGATTCACCTCAAATTAATGCTTTTTGATTGTTTGGGCCTTGGGGGATTATCTAGGTAGCACTTTAACTAGGAAATTAATATCAGTCATTATATATTTGATTTAAAAATAACTTTAATAAAATTAGTTATAATAACATGACATCTAGATGACAATTTAACTAAAAAATAACATTAACTACTACACTAAGTCTTAAGATCATCAACAAGAAGTGTAATTGGCAACAACGATCAACAATAGTTGTGATCAATGCAACTTCGTCATCAATGATAACCAGTCGTTAGCACTCATGAGTTACTATTTATGGAATTTTCGCTAAAGTTTTCCTTTCATATAACTATTTAATCATCGTCACCTATAACCACCAAACGTTAACTGAAACACCACGTTGGTTCGTTCCCTACAAAAGGAAGATTTTTAGGTTGATTTCATTATATGATATATGTTATCCTGTTTCCATAATAAATTTGTTTTTGTTATCCCTATGAACTATCTGCTATGAATTTTATTAAGTACTTACAAAATATTTTAATTTAAAATTAAGTTAACATAATTCAGAAGAGATGACAATTTGTGAAATACAAAATACAAAACAAAGCCACTAAGAGATTTTCAAAAATGGTTTTAGACAGTTAAAATTTTATGTTATAATCTTGGGAGAATAGAAGCAAAGATTGAAGAAAATACTAAAAAAAGTAAATTATTATTTTTGTCCTTGTAGTTTGTTAAAAGTAATTGTTTCCATCCAAAAGACTACAAAAAACCATTTTAGTCACATAGCTTCTATTAACTAACGATTTTCATGAACTCCGTTAAAGTCATCATGGAATTCATTAAAAGACGCCCATGTGTCCCTCACTAGAGGTATATTTTAGTCAATTAAATTTGAACATTAAACACTTTATGCCTCTCGCATCCAAGCATAGATCGACTACTGCAATCTGTAATAAAAACTTACTCTGATCGGCTTTCAACCCATAATTGATCCTTTAATCTTAATCAAACCTTCAATCGATCCTTCTATCAATAATCAATCGTCAATAATCCTTTAATCAATCGACTTCCAACCTGAAACTGCAAACATGTGATTCTTCAAAGAATCGATCACCATGTTTTTTTCGCTGGATGTTCGAAAACAAGATGATGGGTTCGATCCATATCAAGTTTATGGTGAGAATGCATTAATTCTTTTAAATTCATGTTTGGTGTCATTGTTGTTTTGCTCATGCTTGTTTGATTTTGACTGCATGTGTTTGATTGCATTTGATAAAAAACCGAAATTATTTACTACATTTTTATTTGATTGTATTTGTTTTTATGAGTTAAAATGACAACACCAAACATCCCACACAGGGGCAGAGGATAGTGGTCCGGTAGTGTAAATTTTTATATAAATATTGAGTTCGTCCATCCTAAAAAATTAATTTCGCCCTGCCTCCTTTAGGAGAATGTTCAAGCTCCACCCCTGATCCCACATAAAAAAAACATTTTTTTTTCAAGTTAAATTCACGTAAGCGCTTTTTACAGAATCATGGATGAGATTAACGTGGTAGATGAAAACTATGTAATTAAAATGATTATTTTTAATATTTTAAATACAAACACTTACTTTTAAATTTTAACAAATCACAAAGATAAAAATAGTAATACACTAAAGAAAACTTCTATCTTATCATTAACTACTTTGTGGAACATTAAAAACACAAATATTGTTTGGAGTTAGATCGACAGCTGCTGCAAGTGCAAGCAACCCAGCGCAACCAGATTTCCTTTTTCTAATTTAAATGTTGAAATATCCTTTGATACATACATACATACAATCTAAACTCTCTCTCCTCTCTCCTCTCTCCTCTCTCCTCTCTCCTCTCTCCTCAAACCCTAAAAAGACTGTTTACCCTCACAAGTAAGTTCTCTCTCTCATCCCCTCTCTCTCTCTCTCTCTCTCTCCATATATATATATATACACATACTCACACATATATATATACACTCACAAGAATTGTTGTCTCTCTCACCTCTAAACAATATCTGTTCTTTTTAATGTTCTTAGCAAGATCCGGACTTTCCCCCTTTGCAAAGATTTGAAATTGACCTGGGGTTGTGTAATTTTGATTGTATATGACTCTGTTTATGATCTTTTTTGTTAGGGTTTGAATTTGTGTCAAGATCTGTTTGTTTCTTCACATTTTAGCTTAGATCTATCATTGAAACCCTAAAAATCTGATCTTTGTGGGTGTAAAATTGGGGGTTTGAATAACTCTGTAGCAATTTTTTAAAGCTCTGTTTTTTTCTTTCGATTCTTGAAAATCCATGAACATGAAAACGATTTTGAAGCTGTTAGGTCTCGATTTTCCCGACATGTTCATATCGGGTGTAAAAAGTTGTAATTTTTGTTCAATTTGCCTTCGAAATTGTTTGGATATTGGCACATTTGTTTGGATGTTGTATTTAATCTGTAAAAAACTGATAATTTTGATGTTTATGGTGCCTCTTTGCATGCATATGTAGTTTCAATGGATGATGATGGATTGAATATGCGAAATTGGGGATATTATGAACCTTCGTTTAAGGAACATCTTGGTCTGCAACTTATGTCTCCGATGGGAGACCATAGAGACCCGAAACCATTTGCATCTTTACGCGAAACTCCAGTTCCGGTTAACCCGAATGTGTCAACATACCACCATCCTCACACGCGTGTGGTGTCCGATCAGAACTATATGAGAGACAGTTGGATACAGAGAGAAAGGCTTCTGCATATGTTACCTGGAAACACTAATTATTCAGTCATTCCCAGTTCTTCAACCTCCCATTCAATTCACATGGTACCGCCGCTTGATTTGTCGAAAGATCCTGTAATGAATATACCTGTAGAAGACAATGTAGTTGTTGGTAAAGATACTGGCGGTGTGAGTGGCGGTAATGGGGCTGGAAACAGTGATGGAGATGGTGGTTCTGTGAAAAAAAGAGGATCAACAACCGCGGTGAGACTCCCTGGCGACAAGAAACAGAAAAAACCAAAAAGGACCCCTTCTACACCAAAACAAAACGGGAACTCGTCTGGCCATCGTGCAAAAACAATCAAAAGCGTCGATGTGGTGATTAATGGAATTGATATGGACATGTCTGGAATCCCGATTCCTGTTTGCACATGTACTGGAGCTCCACAGCAGTGTTACAGATGGGGGTTGGGTGGTTGGCAATCGGCATGCTGCACCACCACCATATCAATGTACCCTCTTCCTATGAGCACCAAACGACGTGGTGCGAGAATTGCAGGGAGGAAGATGAGTCAAGGCGCGTTTAAGAAGGTTCTAGAGAAACTAGCATCTGAAGGTTACAATTTTGCTAATGCAATTGATTTGAGAACTTATTGGGCAAAACATGGTACCAACAAGTTTGTTACCATCAGGTAGATTCAAGAAATCAAGTGTTGATCGTGGTCACTGGTCTCCGGTCTGGTCCCTGGTAACTTGTATATATGTCTTAGGCCCTTTTCAGAGGTTAACTTGTTGCCTTTTTTCGAGCTTTAGACATTTTAGGGGCGACCGGTAACTTTTTACTTCAAATTTGTTTCTGTTTATGCAAAAAGGGCGTGACCTTGATGAATTTAACAGTAGATTTATCATTTACTCTGCATTTTCTTGATTTGTATGTTCCAGCTGACATCCTTGTTATTTTTTAATCTTTTGCTAGTGTTACTTTATTAAACTGTTTCTGTATGATTCTTGTTTGCTATGGCGTATGAATTGATCAAGATTATGCACTCGTGTTTGATTTTAGCATGTTTATAATCGACTTATGGTTATGGATAACTCGTTTAAAGAAGCATTTGTTCATTCGGATGTGGATTTGATCAACAGGCTTATAAACAATCAATCCATATGATATACTATAAGAACAAGGAGACTTAACAACCTATTCGTATTTGACTTCGAGATCATGATCAAGTCGCCTTAGATCACGCCAAGCTGCAATGATACGGTTTTCTTCATGGTGCTGTCCTCGACAGGGATTATGGATTTGTCCTCTTCTTTTGGACTCGATTGTTTGGGTGTCCGTTGACCTGAAGCCCTATTTATTATTTGCTCAAGCTCTTGAATATCGTCTTTACGAATGTGCACAATTTTGGGACTTTCAGATGCTTTGGTGACTCCAAAATCTCTGCAGAAATCAATGTATTGAGACAGAACCTCAGCCTGAACGGATGCCTTCTGCAGGATCGAGAATGCCATTCCAGCTTCGGTCTTTCCTATTGAATATATCCTCACGAGAACCGCAGCAATCCCGTTACAGATCCGACTGTAAGTATCAAAGACCTCGAGCATAATGCAATTCATTGCTTCGAGAACCAAAGCATTCATCATCTTCTCTCCTTGCGGTTTGATCTCGAGCAACATATCCAGCAAACCTTGAAGGTTCTCTAACCATGAAAGATGTTGCATCATTGATGATTGTTTTGGCTTTTCTTTGATCCCTTTTCTTAGAGTTCCTTCTTTCCTATCGTCGGAATGATTGAGCAAGAAAGACGATTTCTTGTTGAGATACGTATAATAAGCGCGTATGAATGCTTCGTGTTGGTTTAAATTAGGTTTTCGGTCTTTAAAATTCGAGAGATCAAAAGGTAAACGGCCGATCTTTTGAATAGCAGGGACTTTGCAAGTAAAGATCCCGTGCAAAAGCATGAGACCTTTCAATGCCACCGTCCAACTATGGGTCTTTTCCATTCTGGTGGAAAGGGCTGATAGTACTGGACGAATGTAATGACCAGAAACACGGAGCCATGCAAATATTAGTTGGGCACTTCGGTAATCAACACGAGAGTTGTCATGGCTCGTGGCTTTTATGACAGCAGCCTCAATCTCAGGATTCCGATACGGGGAACAAGGGGTGAAGTTCGCTATTAAAAGACTGCTTGCGTCTTTTAACGCGTTGGAAGATCTTTTGAGCATCCACATAACTTTTCTTTCTTGTTCTTTTCACTGCCCGTTGCCCCGCCACCGACCACCGTTTACCGTTTTTTTTTTCTTGAATCAATTCCCGTGGTGCTTGACGGATTTTCTTTAGATGTTTCTTATACATCTAATGATTGTGTTCCTAGTTTTTCTGTGATTTTTATGGTGTACGTTATTTGCGCTCTATTTCTGTATTTAGTAACTCAAAGAGACATCTAATGGTTTGCCATTTTGACTGGTTTTACTCCGTTTGAATTTTTATATGTAAAGTAATATCCTTAATTAGTAAAGTTTTATTTTTTAAAACAAAATGGTCCCTTTATAAAAGATTGTGTTGTATGTGACGTGTAGATATTTTATGTCAACTTATGATTCAGCTTGTTTAATTTAACCGCTTGTATCAAGTTTGGGTTCAATGAATCTAACGAAACATATTTTATGTCATAACGAAACATATTCTTGTACGCATGTCACTTTTGGGTTCATGAATCTAATGTAACTTTCAGCTTGTATCAAGTTCAACTCACCACACACATGCATGACCCATCTTCAAGCTAAATATGGGATTTTTGTGATTTGCTTGTTTAAAGTATGCTCTTCATCCTTAATGTTTTAAAATTAACTGTTCGACATGCTACAAGTGAATTAGAAGCACCTTTAACTCTTCTAGTTTGTAAACATGTACGGGGTCATATATCACATGAGCCTTTCAATTTCGAACACTTTCAAGATTGGTCAACAATCATCAGCGTCATTATTCGGCTAACAACTAATAAAATGTCAGAACTCCCATGATCCCATCACCGGCTACCAATGATAACCACCGCCTACCACAGTAAACTACCGGTATCTTCCCCTTAAAGATCACAACTTTCTTTGTAATCAGTTCAGTTTTTTCAACTGAAAACTTCAGACCATGATTTAACCATTTAACCGAGTCATTGGATATTATCAAACTGCATCAAAGATACCAGATTACAAGTAAACAGCTAAAAATCACCAAACAAACATCATACAAAATTACAAAATGTTCACAAATTCTATTTATATCCACCACACTCTGTTGCTACTCTGTCAGCTGCCTGCTGCTGTTCAAATCATAAGAAAAACTAGTGTACAACCCACCCAACCCCACTTCAAATATTCACATCCTTTCTGCTCCTGTTCTACTGCAATCAACACACACACAAGCTTCCTTCCTGCTGCAACAAGTGTAGGAAATAATTAAATCCGACTTCTAACGCATAAATACAACAACTTTGTAGCATTATAGTCTGATTTGACAAATCAACAGATTGATATATTCGTTTCTTGAAATGTTTCGAGTGAAAAGACGAATGTAAATGACTAAATGGATATTGTTTGCTTATGTTTCCACATGTTTGAATACTTTAACTATTGAAAGACGAAAAGGAAGACCAAAATAGCATCTTTTGTACTAGAAATGCCTTTTATTTTGTCATGTTTTGTCACAGGCTAGAAATAACCAAACAAAGACTCGGTAGAACCGGTGATTAGAAAATGATGACAGAGACTGCCACTTAAATGAAAGATTCATTCAAAGTTCTTGGTCTTTTCAAATTTCTTTCAATCACATACTCGAATAGAAGATTCGTCATTCACCTACCTATAATGTCATGATCATATCAATCCCAATATCCCATCATTTTCTTAATATTCTAATACATTAACATGCATAACAGTCAACTAAAGATTTAAGAGGGCGTAAGCACATGTGTGTGTAAGTATTTGTCGTCTTAAAAAAAGATTAAAAGGACACGGAAAAGAACTTGACAAAAAAGATGTCAATAGTTTCAACTATTACTACTAAAAACCTCAACAATTTGTTTTTTGTCCATGTGAAAACGACCCTGTTTCCCTATTCTCATTTGTAAGTAGTTTATATTATTGATCTATATATAAGATCCATATACGTCATTGATTTATATAGGTTTTACACAATCCACCAAAGTGTAATTCAAATGCATAAACCTCTTGAAAAAATTTACATACATTCGACAAAAGGAGTTTCAGCTAGACCCATACACACACCAAGAATAATTCTGTTTGCCCTTTTAAACCCAACCCAACAGTCTTTTGCATGCTCAAGATTCTAGCCAATACTTGATGCAATCATCACTGGACGAAAAACATAAAACGAGGAATAAAAAGCATACCGGTTAATGTTCAAAGATTCAGTTCTGAAGGGGAGACCCAGGCTCAGAACCATATACAGATGAAAACGATATTGTATCTTCTTTGGGTATAGCCACAAAGTTAAGTGGGGCGGTGGTTAACCGTCTCATTTCCTTGGAGTACCCATTTTGACGACCCGAATATGAACGGGGAGTCGTTGGACTTGCAACTGAGTTTCTGCGAGGTGTAGGGGTCATCGACCCATTTCCATTTCCACGGTAGCCATTACTCGTCATCCTAAAACTGCTGGCTCTCCTCGGGCTGGGCTTTGACCCGTAAATGGATTCTCTTTCTGTAAGTAGCAAGTCTTGAAGCTTCTTTTGGTCCTGTGCAAGACAAAATGGATATTAATACCGTTCTTTCTCATACGTGAAGAAGGCACCAACAACAGGCTTTTTGAAGTGGCATGTAGATTGTGTTTTATCTCAAGCGAGTCGAATGCCTAAAAATGGGGAATGGCTCAGATGTTTGTCAATGGCAGTTGCCAAAGTCTATCCTTGTATTGTGTCTTCTAAATTGTTTTATGCAAAAAGTGTAATCATAACGAGTGAATCAGTTACTGAAACAAACTAACATGATTACGAAGTGTTTGCAGGTCAGTGAAATGGCCCGTTGCAACCCATATCCAACTGCCTGACCACTTTACCCAAAGATGACAAAATAAATTACCCGGAATCGCTTCTTTTCCTCTTCTTTCTGTAGTCTTGTTAGTTTATATTCCTCCAAAATCGTCACCAAACGAACCTATGGAAACAAGGAGTCAGCATTTGGGGAAAATAAAGTGAAACAGGATCAAGAATTTTTGGAAACAATAATATGCTTAATCTCACCCCGTCATAAAGGAACGACTTCTTTTTATCATTTTCCCACGCAATTGTCTTTGATATTAGATTGTCAACCATTGCTGTAATTTGGTAGGTTAATATTATGATTACTAGCTATCAAGAAAATTATGATACTATGATAATATGATAAGCAATGAAGAACATATATACCTGGAATCTTGTTAACAGCAATTCGAGCCCGTTCAGCCCGTTTTAAACTAAGATGGGCTCCTCTTCCAGCACTATACCTATTTTGATCCTAAAATTTGATAAACAAAAGTCAAAGAATGTCAAAAGATGTAGCTTTAAATTTAAATTAAAAAAAAACATATATATTATCATATGGATTGTTTTTCAATGTACAGGGGTCAGGGGGTGTTTCGATTTGCTTTGGAAGTAATGTCTCTGATTTTTAATATCAAAATCAAATATCAGATGTAACAGAAACAATACCAAGTGTTTTAATGTGCCTTTTCTGATTAAAGTTGTAATAAACAGAATCAACTGTTGAGTTGTCTGAAAAATCCTAAACATTGAACATTAGCAATTTAAGAAAAAAAAAAGGAAAAGAATATTACAAGGTTATAATCTTCAAGCCAATTTTCCTCTTCACAGGCAGAGAGCCATCTTTCTATCCTATCCATGATTTCCTTTCGACTCAAAGCTTCAGCCTTTACTTTACTAATTTGTGCTTCAATGTTCGCCAAAAGTTCACTGGGGTCCACCAGACCTACATACAAACGTGGCAAAATGGGTGGGTCATGTGGTTTGCATAACATGATAACAGGTTATAATAGTAAGTAAATTGAATAATTAACGCCCACTTACCAGAATCTATCATTGCATTAGATTTGTCAATAGCAGTGCTGGGATCAGGCTCAATATGAGTCTTAAAACACACTTCTTCCAACTCAGATCTCCTTTTCATAACTAGTTCTTTCATTCGACTTGCTTTCAGTTTACTGAGCCTTTCAACTTCTTGTGAAGCCTGCCAAAATGTTTATTATATTATTAGTTAACTAGAAAAGGACCAAAAAAAGAAATTGGAAAAGAAGAGCCATACCTGTTGAATGATATCCAATGAAAGAGCTGCTGGTTCCACAATTTCTGCCTCTGATAATCTAATAACTGAAGTAATTCGTGAAAAGTAACTCTTTTCGTCTTGTGTAGAATCCATTATTTGCCAAAGTTCAAATAATGATGCAGCAATATCTTTCAACTGCATTTCATTTGGAAAACTCTATTAACATGCAACAGCTAATAACATGTAACTTACGTTTTTCAGGTTTTAGCTTGAGTTTACCTTCTGAAACCGCACTTTTTTCTCTGTTTTCAACTTAAGAATGGCATTTTCTAGGCCTTCCAATGTGCTATCACTAATATTTGTTGCTTGTTCTAAGCTTGTACCATGCAAGCTTGGATGCACATCACTAATGGTTTTGCCAAAATCCAACCCAAGAACACTACACAACGAATGCACCTCATTCACATGGGCCAAAACTTTATGAAGCCGTTCTGACTGCAAAATAAAATATATCAAGGTTTTATATAATAGATTGTAGCTTTATGTTTTTTTTCCTTAACAAAGTTGTTTTAATTAGCATATTCTTTCTTATACCTTCTCTTTTTGCAGCGTACGAAGATGAGATTGGTATTCCCCGAGTTTTCTAAGAGACAAGTCTTGTTCTTTCAGATTCAATGAATCTACAAATTGACTAAATCCTGAAATTTCACCATTAATTTTTTCAATCTGACTCTTTATATCTGCAAATTGTTTGATTCTTTCTTCTTTTTTTACTTTCAAATCTTCTACAAGTGGTGTCACCATTGCAAGTTGAGCCTTCAATGATGATGATTTGTTTTCCGTATTTAGCTGCATGATTCAACGAAAAAGTATTAGCTTAAATAAGCTAAACTCAAATAATTATCGTTAACTCTTAAAAGTCAAAGGCAGGCTCTAGCTGTTGAACAGAAAGAGGTCAATGATACAAAACACAACCCAAATTTTGTGGGGGGGGGGGGGGGGGGGGGGGGGTTAAAATGGTTTTCGTTACAATCATTATAAATGTTTGTGTTTTTGGAAGTTTACATGTTTTTTTTCTATCTTCCAACTAAAATGATTGTTTTGATGCAAAAAGCAATTCAATAACATTTCTTGCAATAAAGCCTGCAGTTCTAACTTGTTTCCCTAAAGGTTCTACTAATCATAACAATTATGAAGCAGGTTATCTACAACCCACTTTACTTTCAAAGTCAAAGTACATCTCTATATAGAAAAAGAAAGAATATTAAAGCTAAGGAGTGGGTGGAAAGTCTAATAAAGGCAGCACAAACATAATTAACATTAGGTACAGGAGACAATAATGTTGACAATGATAGCTTCATTGATTAAAACCATTCGTTTACCGGAAAATGAGTGTTAAGATCGCCAAGGGTCGCTATGAGGGTGGCGAGTTCTGCTTCTTTGGCGGCGACCGCCTGGTGAAGGCGGGCCTTGGCGGTTGCAGCCTCATCAACCTTTCTTCTGTACACTTCCAAACACTCCCTTTCCAATTCCATTAACATTCTGTCTTTCTCTGCTTCATTTTCACCTATGTCCATCCATATTTGCTGCAAGACATGACATAATCCAAAATGGAAATTAGAAAATTGCACATTTTTGTTAACATAATAATGGAAAGGAATCTTGATTAGAAGAAATTAGTAAAATATCACAAAATTAATAATAAAATTTCCGAAAGCATATATAACTCCACATTCTTGGTATTATAACAAGTTAATGAAATCCAACAAAAAAATGATGGAATTTCTGAAATTACATATAATCCCATGTCCTTGTCTAAATTATTTTTTTAGGTTTATAGCAATTTAATTTTCCAAATTCTAATCAAAGAAGAAGAGCAGGAAGCATGTGAATGAAACAACCAACAGAATAATCTTTAAATTCAAGAAAATTAAAAAGAAAATCATAATAATGTATAAAATAACATTTTATAACTTTGCTTTAATTTCAGGGAACAGAAAATATGCCATCAAATTCATGACTTCTGTTTAAATTTCCAACACCAAATTACCATCAACTCACTGAATTTGAGAAAAATTTCCAATACCCATTTCAAGATTTCCATTTTCAACCTTGAAAAACAACATGAAATTGAAAAATTAAATGAAATTTGAAATTTTACAGAAAATCATCAAGTTTTGAAACCAAACCCATGACAAAGAACCCAAAGAACAAGCAAAAACAAACAAATTTGAAGGTAATTCTTCGTTTCAAACTGCAAAATGCGATGAAAACACACAAAACCTCTTGTAAAAAGACTGTATTTGACAGAAAGTTCACCTGTAGTTCCCGGAGTAAAGTGTTGCAAGTGGTGGCCGTACGACCACTCGAAGGGCTCACTGCCAACATTGTTCTTTAACCCACCTTTTCCCCCACTTTCTTCCTCTAAAGAACAGCCTTTTGATTGAAATAAACACACAGAAAGATGTAAAATCTGTAACTAATATGAAATAAAAATTGGTGGGTCTTTTTCCATCTTTCTTGCCTTGTTTCTCTTCACCTACAACAAACCATAAAACCCTTAAAAATTCAACTTCAAACAACAACAAGATCTAAAGCATCCTTCAACAAACTCCACTATCTTTCTTGTTGCTTTTGCTTCAAAATTCGATCTTGAAATGTGAAATCAAGAAACCCCCAAAATAGATCTGTTTGGAAGCTTACTAAACAGATGAAAAAACCCCAATGTTAGGGATAAGAGCAAAAGAATTAGGTACCAGTGAGGAGGACAAACAAACAAAATGGACCACCAAGAAACCCCTTTTTCAAGAGTGGATTAAGCTACAATGCGCACTAGCCGGATCTGCGCACGTTAATACAAGATTTCTTTACTAAATCCTCTATAACGCTTCGGTAGCAGGGAAAGTATATAAATTTCCATTATTATTAGCTTTTTGTTCATATTCTTAATGCAATTTTTTAAAAATATGTAATGTGTAAGGAAAAATAAAATCATTGTTTAGGTCTGCAGGGGTGTGGGCTTCTGCAACCATCGCAGTGGTGGCGCGTGGGGTGCACGATAAAGGGGTTAGTGGGAAGTGGGTGTCACCGGCGGTGAAGAGGGTGTGGTGGTGAGTCCAATGTGTAGGGTCTATGGGGACGAAGAGCCAGCAATGAAGTAGCTGTGTTCATGCAGTCTTTTTCATATTTTATAGAAGATGAATTTATTTTTATGGGTTGTTAAATGTTTACATCAAGTTTAATTTTCAGGAGAGACATCTATTTTGTGTGGTAGAATTGTGGGAATGTGTCGGGTAAGGCTAGTGGTGAATGGTGTTTTTGTTTTACCTAAAGTTTATAGGTTCGTGTATTATTTAAGTGTTGTTTATTGATATAGTTTAGTAGTAGAATTAGAATAGTATTTAAGTTGTTATTCTTAAAAAAACATTCATTTTGTGAGGTGGGTATGGTGGATTTGTTAAAATGTATTAAAGCATTTATAGTAGGTTTCTTATTTTTAATGTAAGTGTGTATTTTATATTATGGGGATGGTTGTTAGTGATTATAAGTTGTGAGTGAAAGAAAAAATATATATATGGGGTTTGTACTGTGATTTTTCATATTTGAAGAAACACGGTACAACCCTATAAATTTTTTAATATTTTTAAAGTGGTTATAAGTGAAGAAAAGAAAAACATTAATAATAAAAATATTCAAAGTATTATTTAATTAAAAGAGTAAGAAAAAAATTAATGTTTTTTTATGTATATACGAGGACTAGAATGGGAAAGTTGGTGTGAATGTTCTTATTTAATGCTTGTAAAACTTTAGTTTTGTACTGTGTAATGATAATTGACTGTATGTTAAAAGCATATTAGTATTTGTAGGATGATTAGAAACATTTATTCTGGTATATTCATTGTGTTTTTGTATATTTTTAAATTTCAACAATTAAGTAGATTATTCTAATAAAGTTTATTGTTTCGAGTTTTGAGTGTAAGAGTTTATTCTATATTACTCAAGTGTTGTTTACTAATGTATTTTAGTGGTAGAAGAAGATTATTGTTTAAGTCTTTTTCTTAAAAAAAATCTATTTTGTGAGGTGGGCATGATGGATTTTAGAGGTGTACAAACCGATTTTTTTAGGCCAAACTGGTTCGATTTTAAACCGGTCTGGTTTCAATCGGTTTATTTTCAACCGGTTTGAACCTCAAATCGGTTCGGTTCCTAAACCGGTTTTAGGGCTAGGATATTCAAACCTATCGAACCGGTCCGGGCCAGTTTGAAAACCGGTTCGGGCCCAAACCGGTTCCGGTTTTCATTTTTTTTTTTAAATTTAAATTTTCCAGACGCCCAAAACAGTCCAAAGAAGAAACACCCAAACAAATGCGTCCGAACAGTACTCATGCGGCCAAACAGTGCTCATGCGCCCAAACAGTGCTAATGCGCCCAAACAGTGCTCATGAGCCCAAACAGTGCTCATGCGCCCAAACAGTACTCATGCGCTTGAACACTTGGCCAAATTTCAGAAGTTTTTCACACTTATCAAATTGTTCAAAACTTGTTCAATTGATCTAAAACATTATTTATTTTCATCAAAGATTACACATTTATATAAATTATTTATAAATATTAAAACATAAAACATAAAACTTTAAATAAAAATATAATTATGATTTATGATACATGAAAAATTAAATATGATTATTTATTTTTATCAAAGATTACATAAAATGTAAAATAAAGATACTATTCAAAACATATAAACAATTCAAATGACGTAAACTTTATTCTTCGCCACCAGAACCCGAGATACTACGAAGGAACTCGTCATATGTCGCTTCATCATCGGTCATTCCGGGTGTCAATCCATCGTCTACTTCATCTTCATATATTTCGGCTTCATATTCTAATTCTCCTTCAAGTGATCATTTGTCTTGTATTCTATCAGCTGCATCCAAATAATCCTTCAAGCAAATACACATTTCAACTGCTTCGGGAGTGAGTCGGGTTCTTCGTATTGATATAATCCTGCCATTAACAGAAAAAACAGATTCCGAAGCTACCGTGAAAGCTTGGACGATTAGTAAATCTCGGGCCATGGTGGATAGGATTGGAAATTGATCTTCCTTACCTTTCCACCAAGTTAACAAGACAAAAATTTTAAAATCTTGTAAAGTCATGGTGGATAAAAAGTTTGTTCCACTATACCTCCCGATTTCACTACTCGGAGTGTTATCACGTTGACGTTTATTGCATTCATCTCTTAAAGTATTATACAAAGCAAACATTGGATCACTTGAACCTTCGTCATGTGCCGCATGCCGCATAGACTCATGTATATTTGATGTTTCATCATATTTTGCTTAATAAACATCAAACATTTGGCCTAAATGTGTGTTAAAATTATTTTTTGCACTTTGAGCATAATATGAGTTTTCTTCTTCTAAAGCCAAATTAAAAGTAATTTTATCAAGAAATGTTTCAACCCCCGACGTATTTAAACAAGGGTTTAAGGCAGCAACACATGTAATAACCAGATGCATTTCTTTAAAATATTTTTTTAATTTTTTCTTTCATTTGTGGTATCATATCCGAATAAGGTCTACCCATACATGACAACTCATTTAATTTTGAAGTCATTAAGTAAATTTGGTGAAGTACTAATGGACTCGTTGGATAATAAACTCCAGAAAGACAAGTAGTTGCGGTTTTAAAAAACATTAAGCATTTTGGTTATTTCTTCAATAATAGCCCAACCCGATGGATGGTAAGTCGAAGCCTTTTCACGACTCACCAAAGCATTACGAAAGGCTAATAAACTTTCTTTTTGGTCAATAGCCTTTTCAAACATGTTACAAGTCGAATTCCATCTTGTAGGTACGTCCCAATTCGAACCTAAACATTTGGAATTTGTGTCTTTACAAAACTTACGATACCTACTATATCTTTGGTTACTGCTAAAAATATCACGTAACATTCTTTTAAAACTATTTTTTACTGTTTCAATAGTTTTTAAACCGTCTTGAACGGCTAAGTTTATGATGTCCGCAATACATCGACTATGAAAAAACACACCGTCACAAATTGGTTTATATTTTAGTTTTAGATGTTCTATCGCAAGCGTATTATTTGACGCTTTATCAAAAGATATAGAAAATATTTTGTTTTCTAATTTATACGTTTTAATAACTTTATCAATAAGATAAAAAATGTTTTGCCCAGTGTGAGGATAATTAAACAATTCAAACGTAATCGTACGTTTCATCATTTGCCACGAACTGGGTTCAACCCAATGGGCGGTGACACAAATGTACGAGTCCAGTGAACCGTGCGGAGTCGACCAAACGTCACTAGTTAAGTTAACACCGGTTTGTAAATTTTTAAAATAAGATATTAATTCATTTTTAGCTTTTTTTCCACATTTTTAAGCAATCTCTTCTAATTGTACCACGACTTACATGTGTGTATCGCGGTTGGAGAGTTAGTTGAATTAGCCGGGTCAAACGTTCATTGTCGAAATGTTTGAATGGCAAACTTTCTTGAATTACAAAATGCGTCATTTGCTCACGAACCGCATCAACGTCATAAGCCCAAACATTCCTTTCGCTTGTCATCGAAGCTTGACCTTGAGACGGTTCACCTTTCAAAGCCTTACAATATTTATTCGCAATATGGTTTTTCAAAGTTGTATTTGCATCTTTTTCGAAAAACTTATGACAATACTTGCAACGAGCTTTGTTTGGACCGCTAGCCATTTGACATAAATCGTAATTGCACCATATTTCGGGGTTCCTATTCATAGGAAGGATTACTACCACCACGTTGCTTGAAGACGCATCACAACCAACGGATGATTGAGCACTTGATGAAGCCATTTTGAAAAGAACGAAAGTATTGAGAGTTTTTTTTTAATTGAACGAAAGTATTGAGCGTATTTGAGAATAGAGAGTGTTTTCTGAGAGTAGAGAGTGTTTTAACTTGTTGTGGTTCAACCAAAACATTCAATACATATTTATACTAGCTTAATGGGAGTATAATGATAAAAAACACAAAAAAGGGTCATAAACGGCTATATAACGGCTATATAGCCGTTTTATAACGGCTACTTTTTAAAAACCGGTTTGAAAACCTGTTTGATGAACCGGTTTGAAAACCGGACCGGTTTGAAACCGGTTTCAACACATGAAACCTCAAACCTATTGAGGAACCGGCGGTTCAGACCAGGTCGGGACCGGTTTGGGCCAGAAACCGGTTCCGGTTTTTTTGCCCAAACCGGTTCCCGAACCGGTTTTTTTGCCCAAACCGGTTCCCGAACCGGTTTTTTTGCCCACCTCTAAATTGGATTTGTTAAAAGGTATTAGTTTAGTGCTTGTAAAAGTTTAAATTAGTATTTTATAATCATAATTATATGTATGTTAAAAGTAGATAGTATTTGTAGGATGATCAGACACATTTATTCATGTATGTCTATTGTGTTTTTGCATCCTTTCAATTTTCAAGTATTAAAGTAAATGATTCTAATAATTTACATAAAAGGTAATTAAAAAACTAGTTATATCCTAACCGACAAAGATTGTTTACAAAATTTAGTTGCTATTGAGTAGGATAAGGTATAAATACTTTCCGAAAGGAGCTTATTTTGTGTTATAAAATAGTTGAATGCCACGTTTTAATAACGTAATTTTATTTTCTTATTCTATCTAACTTTTCTCACCGCTCAAAACCACCACGCTCAAAGTCACCGATGACTAAAGTTTTTTCGTCTTCTTCTCTCAGTAACCACTGCGTTTAGATCCGCCACTTACAGCCCCCATAATTCCTTTTAGATTTGTCGCTCTTTCCAGATTTAAAAAATAACTCTATCTTGTACCTTGTAATTGTTTGCTTGTATATGGTGATGTAACCCAATCAGATGTCAGTGTTGTTCGTACCGACATCCGATTTTTAGTGTGCATATATAATTAGCTTCATATTTGGTATAGTCTCTCTATAGATTTGCATATGCAAATTAATATTATATTACTTAAGAATAACTGGTAAACTACTTTTTTGTTAACCTAAGACCTTCTAAGTTAACTCTGCATGTAAAATAGATCCTTTAGATTAATTCTATACATTGATTAAGCATGACTTTAAGTCAAATTACATTTCCACTAGTCTGCATTGAGTATAAGGTTTGCAAATCATTAAAAGAATCAAGATTAGTGTGAAATCTCGAGTTAAAGTACTACTTGTTTTTTGTTGGATATTTAGAAGACCCAACAAACCGCTGTCCAGTTATGGTTTAGTTTAATATTAATCTCACAGACAGACTATTCTATTAAAGACTTTATATCGAACATCAAGCTTACACAATAGGGTCTACAATGTTGCATGTGGAGCATTGTGAATACTGAATACTACAAATAAAACATAACAAGATGGGTATTTGTGTGATCTATCAGATGTTCCACCTATAATTCAATATAATATAAAACAGTTATACACCATGGGTATGTCTCAAACTTGATACGGTTTCTTATCCTTAAGAAAACTCAAATGATAAATAAGTAACAAAATCTCAAAAAATATACAGGAAAGCTAAAACACAAGAAAATCATTTTGTTAATTTAAATATCATGCACATTGTAACCCCAAAGGAATCAAATATTAATTTGTTATAGGGTATGATTCCATTGATCGAGGTTTGTCCATCAATCAATATGCAGTGTTTCTATAGTTTGTCTGTTTTTAACAACCAAATGTTAACTCTGTTAAGGAGTTCATATATAGGTTTATATAAGAAGTCATGTAGTGTGTCCCACATACTTATGTATGCATATTATTATATGAGTCTTAGGTGTATTAAAAATCACTATCTTTTACTATTATTTCAACATTGAACGAAATGCATTTTAAACATCCCAACAGATCTAAACATAAGTACAAATCATTTTTGCTAGTACAAAATGAGACAATGGTTCACCAAACTTTCCAACCTTTCATTATGATATAGTTAATAAATACCATCTTTCCATCTATATATGGTTGGGGTTGTAGTGTGTACGTATAAATTGGTCGTGTATCTGGAACCGCAAGCACAATTATAGATCTGACTATTTTTTGGGCTCTTCTATAATATATTTTAGTCTTTTATTTCAAGATTTAAAATATATTGTTAGTCATTTACTCTAAATGTAGATTGTTTAAGAAAGGTCGGTAATATTTTATTTTTAACGTTACTAGCTGAACTTCTACTTTTAAACGTGACTGGTTAATTTTCTTATTTTATGAAGAAAAAACAAAAAAAAATTTGGCTAAGACTATAACATTCGTCAAACCAAAACATCTTGGTTGGTTCCCGTTCTTGTTTATCCCTTTTGGTACACACTTTCTATGTTTGATATATCTCTCATGTTTTTCTTCTTAATTAAGAGAGTCAAGAAGCTCAACATAGCATGAGAAATAACATCCTTACTATTAGCTATTACAAAGTTAGTATAATGACATTAAAAAGAAGATAAATCATTACAAACTTTGTAAATGTTGGTTATAAATATAGAAACATCCTAAGATAAAGTCAAATGTCTCAAAATAACATTGTAAAATCACATTCTTCAAATGAACACGTACTATTCAGGTAAAAACAAACTCCACGTGGTATCCTTAGTGCAAAAATGCATTTCACATGGCGCACTCTGTATGCACACACATGTTTACCTTGGCTTTACGCCGTTCAAACTTTTTGAGGGTGTAAAACGTCCATGCTGATTTCCATCAGATATCGCCAACTTCTACTGATTTCTGTCAACTTCCGTTAACTTCCGTCTTTTTCGCTTAAAGGGACATGTGTCACTTCCCTAATGTCAAAAGGGATACCTAATGTATCCAGCGTGTTTTCACATTAGAATCGCCATGTGGTCGGCTTTCTTGCACTAAAATTACACGTTCATTTCTAAATTTTTGTATTTAAAGTTTAATTTTAGAGAGTTTACTTTCCGTATGCTTATTTTAAGGGAAACTTTTGACCTTCTATTAATCATGCTTCCTCATCATCATGGAACTGACAAATCATATAATTCATAGCAGATTTTCTATCTATATCCTCGTAACTATTTTAAAAAATTATTATGTTTTCTCTTTTTATTAATTAAATAATAATTTTTATACATTTATCATTATTTTTTTTCTCTCCTTCACTCAGACACTCACAACTAATTTAAAATATATATAAAAATTAATAAGGGTGGACAGTGATTATTCAAATATAGATATGAGCAGTAATATTTTTATTCTACTCCATTCACAATTATTTATAATTATTCCCTAAAATATAGAAAACACACTTATATAAATATAAAAACCCGACCGTGAATGCCCTTATCTGCATGTATGTGATGCTAAACTGCTCATTTTGAAGTTCCATAAATTTTAAAGAAAGATTCTTCCAACAAATGTTATCTTAATTCATGGTAATTAGTTGTTGAAATTTTCATCAGTTACACTACTTATTTTAATAAGAAATATCAACTATCATAATAATAGAAAAGACTTAATATATTTAAATTATGACATTAATAAATAACTTTTAAAGTTTTTCAAACGACTGGATAATATGGTGGTTTCATGTTCGATAAAATTATTGATGGGTGCATACAATTGTCATCCCAATCATTGGTTCAATAATAGATGTTGTATATAGAATTTGTACTTATTTTATCACATGTAACCATATTTAAGTGGTATATTTTGATTTTTTAAAATGACGTTTATATAAAAGAATATGATACATATATGTCGAAGAGTTTAGGCTATATAATAATCTTCTTTTAATTCTTAAATGTTGTAATGTAATTATCTTATATATTTATTACATGTATGATTATTACTTTTATTTTAATTTATTATGCAAACATAGATCGGTCTAAAACTTAATAGTAAAGTTTCTACTAAATTGTTGTTTGCGTGAAAATTAATTGTTAAGCAAATGATCACAAAGATTAGACGTATTAAAGATTAACTAAAACATAATTCATTTCATTTTTCACTCTTGTTATCTAAACAATACCTCTCTTTCTCTCTCCCTCTCTCACGTTAACACTCATTTTCTCCGTTCCAAGATCCTAAGGAATTTCGATTAGTTACATACGTTTTTAAGGTTAGCGCTGAGTTTTTGTGTTGAGTCTAGTGGTGGAAGGTTATTAATTAGTTTTTGAGCTATGATATCTTATAGTAGTTTAATAGTTTATATCATTTGTTGTACGTAATTGATTGATATCATAAGCTGATATATTATTATTATACTATTAAGTAGTAAGTTTAATGATGATATTGATGATAACATTAAGTTTATTCTTTTTCCAAAGAATATGACTATTTCATCATCTCGAAAGAGAATTATTGAAATGTGCTTTTGGTGAAAACAGTAATAGTTGCACTTCACTTTTAATGGAATCCAAAAAAGAAGTGGTTCATAAATTCTACCTTTCTAGAACGCAATTATAGAGTTCATATATCAACTCATATGATGTGTGTGGTCCACCATGCATAGTAAGTTGTAAAGCATAATAAGGTTGAAAAGTCATCAACCTAATGATGCGATATACATGTTGAAAGATACATTTGAATCTATTAGAATTAGAGTATTTTGGTTCATTTAGATATATCTTAATTATTCATGTAGTTTTTAACGAATAAATTTTGAAAACATGTTTACTGATTCAGATGCTACATTTTATTCGATCAAAACTCTTAATGTCAAATAATCCCTTACAACATGCGTAGAGGTGAGTTTATGCAATAAGTATTATTTTCATACCAAGCTTATGAAGTTTAGCATGCAACACATGTATTTTTAATAAATGGTATATGCATCCTATAATCACGTGATGTATATATGATCACTAGAATTGCTTAGTAGTAAATGTGTGTCCCTTATTCAAAAAGTGTTAGGTTCAAGACTTCAAGTCTTACTTAAAACATAAGGTAGATATGTGTGAAGTTGAAGGAGGGTTACATTAGGGCATGTTCAAAAAATAAATATAAAAACTCTATATAAAGTTACACTTCGTGCATGTATGTATGATCATGCAAATGCACGTACGTGCTTATGCAATACATGTTTATAACTACATCCTATTATAATCAGAGTACTATACTTATGCAAGCTATGTATGCAATTATATTAGACATGTTATATTGCCCATTATTAAGGATTTTGTTAAGCGCTTATTTTTAAGAAAATACTATAATATTATACTTTAATTAAAAATAATAAAGCTCTTGATGTTATGATATATTTATATAAAAAGACAATGAACTATATAAAAGTTATTATATATCTAAAAATATGAAACTACAAGCAACCCTAAGAAAGTAAAAAATATATAACAATTAAAACAATATTTCTCGTTTTTACCCTTTCAATCATTTTTACTCTTTAGTTGTTCACGATATTGACACCACCTAAAAAGGTATGATAAATAGTCATATCAATGTCGTAAAAGTCTCCGTTAACGAGTCACCACCTTATATACATGTTGTATAATATCATATTACACGTATAGGATAAAAAAATATTTTCCCTGACATTTTAGGTGTTAAAACTATAACTATATGTGATGTATGGTGTTATACATCACGTATGTTTTTATTTTTCTAAAACAACCAACATTTTGGCCATCTTGACACCTATAGGTGGCTTGTGAGACTATACGTGACGTATAACTTTTTTAGAATCCCCTTTTCCTCTTTTTTAATATATACATTACAAACAAAACATGTATAAACAAATAAAAGAAATGTGACACTCGAATAAATTAACAGATAGAGGTGTTCAAAAATATCCAAAAATAAACAAATAGAAATTTTGGATATTTCAGATATCTAAAATATTTTTATAAAAATATTAAATATTAATTAAATATTTCGGATATTTTAATAAAACTTCGGATATCCGAAAAAAATTCAATAAAAATTATTATATTTTAATAAAATTTGTTAAATAAAACAAATCTTTTTGAACTCGGATATCCGAACCCGAATCCGAAATTTCGGATTCGAATTCGGATAGTGAAATCCACTATCCGAAAATTCCGGATATTCGAATTTAAACACCCCTATTAACAAATATGAAATTATTACATTATTTCAATTGAAAAAAATTGATATAATCGGGGGTTTGTCTAGTACTCTCTATTATCGCGTTATATAATGAGATTCGAAGCCTATATATAGCTTCTCATTCTGCTGCAGGTACATTTCGGTTAAAAAACCAAGGATTACTCAATGTAGGCCCTAGAAAATCTCCGTCTAATCTAACGTGAGCGAAATGGTTATTGTTTACATGAGCAAACGACACAACGTAATAGTTATAACACTATAAGTGTTAGTCGTACAACCATTAATAGCTATATGTGACGTATAGCGCTACACGCCACGTATAGCTCTTTTGTGTACCATGTAGAAAGTCCGTTTACACGAGTTGTCCATGAAGGTAAGAAGATAAAAAGTGTGTGTCGCAGTGTGGGGTGGCGGTTGGTGGGGTTAGGGGTGGAAAGGGTGCTCATTAACTTTGATGTTGTGCTCGACGTGAAGTACGTCAATCTCTACCTTTTTTTTTAACGGCAAATGTACGACGCTGCTTCGAAGGATAAGTGTTATATTAATTGGGTCCACCTATCTGTTTTCCAGCAGGGACGCACCCCCAACCCCCTCAGGAGGAAACCCATTGCTGAGAAAACCCTCTGGATCAACTCTGAACGTTTTTTGCTCAGAGTGAGATTTGAATCCATGACCTCCTATTTATTTACATGTCATAAATACCTTACCTTAAACAGTTAGGATAAGGATTAATGGTAGGTCAATCTCTACCTAGTGTATGCTCTAAACTCCATTAGTCTCGATAATAAACTAATTAAAATATATCACTTAAATAATAGATTATGACGATTGTCCCTATACAAAAATAAAACTATACATTTCCCCGTCACTCTAACATATTTATAAAGAGAGGGACATCTTAATAAGAGTAAATTATACTATTGGTTTTAATAGTTTGTTAATATTACATATTTCATCCATAGTATTTAAAAGTTACAAATTTGATCATAACTGTTTGAAAAAATGTTGCATCTTGCGTCTCTGGCTTAGATGATTGTTAATATCTTTAAACTAACCTTTTTACCCCTTTATTTAAAATAACAAAAACAAAAAATAATACAAGATTACTAGATTCTTAAATAAAGTTAACGTTAAAAGAAAAGTAGGTGATTGCCAACGTTAAGGAGTAGACTTTAGGAGTGAGCGATAAGTGAATTTTACGAGTAGGTTTTAGGAGGTGTGTATCACTGTTAAAAGGAAAAAAAATTGACACACAAGTAGCAACAATATATGTAGAAAATTTCACACGTGCAACAATCTTGTTCTTCATACCAACTATTTCCTTTGCGGCTCCAAATCTTTCGTCTCAAAATTCGTAAAAAGTAATATTTTTTTATATCAACTTCTCTCATGTATGATCGTGCAATAAACATGTTATCAACATATAACAATGGTATGATGTGTATGAACCAAATTTCTTCATCTATCGGCAATGGTCCATGAAACATCCTCATGTGATGGCATATGCTTGTCAAACTTCAAGTACCATTTTTTAGTTGTTTTAATTGGCTAACATATTCATTCCTAGATATGGGTATGTCATGTGTACGTTTTTTGAAGTAAAAAATCACAGTCTTGTCACGCAATAACTGTATAGTATCTTAAACGAAAATTGTGTAGATTACTTAAAAATTAAATAACAATTATACGATGGTTTGATGTGGACTTAAAAGCATTATCTTAGTGAACTCTCTGGAAGGTTAATCAACTTTGCAGATTTCATTTTCATTGTATACGTTCAAATTATTTTATACATCCAAATTCCTTTAAAAGTAGTATTTTTTATTATTAAATTACATTTAAAGTTTAATCAGCAATTATGATACATGCAAATCAATTCGCTTCAATATAGTCGAAGACTCACGATGTGTGACTTTGAAATATTAGACATGATGATGGAACCTCGTGAATTGTCTTCCACCAATATTTAAAAGATGTTTTTATTATTTGGTCCCTCAATGGACCAATTAGCTAGAATTGACTCTTCCATCGTTATTAATAAGTTATAGTATCATTGGTAAGTTTCTAATAAAAAATCAAATTTTATAAGTTTTGTATAATATATAAGTACAACAGTTATATTATTTTTATGTCATTAAATTATCTTTTAATTAGTTAACTTAATAAACAAATTAGTTAAATTGAACAAAGATATTGTATAAGGAAGAAGTAATGTATCATATAAATTTATGAAGTAGATGATTATAGATGAAACATTTTAAAGGAGTGTGGAAAAACATATTGTGTTTTTTATTTGTTTGGAGATAAAGATAGATTTATAATCTGAGATTCTGAGGCATATAAAAACTCACATAATGCATAATAAAAGCGAACAATAACATACTTTAAATGCTTTTTATAAAATAAAGATATAATGAGATTGTCCTTAAGGCCACTGATTATCTGGTATTATTTATTATTTATATCAATCTGATAAGATTAAATGATAGATATAACCTTGAAATTTTTATAATGAAAATTATATATATGTTTGGTTATTTTTTATGTTTTTAAGTAATAATTAATAAGCAGTCAAATTTAACAAAATTTTCATTATTCAATAGGGTAAGTAAATAAACATTTTGATTCCACATATAAAATGTCAGTTATTATATAACCTTTAGAAAAAGTTAGAGCTTATTCCAAAAATAAAAGCTTTAGCAAGACCCATTTGCCTTTTATCATGCTTCCTTAACAAGATTTTCTAAAAGTCGCTAATTTTTATAAAGGAGATATTTTATAATAAGTTTATATTATGAACAAATAATTCTACCATCAATTTTACGACAATTTGGAAAATTTTACCATTCATAAAAATAATTACTTTTAAAAGTATCATCTACAAAAGGCGATCACTTTTTAAAGTGATTTAGTAATAATTATGGAACCTTTTTAGAAGAAAAAGTTTGGTAATTACTTTTGTATCCATCAAATTTTTTTATCTTTTCCGATAATTTGTAATTATTTGGACGATAAATATAAAAAACATATATTACTAAGAAACAATATTAAACTTACGTGGAAAATATAAAAATATATAATATAAGCTTTGGACAAAAATGAAATATTAAAGTCAGAGAAAAGAAAAGGATAGACTATCTTATATTAATACACCGACACATGTCATTTTCATGACGGCTTTGTTATTGTACTTCTCACCCCATAGAAACATAGTGTGAATACAAGATACAAGATGATATATATTTGGCTTCATTTCATATAATAAGTATACGATGTGTGCTTAAGAGTAAGGCTATTCAGAGCCGAACCGGCCCGGTGATGCGGACCCAAGTGTTGAAGACCTTAATGTTTTTAGAGGTTCAAGACCGAGCGGCAAACTAGGCTACAAGCCTCCGTTTCAGACGTGCGACAAGTCAAAACGATCGTGGAAACGAGGGCTACGTCATGGTAACCCGCCGTCGGCGGGTTAACCCATTATTTTTCCAAAATAAGGCCTCTAAATGGGTTTTTGGGCCACTTTTATGTTTTTTTCCTAGTTTTTTGGTTTTGTTTTGGGCATTTGTTTGGCCCATGGTTGTTTGTTTTAGGCCCGTTCGAATTTTATCTTTTTATTTAAGTTGTCTGGTGTAATGTGAAGGAACACTTGACCATTTCTGAAAATAACAGTTTGTCTCTTCAAATTCGCGACTTTTGGGATCGAATTTAGGTTTGGGTGAAGAACATCACGGGTATTCGCAGAATCAACGTGTTTGAGCTTCGATTTCATACCGTGCGCTACATCACCCGGCCCAATGCAAGCTCGAATTTGGCTCAAATTTAAACTGATTCAGCCGGCTCGACTTGGATTTTAAAACCGAGCTAGAAATATAAACTCATTTTTTAACCAAGCCGGCTCGGGTTGATTCGTTTTGGCTCTAGTTTAACTTCCTAAACACAACTAAAAGTTTTAAATGCAAAATAAATTCAGCATATTACATAACTGATAATCGGTCAATGTCAAGTTACATAAAATATAAAAATAGTTTAAAACAACTAAAATTAACTTCAACAAATATAAATAACTTCATTAACATTCGAACCAAATGGACCAAATCCGCACACTAAATAACTAGTAGTTTGTATTTAGCATCGAAATTGAAAATATACTTGAATGCTTTATTCTAATGTACAAATATATAAAAACAAAACATCAAACGATCTCCAATACAAACATTACAATTTAAATAATGTGACATTATTAGAATTAGCTACCAAAACTATATAATACTACATAACTCATAACATGTCTATTGTTCTCAAAAGAAAAGTTGCATTTTAAAACACACAATATCATCAAATGTCAAGATATATGTTATATACATCAAAATCATATATACTACAAGTAATATAATTCGAGTCATACCAAGCCGAGCTGACAAGCTAGTCAAATCGAGCCAAATCTAGCCGGCTCGATTCGTAACGAATCGAGCCGAGTTTAGCTCGTTTACATACCGAGGTAGCTCAACTCTGTTCAGTTTCAAATCAAATCATCTTGAGGTGCATTTCTCGAGCTTTTTTCGAACGAGCTTTTAGCGACCTTCGAGCCGCTAGCTATTTCGAAAGCCCTACATTTAAGAGTGGTAAAAGGAGCCGACCGGGTCTGATTGGGTAATGGGTTAACACAGTTTGTTGGCCAGAAACTAAACCAAGTTTGTTTTGTACTTCTAAAAAAGAACATGGTTTTTTAAAATTGGTGACAAATGACTCATTTGAAAACCCAATTCAGGCCCTATATGTTTTTGGACAGACGGATACTGTTTAATCAGGCCTGGGCCGCTTGACTCAAAAGTCAAGTCTCAATTTTTTGTATTAGGCCCAGAAGCCCAGAACTATTTTTTGTACAATTTTGAGGTCACCGGTGGGTGAAACCCGCGCGTTGCGGCGGGTTATAAATATTTTTAGGACTGTGTCTTTAGCTAACTCTTTTTTATTGTGTTAACTCTCATTTTATTTTTTTATTTGATTAATGTGGGATATCAAACATATCTATATTACTATAGGGATGTGTAATTTGTAAGTAACAAGTTGTTTATGCATAATCACTTGTATCGAATGTAACAAAATTATTCTTAAGTGTCTTAAAAATAAATTAAAATTACAATGTTGTCCAAAAAGTTGTATTATATAGTAGTATAGATATAAATAGATTAAGATAACTTTAAAGATAATAGTCATACTTTAAATTTAATTAGGAAATGATGAAGTACAAATATTTAAAGCTTAAAAATGGTATAATAAGAATAAATCTTATAACATTACATATTAAAGCTTGCAACTTTTCATATGTCATCTTAAAATTGATGTAAAATTACAAATCTATTATAGTTTCTCTATTATATAATAGTATAGATATTATTTATTTTAAGCTGTAAAAATGATTTGAATTCTATACTTTCGATTTTGCATTTTTGGATGTATATGATTGTTTTAATTTTTTAGAGTGGAAAATAAACATAATTATGAAACTTGGATGTGATAATACAAATTCCAGATTAATCTTTAAGCGCTTGAGTCAGCGTTCGACCGGTCCACTAGGTGGACAAGTAAAACGGTCTGCACAATGACCGGTTTGGTTATAAAAACATTTGAAAGAATTTAAAATAATGTTATACGAATATACAATCAATGTATATATTTATTATTAGCAACATATATATATATATATATATATATATATATATATATATATATATATATATATATATATATATATATATATATATATATATATATATATATATATATAATTCTAACCTTTTATTTATTTATTATTAGGTATACAAAGAATTATGAATTCATGCTTTTAAGAAATAAAATATTAATGATAATAAAATAATATAAATCAGTAATACATTATATTGTGATAAAAGGTAAACACACAATACATAGACAATAATTGATTACTTTCTTCAACAAACAACAGGTAAAATCATCTTTAAACAAAAAGGACCATAGAAAATACCATGAAAATAGCCACACATTATAATATTCAATTGCTAGGAAAGTAAATCATACTCCGATGATGTGAATAGGTACAATAGCTACATATATTACAAGGATGTTAATATGTTTTGAATCGATATATGGAATACCTCTATTCTGACTCGCAAACAATATTCTTCAAAATTGATAATACGGAAACCTCTTCACATGCCAGCAATGTAATGGTTGCCATAAAAAGTATGGAAATTAGAAAATTGGTTTAAGGATAGAATTAGAAATAGGTGACGTTGATATACCCACATCACCATTAAAGGCTAACTAGTGCCATAATCAAAAAAGTTTAAGTATTCAGAGTCGTTTGTACAAACAGAGGGAGAAATAACGTGGCTCACCGAGTTCAAGAAGACTGGTGTAGATGGAGGGCCGCCTCAGGGTACCGTGTGCTAAGAATTTACCAACTAGGCTAAAATAGAAATTTTAAAGGGTTATAGTGCGAGCGACTATGTTATATGTGACAAACTACTAGGCCATCAAGAACACATGCCCACAAGATGGAGGTTGCAAAGCTACGGATGTTAAGATGGATTTGTTTATACACAAGGTTAGACTTAATAAAAAAATGAGGTTTCTGAAGTGAGGCTATGAGCGACTAGTATAACACTTAATTAACAAATGGGAGATGTAGATGGTTTGGGCATGTAAAAAGGAGATAGACAACGATACTAGTTAGAGTGGTTCGTTTTCCTCTTTTGCATTAATGGTAGGTTTTTGGTTTCTATGTCTCTACTATAGTTTTGTTTATTTACTTTATATCTGTTTGGAGCTGGCGTTTTATCTAGAAGCAACTTCTCCATACCATAAAATAGAGATAAAGTTTGTTTATATCTCACCATCCTTATACCAAACCGATAGCATTGGTAGAGGTGAGATTTTACTAGGTATTGTTATTTTTTTTTTTGTTTTTTTTAACGGTAGTTATTGTTATTGTTAATAAAATTATCTAATAATATGCACGTATTCTAGAATATTTATTAGCTTAATGATCACACCCTTACGTAAATAATGAAACATGTTTGAGATTATTTCGTAATATTATACAAACAATACACTCATTTAGTAATGTTGGTGGCATTTGCCACTGACCACCCTAAGTTTTAAAATAACTCGTAACTTTCCAAAATTTCAACTTGGCTCTCTACTATATATAATATTCATTTTTAACCCACTATTTTCTTTTACTAAATTTTTCATCCAATTCATTCGTTAACTTTTTTTTATAACTTTTTTTATATACTCAACCATAATAATACTATTGCTACAATGTGACGTAACAAAGTCTGCAAATGCATCGTATCGAGTGTGCTGTGTGCCTAATTTTTAGTTGATATTTAACTATCAACCTACGTAAATTGCAAATCATAGAAATAGTCTCATGAAAAATATTTGTAATATTTGCCATTTGGTCGATAGGTATGAAATTTTATAAAGCAACATGTTTACTAATTAAATATTAACTTACGATATGTATGATAATTACATGATGTTATAGTTTGAGTTTGTAAATTTTAAGATTTTAGATTCAAGCCCAACTCAAGAGGATTTTTTTTATACTGGTGGGTTTCCTTTTTAACGATGTTTTTAAGTGAGTCAGGTCTAAAGTGTCAAAATTAGTATGGATGATTGATTTTCCGTCTTAGAAAGAGCTTATTTGAATACTAAGGGTAGTTTTAAATCCTGTTATAAAAATTATATGATAATTAAATATTACTTTTTTTAACTCACAAGTATAATATTCTTTCAAAGATCCTCTGACTAATCGTGTATGATTTTAATTTGTCAATATGGACAATAATATAATAAGACAAGCACTGTATCTTTTTAAAATTTATGGACTTATGAAAAATATGGCGGTACGTCATAGGTGGACATTATTAGCCCATAAGGCCATAATATATTAATAGATTAAAAAAGCAACCAAATTTTATATAAGAATCTGAAGAGGGCCAAGAAGCTAAGGCACTTTCCGGTCAAGTGATACGTTCCGTGTGACATGCCAATGATGTGTGGTTAATTGATATTGATATACGTTAAAAAGTTTATTATATTATCTATTCTGAAATTAGGGTTAATTATATAAATGGTCCTTGTGATTTATTTAAAATAACAGGTTTTGATACTAAATGTTTTTTATAACAGGTTAGGGTATTGTTTTTTAAATTTTTTAACAAATTAAAGTATTAAGACTAATAGACGTTAGTTATTCTATTAAATTTAAATGAAATTACTAAAATACCCATCAGGGACCACTTTTGTCATTTTATTTCTCTTTTTTAGTTCAAGGAATATTTGTGTAATTAACTATTGAATATAAAAATAAAAGAATCCAACCCCCAACCACCCCCATCGTCATCTTCTTCGCTTCCCTCTCACATATTAGATACACCATAATCAGATACACTCTGCCGCCACTCACCATTGCCGTTGCCACTCACCATTGCCGCCGCCTGCCACAACCTTATTTAATATCACTTCGTTCACCTTCAAGCGCTAACCCTTTGAACACCCAACCATCACCGAACACCCTAATTGAGATATGAAGCCTAATTGAGCAATTATCACAAGAAATCGGGTAATGTATGGATCGAATCTGAACCCTAATTGAGCCTCATGAACACCCACAGCTGCACCACCCTTGATTTCAATGAACAACCAACGATTTGGGTGTTTTATTTAAATTTTAGGGTTAACAGGGTAAAATGAATGAGGGTTTGTTGAGATGATGATAATGGACCAATGGTGGAGGTAGAGATAATGATGATGGTGTGATAGTGGTGATCTTTCGATTGTGGTGATGTTCCGATGGTGGTGATAATGCGGTGATAGTGATGGTGAGGTTGCGATGGTGGTGATGATGTGGGGGCTGGTGGTGGTCACTTTCGACTGGTGGTTGTTGCTCGGTGGTGGTAGTTGTGGTGGTCGGTGGTGGTGGCTAGTTGCATGGTCGGTGGTGGTGAAGCTGCCCATGATGGTGTTGTTATTGTTTCATTTATAGAGCTGACGACAATGGTGGTGGTGAGGAGAATGTGACGGGGTGGTGGCCGATGATGATGGTGGTGAAATTATCCTGGAACAAATCTGTAATTAATATATATATATATATATATATATATATATATATATATATATATATATATATATATATATATGTGTGTGTGTGTGTGTGTGTGTGTGTGTGTTGTGTGTGTGTTGTGTGTGTGTGTGTGTGTGTGTGTGTTAAATTACACAAAAATCCTTTACTTATATTAAATGACATAAACAGTCCCTTTAACTACATTAATAATCCTTGTAAAATGAAAAGACAAATATGCCCATAGATTTAACAGAAGAACTAACGGTTGTTAGTCTTAATACCTTAACTTGTTACAAAATTTAAAACACAATACCTCAACCTGTTACAAAAAACTCTTAGTATTCAAATCTTTTATTTTAGATAAATCACATGAACTATTTATGTAATTAACTCCTGAAATTATTATGTAGGAATTGGGCACGTTCACTGCACCAAAGAAAAAAAAAACAATAAATGGTATTTGATCCTAGTCGCATCAAATATTGCTCACCCTTTACGACATACCCACATCAAATATTCAACCATTTTCTATAAAAAAATTGCAAAAAGGTATCAACTTAAACTAAAATTGCAATGGAGTTACAATGTCACGTCATTATTTTGAAATGCATGTACAATATTTTATAAACACGTCCGTTTTAATCCTATGTCACAGCCAATTATGAGCATAGTTGTCACCGGCATACATATTTTATATTTCCACCAAAAAGAATCCTTAACTTATATTGGACAATTTAGTAATAGTTTAAGGTTATCTTCTCACTGCTCACAATACATTTATCCAATCAAAACATGATTTGGGGCCACAATATCATAGGAGTATACGAACCCTTCAATAATGTTACAGATTATCTACAATTTGATCTTCCTTTTTCATACAATGCATTGTGTGTATATAAGGTTTAATCCGCTAATTATAAATCACTCTTGATAGGAGTTCTAAGTTTTAATCCGCTTGAAACTTAACAAACATGCATCGTGTGTATAAAAGTTCTGGTATCCAACCTGCTAAACTTAGCATCGGGTAGAGAATATGGCCTTCACGGGCCTATGGTCTGACAACTTGGATTCGGTTCTTTCGTATAGAATTTGCTTCATGTCCTCTCCCGTCCATATTATTCTATCACACCTATAATATACATGTATTTTGTTTATGAAATTTTTAAATCACAATAAAAATAAGTATATGTCATAGGGATTTTACCATGCAGGGGCGCGTTTTGTTTCATAATCCTTGTCAAAATATTCATCCGAATCAGGTAAATACTTATAGGTCGGAGCAAAGTTGATGGCTCCTTCATTCCATGCTCGAAAGTGACCATCCTTGAGCTCCAATCGTAACTTCATTAAACGAGATCATGGGAATGTGAGTACCTTTTTACATTTTCCTATAAAATTGTTTATAAATTTTTAGCTACCTGATCATATTCGACCAATGTATTCCAATTCTTCCAATTTACCAGAGATCTTGTCTCCTTGTCGGGCAACGAAATCCGGTAATTCAAGTCTCCGAATAACACCACTTGACTGTGGACCCGGTAGGGTAAATGCCAGTGAACCAAAAGAAATATAAGAAATTATTGATGATGATAAAGAGGTACATATATGTTTAAATCTTAAAAAAAAAACAATAAAGTTTTATTTAAAAATATATAGCATTAATTATCGTTCTTCATGCTTTTAAAATGATGGAATAGATAATTTAAGAATTTAAATTGATTTAAACATTTGATAGGTTGAATGTAACCGACTAAGTCCCCCAAAAAACAGTGAAATATGTTAAAGAAAAGGCGACCACATATGACTTTTACGAAAACTGCCTGTAATAAAATAAGTGTTTTGTTAAACTTATCCTTAATTATTATCTTAATCAACTTGATAATGCATAGTTATAATATATAATTATGTACTAATCATGGACTTTAGAACTACCTTAAGTAATATTTTAAAAAATATCTAAATTAGAGTACCCAATCAGGAAGATATTTAAAAGTTATGATGTTTTTTTTAATATTAACTTGAAACTGACACAATTGGAGCGTAAAGATATTTTGATCAATATTTTGTAGGAAAGGTCGTGCATGCCAACTCAAAAATTTAAAATGTAATTTTGTAGGAACACAAACTGTAAAGTAAAGACAAACATGAAATGAAGCACAATATGAAGACGATAATGTTAGCATCTTCATTATTACTGACAAGGATTTACTTATATGTATCGAGTAATTTAATCAAATTTCAATGAAATTAAATAAATCAAGCATATTCTTATTATAATTATAATAGAAGTATATATTATCCATCACTTGTCGACTTCTGAAGTTCAGGTGATGTTAACTTGTGGTTTTTCCGTCTCACATATAAAAATATATTTAAAAATAATAAAACAATTTACCTATTAGTATTGTATTCATAAAAAAAAATAACGGACGCTAAATTTTTGTCATTAAAATACACACACACTTATTATCTATGTTAATTTTTTTTAAAAATAAAAGATAAATTAAAGATAATTAATCAGATTTTTCAAATTTTAGACTTAATATTTCTAGGTGATCAAAATAATTAAATATAATAACTATATAATAATATAATCCTTTTGTGTTTCTTCACAGGATGAATGTAATTTTTTGCAACTTTTGAAGAGTTTTCCTAAACTTTTTTAAAAGGAAGGACGTGTATAAAAATAAGCTAAATTTATAATAAAAAGTAAATAGAAAGACATTAATTAATACAAAAATACTTCAAAATAGGTAGGTAATAATAAAACACTGAAATATAATAAATACATGAGTTTTATTTAATAATAGAAAAAATAATTTTTTTAACAAGATGGATTTATCAAACATATATACACATGAGTTTTTAACATAATTATTTATATATGAAAATAAAAAATATTGTTATGACAGCTATATTTGATACTTATTCTTATTCTTAACGCTTTGGAGTTTTCTCTTCAAAATGACCTTAATATATCTACTTTTACATTAGAATAAGTGGAAGTCGTATGTAATGATATGTAGGAAAAACAAATATGTGTAAATAAATAATTGAAAAACTAACGTCTGACTAGGCTGACAGTTCATCGAAAAAAAATCTACTGATGAATCAATTACCAATTGACATATATCCAGCTATCAGATTATTGTGGTTGTATTAACGAATTAGTGACGGGTTAATTACTATTCTATTACTAATTAAAACTGATGTTTCTTGAAATAACATGAAAGTTATGGAAGAAATTATGAACCTTATCTTCAACATTCCATCGCAAACTCAAATTCATTCACAACAACTAAAAGCTTGGAACAACATCTTATCCAAAATCTAATATGTCAATTCCTAATGGAATATCAACGAGCTTGACAATTATTATTTTTTTTTTTTTTAGGGGAGGGTGTTCTTATTCTGTCGGTGATTACCTAGTAATATTCATTTTTGTTATTTTCCATCCATAACTTATTACTGGGTGAAAGATTTTTTTTCTAGAAATGTATTGTTGTATTTATATTTATGTTAAATTGTAGTTATGTTAAAAGTCGACGTTAATTAAATCAAAACAATATAGCCCCATGCGTTTTACATTTTAGAACCATGATTAAGTGTGAGGAAAATAAGTTGGTGATTTACTAATTCATAAACCAAAATAGAAAGTGACCAATTTTTAAATATCCATTCATTAGATTCATATGTTAAAGATATATTTCAACTAAAAGTAAATTTAACTTGATAAATAATTGCAATAGTAATTAAATGTTCCTTACCATATTTAAAAAAATATATACAAGTTATATAAAGATTTCATGAATTAATTAATTAATTTTCAGCATACACACGAATAGGGCTGCAAATGAACTGAACGTTCAGCGAACAGTTCGTGAACCGTTCGGCGGGAAGTTCGTTTATGTTCGTTCGTTTAGTAAATGAACGAACACGAACAAGAAAATTGCGTTCGTTTAGTAAACGAACGAACATGAACACAAACCGTCTTCGTTCATTTATGTTCGTGAACATTCGATAATGTGTTCGTTTATGTTCGTTAATGTCCGTTCGTGAACGTTCGATAATGTGTTCGTTTATGTTCGTTAATGTGTTCATTTATATTCTTAATTTTTCTGTTATTTATTTTTATGATTATTATATCAAATATTTTTTTATATTTATGTTAAGTACTTATTTATTTTTGATTGATTTTGTGTAATGTTTGTAATAAAAATGTAAATTTTATTCTAAAATAAATTTATAATCAATTGCATCCGTTTGTGTTTATGAGCTTTTGTGTACGTCATGTTCATGAACAGTTGTTTGTGTTCGTTTGTTTTTGTTTGTGTTCATTTGCGTTCGGTAAGTGTTCGTGAACAATTCATGAACATGTTCATTTTCTTAATGAACGAACACGAACAAAGAATCTCGTTCGGTAAGTGTTCGTGAACAGTTCATGAACAAGTTTATTTCTTAACGAATGAACACGAACAAGGCCTTGTTCGTGTTCGTTCGGTTCGTTTGCAGCCCTACACACGAAGGCAACGAATCATGAATTCGCACCCTTAAACACCAAGGTTATTAAGTTATACAATTAGACCACTAACACCCACACCCGTCACGATCATAACCCAATTAACACCAATAATTGCAATTAGTTAAGATATTACAAAACTAACAATTATTATTTAATTGACACAAACCTTAAAAACCATTGGTGCATCTCTTTATTATTTTATTGCCAATGAAAAGAGGTGATAATGAAACTAATTCCTGTATATGCAGGTATAGACGTATACTTCTATTATTTTGAACTTTAGTAAATAACTAAGCGACAAATTATAAACTCTAGAGTGTTTAACAATAATCAATCCATGATATCCAATTAGCTATGTTGTATTCTCATTTTTTAGTTATACTTTTTTTTGGAAATAATAATTTATTTATGTTTCAAGTATGATGTATGTATGCATGTGTGCAAGTATGAATGATATCTATACACATATAGTTTTTATTTATTTTTTTATATTTTGATATAAATTATATTGAAAGGTAACATTCATGGACAATAAGTTATTTTGGCCCACTTAGGTAGAGGAGTATACATATATATTATATATACGCTTGATTATCATTCATAATCTTTTGTTCCTAACCATTGGGCACCAAATTTACGCTCATAAAACTATTTGAATGGCCAAAAGAGTTCATGGTGGAGATGATGATATATGCATTATATTATGCATAGCAGTTATATATTTTGCCCACTTGAGTAAGAGAGATTAGTATATATAATATGCATACGTCTACTTTGTTATATAGCATTCCAAAACCATTTGGCACCATTTTTATACGAGTAAAAGTCTATTTGAATCCTTCATAGCATCCACAGTTTGAAAATGAATTTTTAAAAATATAAGTGCTATTTGAATAATTAAATAGATTTAGTTAAAATGTATACGTACTCATGGTCAAGAATCCTTTTGGGCAGGTGAATTGAAGAACCATTTGTTGTTGGGAAACTTGTACGTGAAAATATCTCAATGACATTCGAGTTTCTATTCTGTTCATCGCCTTCGCCCCCTCCCGATGCAAGATGAGTACATATGAAGCAGAAGCTTGTGTCGTGTAACAAAAACCGAACCGAAACAGAACCCTACGGTGCACATAAGAAGAAACCTAATATTAGTGGAGAATAATATGATAATCTCCCTAGCTTTACTTGCATAATTTGCAAATAGGAAGTCGAAATTATTTTTTGTCTTTTATGAACAAAATGAAATATTGCTGATATAATAAGTTGAAGTGGTGCAATAAACAAAAGCTATATTATTACTTTTAGCACTTCTCTAAAAGAAAGATGGTTACCAAAGTAAAATTTTGATATAGTTGATACCTTGTTTCCCAAGCAACCCATGATGCCACAACCTACACATGACACGTTAGTGTTTCGAACAAGTTGATGAAGATCGCTACGAACCCAAACTGATATTAGCAAACCAACCATTCTTTTGCTTACGAGACACCAAAATTCGGTTTTCAGATCGCTACTTTCGGCCTTTGATTTGGTAATCTTGGAGCTCATAGTTCTTGATTTCTTGTTTAGGGTTTTTCTAATCAATGAGTTCCATTCCTTTGATACTTTCTTCTTCTTTAATCCAAGAACATTTGAAGCTGTTAGAGGAACCACTTCTTGAAACCTTAAAAACAGCATACATATGTGGATCGAATGCATCATTAAAAATGCTACATATGTAAAGTTTATGAAAAGTTTTCCTTAAGTAATTAAAGAAAGATTAATTACATACCCAAGAACATATATATCGCAACAAGTATTTTGTGTATCCAACAAATCATCAATTTTCAAGTCTCCTGTGGGGGCTACACCTCCAACATTCCATGTACTAACGAAAATACTTCATTTAGACAAAAAAAGAAAAAAACAAAGATGTTATTTATTCATGAAGAAAGAATACATCTTATTACTACTAGAAAAATATTTTCACTACTAGAAAACTGAAGTGTTTCCTGCACAAGATATATACATCTGTTTTCTATTAGTGTTTGAAGCAATGAAAGAAGGTTAATGTTCATACTTGTAGCTTTGTGTTGTGTTGTTTTTGGGCAAGACAGTGACCGGACTTGTGGGGAAATCGGTCACAAAGTTATTGCTGCTCAACGTTTTTGTTAATATATTCGAACCCGATACTAATCTTGGCCACATAACCTTAAACACAACAAATCATCGTTAGCATATATCAAACAATATTGTTCATAACGAGAGAGAGAGAGAGAGAGAGAGAGAGAGAGAGAGAGAGAGAGAGAGAGAGAGAGAGAGAGAGAGAGAGAGAGAGAGAGAGAGAGAGAGAGACTTCTTTTGGATGGCAAACAGAAGCAAACAAATGTTGGCAAGTGAATGGGAAAGAAAGCTTTATATATATTGCATTCAAGAATGAGATATACATACATATATACATACATAGAAAGGGAGCAAGTAGGAATTAAAAACAATAAGATAACGTTAACACTGATTCATTTGTACCAATGTTATCGAGTTTGAAGAGAGAGAGCAAGTTGGAATTTAAAAACTAACATTGATTCATCTGTACCAACTGACGATTTAACGGTTTGAAGTTATCTTACAGAATAATGTAGATGCATTCCTTAACTAATAGCCTTAACATTTGGGTCTTTAATTTTGTTTTTAAGTTTTAAGGATGCATATGTCCATTTGCATATCCTATTGCTTATAGTTTGGAACTGGCGGCTAATGTACGTATTATAACATGTGTTTATTTGGGTCTTTTATTTATTTAATAATTCAACTAATATACATGTTGGATAAACTATATAGGTCTTTTGAAAAAAAGATGTACCGCTAGAAGAAAATTAACAATATATAACTATATATATATTGAATTTAACGTATGATCTCATGTCAGGATTCTGGAGATTTACTCCATATCTCTCTCTTTTAGTTGTGGTTTCATGTATTTGATATATGTTGATTGATGCTAATTTGTCCCGTCAATGTAAAATTCGTACACATTATGTCTGTGTAATTTGCCACACAAAAATGATCGAGCACATCTTATCTCGTGCTTTTGTGTTTGTTGTTACATGTTTTATAGTTTTGTGGTAACTTAGTTTAACTTTTGCTTAATTCAAACTAATCAACATCTTTGGTTTTCATTTTTATAATCAGATAAATTGTATAATACTAATTGCATACTTCATTTAGATATAATATCTTGCCTACCATAGTTTATAGGTTAGTTAGGTTTTTGTATGACTTGTCGAATAAAACCACATGCCTAAATTACCACATTAAGAATCCTTTAACATTATTTGAACTATTCACACACCTATATACAAATGGCGATGTTTTAGAATCATGTATGATACAACAACCTCCTTGACACTAGAAAACATTCAAGTATTCTTGCCGAAAATTGGTTTCTTCTTCACGTTATTAATGAAGTTAAACTTGGGCATCATTGAAGTCTTCTTCCTCCTAAAGAAACCCCTAACATCCTGCGTGGCCCTACCCGTGTTGCTATTTCCATCCGACGGACCATCCTTCGCTGGAGGCGTAGAATTACCCGATGTCGGGTTAGGTGACGGTGCATCATGGCTCCCTTTTTGGCTCAACCGTTTAAACAACCCAGCACGAGGCGCCTCGGGCTTTTGTGTTTGGGTGTCTTCGCCCTTTCGTTTCTTCAGCTCCTCTTCTATACTTACTGTTGATTCCTTTGCCAATTCCGCCTTTTGCAGCGCCGCGTTCAACGCGTCTTTTCGTGCAGCGTTTTCCGAGTTGAGTTGTGTGAGTTTGTTCAAGCTTTGCATTTCCGACTCCTTGGCCTCATCTATCCAAGTCGCGGCCTCTTCGACTCGTTTGTTAGCAGCCTCTTCGGCCTCGTGGGCCCGTTTACTCATTTCATAATATTCCTGTAACGAGACTGTTACCCCGCCTTTCGAGTCGTCGTTTTTTTGCCCACGAGACGACTCGCTCTCCCGTAGGGCATTAATGGCCCCCAAAGCTATCCTTTCTTGAGCCCGTGCAGCATCAATCTGCTTCTGAGTCGCCAGGATCCTACTCGATATCGAGTTCACTCCCGTTTTTGCCTCCTCGGCCGCTTCTTTTGCTTTTTCCAACACTGACCGAGCCCCTTCGGCTAATGACCTCGCCTTTTCAGCTTCTTCGGTTGCTTTTCGTAACTGTTTTGGAAGTTCCCCTAGCTTTTCTCGGGCTTCTTTTTCTCGTTTCCGAATGTCATCGAGTTCTATTCGTGTTCGTTTCAACTCCGACTCGAGATTCACGACAGCCCCCGCTCCCAACCCTTTTTGCTTTCGGACATTCGTTAAAACTTGCTTTTCGCTCTCGAGCTTTGCGGTTAACGACGTCGCAGCTGTTTTCAAACACATAATCTCTTCGCTTGTTCTTTCGATCTCACTGTTAACTTCATCAAGATTCTTTTTCGCAACAGCGACACCCGACTGTATATCTTTACGTGTAAACTGCTCATCATCTTCTACTTCAGGCAACTTCCCTTGCATATAAATAGCCAATTCATCTTTCAAATTACGAAGCAACCCAGAAGAAGTTTCAAGTTTTGACCTCATATCTTTTGCTAAGATGATCTGTTGTTTAACCTTCTCTAACTCCTCACCGGCTTGTTTCAATTCGATATCTAAATTGATCGCGTCTTGATCGAGTTCTTTCGCTTCTTGATACCTTTGTTCTTCGGCTTCCAAATGCAAAGCATGTGTTGATTCAATTGACTCCTTTGTTGTTATGAGTTGAATGGTTAAATCTTCAACTTCTCTTTCAATTTCTTTAGCTGCAGACACTGCTTCTTGGGCTTTCTGTATAGCAGCATCTTTTTCAGATACTAATACTTGGTAATCTTTACGGGTTTCTTCGAGTTCGTTGGTGGCGGCTACGAGCTCTGAAGCCGCGGCTTGGTGGCGGGCTTTGGCGACTTCGAGTTGGGTTTTCGCGGCTACACTTGACTCTTCAGCGACTCCTTGTTCCATTTCTTGGACTCGTAGGTGCGCGAGTTCTGAATCTTGTTTCGCTTGGCGCTCTTCGGTTTGGGCTCGTTCGAGATTTAGTTTCAGTTCTTGTATGAGTCTTTTGGTGCTGTCCAGTTCTCGTAACGCTTGCTCTTTCGCTTGCTCGGCTAACTCGGCTTTTTGTTTGTACACCGGAATCTCCTGTTGGGTTTTCTCGAGCTCTTGTTCTATGTACTTGCGTCTCTGTTTCATCCAACAAATCCTTAGGTTAATGAACAATTGTGGGTGATCAAGTGTTATTTGTATGGTGTTAAACATTATTAATTTCGTGTGTTTTATATGTTTGTGAATGTAAAACGAGGTTCTTGTTCTACGTTTGCGTCTTGTTTCATCCAATAAATCCTTAGCTTAACGAACAACTGTGGCAACTATAGAAGAAATGTTTCATGATACACATTATAGTAGTTGTCATGCAAGAAAGATCAAAAAGGGTCGGGTTGAACAATTGAAATTTTATGTATCATTAGAAATCAACTGTTGTACATATATTACTATAAAAACTAACTATTGAAACATTCAAATAATACTTTGGGTCTTGATTAGTTTCAGTTTTAGCTACATTTGAAATTCAACTCTGTTGAAGTATCAATTGACTCTAGTGCATGAGTTAAAAGTTAAAACTAGGTGTGTAAAAACTGCAACCTTAATCTTTATAAAATTAAAATCATGTTACCCGAATACGACCCGTTTAATTTTAGGTTGGCTGGTTTGTAGATAATAATCAAATTGTCAATATGTTAATGAGGTTGTGGGTTATAATAAATAGGTTAAATATGTTACTTAACATGACCCATTTATTCAACAAGACAACCTAAAACGTGATTATTTTTGTGTTACGAAATGAAGCACGAAATATTAACATACCTCAGTAGTCTGAGCTCTGTGGGCTTTCCAGTCAACAATGACACCGAATTTAGAAACGGCTTCTTTAACAGATTCAAAGGGGGCTGCTGTATCAATATGACGAGCTTTCGGGTCATCCTTTTCAACTTGTTTATTTGAGCCATTTTTGTCTACATTTGGGGAACCAACTTTCTGATCATCCTTTTCAACTGGTTTATTTGGCCCATTTTTATCTACATTTGGAGAACTGCCAATATTCTCAACCCGTTTATATTCCGAAGACGAATCTGGACTTAAACTTAAAAACGTATCCTCGCTACCATTTTCAGAGGGCGGTTGATCATCTGGTGGTAAAACAATGGACTGCGGGTGCGTATTTGAAATATTATTCACCCGTGCGTTTTCTTCATCCATTCCAAAAAGATTAGAGTCTGCCCGGTTTCTGAAATTCATAAAAATTTACATTTAACATTGTAGAGAGGCCAATATTTCACTGCTATTTTGGAAAAATTGGTATCATAATATAATAAATAAACCTAGGCAAGGTGAGGCAACTAGATAAACATAACAAAATGACGTATAATTATAACTTATAATTAAGTAGATCAAATTGTGGTTCAAAAGAAAAACTATGAACAAAACATGAATGTGGTTTACGTATAGAAATCAACATCGTTAAATACCTGGTTGTGAGTCAGAAATAGGTCCGGGCGGGTGATCCGACGTCGTGGCTGATCAACGTTCTGTGGTTGGCGAATGAGACGATAAATGATCGTCTTCGATTTAGATTTTGGCGTTGCAACAGGTGGTCGGAGATGTGGTTTCGTTTCCCCGCCCGTCGCAAATCCAAAAGAAAAGGATGGGTTATGAAGGTTTGTTGGTGGTGGCAGTTTTGTTGCCGGGGAAAAGATTGAGAGCATGGGAATTTGAGGTGGGTTTTAAATTTGGAAAATCATTTGACAATATTTGATTTCATGCTACTAATATTCGAAATGTACGGAGAAACATCAAGTGGGGAAACCCAATATGGTAATCATGATTTACTCTAAAAATTATTATTGCAATTCTTACTAAACAACTGATTTGTTTTTGTCTTTTAAACAACTTATATTTCAAACTAGTTTTATATCCGTCCATTGACCGGGTACTTTGATGTCATAATGTATGACTTTCAAAAATTTTAAAACACAAACCTCTACATTTAGCATGAAAATGTCTCACGAATATATATTTATTTACTGAAATAAAAATATTCTCAAAAGTTTATTACTATTTCAACCAGTATAACATGTAGTTAGAACACAGATTGATATAAAGTTTGGCCATGGTATGCTAAAAAAGAAGGAAATCAATAAGGAGATAGAATCTATATATCAACCCAATTAATTAGTTAAACTTTCTTATGACCCACTCTATACTTTTAGCAAAATGCAAGTAATATACTTAGAAACACAAAACTTATGATCTTATTGATCATCTCAATCCTCAAATAATAAGCATTCTACAAAAAACAATCTTGAACTCCATTGACTCGCTCCCAAGACTTGATTGTTTCCACCGGTAGGTATGAACTTTGCCCAATATAACATTACCACAAAATGGTATTAGTTAAAGCTAAATAAAAACTCATTTTGAAAACTACCAACACTTTAACTTAAATAAAGTCAAGCCAAGCACTTTTGAAAGTTCAAAGCTAGATCTAACATTATGTTTTATATTCTTGTTCTCTCAAAATGGTGTCATTTTAATAAAAGAATAGAACACAGGAAAAATATATAAGAATAGAACAAATCAGAAATCAAAGAAAATACGTAAGGATCAAACTGATTTTTTTAAAAAAAGTTGTATTTATATACATAGAGTTCATCAGACAATATACTATTATCATTTACCAATCTAATTATAATTACAGGGACAATAATATCTTATAATGGCGGGGAATATAAGAAAAAACCATGCCTTCAAATTTAAAACTTCAAAAACAATTTATCAAAATATACTTGAGAAGAAGCTGCATATCAAGCCTCCGGTACTGGAACTTAATTGCACTTGAATGTCTAGGTATACAACATGTGTTAAGGCAGTCCATAATCATAGAAAGAGATGATTGCGGAATACCCCCATTGATATCAAATTTATCAATTTTCTACGGTGGATATTACTAATTAATAGGTGATAAGGTAGCCCTTGTATGTTTTTGAACTTCTTTCAATTCTCCTTTTTATAGTATACTATATTCTGAATCTCTAAGAAGAACATTTCTTTTAAAGACCATCCACCCAACACAAAACTACTTGCTATAAGTATTAGCATCTTGTTTTTTTACCAGCCAGGTTTATTATGATTGTAGTTAATAAATTTACTTGTCATTGATCTAATATAAAATGGATATGAAATTTTAATTCTTGACGGTAGTTCTGATCATGGTTTTTCATTTTCTAGTGACTAATGAAATCATAATTACCATCAACGAAAAGAAAAATTCTACTCTCCTTACTTCTAATAAGATCTTCAGGATTTAGTTGACCGTTTCATCCAACTTTTCCGTCAACATAATCAATTTACTTCAATACTTAAAGTATAGACACTTGATCAAAATCCATATCACGAACCAACAGATAAATACCGAGAGCGTTGACCGGCCTAATCACAAAATTGCATCCTAGCTCATCAACAAAAGCCATCAATTAGCATAAACCTCCAAATAATAACCTTGTCCCAAAAATATAATTGAAATGATTTACATTGTACATAAATACAAAAGACAATAACCCGATTCCTTCAAATTTGAAAAAGCATAAACTTGATTCCATCAAACATGTAGTGTACCACTATGAATAAACCAAGAGAAGTTGCAAATAAAAGCATAAAACTTACAGTAAACAAAAATTCAAAGTTTACCTGACTAGATTCTTGCTTTAGTTTTGATTACTGCAAATAGTAGCGATGAGTAGCAATAGAGGATACATAAAATGTATCCCTTATATTGATCTATTGAATATGTTGCTATCTGTAATTGAAGGCAAAGAACAGAGTTAAATTTTTTTGAACACAATTGAGATCAAATATTTGTTGTATGTAAAATGAGGGTTCTTGTACACGTTCGTTCTCGGTCCCGTTTCTTGTGGATTGCTGCAAAACAACATAAATCAGTCTGGTTGGTTCGATGCTTTTCGGATCCTTGAACTTATCATTTGCCATTTGCCATACAGAAATCAGTCTTGAAGACAACGGAATCAGTATGCATCAAACACAAAAATACAAAGCCACACATCGATAGTTGATACTAGCAGAAGAGCAACAATCTATTCAATAATTTCGAACAAAGAGACCGCCTTACCTAGGACGAAGATTTAGTGCCGTATTTGGACATCTGGAGATCAACGGAGTCAGACGGTGAGGATTCATCATTGTCAATTTGGGGAGGTAAATAGCCCTAAGGCGTTCATCTCACCTCGACACCGATTTACAGAAAGAACTCGGGAATGAAGCAGTAGCACGTTCCTATTTATATTAAAGCGTTGGAGGTTGTAGACAGTGGTTACCGGAGATGCCGGAGAAAAAGAAAGAAGAAGGAATCATGATTGAGATTCCTCTAACCGCTCGTAACCGGTCCGTAACCGCTCCAACCGCCGAGTTTATACGGTTGAGATTTAATCTCAGTCTGATCTAACGGTTGTGATTTAATCAGCCAACGGTTACACTCAGTTAATATAATATATAATTACCATCTAACATTTCAATTTATATTGCTAGAGTATTTATGTATCTAAAATTGAAAAGGATTAGAGTTTAAATTATCTTTTTAAGTTACCCATCGATTCCAAGTTAGTTTTCAACCGATCACATTTAGTCAAGTTAAAATTTTAATTTAGTCTGGGATTTTGCATCCAATCCGATTTCCGTTTTCGCTTTTCATAACGGATTTGGCTCATTTTTCGGGTTTTTGATTATGTCATATATAGGTTTAAAATTTTTAAGAGGAAAAAATGATTCAAAATAATGGATTTGGGCCTGAAAAAATTGGGCCTTAAGCTGTTAAATTATGATTAACTGGTTAACTAACTACTTTTGCTCCAAAATAACGAACTCGGTTTCAATTTTTTCAATTAGTACAATTCAGTTAGGTTTTTCGGGGATGGGTACAGGCAAGACCAAAATACCGAAGCAATTGTTTTTGTTTGGGTTTGGTTATTAGTGTTCGGTTACGTCGATTATTTCGGTTTTGGGTCGATTATTATCCTATAGGGGCTCTAAGGGTAAATTACCAAAATGATCGTTTGATCCAAAGATATTAACAAAATAGCAATTGATGTTCAATATCATGAAAAAGGTATTTGACAACACTAGATCTTGCCACGTTAGCAATATTTTTATGGAAAATCTCCCACATTTAAAAAGTAAAAAAAAAAAGACAAATTATTAATTATAACTCTATAAAAATATTTTAATTATTATTAATTTAATGAATAAAAAATAAATTATAAAAAATATGTATCTTTAATTAACAATTCTCTTCATTTTTATGTATTTTATTAAAAGTCTATATATATACATATTTATATGAATTTATTTAAAAAATAAAATTATAACATATTTTGTAAATTTGTTTGAAACTCACCGTAATCCGTCATTTTGGTGTATGTAAAAAGTTTTTTGAAAGTGTTTAAATTTGACCATTATAAATTTTTATGTTGTTATCAATCAAATTTCTAAAACTAGAGTTCAACATTTATAATCATATTTATTTTTAAATAATTATTACATTAAACTAAAATTTATTTATTGCTCATAATAGGCATTCTAATTTATCTATAAATAACTTTAGAATTTTGATTTATAAATTTTCATGATTAATCTTTTTAAAATTTCTTTTAAAACTTGATGTTTTTATTTTTAGTTTTACGTTATTAATTAAATTTATTGGTTTTTACAATCTTAAGTAAATGAACTCCATAATGTCATCATGTTTTTACAATCTTAAGTAAATGAACTCCATAATGTCATCATGCATGCTGTCATGATATCAAGTATATATATATATTTTTTTTTTGAATGACAAATATATTAATAGAACTAGCAAGATGCTAGGGGTATATCGCGATAGAAATAATAGAATTACAATTTAAAGTTACGCTATGCTTCCCAACTTAGATTATAAAATCTTCCCCTATGTTTAATCCATAAAAAGGATGTAGATTTTATCATCAACTAATTGTTCGGGTACCATCATTTTGTTTTCAAATATCTTTTGGTTCCTCGCCTTTCATATGGAGTGAATTGCAACGTATAATACATATGTGATTATCTTCTTATGTTGTGATGAGAATGAGCATCCTTCGACCTGTTCCAAAAGCCCTTTAATGGAACATGTTTGAAAACAGGGGAGGCTACACCAAGCTCGAATCGATTCCCATACCCTTGCAGCCATTGGACAATGAATAATTGTGTGGACGACAGTTTTCGAGAGCCATCCACAGGTGGGGCAAGTAGAGTGATTTAGTATATCTCTTTTGTTGAGGAGATAGTTAACAGGGAGTTTGTTGAATATGGCTCTTCAACATTGAAGGTTTACTTTTAATGGGACTAACTTGGACCATCCAAATTTTGATTGATTAGACGACTGACTGTTTTGCTCAATAATTCTCCTGGTCGATTTAGTAGTAAATACCCCACTTATGTCGGCCTCCCAAGACCATTTATCATCATGATCTGTTCTATTAATTAATCTTAGTTCCTCCTCAATATCAGATAGTTGTCTTAATTCTTGCACAGTTTTGGGTCCCGATTTCCAGGACCACGAGAACTTGTCAATACCCGAGCCTTGTCTAATTCTTTCATTCACCAAACAATCCTTTTTTTTTCTCGAGTTGAATAAATCTAAGAAAGCATATTTTAAACAGCCAACATTGGCCCATTTGTCTAGCCAGAATTGAATATTAGAACCATTTTCAAGGTTACAAGATAACATTAAAAAAAATCAATACCTATTAAGCAGTGTTGGAAAAATCGGATCTAGGCGCCGATTAATCGGCTAGTAATCGGAAATCGGATGTAGACCTTTGCGATTTCATGTAATCGGAGACATTAATCGGGAATCGGTCCAAGTCGGTCAAAGGCGGAGCAAATCGGAGCACATCGGACCAAATCGGTCAACGGCGGAGCAAACCGGTCAACTAGATCACCACTTTAAAAACCCAACAAATCGATATTTTATCATCAAATTAAACCTAGCCGTCACTTTCACCAGTCACCAAACCGAAACTTATCACCAAATTGAAGAAGAAATCGTCGATCTAAACCATCGAGGAAGAAGATTGAGGGCGTTCGGCGTCCACTGGTCCACACTTGGCGTCCCACACTCGACCATCGAGGAAGAAGACTGTCACAAGTGTGAAGACAAGTGCTTCAAGAGAACTTTATGATGAAGAGTTTGAGTCGGATGATGAGGAAGTAGATGAGGAGGTTGAATACGAGTCAGATGGTGTTCAAATCATTGAACAATATGGACAAGATGATGATAATTTTGAACTAGAGTACTAGATGATGAATTTTGAACTACTTGATCTTCTAATTGAACTAATATGTCAATATTTGAATCTCAATTTGCTATGTTTAAGCTTAATTTTTCATGTTTAAGTTTAACTATTTATGTTTGAACTATGCTATATATATTAGTTATAAAAATTACATATAAAAAATCCGATTCGATTAATCCCGATTAATCTCTAATCCACACCTCACCGCTAGACTAGCGCCTAGCGGTTTTTACAACACTGCTATTAAGTTGAAGCTTTCAATCACGGAAACGATCCCACTCCATTGGCCCGAGATAGTGGCCATATCAAGTATATACATCATCCATAATCTGTTATACATTTTAGTCCAATACGATTTGACTTTAGTGGCCATAAAAATTTACTTGATTAGCTATCAAATTAAATCACATCGTAATATGTAAAAGTCATAAATTTATCTGAACAGGCACAATAAAAATGATTTATATAAAGTGCCGTAAAACTAATGTTAGTAGGTCACTGTTCATCTCGTTTAAAATCCATAAATAGGATAATTAATATTTCTATTTATAATTAGGAAAAACTATTAGTTGGTATATCATTCATATGATTAGTTGGTATGATTAGATTTGAAGTTTTGAACACATGCTATCTTAATCGGAACAATTTCGTAATTATTTTTTAAATAGTAATTTGATAATCTAATCTTCATCGGGGCTCTAATCCAGAATTAAATGCAAAACGCGTACTCGTCACCAAACATCCCCAATTTGGTGAATCGCACACGGTTTTCCTCTTCATCATTTCAAATTCAGTAATCATCATTCACATACAAATATATACATACATATATATATATATATATATATATACATACATATATATATATATACATACATATATTGAAGATAAGAAGAAACAGATCAATCAACAATGGCTACTTTGACGATCCCACCAGTGTTATCTTCGCCTCGTGATGACGCCATGCACTTGTACAAAGCTTTCAAGGGTAATTTTTTTAATTTTAACCTTTTCGCTTTTGGTCACTTGAATTAAGTTCTTATTTTGCTAAATTATGTGTTTTTATGGTAATACGTTTCAGGGTTTTTGATTGTGTGGTACAATTTCTACTTCGTGCTTCAGTTTGTGCGAATTTCATTGAAGCATGAGAACTTAACATTTAAATTGTATATATATTTTTTTAAATTTATCTCATGCAGTTCGATTACAGGCTGATAGATAATTTATGTTGGTTTGATTTTTTTATTGGATCTGTTAGATTCGTGATACTTAGGGTTGATGGTTTGGGTATGACTGTGGTTGTTGTTTTTGCTTTAATCCCCAAATCCATGGTTACAGGGCAAAGGTTTACAGTAATTACTTTCTTTTATAATATATAGTTCATTTATGTACATAAAGACTTTTGAATCTGATGACTGTAGGATTAATAGGGTTCTGCAGTAGATTCCTGATAAATCTTTTTTAAGTTTTCTCCGATAGGGTTGATTCACCAGCACTGGTGTGAATCTTGTCTGCTTAGTGGGTAGAGGGGTTTCGAGTTGATGAACTTGAACAGGACCGTATATTTATTCGTGTCAAAGGCGTAGCCTTAACGCAGAAACACTTAAAATGGTGTAACCCGAACATGATGGGAGTAACCTATTTATCTAAACAAGTAAATTGGGTTGAAGGGTTTGGCAGGTTGTGACATCTGGGTTAAATGTGTTGGCTGATTAATTAATGAAATATATATTTATTTTAGTTTTAAACATGTTAATTGGTCAACATGTTTGTATAAACTTCCTTCGTTAAGCATGCTAACCTCAAACAACTTGTTAATCAAATGAATTAAACAGGACAACTTAGTCATGACTTGTTTATTAAACGGATTAGAAATGACACCCTAATGTGTTGTATATGTGACTGGATGGACCAATTGTCTTCTTTAATAGTTCATAAGAATTAACAATATGTGTATTCAGGACTTGGTTGTGACACCTCAGCAGTTATCAACATTCTTGCTCATCGTGATTCATCGCAGCGTGCTCTCATCGAAAATGAATATAAAATTATGTACTCTGAAGATCTCACCAAAAGACTGTCTTCAGAGCTCAGTGGAAATCTCAAGGTACTGTCATTGTTATTCATTTTTGGTTTTCTTATTTATTCAAATATTATGTGTTTAGTTATTAAGATGGTAGTGCAGTTATATCTCACAAGCACCATGTACAAGTGTTTATGCGGCTCTCATAGTACTGTGCTCGATTGAAACGATTAATTCTAATGGTTTCAGAAAGCAGTCTTACTTTGGATGCCTGATCCAGCACGAAGGGATGCAATGATATTAAAAGAAGCTTTAACAACTGACATTGATCTAAAAGCAGCCACAGAAGTTATATGTTCTCGGACTCCATCCCAAATACAACATCTTAAGCAGCTGTATCATGCTCTTTACGGTGTGTACCTTGAGCACGCCATTCAAACTCAAACGTCTGGTGATCTTGAAAAGGTAAAGAGTTTATAGTATAAAAATAGTTAAATGCTTTATATTTCAGACATTGATTTGTGGCTTTGGTATTCGTTGTGCAGTTGCTTCTGGCATATTTGAGTACACCTCGAAGTGAAGGGTTGGAGGTTGATAGAACGATGGCGGATCGTGATGCTAAAGCTTTGTTTAAAGCAGGGGAGAAGAGACTGGGAACCGATGAGAAGACGTTCAGAATCATTTTCAGTGGAAGAAGTAGAGCTCACATGGCTGCTGTCAGTTCCGCATATCATAATATGTATGGGAGCACACTGAAGAAGGTGCTATTTTTTTTATAATTATCCAAAATAACCAATCTGAGTAAAAAATTTACATAAGCAGGCATGAATTACATGAAATTATTTGCTGTATTTGCTTTAAGTTTGTGTACCCTCATAAATGCTTTATAATATAAAAATCTAATTTTTTTACTAATTTTGTTCATAAGCAAAAATATTTTCAAGTATCTGTTTTTTTGTTGTGAAACCATTTTATTGCCGTGTATCTTCTTGTTCTTAAAAATCGTCCATACATCTGAGACATTTCTGATGATAAGCGAACATGCATTTCATGGTACATACGTTTTTGATGTAAGTGAACATAAAGTGGATACATGAAATTGGTTTCAAATTTTATGGAATTCCATCTTACATGCTTACTAACGTCTACATGTATAAGAATTGATTACTTCCGTGATTTTCTTGCATATTTTGGCATCTTTCTTGGTGGTTTAACTAGCCAATATTACTTTCTTGTTTTATGGTGAAATATGAACCTATCTCACACCTATTTACTTATTACAGGCTGTAAAGGGGGAAACATCGGGAAATTTTGAGCACGCCCTCGTTACCATCTTACAATGTGCTGAGAATCCTGCTAAGTATTTCGCTAAGGTATCATTCATACTAATGATTATTAGTTAAAATGTTTAAAAAACTACAAACTACCATTTGCAGGTACTGCGTAAAGCAATGAAAGGTTTGGGAACAGACGATAAAACACTCATAAGACTAATCGTCACAAGAACTGAGATTGACATGCAATATATCAAGGCAGAGTATCACAGGAAGCATCATAAAAGTCTGAATGATGCTGTTCATTCTGAGACGTCGGGCCACTACCGAGCCTTCCTTCTATCTCTCTTGGGCCCAGATCATCATTAGGAAGCCAGCCCGGATCATCATTAGGAAACGGGTCGTGTTGTAGTTTATGTATTATCATGTCCATTTAGTGTTAGACCGTTATGTGAACTGAAAGTCTGTGTTCGAATAAATGAGTGATATTACAACTCTAGTTTGTGGCTGTTAGAAAGACTAGCATGTTAAGGATGGTCTTCTATGTTAGTTAACATAAGGTTATTTTGCTAAAGGTGGAACTTGGCTCATAACTTGGTGTGCAATTGTGCATTATATTCAAGCAAAAATATGTTATGTTTATGACAAAATGTTCTGAGTTATGTGTAGCGAAATGGATATGTTCACACGTGTATGTTTTCGTATGTATGTCTTTGTATGTGTGTATGTGCTTGAAGATATGTTTTGTATGTATTTTCAACTAATCAAGGGCACGTAACAATAATAATAGCCATTGTTTGTAAAGGTTCATCTCATAAATACCAGTGTACTACACCATAAATGTGATTGGTACTAAGAAAGGGAAAGTTTCTCCTTGGAAACTCAAATTCAATGCTTATCATCACAATGTACAATTCACAACTCACAATGGTTAAGGGAGGAGGGAGGAGGGGGCGTAACCTTGAAATACTCTGGAATCCACCAATCACACACTGCTACATCACAAGTACCTTGAACTACCCTGAAACATTTTAAAAGCTGAAAATGCAACCCTAGATTACTCTGAAACTTTTATTTTCACATTTAAATAATTCAAAAAGAAAATTAACTTTTACTAAAAATTAAAAATTATATAATTAAAAATAAAACATTACATAATTAAAAATAAAAGATTACATAATTAAAAATAAAAATAGTACATAATTAAAACTAAAACATTACAAATATTAAAATTAACCTATTCCTCGTCCGAAGCGAGGTACACTAGATCTAAACTTGAAAGATGTTCGACAAGATCATATCGAAGTCGGAAATATGTATCTTGATCATATATTTCGAAAGAGCGTTACCGTCAAAAACCGGTTGGACCGGAGGGTCCATTATGTATACTGGTGATATCGCTCTTCCTTCATCATTCAGGATCATGTTGTGCAATATCATGCATGCGTAAACCACACTCTGAATCTTGTCAACCGTCATAGCCCGCATCGGTCGCCTAAGTATGCCCCATTTTCCTTTTAGTGCACCGAAAGCTCTTTCAACATCTTTCCTAGCTTACTCTTGCACTTTCTTGAATATCTTTTGATTCGGATCGGTCGGATATGGAAACGATTTCACAAACGTCGACCAAGTAGGATAGATCTCGTCGGTAAGATAGTATCCCCGTTTGTATAGATGTCCATTTACATAAAATGGACACTTGGGTGCGGTACCATTCATTTCAGGTACAAATATTGGGGATTGATTGAGAACATTGATGTCGTTGTTCGACCCGGACGGGCCACAAAAACCATGCCAAAATCACATATCATTTGAAGCCACCGCTTCGAGTATGACCGTCGGATATTGGTGATCACCTCTCATATATTGGCCACGCAACTCGGTCGGACACATTCTCCAAACAAAATGTGTACAATCTATACTGCCAAACATATCGGGAAGGTGATGCTTATCCTCGTGTGCCTGATACAAAAGTGCAACATCATGGCTTGTAGGTCTACGAAGGAACTCCCTACCATATAACTTAATAATGGCATTGCAAAAAAATTGTAGACACTCACACGAAGTGCGAGCAGACATACATAAATACTCATCATACTCGTCTGGAGTGTTACCTGTTGCGAGTTGTCTGACCGCCGATGTGCATTTTTGTAGCAGGGTGAAAATCTTTTTTATCCTCCCGTCAAGGCCGTCTTGGAACCATTCTTCTTTTGATTCGACATTGCTGACTATTTTTAAGAATAAACGTTTCGACATACGATACCTTCCTCGAAACGTTTGTTCATCGTATTTCGAATCGTCAACGAAATAGTCGTTCATAAGTAGCTCGTGACCCGTTACACGATCTCGTGGAACGTATTTTTTTAAAAGAACTACTTGCCGTATCCTCCAGGGCTTTGTCGACAAGATGTTTCATAAAATATAAACTGCTATCATTCGAATTCAACGAATCCAAATCGTTTTCGGAAATGTACAAATTTGAAAACTCATCAGACATTGTTGTGTTTGTGTAATTGTTGTGTTTGTATGATTTTGTTTGAGTTTGTGTAAATAATAGTGTGTATGTGTATGAGTATTTATAGGGTAATTTTTTTTTTTTTTTGAAAATAAAGGTCGAAAATAACGGCTTTATAACCGTTATTTTCTCGGCTACCCCTCGGTGACTACTACCCGGCCACCCCTACTCGCCAGGTACCCGCAAGGGTGGCGGCGGTGTACCCGACCGGGTACTCGCCTACCCGAGCTGGTATCCGAGGGCGCCCCCTCCTCCCTAAGTTCCTAAAACAAATATGAAACAATTAAATATTAAAATCATTATATTTATTGTTAAAACTGTGTTAAATGCATAACTTAAAACATGTATAATTTAGGTGGTATCATGATGCCAGTGGCTGGCATTACTAAGTAAATGATAGGAATTCAGGGTAAGATTTCAATATAAGCATATGAGTGTGTTTGAAGAAGGAAATTAATGTTATGAATATGTGGAAAGCATTAACATTTAGGTTGAATATGATTTTTATGGAAATACACATGTAGTTCAAATATATATATATCTTGACACATAAACTTATTTGACGTAAGTTTGTTCAAATAGATTTAGTACAAAAGTTTACTTGGATAATTTAAAATTATAATTTACTTTGACACAAACTTATTTGACGTAAATCAATGAACTTATTGACTTACTCTCTTCTTTTTTCCCCTCTCTATTACTCTCCTTCTTCTACGGCCTTCTTCTCTTCTCTCTCCTCCATGTTTGTGGTCTCTCTTCTCCACCTCATTCCGCTCTCTTCCACGTCTGAGTTTTTTAGGGTCAACGGAACCTCATTACATACGTTTTTAATAAAGAAGATATCATTTTTTAAGATAACTACAAATTTAGTATTTGTTACCAATTGTAATTCTAAAAATATCTTAATTATCATCAATTCATTTTTAACATGACAACTTACTCCCATTATTTTTGTCATGTGTGTAACAGATTTGAAATACCAGTAAAATTGCTATAATGATACCTGAAAAACACAAGTATCAGTGATATAAAACTTTTATTATAAAAATACAGAGTAAATATACGTACCAATGACCTAGCATTCCGCCCTTCTATACCAAATCGGTATGATGAATAATTGAATAGCAACAAGTCACAACTGGAGAACTCTGAACGTTGAAGGTGCCCAGTGCCCACTACACAAAGGAACAAAAGCCCAAACAACTGGGCAATTATTTTCAACCACAAGGACTAAACCTATCAATATCGATATCTGTAGGGGCTAAACTTGTAACTTCAGTTTCCTTTTCAATAACGTAAGTAATCTATATAAAAAGCCCCACTACCCCCTCAATTACAAACACATCATTATATCACTAATCCTCTCACAGACAATACGCAAACCTTAAAAGATAGACGATGGCTATGAAGAATATAACTTACGCCACCATTCTTCTGGTGGTTTACACGGTGGTTGCCACCGTTAACGTGGCGGCGGAGCTTCAACGCTTCGATCACTTTCCGACGAAAGCCGATGGGTCTCTTGACATTCTCGTGATTGGTGATTGGGGAAGAAGAGGACTATACAACCAATCCCAGGTCGCTCTTCAGGTAATTCACCAATCAAATCCTCTATATATGTATGTATATGTATAAATCTATGTATGCGTATTCATATGTGTCGAATAGTATGAACAGCAACGTAAGGTTCTTTTATCTGCCGACTACAGCTAAATTGGTCATTGAATTTTTTTATAAAGAAAAACTCAATGTTTACGTATAAATAATGATAATTTGACGTACAGGGATCAATGGATTCTCTTGACTGTCCCTTGGTTATGCCTGAACATAAAAATTAACGAGAAATATGCGATGATATTAAAATTATGTAATTGGTCACTTTCAAGGCTTAACTTTATGCGATGATATTAAAATTATGTAATTGGTCACTTTCAAGGCTTAACTTTAGAACTATCGGTATAAAAAACAAATAATTTGGATATAGTTATTTAAAAAAAGTTAGATGTATTCGTGTGTTGGAATGCAATAGTGGACAAGTTTAGGTGCGTGTTGTCAAAGAGTAATTTTCTTCTCTATATCATAAAGGAATATAAGTTTATAAGTTATAACACTCAATATTAGAGGAAACTATACGCAACTCGATAACGAGAAAACTTCCCTCGATTACAACCCAAAGAAAACCCAATACCTTTATTTTATCCACACTTATATGTGGAGAAATAGCTTTGCCGTTAAAGATGTAATCATTTTGTGAACGTCAAAGACACCATAATGCAATAAGATGGAGGACATGAAGTAGGTGGTTGTTGTTTGATAAAATAAGTTTCAAAGTTAAATAGTGTAAAGATTCATCGATGGATAATAAATAATATTTTCCTATTAAAACTTTCTTTTCTAGTTAAGGTGTTTGCTTGACTTGCCGTTCAAAAAAAAAAGGTGTTTGCTTGACTTAATATCTTTGCCCTTATTAATTAATGTCTGTTTAAAAGCTACGTTACTACTTACTTATGGATCTTCAAAAGCTATAAATGTATAGTTGTTGAATAAATTGTTTTATAGAGTAAATTACGAATTTGAATATTTAATTGTATTGTATCGTCGCTTTTGAAATAATCGAATATCCAATGTGGGAAAGGATGATTGATATAAGCATATTCTTGGTGATAATAACAAGTGCAAGGCATCCCCCGGAATATGCTTTTGTTATGCCTTTGTACGCACACAACGCCCAATTATTCGCTTTTAAGTGGCCCTACCAAAATACTTCATGCAAATTTGTTCGACCAATCACACAATTCCAAAGATATAACTATTGTTACAATTATTATTATTATTATGAAAAACACTAAAATATATGAATATATATAACAAAATTATTTTCATTTGAGTTGGTAGTTTAATTATAAGAGTTAAAGATTTTTTTAATAATATCAAAGTTTAAGCTTAATTACTAGTGGTGTAGTTTAGATATAAAGCATATAACTGTGTGATCGTTATAAACAAATACAATAAAGTTTAAATTTTTATGAATAATATATCATTTTAAGGACCTCTGTAACACCTTCAAAATCTATACTAATAAATCAAAATCTTTGTAAGCAATGGTATTTTTCTAGAATGTCCACCTAAGATTTGACACATTTTCTTGGTATATTGAAAGTTACAAATTAATATAATATGATAGTTTTCTTAATAAATGTTCATTTACTACTATATATATCAAATTAACTTTATTCTAGAAATACATAAAATGTTATTAATTTTTTTAATGAGAGTTAATTTTGCGAAAATTTAATTTAATTTACAGCTAATCATTATTAAAATTAAAATACTTTAAATATTTTTTATTTTTTAAAAATATCAAGATTTATGAAGCCAAACTCAATTATAATGAACGATTAATCACTATAAAACATCACCACTTCAATATCGCGGTTTCATCTTTTCAAGTCTAGGTATGTTTTACTACCTCACATTTTTATATTCACATTTTCATATTCACAATTTCACATTCACATTTCATATTCATATTCATATTCCATATTCTCGCATATGATGTTTCCTATTTCAACCCGTGTAACACGCGGGTAGCTAACTTTGTAACTTAACAATGTCAAACTTTCAGGTTTAACTTTTATAGTTCTATTTTAAAATATTACATATTTTAAAAAATTAGATACATAAATATGTGTGTGTGCCGGTTATTGTAGGCTTCTTAGTGTGTGAAGGTATGGGTTGTATGCCTCAATGCTATAATTATCAACACAGTTTAATGGTTATGCATAAGTTATTTAAGAGATATAACTAATTATGCACAATTTTAATGCAGTAGCTTATATTAATAAACACGCAACACATATGAATAATTATGCAACCTATCTAAGTAATCACACAATACATCAACGTTTCTTAAAAATAATGTTTAAAAAAAATTATATTTATATAAAAATAGTATACTTTAATTAAAGGTAATTAAATTCTTGATTTTATGATTTACTTTTATAAAAATAATAATAATAATAAGCATATAAATCTTTAGTTTAAAATTTTATAAAACTAGATAAAAATTTAATAATTCTAGGGGTAGCCTGTGTCACACCCTAACATCTTAACCATTAGTTAATGTTGTTGAATTAAGCACTATATATGTACTTAGTTTCTTCATTCTGTAACTTACTCTAATTACGGGTTATTTTTAAGATGGGAAAAATAGGAGAAAATATGAATGCCGACTTCATCATATCAACCGGTGACAATTTTTACGAGGATGGATTAATTGACGAACACGATCCTTTATTCGATGAGTCGTTTACTCAAGTATATACCGCAACTAGCTTACAAAAACAATGGTACTCTGGTAAGATGCAAATATTTCACAAACCTAAATTAATAAAACCAAGAATATTTTACTTTATATTTATTTATTTAAATGTTTTATTTTCTAGTGTTGGGAAATCACGATTACAGGGGCAACGTCTTGGCACAATTGAGCCCTTTCCTTAGACACAAAGATAGCAAATGGCTGTGTCTTAGATCATTCATTGTAAACTCAGGTACTTCAAGTTTTAATATTGTTATGATTAATTAGGGCTAACAATTTCTGATATGGACATGAAAAATATCATGCTATTGGTTGGCGTATCTAACTTGCTTAAAACGGATTTTGTTTGGGTTGACTTGTTTAGCTTGCTCGACCTGTCAACCTATTTAAAGAAAGAAGTTGATCTACTAACCTGTTTATGATCTGTTTTAACTTGTTTTTTTTTTACAATTCACCAACCCGACTAACATGTTTACAACTTGATTATTATCCCACAATTCGCCAACCAATTTGACACTTATAATAGATAACAAAATTAATTGATTGTGTTTGGGTTAGGGTTAGGGTTGATGTTTTTACATGAATAAGAATATGGGTCCTATTTAAGTTGAATAGTTCAACCCGCAACCTGTAAACCCGACACGATTGACACCCCTAAATAATTGAATACAATACAATATGTACATTTGTTTATGCATGTATGCATGGACGAATTTTGAACTTTTTATTTGTTCTGTATATTATACTTGTGTTTTACATGTAACATACGAAGAATATACTCTAATCGTATATACATTGAAAATACCTTAGATACACTAGATTTTTTTATGAACATAATTTTATTATGTATTACTTCATAGTGAAGGGGGTGTTATTGCAATATTCAAAAGCTAATAATACTTATAAGTGTGTATGATTTTTGATGTAGACAACTATTCGTTGGTTACAATTTTATACCATTATCTAATATTTGTGTTTATTTTAAGATATAATATTGTTTTTATTCAGGAATTGTGGAATTTTTCTTCATTGATACACCACCATTTCAAGATAAATATTTCACGAAAGAAGAGGAAGAAGAGCATAAATATGATTGGAGAGGCGTGCTTCCTAGGGAAGAATATCTATCAACTGTTTTAAAGGTATGAACACTATTTCAATCTTGATCAATCAGAAATTAGAACTATTATTATCATTTTTATTGTTATTACTATTAATATTATTATTATTATCATCATTTTAAAAAAAGTAGTCTTTAGAAGCTAAACGAGACCTCATAACTTGGGTACCTTGACAATTAAATTAAGTTCTCAAATTAGTAAATGAAATTAATTAACAACTCAAATTAGAAAACATAAGCCCATTTGCAGATCATATTTGGGCTTTATTGAAAATTGGGTTAGAAGTCCAATGCCAAAAGTAATATGAATCCACCGACTAACATAATATGGGCTTCGTGCCAAAAATTTTGAATCAGGCAAGCCCATTAACTCGATTAAAACTTTTTGCATATAAAATCAAATCTAAATCTAAATCTATAACGATTTTGTTTACTTTGGCTCTTTTTTATGCAACTTTTTTTATTAATTACCAACCCGGCTACAAAATAATTATTCGAATAATAGCAATTTATAACTAACCAATTAATTAATAATCTAAAAACCTATCTTTAACTATGAATGGGATCAATGCATCTCTTTCTTAACTATTGGACTTTTGTTGTACGTATAGGAAGTTGAAATGGCACTCGAAGAATCAAGTGCCACGTGGAAAATCGTGATTGGCCACCATCCGATTTTCAGTGCCGGTTCTCATGGAAACACCCAAGAGCTTATCGATCAACTTTTACCGATCCTTGAGGTATATATAATTGCTCTATTCCATTAATATATGTATATGTATTTGCGTATGTATATGTATATGTATATACATATGTTTATACATTATATTTAATGCTGACTATTATTAATGAATTTTTTTAAGGCAAAGGAAGTAGATCTTTACATAAATGGGCATGATCACTGCTTACAACACATTAGTAGTGAAAACAGGTAACTACTAAGGAGCATTTTCTTCTTTTTACTCCCCTTAAAGCTGAAAGAAAAGACAGTTAATGACGATGATATTAACTTTCATGTGCAGTCAACTTCAATTTCTTACGAGCGGAGGTGGGTCAAAGGCATGGCGAGGCGAGGTCAACCAATGGGACCCAAAGGAAATGAAGTTTTATTACGATGGTCAAGGTTTCATGACACTTCGAGTAACCGAAAGTGAAATCAGTGTGGCTTTCTATGATGTGTTTGGTAAGATTATGCACAGTTGGAGTAACTCCAAGCATGCATACATGGACTTATAAGATAGTGAAGAATATATTGCTAGAAGGTTACATGATAATTTCTTTAAGTGGTTGTAATGGACCGATGGTGCTATTGTATAACTAATGGACTTAGGTTACAATTACAAAATAAAAAAAACAAAAAGCTTGATTATACTAAAGTTATTACTATTGTCATCATAGTGTTTTCATAAACTGATATCCTTTTCTATAGCATTAATAACTGGTTTGAGAAGATCTGTAGAGTAATTTTAAATAGTTTTTTTAAAATATACATGACAACTATTAAAGCGATAGTTATATTATTGGAGATAATATCACAAGTTTGTGAACAACGCTGCATCTGTCTTGAATCTTTTATGAAATTAAACCAGTATGCGATAGGCGTTTGGTGATACATTTTAAGTTCGAAATCAGACCAGAAAGAGCCAATACCTCATGAATGAAACTAAGTATCAAGAGAATTCTCAATTAGCTATTTTTGTCTTATACAAATGAACCAAAATGTTCTTTTCATAGTGACATAAAAAGAAGACATTCATACAATTTATTATTATAATAAATTATTATAATTACATCAAAACGGATTTGTTATGATCAAAGAATACCATAACAAAACCTTTTGTATTAATGACTTAAAGGTGTACAGACATAGTCAAACTAGTTTAATCACTACATTTGCAACTATGCATGCAAAAGACTTTGAAAAGATTATAGTAAGAACCGAAAGTGAGAACAAGTTAGAGCAAAAGCAAGCTTACATGAACGTAAAGGATTTGATCCGACATTCATGTCAGAGGGCCACATCATGCATGATACATTGAGTTTTTATTCTTTCAAATCATTTAGACAAAAGTATGGCCAATAATCCTCTGGTCTAATGATCAAATGGGGAGGTGAGAAGCTTTACTTCTTTTGAAGGTCCTGAGTTTAATTCCTGAGATAGACGAATAATTACTAATTTGATGTTAATAACTGTTTATCTGTTGTTCAAAAAATAAAAAAAAAGAACCTAGACAAAAGTATATAAAGCTATAATGAAAAATGTGGTTATACCAATAACCTGCCAAAAAAAAGAGAACTCGATTGAGTGTGAAATGATCAAAGAATCATTAACTTAGAATTTGAAAATTTTATGAAATCCATTAAGATTTGACACTCTTCTAGATTTTGGGGTAATTTGGATTGACAGAACTTATTTGGCATGTATGTATTTCCAGAAAAAGAGAATTTTACCAACATAATAATTTGATGATAAATCATAATTAACGTATTAATAAAAGGACTAATAACCTTACATTTTTTTTTCATTATTGTAACTTATATGAATAAATGAAAAAAAAAGAATTTCAATATGAAGAATATTTCAGGACAAAATATCAATTAATTGTATTAAAAGTAGACAGGATCAATGTTTTTTGGTTTTTAAAATTCATTAACATTTAAATTTAAGTATGATTAAAAACAGTTATGATAACAATTTATTTTCTAAAATAAAACAACTTTTCTGACATGTGATTAAAAAAGAAGTTATGAATCGCTTAGTCTAGATCAAAGTTAAGTAGACTAGAGCGTGGTGTAAACAATTGTTATGTAAAATACATGAGTCACCAACAACATACATTGACTACATACTATTCAAAGATTACATAATACAATATCATTAATACGATGCGATAATTATTAATTCTGATAAGTCAGTTCATTAGCAAGAAAATGATTATTAAGACTCCGAATCATTTTCTAATTTTAATCTACTAAATCTTTGTTACATATGCATTGTTAGGGTGTTGGTGTGGATTCATATTCAGATCAAATGAAAAGTTTTAGTTTCTCAAAATATAAAGTAAAAGATAAACTAAATGAAATCATTAGGGGTGAGTTTGTAACTCGTCGCAAACAAAAAAGTTTCATCTGTGCGTATAAATAACACCAAACAGGGGTGATAAAACGGATGAAGAGAAATAGGGCCGACGCTGTAATTATCACCGGAGAGTTAATTCCAGATTTCTCTACAACAATCACCCGAATTGCAAACATTCATCTGATCGTCGAGCTTCAATTCCGATTTCCCCCATATAATCTCATCGATCAACTGAGAAAAACTAAGCAGATTGATTCCGGAAGTTTCCAACGGACTATTATTAGGGTTATTGTGAGTTTCTCTCTCGATTGAACTATTTTGTTCGGGTTTTTTCGCAATTTTTTCCGATCTTATTCTTAGGTTGTTCAAATTACGTGATTGTATTGTAATTTTGTTGATTTGATGAGAGCTATTGTTTGGGAATTTAACATCTTGCATTTTCGATATTCGTAAGGGAGTTCATCTACGAACTTGATTTTTTTTGCTTTTAGTTCGATTTGGGGTTTTTTTCTGAAGTTTTGGGATTGCGCTTTTGTTGGTGATGTGGGATTTATGTGCAAGTTATACATTTGATTTCGCCTAACTTTAGCACTTTAACCCTAATTTTGTTAAATGTATACCCTAATTTTATGCAGTGTGTACCGTAAACGCCTCTATCTTGTTTAAGTTAAGGCTGGGAGGCCTTTGAGATTGAGGATATAATAGCACAATGGCAGAATATGATTTGGATGTAAGCAACTTGGAATTCATCTTCCCTTTTTTATCTCGTATTTGGGGGTTCATCTTTTGGTTTTACATTATTGCTTATGGTTACATTCATGTAGGAGTATGAAGATTATGAAGATGAAGGTGGTGAATACGCGGAGGAGGGTGAAGAATATGAAGAAGAAGAGGAAGAGGATCGGTTGCCTACACAGGAAGAGTTGGATTACCTTGAACTGAGGCAAAAATTGAAGGAAAGTATTAGAAAGAAGATGAAGAAGGACCCAAGTTCTGACCTTGCCAGTTCACGCGAGAAAAAGAGTAAAATGCCTTATGACAAGTTAGTTCCATCCCCTTTTAATTATTAAGCTGGATACACATGTATATACTATATCCTTAACTATTGTTTTGTTTTTATAACTTTACACATTGAGAAATCCTTCTCGGTGATAAGTTTGATTGAATTACACATTCTTAGCATTCGAGAACTTTATATCCAATTAATAGAGCATCTAGATGTATGTTGTTTATTTAAAGGTTTAAACCTTAATGCTGTTGTTTTTGTTGGCATATATTGTGAATTTTAGACTTTTGAGTCTAATCATGTTATGTGTTGCAGCTTTGGATCTTTTTTTGGGCCTTCACAACCAGTTATTGCACAAAGAGTGATTCAAGAAAGCAAATCATTGTTGGAGAATCCACATTTGGCTGAAAGGATTACAAAAGCTAAGAATGTTGTATGTGCAATCCCTCCTTTTTCTTCTCAAACCTTAAGTGTGTAATTTTATGCAAACAGCTACAAATTTTTAAGCTTTTGCTCTTATATGAAGTGTTCAATTTAGAGAAGAGGTGTTAGAACTGTTAGTCCTTATCGTGATTAGACACATATACTGCTCTGAGGATTAAGTTGTTGATTGTTTCCTACAATGTAAAGTCATTGATCTCTGTGATGAGCATTTTATAGTAGTGCATTATCATCTCATTTAACATAAGTTGAGGTGTAGCATGTATTCCTTCCCATCTTTTATGGTTTTTAAGTGTTACACGTGATAATGACTAGAGAAAAACATATTTCAATTCAAATATTATTTAAGGATTTACAATTATCATTCAGGGAATAACCTGACATTATTTATAATGCTGAAATCTTTTCAAATATAAGCATGGAATTTTTATCTATAATTGGTTTTGTTATCACCTTATTTTGTGTGTGAAAATTTATGTTTCTTTACTGGCTTCTGTAGCAGAATAATGACAGTTCTTCAACTCCAGCCGTATCTAGGCCTCGACCCAATGGGCAGCAGCCTCGGAAAGTAGACAATTCAGTAAGATTTAGATTCTTTATGCTAAGACATTTATATATTGTTAACCTGCATATTTTCACAATTATCTTTTTCCAAATTTTTAGGTGAAACCTAAAGCAAAAATTCAGATGCTTAAGAACACTAGGGATTACTCATTTTTATTATCTGATGATGCTGAACTTCCTATTCCTCCAAAGAATCCTCCTAAAAGTGTCCCCACTCCTAAACCTGGTATGTTGCTCCATATATGTTTTTTATTCTTGCAGAAAATAAAAAATTCATACATACTTATATGAGCTTTTGATATGATGAAGAGATGCATCTGTCACAAAGACAACCGAACAATAGCGGTAGAAAAGCAATTAACGTTCATCGTGAAGAGAGGGTACCCTTACCTACATCCAGTCAAATGCGACCAAAATCCGGCCAACAAACTCAAAGACCAAGTACTGCCAGTAAGTTGACTTCAACATCAGTAGATTCTAGAAGACAAGTTGGTAGAAGTGAAGGAAGTGGGCCAGGTCGGCCTTCAGGACAGAAACCCGTACCCTCAAAAATGCCACCAGTGGTCAACAAGCCAAAGGCGATCCCTCCACCAGTTTCTAGAGGTTCCATACCTACTGGGTACAAACCTCAACCCTCAAGACCACCACCACCACCACTTCACAAGAAACCCTTGGAATCCAAAAGGGATGATAGGGAGTCTACCAAGGGAAACATCATCAGAAAGCCTGTTGTCTCTTCTAAGCCTCAGGTAGGCCCCTTTGATCCAAACTCTAATAAACCAGAACACAAATTGACCCATTTATAAACTGAATTGACATTGTTTGACTTGAATGTAATTTGTAAACTGGACAGATAAAGCAACAGTCATCTAGACCACCAGCTAGACCGGCGGCTAGTTCTCAACAAAGGGAAAGGTTGCAGAAAAGACCAGCTCGACCGTTTGATGATGAGGATGACGATGAAAAAGCCATCAGTATGATCAGAAACATGTTCAGGTAGACATACCTTCTATTATCTGATAACTGTTTTGAGAATGGAATTTGTAAAATTTCGAGTCTTGGTTATAGAATAGGTTCTAAGATTATTTTTTTGATAGATCTTTCACTTTGACTGTTAGGTGTTCCTTTATTTTCTTGAAACCAAGTATGGATTTCTATTTTCTTTTGTAAACTTACCATGCTGATTGACTGTTTATTTTATGCACAGATATAATCCCAACAGATACCGAGGTGTTAGTGATGACGATGATAGTGACATGGAGGCTGGTTTTGATGACATTATGATGGAGGAGAAACGCAGGTCAGTAATTTAGTATTTATACGTAGAATACTTTTAAAATGAAGAAAAATCAGACTTTTCGGGTCAACCCAATTCAACCTGCCACTTTTGACCTGTTACCCCAAACATTCGTTTTGTCACATCTATGTTTACACAACACAGGTTCCTACAGATTTGCTATATATAATTACATTTAGAGGAATTTGTGACAGATTTGTGTTTTACTTCGTCTGATTGAAGTTTAATTTGTGATTTAGCGCGAGGATTGCTGCCAAGGAAGATGAAGAAGAACTCAAGAGAATACAAGAAGAAGAACGGATGGAACGGATGAGAAGGGAAGCTAAGAAACGGAAGCTTAACCAACGATAACACCGGTGTAATAATAGCTAGCTAGGGAACAAGGTCCTTTGCCAGCATTGGTGGACCCAAATTGGTCCTGTGTTTATTCATGAAGACAACCAACCGTTTTAGTGTGTTAACTGTTATCAGATGGGACCTTCTTTTGATTTCTTTCAGCTACCATCAGTTTGGATTTTGCCAAAACCATAAGTTAGTTGAGATTATGGGGTTTTTATCATAATTTTACAGTATACAATCATAGTTGCTGTTCTAGAAACGTTTTGTAACTTTTTTTTTTAATTTTACAAAAGCAAACGACATTCACCACCACGAGCACCGCCACCAGCAACCATACCCTGGGTGGCTGCACCATCCCTGACAACATTCGCCCCAAAGACAAGAGGTGTACAAAGCGGGTAATTTCTCAAATCGGTTCTGGTTCCAATCTGGTTCGGTTTTAGTCAACGGAAGTCGAAAAGCTGGTTCCGGTTTCAAATTGTATCAAGCGGAAAACCTGGTTCTAGTTTTTTGGTTTTAATTGGTTTCAAATGAGGGGTGCTCAAACCTGATCTCAAACCGGTAGGTTGATTAGTTTCTAAGCTGTATTTAGGCAAACCGGTTGGTTCCTTAATGGGGTTAGTTTTGTGTTACAAACCGGTTCTTATTTCAAAATTAGCTTTTTTTCACCCCTCCCAATTAATTGAAATGGATAAAATCACAATGGATTGTTATAAAAACTCAAAAACTTATTTGAGTTTATTGTAAATCTTTGTTGAGTCTATAGATTTTAGGTTAATATGTTTGAATTCATGAACTTGAATGCACCTCTTATATTTATTCGTATTGAATACATAAGCTCAACAGCTCTAACTTTGATATTCTCATATAATTCATTTGTCTAAACTAATCAAATATATTGACATGTTTTCAATGTGAAGGGGTCGTAAAAGAGTTAGCAAGCTTTTATAAAATATATGTTTCTGTTTTTTATTCTAGTTTTAAACAGATAGATAAATTCACATCTTTATCTAAACGATTAAAACACAAAAAGGTGATCAACTCTGAACACAATAAATTAATTTAAATTGGTTAAACATATTCACTTTCACTTAAAGTATCGTATTTATGACGAGAGTTTGGTATTACAACCTAAAGTTGAAAGTTTTTTCAAGTATAGTTCTATACTATACCATAGATATAGAATTATAAAACCTTTTAACAAATTAAGCAACGCATGTTAATTTCTAAAGAGTTTATATTATTTTTCTAATTTCTAAAGTGCCCTCATTTCCATCGAAGAGAGCTTCGATCTGCCATTGCAGCGCAAGGTTATCTCTCTTTTTGAGTTATTTCTAACGAACGCATGCAATTGTTCTTCTTCTCTGTGTAGCTTGATTCTCCAATGACCATATAATCACAAATTAACAGTTATCGTGTACCCTAATTAAGTTTTTATTGCACGGTATGTTGCATCTGAAACTTTGTTTTGTTCTTGTTTACATTGATCAAATTGCTTATCTTTTTTTTTATTTTTCTTAAATACTTTAGTATATGTAAGCATACCTGATCGGAGATTTCACCAGATTGTGTACGTTGATTGATTATTTGATGCTATATCTGTTTCTGCCTTTATGAATTTCTTCGTATTGATTGGAAGTAGAAAATCATGTTTTGATAGTACTCATGGCTGATTATACTCTGTTCTCAGCTAGCATTTTTCTGTTTATTCTTAGCAATCATTTTTGTGAATCCATTTATGGTAAGATCACCTTGTTATTTGTGCCCTAGCTTTGCCTGAAGTAACTTGTTGGGTACAATAATGGGTTACAAGCATAATTATTAGAATGACAAGAGCAATAAAAGTAATAAGTTATTGAGAAACTTTGGTTAACCCTTTAGTGTACTGGGATTAAGATTTTATTAATTTGTATAGAGTTAAGACAGTTTCACATTCATTTCCACCTTAGGAATCCCCTTAAAACCTTATTAAATTATCATGAGAAACCACATGATCACTTTGCCCTCACCCTTATGGGCAACATTGCATACTTTCTGGCAGTTTCGAAAGGTGAAAACACTTTATCATATGTTGTGATGAGTTTTTGAATTCCCTTGTATAATCATATGACTAGAAATCAGTGAGCTGGAAGTAGTCATCTTCCAGATGGACACAATTTAATCGATACCTGTAACCTGTATACGCAATGGATTTTTAGTTATACTTAGATGCTAACTTTAGCGAGACATGACAAATTCTCACTGTCGTTTTGTTTTGAGATGACCAGAATGTTATGCTGATATCAGCTGTTCTTTTCAATCCATCAACTTGATAAATATAAAAGATATAAGACATAAAAAAGAAGAAAGGGAAAATGGGAATGAACAAAGTCAACTTTTTTGTAATCTCTTTAAGTTTACAATGAGTAACATAGAAATTGGAATCTTCGAATCAGCTTGAATCTTAAGTCTAAGAGTTTCTGGAGGAAGTAATTGTTATCTAAATTATGTAGACTTATCCTAGACAATTTCAGCCGCATCTTTTTCAAGTGTGAGTAGGTAAGACCGCGTCCACCGACAACCTAAACATTGACAATTTTAATTTTGATGCTTTTATATTGCCATGATTTCTTTGTGATACATAGCCTTTTAATGATAAATCATTTCTTATATAAAGTTGTTTTCTGATAAAAATTAATAATTCCTGATAAGAAAACAAATTCTCTACAACTCTACATCTTGAAGATTCACCACTAAGCATGTTTGATGGAATTTGCTGGTTTAGATCTTTACTAGAAGAATTTGAATTAGCTGACGGATACTATACTGTGAATTAACATAACAGGATTAATGAGATTCAACTCCTTAAGTTTCAATGAGAAAGTGAGAACCTAACTGACAATAAAATAAGCTACTTTTCACTCTTAACATTCTGTTGTCTCAATTATTTCTTTTCATATTCTGATAGAACCCAAAAAGTCAGCTTGATTAACTTCAAACAAAAAGTACAGATAGAGCTCTGTTCAAGAAGGGTGATCTTCGATTACAAGGTTTAGAAACCCTACTTTTGATAAACTAAACAAAGACAGACACACACATCCTAAGAAGTAAACATAAATAGGAAGAATAGGGGCAATTAGGCTGCAGTTACTCCCTAAACAATAGCCAATTAGGCTGCAGTTACTCCCTAAACAATAGCTAACCATTCATCCACTAACCCCACTAGGCTGCTACCCCTTTGACCCGGTACCAAGGCCCACCAACCCACCCAATTAGGATCTGGGTTTGTATCATATTCTTCTTTAAGCGTGACATAATTCCTAGATGCACACTAAGTTGTTCAGATAGAAACTAGAGAGAAAGCTGTTAAAGCCATTTTCTTTTCTGGTAGTCACATGTTATGCTAAGTCTACAACTCACTCAAAAAGACACCCTTTTGTTACAATAGGCATGTTTTTGGCCTTAAAGTCTTCCAAGAATGCTTAAGAAACACAATTTTAACGTATATCTTTGTTTCTTCCCTACATCATTTGTATAGATGATACAGTTTGGTTTTTCTGTTTTAAATAATCTTTGGTTAAAAGATTGACAATGCAAATTCCGACACGTGTGAAATGTTTATTTTTAGGCTTATTAGCACATATGACCTAAATCATTCTAGAAATGGCTTGTGGTTAATTTAGTGTTTCAAATACCCAGATAATCACATGCATGTTAGGTAGAGTGGATTCCTCAGAGACATGGATGATTAGAATTTGATTTGCATAAACTTTTCATCCCTTAAAACTTCTCTCACTACCTGCTATAGATCTGTTTTTAAATATTGCTGCAATTTCAGAATATTTCATGTTGTAAAAGGTGTGTTCTAAAAATTGGAAATCTAACTTTGTTTCTGGATTATACAAAAGATGGTGGCTTTTACATTGCCTCAGAACTCTTCACTTCAACTAAGATCTTCATTGGTGCCTCAGAAAACCCAGCATCTCAACAGGGCCCCACAGTTCACTCCTGTACATGATGTTAACCTCCATGCTATGCAGTCAAAGGAAACCAGAGTTTTTCCTAGAATATGTCATGCCATTTCTGAGAATGAATCTTCAAAAACACGAGGTGTCTTGTCCAAAAGTTACAATCCTATAATTGTTATCGACAATTATGACAGCTTCACTTATAACCTTTGCCAGGTTCTCCCCTCTTTACTCATGTAAACTCACTCACTCATAACATTAGGAAGTTTATAGAGATGAGTACTAGGATGGTGAATTGAACATGCTTGTATCTCTTGTCATGCATTAGTTGATATTGGTTACACATTACATAAAGTATCTCTTCGTTCCACAAATGGTTGATTTCTTTTACTTGTTACTAATGCCACTTTATAATCAGTATATGGGAGAGCTGGGCTGCAATTTTGAGGTATACCGGAATGATGAGCTTACCGTTGATGAACTGAAGAGTAATTATTCTCATACCTTAACTAAATTTAAATCAGTGTTTATTGGTTTGTTAAGTTTTTCTTCTTCTTTTGCCTCTTCCATTATATTTTTAAATGGATATTAGCCAACTGATACCGAGCATATAATATTTTGTTTTATAGGAAAAATCCAAGAGGAATTCTTATATCACCTGGACCTGGTAAGATCATGGCCAATCTGCTACTAATGTTTAACCTTAATTATATCAGTCCGCTGCGTATCATACACTTCTCTTTTCACAGGTGCACCACAAGATTCAGGAATATCGTTACAAACAGTACTAGAACTTGGACCATATGTACCTCTGTTTGGTGTATGCATGGGATTACAGTGCATTGGTGAAGCTTTTGGAGGTGATTTTTGACATTATATCTATGATTTTGTTTCTTGTCATTTAGTACATGTAATGATATTGCTAGTTTTACTTCAGTCACTGACCGGTAATAGCTAAAAATATATAGTTGATAAAAGGAAAAACAAAAATAGGCACCTCAAATTTTCTCTGTTTTTTTTTTGTCTTCTGAGAACCACAAATAGAGCATGTGATGTACCGTGTCACCTAAGTGGTTGCTATGTGAATCCACATTGAGTGTTCATGTAATTGTATATTTTTATCTACCATGTGATTACATATTTTTATCTCCATCAACTTTTTTCTTTTTCCTTTTGCTTTTCTTGTGTTCTGCTTGAAAAATGATCCAGTATTTGGTATGATTCTTCATTTGCAAGATACTTTGTGTGATTTTTACTGTTCTTTTGTATTTATATTTTATTTTCTGTTTGGTGCTAACAAGTTAAGATACCTTTGTAGGGAAAATTGTGAGGTCTCCTTATGGTGTTATGCATGGAAAAAGTTCTTTGGTTTATCATAACGAGGGCCAGTTCCCCAGTTTGTTTGCAGGCATATCAAAGTATGTTCAGTCGGTTCTAAAATTTAACTGGACTGATCTTTTGATTATATTTAAAGTTTTTTAGCCTATAATTAGTCGAAATCATGGAACTTAACTCCACTTCAACCTTCATGTTGATATAGAAAGCAAAAGATGGCTTTTGATAATTTTCTTGCCTCAACACTTCTGCTTTTGTTAGAGATGGGGAAATGCACGGGTTGGGTAACATGTCTACCCAAGTCAACCCGTTTTATCCCAAATTCTGATTTTTTAATTGATGAATAAGTCTGTCAAACATGCTTACTAAGACTATAATACTATTTCAATACTTATATAATAAGTAGAGTGATAAGAAGGTTTTATGTTTAGAACAGCTTGGGACCTTCATTCCTTTCACATTTTAAAACACATCAAATCGAATAGACCCATTCACAAGCACATCATTTGTAATTATGGCTGCAACATGCATAATCTTTTTGTTCTTTTGCATTTCCTTCGCAGCCCGTTTACTGTTGGTAGATATCATAGCCTTGTGATTGAGAAAGAAAGCTTCCCTAGTGATGCACTTGAAATCACGGCATGGACTGAGGATGGACTCATTATGGCTGCTCGTCACAAGGCGTATCCCCATTTGCAGGTACTGTCCATACAATTTTCAGAATCTATGTGATAAATCTTTCCAATCCGTTAACTATGCAACTGAAACAATAAAACTAGTATTGATTGAACATGCTATTAAGGAACTTTTCTTAAAAAACAAGTTATTATTATTAATATTATCATAAAATTTTTACACACTGTATCATCTTGTCTCACAGGGTGTGCAGTTCCATCCGGAGAGCATTATAACCACAGAAGGGAAAACAATTGTCGCAAACTTCATCAAACTGATTGAAAACAAGGAAGCTGTTCTGAAAACTAAAATGGCATTCATCCCTCTATTCGGTAATCAAGCAAGACCTTTGATAAGGATCCTACAGGTCGGGTCAGCCCAGATGGCCCTGTGGGCAGATCCATTGAGCTTTCAGTTCAGCTTTGACCCATTCATCCTCTGTCAAAACAGTTTAGCTTGCAGGCTTGGCAAGAGGAGTTGTGGGCAGGTTAGTAACTGCCCAATTAGTAGTATATTTAGCTGTGTGTTCCCTTTGTTTTTGATGTGGAGTATTTGTTTGATTATCAGTGTTTTGTTTTGGAGACTAGCCCCTCTCGAAACGGTCCAACTATTGTACTTGTTTTTCAGTGAATTCAATCTGCAGTTTTTGGTACTTAACATTTAACAACCTTCTTCCGTGCAGCATCTGGTTTCAACATTCTGATCTTCAAAGCACAGTTCAATGCTTCATTTTCACAAAACACATTACCCTAATTTAACAACTACTGTTCGAATGTAACAAAATTCTTATTCATCCAACACAAAATCAAATCAAATACACATTTCAACTGTTTCAAGATTTCAAGAATCCACATAAAGTTTCAACCTTTTAAACACACATCAACTCCTCACTTACTCTTTTCACTAACTCCATCTTTTCCGGCGATGATAACTGCGGTGGTCATATCCAAAAACAACCCATGCTCCACCACCCCTTCAAACGCCGATATCTCTTTTCCGGCGGCCCACGCATCCTTGATAGGAGTCTTGAAATACAAATCCACAATGTAATTCATATTATCAGTCACATAAGGCTTTCCATCATCACCCAACCTCAACTTGGCATCACAACCTTCTTGTTTAAACAACTCCTGAAGCCTGATGAGATTATACTTCCAACAAAACTGCACAACTTCCACCGGCATTGCTAACCCACTTCCACCTAAACCAGACACAAGCTTAGAGTCATCAACCACCACAACAAACTTATCCGACGCCGCCTCCACCATCTTCTCACGGAGGAGGGCTCCGCCGCGGCCTTTGACCAGATTCAGATCAGGGTCAACTTCGTCGGCGCCATCGATGGCGAGGTCGAGCTTGGGGTGATCGTCGAGGACTGATAAGGGGATCCCGAGGGAGGCGGCTTGTTCTTGGGTCCGTTTTGAAGTGGGTATGCCGACGATGTCTTTGAGGTCGCCGGCGGCGAGGAGTTCGCCGATCTTGGAGACGACGAAGGCGGCGGTGGAGCCGGTGCCGAGGCCGAGGACCATGCCGGACTTGACGTACTCGACGGCCTTGTCGGCGGCGAGCTTTTTGAGGTCGTCTTGGGTTAGGGGTTGGACGGGGGATGGGGCGGAGAAGGCTTTGATGGTGAGGTGTCGAGTGGTGGTGGAGGGGAGGCGAGTGGTGGTGACGACGGCATTGTGGTGGCGGTGGTGGCGGAGGGTGGAGGAGAACGGTGGTCGGGAGAGGAGAGATAGGGAAGACATGGTGGTAGGTGGGTGTGGTGTTGGGTCACTGAGAAGTGGATTTGTTTATCCGATGATGAATCACAGATTCAGTGTGTGGGTTTAAAGGAAGCCTTTTTGAGTTTTTGTCCACTTTGGTTTTAAGAAATCAATTTTCAATCTGACATCCGAAGTTTTTCAATTTATGATTTTGACCACACTTAGAGTTTAGTTAAGTTTTATGTTGCTGATTCTCTTTGAGCGATTGGAGTTCTACTGGAGAGTTGAAATTGCTGTTGATCGATTATGAGAGTTTCTACTGATGGTGATGTTGCTGATGTGCTGTTAAGACTTAAGATTGGTCTTACAATTAGTTTAGATCTGAAAAGTGCATAGATAAAGACCCTAGATGATCGAGCAACGAGTGAGCTTCTAAAATTGGTTTGATTTGAGTTTGTTATGTTGAAGATAAGAATGCAACAATTCTTTGTGCCACCAAATGAGAGGTACCAAGGTTTATTCACTGGACAAGTGCTAAGGAACTGTGGGATTGCTTGTATGAGAGAAGGCACACCTGATGTACTTTAAAACAAATGTGAGATATTAGTACAATAGTATGAGATGTTTGCTTACAACAATGATGAGACCCTTAACATGTTGAAAGGTTTATCTCCCTTATTAGCGAACTTAAAAGTTGTGACCAAAACTTATAGGAATTAAAAAACTGTTAAACAAGTTTTTAAGGTCATTACCAAGCCATTGGAAGGTATATCACATGTAGTAGGAAGTCGGCTGATTTCAAGAAGTGGACTCTCTCACAACTCCATGAAGAACTCAAAACCTTTGAGCAAGAAATTAATCAGGACAAGAAAATTGGTCATGGGATTAAGCATGTAGATAAGTACACTTATGGTGATGGAGCCTTAGTGAACACAATTATCATATTCTGCTCAATAGTTTGCACCAAAACAAGTAGCCTTCATTTTCTTATATCTATACATACTTTGCACATAGAACATTTACAAAAGTCAATTGTATGACAACAGATTTACAGTATGTTTGAGAGTAATATTTCTTTTCAGTGAGTATACACATACTGGCATACCTTAAAATGTAAATTTAAGTATCAGGAAAACATAGACACAGTATTATACTCCGTTAACATCTTGGTAACATCTTTGGAATCACCTTTTTAAGAATTTTATCAGCATTTTTAATCACTAAATGGATGCTTTCTGAAACATGCTGGCATGATTGCAGCATGTTATTCGATTAAAGTTGAAATGGCCCTATCTTGTCTAGTAAATAACTACTGTACTGTTATGGAATATGAAATCTACAACACCTTTTCACTATTTCTTGGGTCATCTTTAAGATATCAACATTTATTAACAGAAATCTGCAGTCTCACTGTTTAAATTCACTTGTAATTTAGCTTCTGATAATAGTTTTCTTTTTTAAACATATATCTATATCCTGTAATTGGCTGATTCCTAATGAAGCATATGGTCTCAAGTCTCAAGCTGTCACTTTGTTCTTGACATGAAACTTTTTCAGGGAAACCTTGTAAAACTGATACTTCAAGCGAAGAATCGATGCTATTGATTCTAAGAAAGTATAAGGAATCAAAGATTTATTCCCAAAAAGATGTATATATCAAGTCATATGTGATCAAATGCAAAGCTACAATGTTGATGAAAGTTTTTATTTTTAGTTATATCTTTTTTCTTTTCTGAAGATTAGACATGTTGGGCCCTTGTTTAACCAGAAGGGTGTCCTAGAATATATTTCCTTTAGCTGGATTAAGTTCCCTTGATGTAGAAGCTTTTTCAAAAGCATGTACAGCTCTCCCTTGATACCAAACCTATGGCATCAAGCAAACTTTACACAGTTATGTTCTTTTTTTGACTATTTATTCAGAATACCTAAAGAAAATCGTATAATAACTTAAACGAAGTGACCCCGAAACACCCACTGATCTCTATCTGCAATGGACTACGCCATTCCCCGAGAGGCCTACTGGAGAATGGGCTCAAGGATAACTGTTTCTGCACACGTGTTTGGTATCTTGGCTAACATCCTTATGCTTATTTGGTTGTTACACTACCGTGAAGGACTTGATCTTGATTCCTCAAATCCATATCGAGTATTCAATGTAAATCAGTTACCCTCATTCATGTTAATCATGCTTAAGTAAACATTCAAGTTTTCAATAAAATGATCATACATTCAAATCCCATTGCAGGTTCACCCTTTCCTTATGTTCTTTGGTTTCATTTTTCTCATGGGTGAAGGTAAGTTTTTTTCTTGAATTACATATTTGAATTGAAATGCTATAACAAAAATCACGCAAATATTCGTGTGTTATTGGAACAGCGATGATGGCATATAAGACGGTAGCAGCAGAGTGGCAAATACGGAAGTATGTGCACATGTTCTTGAACCTTTCGGCACTTGTTTTGGGCATTGTAGGGATTCATGCAACATTCAAGTTCCATGATAAGATGAACATACTAGATATGTATAGCTTGCATTCATGGATTGGCATGGGCACTTTCTGCATCTTCATATTGCAGGTTATATAGCTAAAAATATTATATGTCGTCATTCCTACGCGTCAAGTTAACATAAAAGTTGAAGGACTAAACCCGCAAGTCTGTTTATGAAGATATTATTAGTAAAAGTCTTTTGTGATTTTGTGCAGTGGTTATTCGGGTTCAGTTTGTTTGTATTTCCGAGAGCATCGGCTGTGACAAGAGCAAGGCTATCACACTGGCATGTGTTGGGAGGACGAACGTTGTTATACATGGCGATATGTGCGGCGCTAACTGGATTGATGCAAAAATTTACTTTCATGCAACTTACAAATAACAGAGAAAGTTATTTGATCAACTTTCTTTCTTTGGCAATCCTTTTGTTTGGTATCACAGTTGATCTTTCGGTCTCTCTTGGTCGTTACACTTCACATAATTAAATGGTGCGATCTTTACTTTTTCTTCGGATTTTCTAAAATGTTTTAATATTTATATAATTTGTATGTTTAAGAAGAATTTATTGGTTGGTTTTGTGTTACTAATTGGCTGTCATTGTTACTTAATATTTGCAAACTTTGCGATTGGTTTCATTCTATTTACCAAACAGAAATATCAATAAGACGAAAATTCAAGAGATTTAATTACGAAAAATAAAGAATCAAGGGAATTTGAGCCCAAAAAATTGAAAAAATGTATATGCTCGTTAGAAATCTGGACTATTTCTTAAAGTGGTGTGCTTATTTAATAAATGATTGAAAAGAAGTGAAATCAAGCAAAACAAATAAAAGTTAGAAGACAAAAGAATTAATATATTGTTTTTCAGTTTATTTATTTTTTTGAACAACAAAATCTCACATAAACTCCTGTTTGCCTCCTAAGAGGCTCGAACGCCCCGCCTTAGCTGGGGCATACACCATGGGTGCCGCTAACTTCTTTTAAAAAACTATGCAACACAAATCATTTCTAGTTTCTTTCTAATTTATTTCACTTCTTTATTTAAATAAAGACATGAGAAAACAATGTAAACGTTTCTACTCTAAAGAAGCTAGCTAGCACATGTATAAACGTATGCTTTGACTAGTAATGAATATTTATAGAGATACAAGAGAGACTCTCACCATGAGGAACATTATGCCACCCACGACCGTCTTTGGGCGTGGGGTGGTGTCCCTTTTGATTATATATATATTTCACATATTTGCGATGGATTTGTGATCAATTTGTGATCATTCTTCGGACTGGAATTTTGCGACGGTTTGATATTCTTATTTTACAAAGGTATCCGAATGATATAATTTTTTATTTCAATTATATTTCATATTTTTACGGCCCTTTGCGACCGAATTCTATAATTTAATTTTAATATTTATTTTTTTTGTTAACTTTACGGTCGTTATACGAGCTAATGTAAACTATCAAATTAGGGTTGTTTTAGTTTTTCCCGCTCATTTTGAGACTGCTCATATTCGGTCTCAAAAAAGTCATAAAATTTGTGATAATTTTTTCAGGGTTGTAAGTACTAGTTTTCTAGTATATGAACAAATCCTATATGTCATATTGTTTGTAGCATAAGGGCAAAGATCAGACTAAAGCCAAAATTAAAAAATAACAAAAAATCATAAAAAAAAAAAAAACCTAACAGTTTGTGTCCATAGACAATCGCCTTGGATCTAAGACATGGTGGCGGTAACAAGAGGCGCAACAATTGGGAGCCAAGATTGTGACGACTCCGTGATGTCAAGAGAAAAACAAAGAGAACCTAGCCTTATCTACACGGCTTAAAGCATTAACATCTCAATTGAAATCCTCATATCCATACTCCATCGTAACATTTAAGGATAAAAATAGGTTTTTTTAATTTCTTTTTCTCAATTATAGAGCTCCATCAACGTCTCTAAAATACAAGCTGTTAGAAAACCAATAGTAAATCCTAATTATATATACTGATTCATTGTACACTCCTCTCCTTTGTTCTCTAAGTGTTCCGGACTCTTATTCCCCCAACACTTATAATAACTAATATAATTTAGCCTAAAATATCGTTGTTAGAGTACTTTTGATACTTCCCTCAACACTCCATCCCCGGCGCTAATAATTATAGCACTGTGTGCATTCTCCATGATATCTTTCTTCTCCTTATTTGTAAGAGTCGTTGGCAAGTTTGCTTCGCCACCGCGAGGCGCGAGCATCCACCTATCCATGATGCACTAGTAGTGATCTCATTTTCACCGCTACTTATATAGATTTGTCTAACAAAAATTAGATTTTTCTAAGAAGGTCCCCATCGCGCGCCTGTGGCCGGCCCGTCGCCGACGTGGACCGCGCCAGCCGGAGGGGCGGCGATGGGGGTTTATGGTTTGAAGTGGGTAATCCGTCCGCAAGGGCGGTGAGAGGGAGAGGTGGTGGTGGGCCCCACTATTAAAAAATGATTTTAAATTAAAATGTTTTTAAATCTTTTAATTAAAATAATAATTTAAGTATAATATTTTAATTAAAATGTGTTAATTAAATAAAAATATTTTTAAATTTTTTTTACATTTATAAAAATAATTTTTTTAGAGTTTCTTTTTTTAGTTTTTAAAATCTTTTTTGTTTTATTTATAATGGCTACTTTTTTTATTTTTTCATAACGGCTAGTTTTTTTGTTTTATTTATAACGGCTACTTTTTTTTGTTTTTTCATAACGGCTAGTTTTTTTGTTCTATTAATAATTGCTACTTTTTTGTTTTATTCATAACGGTTAGTTTACCTATTATAAATATGTTTTATTCACTTGAGAGTTTTTCTCAAATCACACTTTATCTTCTTTCTAACATTCCAACTCTATTCTAAACACAATTCAAAATTCAATTCTCAATGGATCCAAGAGCTTCATTCTCTTTCACACAAATGTTAAATGATGAAACCAATGAAAAATACCCACATCAGCAACCCGCGTTCTCCCAATATCAACACCCTGTGTTCTCCCAATTCCCACAACCCGAGGGATTCTCATATCTTCAACAATCTGAGGGATTCCCACATGTTCAACAACCTGGGGGATTCCTATATGTTTAACAACCTGGCTTCTCATAATTTCCACAACCCGGGGGATTCCCATATCTTCAACAATCTCAGTCTTCGTTGGAAGACTATCAACAATATCAAGCATGGCTTAAACATAAAGAGCTTCAAAAAGGACAGCAATCGCAATCACAATCACATAATGAACAACTAATTGATGAAGCACCATCGTCACCCAAAAAAACACCAACAAAGAAGAAAGGGAAAGGAAAAGGAAAAGAGAAAGCTGAGAAGTCTGTTCGTATCAAGTGGGCAGCTGATGATGAAGTGTTGTTGGCTAAGGCTTATGTAGCCATTTCTGAAGACCCAATAATTACCAACAGTCAAAACCAACATGCATATTGGGGGAGGATAGAACAACATTACAATGCTGGGAACCCTCAAATTCCAAGAAATGCTCACAACCTTAGAAGTCACTAGCATATGATCAAAGGAAAGGTTGCTTACTTTAATGCGTCTTATGTTCGTATCAATTCACAATACAAAAGTGGTTGGTCAGAAGACCAATATATAACCCAAGCAAAATATGATTACACGAACACTAATAATGCTGCCTTCACATATGAACATGTGTGGAGGATAGTTAAAGACATTCTAAAGTATTCTGGGCCTACCAAAGTGTATGGTCATCAAGCTTCCAAAAGAACAAAAACAAGCAGCACAGGGGAGTATACCACTTCTGCTTCGGATGCCAACTTTGGCAATACTCCCGAATCAACTCAAGAGTGGGGGGTATCACTTGATGATGATAATGATGATGATGTTGTTGCAATGCAACAAGAAGATCAAGAGGAAGAACCTCTAGAAGAAGAGTCTCGAGAGGAACCTCCAACACGTCCAATGGGGAGGGACAAGGCCAAGAAGCTGGCCAAAATAAAAGGGTAAAGGCATGACTTCTTCTTCTTCACTTGCTTACGAAGCAAAGAGACTAAGTCTCGTTGAAGACTTGGCTGAGACGACAAAGACAAAGAAGAAAGCTATCCAACATTTCGACAAAAAATTAATAAATTCTTTGAGTTGGAAGAGAAGAAAATCCTTTTCATCGACACAAGTCATATGGATCCATTCCAGCGTGCCAAACATGAAAAATTGTGTAACGAGATAAGAGAGAAATATGGAATGCCTCGTCGCAACTAATTTTTTTAGTTTAATTTGTTGTTTCAGTTTATGTTGTGATTTTAGTTTAATGTTGTTTTATCTACTTTTATGTAATTTTAGTTAATTAATGAATGTTTTTTTTCTAATGGCTAGTTTTTTTTGTCTTTGTTCTAACGGCTAGTTTTTTTGTCTTTGCTCTAACGGCTAGTTTTTTTTGCCTTTTTTCTAACTGCTAGTTTTGTTATTTGTATAAATACCACAACGTACACCACAATCACTACAACACTTCACCCATTTTCCACACGAATTCTGAAAATGAGCATCGATGATGATAGAATACCTATGAATATTCCTCAAATGCTCACACAAGAATTTAAAAATCTTATTTCCGATGATAAGACCTTGCTAATCGGTTGTTTGAGCTTGACCAAGAAGAAAAGGGAAGTTCTTCCCGACAACGTAAGAAGCGCAAAGAGATAGATAGAGGTCGTCAGGATGGAGACGCACGATTATGGAATGATTACTTTGCTCCAGAGCCAGTGTACGATGAGAGTTTCTTCAGACGGCGGTTCAGGATGCGCATTGGTCTTTTTAATCGTATTGTCACAGATTTATCTGAACCAGGTAAATCTGTACACTGGAAATATTTTACGCAAAGATATGATGCTGTAGGTAGAAAGGGTCTATCACCAAGACAAAAATGCACAAGTGCCATTCGTCAATTGGCATATGGCACAACAGCTAACCAATGCGATGAATACTTACGCATTGGTGAAAGTACTACTATGGAATGTCTATAAAAGTTTTGCAGGTCTATTGTGGAAATTTATTTATCTGTGTATTTAAGAAGACCAACCCAATATGATGTTGACTGGTTAGTAGCTGAACATGAAGCCCATCACGGGTTTCCTGGAATGCTTAGAAGCATTGATTGTATGCACTGGAGTTGGAGAAATTGTCCAACTGCATGGAAAGGTCAATATACTCGTGGTGATCATGGGCATCCCACCATTATGCTAGAAGCAGTTGCATCACATGACCTCTGGATTTGGCATGCATTCTTTGGAGTAGCTGGATCAAACAACGATATCAATGTGCTTAATCAATCACCAGTTTTCAATCAAATCTTAGAGGGGAATGCACCGCAATGTAATTTTACAGTGAATGGAAATAACTACACCACAGGGTATTATTTTGCAGATGGTATTTATCCAGAATAGGCAACACTTGTAAAGAGTTTTACATATCCACCGAATAATTTGAAAATGAAGTGGTTTAAAAGGCGTCAAGAGTCAACAAAAAATGATGTAGAAAGAGCCTTCGGTGTTCTTCAAGCTAGGTGGGCAATGATATAATCCCTAGCAAGATCCTCGAACTTACCGGTATTAGGTGATATAATGCATGCATGTATTATATTACATAATATGATTGTAGAAGATGAAGGACCTTCCATAACTAAGTGGTCGCGTGAGGGCAAGAACCAGAGCCAGAAAGTTACAATAACGGGGCACCACCATCATTTCAAACACACCTACAGAGATTTAGAAGCTTACGTAACCAGGAAACGCACCATGCATTGCGGAACGATCTAATAGAACATCTCTGGGCGAATAGATGGATTACAGAGTAGTTTTATTATTGTTTCTATTTATTAATTTCGTATGGTCGTTTTTATTTTATTGTTTTACGTTGTTGTTTTTATTTTATTTTAATGTAGTTGCGGTTTAATTTTATTATTTTCTTATTTAGAATTATTTAATTTTAGTATTTAACTTGATCATTTGATATTTAATTCCATTTATTTATTTTAATTAAATATATTTACAATAATTTAAATATCTTTATTTAAAGTAAATAAAAAAAGAAAATATGAGGTGGAAAAATAAAAGTGTTTGTGGGAAGGATAGTCTTGGGGGTAAAAAGTATTTATGGGAAGAATGAGTGAAGGTGAGTGGAAAGCTGATGTGACATGCTGATTAGGACTGTTTGTGGGAAAGATAAACTGTAGCGTTGTGAAGAGTCTAACGAACTACAACAGTTACAACTTACAACCTAATAAATTGTAAAATCCTTTAGTCCTACTTTGACCGTAACCTAACAAACTTTCTACCGCGACTCCTTTTTCCGCCACCGACAACAACTATGCTAATTAATAGAAACTTAATTACACCTTCGTTCGTAACATTACATTGCTCGTCCGCACAAACTCATACTAGTTTACTACCTATCATTCCAAACTACTAAATTAAAGATCATTAACTTGTCTTTAGCACTATATAATCTAACAAATTCCCTACCTCATAAACGTCAATCAACTATAATGTCATTGCCTTCCTTGGTATATCACTTTGGATTGTAGTATTTGTAAGATCAAATAAAGTTGAGATTCGGTCTACAAGAATCTTGTTGTTCTTCACTACCCGTTAATTTCTTTCTCTTTTTTTTGTCTCTTGATTTTTCTATGAACAATGAACTTATATGGTTGTCATCGGTTTCAAATGTATCGATGTATTCATCTCTTGTTATCGTCTAATACAGCTTTTCTATCTACAATAAACACTTTGCATATGCACGTGGCAATGTATATCGAACACAACGCTAAACGGCCAATAAATAATATTGAATAACGTTAGGCAACTATTTCCCATTATTTTTACGATAAAAACAAGACCACCTTTTGTTTTGGTTTCATCGTACTCTATATATGACTACATATGTTTTTCAGGACTTCTACTAACACCGTTTACAATAATATATCTCTGGTTCAACCTTCTGTGCTTCATGGCGAAGGGTGGCTCTAGTTATCAGATATCAGCGACCCCGGTGGCTGTTATCGCGCACTTGTTAGTCGTATCGATTGCAATCCTTACCCTGGTTTGGCTCCTAAAGTTTCGTGAAGGTTTTGCTTTCGAGTCGCGTATCAAAGCCAAGATTTTCAATGTAAATGATCATAATTAGTTTCATGTGTTTACTGTTTTTGTTATTCGGTTATATTAATCAAGTGGTTAATTAATTGAATCTTGGTTATATTTTACAGTTGCATCCTCTTCTGATGATACTTGGGTTCCTTATATTTTCCGGAGAAGGTATGTAACGTATGTTAATTCGGAGTTTTTTCTATTTATTATGATTGAAACAATGGACACGCGATAGCTAATCGGTAATGGTGTTGATCAATCTGCAGCTATCATCGTGTACAAGGCGATACCTGTGGATCGAAAAGCACAAAAAATTATTCACATGATGTTGCATTTGGTAGCGCTTGTCACAGGGATTATAGGTGTATATGCAGTTTTCAAGTTCCATAATGAAGTCTACGTCGCAAATATGTACACCCTGCATTCTTGGATCGGATTATCAACCATCTGCTTGTTTGGTTTACAGGTTATTTCATTTTAAATACATATTTTATGCCAGTTATAATGCTTGAAATTAAACGGTTACACTGTGTGATCATATTTCTATTTTCGAAGACGTTACATTTTTTTTTTTGATAGGCATGAAAAAAAAGAAATATTTTTTCGAAACATATTTGGAAGCCACCAAATTCGCTCCCAACATAAAAAAAATATATATATATTTTTTTTCTTTCCTACCAATTCATTTAACAAATAATTTTTTTTTTCTAATAACTTATAGATTTATTCTTAAATAAATCTAAATACATATTTTCAATAATTTTTTTGATTAAATATTGTTGAAAACTGAGATGTTTTCATAATAAAATATCTTTTACGTTGAGGAGACTAATAAACATTTTATTTTGAAAACAACTTGTAGATAAATTTCACAAGTAAAAGTTTTAACGGGTCAAAAAAATTAGGTGGCAAATTTAGCGACAAATTTTTAATCACTAAAGTTTGTCGTAAATGATTTCCATGACAAAAACCATAACAAATCATATTATTTAGCGACGACTTAAATCAGTCAAAGGTCCTTAGCGACTGATTTGTGACCATTTAACGGTCACAAATGACCAATTTTGTAGTCGCGAACTATGTTAAAACTTTTTACAATATTTCTGCAAAAACATACAACTTAAAACCTGTGTATGGCACACAGTGGCTGCTGGGATTTTTCACGTTCTTGTTCCCGCGAGCGGAATCATCAAGAAGGGCTAGCATAGCTCCATGGCATGTTTTCTTCGGCGTAGTCATCTTCTTCATGACAATAGTGACAGCGGAGACGGGATTGTCACAAAAATTCATATATCTAGGCCTATATCGCACCCAAGAAGCATTGATCATGAACTTTACGGGCTTGTTGATACTCCTTTTTGGAATATGTGTTGGCCTTATCGTCATCCTTCCCAGAAGAAACTAATGCCTTGTGACCACTAACGATATTTGTTTGTATTGGATTCTCTTCATTTGTTGTCATTTTGTTGATTCTAATACGTCAATAAGACAATAAAACTTGTGGAATGCTACTTTTTTGGCCGGCAACAAGCTAGATGATATATATATGCATTTATGTTGTAGATTTTTTTATTTGAATTATGTTATTTAAAGGTACCTACCTTACAAGTTAATTCTCCAAAAGTGTATGATTTATTATAGTTTTACAAATCATGTAGAAAATCAATTTATATTTCAAAATACTTAATCATTAAACCAAATCAAATCGACTTCATTTACTTTGAGTTCTGAAATTATAAAGTTTATGGAGTTAATTAAATCTACAACCAATGATTTTTAACCTAAGTCATGATAAGAATGTGTTGGATTTAAGTCTCACTTTCAATAAAATATTTAGTGTTAAGTCAGGGAGTTTTCTAATTGTGGGTTTCCTCTCAATTAAGATAATGTATTATCCGAAGCAGGATCGTACATTTTCTATTCAAATAAATTTTTAAGTTTACAATTTAGTTAATTAAACGCATAAAGGCAAAATTTTAACTTTCAAGTTATGCTTCTCGAGGTTAAAATGAGAATAATGCATGAATCATGAATAGTGACGGAGCTTGAACCATCATATAAACTATTTTCGGGGGAGGGGGGACTCTAAATATATATAAAAAAATTACACCATCGCATCAAAAATTAATAATACTAGCGAAAAAAAAGAGAGGGCGGCCTCCCTCCCCCTGCACTAAGCTTCGCCAATGATCATGAATGTATGATAAAGTCAACTTCTTGTGGACTGCATATGGATTTGGAGCCAAGTTACTGTAGAGGTGTACATAGTACTACAAAGTACAAACTGGTTGACGTTTGGAATCTAACCGGTTTGTCAATGCTAGTCAAAACAGGTTGGGGTCTCAAACTTGATTTAGAGAGGAAAATCTGACCTTTATACCAACCGCTTTGGGTCAGTTCCCAACCGCTTCGGATCCACACCGTTCAATAAACCAATTTTAATATTTTTTAAAATCACTTTATATAAAAAAGTTCAAAGTTAAACAAAACAATATAACTAAAATTCACTTATTTTATTGATTAGAAATTTGAAACATATAAAACAATTACAAGTCCTAATATTAATTTATTTTGAGGGATTTTTTTTCCAAACATACGAGAGTATTAAGCGTTTTTAAGATTTTAAATAGAAGAGAATGTCTTAAGTTGTGATTCAACATAAACCCCCACTACATACTTATATTAGCTTAAGGGAGTAAAGTGGTTAAAAATATTAAAAACCGGTCAAAAAATTGAAAAACCGGTAATAAAAAAACTGGTTTTGAACCCGGTTTGAGTGTGCGGTTGTCCAAACCTAGTACAAACCCAGTGGGCTGGGTTGGTTTCCGAAATCGGTTTTCTTTTGGCTATACCCGGTCGGGTTACAAACCTGTTCGGAAACCCAAATCGGTTTTTTATACACCTCTATTTACGTGGGCCGACTAGTGAACTAGTAGAAATGAGTGACAACAGCCCATTAAGGATCTTATGGCCTTAATAACTAGTAAAGGAAACGCAAGACCCCACTTTTGGGGATTCCATTGATCAAGAAGAACAAGTGCGCCTGATGCTACACACAAACCGAGGTAGAGAACAGCATTGAGTTTTTACTTGTCTTTTCTCCGTTAAAACGTTTTTATTATTTATATTTATGGTTGGGTAGTTTGCGTATATAAATGTCTATGTAGTATTTTCAAGCGTGATAAATAAATTAGGTTATACATAGTCTTTGGTAAATCCAAACATTATAACAGTTTTTTTGACAAAGTCAGATTTATAAAATAATTCAAAGTCATCGGCTCATATTTAAATTGCATTTATTAGATAGGTCCAAAATCCAAATCAGTAGTTTTCACTTAGCAAGGACCACCATTGAATTTGTGGTGTCCTTTGAAAACATAATTGATGTAATAAAACAAAATAGTGTAACAAGTAGAATAGTGTATCATTAAAATTAATTTTTATCTACTCTTGTAAACTAAACAACACTTATGAATGAAGTAGGGTTGGGAGGTACTGGTATTTTAACACTCCCTTCAAGCATTAACACCACTCTCTTCATTGAAGGTCGAAGAGATGGTTCCTCCTGAACACACCAAAGCCCTATTTTCACCATTTCTTCAAGTCTCCTCTTGTCTACATCTTCATCATAATCCACAAGTTTCAACACTTGATCTGCTTCATAACAATCAAAAACCCAATCTTCAAGAATAACTTCATTCTCAGGAAGATTGTTGTCCACATGCCTACGACAACATAAAATATTAAACAGAACGATTCCAAAGCTATAAACATCCACTTTAACCGTTACCGGTAGCTTCTTGTGCCATTCTGGCGCGATATAGCCTCGCGTTCCTCTTAGCAAAGTGGACGTTTTACTTTGATCGTGTTCAAGTAGTTTAGCCAACCCAAAGTCTGAAATCTTGGCGCCTCCATGCTCGTCCATAAGGATATTTTGCGGTTTAATGTCACAATGAATTATCGGATTTTCACAACCTTCGTGTAGGTAAAGTATGCCATTAGCTACATCAACCGCCATTCTAACTCTCTCCAACCAGCATGGTTTTGGCTTGCGTTCTTCGGGTTCGAATAGTACATCCGCAAGTGATCCTTGAGCCATGTACTCAAAAACTAGTAGCCTTTTGGGACCTTCACAACAATAACCGAGCAGCTTTGTTAGGTTACGATGATGTGTTCTCCCGATCACTTGCATTTCGGTTTGAAACTCTTGTTCCCCTTCTTGTGCCAATTCTTCTTTTAGTTTCTTCACCGCCACGGGTCTCATCGAGCCCTCTATTAAACCTTTGTAAACTATCCCAAATGTTCCTCTACCAAGTTCTTCTTTAAACCCATCTGTGATTTTCTCCAAGGCAGCATAAGAAAATGCCTGAGGCCCTATGCCCTCAAATAATTGAGCACTTAGATTATCAGATATCTTTTTGTATGCCCGAACTTGAGTTCTATACATGATCACTCCACAGATTAGCAAAACCAGTACCGCGAATGAGATGAGTGAAACACCGATAACCATGATCCTGTTTTCTCGCACTTTCTTGACATGAATCGAATCATTCGATTCATTTCTTACAAAAGGTGAGTATACTTTAAACAACACAACAGATGACACACTCTCAGTTAATTCCAAGTATCTTAACGGAAGCCTCTGCAGCTTGCATTCTTGTTCGGTGAACAATGCCGCCTCGCAGTTGCAGTCGTTTAAGCAAGCCGATGAACACTCTGCTTGTGTTGGTGCTTTTGGTATGACCTAAGTGGCATCATCCAATCTAGCATTATATAAGCTTGTCATACGGATTGCGGTTTTTTCTGCATCCGAAATCTTGCAGCTTTCTACTGTGTCATTAGTTCTCTGGCAACCCGAACCCCATTGCTTTTCATCGACAGCTTCAAACCCCGGTATACATTGACAGCTTGCAGCATCGTTCATGATCAAACAATACCCATTAAGCCCACAAAGACCCCTTGGTGCACACTTGTTTGTCAACGATTCCCATTTAACAGATCCTGTATTGCTCATGTTCCTTAGATCATGATAATACAATCGAAGGATTCCATCTGCATCAAGTTTCAATCGATAGATTGCATCATTTAAAGAGTTTCCTCTTTCTGTCAAATTCTTGATGAAAAAAGTTGAATTTTGCAACAGATACAGGAAACCAGTGGAATCAAGATTCAACGTCACGTTAGGTCCATTATCGAATGTCTTGGAGTCCCAATATGCAGTATCTTGATTAGCAACCATATTCGGGTATAAAACAAGATTTCCATCCAGTTGCATAATGAGTTGAAACAGCCCAACTGTCTGATCTGACTCCGAGACACTCGAAAACAATTTACCACCCGATACGAGACGTTGACCGGCTAAAAGGGTGTCCGTTGGGTAGTTAAAGCTTTGCCAAAGTACGGTCAACCCTGTGGAATCATAGAGCACAAAGTTGCCATTGTTTTGCATGGTGGCAAAAGAAGCACCACCAGTACCAAATAAGCTGATTTGTCGTCCCTGCATGTCATCCACCGCGAGCCTTCCGTCCGATGTGAAGCGCAAAGTAGCGTCATCCGACAACGGTAGGGCATCGCGGCTAGCTGTCCAGACGACGATCCGTTCTGAAAATTTGGTGATATATATCCCAACCGCATAGCCGCGGGTTTGTGGGTAGAAACCGAAGGCATATAAACCGGATGGTGACGGCCATGAGGTGGTGGCACCGGTAGGTGTTAAAGAAGAACCTCTGGTTATATTGGATTGTGCTTTTGCTATAGTGAAGGCAGTGGAAATAATGGTCACAAAGGTAATGAAGGTCGTCATATATTTGATTTGTGAACATGAAAGTGGGAGTGGCTATTTGTTTATTGTGATACCACTATTATTTGTTCATCTTTTTTTATAAGAAAAATAAGCAAAAGTAAGTCAAAGTCTACTCTTTTTTCAATTGCGTGTTGGGAGGGGTAGAAGAACGTAAACCTCATCTTGGCAAGTCAAAGTCAAGTTAGAAGTTTGATTTATTAAAGTTCTTTAAAATGAAGTATGAATTCCTCTAGTTTATATGATATATTAGTGCAAGAAAATTTGGATTTAAGAGTTACCTTACCGGAAAAGGAAACTACAAGAACATAGTTTTAAAATTTTAATTAGGATACCGAATCCTATATTAGTTTTTTAAAATTAAAATTCACAACTTAATAATATTCAGTAGTAATCTTCATCTTCATACTCTAATATAAGAGTAATTTGAGATGACACGTGGCAGCACCACACAATCATCCTCACCAAAATTTTCTCTATTCTCTCTCATATTAAATAATTACCTTAATTATTAATAATATTATTCAATGTTTTTTTAGATTTAATAAATTAAGAAAGAAATCTATTCATTAATGTTATTTCTAAATAAATAATTTTTTATAAAATAATAAATTTTTCTAAAGCATAAAACTTTTTTAAAAATACTAAATATTTTAAAATTGGTATTTTTAAAAGTCAATTTTTTAAAAACCAAAAATAATCAAATTTGGGAGTTATAATAAAAAAAATTTAAAAATGACATTTTTATATGGTTTGTTTTAGGACAAAATGTTTATTTTTTTGGAAAAAAGTTTAAAAACAAATTTTAAAAAGTTAATATCACTGTTTTATTATTTATAGTCATTTCTCATATGTAATTTCAGTCATATCATATCTTAGAATATCATTTTATAATTAGTATTTTTTATTATATTAATATTTTATTTATTCAACCCGTGTGATCCACGAGTTTACTAAATCTAGTGTTATATACATATTAAAACTTCTGGTACAGTAACACACTTTTTATAATTTTTTTGTTATATATATAGAGAGTAAAGATCAAATGGTAGTTAACATTATGAAAAGTGTAATAACATATGTGAACATGTGTTACAGAAACTTATTTACACATGGGTAAACTAGAGATCTCAAATTCATGATAAATATTAATCGAACCAGTTCGCGCCTAACCCCGACACTACCATGTCGTCTGCATGATGAACAGAGATGGCTCAAAGTATTTTAGAGGCCGTAAGCCAAGAAAAAGTTCGGACCCTTTCAATGGTGAGTAGGGACAAAAAAAAAATTAGTACATGTTAATGAAAGTTTGGGGTCCTTGTGCATGGACAGTATATGCAAATGCTAGTAGCTTCATTTATTAGGAATCATAAGTTTAAAAAGACCAAAAACCTTCCACCACAAAAACTCCAAAGGATTATAGATTAAACGCATTTCACCTCCAAAGAAACTGTAATACAAACAAACAACATGTCGATAAGGATGATCGACAACAAGATCAAGCGGAAGCAGACTTCAGGGGACGATAGAGCTTGTGATCTCTTGTAGTAGGCCTATGCCAGAATAAACAACCAGATTGCCCCCTGTTGAAAATTCAAGTATATTAAATGATCGATATGAGAAAGAAGCGCTCAAACATTCAAAGAAAGCGGCCTTGATACATTGCGTATAACTTTTGTTTAAACTATACGACACCAAGGAATGAATTAAGGTTGGGAGGTTCTGGTACTTTAATAATCCCTTCAAGCATCAATTTTACTGTCTTCATCGTAGGTCGCAGAGATGGTTCCTCTTGAATGCACCAAATCCCGATTTTCACCATTTCTTCGAGTGCCTTCTTATCTACATCCTCATCATAATCCACCAGTTTTAGAACTTCATCTTCTTCGTAACACGCATACACCCATTCTTCAAGAATAGCTTCGTTGTCGGGAAGACTGTTGTCCACATGCCTCCGACAGCATATAATATTAAACAGAACAATTCCAAAACTATAAACATCTACTTTAACCGTTATGCGTAGCCTCTTGTGCCATTCAGGCGCAACATAGCCTCGTGTTCCTCTTATCAAGGTGGACGTTTTAGATTGATCATGATCAAGTAGTTTAGCCAATCCAAAATCTGAAATCTTCGCACATCTATACTCATCGATAAGAATATTTTGAGGCTTAATGTCACAATGAATTATCGGATTTTCACATTCTTCGTGTAGGTAAAGGATGCCATGAGCAACATCAACAGCCATTTGAATTCTTTCATTCCAACATGGTTTTGGCTTGCTTTCTTCGGGATCGAATAGTATATCTGCAAGTGAACCTTGGGTCATGTACTCATAAACCAGTAGCCTTGCAGGACCTTCACAGCAATAACCGATCAGCCTTGTTAGGTTACGATGATGTGTTCTCCCAATCACTTTCATTTCGGTTTGAAATTCACGTTCCGCTTCTTGCACCAAGGCCTCTTTTAGCTTCTTCACTGCCACGGGTCTCATCGAGCCCTCTATAAAACCTTTGTAAACTATCCCAAATGTTCCTCTACCCACTTCTTCTTTGAAACCATCTGTGATTTTTTCTAAGGCAGCATAAGAAAATGCTTGAGCCCCTATGCCCTCCAACAATTGGGCACTTAGATTCTCAGATATCTTTTTGTATGCCCAAACTTTAGCTCTATACATGATCACTCCGGCTATTAGCAAAACGATTACCGCAAATGAGATTAATGAAACACTAATAACCATGATCGCCTGTCGCACTTTCTTGACTTGTATCAATTGATTAGTCGAATTCGATTCACTTCTTGCAGAAGATGAGTATACTTTAATCAATCCAACATTTGACACACTATCTTTTATCACCATGTATCTTAATGGGAGCCTCTGCAACCTGCATTCTTGCCCGGTGAACAATGCCGCCTCGCAGTTGCAGTCGTTTAAGCAAGCCGATGAACAATCTTCTTGTGTTTGTGCTTTTGGGATGGCATAAGTTGCTTCTTCCCATTCAACATCATTCACATTTGTCATCTGGATTGTGATACTTGTATCCGGAGTCTTGCAGCTTTCTACGGTGTAGTTCCTCTCGCAACCCGAACTCCAATGATTTGAATCGACAACTTCAAACCCCGGTATGCATAAACATCTAGCAGCGTCGTTCACGACCGAACAATATGCATTTATGCCACAAAGACCCCGGCCGACACACTTGTATGTCGTCAATTCCCATACGACAGATGCATTCTTGCTCGTGTTACTTAGATCATGGGAATACAATCTAAGGATTCCATCCACATCAAATTTCACGAGATAGAGTCTATCTTTTGTAGGGTATCCTCCTTGTGTTAGATTCTTGATGAAAAAGGTTGAATTTTGCAACAGATACAGGAAACCAGTGGAATCAAGATTTAGTGTCACGTTAGGTCCGGCCGTATATGTGTCGGTCGCCCAATAAGCATGATCGTCGGTCCCTCTATTCGGGTACCACACCAAGTTCCCATCAGTTTGCATTTTGAGCTGGAACAACCCAATGGATTGGTCCGTCTCAGAGACACTTGAAAACAGTGTTTGGCCGGGCATCAGACGTTGCCCGGCCAAAAGGGTCTCTGTAGGGTGGTCAAAGCTTTGCCAAAGCACTGACGACCCTACAGAATCATAGAGCACAAAGTTGCCAGAGTCTTGCATGGAAGCAGAAAAAGCACCACCAGTATCTATTAAACTGACCTGTTGTCCCTGTGTTTCGTCCACCGTGAGCCTTCCGTCCGATGTGAAGCGCAAAGTAGCGCTATTTGAGAACGGAAGGGTGTCGCGGCTAGCCGTCCAGATGACGGTCCTTTCTGAAACTCCGGCGATATAAACCCCGACCGCATAGCCTCTGGTTTGTGGGTAGAAACCGAAGGCGAATAAACCGGATGGCGATAACCATGAGGTGGTTGCACCGGTAGGCTTTAGAAAAGAACCTCTGGTTACATTGGATTGAGATTTTGCTATACTGAAGGTAAAGAAGATGATGCTCACAAATGCAATCAAGCTAGCCATATGTTTTATTGTAATACTATTATTTGTTCATCTTTATTATAAGAAAGAAAATGGAAGCAGATGAGAGTCAATTCTCTTTGTCATTATCAGTCGTTGCCGTGTGGGCCTGTTTGGAAAGGTTAGTCAAGTTAGAATTTTGGTTAATCCACTATCTAAAAATTATATTCAATTTATAAATAATAAAAAAAGAAATTATGAAAGTCTTTAGTTTTGTGTACAATAACAATAGTTTAAGAAAAAATGGATGTAGAGTTTGGGGGAGGGAGTAGAGCCGGGACGGCAAGGTAAGTAGTCGATTAGCGAGAACAATAGTATTACGCTTGAACACTGTCATACCGCAGAATATTGGAAAGGGCGGGACATGCTAGACTACTGAAAACAGACGAAGATAAAGGGGATGGAAAGAACGGCAGAAAGAATCAGGAGCGTGTTGCGATACCTAGTAGAAACACCGTCCCACAATTATATGGTGAGGTGGCAATGGTTGAGCAATGACATCACTCCCTTATTGAAAATAAGTGGTATTGTGGTAGTTTGTTGTTCAACTCAGAATAGTATCCCTTATCGAAAATAAGTGGTAGTTTGTTGTTCAACTCGGAATGAATAATATGCCGTGGAATTTTAGTTAAGAGCGAAAAAAGTCCAACTAATGGAAATTGATATATTACATTTGAGATGGGTAGCTAGTAAAGAAACATCAGAGTATCACTTCTAGTAAAGACTAACTTTAGCTACAGATTTATACGGGTTTTTAAATATAATGTATAACTCATTTAATTTTTTGTCACGTGTTATCTACTCTACCCCGCCATCATCACATATGTATCCCTATATTCTCTTTTTTCAATTTGATTTTGCGACACTAGTTAAATAAAGAAAATGAATAATTGATTGTGTTTAGAATGAAAGTAAAATTTATGATCAATATTTGCCACCAGTCCCACCACTCTCCCAATCCTTCATATAATATTTGTTTGTAGTTTGTGTTCATTTTAGGAGTTAGATTTCTGATTGAGAGAATTAAGAAGAGAGGTGCGAGCAATGAGTTTGATTATGAATGAAGAGTCGGTCCTCATTGTTTCCGGTTGAGTTTTGTTACAGAGAAAAGGCCTAAATTTCGAATTAAAATTTTTATATTTGACGATTGAGCGTGTAGATTATGATTGTAATTGTCATAATGAAGTTGAGGCTGCTAAGATCATGTAAGGGTTGAAGTCATGAATTTTGTGACCAAGGAGTGGAGCAAGAGACCAAAAATTAAAGTTAAAGAGTTAGGACTCTTGTGGGATTTAAGATCTAGATGTGTACAAGAATCAAGATTAACTGAGAGATTGTTGGAATATTAACCTTAAATAGTGTGCTTGTAAACTTTGAAGTGTCAAAAGATAAAATTGTATGAGGAAAAAAGGAGAAATTGTGAGAAAATTTTGTTTGATCCCATTTTGTTTGATAAGATAATTGATGGAGATTTGTGTTTGATATGTTGCCTTAATAATAGTAGTGTTAGCTTAGGGAGCAAGTTACATGTTTAACATAAAAAAGGTGAAGAGTAATTGTATTATATGTAGTTTTGTTTAATAGAATTACTAGAGTTATACTTAGAGTTTGGTCGTGTGATGGACGGTTGATGTATATATCCTAATGATATATGATTATGTAAGTTAAATCTTTAATTTATAATTTAGCAGGTTCATATTTATGGTTTAAATAACTCAAGAGACCATGAGCTAGGAGACTAACATTAGTTACAAATATTTAGCTATATAAACATAAAGTTGAAGAGTAAATAAAAAAGAGAGAAAATAAATTCAACGTAAATCACATTTAAATTAAAATTCTGTTTTACATGTTAAAATATGAAATCATGGGTTAAAAGTTCTCATAATTATTAATCACTTTCAATTGTAGTTAGGGGCTGTTTGGTAACATCTGATTGAATAAGTGCTGAATGAGTAAGAGGTCTGAACCAGTAAGAGATCTGAACCAATAAGATGTCTGAACCAATAAATATGTTTGGTTGTAAAAAGGAAAATTAAAAACCACACACTCGACCCTATCACCCCACTCACAAGATAACAACTTCCCACATCCAACACACACACCTTCATGTCGGAAGCAATCCCGACTTCTCCGGCAACCATCGTCTTCTCAACCACCAGCACCAACTCCATACCCCCCTCCCACCACCGCCCCTTCCGTAATCAAGTTGTCACCAGAAAACCCTAACCACCACTTGTCATCTCCACCCTACCCCGCCGTCGCGAACCACCACCGTGAACCCCTACCCAACCGAAGTAGATCTGTCGTCGCTTGTGAGCACGACCAGTACCACGCCTTCGCGAACCACCACCGTGAACCCCTACCCAACCGTCGCAGATCCGCCGTCGCCGACCACCGCTGTCCCTTGTGAGCACGACCAGTACCCCGCCGTCACGAACCACCACCGTGAACCCCTACTCCACATCTGACTCGGGTCAGATGTGGGTTTAGATCTGACCGAATAAGAGGTTCGGTCAGACTTATTCTCCGGTAAGATGCAAGCAACCAAACAAGGCACGTCTGACCGAGTCAGACGTACACGTCTGACCAGGGTCGGTCAGACCCAACCAAACAGCCCTTATTGTTCTGTTAAACTACTCTAGGTCCATTGCAAGTTGTATACAATATCGGACTGTGGAATTCCATTTTCAAGCCTATATAAAGAATAAATTAAGAAAGAGAAAATTAAAATTACTAAATCGAAAGTGATATTGGTCTCCTTAAAGTTTGAAACATTCAAGAACACTTTCAAGTAAAGTGGGCTCAAACTAGTGGTTTGTAAATAGGTTTGTGAGTTAAAGTTATGGGCTAAAACAAGGAAAAAACCAAAAACGTGAGAAATCATGTTGACAATGGGCTTGGGCCTGCGAGTAGGCAGCTTGCGTGTTCGACGGCATAAGGGTTTCTGCACTTGAATTGAGGCAAAGGATATCAAGGTTTAATCTACAGCTATTATCTCTAGTCTTTTTTATATTACGATAAGTTAAATCTCCCGTGATCATCTTTTGGTGTACGGTTATTGATACAGTCATATTTAACTTGATTTTTATTCATTATAAATCTTAACCTTGATGTTTGATTTTTTTTAGTTGTTTTGTATGTTTGTTATTTTCTTTGATTGTAACAGTTTTGTCAATTAGTTTAATTGATTATTCATCAAATTATTAATATTTATATTAATCATTGATGATTAAACATGATATTATCATAACTAATCTTTATTAATGATATAACCAGTTATTGACTTTAGTTAGTTTCGTATCTTCAGCACAAATGGTTGATGATTAAACATGATATTATCATAACTAATCTTTATTAATGATATAACCAGGTTATTGACTTTAGTTAGTTTTACTATCTTCAGCACAAATGGTTGAGATTTTAAGTTCCCCATGTTAAAAAAAAAAATGAGGTTCTGGGTTGGTTAGGGGTTTTCACACATAATATAGGTTTTCTCCTGAGGCTCGTCTCAGGTTAGGGACTGATGTGGACAGACTGATGTATGAGCTTCCATTCGAAACGTGTCAGCTTAGTGCCGCAAGGTTTCGTAGTCGAGTAATGGAGATTATCAGGTAGCCCATTGGCCCTTTAGTGATGTAGTTAGCTGTTAAAAAATAGTTTTACTATCTAATTTACATTACATGTTATCTAGTTGATAATCATTTTTGATAGGATTATCAAACGAATCATGTATATGTGATTTCTAATTTGATAGAACGTAGGTGACACAATTCTTTCACGTACATGAAACCTAGGTATGATCATCTTTTAGTTTTGTATTTTCAAACAACTGTTTAGTTTAATTAATCTCATCCACATCCATTTATAGTCAAAAGACAATAGTTTAGTTTTAAACTTTAGTTAAGCAACTTAGTTAAATAACCAAACGAATCGTATAACACTAAACACATACTCTTCGTGTTTACGATACCTGACTTGCCTTAGTTACCTAGCTTATTTAGGTTTTTGCACAATCCAACGACAACATCATCATCGTGTTCTTGTGTGTGATATATGTTTCTAAGCCAACATTTGAGTGCCACCAACTCTAAAGCAAGTTAAATGCATCTAGATACATGACGACTATGAGCCTGACAAGATTATCTGGAGATGGATGATCCAACTCGAGAGCAAATACGAATGCCTTCGGATAACATACTACCCTTATACTATTTATCATATATTTATTATATTAATTGACTAGAACTTGATATTTCTTTACTCTCTTAAATTGTCTTAAATAGAAGGGTAGGTATGAAGCTCACTTTAAAAAGGATCAATGAGAAACTCAAACGATATACAATCCTTGTTTACAACATTTCACAAAACCCTCTTAATTAACCTTTACTTCATCTCATGTGACAAAAATAAAACTAAATAAGCAACATGTTTAATGACCAAAACATAATCTCTTATTCTCTGTTACTTAATTAAAAAAGATTTAATCAAGACACCTTGTTAGAAGAGTAACATCTAAACAAGGAGACCCATTCCACACATTAAAGTGTCTTTTAAGTATATCCCTAGCTGTGTCCCTTGTATATGAACTGAGACAATACACTTGAAGCACCATACATAGTTTCTCAACAGTTCCAACCCTCACCATCTCTTGTAGCACCCAATCGGTCCCCGAAAATCGCGATATCAACGAAATAATCATCAACGCTCTCTGGTCAACCTTTGGAGAAACGCGCCCGATCCTTTTCGTGATCATGGCTAGTCCGCCCGCATGTCCAAGAAGTTGAGCCCGCCCATCGGCCGATGAACACAAGTGAAACAAAACCGCCATGATCAATTCGGTTGTTGCCTTCTCGGGTGATCCGAGTTCAAGCTCAATGAGCTCGAAAACAGCCCCTAAATCAATCAAAATCGCGCAGTTTCTTGGCCATGTGCAAGTCCTATGCATCACATGCAAAATCTCATTGATTCCATGTTCAAGATTGTTGCTTTTTTGATTTTGGAGAATGAGTACAATAGTCTTGAAGAAGTCCAGATTCAATCTCTCAAGAACATGTTGTTTAACGTTTTGTATGATGTCTTTAAGTAAAACCATTGCGTGAAACTTCATGGTGGTATGTTTATCATGATCACAAGCATCAAGATCCATCACCCATGTTAAAGAACTTACGATTCGGTCATGTTTCGAAACAATCGAGTGTGTTTCATCTTGTGTAACTCGAACAAGATAAAGAACATTAAGGGCTTCTTTAAGACCAGTGATTATATGATTCTGATAACAAGAAACCACTACGTTAAACATGTGTTTAACAACACCGACTTCTTTCAAACACACCCTATTGTTTTCACTTTCAGAAGCAAGATTTTGCAAGCTTTTAAGTGATTTAACTTTCTCATGATCTTGTAGTAGTTTAAGGTTGTTGATGAGGTTAATGGCGATTACCTTCGTATGCAAAGATGATTGATTCGACGACGGTGGGACTTGTTCGATCCGCCATGATCGGATGAAGCGACGGAGGTTGTGGTTGGGTGTGTAATCGGAGTCAATGGGCAGGAGTTGTTTTGTGACTGGACATGTGTTTTTTGGGCGTGGGATTGCCAGCGTTGGATGCTATCGCGGTCGTAGGTGATGCCCGTGGCGACGGTCACCGGATCGTTCATGATTTGAAGGGATATTGGGCAGATGAAGTGGTGTGGGATTTGATCATGATCATGATCATCCATGTTTGTTGAAGGAGGAAAAAGAATAAGAGAATGTTTGTTAGATTGTTGTGTAGATTTGGAGATGTAAATAGGGATGGCAAGTGATTGGTGCTAATTTGTGTGTGTGGGTCACTTCTTCAATGTGTTGTCATTGGGTTCAAAGACTTTAATGATAATTGAAGTTTTTGTGTGTTGTAGGTGTTATTTAAAGATGAGTGGTTTTAAATAGCATTTCAAATGTTTTTATGTTTATTTTGAGAAGAGAGTTCGTGAGGTGGAGGAGAGGTAATGAACTGAAGTAAAGTATCTATTTAAAATGGTTTTAAAGTTGGACGCTTTTATAATTTTAAAAAAATATACTTAAAATTTTCATATATATATAACACTAAGAAATATATAACACTATAGACTTAAAATAAGTTATTACTAATCAGAGAAATATAAATTATGATTAAATTTGGGATATGTCACGTACCCTCGTCATTCTACTTGCTCAACCTATTTTATTATATTATATTAACAATTTTTTTTTCTTTATACTAAAAGACAAGAAGTTATACGTCCAATTTAATATTTTAATAAAAAGTTTCTTTAAACAGGTTAGAACACAAACACAAATGCATAACGTTATACATACTTTGACCAAAATATAATACTCAAAATTAATATATGTAATATATTTTAGTTTATAACATCAAGGCTATCGAATCTATATATGAAATTAAGGATGTGATTATTATAATTTATAATATTAGTGGAAGGTTATGATTTTGTGTTGCCCGTCAAACATGATGAGTTGGGTGGTCAAAAGGGTTGAAAAATGGGGTCGTAGCCAAACGGAGACTTGGAAAATGGGGACGGCGGTTTTTTATTTCTTTCCACTTTTGTCTTATCTCATACTTGTCCACCAATCCACACTTAGATTTATTCATTCCTTTTATATATTTTTTTTATAATGATAAAAAAGAATCCTCCTTAAAAAATATAGAGAATTTACATAAAAGGTTCATACGGTTTAACCAAATTGTATGTTTAGTATCTAAACTTTAAAAATTATAAAATTAGTTTGAACGTTTGTGTACACATTGCATATTAGGTCTTTGACATTAAATTAATTTAGTCTTTATACATTTTAAAATTTTATACTAACTTTTAAATTTAATTTTAAGGACAAAATGCAACATACACATAAAAGTATAGATTAGTAGATATTTATGTATTATTAAATGGTTAACTTTTATTCTAGTACTGACACATGTTCAAATATTAGATGAAGCATATGTGGGCAGTGTAGAAAAACGTCATGTGCCTTCTAGACATTTTGCTTAACTAGTATAAATTTATGTTTTATAATAAAAAACATGTTTTTAATCTATCAAACAATTTGTTTAATAATTGAAAAGTGTATGAATAATCATTAGCATATTAATGTATCATTAAATGATTAAGTTTTGTTTTAGTTGTGATACATAATCAAATCCTAGATGTGCAGTATAAAAAAATAACATGTAGCTTTTAAACATTTGTTTTGTAAATATAGATTGCTTGAAGGGTAGTTTTCTAATTTTATGCGCATGCCTTCACTCGCCTATATGTGAGTTGAACACGAGTAGAAAATGGGTGTGCTATTTGTTTTACTCATCGTAAATTTCTGTGGTTAATTAATTACTAAATATTATGTAGTTAATTAATTACTGAGATAAAATAATACAATCAAGAGACAACCGAATATTGATTGTTATCCCTTGATCAGAATTTTAGATTCTAAAATTCGATTTAGACGACTGACGACTTCACTTTGGTGTTTAGCTATTCTAGATTTCAGATAAAACTAATTTTGAATTTTAAATCCACATTTTCTAGAGTTTATCTTTGAGTTTTATATAATCTTATTAATTATTAAAGATTGTATATAGTGTTAGTGACTACTTTATTATTGTTTTAATTAAGATGGAATTTCACATCTTTTGATTATCTATCTATACTACTATATAATATATCTTAAAAAGATAAGATGATAATTTAATTCAAAGTGTAAGACACCTATATAACATTTTAAGCATAAAGTACAAGTGCTTTATGCAATAATTTTACTTTTGCCCTCATTTAATTAACTTTTAATTATTGTATTATTATTAACGCATTATTAATACATTATTTAATAATATGATATTATTTAATTAACTTCATTAAATTTTATTTATTTATAATAATATAAATTGATATTTAAATTTATAGTTACTAATCATATTTTTATAATAAATACTATTTAAATTAAGTATTATTTTATTTAAATACTTATATATACTACTACTATATAATACATCTCTTTGGAAAGAGATGTAATTTTATATATTGATTAAGACATCCATATGAAAAGTCATGCTTAAATTTTTTAAAGTTAACCATTTTAATCTATTTATGCCCTTACAATAAAATATAATATATGATATTTATAATACAAATGCTAAGCATATACACGTGACCAAATAAAACCACAATGTACTTTCAATGTCGTATTCATTACGATTGAGCACTAATCCCTCTTCTCATTTTTCTTGTCGGTTGTTAATAGCTCAATAACAATTAAGATAGTAATTTGTGGTGATAATTTTTTCATTAACTTTCTCCAGTCTATGTAAATCATCACCGAAAGCTGCCTCGATAATTATAAACTCTAACCTACATCTCTAAAATGAAACCCCCCTAAAATCTAGATAATAAGTGATTTCCGACCACAAATACCACCCATGATTTCACTAATCTTGTATGGATAATATAGTTGTCTTGAAGAATTTTGTAATATACGTAATTGTTTTCTTTCATTCAATTTTTTTAATAATTATATTTTGACTTTTTAATTTACGTCATAACGCACCAAATCAATACTGACTAAAATCGAATACCCAAAAAATCGCATAACAGTCGTACCGCCGCAACGCGCTGACATTTCCACTAGTATATAATTAACAAAGAATTATTTTAAACAGTTAAACTTTCTGGTTCCATTCTACATCAAATAAATACTAGGATCTTGCCTTCTACTTATAGGATTCACAATTTCAGATAATAATCTTAGACAGACATAAGGAATCAACTAATTAGTTGTATCTACATAAAAAAATGTAACAAGAATAGAACCAAAGAAGTTGGCCCGATTAGATACCCATGAGAACAACAAGACAAAAATTAATCAATATACGAAGAAAACATGTGTTAACCAAACTAATCATAACCAAGTTCAAATACGACCAGTTATAGATGGAGATGAGATCATGTTTCTTGGTAGCAACTCGAAGAAGAAGGAGATAGATGATGTCTGCTAGATGGTGATGATAAGATGCTCACCATAAGATGATGTTGAGTAGACCATAGATAGAAGAAGATGATCTCATCGTGACCATCTCACTTCATCCACACCAACCGTATAGTACTATAGTATATGATGGGTGAGAAATATAAGGAAAGATCGTTGCATTAAGCCCAACCCCGTACTAACAAGCCCAATCCAACAACAACTACTCATGGTGACATCAAATATATACAACCCAATGATCATCATTTATGTCTTTATCCAAACACCAATGTCCAGCCCAAACGTGAACCCATGCCCAAATAGCTAAGTTCCAGACATTCAAATTTCAACCTTGACGACTAATAACAACCAAACTAAACTAGAAAATATTTATAAACAATCATAAAGCAGTCATAAATAGTTGTAAATTACCTAAGATCAAAAGGAGCAAACAGGGGTACGTGATCAGCAAGATTAAAAGTACCCGTTGCTTCCATACTCTTATCGATCACCGTCTTGAAAACAAACCGATGATCATTCTTCTTCCCGAACAACATTCTACAAACCATCCCTTCGATCACCGAACTCACCGTTTCACTCAAGTTAACCACTTTACGAGCCTTCGACGCCTTGTTCGTCTCCTCGACCATCAACCCGATCTCCTCTCTCCTCATAACCATAAAACCACTAATCTTTATAGCACTCATAACTCCACCGTGCAAAATTTTCGTACACTTCACCAATACGATAAATACTTCGCGGCCTGTATATCAGGCCGCGAAGCAAAGACAATGTCTTGGGTCCCAAGGAATAGCTTTGCGTCGGGTGATCAAACAATCACAAACGGCACAGAGCTGAGGCGTAGGGACATGATCGGCCGTACTTTTGGGACAGTTTGTGGAGGGAGCGGTAGGGGAGGTTTCCGAACAAGTGGCCGAATACTTCCGATGATCGGTAACGGGGCGGGCCGGGTGGTAGCGGTTTGTGGCGGGGATGGGCGGGCCGCCAACGCAGGAGAAAGATACTGGTGAGTCGGAGGAGGAGCATTGCAAGTGTAATAGGATACATATTTAAGTTGTATGTATCTTAGTTACCGTTGATTCATAAAATACTTATGAATGAACATCTAGAAACAACTTTGTGAGGGGGAGGGAGGGGAGTGAGAAGAGATTGATGGTTTCTAGGGGTTGTTCACTGAAGCTGAATCAGTTGCAAGTTATAATGTAAATATGCGCGGGATGCGATCCTTAATAATTTACTGTTGGCGGAAGCCAATGTCTTGGGGCCCGGGGACTCATTCTAACTGAAACAAGGGACAGGTCTTTACCAACTGAAAAATCAGCTATTTTAGGGAAGCTAAAAAACGTGAGCGTCTAGCGAGAGCCTTATTGAAAAGGCCTTTTACTAAAAACATAGAAGGTAAGGCCTGCTTTAGAGTTGTAGCTTTACAACCACAGGAGAGGAGCATGAGAGAATGTGTTAGGTAGGATTGTAATGGGACGGGTTTGAGACGAGCATGAGTAATTCCTACCTCATACCTGATTAGAATATGTAAAAAGATAATTATTGTAAAAAGATATTAAGTAATTGTTAGAAAAACTTAATCGTCTATATTTACCACATAATTATTAGGCAAGAAATAGTTAGGGTGATTTAAAAAGAAAAGAAAATGATGTTCATGGCAAGCTAACTTTAATAATATACATAGGTAAGAATAGAAATAGTCGGGGTCATTAATAAAGAAGAGAACGTGATGCTCATGTCACGCTAACATCATCACCTACTTTGATAATATACGCATCATAGAGAAATTGACAATAAAGGTATAATATAAACATAGCGCTTTTACGGTACATCTTCAAGTTTCTATAACAGTAGGTGTATTACTTGATCAACGTAAACATAACTAATTAATACCAACATCAAACCTTAGAAATTCTCGATCTATCTCTTATTTATTTATACTAAATTAAGTTTCATTACCTAACGTCGCAGCCTAAAGACCACCGTTAGGTCCGGTATGTCGGAACAGCTAGCAAGGGGTTAGCTCTTGGGGTGCTTAACCCAAACTTTTCAGTCATATCGAGCTCACTTGGTGACATGCCATTTGGTAGCTCCCAATCGAACCAATGAACCATGTTGCAAACCACCAAGCCAATGTTCAATAAGCCTAGGTTCATACCGGGACACCCTCTTCTTCCAATGCCGAATTGTATGAGCTTGAAATCATTCCCACGAAAGTCGATTTCATTGTCAAGAAACCTCTCGGGAAGAAACTCCTCCCAATTGTCGGACCAAACTTTAGGGTCGCGACCAAACGCCCAATAGTTTACAAGGACTCGTGTTTTCTTAGGTATGTAGTAACCGTTGATCGTTATATCCTCCATAGATTGATGAGGAACAAGTAACGGGGCTACGGGATATAGCCGAAAAGTTTCCTTAACTACCATGTGTAAGTACCTTAACTCTGTCAAATCAGCTTCGTCAACAATCGGTTTGTTTCCAACCACAGCTTTCAACTCCTTTTGTAGCTCCTTCATCACTCTAGGATGTTTGATAAGAACAGATAAAACCCATTCGATTGATGTTTTGGCGGTGTCAATGGCACCCACTACCATATCTAATAATATGGCTTTCATGTTAGATCTATCAATGGTATAGGATAGTTCATCATGGGTGTTTGAGTACTCTTGCTTTAGTGATAGCAATATGTCAATGAAGTCCATTTGACCACGGTTAGAGGACTCTGCTGTTTGATTGTGTCTTTCATGTTCGTCGATCAGAATATCAAGCATTTTGTCGAGCTCCTTCCTTAATGACTTAAATAGTTTCGTTAAGCCCTATACATTTGCATCACCAGAAAGTGAGAGGATATATTAGAATCCACAGTAAACTTAAAACAGACATTAGGGTTGTAAATGAGTCGAGCCCGAGCTCGCTTAGGCCCGAGTTCAGCTCGTTTTAATTTTAAAAAGCTCGAGCTCGGCTCGTTTTTAGTTTTATTTCTAAAGCTTAAAAAAAATTCAAACTGGAGCTCCGCTTAGTCTCGGCTCGTTTATTATTAATTACTATTTTTTATGTTTTTATAATTTTTTATATTTTTTTATAATCATATTAATTATATATATATATAAAACATAATATATATTATTTAATTGTTTTTATCATATTTTATACATAATAGTATTATTCACATAGATACAAATTAATATGTCAAATGTATAATAAAAAATAGAAAAAATTACATAAATGATCATGTGGTTTAACCATATTGCATGTTTAGTCCTCAGATTTTAAAAATTGCAAAGTTAATCCAAATATTTGTGTATTTATTCCATATTTTGTACTTGACATTAAATTCAATTAGTTTTTAAGCATTTTACAAAGTTTGGACTAACTTTTAAATTTAACTTTAGAGGCCAAAAGTGTAACACCTACATAAACTTTTAGACTAACTTTACAAAATTTAAAACTCGAGGACCAAACTTGCAATGACTACATACAATTTCGAACTAACTTTTTAATTTTCAAAGTCTGAAGACCAAACATGTAATCTGATCACACCATAGGGATCATTTATGCAATTTCTCTAAGAAATATCATAAAACAAAAGATCGTTTAGGCTCGCGAGCCGGCTCGAGCTCGATATTTGAAATCGGGCTCGAGCTCGTTTAAGCTCAGCTCGATTCGACTTTTTTTCGAGTCGAACCCAAGTAGTTTGCGAGTCTGGTTGACTTGTTTACACCCCTAATAGACATAACTTTGAGAAAATTCTTAAAATGTTCTTTTGATCAAGATTTTATCCCAAAAATCTCTCTTTCACCAGGTTATCCCTAGGGGTGCAAACGAGCTGATCTCAAGTAGTTCGAGAGCTACTTGAGATCGTATCGATAAAAAGCTCAAGACAAGTCGAGCTTTATCGAGCCCAAGCCTGAAATGAAAGCTCATTTATTTTCGAGCCTAATCCCAACCTTCACATATCAAGCTCGAGCCGGCTCGCGAGCCTAAATGAGCATTTTTGCTTATACTTTTTTGTTTAATTTATTGAATATAGTTACATAAATAAATTTTATTACATATAAAATTATGATAAAAATAATTATATAATATTATACATAAAATATATAATTTTAAATATATATAAAGTTAAATATAAAAATTTGAAAAGCTAATAACGAAATAATAAACGAGTTGAGCTCGAGCTTTAAAATAAAGCTCGAAACTAGCCGAGCTCAAGCTCAAGCCCTCTAATGCCAAAATGAACCAAGCTCGAGGCTATACGAGCTCGGCTCGACTCTTCTCTTTTGCACCCGTAAGTTATCCCAAAAAATATCACCATCCAACAGAGGTCGTTTCCACCCCATAAATGAATTTGTCCGAACTTTCATTTAACGGACATGGTTTGTTCACATGTCCAAATATGATCAACCGAACCTATTTAAGTTCGAACAACCCTATTTATGTTTGAACGAATCTATTTAACGTTCAGACGATCTTATTTAAGGTTCGGATAGTTTTTAGAATATGTTAGTCAAATAAACATTTTAAGGGACAAAAGGATTCATAGAGAAATTTCAAAAAATTTCCCTATAACTTTTAATGTAACAAAATAGCAATCAAGTTTCAAAAGTGTTTCAATTAGTTCACTCATGTATATTTTCCCAAATCGATTCGCTAAACTATCAAATTGAGTTATCGTCGAATTTTTTTGTGTCAAGAAGAAATGATGTAGAAGATGTGAGGATCGGAATTTCCAATATATATATAATTATATTAAAAAATTAAACAAACATGTTATTATATAAAAAATTAAAAATTTTCTAAAATCCATGTTATAATTCCACGTCAGTATCAATTAAAAGAAAAGATATTTCTTAACTAAAAGAAACATGCTAAAAATATATTAAAATCTTTAGTTTAGAAAAAACAAAAAACTAAATGATTTAATTGAAACACCTTTTACACTTTACTTGTATAATTGAACCATTTTAAAACTTAATTACCTTTTTATAAGGTTACTCTTTAAATATAGATAAAACTAGTAAAATAGGTTGTTTATCACCATCAACCATTTGATTGCGTGATAGTTTTATGACTTTCTCTAGGGGAGGTTATGAGTTCGAGTCTTTACCGGCAACAAAATGTTGTTGTTGGGCCGAGTTTTCCCCGGAATTGATGGTTGGTGGGCTTGAGCTACCAACGCTGTCTGTGTTCGCGGGCGTATGAAGAATGCATTTTTGCCATTAAGGTACCCCGGGTAATCGGGTTTTAATTAATTGGTTGTTAAAAAAAATATTTGCCTATCGTGTCAAAAACAACTATAGGTGAGTAGGTGGTTGTGCGACTCTCAGGCCTAGGTTCCTTCAACTAGATTTATTTTTGTTTGCATAGTGGAACGTGCGAATCTTGAAATTTATTAAATGAGGTGTTTATTAAAATAGAGCTGAGATGATTATGAGATTACCTGAAGGTCAAATGGAGCTAAAATGGGCACGTAATCAGCAAGATTAAAAGTACCCGTTGCTTCCGTACTCTTATCAATTAAACTCTTGAAAACAAACCGATGATCATTCTTCTTCCCGAACAACATCCTACAAACCATCCCTTCGATCACCATGCTCACGGTTTCATTCAAGTTCACCACCTTACGGGCCTTCGACGCCGCTTTCATCTCATCGATCATCAGCCCGATCTCCTCCCTCCTCATCCCCGCGAAACCACTAATCTTTGTAGCACTCAGTAACTCCACCGTACAAAACTTTCTTACGCTTCGCCAATACGGCCCGTATTCTGAAAACGCCACCCCCTTGTTGTCATACGACAAATACTTCGCGGCCTGTATGTCAGGCCGCGAGGCAAAGACAATGTCGTGGGTCCCGAGGAAGAGCTTTGCAGCCTCGGGTGAAGAGACTATCACAAACTGGACCGAGCCGAGGCGGATGGACATGATTGGACCGTACTTTTGGGACAGTTTGTGGAGGGAGCGGTGGGGGAGGGTTCCTAATAAGTGGATACTTCCGATGATTGGTAATGGGGCGGGGCCGGGTGGTAGCGGTTTGTGGCCGAGATGGGCGGACCGCCGACGCCGGAGAAATATACTGGTGAGTAGTAGCAGGAGCAGTGCAACTGTAAGAGGATACATAGTTGTGTGTATCTTGGTTATTGTTGGTGTGATATACATTTATAGTAGCTTCATTGAGATTTATAAATTATCAGTTAACCAACATTTTCTTCGGTTCTTGTTATCTCCATCAGATTTTTTTAATGGTAGCGATTATTTAAATCACGTGTCCATTCTAGTGACAACATGTCTTTTCTCATTTGTTGTTATCTCCGCATATAAAATCATTTGAGTGGTATATATTTAACTTTTAGTGGCGGGTCCATTTATCTTTTCACAATTACGTGCGGACAGTATTGAATATGACTTGCGACTTTTATAGAAGTTTGAAATTTCTTCAGAAGCGTTTAGTTCTCCGAAGACATGAGAGACACACGAATCAAAGCTTTTTAAACGTCCACATCTTCGGTTTATCTTTGAGTTTTATATAATCATATTAATTATTAAATATTGTATATTGTGTTACATGTTATTTAATATATTTCAATTATCTAACTTGTATTTACAAATTCTTAAAGAAGGGTTACAACTATTAAAATATCATTTAGTGCATTTAATGCTTCAAAACTTTGACTTTGTTCTAAATTTAAATACCAAACTTATAGCAGATAATAGGAACAATGGTGTCACCAGAGATAAAATTATGTAATTTATATATTAGTAATTACCAATATTTTAACGTATAAAGATGTTGTACATATGTATAAAGGTATTGTACAAATTCTTTTGGCCTTCTTTCCCTAGCACAAATGTCCATCGATCTTAGCGACTCTCCTCAGCTATTCAACCAACTCCGACCAATTCAACTTACCCCTTACGCTGATGGTGGCTACAATATATATTAATTATAAACATTTATTAGTGGAGTTTAAGGGTTTATAAAATTTGATACTTTTCAAATTGAGTAAACAAGACTATTTAACGTTGATCGTTAAACATACTCTTGCAGCTTGGCAGCGTCAAAGGGACAATTGTCGTCTCCGTTATGTACCACTTTCATTTCTACCATCTCAATTATAATTTTCATTCTTTTTCGGCCACCACGGACGACAGCTTGAGCTTCAGTTTTGACTGCAATTATGTCTTATTCCGAACACCGATCTCTGCAGCTAATTACTTCTATATTAATTGAGAAAGAATTGAACAGTAATAATAATAGTAATAAATAATAATAATAATAATAATAATAATAATAATAATAATAATAATAATAATAATAATAATAATAATATTTATTTGTTGAGTTATATAATAATACTTATATATTAATAATATTTGTTTATTAAATTATATTTGTTTTATTAAATTATATTTGTCTATTAAACTCAAATCTATGTGATCAACTTTGACACATCACTTTGACCTCTTTAATTTTGTAGAGTTTCGGATTTACTTTAGTACAATTTTAATTTTAAAAATCAATTTTTACATTCGTATTTTTTTAGGTACGTGTCGGGTCTGGCATATAACGTTTTCATGTATATTTTTATATACATTTTGAGATGGTCTACATTTCGAGGGTCGCTTACTTTTTTTTGTAGGTTTTGTTCGGATATGAGTTGGGTTAAAAAATATTTTAATTCAACAGGCTAGATTCTATAGTAAAAATAAAAATAAAATAATAATATTATTTAAATAATAATAATTATATATACATAATTTATTTATTAAATGTTTATTAAACGTTTTAACTTGTCAACTTTGACATCTTCATATCCTAACACATTTTAAAAACTTTGTAAAATATCACTTTAACCCTCTTAGTTTTTTAAAGTTTTGGGTTTACGTGTCGGTACGATTCAGATCAAATATAAAAACGTTTGCGTGCATATTTTTATATACGCTCTGGGATGATTTGTATTTCGACCTTCACCTACGTTTTGACATAAATTTTGTTCTAAAATGAATGGGGTCAAATATAAAACGTTTCTCTTGACCGTATAAATCTGAGTTACTCTACGTTTTAACGTAAATTTAGTTTCGAAATGAGTGGGGACGATCGTAATCTATACTTATCACACCGCATATGGCTCAGATGCATGTGTTTTTTTATATATCTTTTTGAGTTGGACTACTTTTGACATAATTTTATTTGAAAAAGAGTCGGTTCAAGTATAACATATTTTCGCTCAATGGTACAAATTTGAGTTTCTTTAAGTTTGACGTAAATTTAGTCCGAATACAAGCCGGGTAGATTGTTAGTCTGTATGTTATCATATCACGTACAATGACGTCATAGCGTGTTGTTGCATTCGTGCTTTAATATATGGGATCATGGTGAAATTTCTCACGCAATGCGCGGGATGGTAAAACCTAGTTTCTTTTATATATAAAATAAAAAAGCTAATTTTTTGACGGTTTAAACACCGCAACACGCGGGGTTGTAATGCTAGTTACATGATTATTTCCAAGTGCCTTCATTCTACGTCAAAGAAACATTAGCAGCTTGTCTCTATATCTAGGATTTAGATGTTAACCGATTTCTTTTTAACACACTCACGGAATCGACTAAGTAGTTTATGAAACAACAAAAATATGTATTTTGTAATTAACTCTAAAATGAGTTTGTTTTTAGTTTTTGTTACCAGTTATTTGGATGACTGACGGGGCACTAACCCATCTTATCATTTTCATTACTCAAGTATGGAACATTACGCTTTAGGCTAACACGTCCCAAAACAGAAGCTTGTACATCAATCTATTATCATCAATATTGAACCTGATATCACTCTCATGAGAACCTCATCTTAAGTGAGAAAAACCACTGGCCCACCCGAAACCCTTTTTTTATTACATGTGTGATTTGAACTTAAAATCTTTTTTTTTAATAAAGTTTTGGGTATCTTATCTTAATCATTTGAAAAAAAAAATACCCACTTTATATGTCATAAAAATTAATTAAATTCATATGTAAACAAAATAGGTTATTAAAATAAAAAATACTAAAAATAATTATAAAAGTTGGTGATGATGTAAATGGTAAAAATGGTTATAATGTTAATTTGTAACTGTTTGTTGTATGTATGCATTACTAGAGCTGAAATAACTGGTTAAATACGACACAATAAGACATGAATACAATAAGTGCTTACACGAAAATTCCGTATTCATTACTTGAGAAAATTCCGTATGGTATTGATGATGTGTAAGTGTGACAATACATGTTCGTAGATGTTTGCAAGTTTTAACTTTGACATTAGAGATTATCTTAAAGGATGGACTAATTACGTTATTAAATTATGAACCATGGTTTAATCGTGATGATCTTTTTGAAAGAACCTATAAATAAACATTTTAGTTTTTTTTCTTAAAAATGTTTATTAGGTACACCAACACAGGGGACAAATATTTGACGGTGAAATCATTCAGAAAGTTGACTTTTAGCAGCGACTTTTTTAGCCACAAAATGAAACCATCCCTGTATAATCACCTATTGCGATGGAGTTTAGTGGCTAAAACATTTCTAGAATTTTTGTTTTTCCACCATCTATTGCGATGAAATTTCGTTTCGATACATCTTGGCGGGTTGGAGGGAAAAATAGGCGCTCGATCAGGAGAAAATCTATTGCGACTAAATTTCGTCACGATGCCTCTAAAATGTATTTATTTTTCATTTTTATATAAAAGATAGTGAGATATTCAAAGAAAAAAATTACAGAAAATTATAAAACATGACCTATAGAGACTAAATTTAATCGTAATAACTTCAGATCTCAATAACACATCCAGGCCACTTCTTCTTCCTCATTCTACATAAGAAAGGGTTTGCTACTTCTCTCTGCTCCTCGCGACTTTCTACCAGCGACTGACCATGACTGCCGACCAGCGCCTTCCTTTTGCTCTCTGGCATGTTAAAACCATCTCCAAATACCTCATTTTCCTCCTTTCTCTGCGAGTTGGCCCCACTATCAACCACATTATCCTCTTTAACACAGGTTGTGATTTCCTCACTCTCCACTTCTTTCTTTCTGGGTGATCTTTATTTGTGTCAAAATATTTGCGCTTTTGACGATTTGAGTTTTGATTTGAATAATATTAGTGTTGATCTGACAAAATCTTGGTACCTTGATGGGTTATATGAATTTTGAGTAGATTTCAATAGTTGGATGTTGATAAATTCCGTCGCCTATGTTCTTTTAGAAGCCTTTGCTCATGTTAGTTAAGGTTCAAATCTATGATGTCTCACAAAACATGTTTTTTAGGGTTTAGGTTTAGGTTTATGTTGAACCTGATTGCTTGAATTTTGTTAGCATTATTATTTGAAAATTGTGATGAGTATACAATAAGAACTAATAAGAATGATCTTTGTTTTTCTTCTGAATAATCGCTGAAACTAATATCGATTTGCCATAGATTTTGTGAGTAATTTGTGAAAGAACTAAAACCCTTTTAAATTGGATTTTTGTTGATGTTGAATTGAAAAAAGATCAATACAGTGTTTACATAAAATGATAGGGATTACTCAAACATGTATGGAATTTTAGATTGAGAGAAATAAGTTCTTTTGCTCAAGATTTCTATGCTTTTTGGTTACCCCATATAGTTTGTTTCAAAGGAATTTTGTTATTGCAAAAGAAACAATTTGGTTAGCGTTACAAGTGTTACTATGATTCTCTCAAACAATAGCATGAGAGGTGATACACAACAAAACATGTAAGCATCGTGCCTGTAGATTCGAAAATAAGACAACATATCGTTAATATACAGAAAAAAAAAAACAGGTATTGTACAAAAGATCATCTATGGCCACTACTTTTCGTCGCAATAGGTATAATTTTATAAAATTAAAGATTATTTTTCTAACAAAATTTTTTTTTAACAAAAGGTATAGCGACTAATATTCGTCGCTAAGTTCAATCTATAGCGACGAAAGGTATAGTGACGAGAATATTGACCTAATACGAAGGGGAAACAATGACGAAACAATTGCGACCACTTTCGTTGTAATAGGTTTTAGAGACCACTTTTTGTCACAATAGGTAAAAAATATTTCGTCACAAAAAAGTTTTTTTCTTGTAGTGATTATTAATTTAAAAGCGACTAGTTATAAACTTATATATATTTAAAATTTGAATTTTTTAGGAAAGAAATACCAAACCAACAAAAGTATCAAGATTTCCTAGTAAGGATAACGGGTGTGGGACAAATATTATGCTACGTAGATGATGTCGGATCACCAACCATTTTATGTAGAAGGAGTGATGAAACTCGCACGATGCAGTGATAATGTTAAAATTTGTAAGATTTGATTTTGACGACTTATATATTAATACTTATCATATGAAAAAAAAAATATTATATTGACACAATAAAAATTAAATGAAATTTACACATAAACGTAGAGAATAATAATAATAATAAGCATGTTGTAGCAATATTCGAAATTTTATAAGACATTATATGCTAAAAAGTATAAGAGAGAAAAAGGAAAAGAAAACAATTCAAGAGAGATGAATGTGTCCCTCGCAATGATTTGGTCGATAACAAAAAAAAAATAAAAAAATGAGAGTTAATTACATAGACAATCACTGTGGTTTATGTAAAATAACAGGTTTGGGTATTAAGAGTTTTTTGTAACAGATTGAAGTATTATTTTTTCAATTTTGTAACGAGATAAGGTATTAGGAGTAACAGAAGTTAGTTTTTCTGTTAAATTTGAATAAAATGACTAAAGTATCATTTGAGGGACTATTTTTGTAACTTTATCTTTCTTTTTTAATCATGGGATCATTTGTGTAACTAACTATAAAATAAATTAAAAACTCAAACCTAAAAACAACCCATCATCGTCTTCCTCCTATTTCAGACCACAACCCCAATTAATCCACCATCGCCACTGCCCACCATCATTGCCACCCACCATCACTGCCGCCCATAATCGCTGACGCCCATCGTCCTCACACCACCCTCGTCTTCAGCCTTTAAGCTTTATCCCAAAACCCTAAAACTCAAATTGGGAATTCTTGATATTAGGCTTGTAGTTAAAGCTTTGAACTCAGGGTCAAGTCCTACAGCACTGGTGCTTCGATGGAGATGAAGTGGGAGTGGATGGTGCGATGTGGTGATGATGCGATGATGGTGAAGGTAAGATGGTGGTGACGATGCGATGATGATGGTGGTGAGACAATGGTGATGATGCGATGGTTATGCGATTGATATGTGTGGTGGCGCTAGTGGTGGTGGCGGTGGTAACTATAGTGGTGGTGGTGGCTTGGTGGTGAGGATGTCGATGGTGGTAACTGTTAATGGTTCTGTTGTAGTTTCATTTAACAATCTAAAGACGATGGTGGTGGTGAGGATGATGTGACAGTGTGGTGGTCGTGGTGGAGGCCAGTCGTGGTGGCTGCCGGTGGTGGTATGGAAAACCATTCTTGATTTAGGAACTAAGGGGTAACATACACACACACACACACACACACACACACACACACACACACATATATATATATATATATATATATATATATATATATATATATATATATATATATATATGTATATATACATACACACATACATATATATACATATATATATAATTATTAAATTTCTCAAAGCATCCTTTATTTGTATTAAATGACACAAATAGTCCATTTAAGTTACATTAGTAGTCCCTACACAGTGAAAATACAGAAATATTTTTAGATTTAACAGAAAAACTAACGTTTGTTAGTCTTAGTATCTTAACTTGCTACAAAATTAAAAAGACAATACCCCAACATGTTACAAAAAACTCTTAGTACCCGAACATGTTACTTTGAATAAAACACAGGCACCATTTATGTAATTAACTCAAAAAATGATGTGTCATATAATAACTATATAACTTTTTAAGGGCTAATTTTTTAACTTTAGAAAGTGATATTATGTTACCACTAACATTATCAACTACTTTTATAGTATGCTTTATTGTTCTTCTTGAAGTTTTTATTACGCTAGTATTATTTCATGAAGCTAAACATACTTAGTTCATACGAACATCAAACGCTAGAAATTTTCTATCTTTCATCAAGTGAAGTGTAATCTCCAAACGTTGTAGCCCATTGAACCTTAGGTCCGGTATGTCGGAACAGCTAGCAAGGGGTTAGCTCTTGGGGTGGTTAACCCAAACTTTTCGGTCATGTCGAGCTCACTTGGTGACATACCATTTGGTAGCTCCCAATCGAACCAATGAACCATGTTGCAAACCACCAAGCCAATGTTCAATAGGCCCAGGTTCATACCAGGACACCCCCTTCTTCCAATGCCGAATTGTATGAGCTTGAAATCATTCCCACGAAAGTCGATTTCATTGTCAAGAAACCTCTCGGGAAGAAACTCCTCCCAATTGTCAGACCAAACTGTTGGGTCGCGACCAAACGCCCAATAGTTCACAAGAACTCGTGTTTTCTTGGGTATGTTATAGCCGTTGATCGTGATATCCTCCATAGATTGATGAGGAACAAGTAGTGGAGCTACGGGGTATAGCCGAAAAGTTTCCTTAACTACCATATGTAAGTACCTCAACTTTGTCAAATCAGCTTCTTCAACTATTTGTTTGTCTCCAACAATAGTTTTCAACTCCTTTTGTAGCTCCTTCATCACTCTAGGATGCTTGATAAGAGCCGACAAAACCCATTCGATCGATGTTTTTGCAGTGTCGATGGCGCCGGCTACCATATCTAGTAATATGGCTTTCATGTTAGATCTATCAATGGTATAGGAAAGTTCATCATGGGTGTTTGAGTACTCTTGTTTTAGTGATAGCAATATGTCGATGAAGTCCATTTGACCATGGTTAGGCGACTCGGTTGTTTGGTTGCGCTTTTCATGTTCGTCGATCAAGATCTCAAACATGTCGTCGAGCTCCTTGCTTAACGACTTAAACCGTCTCGTCAAGCCCTAAACATTTACATCACAAGCAAGTGAGAGATTATGTCACTTGATATCTCATGGTAAACTTAAAGTAAAATTAAAACATACATAACTTTTAATGAGATTACCTGAAGATCAAAAGGAGCTAACACGGGCACGTAATCAGCAAGATTAAAAGTACCCGTTGCTTCCATACTCTTATCGATAACCGTCTTGAAAACGAACCGATGATCATTCTTCTTCCCGAACAACATTCTACAAACCATCCCTTCGATTACCGAACTCACGGTTTCACTCAAGTTCACCACTTTACGAGCCTTCGACGCCTCTTTCATCTCTTCGACCATCAACTCGATCTCCTCCCTCCTCATCCCCGCGAAACCACTAATCTTTGTAGCACTCAATAACTCCACCGTACAAAACTTTCGTACACTTCGCCAATACGGCCCGTATTCTGAAAAAGTCATCCCCTTGTTATCATACGATAAATACTTCGCGGCCTGTATTTCAGGCCGCGAAGCGAAGATAATGTCATGGGTTCCAAGGAACTGCTTGGCGGCATCTGGGGATGAAACTATCACAAACTGCACCGAGCCGAGGCGGATGGACATGATAGGACCGTAATTTTGGGACAGTTTGTGGAGGGAGCGATGGGGGAGGTTTCCCAACAAGTGGATACTTCCGATGATCGGTAACGGGGCGGGGCCGGGTGGAAGCGGTTTGTGGCGGAGATGGGCGGACCGCGGACGCCGGAGAAAGATACCGGTGATCAGTAGGAGGAGCAGGACCAGTGTGACTGTAAGAGGATACATACTTAAGTTGTGTGTATCTTAGTTATTGTTGACGTGATATACATTTATATTAGGTTCATTGAGATTTAAAAATTATAACTAACGTTTTCTTCACTTCTTGTTATCTCCATCAAAAAAGTTTTAATGGTTGCCATTGTTTATATCACTTGTCCATTCTAGTGACCTCATGTCTTCTTTCATTTGTTGTTATCTCCTCAAATAAAATCATTTGAGTACATTTCTATTTGACCACACTATATATAATATTTAGTGCCGGGTCCATAAACTTTTTTATTTGTCACGATCAATTCTGGGTTCGGTTTAAAGAAAACAAATAAATAATAAAAAACTTAACTACATGGAACAATATTAACATTTTTTAGGTAAATCAAAAAACCTATCGTTGGTATACGAATATGACGTGTTGAAGCAAGTGGCCATTTTGTATGTTTTCTTGTCCCCATCTTTCTAAAACTACATTGGTAGTTCTTATTGTTCACTCAGTTCACTCAACTGTAAGACATATGATCGTTGGAAAGGATTAAAATTAACTTTTGTAGTTAAAGCACATTTCAAGATAAAATCGATTGAAAAACGAATAAAAGTATTATTAAAGCATGTAAATTAACTGGGATCAAGCTAGAACTAATTTGGATAAGCGACTGGGTTATCGGTCTAAAAACCATGCCTTGTTTTGGATGTCCGAGTTGTAAATGCGCATCTTTTCAAAGACAATAATTTGATATACATATAATTTTACAGACAATGATCTTTTGGTCTAATGGTCAATGGGAGGTGGGAAATTTTACTTCTCTTAAAAGTCATGGGTTCGATCCCTGACGTGGGCGAATAATTACTAACTTGGTGTTATTAACTTACTAATTAACATGTTGTTAAAAAAATGTATAATTTTACCGTAAATGCTCAATAACATGTTGATTTGTGAAATCATAATGACACCTATCATTTGACCACGATTTTCTACTAAATAGTTTTGATAAGATCGATGTGCTTTTGTTAGATAATGTTGTAGATTTCAAAGTTGTATGTTTCTATTAGATGTGTTCTTTTGATGAACATGATATTCTATCATCCATAACAAGATTCAAAATTTCAAATACAAGATCCAACATTCATTGATGTGTTACTAATTAGAGGTTGGGGAATATGAAACGAACATTTTAAGAGTCCAATAGGCCCAAAGACTGTGAGTTGGGCCGTTTGCAAGTATTCCATAATCCATATTATCAACTTCTCCCAAATTTTCAGTTTGTTACGGCTTATGTTGCGAGTCTCTCTTAATGGTCATATAATTTACATTTTGTTTAATCGTTTTTATGAAACTAATAGATTGAAGAAAAATATATGTAAGCATAAGATTTGATACAACCGATAGCAGTTTGTCGTTTATTTCTAAAGTGGTGGGTTTAAACCTCACTTGAGTTGTGTGAAGTAGACTAGGATTATATTAGAGTCGGTTAAAAACAATATTGATTAGGGACAAATATAAAAACAAGTGCAGAGAAGAAAGCTTCACAAATTAATTAGATTAATTTAGGTAAATAGATCAAAATAATAATTTCTGTTATTTGAACGTTGTTATCTTTGTTTTTTTAATAATGTATCAAAATAATGCAGTCAATAGGAAACATTAATGACCGTAAAATCGAATATAGAAACATATGCCATTCGAAAAAGAAAGAAACTCATTATAAAATTTTATTTTAAATGACATGTTTCATAAATTCAGTAATCATACGTGAAAATAAAGCAAACAAAAAAGTGTTCAATAACCAACCAATCTAAGTATTTTCTTTAGGTTGTGGTGTGTCATCACTAATCTCCCTAACTTTCCACACAAAATATATTTGTGAAAACCATAAATCTTACAAGATCACCACCTCAAACATAATAATAGGGTGTGGGCAATCCCCTCTCATGAATTTTGCCATCTCGTTGGACAATTTTATCCAACCCTAGTGTGTACAATCGATGTTGTCGAGCATGTCACGTATATACTTTAACTTGTACATTACTCGTTGATTTACACAAATATTTATGTCCGTAGATTTGAATAATAGCGAAACAAAATAGGTTAGAAGATTCACGTGAAACTCTTTCAAAAATCTTCACTTACTCATCACACCTCTCTGCAATGGTGGAGCTTGAACCACGGTTTAGGGGGGGCGGGGGCGAAAGTAAACTATTTTAGGGGGGGCGAACACTATATTTATTAAAAAATTTCCACTACCGGACCGAAAATTTACACTGCCGAGCCAAAAATTAACACTACTGATGGAAAAAAGAGGGGGGGTGGGCGCCCCCCGGCCCCTATGAAGCTTCGCCGGTGCCTGTCTGGAACCATTCTATAGGTCAGCAGACATATTGTTGATGTACATTTTTACAACAAGGTGAAAGAATGTTTACATCTAGCATCCCAAGATATCCTGAAAAAGGAAATTTGCTTTTTCATATCATCACAATCCACAAAGAACTCTCTACACATCCAGAACCAGAAAATAATGTCAAGACCATAAAGGCAAGCTTCATTGGAATAATCTTCCAAAAGATATTTGTGAGCAGTCATGCAATTCTTATCTATGTATGTTCTTGTATCTTAAATTTCCGTATCCATAAAAAACAATGGGGTATGATTTGAGTCATGACCGTCACACCAAAGTTCGTGACATCAAACATGGTATTATTATCCGAGCTCAAAGACACAAAACTCTAATTGATGATGATGAATCGTAATCTTTTTGTGAGAAAATTATATAACATTTTAAACAAAATTCGTGTGAAAATGATTTAGTTGTATGAATATTTAAAGGAGAATTGATTTCTTTTAAATATTCTAGTTGTTATAGGTCTAAGTTTTACTCATTGAAGCTTAGTCGCTCCCTCTCCTCTCTTCTCCAAAGCCACAGTAGCAGTGTTTAAACATTCCTATAGATTTTTTTTTTGTGTGTGTGTGGGGGCGGGGGCAACTCAATATAGTATAAAAGATTTTACACTATCGGGCTGGCGAAAAAAAGAGGGCGCGTGATAGCTCCCTCCGGCCCCTATTATCCTCCGCCCATGCTAAGTCACATACATGAGGAGGTATTCCCACAACTACGCCACCCACCTGATGATAAAGACTTATGCACATACTTAGACGTTTATATTTTATTTTAAGTGAGATTTAGACACTAAACTTACATAGAAAGTAACATTGAAAAGATATATGATGGTGAAGTTAGGAAATATAGAGCTACTCGTTACATCATCAATAACATATTAGATGAGATGCAATCTATTAATAAAATAAGTATGAAAATATTAAATGAATCATATTAGATATATTTTTATCTTAAACCTTTCTATTTTTAGAATAGTTTGTTTTATATATTTCTTCGAGCATTTTAGAACTGGTTGATATTGAACGTCTAGTTCAATTGTTAAGTTCTTAAACCATTTACCCTGAGAAATAGGCATATTTTACACCATGGAGTATAAATGACTATATTTATAACCCGTCGACTCAACTTGTTTTCGAATTAAATTTATGTCGATACGTAAAATTATATTTATAACTTAAGAAAATCACATTTATGTGGTGAATAATTAAAAAAACATGGTTATTTATATATTTGTAGTTTCGAAGATTTTTTAATGACAAACTCTTTTTCATGAACCGATGTGATAAAGAAACAATAAAAATATGGTTTCTACTATAAACTTAAACATGGATAAAACTATTCAGATTGAAAACATCAATTTAAATTAAGAACAATTAAAACCATTCATAAACACAGAAAACGTCAATTTAAATACATATGCCAGCTAAAATATATATATATATATAAGGAAATATTTTATGTGTATTTGTTAATATATATTAGTGAAATCATTTGTTGATGAGAATGGTTTTTACTTTGGTTTCAAGCTATAAGGCTAGTTGCTCAATAAATTTCAAAGCAGAAAGAACAACATGTTACGGAGGAAAAAGTTGATAATTAAAAGTATTTAAATAAAGGAAAGTTGAAATACAAAAGATTTTAAAACTAAAAAGTATAAAAAATAATCTTAATCATTCATTTTTTTAATCGATGGTTGAGATCAATTTATAGAAAACAATTTGTTAGAGTGATATTTTAAGAACAACCACTTTTGTTAACCTTTTGAAAGTTTCTCCATTTTTTTAAACGTTACTTTATTGTACGTTATTATTTTTTATATAAAAACTAAACCATAAAACGAATGTTTTTTTTATCTTTAAAACGAGTACAGTATTTTTATATAAAATTTTAATATTTTTTTTACGTTTTTAAGTTAATATCCCGTTATTGTGTCTTTTAGTGAGTTAATTGTGTCTTTCTGTTAGTTATTATGTTTTTTTAAATATATTGTGTATTTTCTAAAATGATTAATTTTAAAAAAGTATAATGATGGAATAATATTGTTGTGTATTTATAATATATAAAATACAATAATAAATTAACAACTAATTAATCTAATATATTAAAAATAATGATAAAATAACACAATGTCTCATTGTATTTTTTGATTGTCATTGTGTAATCTTGAACGTTATGAGTTTTGAAAAATACATTGGTGAAAAAAAATCATTGTGTTATTTTATTTGTAAAACATAACGATAGATAACAATAAGTTTATAAAATGTATAAAAAATAATGCCAAAAATAACACAAATGTTTTATTTTTAACACTGATAAATACATTGGTGAAAATATATTATTGTACATTTTTAATTGTAAAACAAAATGATATATAACAAGTTTTTTATGATCTATAGAAATAATAACAATAATAACACAAAATAATCTAGAACGTAAAATACAATGATGAATACATACAACAAATGATGCAAGATATGTGACAAAATGAATATATATGACACAATGAGCTGTTGTATTTAACATAATAATCAAAATGTCTTTCTTTTTAAAACAATAGAAGGACACATGTTAAACTCACAATTATTCATACATTTTTTAGATTAAATATCATGTTTACTATAACCCTACCCTTTAAATAAATAACTATTCATATGAAGCGTATCATGTAAATAAAAAAAACAGTTTGAATAGATAAAAAAAAGTTATATAAATTTTACATCATTACATCGAGAAACTATATATTATTAAAGGTTTTTATAATGCCTGTGGTTAAAATATGTTAGTTAATAACTATATAAAGAAAATCAAAATTTTTAAATAAGTGATTGGGATTTATATGTAAGATAGCAACATACTATGTTAGTTCATTAATTTGACACCCAACCACCAAGATTATCTAAAACAGTAACAAGTTTTATTTTCTTTAATAAATATAACAACATTTTACCAGGTTATTTGGTGCCACTCACTTTTGTCTTTTTTGGTTATTTGTCATCCAATAAAATATTGACACTTTGGTTTATTGATTTTAATCGCAATATTAGTTAATTTTCTTCTTCAATCCTTTAAGGAAGAAACTAGAGATGGTCCATTGTCATGTAGTATGAGTAGGTTGGTCACATGGCACAATCAATTAGATAAAAGAAAAATTATTTTGTCAAATCTTGTGGTATATCAAAATATTCGTTTTCATGGCCATCGCTATATATATTGACCAATATGATAAAAAAAGATGTCATTTCATGATATAATAAGAAAAAAAGTATCAATATATCCTCTAATTTTTCAATGTATCCGTCTAAAACATTAAATTAAAGGCATCTTCTTTATCTTATAATTTATAATGTAAAAAAGAGAAAATATTACCCACGTGACAAATTGATTGAGGTGAGAACAAGTAAAAATAAGTAAAAGGTACATCTAACACTGGCTTTAAAATAAATGTTTTCCTATACAAAGAATTTAGTTGTTTATATGTATGTCCCTTGATTTATGACATACTTGTAAGTTTGATCGAATTACTTGTTTTCTGCCTTCTCTCCACCGAAAAAGTGTATATTTTTTCAAAACATAAGTTTTTAATGCAATTAGTATAATGTTTTTTAAGTATGTTTTGGAGAAATATGTAACTTTACAAATTTAAAAAAGGAGATATTCAAATGCCCCTCGTTTTAATTATTTTTCTTATAATCATAAGAATCAGTTATTAAAAACGCACAGGCCCCCATGATACTCCACAAAATAATAAGATCACGTAAAATACAACTTGTGATGCGCAAGCAATCTTCAAAAGGATAAAAGGCTAAAAAACCATTGGATTTAAACTTAAACCTATACTAATTGATCAGATGTGGACATGTGGTTGAATCTGAAATTAGTTATTGGCTCAATCAAAATGTGTGCTTTAGACTATCAGTGATTGTTATTGGATTTTCATATCAGTATTAAAGGTTAATACAAACGAATTTATTTCCAAAAACCATTTTGTATACTTGTTTGATGTGTTATCGGTTTTCTTTTTCTTTCCTTGTGTTTTTTAACGTGATGTTTTTTATAATAACTAAAATATATAATAGAAAAGTAATGAATTGCGAATGAAATTGGGGATTTTGGTACATGTCATTTCGATATTCTATAAAATGATACTCAATTTAGAGATGGTGTATAACCCGTAGTTTTTTGAACTTTTTTTCATTGAATTAATTTATTTAACAACTAAAATCTTTGAATTGATAACCAATTATAGTTTTGTTTGTATTATATTATATATGTTATAAACATGTTAAATGACTAAAAGTTATTTCGACTTTTTTGATTTTTTAGTAATTTCTTACTTTAAAAATAGAAAAAAAAGCATTTTTTTTGTTTTTTTTATAAATTAAAAAGCTATAATTTCTATCTAACTTATTATTTTATCCTACAAAGTATAAATAAACTAACTAAGACACGATGATACAACCGTAAAAAACCAACTTTCAACCAACAATATTGTTGTGGAAGATTTATATTCAACATTGTACAATGACTTTTAATCTTTTATGCCCACAATAATGGGATGCAATTTTCCATTGGCCTAAACCATTTGTGCAAATTGTCAACTCCAAGATTCTACCATCAAAGAAAAATTTTAAAAACCATAGATAAAGCAATATTTTCGGTTGAAATATTGGAAGTTTGACTTTCAAAAATCATTATGTAACATATGCTTTAGCACTTGTGAGATGTTTCCACATAAAGTAAAATGGAGGGGATAATATTTTGGTGCGAAACGCTTAAAGCCATTTCATTATTATGTTTGAACTTTACATAAGATGATGGTGTTTCAAACTTCAAAGAGACCATGCTTGTGTGACCACCATTTTTTAAAGACAAATAGGTTATGTTCATATGGTGTTTACATATTACCAGTGATGTTATGGTTTAAACTTTTGCCCTGATGAATCTATTAATATGATATTCGAGACGAACCACCGTAAAAAATGCGTATGAGACCGTTTCAATATATAATAACTTTGGACGGTTTTACGTTTTAAATAAAACAAGGTTTCTAGACCATTTAAATTTGTTAAAAAAACAAAACTAATAATAGTAATAATAACTATTGTTTTTGAAATTAAAATGACCAAAAGAGGCCTTGTATATTGATGTTGGGCCAGGGGCCTCTTTAAATACATTATTTAGCGCTACTTTCTCTTAATTATGCGTAACGAGGTGTAGGTTTTGTAGAGGCTTTCAACTTTCTTTGTCGTCTCTTTTTGCCTTATCAGCGTTTGACTTTATTTTATTTAACTCTCGTTTTACGCCAGGCCTGAATAGTTTTGTGATTTGATTTACGTAACCTTATTAGTGTATGATCACAAATCTTTTTATAGATTATTAGAATTTACATTTCTTTCTTCTTATTTGCCAATATCTTAAACAACATTGGTTTTCAGAATAAAACGATGAATTTCTTTTCTGACATCATTAAAATAGTACAGTTTGTTACAACGAGTTTTCACCCATGACCAACCAAAAATCAGCGATACTATTGCACCGAATGCCAATTATGCAAAGTGAGGAATTGTGACCATGTGAATGCGGATGGAAGAAAGTAAGAAGAGGAACATGTAAGTGATGATGATTGTGAATGTAATGAACAGAAAAATGCATTAAATCTTCTTTGTTTTGGTTGATGGGAAATGAAAGTGATGGGGTAGTGCCTGAACACACATTTTGAGTGGGGGTGGGGGTCAGGGGACACACTTTGGTATCCATTTGATTGATGGTCTTGTGCTACATGACAAAAATCAAAGGTTGAAACAAAAACACAAAAACAAAAGCAATTTCAAAATGGTCCCAATGAATGCAATCTTATGATCATTTCAACAATACATATATCCATACATGGGCCAAATTAAACACACGCCCGTTTCTTAATTCAATGTATATATGAGCTTTACCAAATTTATTTAATACATATAAGTTTATGTTGTTTGTTATATGCTTTGGGAGAAAACGACCCAAATGTTAAAATATGAGACTTGCTAGATGAATTGTAGTCAAACTCTTCATTTCTATAATTTCTAGAACGAATATATCACAATCTACGTCTCGCGAATTTAAACTGTTAACTATATAGTTGTGTTAACCACCAGGATATGTGTTTAAGAACTACCAAACACCTGATATTTTATGTTGGCTGTGAGTTTGTCAACAACTCTAGGGTGTCATGAAATGGATATGCAGATATAGTCATATATAGTTGATATTATGATCGCGTTTATATTTGGAAAGGGTACAATGTACACTACAAAAACGACGTATTCATTTGTGCCCACACACACTAACACTTTTTGATATTCAAGTTGTCTTTACGTTCTTAGAGGTCATATGCAAATCCTCTCTAATTTAAAATATATATATATGAGAACAACATAATTTTAGAGGACTAAAAGTAGGTTTGTTTGTTTGTTGTTTCACATGTAACTAATGATTTTGTATTGTAATCACACATAGTTCGTCTGTCTAGTCAGGGTGCAAAGTATTATTATCATCCGTCGTCGTGATGTTTAGTGGACAAAGTCTTTGTTTGCTACTCCTATATTTGGCAATTATGACAATCTTGATATGTTACATTTCAAATCTATGGAGACTATCACAACATTAAGGATCTGAAAGGTTATTATTTTGTCTGGTCTAAAGCAAGTTGATAATCCCAAAGTGATTATGGTCCAACTGGCATGGTTTGTTTGATAGCACCCGATGTAGTAATGGCTCGAGTGTCCGGGATTATCCTGCCCATTATTGTGCGGTCGTTCGAAGCTAACTGCTCGTCCGATGTTGTCTTTATCGATTTGTTTGATGTCTAGACTAGCTATTGCTAGGAAATCCAAAGGTGTCATACTTCGGGTCTATCTGAACTAGCGCGGATAAGTGTTAGATATGAATATTAGGATGGAGAAAACACAAATAAATATGGTGATGCTCGCTTTATATTCGCTCCATAATTAATGCTAGTTTATTTATTGTGGCATTATTTTCTCTTATCATCTGCTTATTTGAAAGAATAATTTGATAAAAACAAAATCAATACACTTAAATAAATAAAATAGATTTTAACATCAGTGATTAGCCCTAAGGGATATTAGTGTTAATATTTGCCTTATATATAAAGCGGATGAAAGATGTTTCATTAACTTTGATTTGATTAAGCCTGATAGTTTATATATCTTGGATGGAAATTCATGCATAGGATGCTAAACGGCCATGTTAGAATAGATCTGCCTAACGTATATCATGTTCATGTATATGTTTCTTTTCTTTAATACATATATGTTGAATAAAATTATGTTTAAAATATGATTTTCTACAATGATTGGATGTTACATATTATATAGCTATGACATTTAATATCTCAAGTGCTAAATTTCTAAGTCAACACGTCCCGTGAACAGTTTGGTATACCATATAAACTTCAAGCTTTAAGAAAAAAATATGTCAACAACCTTTCACACTAATCATAACCAAATAAACACTTAGAATTGACCTTGATACAAGAACGATGGTCGGGCCGAGAACCGGCTGCATAATCAGTCTAGATGCATTTTTTTTGAACAGTCGTCATTTGAAACAGCTGGTTATGGATCATACTAGTGGTTAAGGATTTCAAAAATAATATTTTATTTTATCTTTTTTAAATCTCATAATGATTCATTACTATTCTGGACTGTTTGTTATATATGTTCAAGTTTTATATATAGTTAACATTGTAATTTGTAAATACGGAGCAAAAGATAGAAGTACACTACATTTATATTATATTTTAAATTATATATGATATCATATGATTTTTTAACTCAATTCGAATAATGTACATGTATGAAACCAATAACTCAGATGACCAGTCCAGTTATATTCTTCTTTTCTTTTTGTAGGAAGACATAATCATTTAACATTCTACACCAACATCTAAACCTATGGGTAAACATCATTAATCAAGAAACATAATCAAATACCCAATGTATGCAGAGCTCCCAAACACAGACTCATGAGCGTACAGGGTTCACATGTCTTCTTGTGGTCTTGTCTCCTTTTTAACTAATCTTTTTGGTATTGTTTTTAGCTTCTTTCTTTTAGCACCCAACATGTTTAATTATGGACATGTGTTTGAAATTATAATAGAGAATATTGTTTATTTGTTTATAAAACATTTGATTTACATAAACGCCACACGAAGCAGGAGAAGGGTATAAATTATAGGATATTGTTGGGGATAATACCCTTAATTAAAGATATAATGTGAATAAATAATAAAAAGTTAAAAGAAGAAAACAAGAAGTACTAGTAACATGACCAAAGAAAAAAAAAAGTTGAAACACCATTCTTGACATGTTTTTTTTAAAACAGACTCTACACATACTTGTGTATGTCTCGAAAAGCAAAATAGACGGTGTTGTAGTGCTATTATAAACGAGCCTAAACACGAAAGTTCGATTAAGCCCTAAACACAACAGTTATGAAGCCTAGGCTTAGATGATAATAATTATTGAAGTATCTCAATAACTTTGAGATTATTAATATATCTTAATTAAAATTTAATATTATAAATCTGGAACACTATGACGATTAATGTGATATATCATGTTATATTTACTTGAAGTATTATTATCGTTATTTTTAATTTTTTAACTATAATGTTTTTACAACATCTGACTTCATTTATCCTTACACTAGAAAGAATCAAAATTCACTATACTTTTTACTTCTATAAGAGTAAAAAACATATAACTATATTTGTAACACCCCTGGTTTCCAAGGTCAGATATAATAGTTAAAATTAAAAAAAAAATATAAACTTTACATTTTGTATATTATTAAACGAGTAAGTAACGAGTGAAATAACCATTTTAAATCTAAAGTTTTAGATGAATTTTAGTGTCGTAAGAGATCGTTTAAATAAATATAAATATAATAATATATTATATTTAAACGTGCTCCGTTTTTAATGAAATAGGTTGACTCGTAGAGAAAAATAAGCTCGTCTCAATGACATATTTGAAATTTTATAAGACGTTATTTTTAAAAAGTTATAAGAGAAAAACGAAGTAAGCAGCTGAATTAATTATAACAATATAATAATAATAATGTTAAAAAAAACATACAGAAGAAGAAACGAAGAAAAGCAAGCACACAGGCAAGCATGTCATTTTGCATCCGACATCGACCAGAAGGAAAAAGAAAAGCTTTCAGGAGCTTCAATAAATAAAAACCTTAGGGTTGAGTTTTAGGTATAAATTAACTTGAAAACGCTCTAACACAAAGAGAATCTCAAGTTCTCAATATCTCGTTAGGTGTTGTTATTAGTTGTTTTTGGAGCTCGGGTAGAAGCGCGAGTATGAAGACTCTACATCAAATTGTCGTAGATAGTTTTAAGGTATGTTTTCATTTAAGTTTATGTCAAGTTAATTATTATTTATTTTAGATTATTATTATTATTAGGAGTAGTTTTAGTATTATTAGTATTATTATTTTTAGGCGTATTTTTAGACGTTAGGGTTATTGTTAGGGGCGGGTATTGGGTAGCCTAGTCTTAGTTAGGCATGGACTGATCACTCATGCTTAAACAAAGTAGCATAAACCAATATCCAACCATTATAATAACTAGTTAGTTGCACCGTTACCTAACCTAGGATTACTTAAACTGTATCAGGATCTACAAATAATACCAGATTGTACTAAGAAAGGTTATCAACTGTTGGGTATCTGTTAAACAGGTGAGTTCCTCTGAACTGTTTTCTAAAATGGGATGTGATGTTCTGATGACTGGTAATAATTAAAAAATTAACTATCAATACATCTGTGATATGTGGCAATACTTGATAGGATGCTTGAGGGCTGCTTGTATGATTCTGCTTTAGCCAATGGAGTTTGTATACATAGCCTGGTTATGTGAATTTATACTGTGCTTACTCTGTTCCTATCTATTTGTAATGGTTGTATCTGCTTGATGTAATAGTCAATATTAATATGTTTTGAATTTTAAAGAATGTTATGTTCAAGAACTCACAAGCTTTATGCTGAGTCCAAAATGTTTTCTTTTTCGACACACATCATAGGTGCCAAATGATTGAAGTACGTGGAGATTACGAGCTAGCTTATGAGAAAATAGAGGTCTTGAGCAGTAATTGAAGATTTGGATCTCTAGTGTAGTTAAATTGATGTAATGTATTATCTAGTATGTCAGATGTTAATCAAAGTTATACTTCCGCTGTAAACCCTATGATTACTATGTGTACGATATATCTGATGCGTAACGCTCCCCCGGGTGTGCCTTGAAAGGAGGGCGTTATAATATTAGAACACTCAGAGCAGATTTAGTATATGTTTCATTTCTTAATTTTATAAGTAACATTTTAAAGAACCCACCAAAAAATATGTCTTCGCTATGTCTTATATTCTACCTCCTGTACACACCTTATCCCCAAACAACTTTTCCTCTCCTGCTTCTTCTTCATCAATTCTCCTCAAAATAATTATTATTAATTTGAGTAAATCATTTTCCGAGGTTGTAAACACTAGCTTTTTATTAACAATATATTTATCCACTTACTCAAAGTTAAGGAAGGTGTCATGCTCATCAATACAACCACAGGTAATCTTACAAATTAGAGCATTCTTATCCTGTGATGACTACAATAAATATGCAAGAAAATCATAACATTTATATATATGTTCATATAAATCCAAACTTTTGGTTGATGTGGTTGGGTTTAAAATCTTGATCTAAAAGTAGGTGTTTAGTTTACATTTTGTGTTTTGTGCAACTTGTCGACAAGCTTCAATAGAGGTCGCATCATGGGATGATTCAAGTTTTAATAAGTTCCTCTTATTTGATCATTTCAAGCGTCTATCTTACTACTTTTTCATTTTTAGTACCCGTGTTGACTGACTTCATTCTCTAATAGTTATTCAAGATCAATTTTATAATGGAATTAACAAGACAAAGTAGTTGATTGTTAAGATTCTAAAAAAAATATAAAGATACAAATAAAGAGTGAGATGTGAATTTTTTTTTCTTTTTAATATGATATAAATATAGTAAATAATAATTTTACTTAAATTATAAGTATATAAAAACAATTGCATGCATACTCTCACAGAATTATAAGTATTAGGGTGGAGAGAGTGTACATGCCATGAACCTGTAACGCCCGCCTCCCAGGGCACACCCTGGGGAACGTTACGCATCAGATATACAGAACATATAGTAATCTAAATTCACAGCGGAAGTCTAACTTTGATTAACATTATAGCATACTGTACATCTGGCATACAAGATAATTCCATTATATCAGTTTAACTATACTAGAGATCCAAATCTTTAGTAGCGCTCTAAGACCTTTATTTCCTCATAGGCTAGCATGTAATCTTCGATCTCTGCAATCACTTGACACCTAGGATGTGTGTCCATAAAATAAAAACATTCGGGACTCAGCATAAGCTTGTGAGTTCATGAACATAACATTCTTTAAAATTCAAAACATATTAATATTGACTATTACATCAAGCAAATACAACCATGGCAAACAGATAGGAACATAGTAAGCACAATATAAATTCACATAACCAGGCTATGTATACAAACTCCACTGGCTAAAGCAGAATCATATAAGCAGCCCTCAAGCATCCTATCAAGCATTGCTACATATCACAGATGCTATTGATAGTCAATTCTTCAATTATTACCAGTTATCAGAACATCACATCTCGTTTTAGAAAACAGTTCAGAGAAACTCACTTTTTTAGCAGTTGCCCAACAGTTGATAACTTTTTCTAATACAATCTCCTAATATCTTTAGGTCCTGATACAGTTGAAGTAATCATAGGTTAGATAATGGAATAACTAACTAGTTATTATAATGGTTGGATATTGGTTTACGCTATCTTGTTTAAACATGGGTGATCAGTCCATGCCTAACTATGGCTAGGCTACCCAATACCCACCCCTAACAATAACACTAAAGTCTAAAAATAATAATACTAATAATACTAAAACTACTCCTAATAATAATAATAATCTAAAATAAATAATAATTAACTAGATATAAACATACCTTAAAACTATCTATGGCAATCTGATGTAGAGCCTTCCTACTCGCGCTCCTACTCGAGCTCCAAAAACCATTACTAACTATACCTAACGGGGTATTTAGAACTCGGGATTCTCTTTACTAGAATGTTTCCACTAAAAGAAACTGATACCCTAACTTCCTTGTATGTACTTCTATTTATAGAGATGAAGCGTACAACTGATTTCCTAAAACAGTTGATGTGGGATGAGTTTGACATGCTTACTTGCCTGCTTTCTCCTTTTCTATCTCAAGATTGAGAATTTTAAAATTTATTATTATTATATTTTTATAATTAATTCAGTTGCTTACTTTGTTTTTTTTTATAACTTTTAAAATATAAGGGTTTATAAAATTTCAAATATGTCGTTGAGACGAGCTTATTTTTCTCTACGAGTCGACCCAAGTTTCGTTAAAGACGGAGCACGTTTAAATATAATATATTATTATATTTATATATATTTAAACGGTCTCTTACGACACTAAAACTCGTCTAAAACTTTAAATTTAAAAATAGTCATTTTACTCATTACTTACTCGTTTAACAATATACAAAATGTAAAGTTCATATTTCTTTTATTTTAACTACTACATTTGACCCTAAAACTCGAGATATTATAGAATCCACCAATCACAAGTTGTCTGGTCAAACCATCTTACACTATATCACACAATCACATTTATAGGCGACACTAATTCCACACCATGCTACAAACAAAATATTTTTTTTGTAAAAAACAACAATAATCTATATTAAAAAGTTACAACATAAATAACTTAAAAAAACGATTAAAAATAAAAACATTTTAAAAATTAGATTTAAAAATTAAAACATTAAAAATAAAGATAACTTAAAGTAATAAACTAATATTCGACATTTGAAACCATGATATCCATATTTCCTGCAACATGTTTCACGATATCAAATCTAACTTTAAAATGCCACAACTCTAAAATTGTAATTCCTCTCAACTGAATTGATCGATGGGTCTCGAAGGTGCACCGGAGAAATTGCATTGCTGTTGTTTTTTTATTCATATTGTGCAGTATAATGCACACGTACATTTGATTCTTATTTTTTCTATATCCATCGCCTTTGCCGGTTGTGCAAGTATTTGCCATTTCGTTTTTAAAACAGCAAAAGGTCGTTTCAAGTATATTCTTGCGGACTCTTGCACTTTTCTTCTTTTTTTCCTTGTATTTAATATGATAAGAATACGATTTCACAAAAGTTGACCAAGAAGAATATATACCATCGACGAGGTAGTAACCACGTTTATATTGATGCTCGGTAACATGAAACGGACAACTGGGAGCGGTTCCATTCAATTCGACATTGAAGAGCGGAGATTGATGGAGTACATTGATGTCGTTGTAAGAACCAATCACACCAAAATACGCATGCCAAATATATTTTTGTGTGTGTCGGGCGAATTACGTGTGGCGAGTTGACGAATTGTCGTTGTATATTTTTGTATTGACGTGAAATTTTCTTTATACCTCCTATCAAACCCTTCTTGAACTCATTCAATTGTTACGTATGTATTCAACAATCCGTAAAAATAAATCTTAAAACAACCGAAACCTATCTACGTACCATTTACCAGCCATCACCCTTATCATGATTCTTATGACTAAGATAAATGTAAATAAACGACAACCGTAAGTTACAAATATTATTTTAGAAAAACTAAATAAACATACCAAACTCAGATTATCTCTTACGCTTTCTAATTTTTTCAGATTTACAATTTTACATTAGTCAATTTCATTAATTATATGTAATTCCATATTTACCCCTCAGATAATTAAACCTGAAACAATCACCTTTAAAAGTCACGGAAATTGTTTGGGTATTTTGGTAATATACTAATATTCGATAATGAGATCTCTTTCTTGTCCCCACGTCATAATCATAAAGATATGGGAAAGCGATGTTTGATATTCTCAACTTCCCTATTATTTTAATTATAAAATAGAGGGCAATTTGGGTATGTATATACCGTTCAAATATTCCGTGATTCGGTTGAAAATAAATACACACACCTATATTTTTAATTTACTTTTACATCGCCTTTTAAAATAATAAATTTTTGTTAAATGAGTCTAGATACATTCAATGAAATCTTTTATATCAAATCTAATATTTTAAAAGCAAGAATACCTTCTTGGTGAATCTTTGTATGTTTTATGTTGCAACAATTGTGTTCTTTTTTTTTTTCCTTTGATAATTCATGTTTTTAATTTTTATTTTTGGAAAATTTTTGTGTTGGGTTACTTATTCGATTGTTATAGTAGTTACTATATAATATAGAGAAAACACACACCCTTTAACATACATATGTTTACACGAGATCAAACTAATGACATTTTTTGTTGTTGGGTGACATTGATATGGCAAGGTCAAAGGTTTTATATTATACATACTAGCTTTAGTAAATCTATGTATTATACGAGTTGGATAAATAGGATATTAACCAAAATAAATATATATGAATTATAAAATGTTTAAGATAAAATATGATAATAGAATGAAAATTATGTTTCAAAACAAACCTTCTAAAAATGTTTTTGTTTAACACTTTCTTATTATAACTTCCCATTTAATTATTTTTTATTTAAAAAAATTTACTTTTTAGAAACACTAATTTTAAAATATTTTATATATTTAAAAAAGTTTGATGTTTTAAGAAATTATTTTACTTTTTAAAAACACTAATTTTAAAATTATTATTAAAAACACTAATTTTAAAATATTATAACTCCCAAAATTTTGATGTTTTAAAAAAATTATTATTTTATAAAAAATTGATTCTTTAGAAATAACATTAATAAAAAGATATCTTTTTTAATTTATTCAAAGACTATATTAATTTAAAAGAAATTAAATAATATTATTAGTAATTCATGTGATTATTTAATAGGAGAGAGAAGCGGAAAAAATTTGATGACGAGTAATGTGGTGCCACCACTTGTCCTCCCAAATTACCCTATTATTAGAATAGTAAGATACAATGATTACTAATATAATAATAAGTATATGATTGGGCTAGGGATTCGTATCACGCCAAGTGTTTCATTTTGCGTGTTCAATCAACTTAAAACATGACATAGATATTGGGTTCAATCAACTTAAAGAGAATGAAAGAAGTAGTGTAATGTTAATATGAATTGTATCACTCAATGTGAGGATTTGTTATTTGGTTTTTTTTCTTTCATCGGTTATAATTGTCTAGTTACTTGCTAGATATTTATGATTTTGATTTAATAAAATCTCTTATCGTTCAAAAAAAAAAAGATATTAGGTCCTTCATCTGATGTTAAAGCGTTTAAATTATATATATTTTTACTTTTAAAGTTTCTAAGCCATATGTCTTTTATGTGATCTATAATTTTACATGAGAAACCATTTTTTTAATCAAATTAAGAATCACATTTCAGCAATACAAAGACTAGCCTTAAATATTGTTCCATATACAACTCATTTATTTGGTTAAAGATCACTTCAACAATATCTCCTTCAAGTACAAAAACGATAACCATGTGGAGTTTTATTACTTCAATTAAGTTGAAGATTTTACTAGATACGAATTCGGTTAATATGTTTAATCCTCTCAAAACGGCTATATGTAGAACATATGATTTTCTAAATGGAGCTGCAATAGCTATATTAACAAAAGGGATGATTTTGTTAGAGAGAAAGTTTGTTCATTGGAACAAAAAGGATAATAACAAGTATTGTTTTTAACAGCTAAAGTCGATTGTTTGATATATTCTCAAAAGACAGCTCGTACGTCAGACACATCCAGCATGTTTCGTCTAATTCTGCAAGATGCCATCCCAACGTCGGTTCTACTCATCCAGTATCCACCTTTCACCAACATAGGAAAATCCACCACCATCATCGTGGTTGCACCTCCGCTAGAAACCCCTACCGGCATCTCAATTTGATCTCCATTAGAAACCACCTTCACCACCATCATCGTGGCATGTGTCGATCATAGAAAAGACTAGAGAGATCAAAATTACACCATTTATGCCACACCAACTCTAGTATTTGACTTCTACTTGAGCCACATGATTGAAATGTTTTCAACTTCATCCAATACACCTTGATGGTTTGAACTTATTATGTTCTTGATCTTAGTTTGTGTGTTAGTGCTTTTGTATGGATTGATTCTTTATATGCAAAGGGAATTAAAATTAAGATTTTAAACTCAAGTTGCTACATTGAGTGATTGAGATACTAGGGAATGTTGTTTACGTAATGCAAAGAAACTATGTATTTTATAATTATAGCTTAATAATGTTTTTTTTTCTTGCTCACGATCTTTATTGGTGGGTGAACAATCTAACACTTGACGAATTCTACTTCACAATCATAGAAAGAGCCAACATGAACGTTTTGATCAATAATATATGAAAAATACTACAACATGTGCAAACTCTAAAGTAACATCCTCCTCTTTGCTAAAGTTAATGAGGACTACATTGCACATGCATATCATGCAACGAATGTTGTGTTATTCTTTGTATATCTTGCTTTTAGATAATCTTGTTAAGTTGCTCACTATTGCATACGCATGTTCACTTTATTTGTTAAAGTTATTTTCATTTTCATTATTTTGTTTCTGGTTTGGTAGAGGTTTGTAAACTTTAATATGAAGATTTTATTTCAGCTGTACTTTTTTGAAGTTTTGTAAATGTCCTAATGTCACCTCTGGTACATTTAGGAACAAATTGTAAGCTCATATATTTATTTGAGCACAGAAAACCAATGTATTCATAATTGAATCAGACATGGAACCAACGATTTTACTCGACCTTTTTTATTAGGTTTTAAAAAAAAGACGGCATCATAAATAACATAAAATTAAACTTATATATATATAGGGGAGGGTTCCTGAGAAAACCAATAGTTATATGAAAACCAAAGAAAACCACGGAAACCAATAACATAATTTATAATTTTTTTGTTATTTTAATTGTTAAAAGGTTATTTAAGTTTTTGTTACATATATGTTGAACATAAATACGAGAATGAAGAATTTACGTATACATAACACTATGTCGAATGAAAATCAATTACGTATACGTAACCTATATGTGATATATATGTAAAACAATGTTACGGTTTTTCATTTGATCCATACTCTTATTCATATGTACGCATACACAAATATAAAGGGTGGTGAAAAAAAATTATAATTTATATGGTTTTTTTTCATTGATTTTCTCTAGTTTTTACATAACATTGTGATTTTCTTATGATCCCTCCTATATATATATAATAAAATGAAATAGGAATTTACTTAATAGCCCTTTACAGAAAATAAAATAAAAATTATATGATTGGTTGAAAATGGTTTTCTTAGTATTCTATTATAAGAGTGGTTTTTATTTAATATATATATATATATATATATATATATATATATATATAGAGAGAGAGAGAGAGAGAGAGGAGAGATTAATAAAAACCACTCTTATAATAAAATACTAAGAAAACTATTTTCAACTAATCACATAATTTTAAATTTATTTTTATTTTATTTTCTGTAAAGGGCTATTAAGTAAATTCCTCTTTCACTATTTAAATATTTATATTAATTAGTCTTTCTTACTTGACTTCCTTATTAGTTAACTAGCTTTAGTAAACCCGTATATTACACTGGTTGAATAAATAAAATATTAATATAAAAAAATTATTAATTATAAAATGATATTCTAAGATATGATATGACTGAAATTACGTATAAGTAAAGACTATAATTAATAAAACAGTGATATCAACTTTTTAAAAATTTATTTTAAATTTTTTTTTCCAAAACCAAAAAAAAATTTATTCTTAAACAAACCATATAGAAATGTCATTTTTAAAAAATTTCTTTATTATAACTCCCAAATTTAATTATGTTTGGTTTTTAAAATATTGACTTTGTAAAAATACAAATTCTAAAATATTTCGTATTTTTAAAAAAGTTTGATGCTTTAAAAAAATTTATTATTTTATAAAAGTTTGTTTATTTAGAAATGATATTAATAAAAATATCTTTTCTTAATTTATTAAATCTAAAAAAGTGTTAAATAATATTATTAGTAATTAAGGTGATTATTTAATAGGAGAGAGAGGCAGAAAATTTTTGGTTAGAATGATTGTGGTCCTGCCATATGTCATTCTAAGTAACTCTTTTATTAGAGTGGGAAGATTTTTTGACTAATTAAATACTATTTCTTTCATTAAAAAAAATGAATAATCAAGCATATTAGCATCAAGGATCTTGAGTTGGGAATTCAATGAGTACATGAATAATTGATTTTGATTATTATGTAGAATTTAAAACAAAAATAATAGAAATTTACATATAACAATGTTTAATTTGTTAATTGGAATATAAATTATCACCAAACTAAAATCCTTTTTAAGTTGATGCCAGTGATTATTCCAATTATGTAAATAATCCTAAGTCGATTTTAAAACTATTTTTTTCACATTTATATCTAACAATGTAATTTTCTTGTATAGCACTCTTTATATTTCAAACTTTATAATCTTATGTACGTAACTGCTAAGTTACATATACGTAGTACGACTTGATTTAGTTTTTATAGTAAATAGGAGAGATGAGGAAGAAGAGATGATTAGGAGAGAGGAGAGAGAAGTGTGGACTAGGAGAGATGAAAGATAGACGTCTGATAAACTAGATTACTTATTTGCATCCATTATATAACAAAAATACATATAGCGTACATTAATTTTACTGTCCATACGTATACGTACCAAGCCATGTTATGTTTCTTAGTAACTAGAACCACCAAATAAAATACACCTTATATACTTACATATATGTACCAAACCTTCTTTAGTATATAAGCAAACCCTAATCGCACTATTAAACAAACAAAGACTTACCTATATGCTTTCATATACAGATCATACGTAACATACCAACTATACATTTGTTACGTAACCTTAACTTTCAAAACCTCTTAGAACATTCAGGTGAAATTTGTAACTCATAAGTAAGTACAATTAACAATGATCGCACATTCAAACACTATTAAAACACTTACATATACGTATGACCTTTATAACAACTGCATAACATATTTCTAACTCAAATTACAACTTACTCTATGTTGTTTTGACCAAACAAAATTAAGTACGTTATATGATATCAGTTCAAACATACATATACATATTAACTTAACTAGATATGTATAAACCATATTATTCATTGTACATTAATTTGTTGCGTACGTATACGTATGCATATGCGTATACGAACACGATGGACAAGGCGATCACTATTGTTACATATACATAACACTGTGGTTACGTATATGTCACTGCTCTTACATAAACATAACACTACTCTTGCATAAAAATAACACTGCTCTTACATATACGTAACACTGCTACATGTATGTAACTAGGCTAGTGTTTGATTTTATTAAAACAATTAACGTGATTTGATTATGTTTCATACAAAGAAAACAACTAATATGATTTATATTTTATTTTGTTAGAAAAATATTAATAAAATAAATTAGAAGAAAGAATGAGAGATTTTAAAAAACTAATCAATGATTATGGGAGTTTAAAAAACTTAAAAAAAATGATTTAACCATTATACCCATAACCTCTCTAATTATGACCACTAACTTACATGTATTTATCAAATTATCATTAGTTAATCTCAACCATTAATGAAACAAATCAGGGGTGAAAAGCTAGTTTTCTTGATTTTCAATTATAATATAGTTTTCATTAGAACCCTCATACATATATATATATATATATATATATATATATATATATATATATATATATATATATATATATATATATATATATATATATATATATATATATATATGTATATATATATATAGGGTCAGGATCATTACAGAATCACTTTTTCTTTTCAGAACCAAAAGAACCATTGATTTACATAAATGTAAATTACGAATCATTGATTTACATAAATGTAAGTTAAAGCTGGTGATACTTAGTTGTTTTACATAGTTTATTGTTCATGTCTGATATACACATATGTAAAACAACTCAAGTATCATCAGACTTAATTCACATTTATGTAAATTAATGGTTCTGTAATTCTGAAAATAAAAAGTAGTTCTGTAATGATCCTAACCCTATATATATATATATATATATACATATTATGTGTGTGTGAGAGAGAGATGAGGGATTCTAAGAAAACCACAATGTTATGAGAAAATTAGATAAAACCAATGAAATCGGTCACATATTTTAATAATTTTTTATCATTACCCTCTATGTATATATGTGAGTATATATAAATAAAGGTATGAATCAAATGAAAACCATAACATGGTTTTACATATACATTACGAATAGGTTATGTATACGTAACTATTGTTCATTCGACATAGTGTTATGTGTTACGTATATGTAAGACTCTTTATTCTTATATGTATGCTCAACATATATGTACCAAATACTTAAATAACATTTAACCAATTAAAATTACAAAAAAGTTCTGAATTATGTTTTTGGTTTCCGTGGTTTTTCACATGAGTATTGATTTTTTCAGGAACCCTCCCATATATATATATATATATATATATGAGAGGGTTCCTGAGAATACCAATACTTATGTGAAAATCAAATAAAACCACGGAAACCAATAACATAATTCAGATTTTTTTTGTTATTTTAATTGTTAAAGTGTTATTTAAGTATTTGATACATATATGTAGAACATACATATGAGAATGAATAGTCTTACATATACGTAACACTATGTCGAATGAAAAATGGTTGCGTATACGTAACCTATGTGTGACGTATATGTAAAACTATGCTACGGTTTTTATTTGATCCATACCTTTATTTATATATACTCACACATATACATAGAGGGTAGTGATAAAAAATTATTAAATTATGTGACCGATTTCATTGGTTTTCTCTAATTTTCTTATAACATTGTGGTTTTATTAAGATCCTTCCTCTCCCTCTCTCTCTCTCTCTCTCTCTATATATATATATATATATATATATATATATATATATATATATATAATTTAATACAAATATGAAAAATACTAAATTGTTTAGTATGAACTTGCAAAATTTTAAAATATGAAAAGCTAAAGTTATAAATAACTAACATATGGAGTATGTAATACTGAATTAGTTAGGAAATTGATTTTGAAGGTAAAGAAATTAACAAGTAACTGAAATTCAGTCCGACCACTAGTCCGGTTTGATGGGTTCACCGGTCCGCCTGCTAACTAGCCGATTCAAATCAAAACGATCCAAATAAACATAACTAGATCGTTTTTATGACCGGTTCACGTTTAACCGGTTCAGTTCGGTTCTAAAACCATGAGAGGAAACAAAATTTGTTAAACCACAATATCAACATTATATTTAGAATTTTGTATGATCATACGATTATTCTTGATAACATTGTTATGATCAACTCTAGCTAAAATTTTATTTCACATGGGGCGGTGCTTCTAACTAAAGATTATTGTTTCTCGGATCTTTTGTTATAATTTTATTGACTAGACATGTAAGTATATATTTAAGCAGAGTCACGATGCTATTTTTCTACTTAATTACTTGTATATCATTACGTGGTCAAGTATATTACTTGACATCTGTTAGTATCATTAATTTAGGCGATGTAGAGCTACAAGTGAAGAAAAGACGTTTAAACCCCTCATGTTTCTTGCTACAAGTTAGATAAAACTAGAATTTTTTTCGTATTAATTTTATAAGTACAAGATTAAGGTAACGTATAGCCAACAAGAGAATGTTATATCATTCTAAAATTGTGTGGTAATTTAAGAAAAAGTGGAAATTGGGGAGATAAACATTTAACACTATCATTTTAATGATTAAAATGATAATTTATAGGATTTACCAAGAAGAATAACATATTTCAATCAATAAATATCCTTGACTAATATAATCAAACTAGTTTGATAGACCCATTATAAAATAAGTGTACTTTTCAAACTAGTTTTATGATTTAACTTATTTAAAAAAAAAGTTATAATTTCATGTGCATATAAAAACTTGTAAACAGATTATTGTTTATAAATTTCAAGAAACTTTTTATATACACAAACTTAATATAATTCTTGAATAGTTTAACATATTTTATGAAAATAGACGTAGAAGTTATAAAACACGAATAATAATAATAATAAGATATAAAATAAGAAGATTTTGATTGTTTTTTGGGTGTTTTTATTGAATGGAGATGGTGAGGGGGACAACAGCGTATCTTGAAAAATCCTGAAAATTCGATTCAGTCGCTTTATAAAGCCAAACATATCCTTCTTTTTATTATTATTATTATTATTATCATTGTTATTATTATTTTCCTATTCCCCCTCAATTATTAAACAACTCAACTCCTGTTTTATGCCCTGTTAAACGCACTTGTAGCCAAATTACACCTTGTCTTTGGTGTCTTTGCTTTGATTTCTGTCGAAAATCTTCTAATCTATCTTCGATTTCACATGCTTTCTTTATCTTTATTATTAACTCAAGATTACAGAGAAGAACAGTGAATGTGCTGCTGGTGTTTGTCTTCTTCCTTCACGCATGTTTTAGGGTTTCAACACCCACCATTTTTAAATTCGATTCAAACCCACAAAGTTCCGTTGGAATCTGGGCTTCTCGTGCATCTTTTTAGGGCTGCAAACACACCCATGCTTGTCCCTTGAGATGAATTCAGTAAATCTTTTAAAATACCCTTTTCGTGCTTCTGTTCTCTCTCTCCCTCTCTGCAGTTTCTTGTCTTTGATCATTATTCTTTAGTGGGTTGTGTGTTTTCTTGACTAAAATCACACAAAACAATGCTGCAATTATGTGATTTCAGGAAAAACTTTATATTTTGCTGATAAAGTTATTTGTCAAGTGTCTATAACTAGCCACTGGCTGTCCTTTGAGGCAAAAGTCTACAAATCCTCACTCTTTTGGCACTAATTTCACACCCCCACTGTTGTACATCAGTGACATGAAGTTTGGAAGAGAAGAACTCCAACAACAAGCTTGAAGAACAAGAAGAAGAACAACAATGGGTTTGAAGATGCAGGGGGGTCATCATCACTTGGTGGCAGTGAGTCTAAATGAGCAACAGTTGGGGACCAAAAGAAAATACACATCATATATTCCAAGAACAAATCAAGGCAAATACTTGGTGTTGTGGATAATTGTATTTGGGTTTGCAGCAATTCATGTTTATAGATGTATAGATGCAGGACATCAAGAGAGAATTCAAGAGGGGTTAGTGAGTATGTGTGATCAAAGGGCTAGAATGTTACAAGATCAGTTCAGTGTTTGTGTTAATCATGTTCATGCTCTTGCTGTTTTGGTTTCTACTTTCCATTATTACAAGAATCCTTCAGTAATTGATCAGGTTTGAACTTTTTTTTTTTTAATAATTTTTTGGTGTTCTTGTGAGATTTTGTAGTTTCTTGATTCAATTTCTTCCATATCAATGATAATCTTTGTTTTTTTGTTTAATTTATAATAATAATCTTTTGTCTTTTGGGTATTTTTTTCTCTTTATCTAATTATGGTAGGGCAATAAGCATATTTGGGGAAAATTCAAGAACCTATCACTAGATAAAAACCTAAATTGAGAAAATAATTTATTCAAAGAAATGCAACAATTGAGGTGCATTGTTACAGATCTAACACATCTAATTATCTAATTGTATCATTTAATTTTGAAGTTGAATGTGGTTATCAATTGTTTCCTGCAACTCCTTTAGAATTGATATCAAATCTGAAAGTTGGAAATTGTATTGTTTGACCTCAAATGTCAAAGTCAAATTGGAAAACTAGTTCTTAAACTTTCATTGATGAAATTTATATAATGCAGGATACATTTGCAGAGTATACTGCAAGAACTGCATTTGAGAGACCATTATTAAGCGGTGTAGCCTATGCACAAAGGGTTTTGAATTCCGAAAGGGGAGACTTTGAAAGTCAACATGGTGGGACTATAAGAACAATGGCCAACAAAGAGCCCTCCCCTCACCGTGATGAATATGCACCCGTGATTTTCGCTCAAGAAACTGTTTCTTACCTCAATTTGCTAGATATGATGTCGGGCGAGGTGAAATTAGTTAACTTTATCGATTATAATTCGTTAATATAATCAGGGTATTTCATTGAAAACAAGAAGTTGAAAGTCTCTTGAATTTGATCACAGGAGGACCGAGAGAATATCTTGAGGGCTCGGTCAACCGGGAAGGCAGTGCTCACAAGCCCTTTTAAGCTCTTGGGTTCGCATCATCTCGGAGTCGTTTTAACCATTCCTGTTTACAAATCGAAGCTACCCCCGAATGCATCTGTTCGCGATCGTATTGAAGCTACTGCAGGGTACACCCCCAAATTCATTTCGATCAGCCCTAGCTTTTTTCCTGATTATAATTATGCAATATCGCATAATTACTGTTTTCTGAAGAAAACTTAGAAGTACTTGTGTTTGATATGCTAATTTGATAATTTTGTGCTAATTTGATGATTATGAAAACAGATATCTTGGTGGAGCATTTGATGTCGAATCCCTTGTTGAAAACCTGCTCGGTCAGCTTGCTGGAAACCAGGAGATCATAGTAAAAGTGTATGATGTCACCAACACGTCGGATCCTCTGATAATGTATGGCCGCCAGACTCAAGAAGGTGATCAGACCCGTGTACATGTGAGCAGGCTTGACTTCGGTGATCCGTTTAGGAAGCACCAGATGACGTGTAGGTATCTGCATAAGGCGCCCATCTCATGGACCGCGATCACCACTGCATTTTTGGGCTATGTGATCGTGTTCTTAGCTGGTTACATGTTCTATACGGGTGCCATTCATATTGTTCAAGTTGAAGACGATTTTGACACGATGCAGAAGTTAAAAGTCCGAGCAGAAGCTGCTGATGTTGCCAAATCTCAGGTTAATTCCCCTAAACTCTTAAATCATTAATGATGTTATAATAAACTATAAAGCAAAAACATTTTAGTTAATTTTTTTATGTGTTTTGGATGCCAGTTTCTTGCTACTGTTTCACATGAAATCAGAACTCCCATGAATGGCATCCTCGGTATCATTCTCGCCCTTAGCATTTCAATCTTTATGGTCTGTTTTATATACGTTAGCATGGTGGATATAATAAACGTGCAATTGGGATTGTAGGGATGCTTGCATTGCTTCTAGATACGGATTTAAGTTCAACACAAAGAGATTACGCTCAAACCGCCCAGGCTTGTGGACGGGCTTTGATTACTTTGATTAATGAAGTGCTTGATCGGGCTAAGATCGAAGCTGGGAAGTTGGAACTAGAGGCTGTCCCGTTTGATCTAAGGTCCATATTAGATGACGTACTCTCGTTGTTTTCAGAAAAGTCTCGAAATAAAGGCATTGAGGTAAATATAAAACATACTGTTTTTTGGTCTCATGACTTGTTTTTCCTTTTTATTGATCTGTTTTTGTTATTGTTTTCTTGAAACCAAAGTTGGCGGTTCTTGTATCGGATAAAGTTCCCCAAATTGTGATGGGTGATCCGGGAAGATTCAGACAAGTGATAACGAATCTTGTGGGAAACTCGGTTAAAGTGAGCAAATTTCATGATCTTGAGTTGAGTTATATTGAAATGTTTCAAGATTCTTATAAAGATTTGATCTTTTTGGCAGTTTACTGAACAAGGGCATATATTTGTTCAAGTCCATCTAGCTGAACATTCTAAAGCTGTACAAGATGCAAAACTTGAGACGTGTATGAATGGAAGATCCAACGGCCCCCAATCGAAAACGTTAAGTGGTCGTGAAGCTGCAGATGATCGAAACAGTTGGGACAAATTTAAGCATTTAATAGCAGATGAAGAGTTCCCGTTTCAAGTGTTAACATCTGACGGGAGCTCTCAGAATGTTAATCTTATGGTCTCGGTTGAAGACACAGGAATTGGGATCCCATTACACGCTCAAGAACTCATTTTCATGCCTTTTATGCAAGCGGATAGTTCAACTTCAAGACATTATGGTGGAACAGGAATCGGGTTGAGTATTAGTAAGTGTCTGGTTGAGCTAATGGGTGGTCAGATTAGCTTCATTAGCCGACCGCAAATCGGTAGCACGTTTTCTTTCACGGCTAAGTTTTTACGGTGCGAGAAGAACACAGTAACAGACCCGAAAAGGTCTCTTTACGATGAATTACCGACTTCTTTTAAAGGGTTGAAAGCAACGGTTGTTGATACAAAACCCGTTAGAGCTGCAGTCACAAGATACCATTTAAAACGATTAGGCGTTTTAGTGGAGGTCGTCAATAGTATAAAAACAGCGGTTTCGAGTTCTTGTTCTTGTTCGGGTCAACCCGATATGATTCTAGTTGAGAAAGACGTGTGGTTATCGGGTGATGATTTGAACGACGTAAAGGTTTTCGGGCACGCTTTAAAATCCCCTAAAATGATCCTTCTTGCTACGAATGTAACCAGTGGTGAATTCGATAAAGCAAAAGCAGCGGGTTTCTCTGATACATTGATCATGAAACCGTTAAGAGCAAGTATGGTTGCAGCTTGTCTTCAACAGGTGCTGGGAACCGGAAAGGCGGAGCCAGGTAAAGTTATGGCAAACGGGTCGGTTTATCTTCGGGGTTTGCTTTGCGGGAAGAAGATATTGGTGGTTGATGACAATCGAGTGAACCGCAGGGTTGCAGCCGGTGCACTAAAGAAGTTCGGGGCTGAGGTCGAGTGTGCCGAGAGCGGGAAAGCGGCTCTAGATTTGCTTCAAATTCCACATGGGTTTGATGCTTGCTTTATGGATATTCAAATGCCTGAAATGGATGGGTACACATCATTATACTTCATTACATTTCATAACTATTATCACACCTCCATGATATACTAATATTACGACTTTCTTTCAGATTTGAGGCCACACGCCTTATTCGGAAGATGGAAAAAAAGGTAAACGACCAACTAACCAATGGCTCGATGGATGGATGTTGTGACCATCGAACCACCGAGTGCCATTTACCGATCCTTGCCATGACTGCTGATGTGATCCAAGCCACATTTGAAGAGTGCCAAAAAAGTGGAATGGATGGTTACGTTTCGAAACCGTTTCAGGAAGAAAATCTTTATCAAGAGGTCGCGAAGTTCTTCGAGTCCAAACCTGCCACAAATTCATAAGACACGACCTGAAAAGAACTGCCAGCAAGTTTTGCATATCTTGTGCTGGTGTGGCGCATATTTTACGTGCATTTGATGGTATTGATGTTTTCGGTTTCTGAGATCTTAGTGAAACCGGTGGTATAGTTTTGGGCAACCCGTTGTTACCCTAACTGACTTTGAATCTAACTCGATTTGCTTTTAGACGGGTTGACCCGTGGCGTGTTTGTATAGATGGTTTATGGAAGGGCGAAAGTTGTATGTTGTGACGGATTGTGTTGTATTGTGTCGCTAATATGGTGTCAGTATAGGTATTGAGAGCTGCTGGAATCACACGTTAAATGTTGTATGATTGGCTTTGAGCAACATACTTGCTTTTTTGGTTCATTTTAGTTGTAACGAAACCAAATGACTTTTGTAGTCAAATGACCAAACAAACACGTGCACTTGTTCAACGGAACAAAACAATACAACGTCATTCTTTTTGCATAAAACTCGAAAAAAAATCATAAATCAAAACAACTTTTGTTGTTTTTGTAATTCAAAGTCTTCATGTCTGAGTTCAATGTTAAATGTTTTTTTTATCTTTAAATAATAAATCAAAAAAACTTTTACTTACAGGTTTCATCTTTGAATCCAATTTTACTTTTACTTTAACCTTCTTTAAGGCTATCTACCAGTTGTTTTTTTCATAACGTTCCCATTTCATATGAAAAAATTTGTAGACTTGTATATGTGCAAATTAGATAACGATACAGATAACTTTTGATCCATATGAAATTACTTTGTCTATAATTTCTGGTTTTATTTTATTCTGTTTTCAACTATAACCCTTATGTATAATGGATTTCACTTTACTAATTCAAACGATTTTAGTTTTATTCTATCAACTTTAGATTTAAAATTAATTTTACCTGTAACAATTACATTAGTAATAGTTCATTTGTAAATAATGTTATTTCCTATTGTTAAAACATGTTTTTATAAGAGCATTCACAGTAAATTTTCTATTTTCGATGTAAGTGTGTGTCATATATTATAGGGATAGTTGTTAGTGGTTGCGAGTGAAGAAGAGGGAAAATTTATAGGGATTGTACCGTGTTTCTCCAAATATGAAGAATCACGATATAATTCTTATAAATTTTTAAAAGTGATTATGAGTGAATGAATAAGAAAAGATAATGATAAAAATATTAAAAAATATAATTTAATTAAAAAAGATAGCAAAAATTAGTATTTTTAATATAAATACGAGGATGAGAAAAATAGTGTGAATACTATAAGATATACAATTGTTTATGAAGAATGTACAACATACTAAGCTAGGCAAAAATGTACTTAAAGTGGGGGCACTGTTGGAGTGTTTCAGTTCGTGCAGAGAGGTCTGATTACTGTGTGGACTGCCTCATCTTTGACCAATTCAGTTCGGGTGAAAAATTTTAATTAACCTTTTCTAGCTGCTACAATTGTAATGATTTAGCAGTTTGACTCTTTCTCTACATCCACTTGTGTTTAAAGTTATTTAACTTTTGTTAGGTCTCCAACTGATTTATGTAAAATGATAGTGTTTCACAAATCACAAATAAAAACGTATAGATAAAATTTCAGAGCACTCGGAGTCGTCCTGACTCTCGGGTTTTTCCCACGGGGGCGTGCTATTCCCGGGTCAAAAACCACAGAGACTCATTGATTTCTTCTTTGTTCAAACAGGGAAACGGTAAAAATTCAACGATTCAAGTTTTTTTTTTCTGGATACGAGGGGACGGCATTACTAATTTTTACTTGGATACCACCTCATATCCCGAGTGACTTTTCCGGACTCCACTCCGTCTACTCTTACAAAGTGAAGCTGTAATAATTTGAAAAGACAAGTGGAGAGTGTGTAGTAAAAAGAAATTTCTTTACTTTTATTATAGAAGATTATTAACATCATATTATTATATTGTTAGATCATTCATAGTAGCTTTTTTTATTTTGATATGAGTGTTTGTCTTATATTATGAAGGATGATTGTGAGTGGTTGTGAGTAAATGAGATAGAAAATTTATGAAGATTGTAACGTGATTACCATATTAGAGAAAACATGGTACAACCCTAAATTTTTTAATATTTTTAAAAATGGTTGTAATTGGAGGAGAAAAAAAAGATAATAATAAAAATTTAAAAAAACATTATTTAATTGAAAAAAAAGTAAAAAAATAATGTATTTAATGTAAATATGAGAATGAGAATGAGTAAACTAACGTAAATGCTCTTATATATGTATGCATATAAAGAGAGATTATGCTAAGAATTTTCTAGTGGTTCGAAGACAGAGCTTTTACTTTTTATCTCACTCTATGTTTATTGACAACTATTTAGATCATGTGTTATAGAAAAAACACTTGCACTTCAACTTGTTAGTCATCTTTTTGAGTCTGCACGCCGAATTTAGTGACATTCATTTATGAGATCCACAAGCGTTAAAACAAATTATAAAGTACAAGCATCAGTTAATAACAACTGCACATGTCGCCTTAAATTCGCACGACGACTCTACATGATGTTCATCTTTTTGAGTTTGTACGCCGACTCTACTGACGTTAAAACCAGCCTACTGAATATCCAATTTGGACATACACATGATCTTACTACACATGTCACCTTAAATTTCTCAAAATAAATGAGTATCGTAACCTTTCAAAACATAGGACATGATAACGTGCCTTTAAATATAAGCAAAGTGTTATTAATCTTATGATGATGTACTTTAAGAGTCAAACACGTTTTGAAGACTGCCTAAGTTTAAATCTGGTTAGAAGTAACTTAGGACACGTCACAATGATGTATTGCTGCTCAATTTATTTTTTTAAAAATTTAAGCAACTTTTTAACAAAGTCTAAACAGTAATTAAATGACAATCAACAAGCCTTGTTTATAATCTCTATACACAAAAAATTAAAAATCTTATATAATATTATATTTCATAAAACATTACGGGCATTTAAAAAAACATACATAAATATATATTTTCCGACTCGAAGACATAAGTCCTAAATTTCAAAAGATGTCCCAATCATAATTTTCCACAAGTAAGAAATGATCAATCGACCAGTAATTATTGCTTGGACCACTTGACTAACTTTTAGAAACTCGATTAAATCGTTTTCCATTGTCAACTTAGTATAATAAAATCTTTACGTCTATTTCTGTTACCAACTAAACTAAAAAATAACTTCAAATAAAAAGTAATGGTTTTTTTGTTTAAGTTTTTTTTTAATTACTTCAAAATGTTAATTAAGATATTTAAACTTTATATAGTTTGGTGCAAAGGTGTACATATCGGGTTGAAAACCTGTTTCAAAAAAGTCAAAACCATATTTTTTAGAAACTGGTTTGGGTTGAAACCGGTTTGAGTGATAGAAATGACAGTTGTAAATTAGGTTGAATCGGGTTTAAAATTATGCTGGTTCAAGTTTTACTGAATAGAAACCAGTTTCATCCGTTCTTCGAAACAGGATCGCATATTTGCCGTTCAAAAAAAAAAGAAAGAAAAGAAACCAGTTTCACCAAATAGGGTTAAGAACTAATCTCAAACGTACGGGTTCCGTCGGGCTGAAACCGATTTGGAGTTAAACCAGTTTCACAACAAGTTTTAATCGGACTGGGTTTCCGGAATTCCGGTTACGGTTATGAAACCGCTTTTTTCCATCTCTAGGTTGGTGAACCTCAAAGTCTCAAACGGTGATAATCTAAATGATCAGAGCACAATAAGATGACTAAAAATAGTGGGCCTATGCCTATAGTCCTATACCATCCTTCTTAATGGCTTTGTATTATCGCACAAACTTTCGAATAGTTATTACTTGTTAGTTGTTTAATAATTTTCTTAACGTACTCTCTTACTTACAAAAGATACTTTATCACCAATGAAATATTGAAAGAAGAGTCCATAAGAGAAAATAACATAATTTAAAAAATATATACATATAGGAAAAGTACGAAGCGTACGAAGTGTGGGGTGAAATTATCATGGAAGAAAAACTAATAATCACGCAAGAAGAATTATACTTGCGTGATATTATCAAGAAGAGATGAAATTATCAAGCAAGAACGTATTCCTGCTTGATAAATTCACCTTTGCTTGATAATTACATATCTGTGTGATGATTTCTAACATATGCGTTATAATTCCACATGTAATGTTTCTTCTTGCGTTATTATTCCGTACGTTTCGCATGAAAAAATCAATTTATATAGTAACCATCCCCTACACGTATAATTGAGGCATTTTATTATACTTTACTTATGAACTTTACTCGTATTAAAAGACTAAAAGCAAATAAAATATGAAAAAAGTCGAATAAATGATAGAAAATACGTCGGTGGTCTTATTAAAAGACTAAAATCAATTTGTTTCATTATTCACTCATTGCATTTAACTTAAAAGTTTTTCTTCACTATCATAGGTCGTCGTTGATAAGGAGACACCAGAGATGTATTCTTAAAGCGGAGTGACCCAAATACAAAGGTTTCCTCAGACTTACAACACAAAAACTTCCTGAAGGCGGAAGTCATTGTATAAAGAATTCGCTTAAGGCAAAATGATACGAAATTAAAAAAAAATCCAAATGTTTGAAACTTAAAAACTACTTTTAATACGATTTCCGATTGTTTGAAAAGTTGAATTAGAATTTAAAATGAATTCCAATTGTTTTTGAGGTTTTAACCTTATGTATTCATCTTTTTGATGTATCTCTACTTGTAGACGAAAGATGAAAGCCAAGTTAAAGAATAATATACTTAGATGCCGTGCTCGTGTTGTTGATAATTGTTATATATGATTGTATATTCTACAAGCTACATGATATATTGAGTCTTTGTATTTATCTCTTACTGAAACGTGTTATAGCCTTATAGGTTTATCTAGGAATATAGCTTATTTTGATTTAATAATGCTTATATCAAAAGGGTTTGGTTATTTGGACACCCTTCAATTTTAAATCAACACCCCGGGTGCACTATACGTTGTGTATGGGTTCATACGTGGCGTATAGAGTGCAACAACATTCCCTGACACACGGCCCTATATACGTCACGTATGAGTTCATACGCGGCGTATAGGGTGCAAAAACATTCCCTGTTCCGATGTCCGTGGAGGCCATACGCAGCGTATTGCTTCAATTGTTTTTCCCTCAACACACTTGGGACGCATGAGACATCTATACGCCGCCTCTGGGCCCATACGCGGCGTATAGGTTAATTTTTACATATATTTTTTTAAATAAACAAATAAATTTGCGTCAACTATATTTATGTTATGTTTGTAACTTGCTTAACCGATAATTTTAAATCGAATATTTTTAACTAACCGATAAAACATATAAGACAAATATTTATATTAACTAAACAATCGAGATAACAATACAAAAATTAACATAAAATGATAATATAAATAACAAAGTTTTCAAATACATAACAAAATAAAAGTTACAATGATAGCAATATAATATAAAAACTACGGCGAGTCTGGGTAATGTCGAGGCGGTGGCAACTCCGGAGGATCAATACCAGCAGCACGTGCTCGCGCAATCTCGAGCTGAACGTGCCACTCCATAAGATCCTCAACTCGATCAAGCCGACGACTCTGCTGCCGTAAACTCGCAGCAATCTCCTGCATAAATGTCTCCATACGTGCAGGCAGTCTCACATCTCTGTAAATGTGTCGAGGAAACTGTGGTTGAGGTGGAGGCTGATGTGCTGGCGGCTGGTCATGCGGCAGCTGGTTCGTGTGGCGGATGATCATGCGGGAGATGCTCCTGCTGATGCTGCGGATCATCAACGCCGACCTACTGAACAGGTGCCGGCTGCCAGATCTCCCCGGGTCGAATAGAGAATCGTATGCCACCCGGAAACTGGCATGTAATACGCATGCCGAATAACGTACGACGATCTAATCTTACCGGCTCGATGGGAAGAGATATGTCAGCAAGATACCGAGGAAGATAAACCAAAGCTCGGGCAATCACCGTGATGTTAGCGCCGCCGTACACCGCTCCTCGCTCCTGGCGATGATAATGCGAAGCAAAATACTCCGCCAAACATCTCGCCAGGTTGCACCTGGTTCCCGTAAGCAAACAATACAAGTAAAATAAGTCGGGAATGGTACACCACTCCCGACTCTTGCCACGTCCCGTGATGGATGTGGCGATCATGCGATGTAAGTAACGGATGAGAGGATCTCTAATGGCAGTGACCCTGCCTTTAGTCCTCTGACACGAACCTCCGGTAATCTGAGGCCACCAAGCTCTCAATCGACTCTCCTCAATCTCAGTAATACCCTTGGTGAATAGAGGGGTAACAGTCTCCGGATCAAAGTAAAGTCCCGAGAGAACGACAAACTGCTCAATGGACATCTGAGGTAAATTTCCACATAACCTAAATGAAATCTCGGAACGCTCATCATCCTCCTCCATCTCATCAGGACGAATATATGTAAAGGTGGATAAAAACTCCACCGTCAGCTCTCGGTAAGAAGGCAAGAACGCGGTCTCGAACAAATGACTCCATGGCGTATCGTCTCCGATAATACTAGCAAGTCTATTGAGCTCTTCGAGCTTGGCCATCTCCTCCCAGTCGACGTTAACAACGTCACCGGGATCAAACTGTAGCCAAGGATGATTGGCAATAACGTTAACAACGTCAGCCTCAATATCTGAATCCAAAGACATATCTGCACAAAAAACGAATATAAGTATAACGGTTTTAAAACATAAGCTACGTATAGCAGATTAATCACCCACCTTCTATACGCGACGTATAGCCCTATATGCGTCATATAGGGGTCCCACGTATGAGCAGCGTATATTCCACTAGTCACCTACCCCCACTATACGCCGCGTATAGACCTATATGCATCGTATAGGGGTCCCACGTATAAGCAGCGTATAACCCACTAGTCACCTACGCCGCGTATAGACCTATACGCATCGACATGATGAGGTATCATAGATCTCGCGTTGGCCCATAATAGAAAAAATGTTTGACAACCATTTTTGCTTAATAAATGAAGAATAACACCAAACTTTTGAGCAACCACTATTCCCGTATACGGCATTATCATCCAATGTTCTTCTGGTGCAGGTTCCACACGTTGCCAGTTTATAGTGTGACGTAAGTCGTTATACTGCCCGGGGTACAAAGTATCGAAAACTTCTCTGTATTCCAATTCGTGCTTGTCCAATTCTTCTAAAAGTTGTTGGCGCACATAGATTCACTTATTTTCGTTAAACCCTAAGCCTAAAGCTATAGCTCGAAAACCACAATTTCCATCGAGTCGGGCATCTTGTATACGTGAAATATACTGATGAAAGATGGACGGAGTCTAATTTTTTAACCTATTTAATTGTTGATCTCCGACAATCGATGAAAACTCATTAGTACTTTATGATACTCCGACATTATTTGATGTTGTTTTCACTTTAGAAGACGTTGAACGACTACGTTGCATGGTGGGCTTCTGAGGCTTTACCGCTGAACTTGTTCTTCCGGTAATGTTAGACACAATAAATGAGCTATGTCTCGGCATGTCACACGTACTTTGTTGAGTGCCATACTTTTGCTATTGAACCTTTAACGTTGGACGACCGCGAATATATGTTTTAACAACATGCGCTTTTTTGTTACTTTTACATGGATACACAATTCCTTTTATTTTTTCCACCAAACTAAATTTTACAACGGTGGGTTGTGACATTATTTGTTGTTTCACGTGTTCCATCTCTTCTTCAACATTGACTTCTTCATCCAACATAAATGATGGTTTAAGCTTATCAAGTTTCGTCCAAAATACGTCACTTGCATCTAGTGGAATTTTAGTGCCTGCATTATAAATTATTAATTAATATATAATTCGTTACGGGATATAAGACGTAAGTAAAGTATCGGTAATTACTAGAATATTTATATTTTTCCAGCCGACAAGCACAAGGCAAGCCACAACTCGTTAAAAGATGACAACCACACGTTGCATTTGCTGAGCGTATCACTTGCAATTTAGTGTTTTCGGCAACTAATAAATCCAGAGATTTGTGTGAAACCTTGCCTCGTAGGTAATCAAATAGCGGGAGTTTATGATGATTCATGGTTTTAGTTTTGCTTGTCTCAAAACTTTCTTTTAAATTTACCTCTTGCGCGTTTACCAATTGATTTACAAACTCTACAAGTCTATCCAGTGAGCTATTTGTTGATTTAATATATCTTTTTAAATTTGCATACTGGCTCTCGACTCTATTTGTTGTATGTTGGCTAAAGTTGCGGTTTGAGTTAGTCCAGGCTGATACAAACATTCTTTGTAACTCTCTAGCCAGTTTTTGTATATATAAGACAAAACTTTTGAAAATATAATAAAACAAAATTATTTTTCTGTATTTGACAGCATTGTATGTATGTATGTAAGGAAATCTTACTTTCTCGCTTCACTTCAACTAGTCGTTCGTAAAGAATGTTATATTTATACTCGTAAATCTCCGGGGTGGAAGACTCACACAAATGTGCCCATGCGTATTTAAACTTTCCCCAGTCATCTTTCGTAAAACTTGCTTTACAGTGTTTCGCGATATTTTCAGCAATATGCCACCTGCATAAATATTTTGAAGCATTCGAAAATACTTTAACACTTGCGTTCATTAAAGCAAGATCTCTGTCTGTTATTATGACGCGCGGCTCCATACACCTGTGTAACGTATCTTTCAATCTGTTAAGCACCCATTCAAAATTATCTTCCCGTTCTTTACTAATAAACGCTTGAGCAACACAAAATGTCTTGTGTGTTGAGGTCACACCAACAATCTGAACAAATGGAAGTTTGTACATGTTTGTTTTATATGTAGCGTCTATCATCAGCACGTGCGGGACCGGGTAAGGGTGATTAAGTTTGCAATTAGCTTTACAGGAGGAGAGAACTTTAGATCACTTAATAATTCAAATAGGGAACTGGTAACTATTTAGAAGATACTAAGCAAACACAAGTAATGTAAGTGAAACAATAACAATATCACAAGAACACAAGATAAAGTTTTCAAAGAAGTTGTATATTGATTCTCTAGCTATTACAAGTGTGTTTTAGTATATCTTAGTTACAAGAACTTGAGACTCTTATATACTACAACCTACAACCGTCAATATACAAAAAGACAGTTAGGATTTGACTAATCTAGACAACAAGATCAATCTACAGTCAAAAGTCAGATTGCCTTTTGACTAGTGACTATGAGATGTCATAGCTCACTGACTTTATCTAATAAGACAAGTCTACAGGAACAATTATGGGAAGTTACAGGCAAAGACCTTCTTCTACAGTTTGATAAAGTAGAAGTTTCACCAATTAATGAAAAGCAGGTGAGTCTTCAGAGCAGCAGCGGAAGGTACAACAGCTTTATCAAAAAGTAACTCAGAGAAAGCATATTTTCTCTGTCTTCGGAAGACATCAGTCAACTCTTCAAAATGGCTTCGGAAGACTTTGTCTTGTGAAGCTTTGGAAGACTTTGTCTTGTGAAGCTTTGGAAGAAAATGGTCTCTGGCTTCGAAAGATTTCACACTTGTAATAGTTTCTGATAAGTGTGAAACTTCCAAAGCAACTTCTTCTGAACTGTTGGCTTCGGAAGATCTTACATTTGTAATATTTTCTGATAAGTGTGAAACTTCCGAAGTAACTTCTTCTGAACTGTTGGCTTCGGAAGATCTTACACTTAGACTTATTTGTGAGTGTAAGACTTCCGAAGCTAGTTCATCCTTGTTCCTTAGTGCATGCTGGAAGACTTGGCTTGTCAAAGTGAATAAAAGATAATAAAACAGTAAGTGATCCTATGTTCAGGCTTTGAGGATCATTTGCTATTGCTGATGATGAACTTTCAGTCACATGGTCTTCCTTCATCTTCCACACCACCTTCGAAAGATTGGGCTTGACCTTCAAAGCTTCGGAAGTTTTAACAACTTTGGAAGATTTGGAGACTGAGCCTTCAGAAGATCTAGCTTTCACTGCAGCTGGCTTTGGTGCTTCGGAAGTATTCCTTTCTTCCGAGACCATTTTTCCTTTCGAAGGCAATTTACCACCTGTTTTCCTTTTCACTTTGGGGCTTCCGAAGAAAACAGATTTTCCTTCCGAAGCTAGCTTTTCCTTCTTCTTCCCAGAAGCTTTCTCTTTGAACATATGGATAGTTCTTTTGGGATTGTAGATGCAATCCTTAGCCAGATGGGAAGTACTACCACACATGATGCATTCCATTTGCTTCCTTCTGGGAGTCTTCTTCAGAGAGCAAGACTGAACTTGAACACTTTCTTTCTCCAGCTTCTTCTTCACAGATGATGCAACAATTTTCTTAGGGAGAGACTTGCTTTTGGAGGAGGATGGTTCAGACTGTGTAGCAGTGGTACACAACAATTCAGCCTTCTCTTTGCTGGAATGAGTTGGAACTATACTAAAACTCCTGGTACTAGAGTTTGTAGTTGATTCCTCATCCTTTACCACTTCAAACCCTGCAGAGATGAACACTTGAGCCTTCTTTGATATTCTTTTTGCTCTTCTGATCAAGTTCTTCCTCTTTGTCTTTGTCATACCAGCCTTCTTACTCTCCTCAGAAGCATGGTGACCCTTTTTGGATTGATTCTCTTCACTTATTTTAGAGTCATCCCTCACCATCTCCTCTTCATCCTCTTCAACACTAGGGTCTATAAGGGGAAGCTCATCTTCACCAGTTCCACACCTTGGAGATCTTACAGATAATAAAGTGTGTGGAGGATCTATCTCAATAGATCCCAGTCCCTGCTTATTTTGATAACAGACTTTTGCATGCAGAGATGAGGATATGATGTTCTTGAAGGTCTCTTCTTCAAGAACATATTTTTCAGCCCAGGCTTTACTGATCACAAGCTCAGCCTGGCATTCAGTCAAGTTGGTAATGAGATCTTTAATTTGAGTCCTGTAATTTGTTTGCTCATGTTTAAGAGTTGAAACAGTTTTCTCTAGATCTTCTATTTTAAGTTTATAATCATTTTTAGCTCTTTTAAAATAAGCTTTTAGGATATTCAAGGACTCAATATTAGATCTCATTTCCAAGTTGTAAGACCTGTATCTATTCACTTTAGCAATACATTCAGGAGAGCAAAGATGATCTAGTACCTTAGCCTCATCATGGTCAGCCATGAGTGCTTGATTTGGTGAAGCATCTTCAGCTTGAAAGCTCTAGTCAAAGCCTTCTTCTTCAACAGCAACAACAGCTTGCTGTCTTGGCTTCTTATTCTGGTGCCCTCCCTTAGTGTAGTTTGGCTTGGATGATGCTTGGCCACCATTTGACTTAGGTGCCTTTCATTTTCTGGTAAAGTGACCCATCTGGTTATAGTTGTAACACTTCACTTTGCTCTTGTCCAGTCCAAACTTGCCACTGGCAGCATTGCTGGGAAACCTTCTCCCTGTCCTCTTGTAGAACTTCTGGGCTCTGTGAGTAAGAAGAGCCATCTGCTGGACTATCTCCATGTATTCCAGATCATCTGGATGGATACAATCCAGGTCTTCAAGAGTGAAAAGAAAGTTGCCTAAACTTTCATCAGTAGAGACAAAGGCTTGAGAGGTGCTTGTCTCTTGGAATGGACTTTCTTGGATGTAGCACTCTCTGGGTGTCTCTGGGAAGGTGATGAAGGGGCCCTTTTATGAAGTTTTAGGGTAGCAGATAAGATGGTGCAGTGGTTCTCTGCTATCCCTTTCACCCACATGAAGGGCAGAACTCTGGTGAGTGTTGGAGTTACCAGATGGGTTTTGCATGTTCATCTCCATCTGGTATCCACTGAGTATTCCATATAATTCAGTGAGAGTCAGGGTCTTGAGGTTTTCAGTCCTCTTAATGATCACACAATAGTGTGTCCATTATTTGGGAAGAGAGGACATGAACTTCCTAACAATATCCCTATTCTTAATAGTTACTCCAACATCAGCCAGAGTATCCACAATCTCAACATACCTGAAATACTGTTGAGTCAAAGTTTCACCTGTCTTGAAGGTGAAATTTTCAAACTGCTGCTTCAAGAGGTCCTTCTTGTTTTCCTTGGCTTCATTGGACCCCTCATACATTAGTTTCAGTGCATCCCATAGTTGTTTAGCAGTCTTGAACTTCTTGAAACCTCTATAGATGGAATTTGGAAGAGCAGTCTGAAGGGCTGTCATGGCTTTCTGATCAATGTCAATCTTCTTCCAGTCTTCTTCAGAGAAGTCAGCCCTTTCTTTGAGTATCATACTACCACCAACAACATCTGAAGTGGTGGATGGTACATGAGGTCCGTTGACAACAGACTCTCACATCCTGGAATCCTAAGACTTGATGAAGCCTTCCATTCTTTGGCACCAAGTGTCAAAATCCTCAGGAGTGATCAGTGGGGACTTTGTCATAGTTCCAGTTTCCATATCAGCCTTAAAGATAGCTGCCATTTGAAGAGTTAAGTGATGTGTGAAGCTAAGAGGATTAAAGATTGTGAGATCTTACAATCAGGAGCCTATAAAGCTCTGATACCAATTGCAGGACCGGGTAAGGGTGATTAAGTTTGCAATTAGCTTTACAGGAGGAGAGAACTTTAGATCACTTAACAATTCAAATAGAGAACTGGTAACTATTTAGAAGATACTAAGCAAACACGAGTAATGTAAGTGTAACAATAACAATATCACAAGAACACAAGATAAAGTTTTCAAGGAAGTTGTATATTGATTCTCTAGTTCTATTACAAGTGTGTTTTAGTATATCTTAGTTACAAGAACTTGAGACTTTTATATACTACAACCTACAACTGTCAATATACAAAAAGACAGTTAGGATTTGACTAATCTAGATAACAAGATCAATCTATAGTCAAAAGATAGATTGCCTTTTGACTAGTGACTATGACATGCCATAGCTCACTGATTTTATCTAATAAGACAAGTCTACATGAACAATTATGGGAAGTTACAGGTAAAGACCTTCTTCTACAGTTTGATAAAGTATGGAAGTTTCACCAACTAATGAAAAACAGGCGAGTCTTCAGAGCAGCAGCGGAAGGTACAACAGCTTTATCAAAAAGTAACTCAGAGAAAGCATATTTTCTCTGTCTTCGGAAGAAATCAGTCAACTCTTCAAAATGGTTTCGGAAGACTTTGTCTTGTGAAGCTTCGGAAGACTTCATCTTTGGCTTCGGAAGAAAATGGTCTTTGGCTTCGAGAGATTTCACACTTGTAATATTTTCTGATAAGTGTGAAACTTCCGAAGCAACTTCTTTTGAACTGTTGGCTTCGGAAGATTTTACACTTGTAATATTTTCTGATAAGTGTGAAACTTCAGAAGCAACTTCTTCTGAACTGTTGGCTTCAGAAGATCTTACACTTAGACTTATTTGTGAGTGTAAGACTTCCAAAGCTAGTTCATCCTTGTTCCTTAGTGCATGCTGGAAGACTTGGTTGTTCTGGTATCCTTTGGTTGCATCAGCCTTTAATCTTCAGATGTTCCTTACATTTTATGTGTAGCGTCTATCATCAGCACGTGCGGGAATGCACGCCAAGTGTCGTATGATTTTGGATGACAAAAAATATCTCTTCTACGACATTTGTAGCGGGATCTTCTCGGGTGTAATAAACGTATCCTATAGAAGATAAAAGGTTTTCTAAAACTTGCATTGGTGTTTCACCGACATTCTTCTTATTTCTTATCTTCTGTTGAGCGTTGTATACGTCTCTGATTATGGATGCGTTGTCAGGGTTTTGCTTTTTTAAAGCTGATAGTATGTTATGAGGCTCCATGTTCTGATCAGTAAGCTGCTCCACCAAATCGTATTCGTTTTGAAAAAACCTTCTTACATATGAGTGCCCCTCCATATGTTGAGCGGGATCATGGTTATGTTTGTCATTTCTCACCTCTAATTTCCACGAACGGCGTTTGTTGTCGTATATTCCTACTAATTTAAAATGACATCCGATTTTTTTACTACCAGATCGTCTAACTGTTGCTTAACTTTTGTGTTCGCCACCACGATCACAGATAAGCCATACCTTTACGACCTGACCTCCTTTTTTCTTTGATCTTCGTGTAATAATAACGTAACCATTATCACGTCCCTTATTAACAGCCCAACAGACTAGCTCATCGAGTGATAAAAATTCTTGTGACGTTTTTCGTGTTCTGATTTTCATCACTCGATAGAAAGTTTATATTACTTTGTTGTGGGTCGTAACTTGATTCTCAGCAAAAGTCGAATTCATCATCGGGAACATACGATTGGTTTAAATCTGGCAATCGTGTATTGTAAGAAGATTGAATGTACGAATCATCTTGATTACTATCCGTCACGTACGAAATGCTTGAATATTCATTAGAATATTCACTAAAAAAATAGTTACCATCCCAAAACGACAAAGCGAACGAATGAAAACGTATGATATCTTGAGAGAAACAAACGTTTGAGATTTTCATAATTTAGAGATCGAATGAAAACGTTTGAGATCGAATGCGTTTTTATATATTTGAAAACGAATCTTGTGAATTTGAATCTTGTGTCCCATGATTGAAATTACCTATACGTGGCGTATAGAGCCATATGCGGAGTATAGGTTGTTCGTCTGACACCTATACGCTGCGTATGGCGCCATACGCCACGTATAGGTTTGCCACATATTCCACTTATGCCACTATACGCTGCGTATATTCGTACCATGTACAAACGCTATACGTGGCGTATGGACCCATACGCCACGTATAGGTTTCATGCGTACTATAAAGCAACTTTTATGAAGTGTATTGCACTAGGCGTTTGGAGACTGTTTGGGCGTTTGGAGACTGCGCGTTTGAAAATTGTTTAGACGCATCATCTGTTTGGGCGTATGGCACCATACGCCACGTATAGGTGTACGTTCTGACACCTATACGTGGCGTATGGGCACCTATACGTGGCGTATGTACACCTCTAACTGTGATTTTTTTGAAAAAAAATAGGACCCATTAAATTTCAAAATCTAACCGTTGGTCGTAAAATTTTAAAAAAAAATTAAAAAATAATTTATTTTTGATCTATAAATACTAACATATTTACACACAAAAAATCCACTCAAACAATATGATTTCGACAAGTTCTACATCAAGTTCACCATCGGGACTTGCACCCTTCACCCATACGCCACAGGGCTATACGCGGCGTATGGTGCCATACGACGCGTATAGCCATGCTGAATGTTTGATTAGCCTTAGTCCAGTTTTGTCGTTTGAAAAAGAATATACGCGGCGTATGGAGCTATACGAGTCGTATAAACACCACGACAACAACCGATGCGACATGGAATGTCAGGCATTTATTGTGGATACCTATACGCCGCGTATGGACCCATACGCGGCGTATAGGTGGGTGTCGATTTATTTGGTGGGGTGTCTCTATATTAGGACCCTAAGGTGATATTAAAACTGTTATAAAGTTATTTCAAAATATTTCAAGTTTTCAACTACTCTAATCCAGTTGATATATAATTACCGTAATATTTCTTTTTTCTTTTTATAAAATATTGTTCTAAGAAATTCACATGAAATGTTCAAGTTATATCCAATAACTTGGCATTGGTACTTAGTCGGTATGTACATATATTTTGATTTTTTGAATCAATAAACTTTTTTCTAGCAACAACTAATTCAATTATTTTTTCAACATAAGAAATAAAAACATGTCTATGAGATTATGTGTTATACTCCAGTGAGAGAGTGGGTGTGGTTAATATAACAGGGCTGTTGGTTGTGGAATACCCCCCATCTGAACGTGAGAAAGCTCGTGGCCCTTGAGATGTGAGCGTGGTTATGGATGTTGCCTCTTATACATTATCACGCTTCCACGTGAATAAACTTCACGCATGAGATGTGATAGTGGTGTATTACACATAGCTTGATTGTCAGTTGTCAAACCCAACCAACTCGGTGATTCATTATTTTTCCTTCAAACACATTTGATCACATAGCAATCATAGTACAATGATATGGTGGTTCTTGAACAGATTCACTCAAGTTGTCATTTTGGTCGTGTTTCGTTTCACATGTGTAGAGAAGTGGATTTTTTTTTTTCATTCAGAGCATTCAATATATGTTGCCAATTGTCTATGTATTATAACAAACTACACACAAAAATATGGCGTAGTTTTGTATCTAAGGAATAAATTTAGGTGGTGAAAATGTAAAACAGAGAAGCAATTAAGCAACACTTATATTTTGTAAGTTAATTACACAAGTAGCATCGATGGTTTGAGCTAAGCAACAAATAAAGGTTTAAACTTGATAGCAAGTATTTATGGGGTAGTTTAGGAATAGTATAAGCTTTTGATAAAAAAAAAAATGTTAGAGTAATTTTATTTTTAGATAGTTGTTTATTTTAACAACAAAGCCCCGATCATTTGTGATCACTCTGACAAATAAATCACCCTTCCACCCAAAGCATGAAGCATGGTGATACGACCCAGCCCATTAAGAATGAAACTTACAGTTGCACAACCTCTTGATTCATCTTGAGTATATTGCCTCAAACGAAACTTGAACTTACGATCTCATATTTAAGAAGTCATGAGACTACCAATAGGTGATAAATTGAATAGTTCGTGATAGTTATTTCATTATAATTTAAAATTTAAAAAAAAAATGTAAGTTGAAAAACTAAATTGAGATTCTGCGTTACATGCGCGTGAGTAAGCGCGAAGGAAAACTGAAATCACGCTCAAAATGCTGGCAACTAAAACACACGTATTCAGCCAAACCAACTTACACGCCCGATAAAATGGTCTCCAAATATATTATTAGTTTTAAAATTTTAAAATATATAAATATTCTGTTGAACTTTTAATTACAAATAATTTGTATGATTTATCTTGAAAGTTATATTCAGTGGTTTTCTGGTTTTGAAGTTCAGTATTTATCGTTTCAAATAAAATTCTATTCAATTGTTTCTTGCCAACGCGTTAAGATTTTTTAAGAGAAACTCTTTGCAGTTTTTACTACATTTTTAATGAATTAACTTTTTTGACTTAAATATGGTTTTATTGCTTGAGATTTGAAAAAATAATTATTTTACTTCATACGATCAAGAATATAAATTTAACGTTAAAAGTTTTATTAGTTTCAATTATAGTCAAAAAACTTAATCAATTGTTTTATTTTCAGTCCAATAATATGAAATTTTGGATTGAAATGAAACAAACTACTAAGTTTTTGAACTGAAATTTTAGATAACAATTTAAGGAAAAGTTTGTTATTAGTGACAAACCTCAAACAATATAATTGAATTTGATTATTTTTTAAGACTCTTAATCTATTTCTAAATCAATTTAATCTTTCTATCATAAGATTTAAACTCTTAACTTTCAAAAGAATAAGCAAATTCTACACATACAAATACCATTAGGCCAAATACCATTTACAAGTTATACTTGCTCTAAACTAAATTGTGTCTAGATCATCCACTTACACATGTGTACATTTAAACTCATTATAACAATAAGTGGGTGAAACTCACGAGGTGCGACGGGTGTATAAATATTTTTAGTATTGTGTCTTTAGCTAACTCTCATTTTGCTTTTTTTTTTATTTATTAATATGAGATATCAAACATATCTATATTATTATAAGATGAAAAAAATTTATAAATACCAAGTTGTTTTTGCGTAATCATTTGTACCAAATGTAACAAAATTGTTCTTAAAAATAGATTAAAATTAAAATGTTGTCTAAAAATGTCACACCCTCAAATTTCACGTGCGGGGTTTTAACGCGAGGCATGTGAACAAACCAGGATCTCAGTCATTAGTTACTCAGAATGACTCTATATGCAACATTTAAACAAATCAGGGTTTAAAACTTTAAAATATTTGCGGAAGCGTCTTGTAAATAACCCAAACACAAGGTACTAAAAGTAAACTGCGCAAAACACGCGCCCAAACCAAAATACGTAAGTAAATGCTAAATTAAAAGTAAACAATGTTTGAACAAAACATGCTTGACACGTGCGTGCTCCTAAGGGCAGCTGCTAGAGACAACATGAGAAAAACATACTAAAAGTGTCAACACGATGGTTGGTGAGTTCAAGAGTTTGTAATCAATCATAAGCAGTAGCGTTAGCAAAAATATATAAACAAGTGCATTGAAATAGATAGCTGGTCTAATTTCATTAGTTAAGAACAATAGTGATTTCGTAATCGAAGCTGACTATGTTTGTCTGTTTGCCTCCCACCGCGACATACCAGGTTTAGGACAATGTATGATGAGCTGTTAGTCGTTTAGGACAATATTGCACCCGTTGACTTCGGTCACCCTGGTGAGGCTTGTCAGACCCAGTAGTACTACCCAAGATTTCCCGTTAGATTCCTTAATTAACAATCCGAAAGTGTGAGGACTTTCTTTGGTATAACCCACTATGTCTTACCAAACACATGTTATATCAGTAAAGCGTTTTAAAACAAGTATGCTTTCTCCCCCAAAAAGAGAAGTAGTAAAAGTGGGGCATTGAACTCACCTAGTGCGCAAACGAATGATAATAAAAGCTAACAGTGAGCGGAAAGACAACCTTCAGAGGTTACCAAGAACACGCAAGTACATAAGTACATGTACACAGAATCTTAACAACCCTAAGTGCTCAACAAACACATTGACCCAAGGTTTTGGAAAACAAGACTCATTTGACCAAGTTGACCTGTTTGACCCGTTGGTAACATGTCAAGTTAAATTCTTGTTTAATCAAGTATAGCAATCCATCATACATGGTTATCACACAAGTTATTCACGTATGCCACATTACAAACCCTTAAGTGCTATAAAGCTCATCATACATCATCCATTATCATGTATATTCCATAAGAGTCTAAATTTCCAAAGTTATGCATCAAGCATTCATACAACCCAAATAACACAATCTACCACCATAGACACCATCAACAAACATTCTAACATGATCCTAACATCATAAACATGCTCAATTTATAATATCCAATGATCTACATAAATAAAGTTTCTATTTCGGGAAAGTAACCTCCCAAAATCTACCCTTTCATCAATTTCAACCCAAATTCATCAATAACATACCCTATCTAGTTCATATCAATCATAATCATCCATCTAACATCAACAATTCATCAAAACCCAAATTCTCTTGAAGAAAAGTTTCTACTTTTAGTAATGTATGAACTAGATAACAACACCATGGATTTCTTGCACAATCAACATAGATAAACATTCATACAACATCATTAACATTGTAACATTATTAATCCATCATCAATTCATCAATTTCATGCACAAAAGTTACTATTATTAGTAAGGTATGAACAACGCATCAAAACCACAAATTTCTTGTATAATCCACGTAAACTAACATCAATACAATCTAACTAACATCATACAATCATCAAACCAACATCAATTTCGACATTCATTACAATTTTCGGCCTAGGGTTCATCAATAATCAAAAATCATGAAAAATCAATAAAAATCTAACTTTTATGTGTGTAAAGATGATGATTAACACTTGCAAACACTTGTAACACTTGAATCCCAATCAAAATCGACTTGTTTGTGCTTGTTCTTGATCAAAATCGCAAAAGGTCGGGGGAGGGGATGTTCGGCCGCGACAAGGGGGTTTGGGGGCTAGGGTTGGGTTTTTACCAAATTTAAGTTTTGTATTTTTTACAAAATAATCCCTCCTTGATCACATTTTATAAAAACTTAATCTTTTTAACATTTTAAATAACTTTAATTACAAAATACAAGTATTATTAATCCACAATAATAATCATGTATATTTACCACTAATCACAAACCCATAAAATAAACATAACGCGTTGTCACGTTACAAGGTAAAATTCACAAATAATACTTAAAATTTATAAATCACATAACCACAAATTAATAATCAGCATTATTAATCAAATTATTATCAGATAATCATTGTTAATTATTATTAAGTCACCAATGTTCAACGACAACTAGTATGTGCTCACGACAAGTGTATGCAAGACCTAACGGAACTAACGGAGTTTGGTAACGGAAAATTACCGGATGTCACAAAAAAATTGTATTATATAGTAGTATAGATATAAATAGATTAAGATAACCTTAAATATATTATTTATAATTTAAATTTAATTACAAAATAATGAAGTACAAGTATTTAAAACATAAAAAGTGTATAATAAAAATAAATTTTATTACATTACATATTAAAGGTTTTAACTCTTCATATGTCATTTTAAAATTAATGTAAAATTACAAATTTAACCATGTTTTATAGATAGATAACCTTTTTTTCTAAACAACAATTATAACAATATAACTAACGTAGAACAATAAGTTTATCACGAGTCATGAGACATGAACAAACAGTACTCTAGTCAACACCGACCCCTTCAAACACCTCTCCGTTGACCGCTCCTTCCTCAAACTACTTCTAATCTACCCTTTCAAACTTCAAATTTCAAGCTCTCTTATTGGTCAACATTCAACTTTCCACATCCCCATTTCTGTTCTATAATATTTTATTTCTTTTACACTTTTCTAATCTCATACGCTCTTTTCAATCATTTTCATCATTAACCCACCAACTTTTCAAACTTCAACATCCGCGTTTTCACCTTTCTATATATAACTTATTATAACATACAACAACACAACTTCCCCTTCTCATTATTCTCTCATCTCAATTTCAATTCTCTCAAAAAAACTACAAAACGTTACAAAAGTTTGAAGTTTGTTTGACTCATCGTAGATAATTAACAACGCAGTAATATGATTTCAGCGTATAGGAACCAAAGAGCGGCACGAAATGTTAACAAGATCAAGAAACTGATGGATGCTGAGGTGGAGGTGACCGTACCGGAGCTTTTTCGGTGCCCGATATCGCTAGAACTGATGAAAGATCCGGTGGCATTATCGACCGGAATAACCTACGATAGGGAAAATGTGGAGAGGTGGATATATGAAGATGGAAAGGACACTTGTCCCGTGACCGGTGTGGTTTTAACGAGCCTTGAGCCCGTCCCGAACCACACGATCAGAAGGATGATTCAAGATTGGTGCGTTGAGAACAAGTCGTATGGGTTCGACCGCATCCCCACGCCTCGAGCCCCGCCTAGCTCGTCTCAAGTGTTGCATATTTTATCGAAGATTGTCGCGATGGGGGCGAAGGGAGATGCGGAAGGTGTTAGGAAGATGGTGGTTAAGATTAAAGATTTAGCGAAAGAAAGTGAGAGGATTAAAAGATGCATTGTGTCAAATGGGTCAGCTAAAGTGCTGAGTGACACATTCGAGGCGTTTTCTGGGAATCAAGAAAACGCCTCGGTTTTGGAAGAAATATTGTCAGGTTTAACTCTGATTCTTCCGTTTGACCAAGAGGCCAAGTCTGGTCTCGGGTCAAACCAATCTTTACGCGCCATAGTAAAGATTTTAAAGCTCGGAACCTTATCGGGCCAAAGGAACGCCGTGTTGGTACTTAAAGAACTCTTCTCAACCGAACAACCCAAACTCGAACAATTCGCAAACATTGAAGGCGGCATCGAAGCATTAGCAAAACTCATCCACGAGCCAATTGACCCAACAACAACAAACGCTACATTACTAACCATCTACCATTTGGTCACTCCATCAACATCTTTTAACCAAAAGGAAACCCTAATAAAAAAACTTCTCAAAACCGGATTAACCGAAAAGCTTATAGAAATGCTCGTAGACTGCTCGAAAAGCGTATGCGAGAAGGCGTTAGGCGTACTCGAGGGTCTTTGCAGCATCGACGAAGGGCTTGCAAGAGCCTACGCCAATGTGTTAACTGTCCCGGTGCTGGTGAAGAAACTGTTGCGTGTTTCGGATATCGCGACGGAGTTTTCGGTGTCGAATCTTTGGAGATTGAGTAGATATGCCAAGAGTATTGAAGATGAAGAAGGTGTAGCCATTGAAGCACTTCAAGTAGGAGGTTTTCAGAAGCTTTTGTTGCTGTTGCAGGTTGGTTCTTCTGTGAAAACAAAGGAGAAAGCTTGTGAGTTGTTGAAGGAGTGGAATTTGCATAGAGGGAGAGTTGAGTGTATTGAGTCTATGGATTTCAAGAATCTTAACAGACCATTTTGAATAGTTTTACGAATGTTTGTTATTTGTAAATTTAACAAAAAAAAATAGTAGAAAAACATTCTTTTGCATATAAGAATAGTATAGGGATAGGCAATTGATTGTATTGGTAGTTTCATTTGTTAATTTAGCCCTGTGGATGAATTTGACATTTTTATTTGATTATAGCGATTTAAAGTGTAAATTAGGTTGTTAATAACTGATTGTATTTGTTTAACTATTGAAGTTTAATGAAAAATGAGTATTACCGAATTCATTAACTAGTTTGTATCGACCCTGCCCTAATAATCTACATGAGGCAACGCTTCTCACCGGGTCGAACTCTATATATTTTAAAAATTTTATACAATCAGGCCGAAAATTAATGCTACTAACATAAAAGAAGCCCCCCCCCCCCCCCTCCGGCCCTCATTAAGCTTTGCCCCTAATCACATCACGTTATAACTTTGGTCTGACTCCCGATCAATGTTAAGTTGTGACCTAGCCACCATGTATATCTAGGGGGCTCGAACTGAAGTTTTAATTAGATAACCAAAGTTGCCTACCGTTAGGCCATCTTGAGGTGATTATTGATATTACCTGATACCAAGAAATGCGAAGTTATACATACTTCATTCAACAACTAGAGCTTGTTATTTTGGTTCGGAATATCATATACTCTACTACAATATATCAATGAACTTTTGGTTCTATACAAACATGTTATATTAAATCCATTAAAGTATAATGAACTTTTTTCCAAATGTTGTTTTCACTTGCAAAAAATTTGATACCATTCTAATCGAAGGCCGTTCTGTAACTTTAGTCCTATCGTACATCAGAAAGATATACATAAGAATTATTGGCAAATGGTAGATACGAACTCCAATGGTCAAATGTATCAATGTTTGTTGTAATGACGTATTTTCATAAAGAGTTAAATGTTTAAGTCTAACGATTTAAATTTAGAGTACATTTATAAAGTCTATGAGTTTACGGTAAACAAGAAAAAGAAAAAAAAAAGATACAAACACAAATATAGAACTTTTGTTAAGATTTCGATTCTAAAACAAAACTAAAATATCTTGATATAAAAAGAATATCGAATCTCTAGATTGTGTATTAAGTGACTACCTCCGATGCTATGCTTTCTTTCACTACTAATATCATTGTTTAACTCTATTTTAAGAAAAGACTAAATTATTTTTAAATTATCCTACCTTGTAAAATAATGCAGAAAACATGCTTAAAATGTTTATTAAGTATTCAAATGTCATCGTTTTCTTCCGTATATATCGAACGCATTCACACAATTAGTCATGTTCACACTAAAATTAAGCTGTGGCTTTTGTCCCATTCTTCTGATTCACCATATTTCCAGCTCACACGTTTAATAAGCGTGTCCAGTAAAATATTATAAAATCTAGAATCAAATCCACTTATTGCATTATTTTGACCCATAATTGACTATACAATTTATTTTATATGACAATAAACTATGAAACAAACAAGTCAACAACTGATTAGGCAATGAGAAGGGATTATCGGATCTGCCTAATTATCTAGTCTTATATTTGTAATTACCATATAATTTTTTTATTGGTGTTTATCTCTAAGGTTCTTAGGTGAAAGTTTTTGGTTGATTATTATTATTTTGTTGACCTTTTTAAGTTCTATCAGGAAACTTTGAGATTTCTTGAAGTTTTTAGCTAATCATTGATTACCTAATCATTTGGAGATTAATTTTGCCTTCCATTTTAGCTGCATTGATTATACATTTATCCTCACTAAATCAGGTACTTTATTAATTGATTCACTATGCTTATCACCTTCCACACATATCGATTCAATATTCACCAATGTTTTCACAGTGAACCGGACATCTTATTGGTTCACTGGTCGGACCGTCTCAACCGGTCGGACCGGATAAAATTATAATTATTTTATAGATATATATGTAAAAATTACTTAAAAAATAAAAAAATGTATATGAAAAACCGGTTCGACCGGTCCAACCCCCGGTTCATCTGGTTCAACCCCCGGTTCAATCGGTCAGGTTTCCGGTCCGACCATCGGTTCAATGCCAAAACGGTTTTAAGCACCGAACCAGACCGGATTGGAGTCCGGTTCCCCGTGGGTCCGATCTGGTTTTCACTACAATGATATTCACCATCCGTTGTTTTGCTAAACATAAACAATTTGGGCCAGCCCAATACTCACAAGAAACCGTCAACCAATACTCGCATACCATAGGCTAGAGGTGGGCATAAAAACCGGGTTCGGACCCGACCCGGTGGACCCGACCCGGAACCGGGTACGGGTACGACCCGGTATATGCATACCCGGGTTGGACCCGAAAAAAAACCGTAGGGTTGGAACCGGGTATGATTTTCTAGAATTTCTTAGAACCCGAACCCGACCCGACCCGACCCGACCCGGAACCGGTTGAACCCGGGTTGTACCCGGTTTCGACCGTTTTTTTTTTTTTTTTTTTAAAAAGTGGCCGTTTCGATTTGTGACCGTTTTTTTGTCACTTTTAGGCTTATAAGTTAGTATAAATAGGTGTGGGTTGATATGGTTTAGTACCCAAGTCTCAAACGCAAAAACATACGCAAAAAACGCAAAAAATACTCTCCTTTACTCTCGCTTTACACGTTCACTCTCTCGTTTTACACTTTCACTCTCTTCAATCTTGATATGGCTCACTCACAATCTTCCGTTGGTCAAGGTTTGTCCAACGCTCCAACCGTCGTTCGTGTTCTTGCACACAATCGTAACATGGATGTTTGGTGCAATTGGGATATGGTTGAGTTGAGTGACGGGTCTGTAAAGGCTCGTTGCAAGTTTTGTGGAGCTTTGCTTGCTAAAGATTCTAACACGACTTTAAACAAACACATTAGCAAGAAGTTTTGTAAGTCGTTGAAAAGTAATCCGGATTCACAACAAACACAATTGGGTGGAGACGGTGGAATCTTTAATTACGATGTTAATACGGTTCGAGATCGAATGGCGAAGTTCGTGATTCAAGAAGCTTTGCCTTTTAGTCACTTCGACAATCCTCGGTTGACCAACTTAATTCGAGAGACGCTTCAACCTCGTTACACTCACGTAAGTCGTACTACACTTAGACGTTATTGTTTAAAATTATGGAAACAAGCAAAAAATGATTTAATTGTATTATTTGAAAATTTAAATACCGGTGTAAACTTAACTAGTGACGTTTGGTCGGCTCCACACGGTTTACCCGAATCGTACCTTTGCGTCACCGCTCATTGGGTGGATCCCAATTCATGGCAATTGATGAAACGTACGATTGCATTTGATCTTTTTCCGCATCCACACACCGGAGAATTTTTGTTTTACTTTTTAGATAATGTAATAAGTACTTTTAAATTAGAAAATAAACTTTTTTCAATTGCATTTGATAACGCCTCTAACAACACAACCGCGGTTGAAAAATTAAAATTAAAATATCTTCCGATTGCAAACGGTGATTTTTTCCATACTCGTTGTGTTGCACATATTATTAATTTAGTAGTGCAAGACGGACTATCCGGGCAATATGTTAATAACTTTATTACATCTTTTCGATTTATGTTACATGACGTTTTTAAAAAAAGTAGAAGAAGATATCAAGATTATAAACAACTTTGTAAGGATACGCACTCTAGATTTTTAGGTCCTAATTGGGATGTACCTACTCGGTGGAATTCGACTTGTCACATGTTTGAATGTGCTTTAAAACAAAAGGGCACTTTGAAAGCTTTTCATAATAGTCTTTCGGATAATGGTGAAGCCGACCCATTTCCGGATGCGGGTTGGGAGAATCTTCAACGTCTATCCGAGTTTCTTGAGGTTTTTAAAAACTCAACAACAAAATTATCGGGAGTTTATTATTCCACTAGTTATTCGGTGCTTCAAGAACTATATTTTATGTCTTTGAATTTTAAAAATTTTCAAAATAAAAATAATATGTTTAATCAAATGATAGAACCAATGAAAGAAAAGTTTAAAAAATATTTTAAGGACTTACCACCCGTTTTTACGTGTGCCGCCGCTTTAAATCCGTTTCTAAATGTTGCGGGGGTTGAATGTTTGATAGATGAGATAAATGACAATTTGGATATGCATGACGAAAACCCTGATTTTTCAAACGAGGCAAAAGAAAATTTTAATCATAGTTTGAAAACAATTTATAATTTTTATTTAAATAGATATGGGCCTAACGTAAACATAACCATGCCAAGCGGATCAACCTCAAGTGCTAGTACCTCGTTTAAAGACCCTGTTTTGACTATGTTGAATGTTGTTCGGGATGTGACGGCTAAACGTCAAAGAGGTAACACCCCAACAAGTGAGCTCGGTAGATATAGTGGAACGGATTTTATTTCCACTATGACTACCGAAGATTATCGTGCATTCGATATTTTGGCTTGGTGGAAAGGAAAAGAATCTCAATTTCCGATTCTTTCTGCTATGGCCCGTGATTTACTAAGCGTCCAAGCTTCTACGGTAGCTTCGGAATCTGCTTTTTCTCTTAGTGGCAGGGTAATATCATTACGAAGAACAAGACTAACTCCGGAAGCAGTGGAGATGTGCATTTGTTTAAAGGATCACTTAGACGCAACGGATCGTATACAAGACCAAACAAGCCTCGAAGACGAGATTACACTCGAAGCTAAAGTACATGATGAAGAGGTAGAAGACGGAGTATCTTCTGGCATATCCGATGAAGAATTAGCATTTGATCAAGCATCTCGTAGTAGATAAAATTAAACGATATTGTTATTTTAAGTTGTTTTAATATTATATGTCTTTCATGTTCTTTTTAAATTTCTTTGTCATTCAAATGTTTTATATAAAAAGTATTTAATATTTGTATATTATAAGTGTAACATTTTCTGCTCAAGATTTGTATATATTTATATATTAAGTTGTTTAAATTTTTGTCATTCAAGTGAACCCGGTTAGGAAAAGAAAAATAAAAAGAAAAAAAAGGAAAGAAAATATAAGAAAAAAAAACATACGACCCGGTGTTCGACACACACACAAGAAAAGAAAAAAAGAAAAAAAAAAAAAAAAAAGGCAAAAACCCGGTTGAACCCGGGTTTCATACCCGAACCGAACCCGACCCGACCCTACCCGGGTATACCGGGTAGGGTTTGTATCTCGCTGAACCCGACCCGGGTTCGTACCCGGGTTCACCAATACCCGGGTACAAAAAACCCGGTTGGGCCCAAACCCGGTTTTGTACCCGGGCCCGGGTCCGGCCCAAACCCGATTTGTGCAACTCTACCATAGGCCATAAGCTGTCTTGCGGCCCATCTTCAGCTCCTGTATCGTCACGACCCACATCATTCTATCTACGTCTAAAATTTGATACTGTATAATGTATATTGCTACATCACAAGTAGAAACGGAAAAGACATGGGAGAACTACTCACGGATTAGTCAAAAGCCACCTGATATATATTTTTATATAAAAAAAAAACCTTGGTAACCATTCAAAAATTAAAGATGGTCTAGTAGCTCATTAGTGAATCCATCAGTGAGCTGAGGCCAGTAATTGCTACCAAACAGTTTTTTTTTTTTTTTTTTTTTTTTTTTTTTTTTTTTTCTTTCAGGTTTGATTCTTGGTCAATTTTAAGCTAAGGATTTTCTATGGCCAATCCATTAGAAACAAGAAACTTATAATCTATACTATATATAAAGCATATAAGAGTGGTATTTTAAGATATTATAAAATTAAGAACAATTATGTTATTCAATGCATAAAATACAATAACTTTTAAGGGTAAATAATATTTATAACATTATTTACATATTACCCTTTACAATTGTTACATAATAACCTTTAAACTTACTGATAATTACATAAAATTTTACATTATCTAGCCATAAACAATAAAAAACTTAATTTGTTTAAGATTTCAGCTATATCTTTTAATTTATTACGTTTAAAAACTTTTTAAGACTACAATTGTAACGTGTATTTTTTTAAACGTTTTGGTGTAAACTTTTTGCTGAACCGATCTGTATTTTGTGACGTACAATAAGTTAATGCGTAAATGTATAAGTAATCATGCAGAACCTATTTATTTGGTGTTTTAAATTTTAACTTAGAAAAAACATAATAGATTTTTGTAAAAATACTACAAAAACAACAAAATATTAGAAACACGTACAGGATGTAAAATGTCGCCCGCCGCATTGCAGAGACACCCTTCTAGTGACTTAATAAGCTATCTCCTAAAATCAGATATTACCTAGAAGGATTCAAGAGTATCCAGAAAACCTTCAAGCATCTTTCTTATAAGTTGATTTTATGATTGAGCAAATGAATATAAATTAAGAAGACAAATCTGCATGGAGCACGTTGACTTCTTTCATGTGAAAAGAAAATAATTTTATTTTTATTATTTTATAGAACAAATACCATTTTGTTTCTTGTAAGATTAAAATCATTTAACTTTATAATATAGAGGCAAGACACCTTATCATTTTAACAGTGTCATCTGGAATGAAAAAACTATCATGTATATATACTGCATAGACCTTATAAACTCTATATGGTTTAAAGCACGCACCAACGCAATGGTTTGAGAAGTTTGTTTTAATTAGAGGGGCAAGGATACAGAGAAATAGAACCTTTAGATCATTGTGATTTTCTCCCAAAAGTTTGGTGATGACGATTCGGTTGTTTATCGCAGTAACGCGTGATACAAATCACATATCAACTAGAGACCAGAGAAATGTTGAGTTAATAAAAATTTGTCATGATTAAGAAGTTTTAAAACTGCAGCAATAATAGGGTTAGTGTAGAGTGAACTAATGATATAGTTGGATGAGTGGGGAGAGTGAGCGGTAAAAACATGCCTCATGTAAAACCACTTGAAACGGTCCCTAAAAGACGGTAACTACCGACTTTACACTCACCGGTGAATAATATATAACAAGTTCCATCTTAATTAAGTTTAGGTCAGGTTTAATGTAATGTAACATTTATTATTCAAAAATTATATAATTTTTCCTCACACACTCTATATTCCCCATCATGTATAAACTTTTTTATGTTGAGACATCCTCAAATCAATCTCTAGACAACCTTGATACAATAAACAAATTAAATCTTTCAATTCTTAAACAAAAACCTATAGAACAGTTGCAGGATTTGAGGCAGCAAAACCATTGTATGTATCATCCAACTGATAAAAAGGGTTCATCACATAAGGATTATACACTTGAATCTTCAAATCATCGTCACTCTGCTCATTCAAATCATCCAATGATCCGCCATGACTATCATCTTGATAGTAGAAATAGTTATTAGAAACCAAAAGTGGTGCAAGAATCACCGAAGCCTCCAACAACACTTCCCAACTCACAATGTTATTATTATCATCAATTTGGATTAACGAGTGTTCTTCCTTGTTATCATGGCTTTTGTGGTGTAACAACTGTCTTCAAATTGCACCCAATTGTTGAATCTCACAAGGGGCTTCATATCATCTTCCATTGAGCTTGATGACGATTCAATGGTGGAAGCCATTGGAGACCCTGTGGAAGATGAACAAGATTGATCTGTTAACTGCCACATACCGTCGAGAAAAGTCTCTAGAGCTTGAATTTGGATCTCGGGATTCGATCAACGAAAGGGTATTCGTAGATCCCACAAAGCGCGACGGATTTGCACCAATCGTAGAATTCGGAGAGATGATCAGCTTGAACTGCAGCTTTCTTGTATACACCAAAAGCCATCATGCAGCTTCTGTAAGGTAGTTGGATCAGATGATCCAGTACTGCTACTATTTCGCTACGGAAGTTGCTGTAGCAAAAGAAGCTGTCGCGAACGATGTATTTTAGTGCACATTGTATGAGAAAGCTTCTTGCAGCCGCTCCTCGCGGCTTGCATTCGATTACTCGATCGATTAGGGTTTGAAGTTGTGGTAGGATCGCGAGTTTGTCGCTAACTCGTTTCATTTTGTCGGGAAAGCTTTGGACTAAGGTTTCTTCCTCTTGTCGTCATGTTCTTCGTCTTCGTTTTGGTCATCTGGATCTCCATATTCGTCTACGCAATCACTGGGAGACAGTCTAATGCTTCATTGAGGAGGTTAGCATAACATGAAATGAAATGTGTGTAATCATGTGAGTTGGCCGAAGAAGTGTCGTAAAAGGTACATGGATTTAGCGACAGGTGACCGTTGGAACGAGTCCACAGAAGCTCGGTTCTAAACGGGCTGTTATACGGCAGTGCACGAAGCAAACGGTGGAGAAGAATCAAGCACTTCAAAGCAACCCTCCAGCATTTCGTCTTGCTAAACCGTCGCGAAAAACAAGACGCAAAAGCACGATAAGCCTCCGGCGAAACCGCAAATATTTTCAACAGTTGGAGGACATACCGATCACGGAGCGGTATGTCCTCAGGAGATGTAGCCTTTACTAGTATCAAATCAATGTCACAAAAGCCTCCAACCGTCGCGATTTTAGCATAACTCACTATGGCGGTTTCTTTAACCGAAGTGTACGCTCGTTGAAACCGCCTATGCATTTTTTTCGTGTTTTCGGGTACTTTGATATGGTGTGGTGAACGCGAAAAAACATTAAAAGGTGGAATGTTTATAAGTTGTTAAGGTTGCTGGCATCAGACCGTTGTTTACGATGAAGATGTAACTGGCTTAACGTTGTTTACGATGACAGTTGGAGACGATGGACAAAACTCTTGAAATTGTCACATGATTGACCGATACAAGTGGAGTTAATGTGTCCAAATGTGTCGTGTACAATGTAATGTAGTGAAATGTTTGTATGTGTGCAGGCCATGATGAGTAATCAATTTCATGAGTTTAATAATGGTGCAGGCCATGGTGTTTAAAGTAAACAAATAGTTGGAGACAGTAATTGTGTTGTTAGTATGTAGTGGTTACTTTGTTTAAAATATATTTCTATATTCAATTCATTGTCAAACATAAACATATGATTCGTATAAATATTTTATATATTCTGTAAATTGAATTGCACATATTGATATGGGCTTGCTTTTGAGTATAACTGGGCTAGTGAACAGATGCGGTTTGGGCTTAATGCGGATGAGGCTTCTTCATATACTGGCTTGCTTTCATAGTTTGAAAGACATAAATCTCTCCATTTTGTCAACATTCTGATTATTCTGTATCTACACCAGATCATAGTCGCAAATAGATCATGCTTGTTTCTTATCGTTTGTTCATCTTTGGAGTCTTTGTTTTTACATCTCTATTTGGTTCCAGGGTTTCATCGATCATCTTAATGAAACTTCCGGTTATCTTAATAGTTCTGTTCATGTGATTCATTGTTTGTTGTTAGTTTCATGTTATTCTTGTAGTTTATATTCAAAGAGATCAGAGTGTTCATCGTTCTTGTTTCTTAAAGCTTATTTCAATATATTTTATTAGTTTCTTGACATTACTAAGTTTGAAGAATAAAATAACTTGCATTTTATAAACTTCTTGTAGGGATATACTTCATAATTTTTAACTAGAACAACAATATAAATGGAAATCAGGTATTATTAATTATAACTTAAATAAACAAATGCGAAGAACAGGAAGAGGATATGCTAAAGTGCGTGTTGGGCATGGTTCTTTCATATTGAATTTCTAGTCTCTCAATATACTTATTTGTAATCCATGATACAAAAGTAAAAGTAGATTATATTATTGAAATTGACCATTAAATCTGGAATTTATCTTCATGTACATTTTAAGATTGCTGTGTGTTTTTGCTGAGGTTTGAGAGTTCACAACCAAAGCTTTGTTGAAGATCTTAGAGTATATTACAACCAAGATAACACCAATTATACACTCAAACCAAAGAATAACTTGTTCACTATAATGTTAGTAAGGTCAAAACAAGGTTTGTGGGAGAAATTGGATTAGGAACCAATCTGATAGAAGCTACAACCCTAACTTATGGGAATCAATGTTGGTCGGTTTGAGACTAGTTCAAACCTAGACTGGTTCTAAAACCGGTTAAACTAAAATATATAAATTAGTTCAAATTTATTTAAAAGATAAGAACTATTTATTTTTATGATTTTAGATACAAGATAGCATAAATTCAATTAACTTTAGTCTGAAAAACATAGATTTGAAATTGAAAATAGAAAATAAGGTATATATAACACGACATCAATCTTTATAAGTTTTAAAAAGTTTAGAGAAACAAAAGAATATAAATCATTACATAAAAAAAAACTTCATTTTAAGAATACTATGTCAATAATATACATACATACATATATATATATATATAATATATAATATATATATATATATATATATATAGTTATATATATAGTAAGTGTTGCCGTGCGATGCGACGAGGTTAAAATCAAAATGATATGTAGTTAGGTATTAGAGTTGTAAAACTCATAATTTCAAGAGATTTGGTCAACTATTTATAAACTGGACTATATATAATACGTATTTGTAAGCTGAATTTTTTTAAAAACTGGCTGTAACTGTTTCTTAAAATCAAAACAAACATTTCCATATTTAAATGAAAACATCTAACAACCACACAAACAGTAAATTATTAACAAATAAAAGATCAATGTGTAAATAGATTTGAATATCATTTTTTAGCATGGTTAAAATAACAGTATTGCCTTTAAAAATAATTGATTTTAAGTTGTACCTTGTGCTTAAAATATTTAAATAACGAAACCACTCTTTCGTACGTTATTATATATAGTGTATATATATATATATATATTATTTTTGGTTTTTCGACGTCAGTATTTGTTTTTCTGCCAGGAATGTTGATGTTCCGAATCAATAAATTATAAGGAAGATCTTCTAGTTGCGATCTTTTCCTTGTATATGTGTTCTTCAACTTGTATATTATTCCATGTCACGTCCAAATGATCATTTAAATGATACACATCTTTACAATTGTGCAAATAAGTCTTGTTCTTCATGTCTAAAGGGCACTATCATCAAAAGAAAATACAGATTCTAATTCTAAAGATTTCATACACACACATAAACAGGCTAGCAATTATAGTGGTTGGTGTGTTCATTTTCATTGATGCCATTAACTTATGGTTCAGTCCATTTGCATCAAATTTTATTTCAATTGTTCAATCCTTGTTTCAGTAAACTTTTGTGGAGTATTATGGGTTGTTTCTATTGGTGTAGCTTTCTACTATTACAGTTTTTACCCAAAATTCCTGCACATTAACCAAGTTTCCCTACATATTTTTGAAAAGTTTTGCTGCTAATTTGGGGAAAAAACACTAGTAAAACATAAAATATCTCCGGAACTGAAAAAATAAACCTCAATCGACGTGAGATACACCTTCAAAACTGAAACTTTCAGAAATCGGATGATTAATATCGCACCGGCTCATACACAACGTCTATCAAAATTAAAGATCGCTGGTAATCAGTATTTCGATGCATAAACCATGAACAAAAAGCTCCTAATAATCAAAAGAATCAACGTCATTAGTTTAAAAAACAAATGTGCCAGGAGACAGGTAACATCGATGCAATTGCATACACATCGAGCTGTTTAATACTGGACATATTAAATACTCAATCTATGCTCCGGAAACTTGAAATTCCCTCACTTAATTTGAGAGAGTTCACCATAATGAAGCAACAAAACCGATTGTTCAGAAACTAGGGCTTATTTAAACATGATGTTTCAAAACCAGAGTTAAAACAGTCCACAAGTGAATATTTGCAGACGTTTGAATCAAATCGGATGAAATCCGATGGTTTTAAAGCTTTGATTTATGCTTTCGTTGACACGTCCGCCGGGAGCCGGTGAACGTAACGCCTATCAAAAGCAACAGAGAATGCGTATAGAAAAACATATAGAAATAAAGGAGATCTAATAAACTGAAACACTCACCGTGAATTATTAGTGAAAGATCAACGACGACGGCGATCGTTAATGGTTTGAATCAAGTTCTGGTATTTGTAGGCGCAGTGGGTGGTAAACCCTAATTTCTGTTAAAAGTCGGTGATGTTGCAAAGGCCCAATTGACCCAGAAGAGGCATATCTAGACTCTAGTGTCTTGGTAACATTTTTTTCAACAACAACAATACTGTTCTGTAACATTATTTTAATAGATTTGTCTAATTTTACTTGAAGATCTCAATCCTTCAATTCATAATTCATTTTAAATTGTGGGTACCTAAGCTCAGGGCAGATCGTTGGATCGGTCTAGCTCGAGCTTGGATCGGCTCAAGTTTTTAACTCGGTCATGTTTTGCTTGGTTTAGAGAAAAATTAGCCTATATCAATTTGGGTTCGGTTTGGGCTCTATATGGGCTTGGTTTGACTCAACTTTTTTAGAATAAATAATGTGTCTTGACGTGTAAGATGGAGTGTTACGCTTAAAAGATTGAATGTATTTTACCGGGGCTATAAAATGTTAACAAAAAGTAGCGAGCGAGACACTCTTGGCTCTAGCTTGGCTCCTATGTTAAACAAGACAGCTCAGATTGTTTACAAACCAAGCCAATTTAAGCAAGCTTTTTTTCTAACAAACTTTTAGACACAAGCTAATTAAACACTCCTAACTTTACATATCTATAAATTCTCTATATTGAATTACAATATTCATATAATCTATTAAATAACATGAACTATGTAGGGATATATAACATATTTATGAAAGAGACAGATTTCATTAGAAAAAATAAACCACTTTTTTAGAACAAATAAAGTTTTACCTAGTCGGAAAGAAAAAGAGAGTGTGTGTATAAATGGTCTAAGGAGAAGGCAAAGACCAACTCAAAAGATTGTAGTTTACGTGGCAACTGATATTATTTAGGAAATATACGAGGGAATGGAATGGTGAGAGAATGGAATAGATAAATAAATGAAATGGATCATTATATTCTATCATATTGTTTGGTTATTATGTGAGAATGAAATAAATCATTATTTTATGTTGTGTGTTAGGTTTCAAATATGAAGGAATTAAATGTAAAAGTGATTATGATAGTGACGACTAATGGAGGTGGTTGTCCGCGATGGTGGTGGTTGCCCGTGACGGTGGTGGCCGGTGGTTGGCAGCGATGGTGGTGGTGGGAGGGGGCAGATGGTGTTGGTGGTCAATGGCGACCGATCTTGGTGGCCGGTGGTTGTTGTTGTGTTGAGCGGGTAGGTGGTGTTGGTGACTATGAAGGAAGAAAAAAAGAGGAAGATGATGGATGAAATGAATTTAAGGAAATAAAATCAACTATGTAATGATTCATTTTAAAATTTTCACCAACAAAACATGTCTTTTTTATTCACAATCAATGATTCATTTCATTCCGTTGTTCTATTTTTGCATACTAAGATGTGTTAAAATATGTGGATGATACAATTTAGTAACAAGATATTGGTGTGATATTATTCTAATTCTAACCTGTGATGTTGTCTTTTTTATTGTGGCATGTAATTGGAATCTCTTTTCCCACAAATTTGGGCTAATGTCTTATGGACTTAGAGTGATATCATCAAGGCTATTGGCCTTACACTAGAACTGGGCTTACATAAGCCCCAATGCCCCATCCGAGTCTTTTTCTTGTGTTTATTATCGTTCTTAGTTTCCATTTGTATTTGTCCGAGTTTATTCAAGATGAAATGTTTGGATTTAACATTAATTTAATTTACAGTTTTTGACCAGATGGATTGAATGTATATGTTTTATGAAACCTTCCCCGTTCACGTGAGTTTTAAGTGTTATTGAGCATGAGTTGTATTCTGCATGTATATTTATCATGTTAAATTTTAAATGCATATGTTAACAAAAAACTAGGGCTACGACCCGGTTGTACACTCCCTTCGTTCTACGAACCCTTGTTGATTCTGAACTTCGTTCGCGAAGGCACCGGACTTTTGACGGGCCAGCCCTTTTTTATGCGCCGTTTTCCCAAAGAAGCTTTGCTCCTCTGGGTGCTAGGCGCTTCCGTTGGAAATTGCGTATGAAAAGGAGTCTAATTTGTTTGGGGTGAACTTACTGTTCCCGGCTTTACCTCATAGAGGTAGAAAGGCTGATTTTGAGTACAAAGTCGAGGTAAACGGCTTCCGCTCGGTTAGCTTCCTCTGCTTCCAGAACGAGTTCAAGAGATGAGGATCCAGGTAGTGAAGTCACCCTTGGGGGAAGAATCATTCCATTCACTTGTGAAACTGCTAATAAGAATAGCTTTTCTTTGAATCCACCACTCACTCTCTTTCGGGTAGGGTTAACAAGAAAGTCAAAGCAATCTCCTCAACCTAGAAAGAGAACTTCGGGATCTTCTTTTTCTTTGACATTTTTTTTCCTCCTTTCCGTATCGATAGAATGAGCACTGTTAGCTATCTGCGTTAGTGTATAATACTCTCGTCCTAGTGTTCAATATTCACTAGTAATGTGTAGGTGTTATGGTACGATCGCATGATGCTATTCATTCTTAGTTTCTCTTTCTATAACAAAGTCACAATCAAACACCTATGGGAGCAAGTCATTGCCAACGAAACCAAATCATTTAATTCTAATTTTATATATAATATTTCGTAATAAAGTAATAAATAAATTAATTAAATCATCCTTATCATCCCCCAACCCAACCCAACTTATTGGCTCAAAAGCTCACTCTTGCTCTTCGCATCGCAATCACCACACACGAACTCTATAGGTTCGGGATCATCATCCTCTATACCGCTGCACTTCGTATGCTTCCACACGTGGCATTCGTCGCACGCCACCATTCTCTCTCCATCGTCATCACGGGCCCCACAAACACACTCCACCCTAGACTCCCCCGCGTACCCATCGCCCCCTTCATACCTCAACACCGTACACAAGTCTAGCTCACACCCTCTAACCCAAACTTGCGCACCCGCCTCAACAGCGCGCGATAACACCACCTCGTCTTGAATCCCCTTTAGCCCCCCAATTTGCCTTACTACAAACTTGTTCATCACGCAATATGTGTCCCTTAGTGCCCTTTGAGCCACTTCCTTCAGATTGCCAATTGTCATCCACGGTGTCACCAATACCACCTCGCCAGGTGGCAGTGGGCGAGTCAACTCGGTATCCAGCTCATCAAAACTCGGCAGAACTCGGCATATTAGTGTCATTAACTCGTCATTTTTAACCCCAAACTCCCATTCTTTCACGAAGTATTTACTGTTTAAAACGATTCTACATGCTTGACTCACTGAGTTCCACCAGGGGTAACCCAAAAGAACATTTCTATACACAAACAACATATCTCCATAAACATCTCCTCTCCTTCATGACCGAATTCGTCGCTATTTCGGTCTCGGATCTCGAATTCCATCAAACGGGTTAGCGGGTTTTTTGTGCGTGACACGATGTGATTCCCGATGACCAAGTTATCGATCGATTTCAACACGAAATCGATCAAACCTGTGTCTCCAACATACTTGCTAGCCATATTTCTCAAATCTTTACGCGACATCGCTCCATTTGTTTCTGTACTCAAAATCTTATGCTCTTTTAGAATGTTCGCAATCACTTTCGCAGTCTTTTCGAGCCTCTGCTTAGGCCATCTCGGCTCCAGCTTCCACAGCGATGACACAGGTTTTATGTTCACAGGATCATACGCGGCCTCACGAATCTCAAACTCGACCAATTTGGTTAACGGGTTAACCACCCGACGAATAATGTAGTTCTCAAAACTTAACACATTAATCGACTTTAGAACAAAATCAATCAACCCCGTATCACCGACAAACTGTCGAGCATTTTCTCTCAGTTCATGCCTCGACATCGCGTCGTTCTTCTGTTTCAATAGCTTCACGATCACTTCAAGCGAGTATTCGACTCTTCGTTGAGGCCATCTACAGTCTGCATCCATTAATGAAGTCAATAATTGATCCAAACACATTGAATTTTGACTTTCTTCATCAAATGTATGATGTTCATGCTTAGATACTTTCCTTGATGGAGATACAATTTGCTGTTCAATCTCTTTATTTTGCTTGAATTCAATCAGACATTGCAGAAGCTCGCTTAACGAATTTAATTGGGTATCACTTAATTCTTCATATTTACAGATGATTTGTTGAAGTTTATTTCGATCGTGAGTGCTTTTGAAGCTATCGATGATCTTATCGAGGGTTAATTCCGATAGAAACCGTACAGATCCCCTGTATTTCTCCTCTGTAACACCAAAACTCCCATTGGCGAATTTGTATCCCCAATTTCCATACCATGAACTCTTGAATGCGACTCCATGAATCAACCTTAACTCCATTGATCTCTCTAACTTAACATCAGCTATTGAAACCTTTCTACACAACATAAATTCATACCAAATGTTCAATCAGATTCAAACAGAGAAACGATGGTGTTCATGTGTTATTGAAAGCAGAAATTGAGATGAAATCATGAAAACATACCTTGTTTTAAGGGAATTGCAGATGCTATCCCAGAAATTCATAACATCAGTCTCGGTTAGAGAAATTGAAGACCCCAAATCCAATTTATTGATAGAAATCAGATGACCAAAGCCATTGCAGTGAATTAACCCATGTAAGACATACGAATCATCAAGCTCCAAATTGCTCTTCTGATCATAATCCTTCACCGATCGCTTATCACCATACGACGGGATCACAAACCGGTATCTCCTCTTAGAAACAAAATGATGACCCCATCCTTCAAACCCGATTCACAAAACACATATCAATCACAAACAAACAGACAACAAGATCAAGCAGATACAGGAGTGAAGAGTGAACCAACTAACCGACGAATTTGCAGTGAGAGCAGAAGGGGCTAAGAGAATGCTCATTAATACGTTCTTCAACGGTGTAAAGAGGGAAAACAGCACCATTCGATTCACACAACAGGAGAGTAGACCACACATTCTGCTGATCACTCTGCTCACCAAACTCTTCAACAAACGATCGAACGTTGTCACGAAACGGACCCGAATGATCACCAACAGATTTCGCAAAGGTGTTGAACTCAAAGATTCGTTGTTTTCGCTTTCTGCTGGTGTTGTTGTTGATGCAAGCTTCAAGTGTCGCCATTGAAGAAGAGAGTGAGAGGTTTGAGGAAGATGAAGTAGCGAAAATGGAGGAGTTTGTGGGGTGTGGGGTTTAACTGTCAAATGACGATGTTGGGCATTCGAGGGCGGGAGAATGTGGGAGAGGTTGTAGGGGTAGGATGGTAATTTTTGGGACGTAACGAAATATTATTATGTGGGTTTTTGTGTGTGTAAACTGTTAACAGACTTTGTTGTGATAGGCCACGAGTACGTGTGCTGCTGTGGGTCCCATATTGTAGTTTAAGTTTGCACCCCTGGAGTTTAGATTTGTTTCGTTTTTTTCTCGTTGTTTTTACTGTTTTCGTGGTTTTGAAATGAGATTAAATTGGAGAAGTAGATTAATATGTTATGGTAATTTATTTAGTATTTTTATATTTAGTTAAAAGATGCTGAAATTGCCTACTTATAAACTTTTTGTAATTTTGTTCATATATTTATGATACTTTTGAAAGGTTGTACCACGTAAAAACTCTTATGTATATTTTATTATAGGGACTTTCATATATATTTTTTTTTTAAAACATAAATTACATATTTCCTCATGTCATAAAATCAATTAATAATTCCCATTTCTAATACATATATATTACATATTTATTTATTTTATTAAAATTAACCTATCAAAAAACTATTTTATCTTATTTTTACTAAGAGATTTTTACTTATTGATGTTTTGTTATTATAATTGTTAAAACTTTACAATTGTGTTTTGAATTTGGATATATCACCCAAGTTTACCTCTTTTTGCAACAAGTTAAATAGAAGGAGTTAAAATTTGTTCGATGGTAATCAGAGAGATACGGAGGTAAGGAGAAGAACCACAAACAACGACGGAGCCAATACTTTTTCCCACTGCGGTTAGTTATTTTCGGGGCACGATTGCGAGTTGTCTCTTAACTCAACTTTTAATTTTTCGTTTCGTGACATTTGAGTATACAATAAGATAACGATAACTTGTCGTTGCAACTAGTAAAACTTATAGCTACAACAACAGTATTAAGGCGATTATAACTATGGAAAGTTAATGGAATGTTTAATAATGATCTAGAAAGATTAACTTAATCACTTAACTAAATTCGACTATCATTTTGTTACTTTTCATTTTGTAATCAAATGCAACATGTATAATTAATCCTTTCTAAGAAAGTTATAACATCTGGGAGGTTAGTCGATAAACATTAATATACATTACATTTAAAAATATAAAAACTATGACCCTACACCCTTTATACTAAATCTATCCATGACAACAAATTGAATCGATTCATAAATTTATGTTATGAACTATAGAGTACATAAGAATTGTTGAATAGAAACTACTCATCTCTTGCACAAATTTGATTTCACAGTTTATTTGATGCATCGTTTTTGTTTATACAACACGTGTAATTTGATAATCAAACATAATCAAAAGAAAGTAACATTAACACTAGTAATTTCATTAATTTGTGTTCAGATTAACCAATATGATACAACGAAAGTACTACTGTGGTTTTCTCATGAACCCACACTAAACATACAAATCTTACTCAAAAACAGAAACACTTCAGCCCTACAAATCGGACAATCGTTCTTCTTCTGCAACCACTTCTCAATGCATTCTTTATGATACTCATGTTTGCATTCGAGTGCGGCGCACATCTCACCCATTCGAAACTCCTGCTGGCAAATCACACAAACCACTTCTTCCTCATTCTCATTACCATCCCCACCAATCTTGACCGAATGTTCTCCAATCGTTTCCTCCGCACGACGAGACTCATAGTTCATTATATAACTTGTGATCATCACACACGTTCATGATCCAACACATCAGATCCATAAAAGGATATAGGAACACCGGCTAGTGATCCCTCATTCGTCTTGAGTTCCATCAAACGAGTAGTTTACGCAGGCCCACCATCATCCAACAACATGGTTTCGATGTCTTCAAAGCATTCGATCATTGCTACATTCATCGGAGAGGAGTTGATGATCAGTAGGTTGTCCACACATTCACCTGGTTGCGTGTTCACGTAAGAAGACACTGATATAGCCATAACTATAACCTTTCGTCTCTCTTGAAGCAGAAGTTGATCGTATTAAGCGATAAACCACTTATTTATAGGTGAAGTGTACTTGTGTTGATTACTAGTAAACGCAAGATCAAATATTTGGTATATATCTGTATGCACAATTGTGATTATCTTCCCCTAGATTTTAGCGATTAACTTATCGATAAAAGTAATTTTTATCTCAACCCGATATATAAATTACATGAATTATGAATGAACCCACCCTATCTTCATATGTGGATAGAGAGATAATTTAAAAACGAGTTATATCATTTAAAACACTTTCTAACCTATTATTGATTTATTGTTAAGGTTTATTTTTTTGAAAACGTTATTAAAAATATGAATGTCGTTGGAAAATTTAATGTTTTAAAATATTTTAAAATTATTTTAGTATACGATCTTATATTGTAAATTACTGTCACTTGAGTCCATTCAAAAATTCTTCTCTATATAATTGCAAACTGTTAGCGACAATTTTGTTTTCTAGTTTTGCAATTAACAACAAAATTTATTTTGATTTTGCAATTGACGAAAAACCTTCTTCTGATTTTTAACTTTGTGATTGAGCGTAGCTTTTAGTAGTTGACCATAACTAGTTTATATAAACACACTACACGAACTTGACCCTATCACGATGAGAGATACACCAATGACAGTTGTCATCGGTACTGTTAGGCCTATCGTGGTTTTTGTTATAGGAGGGATTTAGAAGAGGATGATAAAATGCTCCTCACATGGGGCTGATCATGTCTAAAATGGATGGCACTAAGAGGATAGGATAATGTAAATGCCAAGATCCGGAAAGTATACCAAGGAGCAAAGAAAATTGTTGTGACTAACATTTAAGACCAAACCGCATGCATGGACTAAAACAAAATTTACTCTAATCTAAACTATAGATTGTAAGAATATACATAATAGTTTAAGAAGTTCTTATTTCTTAACAAATTTACTTATTTGGGTCATTCTAAATTATACTTCTCAAATTTAGGGGTCTGTTGCCACAAGCATAAAACCTACGGATGGTCTATATAACTTTCAATTCACCTAACGATGATTTACGTAATGTCGATACTGATATAATATGGAAACCAAATCTAGTTCATCATATATATTTATAGAAAATATCAAATAGCTTGCTTAATATCAATTAGTAATCATAACTTCTAATTTTAATAAAGATAACTACAATATTTAACAAATCATATATAATCTTTAAAATATATTACTAACATGCCCTCTCATGCTAGGCATGGGTTTTCATTCTAGGCCTAGCCTGAAACAAATTAAAAACAACAGTTAAAATATAAAAACTTTGATATTGATTTTTGTACAATTTTGATTACAAACAACAGAGAAAATGCTTGCACCTATCCTTGCTCTCTCAGATCCCACATATAGTCGTATTATACGCAAAACATATTTGTATGTTTGCTTGTTTATAAGATCTTCTGTCTCTCAAAGATCTTTAATTTTTATTATTGTTCTTTTTGATCTGTGACTTATCATATCTTATTTTAGTTTTAAAATTCAAGATCTATATCTCATTTTTATATGTTACGAATTCTAAATATGTGATTTGAGTTTGTTTCTGTTTTTAAAATTTGTGAATGGTGTCTAATGTTTAAAAGAAAACTAAATAATATCTAATTAGTTTCTTTATACAATACGTCCTCATGATAGAACAAGAGGAGGAGGAGAGAAAACAAGTAGTCACACAAGAGCAAGACCTAACAAACACTTATCTAATAATAACTAACATATTATATTTAATATTTATCATAACAATTACTAGAATATCTTTTATTAGGGTTCACTTAAGAAATGTTTTTAATTTGATAACTTGAGAAATTCTTTCTTTTTAAACTTAAATGTCTATAACTTTTCACACCTTATATTTTTTTTTCAAAAAAATTACATTATTAAATCATAATTTTTTTTTGTTTTTAATTTGAGTATAATATTTTATATTAAATAGAAAAAAATAATTCTACATCAATACTATATATATATATATATATATATATATATATATATATATATATATATATATATATATATATAGTTTGATATATTACATATATGAATATTATTATTATATTTAAATCAAAGATAAAATAACTTTTTGATTTTATGATGTAATTTAAAAAAATTATAATGAAAGTTATTAAAAGGACCATGCATGTTTAGTTATATGATATTATCATCACTCACAATCTCTTTTATTTCTATAATTATGTAGGGGAGAATAAATCACCTTCAAATAAATTAAGGACTACTATTAGATTTATACTATTTGAAACGTTATTCGAAGAATTTGTTAAACTATAAATACATAATCTTGCACATGATACCACCAAATTCAAGTTAAGGTTTAAACTTCTTCTTATTCAAGTCGTATGGCTACTTCGTACTGGGTTGTATACCAACATCATCGCAGGATTTTCTTCATCATAAATCCACGACAAGGTAACCACGTCGATGAAGTAATTGTGGTGAATCGATGTAGAACCACAAACGAGTGCACAGTAACACACTACGCGTACTATGAAGGCATTAGATCCGCGATGTTTAACGATGGGTTAGCTTTCGTAACTATTCAGATTGAATTCACTAACGGGTCAGTGCCCATTGTCACATTCGTGGATCAAAACGATCGGTTGTTGGATGATGAGCAATCTAATCAAGTATCTATGGAGATTGCAAGATATATATTGTGGTATGAGTCTCGTCACGCTACTAATGACATCTTGGAGGCAAACATGTTTGATCATTTGATTAAGGTTAGTGGAGTTAGTGAAGAGAAAGAAGAGATTTGTGTGATTTGTTATGAAGATTATAAAGTGGGTGATGTGATTGGAACATTGGAATGTGAACATGCGTATCATGAAGCATGCATCAAGAGATGGTTGGTGGAGAAGAACATATGTCCAATTTGCAAGGCTGCTGTTTTGTCATCATAGGTTAATTTTGAGGCCAAATCTTAGATTGAAATTTGTTCAATTACTTCATGATTTTGTATGATTGCATCATCGGTATGTATTCATACTTCATATATAACACGATTTGATTATGCAATGTTTTGTGTCAATCGTTAGGTCATTCAATGGTTCTTTTTTCTATTTACAAACTTGGATCGAACGATTATGGATCTCTTTTGTGATTTGATATAGACAAAAGCCATTACAAAGTATGAAAGTTATCGCATACCGGTTGTATTTTGGTGTGGTCCAAGTGTGGAGGAGTAAGCTATGTTGTATTTGGAGGTCCAGGATCGTTTGTCCAAGAGGGTTTTACTAAAATAACTATAACTTGAGCTAGAAGGCTCCGTTTCGGCCTAAAAACGTCTTATTCTATGAGTATTTTAACTTTTTATGTTTTTGTTGGATTTTGTTTATGATTAAGTTTTTAACCCGTTTATGTTTTGAGGCCCAGTCGAATTTTGGTTTGTATTTTATATTCCTGTAAACTTTGAGAGATGATCAATTTTTAAAGTTTATAAAAATTATTTTTCTTCCTATCACAAGTGTGTGTTAGTGTGTAAAATTCTTGATTATTGGTATTCTTTGTAAATAAACGATAGTTAGAAGATATGCACCTGGTATTCTTTGTGAATCAACAAATTCAATTATTTCTCTTGTTTTCGGTCTACATTATATTTACAGCAGATGAGGGAGTTTATAGATCAGTTAGACTCTTTCACGTAATATGTTAGTCTTTTGAGGATAAGTTATCTTGTTTGGCCCATAACAATGGTATCTAAGTAAGCTCGGAGTGGTGGTAGTGTGGAACTAGTCGAGACCAACACGGTCGTGACCAACGAGTACGTTGGCTCTTATCAAGAGTCAAACGTAACAAATAATGATTTTATAGGTCAAATGAGTACTTTCTGTCATTCTTTTGATAATAAGTTATTCAATTTGGTCCGTGTCATACTCCCTTTTGATTTTTTTCTTGTGTATAATACCAAATAAAATAACAAAATATATTAAAAAACAATTTATATGTAACTATTATAGCTCTTGCATGTTAAATATCCAAATCGGTACCAAATCTAAGCCTGACAAAACTCAGTGACCTAATGAACCTTTGCACGCTTATGAAGCTGATGTTCGAGATCGAATCTCTACTGGGTTTATGAAGGCGTTTTGGGCCAAAAACCCAATTGTGCACCTCTAGTACTTGAATAAGAGTATGTGTTGCCGTAAGCCGCCGGTTATATGTACATGTCTCCTTTATATAATTATCATAGGCTTGGACAATAACTCTTATTTCTTAAAACATAATTGTATATATGTGTAATTCTATTCAATTATTGTTAGTGCAGTTTATTATCTATTATAGTTATTATTATTTGATATATTTATTAATTATCTTTAAGTTTGTTTATTAGTTATTCTATTTCTATGTTTAGTTTGAATATTAGGATAGTATTGACTGATATCATATCTTTACCTCATTATCTTAAGATTCGGTTATACATATCTATATTTTTAAATAGGTGAATTACGGTTAAATTTATATAAAAAACCTAGAAATTCTTTTAATTGTAACATGATAATGGTACATGACTTAATCTGATCATATGGAACTGATTGAACACCTACTAAAGAGTTGATGAAACAATGGGATGATGACAACTATGTTAACATAAAATCACCCCCTACACCTAAAGTGGAGTTCAATGAAGATGCATAATAATCAATGAACAACACATGAACAACGTTATCAACATGACAAACAAGATAAAGTAAGAGATTACTAGTATTATTATCCTAAATGAACTTCATTTTTCATTTTCGCCATTCGATCCGCAGATCGTTGCTTGAGCCCATCAAGTTGCATTTCCCACACCTTCCTTGAAAAGTTCCCTTTTTGTTCATCACAATGGCAACCTGAACCACATGTCCCGAAAGATTCAACCAAGATCAGTTCCTTATCATACATTCTTCGTGAATATGGATCCGAAAGAACTTCATACGCCTTTTGTACCTCTACGAATTTCTTTGTGCATTCCTCTCTAGTGGAGGATGGACACACATCAGGATGCAGTTGCAGTGCTTTGGCACGATACGCCTTCTTCAACTCTTCGAAACTTACATTTTGCGATTCTAGCGAAAGAACTTGGTACAAATTCTTGTGTTGCATGGGTGACTCTTTGATCCTGCATGATATGCTTTTGTTCTTGATGGTGTTGATGTTTGTTTGTTTTTGAAACATGAAATCTCCTTTTTGTAACATAGTATTCATCTTTAGAGAACCCATATATGTGTTTGTGTGTTTGAGAGAGAGAGAATGGTGAAGTTTTTGATGAAGATAACAAATAATTAAAGAGGTGCGTGTTCCTTATAAAGGAGATTAAACTTTGGACATGAGGTTAATAATGGTGGAGCCCTATATGTTGAATATTAAAGGGGGAATCAAATAGTGTGTAATTTATTTTTTCCAATTGGTTATTTATTTAATATTGACCAAGTTAAGTTGTGTATATTTATTTACGTTAGAACCTAACAGAAAAAATTAATTTAATGGTACACACGAGCGCTAGCAACGCAGAGATGATGAACCACTTCCCTGTCACAATTACTTTTTGACTGTCTCCTAAAAACACTTTAAAGTTACGAACAATCCCTAATTTTTCTCTCCTTCCCTTTCATAAAACCGCCAAACTTCTCCCACAAATGGTCCATAGAGACGGACCACTACATGGCCTCCCTCTCTCTTTCATGTATGCAACCTTCTTTTCTCTCCCTTCACCCTCTGTCTTCCGTGGATTGTAGCCCCAAAAACCCCCAACTGCGGACGCACTTCTATTACCAGCCGGACAACCCAAAACACCTTGGGTTGAGTTAGCTTCATTTTAACAATTGTTATGTCTAACTTTTTTTAGTATCACAAGTCAAAAATAATTTAAAAATGTATTTACATAACTAAAACAATCTACCTTTTTTATAATTGTATATATAGTTGATCTAGAAGGTTATACATAATCACTTTACAACATTTTTAGGTCTCTCAAGTGCTCCTTTTTAGTTTGGTATTTTCCCATGAAATCTTATAAATAAAAAGATAATCAAAAGCTTGACCAGTTGTCAAATAAATTAGTTGTAATTACTAGTTAAATTGCGGTAAATGGTTGATAATTTTGTTGTCTAATCTTCTTCCATTGAATATTAAACTGGCGACTAGTGGTCGTCTTTTCTGCTACGTACATACTTGGAAACTCGTTATTTTGTCACTATATGTGTCAATAATATTGCGAAAAACCACCACACGTAAGCATGTGGGTTTTGTAGTCGCCACAAAATATTATTTATTTGGTCATTCGCCACTTGAAATAAAAAAAATCATCCATACGGCCTAAAAACTTGAACTAGAAGGCAACCATTTTATGTGAAAAAGACAAATTCGTTGGTGTTATAATAATATTCATGTGTTGAATATCCGTGAGAACTGAAACGAGGTTGTCATTTTTAATCCTTTGAAAAAGTCCGTGTGATAGGAGTTTGTCGGATTTGCTGTATTTTTGTCGTTAAAAGATGGGACCCAAGTTAATATTCTTCATTTTGAAATGGAAATCAATGGGCTATGGACTATACTTTATTCCAATTGTATAAGATTTTTGGTTTATTTTATTGTTTTAGTATGTATGTATGACTATGTTAATGTCTCATAATACTTGTTCAAGAATATGTATGAATCATTAAGTTTCTCAAGTAATCACTCATAGAATTACTATCATAAATCTCAAAATTAAGAAAACCATTAATTATACATTATTTATAATTTTAAGTTACATATTTATAAAGGAATTCTTAATGATCAGTTCTTGTTGTGCTAACTACAACAATTCATCACTTATTTTTTTGAATGGCAGGGATATATTAATAAGTCGAAAACTAGCAAGATGTTGTGGGTAGAATGGTTGACGGTTGATGTATATAGGTAATCAGTTATGTGTAGATACTGTTATCGACTTGTGTTGGTAGGAGCTTACTACTATTGATCAGCTTATGTTAATAAAAACTAAGTTGCTACAAATGGTTAGTTGTTGAAACATGCATCTATTCTTACTAATCGCTTAGTTTCTACTATTGATCAGTAGGAAGCTACTGATATAGAATCCACTGATGATCATCCAGAAGTAGTACTAGTAATGAATTGGAGTAATAGATCAAAAGCACCTCTAGAAGCTTTGATCTATGATAATTGGTTTTTGGCTCATGGCGGGCTTCGCTCACTGACTGGTCAGTTAGACGCTCTATATATTAAGGGTGTGGCGCTACACCTAGGACCTTACAAAGGGGCATCACGACCATTATTGTGTCGAAGCTGTCAATCAGATTGGTGTTGTACGATCACACGCTTCACAATTCCTAACTCGTGTTGAAGCTTGTTCAGATTTTTTTTTCTTAATTATATCTCAATTAACTAAATAAAATGATAACATTAAAATCACCGACATGATATTCATCATTATTGATTGAGAATCTTTTAACAATAATGGTGAGGTTAAATGGTAGATGGGCATTAAGTAAACCTATGTTAGCATTATAAACTCAAAGAAAAGATAAGCCTTGTAAATTGTACTCCACTCTTTTTTATGCCAATTTGTTCTTGTGGGAGATTGTGATTTTGCTCTAAGAACATGGAATGCAATCAAATTAGTTATGCAATTGTTGAGTAGCTTGGATCTACAGGGTCTAGTTTCGTGGCTGGACGTGATTTCTATGTCAAAGACAAAAAAAGACATGTTGGACGCTATATTCATGTCTGTTTGGTTGGTGATCTGGAGATTCAGAATGTATTTATATCTTGGGGAAGGACAATAGTGATATGAGTGTGTTGGAATAGTGTTTTAAGTGTCTAAACGTTAAATATTACGTATGATTATTCGTTTTTATGTATGTGATTGAGTTGAATACTTAACTATGAGTTGGAAGTGATTTTGTAGGTAAAACAATCAAATTGGAAGCTTACATAGTGAAACAAGGCATTGGAGGGGTCAAGAAACGAAGATTCAAAGTGTAGCCGAAAGGCTTCCACCGTAGCCTATTGTAGCCACCATAGGCTACGCCAGCTCAAGAAAAAAATCAGCAGAATACACCCCAGCGTAGGCTACACTGGCTGGCGTAGCCTACGCCAGGGCCTCCATAGAACACCTATAAAACCGCGTTTTTGTTATGTTTCACCCATAACTTGCACCCCATTTGACCTAGAACGTTTGGAGACGAATTTTGGGAGTTCTTAGGCCGTTAGTTCACCATAACAACTCTCAAAAACAATATACAATCATCCAGAATACAAATCAACAATGGTTTTAAAGAACATTCAAGAACGATGAGCGACTAATCTTCTCGTGGTCTACTTCGGGTATTAGGTTTTGTGTGATTAGGTTTTTGTTTATGTTTAACTTTGTCGGGATTAAACTTTAGAACCTGTTAAGTTCTTTCATAAGTTTAACTTGTGTTTTGGTTATTTAAACAATGATTTTGGAAAACTTTTATTTGAATATCATTTAATCTTCCGGAAATTATATGATTGCAAGTTTTGATTTCTTATTGAATTGGCATTGTGTAATAAGACCTATTAAGTCTTGATTATCGATATCACTTAATCATCGCACGTATAGAATCCCTATTAAGGATTTTCCATGAAGTTGAATTAAACAATTACTGAAAACCAAACCTAGATCCGAAGTGATTACTCTTTCTTATAATCGTTTTCTTAACCAAGTTTGATTATTTCTAATTTGTTTTCTTAGTTAATTATTAGTCATTCTAAAAATTCAATTTTCACAGCCAAGAGGCAATAGTTTAATTAATTTAATAATTTGGTTATTTGTTTTCATATAAATCAAAGTACAACACACCGACCACTAATTCCACGAGGATCGACAATCCTACTTATCCTAACTAGTTTAAGGTGAATAGGAACATATAGTTTAACATCTTATTTGATTGATACTTTGACATCGATCAAAATTTTTGTGCCGTTGTCGGGGAATCGGTGCGCTTGGTTTTTTGTTATTTGATTTGTTTTAAAATTTTTGTTTACTTGTCTTGTTTTGATTTTCGTGTTACGCTTGGTGTTTTTAGTGTGCAGGTGACAGGTTGCATGCATACTTGATATTCGGGTAGGAAATCACCACCAGTATTCGATCCAGAGATAGAGAAATCAGCAAGGTATAATCGTGTCTTGCATCGATTAGGGTTACCAACTACGTAAATTTCACAAGCTATTGATCAAGCAGCTGATAGTTTGTCTGATTCAACTCACATAGATAATCCAAATAACCAACCACCTCAAAATCAAAACCCTCCTCCTAATAACCAAAATCAAAACCCAAATCCACCCCCACCACCAAATAACAACCGCAACAACCGGAATCAACCACCACCCAATAATAATATGAATCAAAATAATCTCAACAAAAGAAATGACTTTGATCATGTGAGCATGCATAGTGTCCATACGGGTGATGAAGATTATGAGGACGAGTGGAATAACAATGAAGAGCCTTATCATGGTGCAAATTATGATGCTTTGGATGGAAATTTTGGTAGAGGTGATGGACACAATGGAAATAACAATTGGTGGAATGATCAATATGGGTGGAATGCATCACCTATCAATTAACAACGGGGTAGGGCTAATAATAATAATGTCAACCAGCCAAGAAGACCTCAAGGAGATCAAATACAAGGTGTGGATAGCCATTTTAGACCGGCTATTTCTAAAAATCTGAATCCTATTGCACCTCTAAACAGGAGATGAAGAGCTTTTGACGTACGCCCTCACTATCTCACCATCCTTCCTGTATTTAAGGGTACTGCAACAGAAGAACCATATATGCATCTTGCTGGATTTGATGCCATATGCCGCACTATTGGCGGAAACCACTTCACACAAGATGAAGTGAGGTTACGATTATTTCAATTTACTTTGAAAGATAGGGCGAAGCAGTGGTTCCTCGCCTTACCTGAAAATAGTATTCATACTTGGCAAGAGATGCAAAGGGTTTTTCTTAAAGAATACTACTCTATGGGAAAGACAAGTGATGTAAGAGAGGCCATTCGATCTTTTCAACAACAAGTGGGTGAGCAATTTCATGAGGCATTTACAAGATTCAAGGAGTTGATCCGCATGTGTCCTCGTCATGGTATTGAAAGGTGGGAATTGATTAAGGCATTTTCAGATGGACTAACACCGGAAGAAAGGAAATACTTGTATTCTACAAGTAATGGAACATTCTTATCTAATCATGAAGATATAGATTGGGAATTCCTAGAATGAATATGCAAGAATTCCAAAGCTCAAGTTTCGGCTAGTAGACAGTCAAATCCCGTTCTGACAAGGTCAACCACCATTAATTATGAGAGTAAAGAAAGAATTACATCTTTGGAAAGACAATTGGTCAAATTAGAACATGCGGGGACTAAAGATGTGGCTTCAGTTGGTTTTGATGTATGCAATGAATATGGTGAACTGGGGCGTGCAAGTGCAAAGTTTCCGTTGATTTTAGGTTAACATAAAGAGGTGAATCAAATATATGGAGAAAGAAAACAGTTTGATATGAAATCCAATACTTATCACCCTGGTTTGAGGAATCATCCACACTTTCAGTATGGAAATGCTTCAAACCAAATGAACCTTAATTTTCAAGGTAATAATCAAGGTGGTCAAGCTTATCAGAACCGAGCACAAGGGAATTATAATCAAAGTGGTTATCAAAGAACTTCATATTCTCAAGGAAACAATCAAGGAAACTACAATCATAGAGATCAACAAGGTAGTTCATCACTCAACTATCAAAGTAATTCTCAATCGGGGACAACTTGGTGGTGAAGAGTCTACAAATGCAAAGTTGGATGCTTTGATGAACATGATGAAAGAGAATATGAAAAAGAACAAAAGATAAAATGAAATTAGGGATAAGGCTTATGAAGCCTTAAATAAACAAGTGGGTCAACTTGCAGAGGATGGGACTTAAATTAAAAGGAACCATGGAAAGCTACCTAGTGATACCACGGTCAATCCTCAACATCAAGAAACCAACACAGAAAATATGAGAAATGTTCATATCAATTCGGTTAGTATCCTTCCTGACTCTAAAATTATTAATAATGACTTTACTTCTTTTTCACGACAAGTTGCAGATAAGGAAGAGAAAGTCGATACAGTGGAAGAGAGTGACCTAGGAGCACCCATGATTCCAATAAAAGTAGGGAAGTTGAAGATAAAAAGAGCACTTTTGGATTATGGAGCAGCTGTTAGTATCTTGCCAGGTATGTTATATGATCAGTATGACTTCGGTCCTTTAGAGGAAGTTGACACCACTGTGGTGTTAGCTGACTTGACTCAAAAATGTCCTTAGGGGATGGTAAAGAATGTTATAATAAAGTTGGGAGAATTTTACTACCCTGTGGACTTTATAATGCTTGATTATGCACCAATGAGGACAAATGAGCAACCGAATGTCATATTTGGTCGATTATTTTTAGCAACTACCAATGCTCAAATCAATTGTCGGGATGGAACAATTGATATGACTTACGAAACTCGTAAGTTACATTTAATGTATTTTCCAAGTCGGTTAATTATTTTGTTAATGATAAAGTTTTTGTGGCAGATATGACTAACGTGTGTGTTCCTACTTATACTTCACATGTAAGCATGAACACTACTTTTGAGAATGATTTTGATTATGACAGGGATAAGCATGTGAACTTGAAGGAATTGGTGGATTTAAAAGAAAAGAAATAGCCCATTATGAAGATGGAAACAAAAGATGAGAAACCTAAACTGAAGAAAAAAGTTGGCGATCCAATTGATCCTATAAAAGACAGAGTTGAGGCATTAATATTTGGGCCACAATGCGATCTAGTTGAAGAACTACCGGATCATTTGAAAAATACCGGAGTCAAGCATCCTACTCGACCACCATGAGTGGTCGCAGGTACGGTCTGGCTGAAGACCTAAAACTTAGAGCTAATCGGGAGGCAACCCGAAGTTAATTTTTATGTTTTATGTTTGATGTATCTGTTTAAGTAGTTTATTTTGGTAATCGTTACGTTTGTGTCTGGGTCAGTTCGGGTTGGAAAAGTTGTTTGTGTTGATTAATTGAATAAATTGATTTGCAAAAAAAAAAATAAAATCACACACTTAACTTAAATACCATACATTGGAAACAACGTAACTCAAGTGTGGGGATGGGGGAAAATTTAGAAAAATTTTATTGTTTTTAAGCAATCCAATCGTACGCGAAAACGACAAGCATACCAATTGCTTCTTGCCATGTTTGATGTAATGGTCCTTAGTCATGGTCTGATTCTAAGATAGCAAAAATAATTGTGTTAGCAAGGTTTTAGAAAAAAAAATTTAAGAACCGCCTAGTTAGGGTTAACAGTCTATTGGTGTAATAAAAGCATGCGCACACCAACAACCCTAATTCCTACTTAGCGAGATTTTGAAGCTTACTAGATTGTTAGTTCATATAAAAAAATTTGTTTTCATTATTGAGTGTAGGTCATATGATTTTTTATTTTAGAACTTGTGTGATTTGAAACATACTGAGACGGTGAATTTAATAAATGCACATAGATGATAGAGGCAATCTAGGATTCCTTTTTCTTTTAATACTATTTTTGTGTTTCACCACTTTATCTGAAATTCCCCCTAGTAGCCACGTTCGAGCCTTAAACCGTTTATTTTGACAAACCCATATCATTAAAACCTAAATCAATTTTTACCTAATGTGACTTAGTACCACTGTTGATAACATTTGTATTAGTTTCCGTATTTGATTTCTAGTAATAGTTAAAAACTAAATAAATAAATAATAAAATAAAATAAAATAAAATAAAAAAGAGAGAAAAGAAAAATGCAAATTGTTGGTTATGGGTTAGATATGCGCCCATGCTTTTGTTTTGTTTGAGTAGTAGTTATGTCAATGAGAATATGAACAGTTGGTATTGCCTTGATTTTATATTTTAGCCACATTCACAGCCGAGCATTCGTACCTTAACCTAAGCCTAAAACCAATAAGTCATTTTTATGTGTGCATTGTCTATGTGTTATCGTGGAAGTTTGATTGTCACCCAAGCATATGATAACAAAGTTTCATATGTGGGCCTTTTGAGTGATATATTGATGCAATTTTCACAAATCTAGAAATAAACTGAGAGGAATGAAAAATGATGAGGGGTGTGTTACATGAAAATAAAAACCGAAAGCTTGTTAGGTTTAATTAGGCGGATTCTATTTTTAGATACATGTAACATCCTTTACTTGCTAACCAAACACGATTATTGTAATTCTCGAATGGGGTATGATTTTGGATCATAACTAAAACATAGCAAGGGATTTTGGTTTATATTGTTATTAAGTGTCTTGAATTAGATTTGCTTGAGGGCAAGCAAAGCTTATGTGTCGAGATGTGATATGAGTGTGTTGGAATAGTGTTTTAAGTGTCTAAACGTTAAATATTACGTATGATTATTCGTTTTTATGCATGTGATTGAGTTGAATAGGTTAACTATGAGTTGGAAATGATTTTGTAGGTAAAACAATCAAATTGGAAGCTTACATGGTGAAACAAGGCATTGGAGGGGTCAAGAAACAAAGATTCAAAGTGCAGCAGAAAGGCTTCCACCGTAACCTACTGTAGCCACCGTAGGCTATGCCAGCTCAAGAAAAAAATCAGCAAAATACACCCCAGTGTAGGCTAATCAGCAGAATACACCCCAGTGTAGGCTACGCTGGCTGGCGTAGCCTACGCTAAGGACTCCGTGGAACACCTATAAAACCGCGTTTTTATTATGTTTCACCCACCACTTGCACCCTATTCGAGCTAGAACATTTGGAGACGAATTTTGGGAGTTCTTAGGCCATTAGTTCACCATTCCAACTTTTAAAAACAATATACAATCATTCGAAATGCAAATCAACAACGGTTTTGAAGATCATTCAAGAACGATGAGCAGCTAATCTTCTCGTGATCTACTTCGGGTATTAGGTTTTTGTTTATGTTTAACTTTGTCGGGATTAAACTTTAGAACCTGTTAAGTTCTTTCATAAGTTTAACTTGTGTTTTGGTTATTTAAACAATGATTTTGGGAAACTTTTATTTGAATATCATTTAATCTTCCGGAAATTATATGATTGCAAGTTTTGATTTCTAATTGAATTGGCATTGTGTATTAAGACCTATCAAGTCTTGATTATCGATATCACTTAATCATCGCACGTATAGAATCCATATTAAGGATTTTCCATGAAGTTGAATTAAACAATTACTGAAAACCAAACCTAGATCCGGAGTGGATTACTCTTTCTTATAATTGTTTTCTTAACTAAGTTTGATTATTTCTAATTTGTTTTCTTAGTTAAATATTAGTCATTCCAAAAATCCAATTTTCACAGCCAAGAGACAATAGTTTAATTAATTTGATAATTTGGTTATTTGTTTTCATATAAATCAAAGTACAACACACCAACCACTAATTCCACGATGATCGACAACCCTACTTGCCCTAACTAGTTTAAGGTGAATAGGAACATATAATTTAACATCTTAGTTGATTGATACTTCGACATCGATCAAATAGCACAAAGCAAGATTTTATTTTCTATTCTTTTGTTAATGTGTCTTTTTTATGGTTATCAAATAGGAATTGAACTGTAAGTTTAAGATGTCTTTAACCGAGTGGATTAAATAATCTTATTTGTTTGTAATTGATTTATATAATTCTTGTTGTTCAGAAAAAAGGAAAACTTATGGCTTCTTCGAGAAATTATCTAGAGTTTGTGATTATAAAGGGGTATTGATTTTGTGATGTAAAATGGGATTTCGTTAGGGATAGGGTTGAAACTCTTTTAGGGTTTATCATAAAATCTAAAATAAACACTAACTATTATGTTCTACTTCTACATGATAATTGGGATTTATTAGATGCTTTTACGTTGATCAAGTTAAATGATATGAATTACATTCACACTCCTTTATACTCTCATAATAACTATACTTGTATTTTCGATATTTTAGGATCTTGATTGAGCTTGCTACTAGTGAGTAGCGATCTATTTTCTCCTATTTTGAATTTGAAAGTTTTAATATTTTTATTAAATATGTAGAACTATAGATCTTTTAAAACCAAAATTAAAATTAACTTATAGTTTTTTAAACGGTAAACTTACAAATGTCTTATCACCTACATAACTACATTAACCATGGTTGATCCAATCATGCCTACTAACACAATATCTACATGAATCATGATGCAACAAGTCACCAAAAACATCGACAACCTTGAGTGTGATCAGATGTGACCACTATATGAAACGACTCTGATTATTTAGTCCTGTATATTTGAATTAAACTTTTGTCTATATATTTGGCTTTTCGGTTGTTCTTTCAATTACTTCATATATATGTCCTTTTGGGTGTATACTTTTGTCCTCACGCACATGTTGGTACACAATCTTGAGGATTGACTTCTTTCAAAACTATAAGATACGATGAAACATAAAATATCATATAACCTTGTTTCCTTCTATAAGCTTGCTTTGAATTGTTGAATATGTCCACTAATAATATAAAATCATGAATGTTTATTATGGCAGGAAACTTTCATATAGCTTTTGTCTTACTAGAACATATCATATTGGTCTATGGAGATCAAAGAAATTTCTTAATAAAGAACGAACAAGACAATATATGCTATCATCATGAAAAACAAACTACTTAATGTTGTCCTATTATAAAATTTCAATCTTCATAGTCTCAAGTTGATTTCGAGATCTTTTTTTTTAGTTTAACGAGTTATAAATTAATTCAAATGGTAAATTTTAAAGTAGGAACAATGATGAAAGACTGTTGATTCAGATCCACTTTATTATTTATTTTCTTTATTTATTAATAATTAAAAAACCTTATTATTAAGATAACCATTATACTTTCACTAGAATTATTCATTATAGAGTTAACATTTCAAATCACTTTTAAACTTTTTATTCTATACATGTTTAATCATTGGGACAAAGTACATTTTGTGTTACCTCACTTTGAGCTGTTAATCTACGACACAACTAGTTAACATGATATATATGTTTTCTCATTTTACTAGCATATTTATTGTTTTCTTCAATCTAACGGCTGATTGTCTCCACTCCAATTGCGAGAGTATTTGAGAACGTATTTTAATTAGTTAGAGTTAATTATAAGAATCTTTATCTTAACTTAAAGGTATGAACTAATTAGGTTTTCTTAGTATTTATCTTAATTATACTTCTATAAATATTTACTAATAATACGTAATACATTACGGGTTTTCATTATTTTAAAGCGTTAAACAAGTTCATAATACACGCACTCAAGCGAGCTCTAGAAATAAGTTCATTCATGTTCGTAAACGTTTTATTGACATATATTCTAAGAAATAATTCAGTAAGCAAATTGATTTTGTGAAAGTACCATACACGCTCATGTTAAGAATGCAATTTCAATACATATAAACTTGAAATTTAACACCGTTACATTTATTGCAAATAAAATCATCATCCATAATAGCGAGGATGACATCACAAATCACCGTACCTCTAAAAACAAATTCAAAGAATTAGCATAACAATGAATAAAAATAATGATTGAAACATCATAAAACCTCAAACGTTACACAAAACAAATGTTCTTTCTCTTGGGACGAATAGCCGATCGTTGCCTGAGTCCATCGAGTTGCATTTCCCACACCAACCTCGAAAAATGCATGGTTTGTTGATCAGAAACATAGCCTTCAACCAAGCTCAAATCATACATTCTGCGCGATTGTGGATCAGAGAGAACTTCATACGCCTCGCTTAACTCCACAAATCGCTTCGTGCATTCCTCCTTCTTTGAGGATGGTGAAACATCGGGGTGTAGTTCACGAGCCTTGGCGCGATACGCTTTCTTGAGTTCATGAAAACTAACATTGTGGGATTCTACAGAAAGAACTTGGTACAAGTTCTTTTTGTTATGTATTTGTACTTCTTTGGCTCTACAAGATATCGTTGTGGTCTTGATGCCATTGATGTTTGTGTTTTCTTTCTTGAGCATCAAGTCACCTTTCTGCAACATAATGTTCATTGTTAGAGACATCTTGATTGTGGTTTTTGTGAGTGTTTTTGAGAGGAAGAAGATGAAGTTTTATAAGGAAAAGAATGACGAGTGATCGAGCATTGTTATTATCATATTAACGAGTGGTGAATCCGCTAGCACACGCTTTTGAATGTAAAATTGTCAGCTTGTGATCTTCATGTGGAAGTTTCCATTGGGTGTATATTTTTTTCATAGAATAACATGTTTGAATAAGTCGTGGGATAATATAATGCTGTAAAGCACTAAAGCTCATTTTTAACGCACACACACTTCTCTCACTCTCTTGTTTTCTTTAAATGATTTTTATATGTTAATTCTAATGTAATATATATAAAAAACAATCACTTCTTTTGAACAATTATAGTTTTCTTTTTGATAGTTTATTATAAACTTGTTCGTATTTTCAATTTTAATTACAAAAGGAACACACTTAAAATGTGTTATGGGGTATTTTGTGGTCCTATATGATGGTCAAGTTTTATCACACTTCTTTTGTGGAGAGTAGTTTATTAAAACATGTGTACATTTTCCAATTGTGTATATCTCTATATGGTAACAGTGTAGTTTATATGAACATTTGAATTATGTTTATTTTAATATGTAACTATTAATGTGTGGTCACTTTGCCCCTTTTACCTACCGGTGATTTTAATTTGTTTTGACGTGTAATTGAACTGAAAAAGACTTTTCGAAACTGGCCCTCCTTTCTTGCTTCTAATCTCATAGCAAGAGATTTCTTTTGACAATAGATCATTCTTCCCTTGGCTTAACTAGAAACTTAGTCCCTTCTTGTGACAAGAGAATGAAATTTTGAGTAATATTTCTTTTAACCAGAGTTAAATATACAATAAATTGAACTTTGATAATTTAAATTATGAACAATTAACCAATAACAATTCATACCGACAAGTTGACCCATAAAAATGTTACTTTCAATTTTTTAGCAAGAGCAATACCACTTACACAATAATTATAACTTTATATTCAATTTACACTATTTCCATTTGATTTTATCGCAAGAAAGATATTTTTTCATATTCACTAACAATCATTTTTTAAAGCAAAATCAAATATAATTATAATAATTACGTAAGTAAACTTGCCATAACAGGTAATAGTAAAAGTCAGCAACTAGTCAAGTTACTGGTATAAATTTTTTATAATAATTCATAAACTTAAAATATTAAAATTTTATATTTTACTAATGAATTGAAATGGGCTAAAATGTAATGGAAACTTAAAAAATGGGTTTGGTATCGGCCCAAACATATATACCCTTTTGTTCCCTTCACGTCGGTCTCGTTAGTCGTTACTCATTTACACTAACATATATACCATCCAACCGACTTCTTCAGCAAGACTTCGCTTCCGTCAACGTCTTCACCCCTAGGGTTTCAATATTATTATTAATCACAACACCTTTGTGCATAATATCACACACACAGTAAATCAATCACTACACGCAAAGCTGATAATCGAATTGCAGAATTGAACCCTCGATCATCGATCATGGTGAAGAAATCGACGGAAGCCGGTGGATCATCGGTTGCGCCCTTTTTGTTGAAATGTTACGAGATGGTGGATGATCCTTCAACTGATGGTTTAATCTCATGGAGTCCGACGAATGAAAGTTTTATTGTGTGGAATGAAGCTGAATTTACTTCGGAATTGCTTCCGAAGTACTTCAAGCATAGTAATTACTCTAGCTTCCAACGGCAACTCAATATCTATGTGAGATTCTGTTGTTTTATCCTTTTGCCTAAATTTATGTTGTTTAATTCGTTAAGCAGTCGAAACGCTGTTTGAATCGATGGTGGTTGGTGGGACTTTTTGGTACTGGTAGGCTCCATCTGATTAGGTTTTTCAGTTTTGTTATGTGTTTAATTTATTATCTGTTTTTGTGTTGTTGATCAGTATTCTAACAGATTTGATATCCTTACTTAGTTTTTATGTTTTTTGGCTTAACTTTCTGTGGGTGATTGTTACCTCCGTTTATGTGCATAATTTTTATCCTGAATTCTGTCATGTAACATTGGGTTCTCTGTGTATTGTGGTTTAAGCAACGAGAAGTGTGATTAACCAGAATGCTAGTGTAATTGAGTGATTTTTGTTTCATGTTTTTTGGGATAAGATTTGATAGACATTTGGGTTCTAATAATCGATGGAGTGTTCTATCTAAGGCAACCATGATTGATACTTTGCTTGTGATTGATATTTCTTGGCTTTTTTCCTTTCTTTCTCATAATATTGTTTTTCTCTGTGGAATTACCATTTTTCATCAAGGAACCGTGTTAGTGTTGCTGCTAAAAGAAGCTATGCAAGATAGTACCTTTACCTTTTTGAATCCCGCCAAATCACCACTCTTACAACCTAATGGTATCCCGTCTGGTTTTCATAATAAGATGTTGAAAGTATGGTTAAGGTCATGTGTTCATTATCCCTAAGTTTAAAAAATATTTGGTCTCCATATAATTAATAGTTAGTTGACTTGCATTACACTTCATAGACATCAGAGGATCCATTTTTTTGTTTGTTTTTGCAAATGGGGTGCTTTCAGGGATGAAGTAGGGGATGTAAAGAAATTAAATTCTAAGTCGAGGATGATTCATGAAAAACCTATAGTTGTTTTTTAACGTTGTAATTATTCTTTTACATCAAACGCTTGCCCTCACATCATACACGAATTATGCCAATGACTGAATAAGAATATACATGGTCCTCTATGAGTGTGCTCATGAATGGCGTAACTTAAGTTAATGTGTTCTATAAATTCTCAGTGCTGATAAGTGATATCTAAATTGCATATTGTATCAGGGATTCCGGAAAACCGATACAGATAGATGGGAGTTTGCAAATGATGGTTTTATCAAAGGCCAAAAATTTATTGAAGACTATCAACAGAAAGAAGGCGATGGTCGTCACTGCTCAACAAAGAGTTGCTCATCAGAAGTCAACTGAGCCTGAGCTCAATAACATAAACCAGCATGAAACAAGCCGTTATGCCAGCTTATGGAAAGAAGTAGAAAGACTTAACAACGACAAAAATATGTTAATGCAGGAGCTCGTGAAACAGAGACAGCATCAAGAAACTTCAAAGACTAAAATGTTGGTTCTTCGCGAACAACTAAAAGGCATGGAAAAAAACCAACACCAAATGTTGTCATTTATAGTTATGGCTATGCAGAGCCCGGGTTTTATTGCTCAGATATCTCCCCCAGTTCAAAGTAAAACTAAAACTAGATTCAAGCATGTTCTACCTCATGAAGGTGCGATTGTGAAATACCAGCCACCAATCGAACAACCAGCTTTAATTTCTGAAGATGCACTTGATATGGATGATCTTTTTATGGATTACATTCCCGGGCCTACATTTGTTGAGAGCATAGATTCAACAGAAATTATTGACCCGTTAATTTTACATGATCTGCCTGATGGGGATAATATGTTGGATCAGCTTCTTTCTAGTCCTTTAGAGAAAAATCGAACTGCAATAGATCGTGTTGATGATGAGGAACACAGGTTCAGTTTTTTGACCGAAGAATTTGAGAAATCGGTGATTGTGTCGCCCAGAAGGGGAGCTTCACCGTACACTGAGATTTGATTGCTTGTAAACGCAAGGTGGGAATGTTGTTTTGGCTTCTCATGCGGTACTATCATATCATAATATTCTTATTAACGTTACTATTTTGTTGTTAATGCAGTTTACAAGAATCACTTGTCATCAAGTTTCTAGATTATTAGAATACATCTTTTGGTTACTATTATTGTCAAATTGTAATGATTTATACCGATCATGAAAATTTGTTATAATGATTTCGAGTTCTCGAGCTTGCTCGGGCTATGAATGTATATTAAGAAAGCATGTTGTATGCGCTATGTTAGTTTTGTTCTGATTATTTTCACTCTTTGGATCCAATCTTCAACTGCGCATCAATAATGGTCCTTGATGTAGTGTATTTAATCCTCCCAGCACATTAATACATGACACAAAAAATATTCTATATGGGGATGCATATAGTTTAGATCTCAGAGATGAGATTTTAGCTTTAGTCTAAGTCAATGACAAGGGTATAAGTTCGAGCTAAGCTCGAGCAAGTTCACTCATTTTGTGTTTTTATGTGAAATTTAGCTCGTGAGTTGTGAGTAATTCTCAAGTTTGAGTTTGGTTTGGGTTCTACTTTTTCCATACACATAATTATTTATATATTAATATAATTTTAATTTACATATATATCATAATGCATATTCTTTTCTTATTATCATAACCATATATATTTTATAAATATTTTTATTTAGTAAAAATTATTAAATAGATGAATAGTATATGTTCTGGTGAGTCTGATCAAGTTTGGTTTTGTAGATTTGGTGATATGTTCATCTACTTGTTACATAATTATTTTCTTTCTACGTGTATAATTATTTATGTATGTATATGCTTGTAGTTTAACATATAACATAATACATATTCTTTGATTGTTGTTATCATGAATTCATAATCATATATATTATAGATATAGTATCAACTAATTTTTTTAAAATTATATAAATAGTATATTTACCTAGACTAGTGAGCCTAGCCAGGTTTGATATACAAAAATTCTATAGTTTGCGGGTTTCTTTATCAAATGTGTCAGTTTCGGCTTGTTTATGCCAACATTAAGCAAGTCGTGAGAGAGGCAAGTCCTTCATGAGTCATACAGCTCATGATGGCATAGCCGCCCATATATTGGTTTTTCACTAAATTACGAGTTATAACCCTTATGTTTTGCACAATTTGTGGAATGAGACCATTTGTAAAAACACTTGCACTTAATAACCTTTATTTGAAAAGTTGTTACAGTTTTTTGACCTTTGGCATAACACCCATTCATTTGAGTTGTTAATTAGCTGCACATAGGTTGTATATGATAGATAAAAATGTTCTTTTACCTTAAAAAAAGTCACCATCACGATCACAACCCTTCATTCTTACTTGTGATTTACCCACATTTACCCTAAAACCTCTCCCTCAAACATACGACATCCACGGATTGGTACTTCAATTGGGGGGGGGGGGGGGGGGGGTTTCTCAATGAAGAAGTTGAATAACTTTACGATATCTCTTGATGAACGTGTTTATGGTTAATTCTTTCATCGATAATATGTCTTACGTATAGAGTTACGAAATTCAATCTTCAAATCGTGATCTTCTTCACCAAAACATGTAGTGTATAGGTGCTCCTAAACACCCTCGAGTTTTAGGTAAATGAGTTTCACTGTAATTCCAATCCATAGGATTCTATGCTAAGTAACCATATAGATCAACCGTTAATCAGTTATCATTCATTATCATTTCATATTTTCAATTTTCCTAGACGCCAACATAAATACTATAGGAAAATTTTAGAACCTCTATCCTACTTTGATCTACATTTATTTCTCCTTAAACAAATGCACTTATTATTACGCCGGATATTGATGGAATCCCCACTCAAATGACATTTTTGCACATCATGTTTAACCCACGTGCAGTTAATTAACGTTTCAAATGAGTTAGTGTTATCTTAAAGATTAAAAACTGTAACAAGTTTTTAAATAAAGATCATTTAGTGAAAGTGTTCATGGTCATATGATTCATGCAAATGCAAGACGATGCTCCTAAAAAGCTAGTGGGCTTTTTGAGCAGGGTTATTGCCCCATTTAGTGGGCTGCGGTGGGTATATCAGCATGTCATTAAATCATCAATGTGAACAACAATTTACAATTGTTTACGTATGAGGGGCGTAAAAAGGAATCTGTTCTCAAACCGAATCGTTTAACCTGAACCGATACTAGTTTGAACTCGAATCGAGCGGGAAAAAACCAACTTCACCAAACTGAACCTTTTTCCTTTTAAAACCTGGTTTCAAACCGTCCCGATTTGACCAAAACCCAATGTTCACCATCTATGACCCACCCGAACCGGTATGAACCTAGAAATTGGTATGTTATTTTTTATCATCATCCAATTCCGTCCCGAAAACGAGTTTAATATTACTTCTTCATATAAATGAAATTGTGATTATATATATACTTGAGGTTCGGGAAATCAGGAAATGAAAATCAAAGATTTCATGATAACGAGAACTATATATATAAAGTAAACGTGTGCATTACAAGATATTAATAAACATTTACAACGATTAGATAAATGAAAAACTAAAAAGAATAAACGCTTCTGTATATATATTTACAAAACTGAACATTTAGTGCTACTTTTAAATGGACATTTGAGTCCTTGACCTTTGTAGGTACATAAAACTTACATAATCAAATGCAAAATTCATTCACTTCTTACAATTTTACCAACTTCAATTCAACATATGTTCAATAACGAAAACTTTACAAGAAGGCATATTTTACCTTTATTCATGTGAAGTTTAGCCCCGGTGACCAACCAATGTCCGGGATTGTCCCTCGGCCCCTTACATATTTGAGTCATATCAACAAACTTCAATAGTTTTGGTGTCGGTACCTCCACGGGTGGCCCGTTTGGAAAAACACCCGAGTCTACCACGACATCAGAAGATCTTAACTCTTTCTCGGAATTTCCAGACAGTGTTGTACTTATTGCTGACATAAACCCCGACCTCTGCGATTGGTTGACCGGGCCTATAGTCCAAGACGACTGGTCAATGCATGAATTCGAAACCTTAGAATATAATAACCGCAGATGCAAAATGTTCTTCGAGTCATGCCTTTTGACATGAAGTTGAGCTCCTGTAACAATAAAGGATGCATCTTTTCCTGGGACTTCCCAATCGGGATCGTATTTAACCGGGGCGGTGCAAACATGGGAAAACTTCTTCCATTGAACCGGCTCGAAAAAGCTTGGATCAGCAGTTTCTGATCCACGCCAATTTAAAGCTTCACCTATTTTATCTTGGAATAAAACTGGGGTCTCTGCCAAATGTTGCAAGTGTATAGCTAGCCTGATATACAAACACATGATTTCTTATAATAAGTTGTACGATTATAAAGATTATATATATGCTGAAAAGATAACTACCTGTTGCATTTCATACCCTCGAGATAGAGTCGCATTCCTGTTACAGGCCTCTTTGATATCGTGACCTATGTAAAAAAAAAAACCGTGGGTTAAACTAACAATTGTAGCATTCTTGCTAGCGGCATTCACTACCTGACTCGTGTTTAAAAAAAACCTGAAATTCGAACAATATATAAATTCGAATTGGGCTACTGATTTCCTAGTTTTAGCCCAAACCAAACGAAAAATCCAAATTTAAATCATACATAACTCGAATTCACTTAAAAAAAAATCCAAATTTAGAGGGGGAAAAAAACACCCTAATAATTCTTGCTTATTTGCTTCTCAGTGTATTTCGAATCTACATGAATCAGATAATCTGTTTTTCATATTCTTGATGCAAGGGTTAAGGGTATATTACGTGTGTGGTGTTAACATAGAGCTTGGGCCCCATCAAGTTAAAATTCAAGGCTGGGGTTCTGATGGCCCTATTTGTAGTCGGGCCCAACGAGAGCTCATTATGAACTGGGGCCCATATTTTATGGGCCTGAAAGTCCAAAAAATATTCCAAATTTTCAATCGGAGGCTTATCTGCACATCAACAATAATCAGAAATCATCACAAGTTCACAACAATTTTTCATTTATTTATTTTAAAAAAGTGTAAATACTAATCCGTACAGCGAAGGTAGAGGTTAATGGCATGTGATAAGAAACCCTTGCCGGGGATCCCAGGAAGAAGAGACGTGATCGGGATGAAGTCGAAACTAACAGCATCGGGCATTGACGGCACCGTTAATAACCATTCACAATGTGTAGTTGAAGTGAGATCTCCACCTCTCTTTGAACACATTACAGTTAAACCCTACACCATACATGCAAGCATTAGTTATAAGTTACACAGCGCGTACAAAACGAAGTATTCTTTTACTTTTTACATAAAAAAGAATTGGTTAAAAGTTATATTTAATATTTTGATATGGAAATAGTAAACGCATTAGTATTTTAAAATGAATTTACACATTATAACACATAAAGGGCAAACCCAGGAGGTGTCCGGTCATATTAGGCATGATGTAAATATTCTTATCTTTCATCTCGCACCCGTTATCTACACGACACACGAAAGCAACATTACCGTTGCTTCAAGGTCTGCCCCACATATTATATAATGCATAGTATGGATAACATAAATCAACCACAAATTGGTCATTTTATGGGTGTATGTGACCAAGTCAAGAACTTGCATGCGTTTACACATACTCAAGGAAGATGTCGTGTGAATAAGGAAATGTGAACTGATGTTTTATATAACTTGCTGCACACGGCAGCGCGTCTTTTATTATCTTAATACATTCAAAATTAAAGATGCATAAAGTCAAAATGTTAGTTTACCTTGGAAACTCAAAATTGGTTATGCTAATTTGAACCCCTAAAATTTATATTATTCGGATAATTAACTTAAGATGTCATATTCTTATAGTTAGACCCGTAAGCTATCACCTGTAATGTTGTTGAAATGAATGTAAAAAAACAATTTTAATTTTGACCTTTAGTTAAAAGGCTATATTGGTTATGCTTTGAACCTCTAGAATTTATATTATTCAGATAATTAACTAAAGGTGACATTTTCTTACGGTTAGACCCGTAAGCTATCACTGTAACGTTGTTGAAATGAATGTAAAAAAGAAATCAATTTCAATTTTGACCTTTAGTTAAAAGATTATGGTTACTAGTTGTATATTCTTTTATTCTAGTTGTTTCGATCATGAGATTTATTAGAATAAATAAAAAACATTATACACAAGTCGTTATAGCTGTCGGGTAAGGACCCAAATGTGAATGATTTTTAAACACTCTTTAGGTTGGAAGATGTGTGCACCATTTAATTTGAACCAATGATTGATGTGATCTTAGATTGGTTAATTAGGACCACATAGACTCAACAAAAACCGCTCATGCAAACCGCGATATACGTGTGCATGCACATAAAAGTCGTGAGAAAACGTACATCCTTGGATGTGGAAGATGAGAAACCGTTGAAGAGCATTGGTTCTGGGTCAAAAATTGAATTGAACGCTAAAGGCGTCTGCAATAACATTAATAAGAAACATTAGTTCAAATAGTTAACATAAACTCTATTTTAATATAAACATATATTAATAACTTTGTTCTTCATTATAAAAAAAAAAGAAATAAATAAAAATCATAACTAACCTTGTTCTTGTGTTCCTTGTTTTTTAGTTGATGAGGTGTGAAAGTGCAAGAGCCATTGAACACTTGATCTCCAAGGTCTTCCAAGTGTTTTTTAAGTTGCGAAGGCTCCAAATTAGAGGTTTTGCTTTGCTTCAATAATATTACATCTTGCCCCCCTATGCCTATCCCAACTATTATATGAGTACCATATTTCTCTATGAATCTGCCACAAAAAAATAGTCACAAATAAATAAATAACAATAATGGGATAATTGCCAAAAGTAAATTATCAAATGTGTCAAACATCAACATTATTTGAAGCAAATCACTAATGTGTCATCATGATTTGATCTATGTGGCCTTTGATGTCTTCACCTAACCAACTACTCATATGCCACATCTTTTCTAGTCATGGTTGTTTATTACATTTAATAATACTCATTTGGTTTGAGAAAATCTTAGTTAACTATTAAAATATGAATGAAGTTATTATTTGAATGCAAAATCTAAACAAGAAGAAAGTATAGCAAAAAACACCACGGGCTACTTGAAAGTTAAAGTTTGCCATATACCTTCGAAATCTTTTAAGATATGATATTGATCATTATGAAAGTTGAGATATATTAGCATGTACAAACTTAACAAAATCTTCGAATTTTAAACCGTTAAAAAGTTAATTGCTGCATGAAGCATTGACAAACTAATACGGTTATAAAAACCAAATTAAAGGAATCCTCTAATTAAAAATTAAATTCAATATGATCACGCAAAATCAGCCGTTGATATTGTTGTAATGACCAGTCAAATAATGAGAAAGCTTTAACCTAGCCATCGTTGACATTAATTTGGAATCATTAAAAGTCTCCAAGGGATACTATCCTTAATTAAAAAAAATATTTTTTCCATTAAAATAAACAGCAATTTAATATGCTTATAAGTAAGCATGATGTAATTATAGTAAAATATTATTACTTATGAACCATAATCTATTTCAAAATAATATGCAAACATCTTGACTTGGTCATTTCTATCTGGTATGGTTGATCATTTGTCATAGGTCAAAATCTACCATGTTTGTACCATCACAAATTCAATACACACCCACCAACCTGATCATGCCATGTTATGCAGATTTGACTTTATAACATATGATCTTCAAATGATTTAATTTCCAAACATATAAAGATTGTATTTTTAATTATAAAGATTGTTTGTTTACACTTAATAATCAAAGATTTGATGGTGAAAATGATGATAATTCTTCATACCTTGCAAGTGCAGGAGGATCCCAAGTCGAAGGAACCGCGTTTCGGACCTCATCCGAAAGAACCAATGGGTACCGATCAAGATGAACATCAAACAACATAATGAAGTAACCATCCAACCCTAAGTACTTTGTGTTAGCAGCATCTGTAGCCCATGAGCTACTTTGAAACCCGAACATCGCGTTAAAGAACCCGTTGGGGATCTTACCGGGCCCGGAGCATTTCTTGTTAAAGAACTCGGACATCTAATTAAGACATTAAACGTGACAACAAAATGGACATAAGAAACCTTGTTATATTAATATAAATTTATAAACAAACACAAACAAACTATTGTTTCCTTTTACAAACTCACAACTCACAACTTACATGATTAAAGTCAAGAATATCAGATTGAAACCGAACCCGATCGCCTTTATCACATTTAATATCAGGTGACACGCCTTTAAAGGAACCGAATCCAGGCACACGAAGCTCGTTCTCGTCCTCGTTTAGCACAACTAAACGGTCTTTGCCTTTGCAGTACTTTAACCGGAAATCCGACGTTAGATCGAAGCCTTTTCCGAGGCTCTTGATGGCTTTTTGAACGAGCTTTTCGCTCATTTTTATTTATATATAAGAGCTAGCACCTGTAAGGGGGTCCGTAAAGCTATACAAAAACAAGTGTAATATGAGAGAGGGGAGGGAATGGAAATGTAATACAGAAAATGTTGGGAATTAATTTTAATATGTGGGTGTGAAGGATGATGACAGAATTAGAGAATTAAGGTGGTGGTGTCCTGGAAGTTTCATATTTGGTTTGGTTTTGTTGTTCCTTGCGAAGAATCTGTTTGCGACTGATAACTAATTTGTATTATTGAAAGGCCGACCTAAAGTGGTAATAAAAATAATATTATTACTTACTTTATTTACATTTTTAAAACGTTTGTTATTGATGATGAGTTATTTTTTAGCTATTCCGTTTTTTATCGAAATTTCTAAACATCAGTATGTAAATTAGTAGTTAGTTTGGTGTCTTCGCGTTGCATCGGATAACACAACGCCTATGTTGCTGAAAAATTGAAGGATATACATAGGGTGATTCAGATCAGTTTTGAGATCAAACCGTAGAAAACGATTTTAAAGGTTTTCAATATACAAACTATATATTTTTTAGGGGAGGTTATTTTTACGATGCGTATTTTTGCTACAAAGTGTGAGAAGACACAATAAGACTAAAAAAATCATAAAAAAATTATATCCCACAATATAAATCGAATTTCAAAAAAATACTTTGGAGTCTCTGTTCCTCTCGTCGTCCTCTTTCAAAAAAAAAAAAAAAATCTCAATGACACACATAATGACACAATGACGTCATTGTGTCTTTCATAAATGACACAATAAAAAACGTTACTTTTTTATTTTTTTTAATTTTTCGTTTATTTTTTTTCTTAATGAGGACGGCTAGGGGAATAAAAGCTTGAAATTACTTTTTTGAAATTCGATTTAAATTGTGAGATATAATATTTTGTGATTTTTTTTGACTCATTGTGTCTTCTCATATTTTGTAGCAAAAATACACTTTGTATTTGAACCTCCTTCTACTTTTTATATCTTTTTTTAATGCATATACTTTTAAAGTGGCTTTTAATAATTATCTATAATACCAAAAATATCATTTGTCATTATATAAGAAAATAAATCGGATTATAACAATTATATAAAAATTAATATGTCATTTATTAAATATCAAAAATATCATAATTTTTAGATACTAAACATGCTCCATTATATGTCTTAATGAAATGTCAATTTTGTTTATCTCTAATGGTTATATAGTAGTATAAATTATTACTTATAAGTGCATTCTATTATAATCTTATTATCATAACAATTTATGAGTTATGAATAACATATTCATGTTATATCATGAATAATATTATTATGATGGTGTTTCTATCTTTTATTAATTTTTAATTAACTATTATGTCGTCCAGTTCTTGAATCAATTTGAATTGTTTAACCGGTCTAACCAGTGAACCGATAAGACGGTCAATACGCTGACTAGCCCGATTATGAAAATATTGATACAACATTGTGTAAACTATTTTAGAACAGTATGTCTAAGATATCCAATTACAAGAGTGTGCAAGGAAGTCACATTAATATGTACAAACCAATTACAACATGTGTCTAAAGTACAATAGTGTGGATAAGATTGGTGTCCAAATTTATCGAGTGAACAACAAGTGATTATAAAGTTGTATCTAAATCATTACAATGATGTATAAAAACACTTTTACAACGTCTATATACTCGTTCAAAATCCATATGTGCATGTAAATGTGCGAGTAGAATTGATATAATCGTAAGAACTTTAGTATTTTTTTTTTTATTTTACTAAAAAACTCTATATACAATGTTATATTTGTTATCTAGTCTAAGAGACATTGATTATCCCAAACAAATGTTTCATTTACTGTAAGTTTTGATAATCTAATGTTCGTCATTTTCTAGAAAGAAAACGTACTGTTTAGGTCTAGCCCTCTAAATAGTAGCACATAATATCTATATGTTGAAAAGTCACATTCCGGTAAAAAAAAGTAAAACCACTAGTAAATAAGATTATCATTGCACCTATAGATGATCGAACGATAATATGTTTTAATGATCTAATCAAAGTCTGGAGTCAACAATCCTTTTAGGAACCATTTTTCTTCACCTTCAAAATTTTAAAACACATTATCACAAAAAAATTTTATTACTAGGCTTATGCGTTTACTCTCACGCTTTGAACATAAGGGCTAAGCTGGTCTCGTAGGGGCGTGAAACATTGCTTCCAAATGGGTGTGGTGGGGCGTGAAAGGAGTTGGTGTAGACGATTCAACAAGTGTGAAGGAGGCTTTGTGACTGTTAAAAAATTTCCCTAGTTTGATAAAATGGCCATTGGGCTTTTTTTTTAGAAAAATGCTTTGTTTTTTAATTTTTGCTCCTATAAATACCGAATTTTTCTATAACTTTTTACTAAGAAAGAAGTTCAAATACTAAGTGTATTTTTACTATAAAGTGTGAGAAAACACAATGAGTCAAAAAAAGTCACAAAAAAATTATATCTCACAATTTAAATCGAATTTTAAAAAATTAATTCCGAGCTTTTGTTCCCCTAGCCGTCCTCACTAAGAAAAAAAATAAAAAATTAATGTTTTTTTATTGTGTCATTTATAAAAAAACACAATGACGTCATTGTGTCATTATGAAAGACACAATGACGTCATTGTGTCATAAAAAGATACAATGAAATTTTTATTTATTTATTTATTTTTTTTCTAAAAGAGGACGACGAGAGGAACAGAGACTCCGAAGTACTTTTTTGAAATTCGATTTAAATTGTAAGATATAAATTTTTTATGATTTTTTTAGTCTCATTATGTCTCCTCACAATTTCAACCATGAATCCAAACAACCCAGGTAATGTTTTTGAGTGGAACCAATAATTTAGGCAAGTTTGAAATATTTGCGGGTCACCTCCAAACACTCCAGATAATCCATTTAGTAATGTATTTTTGTTTCATATTTTTGGTTTTCGATCTATGTATTCAATTTAGTACTATTATTTCTAAGTTTAATTATTTTATATTTCGGTAACGATCTATACCGACTTTGACGTGATCTCGTGTTATTTCTTAATCAATCACAACCAACCTGGACAAACAATTCATAAACACAACCAGGACCAAAAACACCATCGGAATCAACACCAACCGGTAACAATCGTTGAAAGAGCTTTTAAATGGATTCATGGTGATTGTGTTTGGAAACAATATGTATTTTATTGGAGAGGATTGTATATTTTTTGGTAAATATATGTTGTTTTAAATCATGTATCTAGAGTATGTAAAGAGGGGTAAAAAAACTCTTTTTTATTTTATTTTACATACCCAATGGTACTTATGGTTTATCAATCTTGTCCCCAACGATCAAAAGAGAGCTTAATGTAGCATGCACCATTACGCGTCTATCACAGTGAGAGGAGTTGTCCCATATGATAGGAGGCCATGTTATCTGTTCACGCCTTTACTACGAGCTGTCTAAAAACATTATAAATTGTAGGACAAATTGTTACAAAAAGTTTGTACCTACGATCATAGGATGGTTATATTAAGATATTTGTTTTAGTAAACTTTTGTATCACACGGTTAAATAAATAATGTATTAAATAAAATGAAAATTTATTAATTATAAAACGATATTAACATTAAAATATTATTGAAATTACTTATGAGTAATAAACAATAATATATACCTTTTACACTTTTTTTAACTTTTTTTGTTTTATTCAAAAATAAATTTAATATTTTGTTTCAAATTAATCCATTTTGCAATAAACATCATTTTTAAAATTGCCAATTATCTATGGTTTATAAAAAAAAATTACTTTTTAAAAACACCAAGTTCAAATATTACATATTTTTAAAAAGTTTGATGTTTTAAAAAAAATTCCTTATTTTATAGACCAACACCATGTGTACGTTTTTTTTTAGATTTCCAACATAATTTTTCCCTAGTTGTTCTCCCTAGATTTATTTTGAGAGATCTATTACAACAAGTGATTGTAAGACATTGTTTAATTCAACATAACCGTAACAAATGTTACAGTCTATATGACATTGCTGTAGCATCGTCTAATCATATTATATGACATTGTTTTAACATCACCATATGATAAGTTTCTTTCTTCTAACCTAGGTTAATTAACATGGCGAGTTATAACAGACTAGTCTTAACTTTAGGGCGTGGTTATTCATATTGTTAGAAGTGACATTGTCTTACTAAACCATGTACTTAAAAATAAAAACAATAGTTTCGCACGGTGAATATAAACCAACACCATGTGTACGCATTGTGTATAAAAAAATGTTTCTTTAGAAATAATATTAATAAAAAAATCTTTATTTTAAATTCATTAAGAACATATTTTTAATCTAAAAAAGAATTTAGTAATATTATTACTAATTAATATAATTATTCAATAAGAAAGAAAAACAAGAAAAATTTGACAAGAATAAATATGCTGCTGTAATGTGTCTTTTTAGTTTTAAAGGGTGATAAATTATAAAATAATCAACAACGTGAGAATACGTAACTATTCAAGACACGTGACATGTCCTAGTGACTTCGTACACTTTGCACGTTTTTACACTTTGCATAGTAACCTTCCCCTACACATACACACAAACACACACACACACATATATATATATATATATATATATATATATATATATATATATATATATATATATATATATATATATATATATATATATAGGTGATCGATCCTAAGAATATATACTTGGATGGCTTGTTTAATATCAAATTTTTATTTTTTTAAACTAAGACATGCATTTTGTGTAATATTTTTTAAACAAAAACGTGCCATAAACTATAGTCGAGACGACTACCTTTTTGTACATTTTGGATTAAAAACGGTATATTCTCTATTTTCTTAACACAAGATAACACTTTGTCTAACCAAAAGTATCGTTTGATTTAACGTCTTACCGGATTGAACATGACAAAAGCAATACATTTAATTTAAGATGTTTAATTTAGTCTATATAAAAAATTTTAAGTAATGATAAATTAAAATGTTATTTTTTAACATTCATTTTTAAAGAAACAACTTAATATATTAAAACTTAAATAATTGATAATAATAAAAATATTATCATGTGGTTGATTTTCGACAATGTGATGTAATAATTATCTTTTGTTATGCAGAAAGATAGTAAATCATGTCCATTAAAAATTAAACAACCTTAAATTCCAATAAACCAAACACATTACGTACACAAAGTCCAACTCATCTTGTTTTTTATTTTTTTAACCTCTAACATCATATCGATTTTGACAAAAGTAAAATTCGAATAAAAAAAGACCTAGAAATTTTGTTGAGGACTTTGACGAGTTCACTAATGGACCATCAAATGCTTGAAACTAGTTTCCTTTTAGCTGTCTAGTGCGACATCATACGTATTATTACGTCTATCTTGTGTAATAAGATTAATAGAAATCTAGCTACTCCTTAAAGTTTTTGTAGTTTTCTTTTTATAATACTTTCTTTTAGTATTTACAATATTACTCCACTTATAAAAATAGGGATGTTATTTGCTGCTTAAACTGCAATGGCAAACGCTATTGGTGCAGTTGATCAAGGTATGCAACGAGCAGAAGTCATGGTTAAAGGTCTCGGTCTTAAAAAAGACGTAATATTACGAGTTATTCGCGGAAGTGATATACTATTAACTTTCGTACGGGAAGTAACCCTTATGCCACATAATGATTGTAGACCCCCAAAAATGTGTGAAGAAATAAAAATTGAAGATATTATAATATCAAGATAAACAAGAGAAATAAATGATTCAATGATTAGATAAAATAATATTATTATGGTTTGATAGAAAATAACAGTATTTACTAGGACAATATAATGAAGGTGTGTTGAATCAATAGTAGAAAGTAAGCTTTATTGTATGCGTTTTATTCTGTCTTTACTTATAAAAGGTCAAGTAGACATAATAGGTATTGCGATACGAAGAACTTTGCTAAAAGAAATCGATGGAACATGTATGACACACATAGCATTTGAGAAATATCATATGAATATTCTACCATACTAGGTGTTTAAAAATCAATACTAGAAAATTTAATGAATTTGAAAGAAACTGCATTGTGAAGTAATCTTTACAGAACTTATGAGGCGTCTATTTGCGTCGGGGACCTAAATATGTAACTACTCAAGATATTATCTTGTCGTCTTATGTAAAAATCGTCAATAAAACTGGGCATGTTGCTAGCCTGACGGAACCCATTGATTTTTACAAATCGAGAAAAATCATGGGTATCTTATAAAAACGTCAAGTACCTTTGAAGATGGGATCTTGTATTCATCCTAGTTCAAAAAAAATTTAAATCTTAGACTTTTTTTTCATCTATTGATCTAAAGTTACATTTACCATAAAAATTTACTATTAAAGATTTGTGTATAAGTGAGTAATGCACAAAATGATGGCATAATGGTAATTTCCTCAAATCTTATATATTTTTTTCGTTGATCTAAATTTAAATTTCTAACCCTAAGAAGTTACTATTTGCCCACCTTAAATTTAGTTATAAATACACTTTATATCCTATATTTATTTAATATATATCATTGTGACACGTGCAATTTTATCTTTGTTTAAGTGTAACTTCATACAAAATAAAGTTGTACAATATAATATACAAGTCATACAAGCACGGGCATACAAAGTCTTAAAGCTTATTAAGCGATATGATTTTTTATAATTTTTTTATTTTTCTCCTACAACTTTTAGATTACAATGTTTTATAAAATCTAAATTGTTTACTTATTGTTATCAACATTTTGGTTTCCCGTTGTGATATATTTATTTTATTAACATTTAGACGTGAATCTTTTAACGACTCTTTTTACATAATGTTTTGAATACCAGCTCTAAAATTTGCTCTATTACTTATCACAAAAGTCTGTCGTGAACCACGAAACCTTATACTAGTTAATAGTAAAGTACAACTTGTGATAGCATATAAGTGCAAGTGTAGAGAATAAGCTATTCGATTAGTTTTTTTTTTATTTTAAATTACAATTACTTTTTATTATATTTAATTTTTGTTACTACTCTTAAAGTATAATGTTTTATAAAATTTTAAATAACTATTGCAACATGATTATTTTTATATATGTCTCGTTGTAAGTTTTATTCGAAACGGACTTGGGCCATGTGCTATATGTTTACGTTCTTTTTTATTTCTAGATACAGTTTTGTTTTTCTTTATTACTTTTGCTATATAATGTTTTATGAAGTTTCGAATATGACGTTGCAACGTGACCGAGCCGTCGTGACATCCTTATTTATCTACCTTGCGATGTAGCCAATTAATGTTTTTATAGCCGTTTTTTCACTCTTAAATCACCTAATCAACTTCCACCCGTAAAGATTTAAATCCGTAACGTTAAGGGAGGGGAATGCAATCACCAATATCACTAAGCCAAAAGCTAATGCATTCCATTAATTATATGCATATACAACGTGTAATTTTAGAGGAATTCATAACTTCAAATATTTATATATAATAGCAACTCATATAGCAATCTAATCTACTTTTAATTATTTTATAATAACATACTTTAGAATTTGAACCTCTAGAGAGCTCACCAGCCATTAGCTTAAATGATAGAACTTCAATATTTTTATTTCACTAAATTATCCTCAAATATTGACTTGGGTCTATAAAGAGGCCTCCCTAGCCGGGGCATTTTGACCTATCTTAGATATCTATCATAATGATCATCATTAGGAATAATCATCATTAGGTTTCTTAATAAATTTGCTAGAATTCTTTTTTTTTTTTAAACAAAAAAACAAATGCGCTGATGTATACTAGTATATATTTATCTTTACCATTCGGTTCCATTAAATTATTAATATCAAGTTCAATGAATATCATTTTATAATTCTGAGGTTTAACTTGTTAAATATATTTGCTCGATTGTGTGATAAAAATAAAAATTATATCATGCTTTAGATATAACTTTTTACCAACATATATTTACTTATTTTACTTTCATATCCATTTTGAGATTCCCTAAAACAGCCGTCACTAATCCGAATCGATATTGTTTACTTTACTAACGAGTAGCATAGATTTATATTTCCTCAACAAAAAAATTAACTTTTTTAACGACAAATGTGCGGCCCTGTTTCAGAGAATGGGTTTTATCTTAATCGGGCACGCATATTCGCTTCTCAGCCAGGACCGCACTCTCAACCCGCTCAGGAGGAACCCATTATTAAAAAAACCCCATGACTCAACTCTGAGTATTTTGCTCAGAGTGGGACTTAAACACATAACTTTCTAATATTTACATATCATGGATAACAAAAAAAGTTTATCTATTTCCGGATTTTGATGTTTTACCTATTTCAAACCTACGTTAGGTTCCAATGTTCGATAGAACAAGTTCATGATGCCATCATTCTAGCATGGGTAAGTGGGACCGATCATCAGTTCTTCACATAGTGGTGTGCATAACATTTCATAATATGGATGCATTCACATGGTGTACACATTGTGCTTATATGGTGTGAACGAAGTGAAAGCCAAAACAAAATAATTAAACACTGATAACGTATTTGTTCGGTTCAAATAATTGACCCTTGATGTTGACCTACTTGTTTTTAACCTAAACGTACACTTGATAACTTATTGGACTTTGAATCTTTCAAACGTCTTGGGTCCGGTCTCATGACTCCTTTTCGTCACCATGATCAAATTTATGAAATAAAGTTGGAGTTCACTTTAAGATTAATATATAGAGAGACGTATTGCGGGTTATGACCGGTTTCGAACATCGGAATGTTGACTGAAAAGGCATGTCACAATGACATATTTAAACATAAAAAAGTTATGTCATTATAAAATTAATGTTAAAAGTGCAAACCCGAACTTAAAAATACATAATAAAAAGGATTAAATAATTAAAATATCAAACGTAGAACAGTATGTAAAAAGAAAATTTTATTTTTAAAATTTATAAAATTAAATTAATTGATAAGGAATATGTAACTAAAATGTAGTTTCATAAATTAAACAAAATATAATATATATATATATAATATAATATATATATATATATATATATATATATATAAAATAAAAAAGTATGGTTATAGTAAAACGAGTATTTAATCTAAAAATGCTAAGAAGAATTGTGGGTTTGACATGTGTCATTCAATTGTTTTAAAAATGAGGGTATTTTGGTCATTGTGTCAAAAACGTCAGCTCGTTGTGTCAAAATATTAGTTCATTATGTCATATATTTTATATCATTTATTATACGTGTTTATCATTATGTTTACGTTTTATATCATTTTGTGTTATTTTTGTCCTTGTTTTTATAAATGATATACTTGTTTTCTATCATTATGTTTATAATTGAAAGTGCACAATAAGATACTTTCACCAATGTATTTTTCAAAACTCAGTGTTAAAGATAACACAATACGTTATTTTTCTCACTGTTTTTTATATATATAAACTTGTTGATATCTTTCATTGTGTTTTACAATTAGAAGTACACAAAGATGTTATTTCACAAATATATTTTTCAAAACTCATAATATTCAAGATAATATAATAACGATCAAAAAACACAATAAAATATTGTGTTATTTTGTCATTGTTTTTAATGTATTAGATTAATTAATTGTTAACTTATTATTGTGTTTTACATATTAGAGATACACAATAATGTTATTCCACCATTATATTTTTTTAAATCATTTAAAAAAACACAATAGTATTTAGAAAAAGATAATAACTAACATAAAGATTCAATGAATTGCACTAAAGACATAATAACGAGATATGGACTTAAAAACCTAAAAAAAATTATTTTCATTTTTTATGACTATACTGTACTCATTTAAAATATTAAAAATGCTCGCTTTTATGGTATAATTTTATAAATAAAAAAATAACGCCGTACATCAAAGTTGTAAACATTTAAAAAAATGAATGAACTTGTAAAAAGTCAACAAAATTGGTTATTCTTAAAATACTCATCTAACAAACTTTTTCTTACAATTTTGTTTCAATCATTGATTAATAAGATTCATGGTTAAGATTACTTTTTATACTCATCTAACAAACTTTTCCTTAAACTTTTCCTTACAAAAATGAATGAACTTGTAAAAAGTCAACAAAATTATAGAATGCTTTGTGATGACAGAAGTGTTCGTATTGGTTGTAGTAGGATTGTAGGTTGCATTGGCCTATTAGGACGTCGTTTGGAATTGTGGACAAGATCACGGGTGTCGAATGAATTCATCTGTTGAGATGGCGGTTGTGACGATTGTTAGGTTTTTGGCATACTTTCGAAAATGGTTTGATTTTCAGGTGGGTTGATGAGTCCAACCTAACACAAACCCGAGCACAACCGAACCCAAAAATCATGCCAGACATGTTAATCCGAACTCGAAGGTTGGCACTAACACAACTCTTTTGGCCTAATTTTTTATTTCTTTTTTATTTTTTCATATATTAATACTTTATAATTACTATTTTACAGGAAAAAGTACAAATGAATATAAAACAAACTATATTTTAAATATGAAATCTTATTGCAATTTCTATTTTGGTTTTATATTTTGAAGTAGAACACCCAATAAATAATGTATGACATAAAACGTATATAAAAAATAAATAAATAATAAATAGGTTAAAGGGGTCAACCCTTCAACCGGATGGGCAGACCTAGGGCTGCAAACGAACCGAACGAACATGAACAAGGTCTTGTTCGTGTTCGTTCGTTAAGAAATATACTTGTTCATGAACTGTTCATGAACACTTACCGAACGAGATTCTTTGTTCGTGTTCGTTCATTAAGAAAATGAACATGTTCATGAAGTGTTCACGAACACTTACCGAACGCAAATGAACACAATCATAAGCAAACGAACACAAACAACTGTTCATGAACATAACGAACACAAAAAAGCTCATGAACACAAAAAAATATAAATGATTATAGATTTATTTTAGAATAAAATTAACATTTATATTACAAACATTACACAAAATCAATCAAAAATAAACAAGTACTTAACATAAACATAAAAAAATACTTGATATAATAGTCATAAAAATAACTGACACAAAAATTAAGAATATAAACGAATACATTAACGAACATAAACGAACACATTGTCGAACGTTCACGAACGGATATTAACGAACATAAACGAACACATTATCAAACGTTCACGAACATAAATGAACGAACACGGCTCGTGTTCATGTTCGTTCGTTTAACTAAACGAACAAAATTTTCTTGTTCGTGTTCGTTCATTTACTAAATGAACGAACATAAAAGAACTTCCCGCCGAACGGTTCACGAACTGTTCGCTGAACGTTCAGTTCGTTTGCAGCCCTAGGTAGACCCGAACGCAAGCCACATAGCTAAACGGGTTGTCAGGTTGACTGGTACGACCCGGGACTGACCTGGATCCATTTATACTAAATCCTAACCTATAAAATTCTTATTAGATTAAGGTCGTATTTTCATGTCATGACAAAAATTCACACCCTTAATTTGGGCTATGAGATCTTTTAAGGCTTAGGTTCAAAACATGACTCAATAAAGTTTTCTTATATTCATAGGTTTTCTCCTTGGTGGTATTCTTGGGTGAGTTAGGCCTTGAGCTTTAAAATCAATATGGACGATTGAAATCTCGTCTCAGAAAGACTCACTCGGGTATTAGGGGTAGTTCCAAACGACGTTAAAATTTGTTGGGCTATGGAACAAAACAAGAATAATTAAAACCATGTGAAGCTGGTAGAGGGAAGGTTCAAAACTTGCGCTATTTATATGTGTTATCCTATAAAATTTAGTATTTTCATTTATTAAAGTATTATAAAAGTTAAACATTTGATTCCCAGTTCCGACTACTACTTGCATTTGAATGTGTCATTTCTTATTCACTCGTGTATGGTTGATGTTCTATCATATATTAATAGTTCAGATATTGTTATTCATGATATTGATCCGATTTATTATCTTCTATAGATAATGCATTCATTGATAAACATACTTGCAATGTTCCACATTTCTCATAGCTTGGCATCCAACCAGTTGACATTTCAACTTTGTGGTTCTTCGAAGTTTTGTTTGTTTCTGATTGAAATAATACCCACAGAACTTGCAATGTGTTTTGTTCACTTTGTTTGAGATTTCACACAAATCAAAATATTGTCAAATAGTTTTGTTCTTTGTTATAGGAATAACTTTCACAACCATGAAAATTGTAGAAGAACCAAACCGATTATAAACTACAGCGCCTGATTTGATTCTACTAAACCAGTTGCGCTCTTCGGGTTCGGTTTCCAAACCAGTATAATTGTGCATCTCTAGGTAGCAGTATTGTTCGTACCGACCACCCATTTTAATATATATAAAAAATTGGCAAATAATCATTTCCGAAATTAGATTATGTTCCTATATAAACAGGTTTTTTCTCAACTTAAGCGTTTCATCTACGGGTTTATGAATATACTCTACAGCATCATATTAACATATTATGTTCTTATAATACATTCCTATAATACAGACGATACAAATATAAGATACAAAAATAGATATTTCGAACCAAGGCAATATTTACAGCAAACCCTATGTACATATAGATTAAACCAAGTCCAAAGTTACATCTGATTCAAACAGTAATCTGGATGATATGTGACATGATACCATGCTGATGCTTTTGCATACACATTATCATCTTCAGTATCCGTATCTCCTCTGCCATTTTTGAACCAGTTTCTAGCTTCCCTCCTTAACGACTTCACAGCTAAACTGACCGCTTCAGCATCATTCCTACGGTCAAAGGATCTTGACATTTTCATAATACTCCCAGTTAAAAGTTCGGCTTCAGTCTTGATCCCATAATAATCCATATGGTTACCCAATTTATAATCGTATTCAGTTTTAAAATCAAATGCTTCATCAATATAATACTCAAAGCCGAGTACTTCCATGTCAGTGTCATAAGTCATTCTAGCCACCTCTTTTGTGAAGGGAGTGACTGGGCTGTCTTGTGGGGCGATATGTTTTACGTCCCGAAAGAGTTTCCCGATCACGTTTTGGGATTCATATGTTGTTTTGTCGGGTTTTTCCATGAAGTCAAGATACTCTTTGGGCCGGAGATTTGCAGGTATTTCTGCTGGAACACCGGTTTTTGGAAAGTCCACAGCAATGGAGAAGAGCTTTGCAAGCTCTACACAAGGTTGAGCCATTGCTTTTATAGGTTCCCGGTCGGCAAAGACTGTGTGGGCATTTGCAATTATTCCTAAACTGTTGTTAACTATGTAGTTTGTGAAATACTCCTCCACTTCCTAAATTAGATACAATAAAACAAGATTATAAGGAGATTTAAAAAGAAGCACCTATTCCAAGGAATGCCAATTCCAAACATGATAAGGAAATGAAAACTATCAGCTTTCGGGTTGTAATAAACAAAAAATGTTTTCAACCCAAACTAATAAACATATTGTGTGAGTTGTACTAAAATTTCTGAAAATTAGAATTCAAAAAACAAAAAATATATATCTATAAGTTCAACCCGCCCACCCATTTACGATCCCTTTAACCTGTTTAAAACATTATTACAACTCGTATGAATTGCCAACTCATTTGGGTGTTCAGATAAACAAATTACATGGGCCGTGATCAGGTTACAGGTTTTAAGTACGTCGAGTTAAGGTTGACATCTTGCACAAATACATATAGCCATATAGGTCATGTTTAGATAAACAAATTACATGGGCCGTGATCAGGTTACATGGTTTTAAGTATGTCGAGTTAAGGTGTCGTTGCACAAATATATATAGGTCGTGTTTAGGTTCATGAACTTCAACCCTCCAACTCATTAGCCCATCAACAGACATGATTGCCACCCATCCAAAAGGGCAGGACAGGTAACGGATCAAAATGAGTAATTTTTTGTAAACCATTATTGTGTCGGATACAATTTATGGATTTATGCATACAAAAACTCTTTGAGAGACATTTGACCAGTATGACACATTTTCTTTTAACTATTTTTTTTTCTTTTTACTCGCATTAGGGACAATACATAACCCGAATCAACCTGTTCATAAATATGTGAAATATTTACTAATGCATTTATACCTCAATAGTAACATCATGATCGAGTTGCATAGATGGAGCTGGGGTATAATCCATCGGTTCGATTTGCTGAGGTGGAATTAGATCAGGGTCCCAACAGACAAAGTAAATATCTCCATCCAAATCACTTCCTGAGCATTCGTTTGGATGCGGCCTATAGTCAAGAAATACGTATGTTAGAAAAAACCAAGCTAAGCATAATCATACAAACTCACTATAGTATATTCCATATCAGAAATGAACAAAAAAAGAAATCAGCTGTATATCTTACCTTTTTCCTTTCTGTGGAAAAACAACACAATCGACCATATGGTGTAATGCTGGTACATTAACAGCCTTCAAGACCCGTACATCACCAGGATGCAAACACGGGTTTTTAGCAACCACCACGTTCCCCTTAACAATCCGGGACTTACGCAAGCCACTTCCATTATAATCATCACCCAATTGCCTTCTTCCTGCACTCGAACACTGAACAAAAACTTCACCATATTCAAGTGTCCGGGTTTCATCCAAACATCCCATCATTGATCTCCCTTTAGGAACATAAATCCTCGTTTTAGTTCTCAACTCCAGCAACTTTGTTGCGCGAAAAACTTGCAGCATCATTGAGAGAAATGGTTCAGCATCCGGCTTATATCCACACGAAAGCATTTCCTTCATAATGTTGGTGTTTTCTCCTGGTGACATCAAATCTAATGCCTCTTCTGCCTTCATTGGGTCCTTTAAAATGGCATCTAGTAAGCAAACTGCTTCTTTTTGCTTCTTTTCAAAGATGAGATCTTTTACCCCAAGGGCAGAAAGAAGTGTGATGAGTTGGCGGTTCATATAGCACGGCTGATATTTGCTAGTTGCAAGAATATCCAACTTTGTGTTGTCAGATTCAAATTTGCACATGCTTTTCCTCAATGATAATTTCATCTGTGAGGTGGGGTCCACAGCCACGACACCTTTGTACCCACCGTATCGAACTTGAAAAGCAGATGGAATGAAATCATAGCCACATTTACGTGAAACCTTTTTAGCAAACTCAGCAGATATTTTCCCAATTCCATCAGAAAAAACATATTTAGTACCAGCTCTTACAATTTCTATATCAGGAATTTCTTCAACTTCATCCCGTGGAACACTTAAACTTTCTTTTGATGAGCCAAAAGATTGACCAAGTCTAGCAGCATATTTTGCAACATTTTTAATGCTACTAAAATCACCCATCCAATTTCTTATATCAGCAGCGTTTATTCTTCCGGTTGATGCAAACATCCATGCGGAATTATCCCGTAACTGACTCGATGAGAAAGCAAGAAATTCAAATTTTTTATTCCCAATTACTATTCCATCCCTAAGAACTGATAAAATTCTCTTATAAATTCCAGTTTTGCTTTCTCCATTTCGACCTGCTTTTGGGGATAAATCTGTTGAGTAGAGTTTCTCCAATTCTTCATCAAGAAACGAAACGCGAATGAAATTATCTATATGATCGGCATAGTGGCGTAGAACTCGATTGGACACATTGACCTCGGGCCCACAGAAGTACACTTTTGATGGTGTTATTTGAACTCTCCTCACGTATACAAGACCACTATCCAATGAGATAGCAGGCGACCTTAACCTTTTGTTTTTTCGATATTCTTCTGTTATCAGCCTAACTGGATCATAACAGCAAACTTTCAATTTCTCCAGAACACATTCAATTGATTGAATGTCATATCTCTGAGGATCCAACAACGCAAAGAAATTAGCATCAAGGACAGGTCCCGGGATGCAACCATGTTGAACCAAGGCACAGATATTAAAAACTATATTAAATGGCAGATAATAACCTCTCGTGGGACCCACAATCGGGACTAGACTCAAGTTTTGAGAAAAACTATGACCAGTCACCAACTTGAATGGGTGCTTACTTTCTTGACAATATGGAAAATAGCGACCAAGCTCTGGGGTTTCAACATCATGTGGAAGTTCTATACATAGATGAGAAGATTGTCCAATGGCAGAAGATGAAGTAAAGTCGGTTGCCCGAACCCACTGATCATCAGGAAGTTCCTTATAAAAGCTGTATGGGTTTTCTTCAACTTTCAGAAATATTCGAGGAGCACGAAAGAGCTGCAAAATACAAGATGCTTAGATTTAGTTTTAAAAACAGAATTCAAAATGAACTTTGAACTTAGATGTGTATTTATCCTATAATCTCATTGATAATGAAAATAGTCCAACCTATATGATATGAAACATGAAAATGGGGCCTAAACTCTAAGGGATACAAAACTTATGGTTCTGTATGTATCTCTCACAAATTAGTAGTTTAGTTAGAACAAATCAACATCTATTTACTGATTGTCTTAAGTGTACATAATCTGACTAATTAATAATCATTATTTTCATATACTCTTTAAGAAAATTTTAAAGTAGCCTTTCTTAGTAAAGGACAGATAATATAGAAAGACATTTTGATCGAGATCGATAACAAAGACAGCTCACATAATTCACTTAAATAACAAAAAACCTTGCAGCAACGCCAAGACATAACATTCTCAAGTCTAAGTAGATAGTGATTCAATCAATCAAAATAACCTGAATAACAAGAAACCTTGCAGCAAGGCCACGTGGGCAATGTAGCTGAACCTGCCAAATACTATCATACGAGAGTTGCATCTTGTAACTCATGTTAAACCATGAAACACTAAAGTATAACTTTCTTAGTCCAAATCCAAATTTCACTGATGCATTTTGCATTTGACAGAGCACTGACAAACACTCTTTGGACACCTGACAACCAAAATGAAGAGTTACACCGTCCATTTCAAATGCAAATTGCCTAGGCTTCTGTACTAGATCAACATCCTTTTCCCAAGCCTTCAAATAAGATGTATCATACCATAACAGCCTACCGTTAGCCAGTTGTAATATTTTTTCTACGCTAGCTTTAGTTGTAAATTGGACTTTAGCTCTTGCCCCTGCATTTTTTCGTCTAACCTCTAAAGCCTCAATACTCCCTACACCAGTATATTTCTCCAGAGTCGTCTTAATTACATCTGCAAGTAGTAAAGCGGGGAATCCAGATACATCAACTGTCTTACTCTTACCCATCCAGTTAGAGTTGTTCTCAACTGCAAATTCACATTATGCAACATATAATCAGCAACAATAAAATCACCTATTACATGAAAAAAGATAAATGCTAAGCAATTTTTAAGTGAAAATGTTTACATGCCGATCAATTTCCAATAACATCACTAAGATTATATGAATAGGGGTGAAGAAAATTCAATTTATTTAACTTAATGGTCATGTAATAGAATATGGTTTTACAATAATACATCTGACCACTAATGTAGTTATCCTGTGAAGATAAAAACTAACATCACTGCAAACCAACAACAGATAAAATAACTTGTTTTCATAGGAAACTAGCAGTAGATAAAGTCACAAAACCTTTTACCTTCCTCATTTACCTATTTTCCCAAATTTGCATATAAATCCAATCAATATTTGCTAAAAACTTTAAGCAATTCTCAAAAACTAAAAATAAAAGTGGTTTGTTTTCCTAGGTACCTTATTATTATATCAACCTTGCCATTTCCCTCATCTAGCTATTTCCACATTTGCATAAAAGTATATGTACACATTTTGATAAAAACTTTAATAGCCATTTGCCACAGACCATCCTCAATAAGGGGTTTTAGCTCCATTATTCCCCTCCACCATTCGGGGTACCACATTTTTGGCCTACCCAACCCGTTCCTACACAAGAACGCCAAGAAAGGCCTCGGGTGGGCCCCTTTGCTTTTTTAGAATATTAAATATGTATATAGAGAGATAATTGCTTATTAGCTTAAGAAATAAAGATGTGGAATATTATTTTAGATGTTTTTGGATGAACTTACTGGGTAGGTCTTTTGGTGTTTTTATAAAATTAGTGTTTTTGGGTGTTTTTGTGTCTCCTTATTGTGGTTGCTCTCACAAAGAATTGATCAGGTACAAGAAAATCATTACAATGAAAAATATATCTCCTAATAGGTTCAAAGAAGACATAACAGAGAGGGAAAGGTAGTAGAGACAGAAAAGGAGTGAGTGAACGATAAAACCCATGCCATTTATCTAAAATAAAGTGCAGATGAACATGAAAACACTTTTTTATACATAAACTCACCTAGGTTAACTATCCAAGTATAAATCAGGCATAAAATCACAGATTTCACTGATCAAAAGTTCTCACACAGTAATCAAACGACTCCGACGTTGATCGCACACTTCATCAACTAAATTTTGTTCTCAAATCACTAAATTCGGATCATCGCAGCAAATAACAAGAAGAAACAAAACAAATTCCATGTAATTTTGTGAACTTACCCTAATTTCAGTGATATTAGCAAATGCGTTACAATCAGACGGAAAGATGAACGATAGCATGAAGCTTGTGCAACATAAATTAGGTTTGGAGATTATTATGCAATGTGTGAGAGATAGAGATTTACCAGATAACGGAGATGATTGAGATGAATCGATGGTGATTAACACTGAACAGCTTGTGCTTTGTTTATGGGGAACTTTATCGTCAATTGTAAGTCAAGCCCTCACTAGATTCCAAAGTGCAATGTGAAAATAAAGTATCTCAATAACGCGGGACCATTCAATTGTACGAACTTTATAGTATAAAGTTAAACCCCTCACTAGTAGGTATTACTTATAAAAGAGTATCATTTTTAATAATTTTTTATTATAACTTTGAAATATTAATTTTGTTTCATAAGAATTTTATTTTTTAAAAGCTATAGGTTTTAAAATATATTGTGTTTTTTGCAAGTTTGATATTTTTTTGAAAAAATTTTATATTTTATAAAAAATTATTTCTTTACAAATTGCATTTGTAGAAAGATCTTTTTTAATTTAATCAAAAATATTTTTAATATTAAAGAATTAAATAATATCATTTGTAATTAATGTAATATTTATTAGGAGAGAAAAGCGGGAAAATAAAATTTAGGGGCTCTAGAATAGTAACAAATGGCCTACAAAAACATTCTTTTATTAGTATTGATAGATAGATGTTGGATTAGCGAGTTTACAGATTTCAGGTTGACGGGTTTAACTGTTTAACCTGAATATGACTTGTGAGATTATTATTGTTGTGTCTGATACACTTAAGATCATGTCGTTTTTGAGTGAACTCGTTTGATGCGTATTTACGAGTATAAGTAATACCAACTTATTTTAATAACAAATTAAATAACCAATTACCTTGTCTCAAATGAGACCATTTTGTAACCGGTGTTCATTTAATTTATTCTTTTTTCTTTTGAGAATGAGTAACTAAAAATTAGTAGTTATTAGGAAGATAAAAAAACAAAAATAGTATTTTAAAAGTTTTATTATTTTTCAATAATCCCTTCTAAAAGTAAACTAGAAAATTTTTTGAACTCTTTTTATAGGCATGATAACCTTTTTATTAAACGGATCATCTCTAACTTAACAGAAATTTACATATGACCCTTTAATCATCTTTTTGAAAAATAACCCTATAATCATCTTTTTGAAAGTAGATCCAAAGCTTAATGGAGAAGACTAAACACTATAATTGGTGGGCTCGGGTCGCAGCCAATAATTTTTAGCCGTACCGTTTAATAGGACAAATTGTTAAGAAAAATAACAACATATTATAATTAAAAATATTTAAATTAGACCAACGATCCTTAACTTAAATAATTGTGGTGAACTATCTCAACATTTTATTAAAATAGAATGAGTTCTTGGCTCAAGTATTACCTCTGACAAAAAAAGTTTCACGTTGGGTTAGAGGGTTATCTTTCATCTTTGGTGAGTTTTCTTTTGAGGGTGGTCTCGGAATGCATACTCGAATAATGAAGATGATCAGGTGAGTCAATGTCGTTTAAAAAGAAATTTATTAGATTTCTCTGTTTAGTTTTTATTTAATATAAATAAAAGTATATTAGCTATCAGTTGAAATGAGCATCTAATCATGCAAAGGGGCGACTCAACAAATTTAAGAGCTAAGTGAGATAAAAATCTAAAAGTCTTTTTTGAATGGATGGTTTTAATACAAGCCGGTCAAATAAAAATGATAAAAATCTAAGTCTTTGTTAAGATATGCACATAATCATCATGTACGGCTTTTTTATGATTCTTAAACGTATGTGGAAACACTTATTGACATGTCATTTTACATGAGATAACTTTCTTTAAGACCTCTTATTAGTGTCTTCATCCACCACGACTACCATACTCGTTAGGTTCGCACATGGTATGACCTCTTGACTTTGTTGATCAAATGTGTTTTTATCATGTTTGCCTGCTAAAGAAGGTTATATATGGTCTTAAGTAACCGCTAGAGCCCGGTTCTTGAAGCCATCTGCTTCTCTCATTCTCTAGTTGCTTGCGAATTTTCTTAGTGTCGCTAACATCTCATTATTCATGTATTTAAGAGATTCAATTACTTATATCAACGTCTATGATGATATTTGTATTTATATATTGTAGAGACAAGTTAGAGCTTGTTAATCTCTACGTTCATGCTTTTCTCACTACTTATTTTAGCCTTTTAAATTTACCTAATAGCCCATTATTATTTTAAATAATTTAGCCCAATAATATTTACCTAAGACAAATCTAATTTAGTTTAATAATACCTAAATAGAAAAAGAAAACTGATCGACGGTGAAAAGTGAAAACTTTTTTTTACATACAAGTTACTCGATTTAAAATTTTTATATGTCGTATTATAGGGGGTCCAATTTTTATTCTCGTCCTGGGCCCAAAGCCACTTGAGAATTCTTGGGACCGGCCCTGAACTTATACATGGCATGGCCGGAACGCAAAGGCATAAAGCTAAATCATCGGAAACAAATCGATGGGTGCACGTGATTCGGTGTTATCAATAGTCATTCGAGTTCATATAACTGGTTACAAATAAAATAGCATTTTTGATATTTTAAACTTAATTTGGTTAATAGGATTAATCAGACCTTCTCTAGAGTATGTTATTGGTTTTAAAGTATTTATTATTTTATTGGGATAATCTAGAACATATAGCTGATGATATGTTAATACACACCCGATTATTTATTTATTTATTTTACCTCAAAAGTTTCATGTTATGGGCTATGAACAAATAAAATGCCTCTTGGGCCTAGGCTTAATGGGCTCCATTGCTCCAATAACTGCACTCTACTACTGCTGCTTCTCAGATATATGATTCTAGTTATTCCCAAACATATAAGGTTAATACTATAATAGCCAACCAGCAATTGTAATGTAAGATGTCTATGATAAAAGATAGGGTTAAATTCACTCAACTTAATTTATAAAACTGTCACTCAAGGTAAATATAACTTTTTTACTTACTTTCACTATATTTGTAAAATCTGAGTTTTAAATCATTCAAGTTTATAAAATGGTCAATCTTGGTGACGTAATTTCTTGATTCGAACCTTTGAAGTTAGTTATTTGGTTAACCAAGTACAATAATCAAACAAAGTAGCATGCACAATGTGTTCATTTCTACAAAGTACAATTGTATCATATAGTGAGTTTATTATATGTTCAATATTATATACACACGCTTAGTTACGTAGCTACACGTGTATTGTCACACCTCAACTTTAACGACGGAAACGTTCAGATGTGAGGGTTAAGACTGTTCAACCTAGAGAACGGCGTTTAAAGTGAACCCCTAATTATTATATTATTAAAGACTACTCGAAAATCTACGGTTCTTGTGGAATTTGGGCTTTAGGTGACAACCTGATAGTATAACGATTTTATTTGAGAATTTATAACCCGTTTAGCCAATGATTATAAATTATGAAATAAACACAATAACTATTTTAGAATTTAACTAACCAAATAAGAAATTTTTGTAATAATTTCATTAAATAAATAAAAAAAGTTTATTGAAATGCTATTTGATATAGTAAATAATTTATAGTTGAATACAAATTTATAATAAGTGATGTTGTACTAAAATGAATTATTAAATACAATAGATGAAACATTTTAATTATATATATATATATATATATATATATATATATATATATATATATATATATATATATATATATTTTATACAATTTAAAACTTGCAAATATATTTTATAGTAATTTTATAACTTTCAAAATAAAAATGAAGAATTTAAATTATAATTTCTAAGAATTTACAAGAAAATATTTCTAATTAAATTTCAGTTTAGTATAAGTTATAAAAATGACTTTATATGATTTTCATAATATTTTAGAAATTTTTTTTTTGGGATTAAAAATAGTTAAAATCATGTTTTAAAAAAATATTGCAAGTGCCCGGGTTCGAACCCGGGACCACCTGCTCATCCCTCTTTCGCTTTAACCAGCAGGCTAGGGTGCCTGCGCCTGTCAAGGTTTCATGTCAAAATCATAAAAAGACTCAAATCGGAAATCCCCAATTTCCACCAAGAACCCTAGTTTCAAGATCGATCCAATTGGTCATGAATTCACCGATGTTAATAGAATTAACCATAGGGCTTTTCTTCCCCATGATTAATCGAGTGTGTAGGCTTTTTGAATTATCTGATTTGGTGTAGGATCGACTGGTACACGTTCGAACAAGGTCGCAGCTGTGGAGTCGATCGAGAGCAGTGTTTGTGTGTGTTTTTCAAGAAATTGAAGTTACAGGGAGTTAAAAGAGGTTGTTTCGATCATTTGCCCCCTAATTTATAGTTTTAAACGATTTGGTGCCCAACGACTCAAATTTTTAATTCGGGTGTTTCATGATGAATTCAGTGTATAAATGGCCATTTCTAGTGGATTTAATTATGCTCATAACTTCGAAATGATTAGATGAACGTTTATCTCGACAGGTTTCTTCAACAAAATGCAATGAATCGTCTATGTGGATATCCTCTAAAGGAACATGCAGACTTTCATTGGGCCAAGCATTTCCTCAAATTCAAGATAGGGAAAACGGGATGAACCCCGCTAAGTTTAGAGGGTAGTTCCAGTTTATAGGCCACTTTTCCGAACCTTTTCAGAATCTTGAAAGGTCCTACAAACCGTGGAGCTAACTTACCCTTCTTCCCAAAACGAACAACTCCCTTCCATGGTAAGACTTTAAGAAGAACCATATCGTCGACTTGGAATTCCAATGGCTTGCGTCTTTTATCCGCGTAGCTCTTTTGTCGACTTCTAGCCACCTCAAGGTTGTTACAGATTTTAGAAACTTTATCGGTCATTTCTTGAATGAGTTCAGGAACGGTAATGAAGTTTTCACCAATGTTAGTCCAACAAATAGGTGAACGGCATTTACGATCGTATAGAGCTTCGAATGTTGCCATTTTGATACTTGAGTGGTGACTGTTATTATACAAAAATTCCGCTAAAGGTAAATGCGTATCCCAGACACCACCAAAGTCAAGAACACAAAGACGTAGCAAATCTTCGAGGGTTTGAATGGTACGCTCGGTTTGACCATCTGTTTGCGGATGGTAAGCCGTGCTTAAATCCAGTTGAGTACCCAAAAGTTCTTGCATGGACGACCAAAATATGACATGAAACGAGCAACTCGATCAGATATGATGTGTAAGGGCACACCATGACGACTCACAATCTCATCAATGTAAATATGAGCCAACTTTGAGGTTTTGTAAGTGTCACATATGGGAATGAAATGCGCTGTTTTGGTCAAACGATCGACGATAACCCATATACTATCATGACCACGAGGAGTACGAGGTAACTTGGTTATGAAATCCATGGATATGTGCTCCCATTTCCACATAGGGATTTCAGGTTGTTCAAGTAATCCACTAGGTCGTTGATGCTCCCCCTTGACCTTTGCACACGTAAGCCATTTGGCTACGTATGAAGCGATGTCCTTCTTCATTCCTGGCCACCAATATTCCCTGCGCAGGTCTATATACATCTTATCGGACCCAGGGTGAATAGAATAACGTGTTTGGTGGGCTTCGTTTATGATGAAATTACGAAGATTGTCACGATTCGGAACCCAAAGTCGACTCAAGAAGTACAACATACCATTCGGTTTTGTCTCAAGCTGTGACAGAACATTATCCGCCAATCCTTCATCCTCCTTTCCTTCAGCCAAAGCAACTTGTTGAGCTTCACGGATGCAAAACTCAAGGTCACTATCAATCCTTATATTTTGAAGCATAACAGTGTCAAATTCTCCCAGCGTATCAAATCATTGCGTCTATCTTGAATTTCTTGGAGTGAGACGGTCTTATTATGGGTTTTGCGACTTAGCGCGTCGGCTACAACATTCGCCTTTCCAGGATGGTAACGAATGTCACAGTCGTAGTCGCTAATCAACTCAACCCAACGTCGTTGCCTCATGTTGAGATCCTTTTGGCTGAACACGTGTTGAAGGCTCTTGTGATCGGTGTAGACTATACATTGTGTCCTGTAAAAGTAATGCCTCCAAATCTTTAAAGCAAAACCATGACACCAAGTTCAGGATCATGGGTTGCGTAGTTCACTTCATGAACCTTTAATTGTCTTGATGCATATGCTATGACCTTTCCTCGTTGCATGAGAACACAACCAAGGCCTTGACTAGATGCATCATAATCTACAGTAAAATCGTCATTCCCATCAGGAAGGGTTAAAATAGGAGCATTACACAACTTGTGTTTTAGAGTCTCGAAAGCCTCCTCTTGATCAGGTCCCCACTCGAAAAGTTTATTCTTTTGGGTTAAGGCCGTAAGCGGTTTCGCAATCCTTGAGAAGTTGGCAATAAATCTCCGGTAGTAACCCGCTAATCCAAGGAAAGAACGAACTTCAGTTGGAGTTTTGGGAACACACCAATTTTTCACGGCTTCTATTTTAGCAGGATCAATGTGAATTCCTTGGCTATTCACCACATGGCCTAAAAATTGAACTTCCTCAAGCCAAAATTCACATATAGAAAACTTTGCATATAGCTGTTCTTTCTTCAAGAGCTCAAAAACTTGTCGCAAGTGCAACTCGTGATCGGTTCTCGTCTTGGAGTAAATAAGAATGTCGTCGATGAACACAATCACGGATTTGTCTAGGTACGGTTTACATACCCGATTCATGAGATCCATGAAGACAGCAGGAGCATTAGTCAACCCAAAAGGCATGACCATGAACTCATAATGTCCATGTCGAGTACGAAAGGTGGTTTTTGGAATATCATTGTCATGGACTCGTAGTTGGTGATAACCAGAACGTAGATCGATTTTTTAGAATTGAGTGGCTCCTTGAAGTTGGTCAAAAAGATCATCAATTCGAGGGAGAGGGTATCGGTTTTTGATGGTGAGTTTGTTGAGTTCTCGATAGTCGATGCACATGCAGAATGAGCCATCTTTCTTCTTCACAAATAACACAGGTGCACCCCATGATGAAGAGCTAGGACGAATAAAACCCTTATCAGACAGTTCTTGTAGTTGACTGGCTAGTTCTTGCATTTCCAAAGGTGCAAGGCGATAGGGTGATCTAGCCACAGGGTTTGCACCAGGAATCAAGTCAATCTTGAACTCAACCTCTCGAACAAGAGGTAATCCACTAAGATCCTTGGGAAACACATCTGGGAAGTCCCGTACAACAAGAATATCCTTAAGCTCCTTCCCTTTGGCTTTTGTGTTGACTACATAAGCCAAAAAGGCTATGTAATTCTTACTTAGGCACTTTCGAGCCTTAGTACACGACATAAGCTTGAGTCCTTTAGACGATCTCTCTCCAAATACTATTAGGGTATCACCCGAAGGTTAAGGAATGCGAATACACTTCTTGAAACAGATGATTTCCGCATAATGTTTGGCTAACCAATCCATACCAATGATGACGTCAAAACTCCCGAGTTGCATGGGAATAAGGTCAACAGGGAACTCATGCTTATTAAGACTCAAGGTGCAATCACGAATGATGACGTCAATAACGATAGATTTACCATCAGCGACTTCGACCATAAAGGATTTTTCTAGCTTAGAGCGCGGCTTAGCAAGGACGGGTTCAAATTCTAAGGACACAAAACTGTTATCCGCTCCCGAATCAAACAATACAGAAGCATAACAATTATTTACAAGGTACATACCTGTTCAGAGATAGGGCTATTGTCAGTACATGGAAGGCAGAGTAAAATTTTATCCAATAAGAGTTCGAGTAGCAATAAAGAATGACGTACCGTTCACCACGTCGTTATTTGCTTGTTCTTAGTTTGCGTTAATATTGAAGGCACTTCCTTGAGCTGGTGGAACATTTCCCACAATACGGGGGCATTGTGGGCGAAAATGGCCGGTTTCACCACAATTGAAACAAGCTCGATTGGCGACTACAGCAACATTGTTTGGTGCACGGTGACATGTAGTAACCAAATGCCCATATTTCCAGCAAAGTGAGCAAATACGACATGGGTTGTTTCTCGCATGATGATACTTGCAGATGTTACACATCGGGTGCGGGCCTGTATAAGCTCTTGCAATAGGTGCTTAATTTGCAATGGCAGCTTGTTTTTGGGGGCATTGGGTGCTGTCACAGCAAAATTTCGAGCAGGTGTAAACTTACGCTTCTTGCCCTTGAATGATGATTCAGCCTTCACCTCTTTAATTGCCTCGGGAGTCACCTTTCTAGTTGGTTTGGCACCCTTCACCGTCAAGGTGCCAGCCTTAATATGATTTTCGGTAAGCTATGCAGTAATGTTGATTGCTTCTTCCAGGGTCGTGGGCCTACTCCCCACAACAGCATCTTGAATTTGTGGTGGTACCCCTTTGATAAACTTTTCAATGCTATGGGGTACAGTATCCACCATATGCTTTAAGTGCATGCTCAATTCATGATGTCGAGTGGAGTATGCCAAATGGTTGCCACTATCCTGTTTGAGATTCCAAAACTCCTCCTCCAACTTTTGCAGTGCACTCCTCGGGCAGAACTTTTGGTCTTGAACTCTTCCCAAGTAAGTGCTAATGCAACTTTCGCACCGCGGTTCCTCTTTTCACTATTCCACCAAGTAAGTGCCCGTTGTTGAAGAACACTCGCGACATAACGAACCTTGAGTGCTTTAGGGCACTCACTAGTGATAAAAGTGTTCTCCATACTCTTAAAGACTCGAGAAGTCCGGTGGCTCCCTCCTTCCCACTAAAACTAGTGGGTTTGCAAGAGTGAAGTGTTTGAAGGTACAGGTTCGGTTATTCCCCCCTTGGTTGTTGCTGTTTTCTCCTTGACCATTGTTACCATTACCACCATTGTTCCCATTGGTATTGTTACTAGTGTTGGTCATTAAAGTGCTACTCAGTTCAGCGACCATGGTAGGAAGGACAGCAGCCATTTGTCTGGCGATCATAGCGGCGAGTTTTTGATCGGAGCTACCACGCTTTCCATGATGGCGAGACATTCTAATACAAAAATAGAATAGATACTAGAGTTTTGGAGATAAATCAGTTCAAATAGACGTAAATCTTTGAATTTATAAACGTATATAGGATAGTTCCATTTGGTAACACACAACCAATAGGAACATTGACACGTCAAGGTGACTTAATTCCAGTTTACCTTGGGGAAGGTGTGTATTTTGACCATAATTTATCACTCATCCCAGAAATCCCCAGGTAAGCATAACTGGTCCCGCAATTGGTTGGGATTTATGCGAAATGCTTACCTTAGCCCGAAGGCTTTTTGCCAGGAAATCCAGAATATAGGTGTTTATGTGTCACACACTTTCCCTATAGGCTATTAGAATTAAAACCTTGATGTGATTTTCAAGATTTAGACATATTGTCTAAAGAATTTATCCACCCGATAAATGCGTATGATTCCACATGTAGTCGAGAATAAGTTTTAGAAAGAAACAAGGCACGTTAGAACTAGTGGAAGGTGAAGAGGATTTAGAAGTCGGGGATATACAAGATTAAAGGTTTCGTTATAGAGTTAACTTCCTAAGGCATAATTCCACTAAGTAAAGTCAAGTAACATATAAAGGATTCATCATGTAGCACATAACATCATGTGGTATGCATATAAGTAAACTTACAAGATCATAAATAATGCTCATGTAAAAGGTCTCTATTTTAACGATAGTCTAGGTCACCATTTCTAATAACCTAAATCCCTATAGTTATGGGCTCTGATACCAATCTGTCACACCCCAACCTTAACGGTGGAAACGTTGAGATATGAGGGTTAAGATTGTTCATGCCACACAACGCTCTTTCAAAGTGTAAATATTATTTAATATCCAATTCATGACATACAATTCATAACATAAGTCTTAAACATCAAATTCCAAAATAATCCTTTATTTTTCTCTAGGTCCAAATCCTAGATGATTTCATATCTTCAAGAACAACAACTAAGTTTGAGCATTTCCTGAAACATGTTAGAGAATACGGTCAACATATAATGCTGATGAGTTCCTATAATTTGTACATACATATATAAAATCTTTTAAAGAGGCAATTCAAGTCATAGGTTAAAGATAAATGCGAAATATATGGATAGCATAATGATACAATCAAACCTTGACAAAGATATGGCCACAACGAATAATATACGATTAGCTAAGTGTACTTGGTTCCCATGATGATCAAGAATACGTCATCAAGAGCCGACAATAACCTCGGCTTTAGCACCAAATAGGCTTGTCAAGCCCATAGATCTATGACGTCGCTAGGCTAGCAATAGTTAATGATTGTTTTTACAAGAGTCTATCATATAATAATTGCACAAGTCTCAAATAACCATGACAAAATGTAGGATGAATTGCACGTGCATTACAAGTATTCAAACGTCTTTACAAGTGTGATTATGATACTGGTAACATGTTTCACCCCAAAACATGTGAAATAAAGTAAAACAGGGTATGGGAAAACTCACCTGAAAGATTATGATGAGCAGATAAGGAGACTTGAACTTAAACACCGAAGGTTCGTTAAGAATTCAACCTAGAGGACGGCGTTTAAAGTGAACCCATTATAGTTTTAAAGGCTACTCGAAAATCTACGGTTCTTGTGGAATTTGGGGTTTTAGGTGACAACCTGATAGTATAAGGATTTTATTTGAGAATTTATAACCCGTTTAGCCAATGATTATAAATTATGAAATAAACACAATAATTACTTTAGAATTTAACTAACCAAATAAGAAATTTTTGTAATAATTTCATTAAATAAATAAAAAAAAGTTTATTGAAATGCTATTTGATATAGTAAATAATTTATAGTTTAATGCAAATTTATAATAAGTGATGTTGTACTAAAATGAGTAATTAAATACAATAGATGAAACATTTTAATCATATATATATATATATATATATATATATATATATATATATATATATATATATATATATATATATATATAATTTAAAACTTGCAAATATATTTTATAGTAATTTTATAACTTTCAAAATAAAAATAAAGAATTTAAATTATAATTTCTAAGAATTTACAAGAAAATATTTCTAATTAAATCTCAGTTTAGTATAAGTTATAAAAATGATTTTCATATGATTTTATAATATTTTAGAATTTTTTTTGGGATTAAAAATAGTTAAAATCGTGTTTTAAAAAAATATTGCAGGTGCCCAGGTTCGAACCGGGGACCACCTGCTCATCCCTCTTTCGCTTTAACCAGCAGGTTAGGGCGTCTGCGCCTGTCAAGGTTTCGTGTCAAAATCATAAAAAGACTCAAATCGGAAATCCCCAATTTCCACCAAGAACCCTAGTTTCAAGATCGATCCAATTGGTCATGAATTCACCGATGTTAATGGAATTAACCATAGGGCTTTTCTTCCCTATGATTAATAGAGTGTGTAGGCCTTTCTAATTACCTGATTTGGTGTAGGATCGACTGGTACACGTTCGAACAGGGTCGCGGCTGTGGAGTCGATCGAGAGCAGTGTTTGTGTGTGTTTTTCGAGAAATTGAAGTTACACGGAGTTAAAAGAGGTTGTTCCGATCATTTGCCCCCTAATTTATAGTTTTAATTTGAACGATTTGGTGCCCAACGACTCAAATTTTTAATTCGGGTGTTTCCTGATGATATCAGTGTATAAATGGTCGTTTCTAGTGGATTTAATTATGCTCATAACTTTGAAATGATTAGATGAACATTTATTCGTGTTTAGTTACCTTAATAACACAGTTTAAAGGTTGAAACGGGTTTTGGTTTTTTGATGGGGTTCAGTTTCGTGTCCGAGACCATTACAACCGCATTTAAAGTAAAATTAACACACACCTTTGTGTTGGAAACGGATTCACGAGCTGATTAGAACGATTTGCGGTTTTAAAATTGGTTTTTAAAAGTGTTTTAGCGGTTGCCGGAGCCGCGCCGGAGTTTGGCCGGCCGGCCAGCCACCGGAAAGTCGGGGGAGGGGGGGATAAGAGCAATAGAGTCAATAACGTAGCTAGTGAGGATTTACCACTTGGCTCGTGCATGGGGTCCCTTAATAATAAACCGCGGGTAATGCAGGATGGATGGATGTGTATCGTGTTAAAAAATACACGATTTTTGTTAAATGGAGGGAACACGTTAACAGGTAAAGAGTTTATTGAAGGAAAAAAGAATAAGTACTAAGCGAAAAAGGCTTTAAAATAATTGTTTTGAGAATTAGCTGGGCCGACCAGATGAGCTAAAACGGTTTTAACAGGAAAAGAGTTTGTTGAGAGAAAAGACAGGGTATGACACATATATATGTTAGTATACATATAATTAGACTGATCCGGTTTTATCTTTATGTGACTCAATCTGAACCGGTTTTAAACAAACCAGTTTGACCTAAAACCGGTTGTATGCCCCTTGAGAATGAGAAACTCAATGTGAACGTTCTAATGTGAATGATGTTCCTAGTGGAGATTATATTATTACCGTACCAACTGGTTTCAATTTATTTGTTTAGTGGCCATGCATGTGATCTAGTATGTTCATAAGTGGCTTTATTATCATCTAGATCGATTGTATCTTTATGTACTCCCTCCGTTGGGGTTAGACGCTTTTAATATGCATTTCAACGTTAAAAAATAATTAAGTAATACGAACCTATTATGCATACATACATATCATAATCATAAATAACTATATATTTGTATAAACGAATTTAATTTCGATTCTTTCAATGGATATACGAGAAGTTTCTATCAATTATAAATATACATAAGAAAACTAGTTAAAAAATTGGTAAAATTTATGTAAAAGAAAGTAATTAAAAGTTGTGTTAGAAGAATAAAAAAGAAACTAGTTATAAAAATTGCAAAAATTTTAAGTAAAAGAATGTAAAAGTTGTAATTTCCATTGTCCAGTAAAAATTAGATGAATTCCTAACATGCAAATTTAATAGCTTTAGTTAGGTTAAATACCAATGATCCTTACTTCAAATGATTAATATAAGATACCCTTGGATTTCATTAAAAATAAAGTGAGGTCTTGGGTTTAGTTTTCACACGTGATAAAAAATAAAGGGTTTCAAGTTAGGGCCAGAGGTTTTCTCTCACCTATGGTGAGTTTCCCTTTAATGGTGGTCTCGGATTGCATACTCGAAAAATGGAGATGATCGAGTGAACTAATAAACCGTCACTAATCTAGTTAGCCATTCAAAAAACAAAAGTTACTTTAAATTTAGTAATAACATTCGAATGTATTAACACAAATAGTACACCATGAGTTTGATAGATGTCTTTAGAAAATAGATTACAAACAAAAGTTGTAGCTACAATAATGGACACATGTTACAATAATATTATTATATCACTCACAATTGTAATTAAACGGTAGAAAAAATTCGAGAAATGGTCTACCAACTACCAATAGTGACTGATTTCTAAGAAGTGACGACTTCGATATTCGTATTCAAATATAAAAGAGGTGAACCCTTCTTTTTCATCTAGAAATGATTAATCATCCGAGTCGTCATCTTAACAACGTTACGGCAAGATCACATGTAACTATTATATGGTTTTAAAAATACATTATCAACGCATCCAAATTCAAGAACGAAAGTGATTAGTTTGTATGCTAGTGTTTGTTGTCTATAGTTTTTCACTTGATTTATGTGTAATTTTGGGTTTAAAATGATTTTAAAATTTATGAATGTGTTTAAAACTACATTAACTTCTAGCAATCACACATTCATTTAATGTTTGATTAAGAAATTTATAGAATTTTAATTTTATTCGTTATTAAAGAAATTCAAAATAATAAATGAGGAAATAAATTTTATTTTTGTATGTGTCCTACGCATGTGTAAGTTATAGTACCTATACACGTGTATACAAAAAGATAAAAAAATAAGAACATATTTAAAATATTACGATGATAGTTTTGTATGTACATAAAAATAAGTGTATATAGAAAATATCAAATTTAAAAAAAAACTATGACCTATTAATTGGTATGAGCTCTTACAGTTTTGAAAATATATATAAGTTTTTAATAATTCTAACCCATGTTATATCTATTAAATTTAAGGGGATGAGTTAATGACTAAGTCCTTTGAAGAGTAAAATCTGTAAGGTTTGTTTGGCATGAACGAGGATGAGAGAATATAATTAAGAAGAGAATGGATTGGACAAGAAAAAACAATATCATCATTCTATTTTCATGTTTGGTTATGCTGTAAAAATAAATGAATCATTTTCTTTAACGTTATATATACACAGAAGATAAATAAATGAAATACAAATGACAAAAATATCACTGATTCAAAATAAAGAAAATTTACTTATGTTAAGAAAATAGTAATTGTGGTGGTGACGACGGTGACTATAAATTTACAATATCAACATACTATGATTAACTTATAATGGTTTCAATTTATAACATATGAATCAATTCCTATGATTTAACAAAAGCCATACTATTATGCATGGTTTATATCTAGATATTTTCAGCTATGTGACTAGGTGAGATCTAATCGATTAAGTTTATATTTTGAAAATTTACAAGCAAGATTTTGACTGGGATCCTTCCTAAAAAGGCGTTCACATTTTGACCCGTGAAAATAGTATTTTACATATGGTGGAAGGTTACATCTTAAATGTAAACATGGATATATCTATCATATGTATATAGTTACAGAGATGTATCATTTGCTAACTAATTTTAAAGAGTACATTTGTGAAAGCAGTTAAAAACAATTACAATTATTATTTTTATTATTAAAATAATATTATATATATATATATATATATATGTATATATATATGATATGATATTATGGTTTTTTTATGTGTATACATGTAAACTTGCATGTTAAAAAAAGTTAACACATGTGTATACTCTAACTATATTGTGTAAACATGTGAGGTCTATAGTTACAAATTACACATGTGTTGATTTATTATAAATTTAAATTCACATATATACATAAATTACCATAATATTTTTCAACAATAAAAACAATGATTTTTATTGATCTTAACTTATTATTAAAGTTTTACTTTATAAGGAGTGGCTTTCTTAAGATTTGCTTCCATTTATACCTCTTTTATACCTATATGTATATATATACAAAAAATATATTTTTATTTTTTTTAATTAGCTGCGAAAATAAGCCCAGTAACATGACTCTTCATAGCACATGTATGATCGTATTAGATATAATTACGTAAATAAATACTCTATATATGTGTTAAAATTGTTAAGTCCATTTTTTGTTGTTTCTATATTATTATTAAATACATTACATAAATTAGTTGTAATTATTTACTTATTTAAATTTGAGTAGAGTTATAGTAAAAATTGTATTTAATCTAAAAATGTTAAAAAGGATAAATTTGATTATGGGTTGAAATGTGTCATTTTATTGTTTTTTTAAGGATGGATAGTATTTTGGTCATTATGTCAAATAAATCAGGTCATTGTATTTAACATATCATGTTATTATTCATCATTTGTTATATATATTCATCATGTTTTTAAAAAAAAAACATAACAATATTATTTCACCTTTAAGTTTTTTAGAATTCATCATTATCAAAAACAATAAAATGGTGTTTAAAAAAACATAACAACAAACTGAAAGATAAAATGTACTGTGGCAAATACATAATGATAAAAAAACATCATATAAGCTAAAAAACTTTTTTTTTGTGTATAACAATATTGCATTTGTTTTAAATATAAAAATACTCATTTTTGGTGTTATTTAAATAATAATATCATGTATAAAAGTTATGAGTGTTTAATAATAGGGGGCCACTTGAGAAAATATCAACAAGTGACTCTGTAATACTTTTTTTGTTTTTATAAATTGATCTCAAGCATTAATTTATAAGATTAATAATTAAGATTGCGTTTTACAATTTTGAGATTAGAAAATCTTTTAGTTGAACTATTATTTTTTTAAATCATACATTTAAAATTTAAATGTTTATTGTTTTATTTTAATTTGATAATCTACTTAGTTAATTTTACTACATTTTACTAATGTACATATGGTTTAATTTTTATTTTATTTTATATTATCAGTTAGTAAGATCAAATAAACACTTTAATATTGTTTGTGATTGAGACTTTTTTTTGTTATTTCTTAATTTTCAATTCTATCTATTTAGTATTTTATTTATTTATTCATGTTGTACATGGATCTAACATTTATAATCTTCACATATAAACATATATCATTACACATACTCTCTTTATATACATACACACATACATTTTATGTGTACGTGTACGTACGTATCCCTAACTACCATATTGGTTATTTTTGAGCTCATGATCGACAAGGACCAAAAATATTACCAAGTTGAAAACATGAAATTGTTGATTTTCTTGCTTCAAAATTCTTTCACTAAACCTTTTATGCTTTTACATGTTTATAAATATAATCAACCTAGTGTTTGTCATTTTAAAATATATATTTGTCATAACAATATGCAGAGATAGTTATATATATAGTATATACAAATATGTGTGAATACACTACGATATACCAAGCCATACATATATGCGTTACGTGTGTGTATATATATCCACAAAGATATATCATGTCTTCTTGTCAAAGTAAGCAATAAGCATTGTTACACACAAACACGCTCTCTCTAAACATATATATACACACACACACATATCTCTTTCTATATCTCCAACTATCAATATTAATGGGTGTTAAAGCTGAAGATTTCTCAGTGAAGGTGATAATCACCGAAACAGTTGCACCTAACCAACCATGGCATGACCACTGGCTACCCTTTACGAACCTTGACTTGCTGGTGCCACCCTTTGATGTTGGCTCTTTCTTTTGCTACAAGAAGTCCGATGGCTCAGTGGATGCCACCACCATGGTTCATGCCCTCAAGGCTTCTTTAGCTCAAGCACTCACCTTGTTCTACCCGCTCGCCGGAGAGATTGTCCGCAACGCCTCCGGTGAGCCTGAGATTCATTGCAATAACAAAGGTGTGCAATTTGTTGAAGCTGTTGCTGATGTGAAGCTAAGGGAGCTTAACTTTCATAATCCTGATGTGAGTATTGAAGGAAAGTTGATGCCCAAGAGAAACCATAGGGTGCTTGCTATTCAGATTAATTAATGTTATTAACTATTTGAATTCGTTTGTTAGCATGTGTTTATTTAATCCCAGTGTGACTAAAACAGACAAAAGTATTAATAGCATATATCTGTGGTTGTTTGATGGTCAAAATACAGAACACTAACTTTAAGTAGCTAGTCAAAATCTTTTGTTCTCCAAATAAAAAAGAACAACACCCAGGATGTCGTTTCAAAGGTGATGTAGCTAAACAAAACAATGTATTTAGATATTTTTTTTATAAATTTAAGTATTTCAATATATTAGAGAAAAACAAACCATATGTGAAATTAATTTTTCGAATAAAACATCAGAAAATAATTTGATAATTGGCCACATCCGTTGCCGAGTAAGATGATTCGATTTCACGTCGATTTACCCACCCCACCTTAAAGAGTAAAAAAGAGGATCGGGTCGGTAAAGTTTGCACAACTAATATCATAAAAAAGATTAACTAACATATATTTATGATTTTTCATAAAAAAAAGTTTTTCAACCTAATTTTAATATATTAAAGTCCCTTAAATATTTCTAGAGAAAATAAAAAATTAAAGTCACTCAACTCCATTTTAACACATTAAAGGCTATAAAGTTTTCTAGAACCCATGTACTTAGAGACAATTTAAAAGAAAATATCACAAAATAATAATCAAGTTTCAAAATTATTTTAATATGATCACTCATTCATATTTTCTAAACTGGACCATTAAACCATCACATTGATTAATCATCGAATTTTCTTATGTCAAGAAAGTAACGGAGGGGATTCGGAATTTTCAATATATGATATTATATTAAAAAATGTTAATTATATTAAAAAAATAAAAAAAATTATTTTCTAATTGAAACAAAAAGAAAAACATGCTAAAAACATGTTAAAACTTTATAATTTATATAAAACATGAAAGCTAAATGACCAAATAATAATATTTTTTAAACTTAAGTTATCTAACTGGAACACTTTTAAAATTTAATTATTGTTTTACAAAGTTACTCCTATTTAAAATAATAAGTTGTTACCTTTTAAATTAGTAAAAAAAGATAAAGTGAGATTCAATTTAAGAGATGTGATATGAGGAAACCTTACCTCTATCTAGAGTTTAGAAGGTTTGTTTCTAAAACCCTCGAGTTTAAATAGCTTTTTATTCTGGTATAGAATATAGTTTAACAATCTAGATATCAATAAATATAGCTAAGAAAATAAGACCAAACAATACTAATTATAATGAAAGTTGTAAACTAGCTACTTAATTAAAATACAGTGATATTGAGGAAAAAGTTGAATGAAGTTTTTGCAATAGTTCTGTTTTATTATCACTTCATTTTGACAATAATAGTATTGCAGGTCACGATGTTGAAATGTGGTGGAATGGTGATAGCGACCATTTTTGATCATCGAGTCGCAGACGGCTACTCAGCCAACATGTTCGTCTCATCATGGGCAAATATAACGCGATCCCAACCACCATCTTTCTTACCCTCTTTTCGTCGCTCAGCCCTCAACGCTAGGCGCCCAACCGTTTACACACCTTCAACAACCAATATGTTTCTTCCTCTTTCAATTCTCCCATCCATTCAAGTTGATACAAAATGTATATCAAATCAAGATCAAGATCTAGACTTGCTTATAAGTCGAATATACTATATCGAGGGTGATCAACTTAAGAGACTACAATCGTTAGCCAGTGAAAACGGATGCCAAAGGTCGAAGTTGGTGTCATTTACCTCATTCTTGTGGAAGATTACAGGTATTTTCATGGAGGAGTCGGGTAATGTTGGTAAGATATGCAATATATCGGTTGCGGTTGATGGAAGGAGGAGGTTATGTGAGGGAGAAGGAGCCGAGAAAGAAGATCTAATGACTTCACACTTTGGTAATGTTTTATCTATCCCGTTTGGAAGAAGCCAATCAAAGGTATAAACTTCAAATCATGTCCACTAAGGAACTTTTGTTGTTTTTTTCCATATGCACACCTTTAAACTCTATTTTTAAAATCAATATGTTTTCTATTTATTAAAATTGAACTCATACCAAAAGAAAAAACACTAGATGTTGCTAAACCAAGAGACCAAATAAATAATCCTTTTAATTAGTTTTGAACTTGATTTCCGGATTATTCATACAAACAACGACTTCAAAGGTTTAAAAAAAGTAGACAAAAAGTGAAAGTTGTGAATAATTTGTGGCAGCGACTTCACTTTGTCTATGAATTCTTTTATAAGTTCTCCTAGAAAACATAGAACTTTATTTTCCTATATATGTGGTTATATAATATTAATTTTTTTTAATACGTGGTTTTATTTCATTTTATATAACTTTTTATATAAGTTTTATTAAAATCAAGTTGTATATATTCAAAATAAGTATTTTTTTGATATTATAAGATTTAAGACATTTTATATTTTTGGATCCAACTTAATTTTCAATAAAACTTATATCAAAATGAATAAAAAAATAAAATAAATTATATGTTAAAATTCTTTATACCAGTTATGACATATTATTAAAGAAAAATTAAGGTATACGTCAAATAAAAATTTAAAAAGAAACTAAAAGAAATTAAAATTTCACTAAGTGAAGTAGCTATATTGAAATAGCACTTTCCCTTTTCTCATCTAAAATCATTACCCACTAATTAACCTAGAAATTAAGTTAAAAATAAAAAGACACATTTGTCATCATGGTTATAAAATTAAACCACCAACTTAAAAAAAAACAAAACAATCTCAATGATTCTGAAATATGTAATATATAGGATTTGAAGGACATGCCATTGAGTTCGGTGGCAAATGAGGTTCACAAATTCTTAAAAAGTGCTGCTACCAAGGAACACTTCATGGAGTTGATAGATTGGGTTGAGGATCAAAGACCAAAACCGTTGATATCTCGGCCATTCGCGGGTACCGAGAAGGCAGTCTCGATCATGGTGTCATCGGGTCAACGGTTTTTGATCATGGACAAGATGGATTTCGGGTGGGGGAAACTCGTGTTCGGGTCATGCTATGTTCCGGTGGCAAGAAGAGACTGTTATGTGATGACAATGGGAAGCCCAATTAAAGAAGATGATTGGATTGTCTATATGCATTTGCCTATGAAGCATTTGAACTACATGGAGACACATGCGAGTCACTTGTTTAAGCCCTTGACTAATGATTACCTTAAACTTTAATATTGATTTAAACTCATATATAAATTAAGAATTTTAAATCTAGTGGATATTGTTTAATTAAGACTTAATATGTTCGAACTTTTTTAGATATAGTTATTTTATTTCTTGTTGTTAAAAGCATATATATATATATATATATATATATATAAATGACAATGGTAATTATTTGTGTGTCTACTCATGCTCCTATCATAACACAGATTGGAGGCAATTCTTTGTATTCTACAATTACAAAAAATACATACACATACAATTTGTATACTTTAGAACACATTAACATTCCTCCTCCTCTGAAGCAGTGTTTAATTTTTCTAAAACTAGCAATAAAATTTATGAGAATTTGATTCCCAAAACCAACGCAACCGTCAGAAAACAAAATAATTATAACCAGTGGCAGTTACCTTGCTAGAAACCACATCATTAGCACTATGTTGTTGATCATTTGCTACCGATCAATTTTACTACCGAAGACCTAATTGCTACCAATAATGATTTGATACCGAAACTGAAGTTGCTATCAAAGTTTTAATTGGTGTTGACCAACTTTTGCTACCGATATTTAATAAGTATTGAGGATCATATTCAAGCAACTTTACGTTACTTTTTGATTCCGAAGCAATCGTCAACAGTGTTTGGGTCTTTGCACCTTGGACCCTGCTACCGAGGGCCTAACCTCTAACCCCCTGGTTATTCACAAGGGTTCGTCGTCTTGTACTACCAATATGTCGATCTTTAGCATCAGAAACTAGAAAAGTTTTGATTACATGTGTAATTATCCGCACCTCTTAACTTGTATTAATGCATTGTCTAATTTGTCATTTAGTTTTTTAAGTGAATCCAACTACTTACAACAACCCGGATCATGATCACACTAAAATCACCAACCACCACCAGATATCATGGACTTGAAGCTCCTATTTATCATCTCTTAATGATCATACATACACATACTCAATATCTGGACTACCGTTAATTGCTTCTAACATATGAGTTGCAACATCTTACAAAATACCTTAAACTCATGTTTAAGATCTTTAAAAGTATATTAACATTTATAAATTTAATAAAATTTCTATTAGCAAAATAAACCCATAAATTAGTTTAGATCTAACAATGAACCATGAATATCATGGATTTTAATAATCAACCACGAGCGTAATAAATTCATTAGAAAACTCATTAATTATATTAAGTAACTCTAAATCCGACATAAAACAACCCCTGATTAATAACTACGAAGATAAAGTAGCAAGTAAAGTACTGCATTTTTGACTAAGTAAAGGACACATGCATGCATTTGGGAAAAAAAATAATACAACACATACTTGTTATTAAACACAAAAAAATTTCAACAGATGACGCGCAGAGTAAGATCTCATTTATAATTTATGATAAATTAATAATAAAAAGTTTGTGTTTTAGTAATATACGTTATGACATAGTGAGTGACAAGAATCACAATTTTGTCAGTGACACTTGTAACATTTAATTTCGTTTTCAAAAGACTTCTAAAAAATCATGAAGAGAATTAGAAGTGAGATTCCCGGTAACAACGGACGTAATATAGAATTGTCATTAATAAAATTTTAAATATATTTTTAATATTAAAAATTAATAATAATAATGATAGTAATAATAATAGTAATACTATTACTAGTAGTAACAGGAGATCGAGGACGCATATAATCAATCATTAGCTAATATTCAAAACAGAGACAGGTTTACATTTTCAAGTCATCTCTAATGAAAGTTTAACTACTAGTAACATACTAACATTAGTAAAGTTTATATCAACATTTTTACATTTTGTAATCTTGAAACAATTTTGTAAGATTTATAGTGAAATATATTTTTTTTGAAAGGCCAATAAATACTATAAGTCTGATCATCCTGGTAAGCCTAATAACGAAATTCAGATTTATGGTAGATTATCCAGGATGCAAATTCGAATTTGACAAGATCTGTGATTAGTTTATTAAATGCAAGGTGCTTATATCAAATCGCGATATTTTTATTCAGTCACTATGTTGTTTGGGGGATCAAACATATTAAATATACGAAATTAGACACGTGTTTTTTGTTTTGTTGTATCACGTTAATGTGGATAATCACATGGTTGTAAGAATTGATATAAATATTATTTTTATGTAATAATTTTACAACTTGTTTTTCTTAATATGATAAACGTTTAATTCCTTAACATTTGATTTAAAAGATAAGTTATTAACAAGGATTTCACTAATTTTTAACCTTTTACTTCGTTTTTATCGTTTTCCATTTTAAATTATTTTTTAATTATTTGTTAGTGTACAAATATCGAGATTATAATTAACATTTTGTTTTGTTTTCTTTATTTGTATAATATTATAACATAATAAATAAAAATGGTTATAAAAATAATGCAAGTGGTATTTTAAAAATAGAATCATCTTTATAGAGGAAGATGATTTTTTTTAAATTAATGTTTTTAATATACATATATGGATTGCATATGCCACTCGAAACAATACACGTGTATCATGGAGGAGGAAATGATTCCCGCAAACCTACCCAAAGTCTTTGCTACCTGAAGAGAGGGACGGTGTTCCTATCCTTTCAAGCCACTCTAGCCCGAAATTGAAACTCGCTTTCAATTTCACAAACTTTTCTTCAAATCGGCTTCAACGACCTACATTAACTATTTTTCTTGATACCACAAAGGATCGAGTGGTGTTCCTGCCATTCCCAACTCTAGGCAGAACCCGCTCCCGCTCCGAATAGCTCCCCTCCACGTAAGCCTTAACCCTTATTGGTTTTTGAATTTGAGATCCTAGATGCTCGAATGCACGAAAAGGAAGCCCAACAAGATTTTTGATGTGAATCAACAAATGAAATAACCATCTATAGAAAGTGCTATAACTCTACAAATTTTCATGCTTTTTAATGAATACAATACATTTATAGTTGAGAAAATATTCTAATATAAATATGATAAACCACTAAATTTAAATATGGAAAAAATAACTTATAAAAGTATGAAACAAACTAAACTTAAATTTAGATAACTAAGAAATATCCTAACATGTTCTATTTTAATATTAAAAAGAAAACGTTAATATCAGCATGAAGCCATGAACCATGCTTCAATTTTATTCTCTGCGATTTTTTTTTACCAAACACACCTTATATAACTACAATACACATATTTTATAACTGTATCTCCATCTCTCTAATGGCCATTAAAGTGAAGGTGCTAAAGACTCAAGTAGTTGCACCCAAAAAACCATGGTCCGACCACCGGCTGCCCCTTACGAACCTAGACATGGTGGTGCCACCCATTGAGTTAGGTTGTTTCTTCTGTTACAAGAAACCCCATTATCAAATGGATGTCACCACCATGGTTGATGCACTCAAGACCTCTTTATCTCAAGTACTCACCTTGTTCTACCCGCTCGCCGGAGAGATTGTGCCCAACGCCGCGGGTGAGCCCGAGATTCATTGCGACTACAAAGGTGTCGACTTTACAGAAGCTGTCGCTGATGTCGAGCTCTGGGAGCTCGACTTTTATAATCATGATGAGAACATAGGAGGGAAACTAATACCAGAAAAGAACCATAGGGTTCTTGCGGTTCAGGTTAACTTTTTTTTTTTTTTTCTATTTAATAGCAACATCTAGATTATCTAAAATAACATGAGTTCTATAAAAATTTACAGGTTACAGTGCTAAAATGTGGTGGAATGGTGATAGGGTGCATGTTTGACCATCGGGTAGTCGATGGCTATTCGATCTATATGATCACCACTTCATGGGCCAATATGACTCGATCACAACCACCATCTTTCTTCCCTAATTTTGATCATTTAGCCCTTACTCCTCGGCTCTCGAGGCACTACACGCCTTATGTAGCTGACATGTTTGTTCCTTTATCTACACTCCCATCGCCTCAGAGCGATTACAACAGTGAATCAGAACTCGATCAAAACTTGCTTATAAATCGAATTTACTATATGGAGGGTGACCAAATCAAGAGACTTCAGTTATTGGCTAGTGAAAATGGAAGTACGAGGTCTATGATGGAGTCGTTTGCTTCTTTTTTATGGAAGATTACGGCTTCGTTCTTGGAGGATTCGGGCCATCGCGGCTATATGTGCAACATCGCGATCCCGGTTGATGGGAGGAGAAGGTTAAGTGAAGGGGAAGGAGTAGAGAACGAAAGACTTATGGCTGCACGTTGTGGTAACGTTTTTTTCTATGCCTTTCAAAGGGATCCGAGCAAAGGTAAAGAAACAAGAGTTCAAAAGTGTTTTACCACACTTTTCTTTAACTAGCTAGCTATTAGTATATCTTTTTTCTCATTTATTTTTTTAGTTTTTCACATGGTTTAGTGTAGAACCACATGATTAAATACAAGATTTCTTGTATTTCTAGACCCTTCGTTGCTCTCCGAGAGAACTCTAACAAGTTTGCTGGCTTGTGCGGCAAACAAATTCTGTAAGATTTGTTGGTGTGACGAACTTACTAGGAAAAAAATAAGTGAAACTTGTTCAAAGTTGAGCGCACTAGCTAACACAATGAGCAGGACCGACTGAACATTTTTTGAGGCCCCAATCGAACTAGAAAAATGGAGGCCTTGTGAAATTTTTATTTTTTATTAAAATCCTCTTTCTTTATCCGGGCTTGTACCGGCAATAATAAAATAAAACGTTTATAGTTAGCGGAGTTAAATTTCTTTTTTTAATTATATATTGTGTATGTATGGATGTTTAGATTAAATTTATTTTTCTAGTTTTATATAATGCAAATTCGTTGATTAAATTCTTATAGTCAAATACTTCTAGAAATTTTTTAATGACCAAAATAATTAATTCGTTTATTCTTTCTCGTAACATTGTAGATCTTAAGTAAACAAGTTTCAATTTGAAAAAACTTCGTTTGCGAAATCAACGGTTACAAAAATAGTTAATAGTCTAAGCTCAATATAATTTATATCTTTAGAAATGGGGCCCTTAATTTTAAGGGCCTCAAACACAATACACCACTACTAACCTTATTGAGCCGGCCTGACAATGAGAGTAATAAGTACTCACACTTTGTAGAGTTTTGTTTGTCTTTGACCAAGTTCGCTTGTCACACCAGTAAATTTGTTGAGTTCACTCACTTAAGTCATAGGTGTAGCAAACTACTTTGAAGTACAAGAAGTTTGTAAAAACCGCTAGAACTACCAGTCACGTTCCTAAACCATCTAAAAATCCATAAAAGTTCTATGTTATGAAGATCTATCACAGATCTTAAATGGTTCTTCACAAACACAAAACACACACTAATATGCAGAGAATAAATACACAAGGAAACTTGCATTCACATCTCAAGTGTTTGAGATACAAGGAGTATTTATACCCGTCGAACAGGCGGTTACACATTGGCGGTTACTAGCGCCAAGTTAACTACCGGGTTTACTAACTACCACTTGACCCATCTAATTTATCCGACCCATTTCTTAAATACATACTTACTTGGCCTATTTGTTTCACATATGAAACACTAACTAATTACACGTATAATTCTTAAATATTTCATGACAAGATTATACTCCAACATTTTATTTACCTACGGTATGTTTGAACCTTGGTCTCTTTTGAGATCTTTCCGATCTCTTACCACTAGACAATGATTATGAACATAGAAACAGTGAACAACATCTAACATAGTGAATTTGGTCGGAAAGTATCATTGGTGGCGAAGCGGCCTAATTAATTTTTGAGATTTGAGAACCAATAAAAAAACTAATTCAGAACACATGCAAGATTGTGTTCGGTTGACCCATTAACGCTTTTTAGTCTTCATCACTAAATTATTATTATTATTATTATTATTATTATTATTATGATTATTATTATTATTATAGTAACGAGTAATCTAAACTAACTTTTCTAGATTAAACAAATTTAGGACGTATAAACAATTGAACACGTTAACAATTTTTAAACCGGCCCCTTAATTCTTTTTTGGCTTAACTTATTGTCAAGTGTACATTAAACAATAATTTGGGAAGCATTCATACATACAGGATGTGATGAACATGCCTTTGGCTTCGGTCGCGAAAGAGGTTCACGAGTTGTTTGAAAGTGCATCCACCAAGGAACACTTCCAACAGTTGATAGACTGGGTGGAGGATCAGAGGCCGAAGCCGCTGATATCGCGTCCGTTTACAGAGAAGGAGAACGCGTACGCGCTCATGGTGTCATCGGGGCTAAGGTTTTCGCTACTGGGCGACATGGATTTGGGGTGGGGTAAACCGGTGTTGATATCGTGTCATGTTCCGAGGACTAGGATGGACTGTCATGTGATGCCGATGGTTAGTCAGATCAACGAGGATGATTGGATTGTGTACATGCATTTGCCGAAGAAACAGTTGGAGTACATGGAGGCACGTGCGAGTAACGTGTTTAAACCGTTAACTGCTAGTTACTTTCAATGAGCTTTAAACCCTTGTATTTCTCGGATATGAAGTTTTTAATAAGTCACACTTTTGTATTGAGTTGCATATACATAAAATTACGGTGAAAAATAGAAAATAAATCCGTTCAATATATTTTTGTTTCTGTTTTGAAAGTAATTAAAAAATATTTATGGAAATAAAAAAAAATTCTATTAAATTTTTTTTTTATAAAACTTAAAGAAATCATCTAAAATAGAATTTTAAAAATAAACCATTATAACATATCTAAGAGAATATGAGGGAGAACAACAAATTTCAAAAGAAGTCAGTGGTTAGTAAATGCTTGTTGGATATCACGATTCGTCCCTAAAAATCCATCTTATGTGTTACATTTAGTTGTTAATACATTTTCAGGGGTGTCTGTTGAGTGGTTAATTCCACCGGACCCTCAACGCTGGATTGCTCTTACGACCCTCAACGCTGGATTGCTCTTACTTATACGACAATACAATAATAAAATTAAGATTTTAGTCTAATAGCATGACCCAATAGGCCAATATAATGTATGGGAGATAGAGATGAAAAAAAAAAGGTTTGGGATTCCAAACCAGTTTGTAACCCGACCCTGTAAAGGCAAAAACCCGGTTTCACCTTGACTGGTTGGAAACGACGCAAACCGGTTGAGTTAGCTTCAAGATTTTCTTCAAGAAAACCGGTTTAGCACCCGAACTGGTTTACCTCAAACTGGTTTTGACCGGCATTGACCAATCAGTTCGGTTTGAAACCTGAACCGATAAAAAAAGTTTTGTAACACTTGAGAGTCCTAGAGAACTGGGCCTGACCCTGAGTTGTATCTATCCGAATCCGACTTAAGTTGCAAAAACTTACTCGATAGCCCAAAAGCATAGACCAACACAATGAATGGGAGGCCTCTGGGCCATTTAACCATATTTAATTTCTAGGTCCAGTTAAGTAGTTAACCATTAAACATCCAAAAAACCTAAATCAGTAGTTTCCCATAAGAATCCACTAAATTAATAATAAACGTATTCATTCTACACTTTTTAAAGTACATTGGTTGTTTTTTTGAAGAAAGATGCAATCTATTAGAACTTAAAACATGGTGCCACTAAGTAGTGAAACACGCCCTAAGATTTTGAAATTTATGATATTAGAATCTTTCGTTCTTATTAGAAAATCATTATGTCTTCATAAAATAATTATGCTAGACAAATCAGCTTTGGGTATTTTTTTTATTTTTTTAAAATTATACGTCCATAAAAGATACACTCTCATCTCATAATTATGATACTCAAAGCAAATTCATGTATTTGATTTTAAACCACATAACTCATGACTTGTGCAGATACGTTCTTGTAAGGTCTTATGTCTATGAACTTTTTTTTTTTAATATTACTAACTATGCATGTATAACAATTATAATTACTTTTGAAATTTTGATTTTCATTTTCTAGTTATGGTTTGGTGTGAGAACTTTTTTTTTTTCAGTTATGGTTTTGTGTGAGAAAAATTTAATTTCATTTTACATAGAATTTAGAGTAAATTACTATTTTGGTTACTGTGGTTTGGTCATTTTAACCATTTGAGTTCAAAAATAATTTTTTAATAAATCAAGCCCTATGGTTTGTATTTTATAACCCTTTTAGTCCAATACAGTAACAGAGTTAGATTTTTTAGTTAGTTTCTAATAAAATGACCAAAATATCCTTAGGCTGAAATGATAATTTTTAATAATCTCAAGGACCAAAGACATGATTTACTCTCCCACACAAATATTTATATATATATATATATATATATATATATATATATATATATATATATATATATATATGTATTTTTTTTATTTTTTAAAGTTCTTAAAAGTATTTTTTTAAACCGTTTGGATTTTTAAACTGATAATGTAATTACTAAAAAACGTATTTAAGTGTTTTTAAACCATTTGATCTTCTAAACATCATTTTTTAAACAATTAGTTTTTAAAAATATTTTTTAAAAGGTTGGTTTTTTAAACAATTTTATAATCATTCATCTTCAAACCGTTCGGCTTTAAATTCTTTCGACTTTTTAATTTTTTTCTTATAATCGTTCGGCTTTGAAACTTATTTTTTTTAATCATTCGTATTACTTAAATGTCTTTTAAAATTTTATATTTTTCAAATGTTTTATTTAAATGCCTTTTTAAACCATCCAACTATCTAAACTTCTTTTTAAATTTATTTGCCTTATTTAAACGTCTTTTCAAATCGATTGGTTATTCAAACGCAACGACAACTTAAAAAAGTTCAAATAAACTAAACAGGAGTAATTTTAATATCATAAAAGCCCTAATTATAATAATTAAAACCCAAGTTAATACTAAAAAATACAAATGATGTAAAAGTAGAAACACTTTTAAGTCAACTTGAATAGAAGACGATAAAAAAAATCGAAAAGGGAAAAAAGATGTTTTAATAAAATGAATGGTTTAAAAATAAAGCTTTTTAATAAAAGAATGTTAAAAAAGCGTTCTGATGACCTGTCGTTGGGGTCATGCAAAAACCCAATTAACCTACGTAGCTAGAGTAAGTCAGGTATCGTATCCACGGGGAGCATGTGGTTAGTGTTACATGATTCGTTTGATTATTAAACTAACTTACTAATTTAGAAAACTGAACTATTGTCTCTTGACTGTAAATGGATGCGAATGAGATTAACTAAAAACATTACTTTAATAAACAAAACAAAACTTAGCCTTGGTTTGGAACTATTGCGATGAAAGAGATCACACCCGGATTTCAGGAATGTAATTGAATACACGGCTTATGATTTACCCGATCTTGAAGTTACGTAGACATAACTTGTTTATCACATATGTTAAATGGTAATTATCAACTCGATATCCGACTATGTAAATTAATTAGTAAACTAACTAATGCCATAATCTATAAACTTTATTTGCAATCACCGATTACTGATGATAACCTAATTACTACTCAATGGTTAACAATGTAAAACTGATAACTTAATAAGTAATAATCAAATTAACTAACACGAATCTTTAATCAACACATGATTCAAAACACATAAACGAATAAAAGTTGTTAAACAATCAAGTTGATGTCTTGACTAGGTAAAAACATAAGAAAACATAATCAAATCACAAACCATCCACCCGAAGATGATCATGGATGGTTAGCCTTGCATCTTCATCATAATCTCTTCAATCTTCAACTTGGGCATATGACTCGTTGATCAATTGATGATTAGAGAGAGTTCCAAAGGCTCTAAATGTGACAACCCGTGTTTCAGGTTAACACCAGTAACTATTGTTAATTTACAATTTAATCTCCATCATCAAAAGTTTATTTAATTAATTTCTAACTTAAAACATTGTTTTATTATCTACAACATGGAATGTAAAATAAATAAACTGGAGGGACCAAAAGGCAATTTCGATAAACTTGGTTGCACCATATAATGACTTTCGTATCTCTTCTTCCTTTCTCTCGCAACCCTAATTCTCATTAGAACTGTCACACCCCAACCTTAACGGCAGAAACGTCAAGATGTGAGGGTTAGATTGTTCATGCCACACAACGTTAATTTAAAATGATAATATTATTTAATATCAATATTCATGACATACAATTAAGAAATAACATAAGTTCCAACAATCAACAAAACATAATAATTCCAACGTCAAAAGATAACAATTGTCATTTATTTTAATCTAGGTCCAATCCTAGATGTAAGTAAGTCTTTAAAGCATGCTAAGCGGTATCAAGTCTGAAACATGTTAAAAATAAAGGTCAACATAATGTTGGTGAGTTTTCATAGATTTTCATACATAGATATATATCGAAGACGGCAATTCATGTCATAGGTTATTGAATAAAGTAAATAAAGATGGATGAACAAATATAACAATTAAACCTTGACAAATATGACCATTAAAAATTACAAGATTAAACGATTAGCTAAGTGTATTTGGTTCCCATAATGCTCAAGAATACGACACTAGGAGCCGGCAATACCTCGCTTTAGCACCAAATAGGCTTGTCAGGCTCATAGATTTATGACGTCGCTAGGTTAGCAATAGTTAATGATTGTATATAACAAGAGTCATCACATGATAATTACAAGTGTTCAAATAACCATGACAAATAAGATGAATTGCACAAGTGATTACAAGATTCAAAATGGGTTTACAAGTGTACTTATAATAAGATCAACATGTTTCACCCCGAAAGTATATAAAAGGGGTATGAAAACTCATTTGGTATATAAAGATGAGCAAATAAAAGAGTCTTGTCACAAATGTCGAGGATACGATTACGTTCAATCTAAATGAAACGTCGTATTAAGTTAATCATAGTAATTTTGGTATTATATTTACAAACTATTAGTCTATGATTTTCATGTTATTAAACAGATGTAACTTATTATTATTTTGGTAATCGAGCGATTTAAATAAAATTTTTAGTGATTAACACTATTAATAAAAGTTATAATTTTATTATCAAATGATTATTATTTACTATTTAAATAATAAATTTGTAGGCTCAAATGTTTAAAATAATTATTTTAATTACAATAAGTGTACATTTTATACATGTACATGTATATTTATTTTCATACAATATGTATATAAGCAAATAAAGGTGTAAGAATAACAATAAAGAATTTATTTAATCGTAATTATTAAAATTTTGAGATTAATAATAAATTAACTTTTGTTCCATTTTTATAATTTTTGAACTAAAGAAATGATAATTTCTTAATTAAATTTTTAAAAAAATTTAAAAGAAAATGATTTTATTTATTTTCTAGAAGAAATGATTTTATATGACTATTGATAATATTTAAATATTTTTTAGAAATTTAGATTTTATAAAATGCCTTTTAGAAAAATAGTGGCAGGTGCCCGGGGTCGAACCCGGGACCTCCTGCCCAACAACACACGACTTAAACCGCTGGCTAGGCCCTATTTTGTGTTTTAACATAGAAATCAATTTTTTAAAAGGATTATCCAGAAATTCCCAATTTCAACCCAAGAACCCTAATTTTGAAATCAAAGAAATCGAACATCAATTCGAGATCGATTATGAAATTAATCATGGGGTTTTGATTCCCCTTGGTTAATCGAGTAGAATGGTGGTTTTAATTTACCTGTTCAGATTGGATTTGAAAGATAACAATCGTATGTGTAGCCGACTGTTCTTCGAGAGACAAAATCGATGTGTGTGTGTGTTTCGAGTGAAATTGAGCTTACAGAGAGGTTAGGAAACCCATTTTGAGTATAAGCCCTCTAATTTATAGGTCCAATTTGGTCGATTTGGTACCCAACGGCTATGGTGTTTAAGTCGGCCGTTTCAGGTCGCATTGGACAGATTCAATGTTGTTTCAGGTGAATTTATTCACATCAATAGCTTCTAAATGATTGCGTGAACGTTTATGCCCATTTAATTGAATAATTACATCGATTACGTGTAGAAACGGTCTTGGACTTTGATGTGATTTCGGTTTCAACTTGTATGTGAGTGAAATCACTGCTAATTTCGAATTGATCATGTTCCAGAGTTCAAATCATGTTCCAGAGCCGGTTGGGTTCATTTTTATGTGTTAAGAATGGGTTTTTATAGAGTTTAGGGGGGTCACCAGAGCCGCCGGAGTTCGGCCGGGGTTCTTGGCCGGAATTACGGGGGTCGGGATTTGGTTTAAAGGATGTTACACATTTGGTCCCCGTAGTTTAAGATTTGTCCCTTTTAATCCAAAGTTTCAGTTTAAACTAAACTTACAATTTAGTCCCTGTGGTTTAAAGTTTTATTATTTTATCAGCCAGGCATTTTCTCAGGTTTGAGACATGGAAGACAGGATGAACTCCGCTAAGTTCGGAAGGTAGTTCCAGTTTGTAAGCCACTTTCCCAATTCTTTTCAGAATTTTGAAAGGTCCTACAAAACGTGGGGCTAACTTACCTTTCTTCCCAAAGCGAACAACACCCTTCCATGTTGAGACCTTAAGATGAACCATGTCGTCGACTTGAAATTCCAACGGTTTGCGTCTTTTATCGGCATAACTCTTTTGACGACCTTTAGCCACCTCAAGGTTATTTTGGATTTTGGAGAATTTGTCTGTCGTTTCTTGAATAAGTTCAGGACCGGTAATGAAGTTCTCACCAATGTCAGTCCAACAGATCGGAGAACGATATTTACGACCATATAAAGCCTCGAATGGTGCCATCTTGATACTCGAGTGATAACTATTGTTATACGAAAATTCCGCTAATGGCAGATGCGTATCCCAGTCACCACCAAAATCAAGGACACAAAAACATAGTAAGTCCTCAAGGGTTTGGATTGTTCGCTCGGTTTGACCTTCCGTTTGGGGATGGTAAGCTGTGCTTAAATCCAGTTGAGTACCCAAGAGTTCTTGCATAGAAGACCAGAAATGTGAAGTGAAACGAGCATCACGTTCAGAGATAATGTGCAATGGCACGCCATGACGAGTCACAATTTCATCGATGTAGATGCGAGCCAATCTTGAAACCTTGTAAGTGTCTCGTATTGGTATAAAGTGTGCCGTTTTGGTCAAATGGTCAACAATCACCCATATACTATCATGGCCACGAGAGGTACGTGGTAACTTGGTTACGAAATCCATGGTTATATGTTCCCATTTCCACATAGGAATTTCGGGTTGTTTAAGTAAACCACTAGGCCATTGATGCTCAGCTTTGACCCTTGCACACGTGAGGCATTTGGAAACATAAGACGCGATATCCTTCTTCATTCCTGGCCACCAATATTGGCCACGTAGATCCATATACATCTTGTCAGACCCGGGATGAATAGAATATCGTGTTTGATGAGCTTCGTTCATGATGAAGTGACGAAGATTATCACGATTCATGATCCAGATTCGATTCAAGAAGTACCACATGCCATTCGGTTTTGTCTCCAATTGTGACCTAACGTTATACGCCAGATCTTCATCTTTCCCTTCCTCGGTTAGCGCCGCTTGTTGAGCCTCGCGGATGCAAAACTCGAGATCACTATCAATTCTTATGTTTTGTAGTATGATAGTGGCCTCGTTAACATCCACGTGAATCTCAGTGTCAAACTCCCCTAATGTGTCAAACCATTGTCTTCGATCTCGGATTTCTTGAAGCGAGACAGCCTTGTTATGGATCTTACGGCTCAGCGCGTCGGCTACAACATTCGCCTTTCCAGGATGATAGAGAATGTCGCAGTCGTAGTCGCTAATCAGTTCAACCCAACGTCTTTGTCTCATGTTGAGGTCCTTTTAATTAAACACGTGTTGAAGACTCTTGTGGTCGGTGTAGACTATACATTGCGTCCCGTAAAGATAATGTCGCCAAATCTTCAAAGCAAATACCACGGCACCAAGTTAGACATCATGAGTTGTGTAGTTCACTTTATGAACCTTCAGTTGCCTTGAAGCGTAAGCTATAACCTTGCCTCGTTGCATGAGAACACAACCAAGGCCTTGGCTAGACGCGTCGCAGTATACGGTGAAGTCATCGTTTCCATCGGGGAGAGTTAAGATAGGAGCGTTGCACAGTTTGTGTTTCAAAGTCTCGAAAGCATCTTCTTCTTCGGGTCCCCACTCAAAAATTCTATTCTTTTGAGTTAGCACCGTAAGCGGTTTAGCAATCTTCGAAAAGTTTACAATGAACATACGGTAATAACCCGCTAATCCCAGAAAAGAACGAACCTCGGTTGGGGTCGTGGGAACACACCAATTCTTCACGGCTTCTATCTTTGCAGAGTCAACGTGAATTCCTTGGCTATTCACCACGTGCCCTAAGATTTGGACTTCTTTGAGCCAGAATTCGCACTTGGAGAACTTGGCATATAATTGTTCCTTCTTCAAAAGATCGAGGACTTGACGTAGATGCGACTCATGATCGGACCTTGTTTTGGAATAAATAAGAATGTCATCAATAAATACGATCACGAATGTATCCAAATACGGTTTACATACTCGATTCATGATATCTATGAAGACAGCAGGTGCATTAGTCAAGCCAAAAGGCATAACCATGAACTCATAATGTCCATATCGAGTACGAAACGCGGTTTTTGGAATGTCGTTGTCGTGAACACGTAGTTGATGATACCCAGAACGTAGATCGATATTTGAGAATTGTGTAGCTCCTTGAAGTTGATCGAAGAGATCATCGATTCTAGGAAGAGGGTATCGGTTCTTGATAGTGAGTTTGTTGAGTTCTCGATAGTCGATGCACATACGGAATGAACCATCTTTCTTCTTCACAAATAGCACGGGTGCACCCCATGGTGAAGAGCTAGGTCGAATAAAACCCTTATCGGTCAGATCTTGTAATTGACTAGCCAGTTCTTGCATTTCAGAAGGTGCAAGACGATAAGGTGATTTAGCCACGGGATTCGCACCAGGAATCAAGTCGATTTTGAACTCAACTTCTCGCACGGGAGGCAACCCGCTAAGATCCTCGGGAAACACCTCGGGAAAATCTTGTACGACAGGAATATCCTTCAATTCCTTCCCTTGGCTTTCGTGTTAACTACGTAAGCCATGAAAGCTAAGTAGTTCTTACTCAAGCACTTTCAGGCCTTGATGCAAGACATGAGTTTGAGTCTTTGGGATGATCTCTCCCCAAAGACTTTTAAAGTATCACCCGATGGTAAAGGAATTCAAATGCACTTCTCGAAACATATAATTTCCGCGTATTGTTTGGCTAACCAATCCATGCCGACAATGATGTCGAAGCTCCCCAGTTGCATAGGATTAAGATTGATAAGGAATTCGTGCTCGTTAAGACTTAAGACACAATCGCGTATCACGACATCGACTTCAATAGATTTGCCATCGGCGACTTCGACCGTAAAAGATCTTTCTAAGTTAGAACGCGGCTTAGAAAGAATAGGCTCGAACTCTAAAGACACGAAACTCTTATCCGCACCCGAATCAAAAAGTATAGAGGCATATCTACTATTTACAAGGTACATACCTGCTCAAACATTCAACTATCATTGCCACATGGAAAGCAGGCATGAATTTTACAAGATAAAGAACGATTAAAGGAAAATAAAGACGTACCATTCACTACGTCATTGTTGGCTTGGGCTTGGTTGACATTGATGTTGGAAGCCCTTCCTCGAGCCGGTGGCACATTTCCCGCAATGCGAGGGCATTGAGGACGGAAATGTCCAGGTTCGCCACAGCCACAGTTGTAGCAGATTCGATTAGCATCCAACGCAGCATTGTTTGGAGCACGATGGCAAGTAGCCACCAGATGTCCATACTTTCCGTACAACGAGCAGATTCGACAAGGAGTGTTACCCGCATGATGGTACTTGCAGGTATTGCACATTGGGTACGGTCTAGTATAAGCCCTTGCCATGGGGCTTGGTTTGTGTGACAACTCATCCAAAACTCACACGATTTCGATTTCCTTGTGCCAATGCAGTAGACCAGTGATGGAACACTCACCATGTAACGCAATTTTCGGGACGAAAATTCTTTCAACATGGGGATAATGTGACATCCGGTAATTTTCCGTTACCAAACTCCGTTTGTTTCCGTTAAGTCTTGCATACACGTGTTGGGAGCACACACTGGTTGTCGTTGAACGTTGGTGACTTAACAATAATCAGTAATGTTAAATTGATGATAATTAGGTTAACAATGTGATTATTAAGTTATGCTTATGTGATTTGAATGTTAACTGTAATGTTATCGCGTAACGTGAAAACGTGCATATTTATTCGTGTGTTTTGTGATAAATGGGAATTATGCATGATTGTTATTTGTGATTAATAATAATTGTGTTTAGTAGTTAAAAACTATTTAAAATCTATTCAAAAAGCTTAATTTTTATAAAATACAAAATGCAAGGGTTAAAGGGTATTTATGCAAAATTGAATTAATAAAACAAAAAAACTCCAACCCTAATCCACCCTCGGCCGCGATCGACCTCCCCACACCCACAAACCTGCGATTTCAGCCCAAGAACAAGCAATCACATTCGAATTTGATCGATTTCAAGGCATACAACAAGTTAGAATCATCAATTGCAAGCCATTACACGTTTTAAGGTTAGATTTTTGCATGTTTTGATGGTTTTTCATGGTGGCCGAACCCTAGTTCGAAAATCTGTAATTGGATGTTAATTCTTGTTCGTTTGGTGATGTTATGATGTTAGTTAGGTTGTGTTGATGCTAGTTAACGTTGATTATGCAAGAAAGTTTGGATTTTGGTTGTTTGTTCATAGGGTTATCTTGGCCGTGAGTTTGAGGCAATTTGGATCAAATTGGATGTTGAATAATGGTTGTTTGATGTTGTGATTATGTTAGTTGTATTGTATATATATTAGTTAACGTCGATTTTACAAGAAAGCCATGATTTGGGTGCATTGTTCATAGGTTACTAATAATAGTAACTTTATTTTGCATGAATTGGTGATTGGATGATGTGTGAATGTTATGGATGTGTTTGTGATGATGATTAGATGCTAGATGGTTGATATGAATGTTAGGAATTCAAGAATGCATGTTGTAGTTCATACCTTACTAAAGATAGTAACTTTTGGGTATGAAAGTTGATGAATCATGATGATTAGGTGTTGTTGATCATGTTTAGATGTTGTCATGGACTTGAAATGGTATATAATTGATGAATTCATGAATGTTGTGTGAGTTTGATGAATTTGGGATGAACTTTCCCAAAAGGGAAACTTTAATTGTGCAAATCCTTGAATTGGATGATTTGAGCATGTTTGGGATATTAGGATCATGCTAGTGTGTTCATGGATGGGTTCTAAGGTGACTAAATGTGTTGTTTATGTTGTATGAATGTTGATTTGGGTTGTTATCTGTTTTGGCCTGTTGTGATTTGCATGATTTGTATGATATCTAGTTATATGATGATCTAGGTAGTACATGTGGTGGTGATGTGCTATATGTAATCAAGTGGTATGTTGATCATGTATGATATGCTGTTGTGTTAGTTTAATGAATTATCACCTATAATGTCACCAACGGGTCCAACGGGTCAACTGGGTCAAATGTGTCTTGTATTCTTAAACCTTGAGTTCCTTGGTTTGTAGAGCACTTAGGGTTTCGTGTTGTTTTTGTGCACACGTACTTATGTACTCTTGTATTCTAGGTGACCTTTGAAGGTTGTCTTTCCTTCTTTCTTTCAAGTTAAACTCTAAGTTAATTCTTGCGCATACCAGGTGAGTTCTTGCCCCACTCTTTTTACATAAATCTCTTTTGGGGGAGATGGCATACTGTTTACAAACGCTTTTATTTATGAGTGTGTATAATATTGATATAGTGTTGTTTACCATGGAAAGTCCTCACACTTTCGGATTGTTAATATTGACTAGCGGGGAAATTTTGGGTAGTACTACTGGGTCTGACGAGCCCCACCTGTGCGACTCGAGGTCAAACGGGTGCAATTTTGTCCTATCACATATTCGTCACGACCTGGTAAGTCGTGACGGGAGGCAACAAACGTATCACAGTCAGCTTCAATCGCGAGATCACTATGATTAATATTTTTATGTTAATAGACTAGCTATCTATTGCAATACACTACTTATGCTCTGAAAACTATTGATTGGTTTATATTTTAACGCAAACTCTTGAACTCACCAACCATGTGTTGACTTGTTTAGTATGCTATTCTCAGGTTAAGGTTGCCAGTTGCCTAGGAGCACGCACGTCAGCATTGTTGAGTTGTCTACATTTGCATTGTTTACAAATTGGGATTATTTTCATTTTATACATTTGTGTTTGGGGCGCGTTTGTTTTGCGCATTCTCGTTACATATTACTTGTTTTGGGTTTTCCAGTTTTAAAACGCTTCCGCAGTATTTTAAACGTCGACTCTGGTTTTGTTTATTAATCATATAGAGTCGTTCTTGGTAACTAATGACTGAGATCCTGGTATGTCACGCGCCTCGCGGTAAAACCCCGCACGCGGATTTTGAGGGTGTGACAGTTTGCAACGACAGCTTGCCTTTGAGGGGCATTTAGCGCTGTCACAGCATAATTGCAGGCCGGTGTGAACTTGCGCTTCTTGTCTTTGAATGACGACTCAGCTTTCACCTCCTTTGATGCTTCGGGAGTCACCTTCACAGTTGACTTGGCACCCTTCACCGTCAAGGTACCAGCCTTAATATGGTTTTCAGTAAGCTGGGCAGTGATATTGATCGCCTCCTCCAAAGTTGTGGGACTACTTCCCACCACAACATCTTGGATTTGCGGCGACACCCCTTTGATAAACTTCTCAATGCTTCAGGGTACGGTATCCACCATGTGTGGTAGAAGCATGCTCAGTTCATGATGGCGGGTGGAGTACGCCAAATGGTTACCACTGTCCTGTTTTAGATTCCAGAACTCTTCCTCCAACTTTTGCAGTTCACTTCTCGGGCAGAATTTTTGAACCATTAAGTCCTTAAACTCCTCCCAAGACAACGCCAAGGCAACTTCAGCACCTCGGATCCTTTTCTCGCTATTCCACCATGTGAGTGCCTGTTGTTGAAGGGCACTTGCAGCATAGCGGACCTTGAGCTCCTCTGGACACTTGCTATTAATAAAGGTGTTTTCCATACTCTCGAACCACTCGAGAAGTCCAGTGGCTCCTTCCTTTCCACTAAAGCTAGTGGGTTTGCATTATTTGAAATGCTTGAACGTGCAGGTGCGGTTGTTCCCACCTTGGTTGTTGCTATTCTCCCCATGGCCATTGTTGCCATCACCACCATTGTTTCCATCGGCGTTGTTGCTGTTGTTGGCCATTAGGGTGCTGCTAAGTTCAGTAACCATCGTCGGAAGTACGACAGCCATTTGCCGGGTGATCATTGCAGCAAGTTTACGGTCGGATGTAGCATGCTTTCCTTGGTGACGAGACATTCTATAAGATAGAAATAAAGAAAATATTAGTATTCGGGGATAAACCAGTTCAAGGTAACCAGGAATTTTAGATATTTTATATATAACTAGGATGGTTCCAATTGGTATCACATAGCCAATAGGAACATGGACACGTCGAGGTGATTTAATCCAAATTACCTAGAGGAAGATATGTATGTTGACCATAATTTAACACTCATCCAGAAATCCCCAGGTAAGCATAACAGGTCTCGCAATGAGATTTATACGAAATGCTTGCCTTAGCCCGAGAGCCTTTTGTCAGGAAATCCAGAATACAGGTGTTTATATGTCACACACTTCCCTAAGGCTATCAGAATTAAAACCTCGATGAGATTTTTCAAGATTTAGACGTATCGTCTAAAGAATTTTCTCCACTTGGATAGATGCGTAGATTTCCACACGTAGTCGAGAATAAAATTTAGAAAATATTAGACACGATAGAACGGAGAGGCATAAGAAGAGGATTAGAAAGTTGGGGTAAACAAGGTTCAAGGCATATTCCTAAGGCACTATATTCTAAATGTAAACAAATAGCATATAAGGAATAAATCATGCATCATGTGATAGATATATAAGCATACTTACAAGATCACAGCAAATGTCATGTAAAGGGTCCTTAAATTAACCATAGTCTAGGCCACTATTTCTAATAACCTAAATCCCTATAGTTATGGGCTCTGATACCAATCTGTCACACCCCAACCTTAACGGCGGAAACGTCGAGATGTGAGGGTTAAGATTGTTCATGCCACACAACGCTAATTTAAAATGACAATATTATTAAATATCAATATTCATGACATACAATTAAGAAATAACATAAGTTCCAACAATCAACAAAACATAATAATTCCAATGTCAAAAGATAACAATTGTCATTTATTTTAATCCAGGTCCAATCCTAGATGTAAGTAAGTCTTCAAAGCATGCTAAGCGGTATCAAGTCCTGAAACATGTTAAAAATAAAGGTCAACATAATGTTGGTGAGTTTCCATAGATTTTCATACATAGATATATATCAAAGACGGCAACTCATGTAATAGGTTATTGAATAAAGTAAATAAAGATGGATGAACAAATGTAACAATCAAACCCTGACAAATATGGCCATTACAGAATTACAAGATTAAACGATTAGCTAAGTGTATTTGGTTCCCATAATACTCAAGAATACGACACTAGGAGCCGGCAATACCTCGACTTTAGCACCAAATAGGCTTGTTAGGCCCATAGATCTATGACATTGCTAGGCTAGCAATAGTTAATGATTGTATATAACAAGAGTCATCACATGATAATTACAAGTGTTCAAATAACCATGACAAATAAGATGAATTGCACAAGTGATTACAAGATTCAAAACGGGTTTACAAGTGTATTTATAATAAGGTCAACATGTTTCACCCCAAAAGTGTGAAAATATATAAAAAGAGTATGAAAACTCACTTGGTTTATAAAGATGAGCAAATAAAAGAGTCTTGTCACAAATGCCGAGGATACGATTACGTTCAATCTAAATGAAACGTCGTATTAAGTTAATCATAGTAATTTTGGTATTATATTTATAAACCATTAGTCTATGATTTTCATGTTATTAAAAAGATGTAACTTATTATTATTTTGGTAATTGAGCGATTTAAATAAAAATTTTAGTGATTAACACTATTATTAAAAGTTATACTTTTATTATCAAATGACTATTATTTACTATTTAAATAATAATTTTGTAGGCTCAAATATTTAAAATAATTATTTTAATTACAATAAGTATACATTTTATACATGTACATGTATATTTATTTTCATACAATATATATATAAGTAAATAAAGGTGTAACAATAATAATAAAGAATTTATTTAATTGTAATTATTAAAATTTTGAGATTAATAATAAATTAACTTTTGTTCCATTTTTATAATTTTTGAACTAAAGAAATGATAATTTCTTAATTAAATTTTTAAGAAAATTTAAAAGGAAATGATTTTGTTTATTTTATAGAAGAAATGATTTTATACGACTATTGATGAAATTTAAATATTTTTTTTGAATTTTAGATTTTATAAAAAGCCTTTTAGAAAAATAGTGGCAGGTGCCCGGGGTCAAACTCGGGACCTCCTGCCCAACAACACATGACTTAAACCGGCTGGCTAGGCCCTATTTTGTGTTTTAACACAAAATCAATGTTTTTAAAAGGATTATCCAGAAATTCCCAATTTCAACCCAAGAACCCTACTTTAGAAATCAAAGAAATCGAACATCAATTCGAGATCGAGTATGAAATTAATCATGGGGCTTTGATTCCCTTTGGTTAATCGAGTAGAATGGTGGTTTTAATTTACCTGTTCAGATTGGATTTGAAAGAGAACAATCGTATGTGTAGCCGACTATTCTTCGAGAGACAAAATCGATGTGTGTGTGTGTATCAAGTGAAATTGAGCTTACAGAGAGGTTAGGAAACCCATTTCGAGTATAAGCCCTCTAATTTATAGGTCCAATTTGGTCGATTTGGTACCCAACGGCTATGGTGTTTAAGTCGGCCGTTTCAAGTCGCATTGGACAGATTCATTGTTGTTTCAGGTGAATTTATTCACATCAATAGCTTCTAAATGATTGTGTGAACGTTTATGCCCATTTAATTGAATAATTACATCGATTACGTGTAGAAACGGTTTTGGACTTTGGTGTGATTTCGGTTTCAACTTGTAAGTGAGTGAAATCACTGTTAATTTCGAATCGATCATGTTCCAGAGTTCAAATCATGTTCCAGAGCCGGTTGGGTTCATTTTTATGTGTTAAGAATGGGTTTTTATAGAGTTTTGGGGGGTCGCTGGAGCAGCCAGAGTTCGACCGGGGTTCTTGGCCAGAATTACGGGGGTCGGGATTTGGTTTAAAGGATGTTACACATTTGGTCCCCGTAGTTTAAGATTTGTCCCTTTTAATCCAAAGTTTCAGTTTAAACTAAACTTACAATTTAATCCCTGTGGTTTAAAGTTTTATTATTTTAGGCCAAAAATTTGATTACAAGTTTTTCTTAATTTATAAATAGATTTTTATTTTATATAACTATTTTATTTATTTAATAAGTTATCTCTTATTAGTATTATTATTATTATTATTATTATTATTATCATAATAATTATTTTTATTAACATTATTACCATTATTATTATTATTATTATTATTATTATTATTATTATTATTATTATTATTATTATATTATTATTATTATTATTATTATTATTATTTACTGAATTATTTAAGAATAACAAAAGAGATCAAGGTACAATAAATTTCAAACGACTCATCGCATTTGAGTTAATGACAAAACATACTTACAAGAGATAACAAGGTTAGCAAAACGTTACATAAAAATACGAGAGGTCACAGGAACCACCACTGCCGTCGACTAACTCCCTTCACACCTGAACAACCATCCTCGACAGCCCTTCTTCCTCCTCACCCGGCCTTCGTCAGTCTTCTAACCATTACGGCTTCCTCCACCGAAGATCTTCCTACCGTGGCTTCTCGGCAACTCTTTCTCATTCGGCGGCATCCTCGGTAGCAAGAGCTCACGCAACCGCCCTTAACAGCAACCATCCAAAGATCCGATTGAAACGACAGTCAAGAACGGTGATCGATGTAGCCCTACATCTTGTTCGGTAAGATTTCTCGATCCATACCCACGTTTGCATCGATACGGTTTTGATTTCGGGTTCGATCTAGTTCTTTTGCATGTGGGTTGTTCAAGGCCATGTTTGGCGGGTGTATTCCGATTTCGGTTGGGAGTTCTTGTGTGTGCGGCTGCACGTTTTGTGTATCTGTTTCCCTTTGTTTTCACCCCTGTTCGTGTGGTCGCTTTGATGCCGTATGTGGTCCTGTGATATTTGTATGTATGTATATGTAATCTGCATGTGTGAAGATATATGTAGGCGCATGGGTGTGGGCACATGGATGTATGAACATGGGTGATGGTAGGCGCATGTTTATGGTGTGTGTGTGTGTTATGGTGTGAGTATGTGTGGTAATGGTGTGTTTTTCTTTTCTGCCGAGGGTGTTGTGTGCATGTGTTTTAGCTTGAAATGTGTTAGTGTGTGTTCTGTTGTGAGCATATGCATGACATGTGGTGTGCATAATATATATATATTACATGTGTGAGTGTGTATGCATGGATGGTTGCATGTGTATGTAATATATATTATATATGTGTGCATAGTATATATATTAGGTGGTGTATATATATTAGAGATACACAATAGTGTTATTAGAGATACACAATAGTGTTATTCCACCATTATATTTTTAAATCATTAAAAAAAACACAATAGTATTTAGAAAAAGATAATAACTAACATAAAGATTCAATGAATTGCACTAAAGACATAATAACGAGATATGGACTTAAAAACCTAAAAAAAATTATTTTCATTTTTTATGACTATACTGTACTCATTTAAAATATTAAAAATGCTCGCTTTTATGGTATAATTTTATAAATAAAAAAATAACGCCGTACATCAAAGTTGTAAACATTTAAAAAAATGAATGAACTTATAAAATTCAACAAAATTGGTTATTCTTAAAATACTCATCTAACAAACTTTTCCTTACAATTTTGTTTCAGTTATTGATTAATAAGATTCATGGTTAAGATTACTTTTTACACTTTTTAGTTTTAAAAGTTTTTTAATTTAAATATTTCCCTAATAAAAATTATAAAAATTTAAGAAAAAGTTTAATAAAACCAACTTTGAAAATTGTTAAGGAATTGTAGAATGCTTTGTGATGACAGAAGTGTTCGTATTGGTTGTAGTAGGATTATAGATTGCATTGGCCTATTAGGACGTCTTTTGGAATTGTGGACAAGATCACGGGTGTCGAATGAATTCATTTGTTGAGATGGCGGTTGTGACGATTGTTAGGTTTTTGGCATACTTTCGAAAATGGTTTGATTTTCGGGTGGGTTGATGAGTCCAACCTAACACAAACCCGAGCACAACCGAACCCGAAAATCATGCCAGACATGTTAATCCGAACTCGAAGGTTGACACTAACACAACTCTTTTGGCCTAATTTTTATTTCTTTTTTATTTTTTCATATATTAATACTTTAAAATTACTATTTTACAAGAAAAAGTACAAATGGATATAAAACAAACTATATTTTAAGTATGAAATCTTACTGCAATTTCTATTTTGGTTTTATATTTTGAAATAGAACACCCAATAAATAATGTATGACATAAAACGTATATAAAAAATAAATAAATAATAAATAGGTTAAAGGGGTCAACCCTTCAACCGGATGGGTAGACCCGAACACAAGCCACATAGCTAAACGGGTTGTCAGGTTGACGGGTACGACCCGGGACTGACCTGGATCCATTTATACTAAATCGTAACCTATAAAATTCTTATTAGATTAAGGTCGTATTTTCATGTCATGACAAAAATTCACACCCTTAATTTGGGCTATGAGATCTTTTAGGGCTTAGGTTCAAAACATGACTCAATGAAGTTTTCTTATATTCATAGGTTTTTTCCTTGGTGTGGGTGAGTTAGGCCTTGAGCTTTAAAATCAATATGGACGATTGAAATCTCGTCTCAGGAAGATCTTCTATAGATAATGCATTCATTGATAAACATACTTGCAATGTTCCACATTTCTCATAGCTTGGCATCCAACCAGTTGACATTTCAACTTTGTGGTTCTTCGAAGTTTTGTTTGTTTCTGATTGAAATAATAACCACAGAACTTGCAATGTGTTTTGTTCACTTTGTTTGAGATTTCACACAAATCAAATATTGTCAATGTTATAATATCACAATAATTAACACAAGATTAGTGTTATAACCTTAAGAACTTTAAAGAGAATTGCAAGAGCAAGAAGAAGAGAAATGTATAACTTATGAAAGTGTATACAAGAGGTGCATCTTCTTCTCTACATTGAGGTGGTATTTATACTACAAAGATCAATCATTTTGGTAGACAAGTAAAACTATTTAGCATAGTAAACTTATCTACAAGTTTGACAAAGAGTTCATCCACTTGCTATGGTAATAATTCATAATACTCCCCCTTGGATGACACTTTTCAAACTTCAAGAGTTTAAGTACTGCCTCATTAAAAACCTTGCTAAAGAAAAACCCAGTGGGAAAAAACCTTAGCTAAGGAAAAAAGAGTGCAGCTTATAACTCCCCCTCAAATTGTCTTCTGTAGATCATCACATTGTGTGTACGTGCCGCATGCCAATATCATAAACATGTTTTCTGAAAGTTGTTTTTGGAAGTGCCTTTGTGAAAAGATCAGCTGAATTATTGCTAGATTGAACGTATCTCATTTCAACTTGTTTATCTTTAATAAGGTCTTGAGTGTATGAAAAGAATCTTGGTGGTATATGTTTTGTTCTGTCACTTTTGATATACCCTTCTTTCATTTGTGAGACACAAGCTGCATTATCTTCATAGATTGGTGTTGCATTTCTATCTTTCTCCAATCCACAAGAAGTTAATATAAGTTGTGTCATAGATCTTAACCATACACATTCTCTTGAAGCTTCATGTAGTGCAATGACTTCAGCATAATTTGAGGATGTCGCAACGAGTGTTTGTTTCTGAGAGCGCCATGAAATCGCAGTTCCTCCATTCTTAAATATGTATCCCGTTTGAGATTTTGCTTTATGAGGATCAGATAAATAACCTGCATCTGCATAACCAACCAACCCTTCTTTTGAATTATTAGGATAAAACAAGCCTAAATCAATAGTACCTCGAAGATATCGAAAAATATGTTTAATCCCATTCCAGTGTCTTTTAGTAGGGGCTGAACTAAATCTTGCTAACAAATTAACTGCAAAAGAAATGTCAGGTCTCGTACAGTTAGTAAGATACATAAGAGCTCCAATTGCACTGAGATATGGTATCTCTGGACCAAGGACCTCTTCATTATCTTCGCAAGGACGAAATGGATCATTATCAACATTGAGTGATCTAACAACCATCGGTGTGCTTAAAGGATTTGCTTTGTCCATATTGAAACGCTTTAAGAGTTTCTCAGTATAAGTCGACTGATGTACAAGTATTCCATTATGCATATGTTCAATCTGCAAACCAAGACAATATTTGGTTTTTCCAAGGTCTTTCATTTCAAATTCTTTCTTTAAAAGAGCAATTGTTTCATTAATTTCCTTTTGCGTCCCAATTATATTTAGATCATCAACATACACAGCTATGATCACATATCCTGATGTTGTCTTCTTAATGAAGATGCATGGACAAATAAGGTTACTTGTGTATCCTTTACTTGTCAAATAATCACTCAAACGATTATACCACATCCGTCCAGATTGTTTGAGTCCATACAAGGATCTTTGTAATTTGATGGAATACATTTCCTTAGGCTTTGAGTTTAATGATTCGGGGAATTTAAAACCTTCAGGAATTTTCATATAGATGTTACTATCTAGTGATCCATACAAGTAAGCTGTGACAACATCCATAAGACGCATCTCTAAATTTCTAGAGACTGCAAAGCTGATTAAGTATCTAAAGGTTATTGCATCCATAACAGGGGAGTATGTTTCCTCATAATCAATCCCTGGCCTTTGTGAAAAACCTTGAGCTACAAGTCTAGCTTTATACCTTGTAACTTCATTTTTCTCATTTCGTTTTCGTACAAAAACCCATTTGTACCCTACAGGCTTTACGGACATAGGAGTAATAACAATAGGTCCAAACACCTTTCGTTTGTTAAGTGAATCTAATTCAGCTTGCATAGCTCCTTTCCATTTATCCCAATCATGTCTATTTTGACAGTCACTAACTGATTTTGGTTCAGGATCATCATCTCCACTCATGATGTCACTTGCTACGGAATAAGAAAATATTTCATCAATACCTTCCATTTCATCTTGATTCCATAAGATATGTGTGTGACCATAGTTAATTGATATTTCTTTGTTAGTTTCATCCAAATCCTCCTCATGAGAGGTTTTGGTATTAAGCGTTTCATCAAGATCATTCACTTTATTGTCAACTTCCTTTTCATGAGTTTTTCTTTTTCGAGGATTTTTATCCTTGGAACCGATTGGTCTTCCTCGTTTCAAACGTCTCTGAGATTCATGAGCCATTGTGTTATCTATTTGCTTATTTGGAATCTCAACTCGAGCTGGAGCATTAGCAGCTGGTATATGAGACTTAGTAACTCTGCTTGTATCAGTAAATGCATCAGGTAATTGATTTGCAATTTCTTGCAAGTGTATTATCTTTTGAACCTCTGTCTCACATTGTTTAGTTACTGGATCAAGATACAATAATGAAGGAACATACCATGATACATCATTTTCTTGTTTTTTCTTTTCTCCCCCTAATGCCGGGAAAACTGACTCGTTAAAGTGACAATCAGCAAAACGTGCTGTAAATACATCACCCGTTAAAGGTTCAAGATATCTTATGATGGAAGCTGATTCATATCCAACATATATTCCCAACCTTCTTTGAGGACCCATTTTTATACGTTGTGGTGGTGCAATAGGGACGTATACAGCACACCCAAAAATTCTAAGGTGGGAAATGTTTGGCTCATTGCCAGAAACAAGTTGTAAGGGAGAGTATTTAAGATTTGCACTTGGTCTCACACGAATTAGTGATCCAGCATGAAGAATTGCATGACCCCAAATAGACACAGGGAGTTTTGTCCTCATTATTAATGGTCTAGCTATTAGTTGTAGACGTTTGATTAACGACTCAGCTAAGCCATTTTGTGTGTGTACATGAGCAACAGGGTGTTCAACAATAATTCCTACAGACATGCAATAATCATTAAAAGCATGTGATGTGAATTCACCAGCATTATCAAGTCTCACCCTTTTAATAGTATAATCAGGAAAATGTGCTCGTAATTTGATAATTTGTGCAAGAAATTTTGCAAATGCTACATTACGAGTTGATAACAAACAGACATGAGACCATCTACTTGACGCGTCTATCAAAACCATAAAGTATCTGAATGGTCCACATGGTGGATGAATTGGCCCACATATGTCTCCTTGAATTCTTTCAAGAAACAGAGGTGATTCCTTTTCAATTTTTACAGGCGAAGGCCTTGTAATTAATTTCCCAAGAGAACAAGATGTACACAAAGGAATTTTATTCGATTGTGGGATCTTTTGATATTTCAATGGGTGCCCATGAGTGTTTTCAATTATTCTTCTCATCATTGTAGATCCTGGATGGCCTAATCTGTCATGCCATAAGTTAAGTGTTTCAGGATCACAAAATTTTTCTTTAACTGCCATATATGCCTGAGGCACATTAATGTGTGTATAATGTAAACCAGACTGAAGCATTGGCAGTTTTTCTAATATTCGATCTTTGCTTATGATATGCAAATATTTTTCACTATCAACAGTCTTTGACTGAGTATCATATCCATTATGATATATGTTTTTAAAACTCAACAGATTTCTTGTTGATTTTGGGGAAAATAAAGCATTTTCTATTATAAGCTTTGTACCATTTGGTAATGCTAAATTAGCTTTTCCCACTCCTTCTATCAGGTCTGTAGGTCCTGATATTGTATTAATGATTCCTTTTGTTGGTTTAAGCTCAAAAAATATTTCTTAGACCTAAGTATAGTATGTGTGGCTCCACTATCCGCTATACATATATCTGCTTCATTTGTTTGATCTTGCGCTCCAATGATGTTCATTTTAATCTTGAAAGTATAAAAAAAAATTAATAAGTGAATAACGACGATATTGTTATATTTTAACGAGAACTTTATTTAATTGAAAGAAAACATTACATGAAGAAAAATACATAATTAATAAATATGAAAACACTTAATTGTTGCATATAACTATTATGGTCAAGCAACATGTGTTTCAGAGTTCCATGTCAAAGTCTGCAGTGTTCAACTCAACGTTGAGATTATCAAAATTATCAACATGGTTCACTTCCTTCTCTTTCCTTTTAAGAGAGGCTTGGTATAGCTCACATAAATGTGGAGCTGTGCGACAAGCCTTTGACCAGTGGTTTGTGCTACCACATCTAAAACAGGAAGTGCCATTGTTTTCGGACCTACCAGCTTCATTCCCTTTGTGTTGGTTAAAATTGTTATTTTGTGGAGCGTGGTAATTGATTGTTCTTTGATTTCTACCACGGCCATATCCACGGCCACGACCACGTCCACGACTATAAAAGTTACCTCGGTAATTATAATTACCCTTGAAAGAATGGTTGCGACCATTAGGGTAACTTTTATCAACAGAACCACGACCACGACCTCTTCCCCACTTTCTTCCAGAGTTTTTAGTAGCAACATTAACTTCTGGAATTGCTAATGATCCCGTGGGACGAGCTTGATGATTTTTCATCAAAAGCTCATTATTTTTTTCTGCTACAAGGAGGAATGAATTTAAATCAGAATATCTTTTAAACTTTTGCAACCTATATTGTTGTTGCAAGTTTATATTTGATGCATGAAATGTGGAGAAAGTTTTCTCCAACATATCTTCCTCAGTAACATTTTGTCCACAGAATCTGAGGGTCGAGCATATCCTGAACAAAGCAGAGGTGTACTCGTTTACCTTTTTGAAATCCTGGAACCTGAGATTGTTCCATTCATCTCTAGCAGTGGGAAGCAGAACTTCCCTTTGGTGATCAAATCTGCTTTTTAAATCTTTCCATAAAATATATGGATCTTCACAATTTGAATATTCAAATTGTAACATTTCATCAATATGCTTATGTAAAAAGACATCAGCTTTCGCTTTGTCTTGTTCCGAGCAAGCATTTCCCTCTTGTATAGTTTCTAAGACACCCATGGATTTAAGATGTCTTTTTACGTGGGCCGTCCACGGCATATAGTTTTCTCCATTGATATTAAGAGCCGGGAATTCAATTTTTGCAATGTTCGACATTTTTGTTTGCTAAACAAGAATTAAGCAAATAGTAAGATAATTATTAGAATCCATATATATCAATAAGCATTGCGATACAATAAAGCGGTAGAGCTATAAACAAATATAAAAATAAGAAAAGTTTAAATTCTTCAGGTGGTAGTTCAGCAATGGGGATAAGAATTAAAATGAGCATTATGGTTGCCAGTACTAAAACCGGGTGTATCATCTTTGAAAAGTTGCCTTGGATAAACTTGAGAAAAGAGATAATCTGTTTATTGAAAATAGGTTGATAGTGGTCAATTTATAGTTTAAAATTATAACCGTTTTGTAACGGCTATGTACAACGGCTATGTACAACGGCTATATAACCGTTTATAACGGCTAATAACCGTCGTGTGTGTATATATCGACAACAGTTTTAAATAAAATAGATAAGTATAATATTATGTTATAAAAACATGTATGTAGTTTATAAAAACAATAGAGAATAAGAACGACAGGTTAGAATAAGACGTTAGTACGAATAAACATAATCAAAATGTTAGTTGTATAAAGTTAGTTGACATATAATAAAATGTTAGTTGCATAATCAAAAGTTAGATGCATAAATAATATGTTAGATGAATAAGTAAAAGTTAGTTGACATAAAATAAAATGTTAGTTGCATAATCAAAAGTTAGATGCATAAATAAAAGTTAGCTTGTTAGTAGTCCCATGGTTATCAAGATGTCCATAATATGATCTCCTTTATGCTTATTTTATTTATCTTAGTTATCTTCTCAATATAAGATATTATATATTATTACTTAATGAAGTCCTTACTTAATTAATGGATGACTTTGTGCTTTATTGATCTTCTTGATTAGAGTTTAAGAGCTCTCGTGCTGATAACGTGTTATAATATCACAATAATTAACACAAGATTAGTGTTATAATCTTAAGAACTTTAAAGAGAATTGCAAGAGCAAGAAGAAGAGAAATGTATAACTTATGAAAGTGTATACAAGAGGTGCATCTTCTTCTCTACATTGAGGTGGTATTTATACTACAAAGATCAATCATTTTGGTAGACAAGTAAAACTATTTAGCATAGTAAACTTATCTACAAGTTTGACAAAGAGTTCATCCACTTGCTATGGTAATAATTCATAATAGTCAAATAGTTTTTTCTTTGTTATAGGAATAACTTTCACAACCATGAAAATTGTAGAAGAACCAAACCGATTATAAACTACAGCGCCTGATCTGGTTCTACCAAACCGGTTGCGCTCCTCGGGTTCAGTTTCCAAACCAGTATAATTGTGCATCTCTAGGTAGCAGTATTGTTCGTACCGACCACCCATATTAATATATATAAAAAATTGGCAAATAATCATTTCCGAAATTAGATTATGTTCCTATATTAACAGGTTTTTTCTCAACTTAAGCGTTTCATCTGCGGGTTTATGAATATACTCTACAGCATAATATTAACATATTATGTTCTTATAATACATTCCTATAATACAGGCGATACAAATATAAGATACAAAAGTAGATAATTCGAACCAAGGCAATATTTACAGCAAACCCTATGTACATATAGATTAAACCAAGTCCAAAGTTACATCTGATTCAAACAGTAACCAACAATGACAAAATATTTACAATAAATCCATACTCAAGCAACACAATCCAGCAAGAAACGAAATGAAACAGTTAACCGTAGCAAACAAAACATGCGAATATATACATAGATTAGACCGAATACTAAGGTACCCAGTGATTACTAAAAGTACTCATACCAGATTTAATGCCATGCTGAACTGCTGATTCAGTGAATCATAATCGACATGCCTTCTGGTGCTCGCTTTGTGCTTCTTGATTTCAATAAGTTTGTCATGAACGCACCACGGAAAACTCAGAAAATGCTGACGTGTCATATCCTCGTTGTAACGACCCCAGTAATCTGGATGATATGTGACATGATACCATGCTGATGCTTTTGCATACACATTATCATCTTCAGTATCCGTATCTCCTCTGCCATTTTTGAACCAGTTTCTAGCTTCCCTCCTTAACGACTTCACAGCTAAACTGACCGCTTCAGCATCATTCCTACGGTCAAAGGATCTTGACATTTTCATAATACTCCCAGTTAAAAGTTCGGCTTCAGTCTTGATCCCATAATAATCCATATGGTTACCCAATTTATAATCGTATTCAGTTTTAAAATCAAATGCTTCATCAATATAATACTCAAAGCCGAGTACTTCCATGTCAGCATCATAAGTCATTCTAGCCACCTCTTTTGTGAAGGGAGTGACTGGGCTGTCTTGTGGGGCGATATGTTTTACGTCCCGAAAGAGTTTCCCGATCACGTTTTGGGATTCATATGTTGTTTTGTCGGGTTTTTCCATGAAGTCAGGATACTCTTTGGGCCGGAGATTTGCAGGTATTTCTGCTGGAACACCGGTTTTTGGAAAGTCGACAGCAATGGAGAAGAGCTTTGCAAGCTCTACACAAGGTTGAGCCATTGCTTTTATAGGTTCCCGGTCGGCAAAGACTGTGTGGGCATTTGCAATTATTCCTAAACTGTCGTTAACTATGTAGTTTGTGAAATACTCCTCCACTTCCTAAATTAGATACAATAAAACAAGATTATAAGGAGATTTAAAAAGAAGCACCTATTCCAAGGAATGCCAATTCCAAACATGATAAGGAAATGAAAACTATCAGCTTTCGGGTTGTAATAAACAAAAATGTTTTCAACCCAAACTAATAAACATATTGTGTGAGTTGTACTAAAATTTCTGAAAATTAGAATTCAAAAAACAAAAAATATATATCTATAAGTTCAACCCGCCCACCCATTTACGATCCCTTTAACCTGTTTAAAACATTATTACAACTCGTATGAATTGCCAACTCATTTGGGTGTTCAGATAAACAAATTACAAGGGCCGTGATCAGGTTACAGGTTTTAAGTACGTCGAGTTAAGGTTGACATCTTGCACAAATACATATAGCCATATAGGTCATGTTTAGATAAACAAATTACATGGGCCGTGATCAGGTTACATGGTTTTAAGTATGTCGAGTTAAGGTGTCGTTGCACAAATATATATAGGTCGTGTTTAGGTTCATGAACTTCAACCCTCCAACTCATTAGCCCATCAACAGACATGATTGCCACCCATCCAAAAGGGCAGGACGGGTAACGGATCAAAATGAGTAATTTTTTGTAAACCATTATTGTGTCGGATACAATTTATGGATTTATGCATACAAAAACTCTTTGAGAGACATTTGACCAGTATGACACATTTTTTTTTTACTATTTTTTTCCTTTTACTCGCATTAGGGACAATACATAACCCGAATCAACCTGTTCATAAATATGTGAAATATTTACTAATGCATTTATACCTCAATAGTAACATCATGATCGAGTTGCATAGATGGAGCTGGGGTATAATCCATAGGTTCGATTTGCTGAGGTGGAATTAGATCAGGGTCCCAACAGACAAAGTAAATATCTCCATCCAAATCACTTCCTGAGCATTCGTTTGGATGCGGCCTATAGTCAAGAAATACGTATGTTAGAAAAAACCAAGCTAAGCATAATCATACAAACTCACTATAGTATATTCCATATCAGAAATGAACAAAAAAAGAAATCAGCTGTATATCTTACCTTTTTCCTTTCTGTGGAAAAACAACACAATCGACCATATGGTGTAATGCTGGTACATTAACAGCCTTCAAGACCCGTACATCACCAGGATGCAAACACGGGTTTTTAGCAACCACCACGTTCCCCTTAACAATCCGGGACTTACGCGAGCCACTTCCATTATAATCATCACCCAATTGCCTTCTTCCTGCACTCGAATACTGAACAAAAACTTCACCATATTCAAGTGTCCGGGTTTCATCCAAACATCCCATCATTGATCTCCCTTTAGGAACATAAATCCTCGTTTTAGTTCTCAACTCTAGCAACTTTGTTGCTCGAAAAACTTGCAGCATCATTGAGAGAAATGGTTCAGCATCCGGCTTATATCCACACGAAAGCATTTCCTTCATAATGTTGGTGTTTTCTCCTGGTGACATCAAATCTAATGCCTCTTCTGCCTTCATTGGGTCCTTTAAAATGGCATCTAGTAAGCAAACTGCTTCTTTTCAAAGATGAGATCTTTTACCCCAAGGGTAGAAAGAAGTGTGATGAGTTGGCGGTTCATATAGCACGGCTGATATTTGCTAGTTGCAAGAATATCCAACTTTGTGTTGTCAGATTCAAATTTGCACATGCTTTTCCTCAATGATAATTTCATCTGTGAGGTGGGGTCCACAGCCACGACACCTTTGTACCCACCGTATCGAACTTGAAAAGCAGATGGAATGAAATCATAGCCACATTTACGTGAAACCTTTTTAGCAAACTCAGCAGATATTTTCCCAATTCCATCAGAAAAAACATATTTAGTACCAGCTCTTACAATTTCTATATCAGGAATTTCTTCAACTTCATCCCGTGGAACACTTAAACTTTCTTTTGATGAGCCAAAAGATTGACCAAGTCTAGCAGCATATTTTGCAACATTTTTAATGCTACTAAAATCACCCATCCAATTTCTTATATCAGCAGCGTTTATTCTTCCGGTTGATGCAAACATCCATGCGGAATTATCCCGTAACTGACTCGATGAGAAAGCAAGAAATTCAAATTTTTTATTCCCAATTACTATTCCATCCCTAAGAACTGATAAAATTCTCTTATAAATTCCAGTTTTGCTTTCTCCATTTCGACTTGCTTTTGGGGATAAATCTGTTGAGTAGAGTTTCTCCAATTCTTCATCAAGAAACGAAACGCGAATGAAATTATCTATATGATCGGCATAGTGGCGTACAACTCGATTGGACACATTGACCTCGGGCCCACAGAAGTACACTTTTGATGGTGTTATTTGAACTCTCCTCACGTATACAAGACCACTATCCAATGAGATAGCAGGCGACCTTAACCTTTTGTTTTTTCGATATTCTTCTGTTATCAGCCTAACTGGATCATAACAGCAAACTTTCAAAAAATAAAGTTTCTCCAGAACATATTCAATTGATTGAATGTCATATCTCTGAGGATCCAACAACGCAAAGAAATTAGCATCAAGGACAGGTCCCGGGATGCAACCATGTTGAACCAAGGCACAGATCTTAAAAACTATATTAAATGGCAGATAATAACCTCTCGTGGGACCCACAATCGGGACTAGACTCAAGTTTTGAGAAAAACTATGACCAGTCACCAACTTGAATGGGTGCTTACTTTCTTGACAATATGGAAAATAGCGACCAAGCTCTGGGGTTTCAACATCATGTGGAAGTTCTATACATAGATGAGAAGATTGTCCAATGGCAGAAGATGAAGTAAAGTCGGTTGCCCGAACCCACTGATCATCAGGAAGTTCCTTATAAAAGCTGTATGGGTTTTCTTCAACTTTCTGAAATATTCGAGGAGCACCATAGAGCTGCAAAATACAAGATGCTTAGATTTAGTTTTAAAAACAGAATTCAAAATGAACTTTGAACTTAGATGTGTATTTATCCTATAATCTCATTGATAATGAAAATAGTCCAACCTATATGATATGAAACATGAAAATGGGGCCTAAACTCTAAGGGATACAAAACTGAAGGTTCTGTATGTATGATACCAACCCAGATACTAATTGGGTGGCTTGGTAGGCCTTGGTACCGGTCAAAGGGGTAGCAGCCTAGTGGGGTTAGTGGATGAATGGTTAGCTATTGTTTAGGGAGTAACTGCAGCCTAATTGGCTATTGTTTAGGGAGTAACTGCAGCCTAATTGCCCCTATTCTTCCTATTTATGTTTACTTCTTAGGATGTGTGTGGCTGTCTTTGTTTAGTTTATCAAAAGTAGGGTTTCTAAACCTTGTAATCGGAGATCACCCTTCTCGAACAGGGCTCTATCTGTACTTTTTATTTGAAGTTAATCAAGCCTACTTTTTGGGTTCTATCATTTTGGTTCCATTGCCGGGAAATCGAATGGCACCTGTAACCCAGAACTTGGCAGATCAACTAGCAACCATTGCAGCAAAACTAGATGTCATTCTTGCATCTTTGAGAGACGATGTTGAAGAAATCAAAGTTCAAATGATCAGAGATTGTTGTAACAGTGAAGAATCAGAGGATAGTTTGAAGAACACGGTGGTTGAGGAACTGCAGGGGTCTGAGCATGACCCTCTTCAGCCACTTAGATCCGGCGTTGGTGGCAGAATCACTGACCAAAGAAACATAAGCGGTGATGGGATCGAGGGCACCAATGAAATGGATAACGGAATGCACACCGGCAAAATTGATGGCACCGCAATTAAAGCTTGGGCACTGGAAAAGAAATTAACAACAAAAAGCAGCCATGATCGGAAGAGGAGAGGAGAAATTAGTGAAATTAGATGCTTGCTTAAAGATATTGATCCGCCAATCTCGTTAGCTGCAACGCATCAAGGAAATAAAAGCGTGTTGATTTCTTCCACATATACACATCTGAAACGCAATGAATTCCTGAAGTATGCCTTTGATCGCCCTTATTTGTGCCCTAGGATACTCTTGTCTGATCTAGCAAGTTCTGAAACTTACCAAGCAACACTAGCACTTGCGAAACATGTGGTTGTAATTTTTATCATTGTGTGGGACCCAGGAAAGGGAAGGCAGCAGCCTTTCATCTCCTATCTGTGGAGCCATTTGAGTACTAGTCCAGCATTCGACTTGAGGTCAAGTCGTTTGTTCAGGGAGGATGCATTGATACCAACCCAGATACTAATTGGGTGGCTTGGTAGGCCTTGGTACCGGGTCAAAGGGGTAGCAGCCTAGTGGGGTTAGTGGATGAATGGTTAGCTATTGTTTAGGGAGTAACTGCAGCCTAATTGCCCCTGTTCTTCCTATTTATGTTTACTTCTTAGGATGTGTGTGGCTGTCTTTGTTTAGTTTATCAAAAGTAGGGTTTCTAACCTTGTAATCGGAGATCACCCTTCTCGAACAGGGCTCTATCTGTACTTTTTATTTGAAGTTAATCAAGCCTACTTTTTGGGTTCTATCAATGTATCTCTCACAAATTAGTAGTTTAGTTAGAATAAATCAACATCTATTTACTGATTGTCTTAAGTGTACATAATCTGACTAATTAATAATCATTATTTTCATATACTCTTTAAGAAAATTTTAAAGTAGCCTTTCTTAGTAAAGGACAGATAATATAGAAAGACATTTTGATCGAGATCGATAACAAAGACAGCTCACATAATTCACTTAAATAACAAAAAACCTTGCAGCAACGCCAAGACATAACATTCTCAAGTCTAAGTAGATAGTAGTTCAATCAATCAAAATAACCTGAATAACAAGAAACCTTGCAGCAAGGCCACGTGGGCAATGTAGCTGAACCTGCCAAATATTATCATACGAGAGTTGCATCTTGTAACTCATGTTAAACCATGAAACACTAAAGTATAACTTTCTTAGTCCAAATCCAAATTTCACTGATGCATTTTGCATTTGACAGAGCACTGACAAACACTCTTTGGACACCTGACAACCAAAATGAAGAGTTACACCGTCCATTTCGAATGCAAATTGCCTAGGCTTCTGTACTAGATCAACATCCTTTTCCCAAGCCTTCAAATAAGATTTACTATACCATAACAGCCTACCGTTAGCCAGTTGTAATAGTTTTTCTACGCTAGCTTTAGTTGTAAATTGGACTTTAGCATAAGCTCTTGCCCCTGCATTTTTTTGTCTAACCTCTAAAGCCTCAATACTCCCTACACCAGTATATTTCTCCAGAGTCGTCTTAATTACATCTGCATGTAGTAAAGCGGGGAATCCAGATACATCAACTGTCTTACTCTTACCCATCCAGTTAGAGTTGTTCTCAACTGCAAATTCACATTATGCAACATATAATCAGCAACAATAAAATCACCTATTACATGAAAAAAGATAAATGCTAAGCAATTTTTAAGTGAAAATGTTTACATGCCGATCAATTTCCAATAACGTCACTAAGATTATATGAATAGGGGTGAAGAAAATTCAATTTATTTAACTTAATGGTCATGTAATAGAATATGGTTTTACAATAATACATCTGACCACTAATGTAGTTATCATGTGAAGATAAAAACTAACATCACTGCAAACCAACAACAGATAAAATAACTTGTTTTCATAGGAAACTAGCAGTAGATAAAGTCACAAAACCTTTTACCTTCCTCATTTACCTATTTTCCCAAATTTGCATATAAATCCAATCAATATTTGCTAAAAACTTTAAGCAATTCTCAAAAACTAAAAATAAAAGTGGTTTGTTTTCCTAGGTACCTTATTATTATATCAAACTTGCCATTTCCCTCATCTAGGTATTTCCACATTTGCATAAAAGTATATGTACACATTTTGATAAAAACTTTAATAGCCATTTGCCACAGATCATCCTCAATAAGGGGTTTTAGCTCCATTATTCCCCTCCACCATTCGGGGTACCCCATTTTTGGCCTACCCAACCCGTTCCTACACAAGAACGCCAAGAAAGGCCTCGGGTGGGCCCCTTTGCTTTTTTAGAATATTAAATATGTATATAGAGAGATAATTGCTTATTAGCTTAAGAAATAAAGATGTGGAATGTTATTTTAGATGTTTTTGGATGAACTTACTGGGTAGGTCTTTTGGTGTTTTTATAAAATTAGTGTTTTTGGGTGTTTTTGTGTCTCCTTATTGTGGTTGCTCTCACAAAGAATTGATCAGGTACAAGAAATCATTTCAATGAAAAATATATCTCCTAATAGGTTCAAAGAAGACATAACAGAGAGGGAAAGGTAGTAGAGACAGAAAAGGAGTGAGTGAACGATAAAACCCATGCCATTTATCTAAAATAAAGTGCAGATGAACATGAAAACACTTTTTTATACATAAACTCACCTAGGTTAACTATCCAAGTATAAATCAGGCATAAAATCACAGATTTCACTGATCAAAAGTTCTCACACAGTAATCAAACGACTCCGACGTTGATCGCACACTTCATCAACTAAATTTTGTTCTCAAATCACTAAATTCGGATCATCGCAGCAAATAACAAGAAGAAACAAAACAAATTCCATGTAATTTTGTGAACTTACCCTAATTTCAGTGATATTAGCAAATGCATTACAATCAGACGGAAAGATGAACGATAGCATGAAGCTTGTGCAACATAAATTAGGTTTGGAGATTATTATGCAATGTGTGAGAGATAGAGATTTACCAGATAACGGAGATGATTGAGATGAATCGATGGTGATTAACACTGAACAGCTTGTGCTTTGTTTATGGGGAACTTTATCGTCAATTGTAAGTCAAGTCCTCACTAGATTCCAAAGTGCAATGTGAAAATAAAGTATCTCAATAACGCGGGACCATGCAATTGTACGAACTTTATAGTATAAAGTTAAACCCCTCACTAGTAGGTATTACTTATAAAAGAGTATCATTTTTAATAATTTTTTATTATAACTTTGAAATATTAATTTTGTTTCATAAGAATTTTATTTTTTAAAAGCTATAGGTTTTAAAATATATTGTGTTTTTTGCAAGTTTGATATTTTTTTGAAAAAATTTTATATTTTATAAAAAATTATTTCTTTACAAATTGCATTTGTAGAAAGATCTTTTTTAATTTAATCAAAAATATTTTTAATATTAAAGAATTAAATAATATCATTTGTAATTAATGTAATATTTATTAGGAGAGAAAAGCGGGAAAATAAAATTTAGGGGCTCTAGAATAGTAACAAATGGCCTACAAAAACATTCTTTTATTAGTATTGATAGATAGATGTTGGATTAGCGAGTTTACAGATTTCAGGTTGACGGGTTTAACTGTTTAACCTGAATATGACTTGTGAGATTATTATTGTTGTGTCTGATACACTTAAGATCATGTCGTTTTTGAGTGAACTCGTTTGATGCGTATTTACGAGTATAAGTAATACCAACTTATTTTAATAACAAATTAAATAACCAATTACCTTGTCTCAAATGAGACCATTTTGTAACCGGTGTTCATTTAATTTATTCTTTTTTCTTTTGAGAATGAGTAACTAAAAATTAGTAGTTATTAGGAAGATAAAAAAACAAAAATAGTATTTTAAAAGTTTTATTATTTTTCAATAATCCCTTCTAAAAGTAAACTAGAAAATTTTTTGAACTCTTTTTATAGGCATGATAACCTTTTTATTAAACGGATCATCTCTAACTTAACAGAAATTTACATATGACCCTTTAATCATCTTTTTGAAAAATAACCCTATAATCATCTTTTTGAAAGTAGATCCAAAGCTTAATGGAGAAGACTAAACACTATAATTGGTGGGCTCGGGTCGCAGCCAATAATTTTTAGCCGTACCGTTTAATAGGACAAATTGTTAAGAAAAATAACAACATATTATAATTAAAAATATTTAAATTAGACCAACGATCCTTAACTTAAATAATTGTGGTGAACTATCTCAACATTTTATTAAAATAGAATGAGGTCTTGGCTCAAGTATTACCTCTGACAAAAAAAGTTTCACGTTGGGTTAGAGGGTTATCTTTCATCTTTGGTGAGTTTTCTTTTGAGGGTGGTCTCGGAATGCATACTCGAATAATGAAGATGATCAGGTGAGTCAATGTCGTTTAAAAAGAAATTTATTAGATTTCTCTGTTTAGTTTTTATTTAATATAAATAAAAGTATATTAGCTATCAGTTGAAATGAGCATCTAATCATGCAAAGGGGCGACTCAACAAATTTAAGAGCTAAGTGAGATAAAAATCTAAAAGTCTTTTTTGAATGGATGGTTTTAATACAAGCCGGTCAAATAAAAATGATAAAAATCTAAGTCTTTGTTAAGATATGCACATAATCATCATGTACGGCTTTTTTATGATTCTTAAACGTATGTGGAAACACTTATTGACATGTCATTTTACATGAGATAACTTTCTTTAAGACCTCTTATTAGTGTCTTCATCCACCACGACTACCATACTCGTTAGGTTCGCACATGGTATGACCTCTTGACTTTGTTGATCAAATGTGTTTTTATCATGTTTGCCTGCTAAAGAAGGTTATATATGGTCTTAAGTAACCGCTAGAGCCCGGTTCTTGAAGCCATCTGCTTCTCTCATTCTCTAGTTGCTTGCGAATTTTCTTAGTGTCGCTAACATCTCATTATTCATGTATTTAAGAGATTCAATTACTTATATCAACGTCTATGATGATATTTGTATTTATATATTGTAGAGACAAGTTAGAGCTTGTTAATCTCTACGTTCATGCTTTTCTCACTACTTATTTTAGCCTTTTAAATTTACCTAATAGCCCATTATTATTTTAAATAATTTAGCCCAATAATATTTACCTAAGACAAATCTAATTTAGTTTAATAATACCTAAATAGAAAAAGAAAACTGATCGACGGTGAAAAGTGAAAACTTTTTTTTACATACAAGTTACTCGATTTAAAATTTTTATATGTCGTATTATAGGGGGTCCAATTTTTATTCTCGTCCTGGGCCCAAAGCCACTTGAGAATTCTTGGGACCGGCCCTGAACTTATACATGGCATGGCCGGAACGCAAAGGCATAAAGCTAAATCATCGGAAACAAATCGATGGGTGCACGTGATTCGGTGTTATCAATAGTCATTCGAGTTCATATAACTGGTTACAAATAAAATAGCATTTTTGATATTTTAAACTTAATTTGGTTAATAGGATTAATCAGACCTTCTCTAGAGTATGTTATTGGTTTTAAAGTATTTATTATTTTATTGGGATAATCTAGAACATATAGCTGATGATATGTTAATACACACCCGATTATTTATTTATTTATTTTACCTCAAAAGTTTCATGTTATGGGCTATGAACAAATAAAATGCCTCTTGGGCCTAGGCTTAATGGGCTCCATTGCTCCAATAACTGCACTCTACTACTGCTGCTTCTCAGATATATGATTCTAGTTATTCCCAAACATATAAGGTTAATACTATAATAGCCAACCAGCAATTGTAATGTAAGATGTCTATGATAAAAGATAGGGTTAAATTCACTCAACTTAATTTATAAAACTGTCACTCAAGGTAAATATAACTTTTTACTTACTTTCACTATATTTGTAAAATCTGAGTTTTAAATCATTCAAGTTTATAAAATGGTCAATCTTGGTGACGTAATTTCTTGATTCGAACCTTTGAAGTTAGTTATTTGGTTAACCAAGTACAATAATCAAACAAAGTAGCATGCACAATGTGTTCATTTCTACAAAGTACAATTGTATCATATAGTGAGTTTATTATATGTTCAATATTATATACACACGCTTAGTTACGTAGCTACACGTGTATTGTCACACCTCAACTTTAACGACGGAAACGTTCAGATGTGAGGGTTAAGACTGTTCAACCTAGAGGACGGCGTTTAAAGTGAACCCCTAATTATTATATTATTAAAGACTACTCGAAAATCTACGGTTCTTGTGGAATTTGGGCTTTAGGTGACAACCTGATAGTATAACGATTTTATTTGAGAATTTATAACCCGTTTAGCCAATGATTATAAATTATGAAATAAACACAATAACTATTTTAGAATTTAACTAACCAAATAAGAAATTTTTGTAATAATTTCATTAAATAAATAAAAAAAGTTTATTGAAATGCTATTTGATATAGTAAATAATTTATAGTTGAATACAAATTTATAATAAGTGATGTTGTACTAAAATGAGTTATTAAATACAATAGATGAAACATTTTAATTATATATATATATATATATATATATATATATATATATATATATATATATATATATATATATATATATATATTTTATACAATTTAAAACTTGCAAATATATTTTATAGTAATTTTATAACTTTCAAAATAAAAATGAAGAATTTAAATTATAATTTCTAAGAATTTACAAGAAAATATTTCTAATTAAATTTCAGTTTAGTATAAGTTATAAAAATGACTTTATATGATTTTCATAATATTTTAGAAATTTTTTTTTTGGGATTAAAAATAGTTAAAATCATGTTTTAAAAAAATATTGCAAGTGCCCGGGACCACCTGCTCATCCCTCTTTCGCTTTAACCAGCAGGCTAGGGTGCCTGCGCCTGTCAAGGTTTCATGTCAAAATCATAAAAAGACTCAAATCGGAAATCCCCAATTTCCACCAAGAACCCTAGTTTCAAGATCGATCCAATTGGTCATGAATTCACCGATGTTAATAGAATTAACCATAGGGCTTTTCTTCCCCATGATTAATCGAGTGTGTAGGCTTTTTGAATTATCTGATTTGGTGTAGGATCGACTGGTACACGTTCGAACAAGGTCGCAGCTGTGGAGTCGATCGAGAGCAGTGTTTGTGTGTGTTTTTCAAGAAATTGAAGTTACAGGGAGTTAAAAGAGGTTGTTTCGATCATTTGCCCCCTAATTTATAGTTTTAAACGATTTGGTGCCCAACGACTCAAATTTTTAATTCGGGTGTTTCATGATGAATTCAGTGTATAAATGGCCATTTCTAGTGGATTTAATTATGCTCATAACTTCGAAATGATTAGATGAACGTTTATCTCGACAGGTTTCTTCAACAAAATGCAATGAATCGTCTATGTGGATATCCTCTAAAGGAACATGCAGACTTTCATTGGGCCAAGCATTTCCTCAAATTCAAGATAGGGAAAACGGGATGAACCCCGCTAAGTTTAGAGGGTAGTTCCAGTTTATAGGCCACTTTTCCGAACCTTTTCAGAATCTTGAAAGGTCCTACAAACCGTGGAGCTAACTTACCCTTCTTCCCAAAACGAACAACTCCCTTCCATGGTAAGACTTTAAGAAGAACCATATCGTCGACTTGGAATTCCAATGGCTTGCGTCTTTTATCCGCGTAGCTCTTTTGTCGACTTCTAGCCACCTCAAGGTTGTTACAGATTTTAGAAACTTTATCGGTCATTTCTTGAATGAGTTCAGGAACGGTAATGAAGTTTTCACCAATGTTAGTCCAACAAATAGGTGAACGGCATTTACGATCGTATAGAGCTTCGAATGTTGCCATTTTGATACTTGAGTGGTGACTGTTATTATACAAAAATTCCGCTAAAGGTAAATGCGTATCCCAGACACCACCAAAGTCAAGAACACAAAGACGTAGCAAATCTTCGAGGGTTTGAATGGTACGCTCGGTTTGACCATCTGTTTGCGGATGGTAAGCCGTGCTTAAATCCAGTTGAGTACCCAAAAGTTCTTGCATGGACGACCAAAATATGACATGAAACGAGCAACTCGATCAGATATGATGTGTAAGGGCACACCATGACGACTCACAATCTCATCAATGTAAATATGAGCCAACTTTGAGGTTTTGTAAGTGTCACATATGGGAATGAAATGCGCTGTTTTGGTCAAACGATCGACGATAACCCATATACTATCATGACCACGAGGAGTACGAGGTAACTTGGTTATGAAATCCATGGATATGTGCTCCCATTTCCACATAGGGATTTCAGGTTGTTCAAGTAATCCACTAGGTCGTTGATGCTCCCCCTTGACCTTTGCACACGTAAGCCATTTGGCTACGTATGAAGCGATGTCCTTCTTCATTCCTGGCCACCAATATTCCCTGCGCAGGTCTATATACATCTTATCGGACCCAGGGTGAATAGAATAACGTGTTTGGTGGGCTTCGTTTATGATGAAATTACGAAGATTGTCACGATTCGGAACCCAAAGTCGACTCAAGAAGTACAACATACCATTCGGTTTTGTCTCAAGCTGTGACAAACATTATCCGCCAATCCTTCATCCTCCTTTCCTTCAGCCAAAGCAACTTGTTGAGCTTCACGGATGCAAAACTCAAGGTCACTATCAATCCTTATATTTTGAAGCATAACAGTGTCAAATTCTCCCAGCGTATCAAATCATTGCGTCTATCTTGAATTTCTTGGAGTGAGACGGTCTTATTATGGGTTTTGCGACTTAGCGCGTCGGCTACAACATTCGCCTTTCCAGGATGGTAACGAATGTCACAGTCGTAGTCGCTAATCAACTCAACCCAACGTCGTTGCCTCATGTTGAGATCCTTTTGGCTGAACACGTGTTGAAGGCTCTTGTGATCGGTGTAGACTATACATTGTGTCCTGTAAAAGTAATGCCTCCAAATCTTTAAAGCAAAACCACGACACCAAGTTCAGGATCATGGGTTGCGTAGTTCACTTCATGAACCTTTAATTGTCTTGATGCATATGCTATGACCTTTCCTCGTTGCATGAGAACACAACCAAGGCCTTGACTAGATGCATCATAATCTACAGTAAAATCGTCATTCCCATCAGGAAGGGTTAAAATAGGAGCATTACACAACTTGTGTTTTAGAGTCTCGAAAGCCTCCTCTTGATCAGGTCCCCACAAAGTTTATTCTTTTAGGTTAAGGCCGTAAGCGGTTTCGCAATCCTTGAGAAGTTGGCAATAAATCTCCGGTAGTAACCCACTAATCCAAGGAAAGAACGAACTTCAGTTGGAGTTTTGGGAACACACCAATTTTTCACGGCTTCTATTTTAGCAGGATCAATGTGAATTCCTTGGCTATTCACCACATGGCCTAAAAATTGAACTTCCTCAAGCCAAAATTCACATATAGAAAACTTTGCATATAGCTGTTCTTTCTTCAAGAGCTCAAGAACTTGTCGCAAGTGCAACTCGTGATCGGTTCTCGTCTTGGAGTAAATAAGAATGTCGTCGATGAACACAATCATGGATTTGTCTAGGTACGGTTTACATACCCGATTCATGAGATCCATGAAGACAGCAGGAGCATTAGTCAACCCAAAAGGCATGACCATGAACTCATAATGTCCATGTCGAGTACGAAAGGTGGTTTTTGGAATATCATTGTCATGGACTCGTAGTTGGTGATAACCAGAACGTAGATCGATTTTTTAGAATTGAGTGGCTCCTTGAAGTTGGTCAAAAAGATCATCAATTCGAGGGAGAGGGTATCGGTTTTTGATGGTGAGTTTGTTGAGTTCTCGATAGTCGATGCACATGCAGAATGAGCCATCTTTCTTCTTCACAAATAACACAGGTGCACCCCATGATGAAGAGCTAGGACGAATAAAACCCTTATCAGACAGTTCTTGTAGTTGACTGGCTAGTTCTTGCATTTCCAAAGGTGCAAGGCGATAGGGTGATCTAGCCACAGGGTTTGCACCAGGAATCAAGTCAATCTTGAACTCAACCTCTCGAACAAGAGGTAATCCACTAAGATCCTTGGGAAACACATCTGGGAAGTCCCGTACAACAAGAATATCCTTAAGCTCCTTCCCTTTGGCTTTTGTGTTGACTACATAAGCCAAAAAGGCTATGTAATTCTTACTTAGGCACTTTCGAGCCTTAGTACACGACATAAGCTTGAGTCCTTTAGACGATCTCTCTCCAAATACTTTAGGGTATCACCCGAAGGTTAAGGAATGCGAATACACTTCTTGAAACAGATGATTTCCGCATAATGTTTGGCTAACCAATCCATACCAATGATGACGTCAAAACTCCCGAGTTGCATGGGAATAAGGTCAACAGGGAACTCATGCTTATTAAGACTCAAGGTGCAATCACGAATGATGACGTCAATAACGATAGATTTACCATCAGCGACTTCGACCATAAAGGATTTTTCTAGCTTAGAGCGCGGCTTAGCAAGGACGGGTTCAAATTCTAAGGACACAAAACTGTTATCCGCTCCCGAATCAAACAATACAGAAGCATAACAATTATTTACAAGGTACATACCTGTTCAGAGATAGGGCTATTGTCAGTACATGGAAGGCAGAGTAAAATTTTATCCAATAAGAGTTCGAGTAGCAATAAAGAATGACGTACCGTTCACCACGTCGTTATTTGCTTGTTCTTAGTTTGCGTTAATATTGAAGGCACTTCCTTGAGCTGGTGGAACATTTCCCACAATACGGGGGCATTGTGGGCGAAAATGGCCGGTTTCACCACAATTGAACAAGCTCGATTGGCGACTACAGCAACATTGTTTGGTGCACGGTGACATGTAGTAACCAAATGCCCATATTTCCAGCAAAGTGAGCAAATACGACATGGGTTGTTTCTCGCATGATGATACTTGCAGATGTTACACATCGGGTGCGGGCCTGTATAAGCTCTTGCAATAGGTGCTTAATTTGCAATGGCAGCTTGTTTTTGGGGGCATTGGGTGCTGTCACAGCAAAATTTCGAGCAGGTGTAAACTTACGCTTCTTGCCCTTGAATGATGATTCAGCCTTCACCTCTTTAATTGCCTCGGGAGTCACCTTTCTAGTTGGTTTGGCACCCTTCACCGTCAAGGTGCCAGCCTTAATATGATTTTCGGTAAGCTATGCAGTAATGTTGATTGCTTCTTCCAGGGTCGTGGGCCTACTCCCCACAACAGCATCTTGAATTTGTGGTGGTACCCCTTTGATAAACTTTTCAATGCTATGGGGTACAGTATCCACCATATGCTTTAAGTGCATGCTCAATTCATGATGTCGAGTGGAGTATGCCAAATGGTTGCCACTATCCTGTTTGAGATTCCAAAACTCCTCCTCCAACTTTTGCAGTGCACTCCTCGGGCAGAACTTTTGGTCTTGAACTCTTCCCAAGTAAGTGCTAATGCAACTTTCGCACCGCGGTTCCTCTTTTCACTATTCCACCAAGTAAGTGCCCGTTGTTGAAGAACACTCGCGACATAACGAACCTTGAGTGCTTTAGGGCACTCACTAGTGATAAAAGTGTTCTCCATACTCTTAAAGACTCGAGAAGTCCGGTGGCTCCCTCCTTCCCACTAAAACTAGTGGGTTTGCAAGAGTGAAGTGTTTGAAGGTACAGGTTCGGTTATTCCCCCCTTGGTTGTTGCTGTTTTCTCCTTGACCATTGTTACCATTACCACCATTGTTCCCATTGGTATTGTTACTAGTGTTGGTCATTAAAGTGCTACTCAGTTCAGCGACCATGGTAGGAAGGACAGCAGCCATTTGTCTGGCGATCATAGCGGCGAGTTTTTGATCGGAGCTACCACGCTTTCCATGATGGCGAGACATTCTAATACAAAAATAGAATAGATACTAGAGTTTTGGAGATAAATCAGTTCAAATAGACGTAAATCTTTGAAATTTATAAACGTATATAGGATAGTTCCATTTGGTAACACACAACCAATAGGAACATTGACACGTCAAGGTGACTTAATTCCAGTTTACCTTGGGGAAGGTGTGTATTTTGACCATAATTTATCACTCATCCCAGAAATCCCCAGGTAAGCATAACTGGTCCCGCAATTGGTTGGGATTTATGCGAAATGCTTACCTTAGCCCGAAGGCTTTTTGCCAGGAAATCCAGAATATAGGTGTTTATGTGTCACACACTTTCCCTATAGGCTATTAGAATTAAAACCTTGATGTGATTTTCAAGATTTAGACATATTGTCTAAAGAATTTATCCACCCGATAAAATGCGTATGATTCCACATGTAGTCGAGAATAAGTTTTAGAAAGAAACAAGGCACGTTAGAACTAGTGGAAGGTGAAGAGGATTTAGAAGTCGGGGATATACAAGATTAAAGGTTTCGTTATAGAGTTAACTTCCTAAGGCATAATTCCACTAAGTAAAGTCAAGTAACATATAAAGGATTCATCATGTAGCACATAACATCATGTGGTATGCATATAAGTAAACTTACAAGATCATAAATAATGCTCATGTAAAAGGTCTCTATTTTAACGATAGTCTAGGTCACCATTTCTAATAACCTAAATCCCTATAGTTATGGGCTCTGATACCAATCTGTCACACCCCAACCTTAACGGTGGAAACGTTGAGATATGAGGGTTAAGATTGTTCATGCCACACAACGCTCTTTCAAAGTGTAAATATTATTTAATATCCAATTCATGACATACAATTCATAACATAAGTCTTAAACATCAAATTCCAAAATAATCCTTTATTTTTCTCTAGGTCCAAATCCTAGATGATTTCATATCTTCAAGAACAACAACTAAGTTTGAGCATTTCCTGAAACATGTTAGAGAATACGGTCAACATATAATGCTGATGAGTTCCTATAATTTGTACATACATATATAAAATCTTTTAAAGAGGCAATTCAAGTCATAGGTTAAAGATAAATGCGAAATATATGGATAGCATAATGATACAATCAAACCTTGACAAAGATATGGCCACAACGAATAATATACGATTAGCTAAGTGTACTTGGTTCCCATGATGATCAAGAATACGTCATCAAGAGCCGACAATAACCTCGGCTTTAGCACCAAATAGGCTTGTCAAGCCCATAGATCTATGACGTCGCTAGGCTAGCAATAGTTAATGATTGTTTTTACAAGAGTCTATCATATAATAATTGCACAAGTCTCAAATAACCATGACAAAATGTAGGATGAATTGCACGTGCATTACAAGTATTCAAACGTCTTTACAAGTGTGATTATGATACTGGTAACATGTTTCACCCCAAAACATGTGAAATAAAGTAAAACAGGGTATGGGAAAACTCACCTGAAAGATTATGATGAGCAGATAAGGAGACTTGAACTTAAACACCGAAGGTTCGTTAAGAATTCAACCTAGAGGACGGCGTTTAAAGTGAACCCATTATAGTTTTAAAGGCTACTCGAAAATCTACGGTTCTTGTGGAATTTGGGGTTTTAGGTGACAACCTGATAGTATAAGGATTTTATTTGAGAATTTATAACCCGTTTAGCCAATGATTATAAATTATGAAATAAACACAATAATTACTTTAGAATTTAACTAACCAAATAAGAAATTTTTGTAATAATTTCATTAAATAAATAAAAAAAAGTTTATTGAAATGCTATTTGATATAGTAAATAATTTATAGTTTAATGCAAATTTATAATAAGTGATGTTGTACTAAAATGAGTAATTAAATACAATAGATGAAACATTTTAATCATATATATATATATATATATATATATATATATATATATATATATATATATATATATTATTATAATTTAAAACTTGCAAATATATTTTATAGTAATTTTATAACTTTCAAAATAAAAATAAAGAATTTAAATTATAATTTCTAAGAATTTACAAGAAAATATTTCTAATTAAATCTCAGTTTAGTATAAGTTATAAAAATGATTTTCATATGATTTTCATAATATTTTAGAATTTTTTTTTGGGATTAAAAATAGTTAAAATCGTGTTTTAAAAAAATATTGCAGGTGCCCAGGTTCGAACCGGGGACCACCTGCTCATCCCTCTTTCGCTTTAACCAGCAGGTTAGGGCGTCTGCGCCTGTCAAGGTTTCGTGTCAAAATCATAAAAAGACTCAAATCGGAAATCCCCAATTTCCACCAAGAACCCTAGTTTCAAGATCGATCCAATTGGTCATGAATTCACCGATGTTAATGGAATTAACCATAGGGCTTTTCTTCCCTATGATTAATAGAGTGTGTAGGCCTTTCTAATTACCTGATTTGGTGTAGGATCGACTGGTACACGTTCGAACAGGGTCGCGGCTGTGGAGTCGATCGAGAGCAGTGTTTGTGTGTGTTTTTCGAGAAATTGAAGTTACACGGAGTTAAAAGAGGTTGTTCCGATCATTTGCCCCCTAATTTATAGTTTTAATTTGAACGATTTGGTGCCCAACGACTCAAATTTTTAATTCGGGTGTTTCCTGATGATATCAGTGTATAAATGGTCGTTTCTAGTGGATTTAATTATGCTCATAACTTTGAAATGATTAGATGAACATTTATTCGTGTTTAGTTACCTTAATAACACAGTTTAAAGGTTGAAACGGGTTTTGGTTTTTTGATGGGGTTCAGTTTCGTGTCCGAGACCATTACAACCGCATTTAAAGTAAAATTAACACACACCTTTGTGTTGGAAACGGATTCACGAGCTGATTAGAACGATTTGCGGTTTTAAAATTGGTTTTTAAAAGTGTTTTAGCGGTTGCCGGAGCCGCGCCGGAGTTTGGCCGGCCGGCCAGCCACCGGAAAGTCGGGGGAGGGGGGGATAAGAGCAATAGAGTCAATAACGTAGCTAGTGAGGATTTACCACTTGGCTCGTGCATGGGGTCCCTTAATAATAAACCGCGGGTAATGCAGGATGGATGGATGTGTATCGTGTTAAAAAATACACGATTTTTGTTAAATGGAGGGAACACGTTAACAGGTAAAGAGTTTATTGAAGGAAAAAAGAATAAGTACTAAGCGAAAAAGGCTTTAAAATAATTGTTTTGAGAATTAGCTGGGCCGACCAGATGAGCTAAAACGGTTTTAACAGGAAAAGAGTTTGTTGAGAGAAAAGACAGGGTATGACACATATATATGTTAGTATACATATAATTAGACTGATCCGGTTTTATCTTTATGTGACTCAATCTGAACCGGTTTTAAACAAACCAGTTTGACCTAAAACCGGTTGTATGCCCCTTGAGAATGAGAAACTCAATGTGAACGTTCTAATGTGAATGATGTTCCTAGTGGAGATTATATTATTACCGTACCAACTGGTTTCAATTTATTTGTTTAGTGGCCATGCATGTGATCTAGTATGTTCATAAGTGGCTTTATTATCATCTAGATCGATTGTATCTTTATGTACTCCCTCCGTTGGGGTTAGACGCTTTTAATATGCATTTCAACGTTAAAAAATAATTAAGTAATACGAACCTATTATGCATACATACATATCATAATCATAAATAACTATATATTTGTATAAACGAATTTAATTTCGATTCTTTCAATGGATATACGAGAAGTTTCTATCAATTATAAATATACATAAGAAAACTAGTTAAAAAATTGGTAAAATTTATGTAAAAGAAAGTAATTAAAAGTTGTGTTAGAAGAATAAAAAAGAAACTAGTTATAAAAATTGCAAAAATTTTAAGTAAAAGAATGTAAAAGTTGTAATTTCCATTGTCCAGTAAAAATTAGATGAATTCCTAACATGCAAATTTAATAGCTTTAGTTAGGTTAAATACCAATGATCCTTACTTCAAATGATTAATATAAGATACCCTTGGATTTCATTAAAAATAAAGTGAGGTCTTGGGTTTAGTTTTCACACGTGATAAAAAATAAAGGGTTTCAAGTTAGGGCCAGAGGTTTTCTCTCACCTATGGTGAGTTTCCCTTTAATGGTGGTCTCGGATTGCATACTCGAAAAATGGAGATGATCGAGTGAACTAATAAACCGTCACTAATCTAGTTAGCCATTCAAAAAACAAAAGTTACTTTAAATTTAGTAATAACATTCGAATGTATTAACACAAATAGTACACCATGAGTTTGATAGATGTCTTTAGAAAATAGATTACAAACAAAAGTTGTAGCTACAATAATGGACACATGTTACAATAATATTATTATATCACTCACAATTGTAATTAAACGGTAGAAAAAATTCGAGAAATGGTCTACCAACTACCAATAGTGACTGATTTCTAAGAAGTGACGACTTCGATATTCGTATTCAAATATAAAAGAGGTGAACCCTTCTTTTTCATCTAGAAATGATTAATCATCCGAGTCGTCATCTTAACAACGTTACGGCAAGATCACATGTAACTATTATATGGTTTTAAAAATACATTATCAACGCATCCAAATTCAAGAACGAAAGTGATTAGTTTGTATGCTAGTGTTTGTTGTCTATAGTTTTTCACTTGATTTATGTGTAATTTTGGGTTTAAAATGATTTTAAAATTTATGAATGTGTTTAAAACTACATTAACTTCTAGCAATCACACATTCATTTAATGTTTGATTAAGAAATTTATAGAATTTTAATTTTATTCGTTATTAAAGAAATTCAAAATAATAAATGAGGAAATAAATTTTATTTTTGTATGTGTCCTACGCATGTGTAAGTTATAGTACCTATACACGTGTATACAAAAAGATAAAAAAATAAGAACATATTTAAAATATTACGATGATAGTTTTGTATGTACATAAAAATAAGTGTATATAGAAAATATCAAATTTAAAAAAAAACTATTACCTATTAATTGGTATGAGCTCTTACAGTTTTGAAAATATATATAAGTTTTTAATAATTCTAACCCATGTTATATCTATTAAATTTAAGGGGATGAGTTAATGACTAAGTCCTTTGAAGAGTAAAATCTGTAAGGTTTGTTTGGCATGAACGACGATGAGAGAATATAATTAAGAAGAGAATGGATTGGACAAGAAAAAACAATATCATCATTCTATTTTCATGTTTGGTTATGCTGTGAAAATAAATGAATCATTTTCTTTAACGTTATATATACACAGAAGATAAATAAATGAAATACAAATGACAAAAATATCACTGATTCAAAATAAAGAAAATTTACTTATGTTAAGAAAATAGTAATTGTGGTGGTGACGACGGTGACTATAAATTTACAATATCAACATACTATGATTAACTTATAATGGTTTCAATTTATAACATATGAATCAATTCCTATGATTTAACAAAAGCCATACTATTATGCATGGTTTATATCTAGATATTTTCAGCTATGTGACTAGGTGAGATCTAATCGATTAAGTTTATATTTTGAAAATTTACAAGCAAGATTTTGACTGGGATCCTTCCTAAAAAGGCGTTCACATTTTGACCCGTGGAAATAGTATTTTACATATGGTGGAAGGTTACATCTTAAATGTAAACATGGATATATCTATCATATGTATATAGTTACGGAGATGTATCATTTGCTAACTAATTTTAAAGAGTACATTTGTGAAAGCAGTTAAAAACAATTACAATTATTATTTTATTATTAAAATAATATTATATATATATATATATATATATATATATATATATATATATATATATGATATGATATGTTTTTTTTTATGTGATACATGTAAACTTGCATGTTAAAAAAAGTTAACACATGTGTATACTCTAACTATATTGTGTAAACATGTGAGGTCTATAGTTACAAATTACACATGTGTTGATTTATTATAAATTTAAATTCACATATATACATAAATTACCATAATATTTTTCAACAATAAAAACAATGATTTTTATTGATCTTAACTTATTATTAAAGTTTTACTTTATAAGGAGTGGCTTTCTTAAGATTTGCTTCCATTTATACCTCTTTTATACCTATATGTATATATATACAAAAAATATATTTTTATTTTTTTTAATTAGCTGCGAAAATAAGCCCAGTAACATGACTCTTCATAGCACATGTATGATCGTATTAGATATAATTACGTAAATAAATACTCTATATATGTGTTAAAATTGTTAAGTCCATTTTTTGTTGTTTCTATATTATTATTAAATACATTACATAAATTAGTTGTAATTATTTACTTATTTAAATTTGAGTAGAGTTATAGTAAAAATTGTATTTAATCTAAAAATGTTAAAAATGATAAATTTGATTATGGGTTGAAATGTGTCATTTTATTGTTTTTTTAAGGATGGATAGTATTTTGGTCATTATGTCAAATAAATCAGGTCATTGTATTTAACATATCATGTTATTATTCATCATTTGTTATATATATTCATCATTATGTTTTAAAAAAAAAACATAACAATATTATTTCACCTTTAAGTTTTTTAGAATTCATCATTATCAAAAACAATAAAATGGTGTTTAAAAAAACATAACAACAAACTGAAAGATAAAATGTACTGTGGCAAATACATAATGATAAAAAAACATCATATAAGCTAAAAAATATTTTTTTTTGTGCATTTGTATATATACTCATATGTCATGTGAGTTTAATAATAGGGGGCCACTTGAGAAAATATCAACAAGTGACTCTGTAATTGTTTTTTATAAATTGATCTCAAGCATTAATTTATAAGATTAATAATTAAGATTGCGTTTTACAATTTTGAGATTAGAAAATCTGTTTAGTTGAACTATTATTTTTTTAAATCATACATTTAAAATTTAAATGTTTATTGTTTTATTTTAAATTTGATAATCTACTTAGTTAATTTTACTACATTTTACTAATGTACATATGGTTTAATTTTTATTTTATTTTATATTATCAGTTAGTAAGATCAAATAAACACTTTAATATTGTTTGTGATTGAGACTTTTTTTTGTTATTTCTTAATTTTCAATTCTATCTATTTAGTATTTTATTTATTTATTCATGTTGTACATGGATCTAACATTTATAATCTTCACATATAAACATATATCATTACACATACTCTCTTTATATACATACACACATACATTTTATGTGTACGTGTACGTACGTATCCCTAACTACCATATTGGTTATTTTTGAGCTCATGATCGACAAGGACCAAAATAATATTACCAAGTTGAAAACATGAAATTGTTGATTTTCTTGCTTCAAAATTCTTTCACTAAACCTTTTATGCTTTTACATGTTTATAAATATAATCAACCTAGTGTTTGTCATTTTAAAATATATATTTGTCATAACAATATGCAGAGATAGTTATATATATAGTATATACAAATATGTGTGAATACACTACGATATACCAAGCCATACATATATGCGTTACGTGTGTGTATATATATCCACAAAGATATATCATGTCTTCTTGTCAAAGTAAGCAATAAGCATTGTTACACACAAACACGCTCTCTCTAAACATATATATACACACACACACACATATCTCTTTCTATATCTCCAACTATCAATATTAATGGGTGTTAAAGCTGAAGATTTCTCAGTGAAGGTGATAATCACCGAAACAGTTGCACCTAACCAACCATGGCATGACCACTGGCTACCCTTTACGAACCTTGACTTGCTGGTGCCACCCTTTGATGTTGGCTCTTTCTTTTGCTACAAGAAGTCCGATGGCTCAGTGGATGCCACCACCATGGTTCATGCCCTCAAGGCTTCTTTAGCTCAAGCACTCACCTTGTTCTACCCGCTCGCCGGAGAGATTGTCCGCAACGCCTCCGGTGAGCCTGAGATTCATTGCAATAACAAAGGTGTGCAATTTGTTGAAGCTGTTGCTGATGTGAAGCTAAGGGAGCTTAACTTTCATAATCCTGATGTGAGTATTGAAGGAAAGTTGATGCCCAAGAGAAACCATAGGGTGCTTGCTATTCAGATTAATTAATGTTATTAACTATTTGAATTCGTTTGTTAGCATGTGTTTATTTAATCCCAGTGTGACTAAAACAGACAAAAGTATTAATAGCATATATCTGTGGTTGTTTGATGGTCAAAATACAGAACACTAACTTTAAGTAGCTAGTCAAAATCTTTTGTTCTCCAAATAAAAAAGAACAACACCCAGGATGTCGTTTCAAAGGTGATGTAGCTAAACAAAACAATGTATTTAGATATTTTTTTTATAAATTTAAGTATTTCAATATATTAGAGAAAAACAAACCATATGTGAAATTAATTTTTCGAATAAAACATCAGAAAATAATTTGATAATTGGCCACATCCCCAGGATGTCGTTTCACGTCGATTTACCCACCCCACCTTAAAGAGTAAAAAAGAGGATCGGGTCGGTAAAGTTTGCACAACTAATATCATAAAAAAGATTAACTAACATATATTTATGATTTTTCATAAAAAAAAGTTTTTCAACCTAATTTTAATATATTAAAGTCCCTTAAATATTTCTAGAGAAAATAAAAAATTAAAGTCACTCAACTCCATTTTAACACATTAAAGGCTATAAAGTTTTCTAGAACCCATGTACTTAGAGACAATTTAAAAGAGAAAATATCACAAAATAATAATCAAGTTTCAAAATTATTTTAATATGATCACTCATTCATATTTTTCTAAACTGGACCATTAAACCATCACATTGATTAATCATCGAATTTTCTTATGTCAAGAAAGTAACGGAGGGGATTCGGAATTTTCAATATATGATATTATATTAAAAAAATGTTAATTATATTAAAAAAATAAAAAAAATTATTTTCTAATTGAAACAAAAAGAAAAACATGCTAAAAACATGTTAAAACTTTATAATTTATATAAAACATGAAAGCTAAATGACCAAATAATAATATTTTTTAAACTTAAGTTATCTAACTGGAACACTTTTAAAATTTAATTATTGTTTTACAAAGTTACTCCTATTTAAAATAATAAGTTGTTACCTTTTAAAGTAGTAAAAAAAGATAAAGTGAGATTCGATTTAAGAGATGTGATATGAGGAAACCTTACCTCTATCTAGAGTTTAGAAGGTTTGTTTCTAAAACCCTCGAGTTTAAATAGCTTTTTATTCTGGTATAGAATATAGTTTAACAATCTAGATATCAATAAATATAGCTAAGAAAATAAGACCAAACAATACTAATTATAATGAAAGTTGTAAACTAGCTACTTAATTAAAATACAGTGATATTGAGGAAAAAGTTGAATGAAGTTTTTGCAATAGTTCTGTTTTATTATCACTTCATTTTGACAATAATATTATTGCAGGTCACGATGTTGAAATGTGGTGGAATGGTGATAGCGACCATTTTTGATCATCGAGTCGCAGACGGCTACTCAGCCAACATGTTCGTCTCATCATGGGCAAATATAACGCGATCCCAACCACCATCTTTCTTACCCTCTTTTCGTCGCTCAGCCCTCAACGCTAGGCGCCCAACCGTTTACACACCTTCAACAACCAATATGTTTCTTCCTCTTTCAATTCTCCCATCCATTCAAGTTGATACAAAATGTATATCAAATCAAGATCAAGATCTAGACTTGCTTATAAGTCGAATATACTATATCGAGGGTGATCAACTTAAGAGACTACAATCGTTAGCCAGTGAAAACGGATGCCAAAGGTCGAAGTTGGTGTTGTTTACCTCATTCTTGTGGAAGATTACAGGTATTTTCATGGAGGAGTCGGGTAATGTTGGTAAGATATGCAATATATCGGTTGCGGTTGATGGAAGGAGGAGGTTATGTGAGGGAGAAGGAGCCGAGAAAGAAGATCTAATGACTTCACACTTTGGTAATGTTTTATCTATCCCGTTTGGAAGAAGCCAATCAAAGGTATAAACTTCAAATCATGTCCACTAAGGAACTTTTGTTGTTTTTTCCATATGCACACCTTTAAACTCTATTTTTAAAATCAATATGTTTTCTACTTTATTAAAATTGAACTCATACCAAAAGAAAAAACACTAGATGTTGCTAAACCAAGAGACCAAATAAATAATCCTTTTAATTAGTTTTGAACTTGATTTCCGGATTATTCATACAAACAACGACTTCAAAGGTTTAAAAAAAGTAGACAAAAGTGAAAGTTGTTAATAATTTGTGGCAGCGACTTCACTTTGTCTATGAATTCTTTTATAAGTTCTCCTAGAAAACATAGAACTTTATTTTCCTATATATGTGGTTATATAATATTAATTTTTTTTAATACGTGGTTTTATTTCATTTTATATAACTTTTTATATAAGTTTTATTAAAATCAAGTTGTATATATTCAAAATAAGTATTTTTTTGATATTATAAGATTTAAGACATTTTATATTTTTGGATCCAACTTAATTTTCAATAAAACTTATATCAAAATGAATAAAAAAATAAAATAAATTATATGTTAAAATTCTTTATAAATACCAGTTATGACATATTATTAAAGAAAAATTAAGGTATACGTCAAATAAAAATTTAAAAAGAAACTAAAAGAAATTAAAATTTCACTAAGTGAAGTAGCTATATTGAAATAGCACTTTCCCTTTTCTCATCTAAAATCATTACCCACTAATTAACCTAGAAATTAAGTTAAAAATAAAAAGACACATTTGTCATCATGGTTATAAAATTAAACCACCAACTTAAAAAAAAAACAAAACAATCTCAATGATTCTGAAATATGTAATATATAGGATTTGAAGGACATGCCATTGAGTTCGGTGGCAAATGAGGTTCACAAATTCTTAAAAAGTGCTGCTACCAAGGAACACTTCATGGAGTTGATAGATTGGGTTGAGGATCAAAGACCAAAACCGTTGATATCTCGGCCATTCGCGGGTACCGAGAAGGCAGTCTCGATCATGGTGTCATCGGGTCAACGGTTTTCGATCATGGACAAGATGGATTTCGGGTGGGGGAAACTCGTGTTCGGGTCATGCTATGTTCCGGTGGCAAGAAGAGACTGTTATGTGATGACAATGGGAAGCCCAATTAAAGAAGATGATTGGATTGTCTATATGCATTTGCCTATGAAGCATTTGAACTACATGGAGACACATGCGAGTCACTTGTTTAAGCCCTTGACTAATGATTACCTTAAACTTTAATATTGATTTAAACTCATATATAAATTAAGAATTTTAAATCTAGTGGATATTGTTTAATTAAGACTTAATATGTTCGAACTTTTTTAGATATAGTTATTTTATTTCTTGTTGTTAAAAGCATATATATATATATATATAAATGACAATGGTAATTATTTGTGTGTCTACTCATGCTCCTATCATAACACAGATTGGAGGCAATTCTTTGTATTCTACAATTACAAAAAATACATACACATACAATTTGTATACTTTAGAACACATTAACATTCCTCCTCCTCTGAAGCAGTGTTTAATTTTTCTAAAACTAGCAATAAAATTTATGAGAATTTGATTCCCAAAACCAACGCAACCGTCAGAAAACAAAATAATTATAACCAGTGGCAGTTACCTTGCTAGAAACCACATCATTAGCACTATGTTGTTGATCATTTGCTACCGATCAATTTTACTACCGAAGACCTAATTGCTACCAATAATGATTTGATACCGAAACTGAAGTTGCTATCAAAGTTTTAATTGGTGTTGACCAACTTTTGCTACCGATATTTAATAAGTATTGAGGATCATATTCAAGCAACTTTACGTTACTTTTTGATTCCGAAGCAATCGTCAACAGTGTTTGGGTCTTTGCACCTTGGACCCTGCTACCGAGGGCCTAACCTCTAACCCCCTGGTTATTCACAAGGGTTCGTCGTCTTGTACTACCAATATGTCGATCTTTAGCATCAGAAACTAGAAAAGTTTTGATTACATGTGTAATTATCCGCACCTCTTAACTTGTATTAATGCATTGTCTAATTTGTCATTTAGTTTTTTAAGTGAATCCAACTACTTACAACAACCCGGATCATGATCACACTAAAATCACCAACCACCACCAGATATCATGGACTTGAAGCTCCTATTTATCATCTCTTAATGATCATACATACACATACTCAATATCTGGACTACCGTTAATTGCTTCTAACATATGAGTTGCAACATCTTACAAAATACCTTAAACTCATGTTTAAGATCTTTAAAAGTATATTAACATTTATAAATTTAATAAAATTTCTATTAGCAAAATAAACCCATAAATTAGTTTAGATCTAACAATGAACCATGAATATCATGGATTTTAATAATCAACCACGAGCGTAATAAATTCATTAGAAAACTCATTAATTATATTAAGTAACTCTAAATCCGACATAAAACAACCACTGATTAATAACTACGAAGATAAAGTAGCAAGTAAAGTACTGCATTTTTGACTAAGTAAAGGACACATGCATGCATTTGGGAAAAAAAATAATACAACACATACTTGTTATTAAACACAAAAAAATTTCAACAGATGACGCGCAGAGTAAGATCTCATTTATAATCTATGATAAATTAATAATAAAAAGTTTGTGTTTTAGTAATATACGTTATGACATAGTGAGTGACAAGAATCACAATTTTGTTTAGTGACACTTGTAACATTTAATTTCGTTTTCAAAAGACTTCTAAAAAAATCATGAAGAGAATTAGAAGTGAGATTCCCGGTAACAACGGACGTAATATAGAATTGTCATTAATCAAATTTTAAATATATTTTTAATATTAAAAATTAATAATAATAATGATAGTAATAATAATAGTAATACTATTACTAGTAGTAATAGGAGATCGAGGACGCATATAATCAATCATTAGCTAATATTCAAAACAGAGACAGATTTACATTTTCAAGTCATCTCTAATGAAAGTTTAACTACTAGTAACATACTAACATTAGTAAAGTTTATATCAACATTTTTACATTTTGTAATCTTGAAACAATTTTGTAAGATTTATAGTGAAATATATTTTTTTTGAAAGGCCAATAAATACTATAAGTCTGATCATTCTGGTAAGCCTAATAACGAAATTCAGATTTATGGTAGATTATCCAGGATGCAAATTCGAATTTGACAAGATCTGTGATTAGTTTATTAAATGCAAGGTGCTTATATCAAATCGCGATATTTTTATTCAGTCACTATGTTGTTTGGGGGATCAAACATAGTTTTTTGTTTTGTTGTATCACGTTAATGTGGATAATCACATGGTTGTAAGAATTGATATAAATATTATTTTTATGTAATAATTTTACAACTTGTTTTTCTTAATATGATAAACGTTTAATTCCTTAACATTTGATTTAAAAGATAAGTTATTAACAAGGATTTCACTAATTTTTAACCTTTTACTTCGTTTTTATCGTTTTCCATTTTAAATTATTTTTTAATTATTTGTTAGTGTACAGATATCGAGATTATAATTAACATTTTGTTTTGTTTTCTTTATTTGTATAATATTATAACATAATAAATAAAAATGGTTATAAAAATAATGCAAGTGGTATTTTAAAAATAGAATCATCTTTATAAAGGAAGATGATTTTTTTTTAAATTAATGTTTTTAATATACATATATGGATTGCATATGCCACTCGGAACAATACACGTTTATCATGGAGGAGGGAATGATTCCCGCAAACCTACCCAAAGTCTTTGCTACCTGAAGAGAGGGACGGTGTTCCTATCCTCTCAAGCCACTCTAGCCCGAAATTGAAACTCGCTTTCAATTTCACAAACTTTTTTTCAAATCGGCTTCAACGACCTACATTAACTATTTTTCTTGATACCACAAAGGATCGAGTGGTGTTCCTGCCATTCCCAACTCTAGGCAGAACCCGCTCCCGCTCCGAATAGCTCCCCTCCACGTAAGCCTTAACCCTTATTGGTTTTTGAATTTGAGATCCTAGATGCTCGAATGCACGAAAAGGAAGCCCAACAAGATTTTTGATGTGAATCAACAAATGAAATAACCATCTATAGAAAGTGCTATAACTCTACAAATTTTCATGCTTTTTAATGAATACAATACATTTATAGTTTAGAAAATATTCTAATATAAATATGATAAACCACTAAATTTAAATATGGAAAAAATAACTTATAAAAGTATGAAACAAACTAAACTTAAATTTAGATAACTAAGAAATATCCTAACATGTTCTATTTTAATATTAAAAAGGAAAACGTTACTATCAGCATGAAGCCATGAACCATGCTTCAATTTTATTCTCTGCGATTCTTTTTTACCAAACACACCTTATAAAACTACAATACACATATTTTATAACTGTATCTCCATCTCTCTAATGGCCATTAAAGTGAAGGTGCTAAAGACTCAAGTAGTTGCACCCAAAAAACCATGGTCCGACCACCGGCTGCCCCTTACGAACCTAGACATGGTGGTGCCACCCATTGAGTTAGGTTGTTTCTTCTGTTACAAGAAACCCCATTATCAAATGGATGTCACCACCATGGTTGATGCACTCAAGACCTCTTTATCTCAAGTACTCACCTTGTTCTACCCGCTCGCCGGAGAGATTGTGCCCAACGCCGCGGGTGAGCCCGAGATTCATTGCGACTACAAAGGTGTCGACTTTACAGAAGCTGTCGCTGATGTCGAGCTCTGGGAGCTCGACTTTTATAATCATGATGAGAACATAGGAGGGAAACTAATACCAGAAAAGAACCATAGGGTTCTTGTGGTTCAGGTTAACTTTTTTTTTTTGAAACTTAAACAAATAATAACACTAAAACCAATCAAATCCAATAACACAAAGCGCACTAGCTCCCCGGCAACGGCGCCATTTTGATGACCTGTCGTTGGGGTCATGCAAAAACCTAATCAACCTAGGTAGCTAGGGTAAGTCAGGTATCGTATCCACGGGGAGCATGTGGTTAGTGTTACACGATTCGTTTGATTATTCAATTAAGTTACTTAACTAAAACTAAATTATTGAACTACTAATACTATTGCCTCTTGGCTGTGAAAATTGGATTTTAAAATAATTAACAAGTGAACTAGGAAAACAAATTGCAAATAATAAAAATTAATTAAGAAAACGATTATGAGAAATAGTAATCCACCCCGGGATAAAGGGTTGGTTTTCGGTAATTATTTAGTCCAGCTTGGTGGAAAATCCTTAACGGGGATTCTATGTGTGTAATGATTAAATGATATCGATAATCAAGACTTAATAGGTCTTAATACACAATGCCGATTCAATTAGAAACCAAAACTTGCAATCATATAATTTCCGGAAGATTAGATGATATTCAAATCAAAGTTTACCAAAGTCATTGTTTAAATAACCAAAACACAAGTTAAACTTATGAAAGAACTTAACAGGTTCTAAAGTTTAATCCCAACAAAGTTAAACATAAACAAAAACCTAATCACACAAAACCTAATACCCGAAGTAGATCACGAGAAGATTAGCCGCTCATCGTTCTTGAATGATCTTCAAAACCGTTGTTGATTTGCATTCCGGATGATTGTATCTTGTTTTTGAGAGTTGGAATGATGAATTTTAGGCCTAGCAACTCCCAAAATTCAAGTCAAATCGATCTAGGTCGAATGGGGGGCAAGTGGTGGCTGAAACATAACAAAAACGTGTTTTTATAGGTTTTCAAAATGTGCCCTGGCGTAGGCTACGCTGGACACCGTAGCCTACGCTAGGGGGCTTTCTGCTGATTTTTTTCTTGGGCTGGCGTAGCCTACGGTGGCTACAGTAGGCTACGGTGGAAGCCTTTCTGCTGCACTTTGAAACTTTGTTTCTTGACCCTTCCAATGCCTTGTTTCATCATGTAAGCTTCCAACTTTATTATTTTACCTACAAAATCACTTCCAACTCATAGTTAACTTATTCAACTTAATCACATGCATATAAATGAATAATTAAACGTAATATTTAGCGTTTAGACACTTAAAACACTATTCCAACACACTCGTGTCAAATAGCAACATCTAGATTATCTAAAATAAACATGAGTTCTATAAAAATTTACAGGTTACAGTGCTAAAATGTGGTGGAATGATGATAGGGTGCATGTTTGACCATCGGGTAGTCGATGGCTATTCGATCTATATGTTCACCACTTCATGGGCCAATATGACTCGATCACAACCACCATCTTTCTTCCCTAATTTTGATCATTTAGCCCTTACTCCTCGGCTCTCGAGGCACTACACGCCTTATGTAGCTGACATGTTTGTTCCTTTATCTACACTCCCATCGCCTCAGAGCGATTACAACAGTGAATCAGAACTCGATCAAAACTTGCTTATAAATCGAATTTACTATATGGAGGGTGACCAAATCAAGAGACTTCGGTTATTGGCTAGTGAAAATGGAAGTACGAGGTCTATGATGGAGTCGTTTGCTTCTTTTTTATGGAAGATTACGGCTTCGTTCTTGGAGGATTCGGGCCATCGCGGTTATATGTGCAACATCGCGATCCCGGTTGATGGGAGGAGAAGGTTAAGTGAAGGGGAAGGAGTAGAGAACGAAAGACTTATGGCTGCACGTTGTGGTAACGTTTTTTCTATGCCTTACAAAGGGATCCGAGCAAAGGTAAAGAAACAAGAGTTCAAAAGTGTTTTACCACACTTTTTCTTTAACTAGCTAGCTATTAGTATATATTTTTTCTCATTTATTTTTTTTAGTTTTTCACATGGTTTAGTGTAGAACCACATGATTAAATACAAGATTTCTTGTATTTCTAGACCCTTCGTTGCTCTCCGAGAGAACTCTAACAAGTTTGCTGGCTTGTGCGGCAAACAAATTCTGTAAGATTTGTTGGTGTGACGAACTTACTAGGAAAAAAATAAGTGAAACTTGTTCAAAGTTGAGCGCACTAGCTAACACAATGAGCAGGACCGACTCAACATTTTTTGAGGCCCCAATCGAACTAGAAAAATGGAGGCCTTGTGAAAATTTTATTTTTTATTAAAATCCTCTTTCTTTATCCGGGCTTGTACCGGCAATAATAAAATAAAACGTTTATAGTTAGCGGAGTTAAATTTCTTATTTTAATTATATATTGTGTATGTATGGATGTTTAGATTAAATTTATTTTTCTAGTTTTATATAATGCAAATTCGTTGATTAAATTCTCATAGTCAAATACTTCTAGAAATTTTTTAATGACCAAAATAATTAATTCGTTTATTCTTTCTCGTAACATTGTAGATCTTAAGTAAACAAGTTTCAATTTGAAAAAACTTCGTTTGCGAAATCAACGGTTACAAAAATAGTTAATAGTCTAAGCTCAGTATAATTTATATCTTTAGAAATCGGGCCCTTAATTTTAAGGGCCTCAAACACAATACACCACTACTAACCTTAACCTTATTGAGCCGGCCTGACAATGAGAGTAATAAGTACTCACACTTTGTAGTGTTTTGTTTGTCTTTGACCAAGTTTGCTTGTCACACCAGTAAATTTGTTGAGTTCACTCACTTAAGTCATAGGTGTAGCAAACTACTTTGAAGTACAAGAAGTTTGTAAAAACTTCTAGAACTACCAGTCACGTTCCTAAACCATCTAAAAATCCATAAAAGTTCTATGTTATGAAGATCTATCACAGATCTTAAATGGTTCTTCACAAACACAAAACACACACTAATATGCAGAGAATAAATACACGAAGGAAACTTGCATTCACATCTCAAGTGTTTGAGATACAAGGAGTATTTATACCCGTCGAACAGGCGGTTACACATTGGCGGTTACTGGCGCCAAGTTAACTACCGGGTTTACTAACTACCACTTGACCCATCTAATTTATCCGACCCATTTCTTAAATACATACTTACTTGGTTTATTTGTTTCACATATGAAACACTAACTAATTACACGTATAATTCTTAAATATTTCATGACAAGATTATACTCCAACATTTTATTTACCTACGGTATGTTTGAACCTTGGTCTCTTTTGAGATCTTTCCGATCTCTTACCACTAGACAATGATTATGAACATAGAAACAGTGAACAACATCTAACATAGTGAATTTGGTCGGAAAGTATCATTGGTGGCGAAGCGGCCTAATTAATTTTTGAGATTTGAGAACCAATAAAAAACTAATTCAGAACACATGCAAGATTGTGTTCGGTTGACCCATTAACGCTTTTTAGTCTTCATCACTAAATTATTATTATTATTATTATTATTATTATTATTATTATTATTATTATTATTATAGTAACGAGTAATCTAAACTAACTTTTCTAGATTAAACATATTTAGGACGTATAAACAATTGAACACGTTAACAATTTTTAAACCGGCCCCTTAATTCTTTTTTGGCTTAACTTATTGTCAAGTGTACATTAAACAATAATTTGGGAAGCATTCATACATACAGGATGTGATGAACATGCCTTTGGCTTCGGTCGCGAAAGAGGTTCACGAGTTGTTTGAAAGTGCATCCACCAAGGAACACTTCCAACAGTTGATAGACTGGGTGGAGGATCAGAGGCCGAAGCCGCTGATATCGCGTCCGTTTACAGAGAAGGAGAACGCGTACGCGCTCATGGTGTCATCGGGGCTAAGGTTTTCGCTACTGGGCGACATGGATTTGGGGTGGGGTAAACCGGTGTTGATATCGTGTCATGTTCCGAGGACTAGGATGGACTCTCATGTGATGCCGATGGTTAGTCAGATCAACGAGGATGATTGGATTGTGTACATGCATTTGCCGAAGAAACAGTTGGAGTACATGGAGGCACGTGCGAGTCACGTGTTTAAACCGTTAACTGCTAGTTACTTTCAACGAGCTTTAAACCCTTGTATTTCTCGGATATGAAGTTTTTAATAAGTCACACTTTTGTATTGAGTTGCATATACATAAAATTACGGTGAAAAATGGAAAATAAATCCGTTCAATATATTTTTGTTTCTGTTTTGAAAGTAATTAAAAAATATTTATGGAAATAAAAAAAAATTCTATTTAAATTTTTTTTTTATAAAACTTAAAGAAATCATCTAAAATAGAATTTTAAAAATAAACCATTATAACATATCTAAGAGAATATGAGGGAGAACAACAAATTTCAAAAGAAGTCAGTGGTTAGTAAATGCTTGTTGGATATCACGATTCGTCCCTAAAAATCCATCTTATGTGTTACATTTAGTTGTTAATACATTTTCAGGGGTGTCTGTTGAGTGGTTAATTTCACTGGACCCTCAACGCTGAATTGCTCTTACGACCCTCAACGCTGGATTGCTCTTACTTGTACGGCAATACAAATAATAAAATTAAGATTTTAGTCTAATAGCATGACCCAATAGGCCAATATAATGTATGAGAGATAGAGATGAAAAAAAAAAGGTTTGGGATTCCAAACCAGTTTGTAACCCGACCCTGTAAAGGCAAAAACCCGGTTTCGCCTTGACTGGTTGGAAACAACGCAAACCGGTTGAGATAGCTTCAAGATTTTCTTCAAGAAAACCGGTTTAGCACCCGAACTGGTTTACCTCAAACTGGTTTTGACCGGCATTGACCAATCAGTTCGGTTTGAAACCTGAACCGATAAAAAAAGTTTTGTAACACTTGAGAGTCCTAGAGAACTGGGCCTGACCCTGAGTTGTATCTATCCGAATCCGACTTAAGTTGCAAAAACTTACTCGATAGCCCAAAAGCATAGACCAACACAATGAATGGGAGGCCTCTGGGCCATTTAACCATATTTAATTTCTAGGACCAGTTAAGTAGTTAAACATTCCATAAGAATCCACTAAATTAATAATAAACGTATTCATTTTACACTTTTTAAAGTACATTGGTTGTTTTTTTTAAGAAAGATGCAATCTATTAGAACTTAAAACATGGTGCCACTAAGTAGTGAAACACGCCCTAAGATTTTGAAATTTATGATATTAGAATCTTTCGTTCTTATTAGAAAATCATTATGTCTTCATAAAATAATTCCATAGACATTTATGTTGACAATAGCGCAAAATAATACACTAGAATTAAATGCTAGACAAATCAGCTTTGGGTATTTTTTTTATTTTTTTAAAATTATGCGTCCGTAAAAGATACACTCTCATCTCATAATTAATGATACTCAAAGCAAATTCATGTATTTGATTTTAAACCACATAACTCATGACTTGTGCAGATACGTTCTTGTAAGGTCTTATGTGTATGAACTTTTTTTTTTAATATTACTAACTATGCATGTATAACAATTATAATTACTTTTGAAATTTTGATTTTCATTTTCTAGTTATGGTTTGGTGTGAGAACTTTTTTTTTTTCAGTTATGGTTTTGTGTGAGAAAAATTTAATTTCATTTTACATAGAATTTAGAGTAAATTACTATTTTGGTTACTGTGTTTTGGTCATTTTAACCATTTGAGTCCAAAAATAATTTTTTTAATAAATCAAACCCTATGGTTTGTATTTTATAACCCTTTTAGTCCAATACAGTAACAGAGTTAGATTTTTCAGTTAGTTTCTAATAAAATGACCAAAATATCCTTAGGCTGAAATGATAATTTTTAATAATCTCAAGGACCAAAAACATGATTTACTCTCCCACACAAATATTTATATATATATATATATATGTATAAAATATTTTTTTTTATTTTTTAAAGTTCTTAAAAGTATTTTTTTAAACCGTTTGGATTTTTAAACCGATAATGTAATTACTAAAAAACGTATTTAAGTGTTTTTAAACCATTTGATCTTCTAAACATCATTTTTTAAACAATTAGTTTTTAAAAATGTTTTTTAAAAGGTTGGTTTTTTAAACAATTTTATAATCATTCATCTTCAAACCGTTCGGCTTTAAATTCTTTCGGCTTTTTAATTTTTTTCTTATAATTTCGTTCGGCTTTGAAACTTATTTTTTTAATCATTCGTATTACTTAAATGTCTTTTAAAATCTTTATATTTTTCAAATGTTTTATTTAAATGCCTTTTTAAACCATCCAACTATCTAAACTTCTTTTTAAATTTGTTTGCCTTATTTAAACGTCTTTTCAAATCGATTGGTTATTCAAACGCAACGACAACTTAAAAAAGTTCAAATAAACTAAACAGGAGTAATTTTAATATCATAAAAGCCCTAATTATAATAATTAAAACCCAAGTTAATACAAAAAATACAAATGACGTAAAAGTAGAAACACTTTTAAGTCAACTTGAATAGAAGACGATAAAAAAAATCGAAAAGAGAAAAAAGATGTTTTAGTAAAATGAATGGTTTAAAAATAAAGCTTTTTAATAAAAGAATGTTAAAAAAGCGTTCTGATGACCTGTCGTTGGGGTCATGCAAAAACCCAATTAACCTACGTAGCTAGAGTAAGTCAGGTATCGTATCCACGGGGAGCATGTGGTTAGTGTTATATGATTCGTTTGATTATTAAACTAACTTACTAATTTAGAAAACTGAACTATTGTCTCTTGACTGTAAATGGATGCGAATGAGATTAACTAAAAAGATTACTTTAATAAACAAAACAAAACTTAGCCTTGGTTTGGAACTATTGCGATGAAAGAGATCACACCCGGATTTCAGGAATGTAATTGAATACACGGCTTATGTTTTACCCGATCTTGAAGTTACGTAGACATAACTTGTTTATCACATATGTTAAATGGTAATTACCAACTCGATATCCGATTATGTAAATTAATTAGTAAACTAACTAATGCCATAATCTAGAAACTTTATTTGCAATCACCGATTACTGATGATAACCTAATTACTACTCAATGGTTAACAATGTAAAACTGATAACTTAATAAGTAATAATCAAATTAACTAACACGAATCTTTAATCAACACATGATTCAAAACACATAAACGAATAAAAGTTGTTAAACAATCAAAGTTGATGTCTTGACTAGGTAAAAACATAAGAAAACATAATCAAATCACAAACCATCCACCCGAAGATGATCACGGATGGTTAGCCTTGCATCTTCATCATAATCTCTTCAATCTTCAACTTGGGCATATGACTCGTTGATCAATTGATGATTAGAGAGAGTTCCAAAGGCTCTAAATGTGACAACCCGTGTTTCAGGTTAACACCAGTAACTATTGTTAATTTACAATTTAATCTCCATCATCAAAAGTTTATTTAATTAATTTCTAACTTAAAACATTGTTTTATTATCTACAACATGGAATGTAAAATAAATAAACTGGAGGGACCAAAAGGCAATTTTGATAAACTTGGTTGCACCATATAATGACTTTCGTATCTCTTCTTCCTTTCTCTCGCAACCCTAATTCTCATTGGAACTGTCACACCCCAACCTTAACGGCGGAAACGTCAAGATGTGAGGGTTAAGATTGTTCATGCCACACAACGCTAGTTTAAAATGATAATATTATTTAATATCAATATTCATGACATACAATTAAGAAATAACATAAGTTCCAACAATCAACAAAACATAATAATTCCAACGTCAAAAGATAACAATTGTCATTTATTTTAATCTAGGTCCAATCCTAGATGTAAGTAAGTTTTTAAAGCATGCTAAGCGGTATCAAGTCCTGAAACATGTTAAAAATAAAGGTCAACATAATGTTGGTGAGTTTTCATAGATTTTCATACATAGATATATATCGAAGACGGCAATTCATGTCATAGGTTATTGAATAAAGTAAATAAAGATGGATGAACAAATATAACAATCAAACCTTGACAAATATGACCATTAAAAAATTACAAGATTAAACGATTAGCTAAGTGTATTTGGTTCCCATAATGCTCAAGAATACGACACTAGGAGCCGGCAATACCTCCGCTTTAGCACCAAATAGGCTTGTCAGGCTCATAGATTTATGACGTCGCTAGGTTAGCAATAGTTAATGATTGTATATAACAAGAGTCATCACATGATAATTACAAGTGTTCAAATAACCATGACAAATAAGATGAATTGCACAAGTGATTACAAGATTCAAAATGGGTTTACAAGTGTATTTATAATAAGATCAACATGTTTCACCCCGAAAGTATATAAAAGGGGTATGAAAACTCATTTGGTTTATAAAGATGAGCAAATAAAAGAGTCTTGTCACAAATGCCGAGGATACGATTACGTTCAATCTAAATGAAACGTCGTATTAAGTTAATCATAGTAATTTTGGTATTATATTTACAAACTATTAGTCTATGATTTTCATGTTATTAAACAGATGTAACTTATTATTATTTTGGTAATTGAGCGATTTAAATAAAAATTTTAGTGATTAACACTATTAATAAAAGTTATAATTTTATTATCAAATGATTATTATTTACTATTTAAATAATAATTTTGTAGGCTCAAATGTTTAGAATAATTATTTTAATTACAATAAGTGTACATTTTATACATGTACATGTATATTTATTTTCATACAATATGTATATAAGCAAATAAAGGTGTAAGAATAACAATAAAGAATTTATTTAATTGTAATTATTAAAATTTTGAGATTAATAATAAATTAACTTTTGTTCCATTTTTATAATTTTTGAACTAAAGAAATGATAATTTCTTAATTAAGTTTTTAAAAAAATTTAAAAGAAAATGATTTTATTTATTTTCTAGAAGAAATGATTTTATATGACTATTGATAATATTTAAATATTTTTCTAAAATTTAGATTTTATAAAATGCCTTTTAGAAAAATAGTGGCAGGTGCCCGGGGTCGAACCCGGGACCTCCTGCCCAACAACACACGACTTAAACCGCTGGCTAGGCCCTATTTTGTGTTTTAACATAGAAATCAATTTTTTTAAAAGGATTATCCAGAAATTCCCAATTTCAACCCAAGAACCCTAATTTTGAAATCAAAGAAGTCGAACATCAATTCGAGATCGATTATGAAATTAATCATGGGGCTTTGATTCCCCTTGGTTAATCGAGTAGAATGGTGGTTTTAATTTACCTGTTCAGATTGGATTTGAAAGATAACAATCGTATGTGTAGCCGACTGTTCTTCGAGAGACAAAATCGATGTGTGTGTGTGTTTCGAGTGAAATTGAGCTTACAGAGAGGTTAGGAAACCCATTTTGAGTATAAGCCCTCTAATTTATAGGTCCAATTTGGTCGATTTGGTACCCAACGGCTATGGTGTTTAAGTCGGCCGTTTCAGGTCGCATTGGACAGATTCAATGTTGTTTCAGGTGAATTTATTCACATCAATAGCTTCTAAATGATTGCGTGAACGTTTATGCCCATTTAATTGAATAATTACATCGATTACGTGTAGAAACGGTCTTGGACTTTGATGTGATTTCGGTTTCAACTTGTATGTGAGTGAAATCACTGCTAATTTCGAATTGATCATGTTCCAGAGTTCAAATCATGTTCCAGAGCCGGTTGGGTTCATTTTTATGTGTTAAGAATGGGTTTTTATAGAGTTTAGGGGGGTCACCGGAGCCGCCGGAGTTCGGCCGGGGTTCTTGGCCGGAATTACGGGGGTCGGAATTTGGTTTAAAGGATGTTACACATTTGGTCCCCGTAGTTTAAGATTTGTCCCTTTTAATCCAAAGTTTCAGTTTAAACTAAACTTACAATTTAGTCCCTGTGGTTTAAAGTTTTATTATTTTATCAGCCAGGCATTTTCTCAAGTTTGAGACATGGAAGACAGGATGAACTCCGCTAAGTTGGGAAGGTAGTTCCAGTTTGTAAGCCACTTTCCCAATTCTTTTCAGAATTTTGAAAGGTCCTACAAAACGTGGGGCTAACTTACCTTTCTTCCCAAAGCGAGCAACACCCTTCCATGGTGAGACCTTAAGATGAACCATGTCGTCGACTTGAAATTCCAACGGTTTGCGTCTTTTATCGGCATAACTCTTTTGACGACCTCTAGCCAACTCAAGGTTATTTTGGATTTTGGAGAATTTGTCTGTCGTTTCTTGAATAAGTTCAGGACCGGTAATGAAGTTCTCACCAATGTCAGTCCAACAGATCGGAGAACGATATTTACGACCATATAAAGCCTCGAATGGTGCCATCTTGATACTCGAGTGATAACTATTGTTATACGAAAATTCCGCTAATGGCATATGCGTATCCCAGTCACCACCAAAATCAAGGACACAAAAACATAGTAAGTCCTCAAGGGTTTGGATTGTTCGCTCGGTTTGACCTTCCGTTTGGGGATGGTAAGCTGTGCTTAAATCCAGTTGAGTACCCAAGAGTTCTTGCATAGAAGACCAGAAATGTGAAGTGAAACGAGCATCACGTTCAGAGATAATGTGCAACGGCACGCCATGACGAGTCACAATTTCATCGATGTAGATGCGAGCGAATCTTGAAACCTTGTAAGTGTCTCGTATTGGTATAAAGTGTGCCGTTTTGGTCAAATGGTCAACAATCACCCATATACTATCATGGCCACGAGAGGTACGTGGTAACTTGGTTACGAAATCCATGGTTATATGTTCCCATTTCCACATAGGAATTTCGGGTTGTTTAAGTAAACCACTAGGCCGTTGATGCTCAGCTTTGACCCTTGCACACGTGAGGCATTTGGAAACATAAGACGCGATATCCTTCTTCATTCCTGGCCACCAATATTTGCCACGTAGATCCATATACATCTTGTCAGACCCGGGATGAATAGAATATCGTGTTTGATGAGCTTCGTTCATGATGAAGTGACGAAGATTATCACGATTCATGATCCAGATTCGATTCAAGAAGTACCACATGCCATTCGGTTTTGTCTCCAATTGTGACCTAACGTTATACGCCAGATCTTCATCTTTCCCTTCCTCGGTTAGCGCCGCTTGTTGAGCCTCGCGGATGCAAAACTCGAGATCACTATCAATTCTTATGTTTTGTAGTATGATAGTGGCCTCGTTAACATCCACGTGAATCTCAGTGTCAAACTCCCCTAATGTGTCAAACCATTGTCTTCGATCTCGGATTTCTTGAAGCGAGACAGCCTTGTTATGGATCTTACGGCTCAGCGCGTCGGCTACAACATTCGCCTTTCCAGGATGATAGAGAATGTCGCAGTCGTAGTTGCTAATCAGTTCAACCCAACGTCTTTGTCTCATGTTGAGGTCCTTTTAATTAAACACGTGTTGAAGACTCTTGTGGTCGGTGTAGACTATACATTGCGTCCCGTAAAGATAATGTCGCCAAATCTTCAAAGCAAATACCACGACACCAAGTTAGACATCATGAGTTGTGTAGTTCACTTTATGAACCTTCAGTTGCCTTGACGCGTAAGCTATAACCTTGCCTCGTTGCATGAGAACACAACCAAGGCCTTGGCTAGACGCGTCGCAGTATACGGTGAAGTCATCGTTTCCATCGGGGAGAGTTAAGATAGGAGCGTTGCACAGTTTGTGTTTTAAAGTCTCGAAAGCATCTTCTTGTTCGGGTCCCCACTCAAAAACTCTATTCTTTTGAGTTAGCGCCGTAAGCGGTTTAGCAATCTTCGAAAAGTTTACAATGAACATACGGTAATAACCCGCTAATCCCAGAAAAGAACGAACCTCGGTTGGGGTCGTGGGAACACACCAATTCTTCACGGCTTCTATCTTTGCAGAGTCAACATGAATTCCTTGGCTATTCACCACGTGCCCTAAGAATTGGACTTCTTTGAGCCAGAATTCGCACTTGGAGAACTTGGCATATAATTGTTCCTTCTTCAAAAGATCGAGGACTTGACGTAGATGCGACTCATGATCAGACCTTGTTTTGGAATAAATAAGAATGTCATCAATAAATACGATCACGAATGTATCCAAATACGGTTTACATTCTCGATTCATGATATCTATGAAGACAGCAGGTGCATTAGTCAAGCCAAAAGGCATAACCATGAACTCATAATGTCCATATCGAGTACGAAACGCGTTTTTTGGAATGTCGTTGTCGTGAACACGTAGTTGATGATACCCAGAACGTAGATCGATATTTGAGAATTGTGTAGCTCCTTGAAGTTGATCGAAGAGATCATCGATTCTAGGAAGAGGGTATCGGTTCTTGATAGTGAGTTTGTTGAGTTCTCGATAGTCGATGCACATACGGAATGAACCATCTTTCTTCTTCACAAATAGCACGGGTGCACCCCATGGTGAAGAGCTAGGTCGAATAAAACCCTTATCGGTCAGATCTTGTAATTGACTAGCCAGTTCTTGCATTTCAGAAGGTGCAAGACGATAAGGTGATTTAGCCACGGGATTCGCACCAGGAATCAAGTCGATTTTGAACTCAACTTCTCGCACGGGAGGCAACCCACTAAGATCCTCGGGAAACACCTCGGGAAAATCTTGTACGACAGGAATATCCTTCAATTCCTTCCCCTTGGCTTTCGTGTTAACTACGTAAGCCATGAAAGCTAAGTAGTTCGTACTCAAGCACTTTCGGGCCTTGATGCAAGACATGAGTTTGAGTCTTTGGGATGATCTCTCCCCAAAGACTTTTAAAGTATCACCCGATGGTAAAGGAATTCAAATGCACTTCTCGAAACATATAATTTCCGCGTATTGTTTGGCTAACCAATCCATGCCGACAATGATGTCGAAGCTCCCCAGTTGCATAGGATTAAGATTGATAAGGAATTCGTGCTCGTTAAGACTTAAGACACAATCGCGTATCACGACATCGACTTCAATAGATTTGCCATCGGCGACTTCGACCGTAAAAGATCTTTCTAAGTTAGAACGCGGCTTAGAAAGAACAGGCTCGAACTCTAAAGACACGAAACTCTTATCCGCACCCGAATCAAAAAGTATAGAGGCATATCTACTATTTACAAGGTACATACCTTCTCAAACATTCAACTATCATTGGCACATGGAAAGCAGGCATGAATTTTACAAGATAAAGAACGATTAAAGGAAAATAAAGACGTACCATTCACTACGTCATTGTTGGCTTGGGCTTGGTGGACATTGATGTTGGAAGCCCTTCCTCGAGCCGGTGGCACATTTCCCGCAATGCGAGGGCATTGAGGACGGAAATGTCCAAGTTCGCCACAGCCACAGTTGTAGCATATTCGATTAGCATCCAACGCAGCATTGTTTGGAGCACGATGGCAAGTAGCCACCAGATGTCCATACTTCCCGTACAACGAGCAGATTCGACAAGGAGTGTTACCCGCATGATGGTACTTGCAGGTATTGCACATTGGGTACGGTCTAGTATAAGCCCTTTGTCAGGATCAGTGATCTAAGTTTGATCAATTAGAGTTGAATCACAGCAGAATTAGAGCAAGAATTAAACAAATATAGCAAGAACACAATAAATATTCAATGGAACAGTACACGGTTATATAGAAATAGGGTTTTCTGCAAAGGGATAATAACATTCATGCACACATGCTTCGGTATGGCGGCTGCTAGGTTTTTCTAAGCTGCGCCGATTACAATTAGGTCAGCATTCCTTATATATAGGAATGTGACGTCTGCTGATGTCACTTGATAGTGACGTCTAACAGAATTATTACAAACTACTGAAAGTAAGCAAACTACTGAGAATGTTCACAACAACTGAGAACATCTCAGAGTATTCTAAGTACACGAAGAAACATAAAACTACTAAAACTACAAGTACAGAAAAGAAAATACAACTACTGAAAGGAAACCATCACAACTACTGAAGAGGTCTTCTTCAGCTGTTGTGACAATCATCTGAAACTTGGTCTTTAGACTTTGTCTTCAGCTCTTTCACTTCAGACTTTGTCTTCAGCTCTTTTAGCTTCAGACTTTGTCTTCAGCTCTTGTCTTCAGCTCTTTCACTTCAGACTTTGTTATCAGCTGATGTCTTCAGCTGTTGCAGACTACTTCAGTTGTTGTAATGTCCGTGGGACTTAAAGGTTTTTCTGATCAGGCTCATTGGTTCTTTTGGTCCAACAAACTCCCCCTGAACCAATGCAGCCAAAACCTTTAAGCTTATTGAGGTCCCACTTATTCTTGGCAGAAATACTCTCTTGATCAGCTTTAGAGATATCGGATAAGCACAGGCCAGGGAACAGGTTTCAGTAGATGTGAATGTTAAAGGATGGAAGGGAACTCTGTCTTGGGGAACTGGACACAGAGCCGTTATCCCAACCATGAAACCTACTTCCCATTGATGAGTCTATAAGACTCTCTGACGTAGGCCTCAAGGAGAACAACTTGTTCCTCCTTAGTGAGTTCTTCTGCTTCTCCTTCGAAGAAGAACTCTGGGCCATAGTACTCTGATAAGTACTTTATCGTCTTTCCATTTTTCAACTCAACAGTTGTTATCTCTCTGTAAGCAAATTCATCTGGGTGAGTCCCTTCTAATAACAACTGGAGTTCATTTTTCTTGATCTCTTCAAGCCTCTTGTATAACAACCCCTTCTTGACCATTTTGTTCTCCATTAGAGTTTGAGGGGTCATCTTTGACTTGTAGGCTCTCTTGAAGTCTTCAAGTATTTCCCAGGGTGAGACTACAATGGCCAACATAATAGCAGCATCTATGGTCTTTCTCACTTGGCCATTGTATCTACTTGGTATGGATTTCTTATGAATTCTAGAACTAACCCTGGGGTCTGGCCAAATCCTTACTCTCTCCTTTTGATATTGAAAGGTATACCTGAGAGCATACAGCCTTTGAGCGTGTTTCTTCATGGCTTGTATAGATGATGACTGGGGAAACTCTTTGTCAATCATCTTCAAAAGTTGCTTATCGTGCTGTTTCTGCTGTTCTTCTTCTTCAATCTTAACTTTCACCATTTGCCTCTGAAAGTCTGGTGTGATCATTTGTTGACTTCTGGGCTCAGGTAATTTTAGAACAGCAGAGATTGGCAGACTATCTTCTTCATCATCTTCTTCTTCTTCTTCTACCATCCTCAACACCCTTCTCCTCCTTCTGGGTGCATCATGGATGTGGTTTGAGGTGGTTTTTGGGGTAAGGGAGTTGGTTTTGAGGGTTGAGTTGATTTGGAGAGTTGTGGGGTTGGTTGTTTTTGAGAGGGAGTTTGGGAAGGCTGATCTAGCATTTTTATGGTGAGTTTGGCTTTGGAAAGCTTGGCCATATCAGTTCTCTTCCCAGCACCTGCTTCTTCTAAGGCTTCTATAATCAACCCCTTATTGAATTCTTCAGAAGCACAGATTCTGGTGGTTATTGCCAGAATACTGTCTCTGGTCCATGATTTAATCTCAATTAATGATCTTCCCAAGTATTTTGCAATAAACCTGATCATTATCTCCAACCTCTCCCTTTCCATCACACTATAACTGGCCCATCTTTCTTGTATCTCATTAATCTCCAGCCTTCTGATCTCAGTGTCTAATGTGGCTGTATCAAAGCCCTGTCTGAAGAGTTGATCTATTATTCTGTCCATTGATCTGCTGTGAGCTTCATCAGCTTCTTTAATCAGATCTTCCAATGATTTCTCTTCATCAGGCTTTTGAGTTTCAGCACTTTTCTTTCTCTTGTATGTGATCAGCTGTTTTTCCAATAATAAACGTATTCATTTTACACTTTTTAAAGTACATTGGTTGTTTTTTTGAAGAAAGATGCAATCTATTAGAACTTAAAACATGGTGCCACTAAGTAGTGAAACACGCCCTAAGATTTTGAAATTTATGATATTAGAATCTTTCGATCTTATTAGAAAATCATTATGTCTTCATAAAATAATTCCATAGACATTTATGTTGACAATAGCGCAAAATAATACACTAGAATTAAATGCTAGACAAATCAGCTTTGGGTATTTTTTTTATTTTTTTAAAATTATGCGTCCATAAAAGATACACTCTCATCTCATAATTAATGATACTCAAAGCAAATTCATGTATTTGATTTTAAACCACATAACTCATGACTTGTGCAGATACGTTCTTGTAAGGTCTTATGTGTATGAACTTTTTTTTTTAATATTACTAACTATGCATGTATAACAATTATAATTACTTTTGAAATTTTGATTTTCATTTTCTAGTTATGGTTTGGTGTGAGAACTTTTTTTTTTTCAGTTATGGTTTTGTGTGAGAAAAATTTAATTTCATTTTACATAGAATTTAGAGTAAATTACTATTTTGGTTACTGTGTTTTGGTCATTTTAACCATTTGAGTCCAAAAATAAATTTTTTAATAAATCAAACCCTATGTTTTGTATTTTATAACCCTTTTAGTCCAATACAGTAACAGAGTTAGATTTTTCAGTTAGTTTCTAATAAAATGACCAAAATATCCTTAGGCTGAAATGATAATTTTTAATAATCTCAAGGACCAAAAACATGATTTACTCTCCCACACAAATATTTATATATATATATATATATATATATATATATATATATATATATATATATGTGTATGTATAAAATATTTTTTTTTATTTTTTAAAGTTCTTAAAAGTATTTTTTTAAACCGTTTGGATTTTTAAACCGATAATGTAATTACTAAAAAACGTATTTAAGTGTTTTTAAACCATTTGATCTTCTAAACATCATTTTTTAAACAATTAGTTTTTAAAAATGTTTTTTAAAAGGTTGGTTTTTTAAACAATTTTATAATCATTCATCTTCAAACCGTTCGGCTTTAAATTCTTTCGGCTTTTTAATTTTTTTCTTATAATTTCGTTCGGCTTTGAAACTTATTTTTTTAATCATTCGTATTACTTAAATGTCTTTTAAAATCTTTATATTTTTCAAATGTTTTATTTAAATGCCTTTTTAAACCATCCAACTATCTAAACTTCTTTTTAAATTTGTTTGCCTTATTTAAACGTCTTTTCAAATCGATTGGTTATTCAAACGCAACGACAACTTAAAAAAGTTCAAATAAACTAAACAGGAGTAATTTTAATATCATAAAAGCCCTAATTATAATAATTAAAACCCAAGTTAATACAAAAAAATACAAATGACGTAAAAGTAGAAACACTTTTAAGTCAACTTGAATAGAAGACGATAAAAAAAATCGAAAAGAGAAAAAAGATGTTTTAGTAAAATGAATGGTTTAAAAATAAAGCTTTTTAATAAAAGAATGTTAAAAAAGCGTTCTGATGACCTGTCGTTGGGGTCATGCAAAAACCCAATTAACCTACGTAGCTAGAGTAAGTCAGGTATCGTATCCACGGGGAGCATGTGGTTAGTGTTACATGATTCGTTTGATTATTAAACTAACTTACTAATTTAGAAAACTGAACTATTGTCTCTTGACTGTAAATGGATGCGAATGAGATTAACTAAAAAGATTACTTTAATAAACAAAACAAAACTTAGCCTTGGTTTGGAACTATTGCGATGAAAGAGATCACACCCGGATTTCAGGAATGTAATTGAATACACGGCTTATGTTTTACCCGATCTTGAAGTTACGTAGACATAACTTGTTTATCACATATGTTAAATGGTAATTACCAACTCGATATCCGATTATGTAAATTAATTAGTAAACTAACTAATGCCATAATCTAGAAACTTTATTTGCAATCACCGATTACTGATGATAACCTAATTACTACTCAATGGTTAACAATGTAAAACTGATAACTTAATAAGTAATAATCAAATTAACTAACACGAATCTTTAATCAACACATGATTCAAAACACATAAACGAATAAAAGTTGTTAAACAATCAAAGTTGATGTCTTGACTAGGTAAAAACATAAGAAAACATAATCAAATCACAAACCATCCACCCGAAGATGATCACGGATGGTTAGCCTTGCATCTTCATCATAATCTCTTCAATCTTCAACTTGGGCATATGACTCGTTGATCAATTGATGATTAGAGAGAGTTCCAAAGGCTCTAAATGTGACAACCCGTGTTTCAGGTTAACACCAGTAACTATTGTTAATTACAATTTAATCTCCATCATCAAAAGTTTATTTAATTAATTTCTAACTTAAAACATTGTTTTATTATCTACAACATGGAATGTAAAATAAATAAACTGGAGGGACCAAAAGGCAATTTTGATAAACTTGGTTGCACCATATAATGACTTTCGTATCTCTTCTTCCTTTCTCTCGCAACCCTAATTCTCATTGGAACTGTCACACCCCAACCTTAACGGCGGAAACGTCAAGATGTGAGGGTTAAGATTGTTCATGCCACACAACGCTAGTTTAAAATGATAATATTATTTAATATCAATATTCATGACATACAATTAAGAAATAACATAAGTTCCAACAATCAACAAAACATAATAATTCCAACGTCAAAAGATAACAATTGTCATTTATTTTAATCTAGGTCCAATCCTAGATGTAAGTAAGTTTTTAAAGCATGCTAAGCGGTATCAAGTCCTGAAACATGTTAAAAATAAAGGTCAACATAATGTTGGTGAGTTTTCATAGATTTTCATACATAGATATATATCGAAGACGGCAATTCATGTCATAGGTTATTGAATAAAGTAAATAAAGATGGATGAACAAATATAACAATCAAACCTTGACAAATATGACCATTAAAAAATTACAAGATTAAACGATTAGCTAAGTGTATTTGGTTCCCATAATGCTCAAGAATACGACACTAGGAGCCGGCAATACCTCCGCTTTAGCACCAAATAGGCTTGTCAGGCTCATAGATTTATGACGTCGCTAGGTTAGCAATAGTTAATGATTGTATATAACAAGAGTCATCACATGATAATTACAAGTGTTCAAATAACCATGACAAATAAGATGAATTGCACAAGTGATTACAAGATTCAAAATGGGTTTACAAGTGTATTTATAATAAGATCAACATGTTTCACCCCGAAAGTATATAAAAGGGGTATGAAAACTCATTTGGTTTATAAAGATGAGCAAATAAAAGAGTCTTGTCACAAATGCCGAGGATACGATTACGTTCAATCTAAATGAAACGTCGTATTAAGTTAATCATAGTAATTTTGGTATTATATTTACAAACTATTAGTCTATGATTTTCATGTTATTAAACAGATGTAACTTATTATTATTTTGGTAATTGAGCGATTTAAATAAAAATTTTAGTGATTAACACTATTAATAAAAGTTATAATTTTATTATCAAATGATTATTATTTACTATTTAAATAATAATTTTGTAGGCTCAAATGTTTAGAATAATTATTTTAATTACAATAAGTGTACATTTTATACATGTACATGTATATTTATTTTCATACAATATGTATATAAGCAAATAAAGGTGTAAGAATAACAATAAAGAATTTATTTAATTGTAATTATTAAAATTTTGAGATTAATAATAAATTAACTTTTGTTCCATTTTTATAATTTTTGAACTAAAGAAATGATAATTTCTTAATTAAGTTTTTAAAAAAATTTAAAAGAAAATGATTTTATTTATTTTCTAGAAGAAATGATTTTATATGACTATTGATAATATTTAAATATTTTTCTAAAATTTAGATTTTATAAAATGCCTTTTAGAAAAATAGTGGCAGGTGCCCGGGGTCGAACCCGGGACCTCCTGCCCAACAACACACGACTTAAACCGCTGGCTAGGCCCTATTTTGTGTTTTAACATAGAAATCAATTTTTTTAAAAGGATTATCCAGAAATTCCCAATTTCAACCCAAGAACCCTAATTTTGAAATCAAAGAAGTCGAACATCAATTCGAGATCGATTATGAAATTAATCATGGGGCTTTGATTCCCCTTGGTTAATCGAGTAGAATGGTGGTTTTAATTTACCTGTTCAGATTGGATTTGAAAGATAACAATCGTATGTGTAGCCGACTGTTCTTCGAGAGACAAAATCGATGTGTGTGTGTGTTTCGAGTGAAATTGAGCTTACAGAGAGGTTAGGAAACCCATTTTGAGTATAAGCCCTCTAATTTATAGGTCCAATTTGGTCGATTTGGTACCCAACGGCTATGGTGTTTAAGTCGGCCGTTTCAGGTCGCATTGGACAGATTCAATGTTGTTTCAGGTGAATTTATTCACATCAATAGCTTCTAAATGATTGCGTGAACGTTTATGCCCATTTAATTGAATAATTACATCGATTACGTGTAGAAACGGTCTTGGACTTTGATGTGATTTCGGTTTCAACTTGTATGTGAGTGAAATCACTGCTAATTTCGAATTGATCATGTTCCAGAGTTCAAATCATGTTCCAGAGCCGGTTGGGTTCATTTTTATGTGTTAAGAATGGGTTTTTATAGAGTTTAGGGGGGTCACCGGAGCCGCCGGAGTTCGGCCGGGGTTCTTGGCCGGAATTACGGGGGTCGGAATTTGGTTTAAAGGATGTTACACATTTGGTCCCCGTAGTTTAAGATTTGTCCCTTTTAATCCAAAGTTTCAGTTTAAACTAAACTTACAATTTAGTCCCTGTGGTTTAAAGTTTTATTATTTTATCAGCCAGGCATTTTCTCAAGTTTGAGAAATGGAAGACAGGATGAACTCCGCTAAGTTGGGAAGGTAGTTCCAGTTTGTAAGCCACTTTCCCAATTCTTTTCAGAATTTTGAAAGGTCCTACAAAACGTGGGGCTAACTTACCTTTCTTCCCAAAGCGAGCAACACCCTTCCATGGTGAGACCTTAAGATGAACCATGTCGTCGACTTGAAATTCCAACGGTTTGCGTCTTTTATCGGCATAACTCTTTTGACGACCTCTAGCCAACTCAAGGTTATTTTGGATTTTGGAGAATTTGTCTGTCGTTTCTTGAATAAGTTCAGGACCGGTAATGAAGTTCTCACCAATGTCAGTCCAACAGATCGGAGAACGATATTTACGACCATATAAAGCCTCGAATGGTGCCATCTTGATACTCGAGTGATAACTATTGTTATACGAAAATTCCGCTAATGGCATATGCGTATCCCAGTCACCACCAAAATCAAGGACACAAAAACATAGTAAGTCCTCAAGGGTTTGGATTGTTCGCTCGGTTTGACCTTCCGTTTGGGGATGGTAAGCTGTGCTTAAATCCAGTTGAGTACCCAAGAGTTCTTGCATAGAAGACCAGAAATGTGAAGTGAAACGAGCATCACGTTCAGAGATAATGTGCAACGGCACGCCATGACGAGTCACAATTTCATCGATGTAGATGCGAGCGAATCTTGAAACCTTGTAAGTGTCTCGTATTGGTATAAAGTGTGCCGTTTTGGTCAAATGGTCAACAATCACCCATATACTATCATGGCCACGAGAGGTACGTGGTAACTTGGTTACGAAATCCATGGTTATATGTTCCCATTTCCACATAGGAATTTCGGGTTGTTTAAGTAAACCACTAGGCCGTTGATGCTCAGCTTTGACCCTTGCACACGTGAGGCATTTGGAAACATAAGACGCGATATCCTTCTTCATTCCTGGCCACCAATATTTGCCACGTAGATCCATATACATCTTGTCAGACCCGGGATGAATAGAATATCGTGTTTGATGAGCTTCGTTCATGATGAAGTGACGAAGATTATCACGATTCATGATCCAGATTCGATTCAAGAAGTACCACATGCCATTCGGTTTTGTCTCCAATTGTGACCTAACGTTATACGCCAGATCTTCATCTTTCCCTTCCTCGGTTAGCGCCGCTTGTTGAGCCTCGCGGATGCAAAACTCGAGATCACTATCAATTCTTATGTTTTGTAGTATGATAGTGGCCTCGTTAACATCCACGTGAATCTCAGTGTCAAACTCCCCTAATGTGTCAAACCATTGTCTTCGATCTCGGATTTCTTGAAGCGAGACAGCCTTGTTATGGATCTTACGGCTCAGCGCGTCGGCTACAACATTCGCCTTTCCAGGATGATAGAGAATGTCGCAGTCGTAGTTGCTAATCAGTTCAACCCAACGTCTTTGTCTCATGTTGAGGTCCTTTTAATTAAACACGTGTTGAAGACTCTTGTGGTCGGTGTAGACTATACATTGCGTCCCGTAAAGATAATGTCGCCAAATCTTCAAAGCAAATACCACGACACCAAGTTAGACATCATGAGTTGTGTAGTTCACTTTATGAACCTTCAGTTGCCTTGACGCGTAAGCTATAACCTTGCCTCGTTGCATGAGAACACAACCAAGGCCTTGGCTAGACGCGTCGCAGTATACGGTGAAGTCATCGTTTCCATCGGGGAGAGTTAAGATAGGAGCGTTGCACAGTTTGTGTTTTAAAGTCTCGAAAGCATCTTCTTGTTCGGGTCCCCACTCAAAAACTCTATTCTTTTGAGTTAGCGCCGTAAGCGGTTTAGCAATCTTCGAAAAGTTTACAATGAACATACGGTAATAACCCGCTAATCCCAGAAAAGAACGAACCTCGGTTGGGGTCGTGGGAACACACCAATTCTTCACGGCTTCTATCTTTGCAGAGTCAACATGAATTCCTTGGCTATTCACCACGTGCCCTAAGAATTGGACTTCTTTGAGCCAGAATTCGCACTTGGAGAACTTGGCATATAATTGTTCCTTCTTCAAAAGATCGAGGACTTGACGTAGATGCGACTCATGATCAGACCTTGTTTTGGAATAAATAAGAATGTCATCAATAAATACGATCACGAATGTATCCAAATACGGTTTACATTCTCGATTCATGATATCTATGAAGACAGCAGGTGCATTAGTCAAGCCAAAAGGCATAACCATGAACTCATAATGTCCATATCGAGTACGAAACGCGTTTTTTGGAATGTCGTTGTCGTGAACACGTAGTTGATGATACCCAGAACGTAGATCGATATTTGAGAATTGTGTAGCTCCTTGAAGTTGATCGAAGAGATCATCGATTCTAGGAAGAGGGTATCGGTTCTTGATAGTGAGTTTGTTGAGTTCTCGATAGTCGATGCACATACGGAATGAACCATCTTTCTTCTTCACAAATAGCACGGGTGCACCCCATGGTGAAGAGCTAGGTCGAATAAAACCCTTATCGGTCAGATCTTGTAATTGACTAGCCAGTTCTTGCATTTCAGAAGGTGCAAGACGATAAGGTGATTTAGCCACGGGATTCGCACCAGGAATCAAGTCGATTTTGAACTCAACTTCTCGCACGGGAGGCAACCCACTAAGATCCTCGGGAAACACCTCGGGAAAATCTTGTACGACAGGAATATCCTTCAATTCCTTCCCCTTGGCTTTCGTGTTAACTACGTAAGCCATGAAAGCTAAGTAGTTCGTACTCAAGCACTTTCGGGCCTTGATGCAAGACATGAGTTTGAGTCTTTGGGATGATCTCTCCCCAAAGACTTTTAAAGTATCACCCGATGGTAAAGGAATTCAAATGCACTTCTCGAAACATATAATTTCCGCGTATTGTTTGGCTAACCAATCCATGCCGACAATGATGTCGAAGCTCCCCAGTTGCATAGGATTAAGATTGATAAGGAATTCGTGCTCGTTAAGACTTAAGACACAATCGCGTATCACGACATCGACTTCAATAGATTTGCCATCGGCGACTTCGACCGTAAAAGATCTTTCTAAGTTAGAACGCGGCTTAGAAAGAACAGGCTCGAACTCTAAAGACACGAAACTCTTATCCGCACCCGAATCAAAAAGTATAGAGGCATATCTACTATTTACAAGGTACATACCTTCTCAAACATTCAACTATCATTGGCACATGGAAAGCAGGCATGAATTTTACAAGATAAAGAACGATTAAAGGAAAATAAAGACGTACCATTCACTACGTCATTGTTGGCTTGGGCTTGGTGGACATTGATGTTGGAAGCCCTTCCTCGAGCCGGTGGCACATTTCCCGCAATGCGAGGGCATTGAGGACGGAAATGTCCAAGTTCGCCACAGCCACAGTTGTAGCATATTCGATTAGCATCCAACGCAGCATTGTTTGGAGCACGATGGCAAGTAGCCACCAGATGTCCATACTTCCCGTACAACGAGCAGATTCGACAAGGAGTGTTACCCGCATGATGGTACTTGCAGGTATTGCACATTGGGTACGGTCTAGTATAAGCCCTTTGTCAGGATCAGTGATCTAAGTTTGATCAATTAGAGTTGAATCACAGCGGAATTAGAGCAAGAATTAAACAAATATAGCAAGAACACAATAAATATTCAATGGAACAGTACACGGTTATATAGAAATAGGGTTTTCTGCAAAGGGATAATAACATTCATGCACACATGCTTCGGTATGGCGGCTGCTAGGTTTTTCTAAGCTGCGCCGATTACAATTAGGTCAGCATTCCTTATATATAGGAATGTGACGTCTGCTGATGTCACTTGATAGTGACGTCTAACAGAATTATTACAAACTACTGAAAGTAAGCAAACTACTGAGAATGTTCACAACAACTGAGAACATCTCAGAGTATTCTAAGTACACGAAGAAACATAAAACTACTGAAACTACAAGTACAGAAAAGAAAATACAACTACTGAAAGGAAACCATCACAACTACTGAAGAGGTCTTCTTCAGCTGTTGTGACAATCATCTGAAACTTGGTCTTTAGACTTTGTCTTCAGCTCTTTCACTTCAGACTTTGTCTTCAGCTCTTTTAGCTTCAGACTTTGTCTTCAGCTCTTGTCTTCAGCTCTTTCACTTCAGACTTTGTTATCAGCTGATGTCTTCAGCTGTTGCAGACTACTTCAGTTGTTGTAATGTCCGTGGGACTTAAAGGTTTTTCTGATCAGGCTCATTGGTTCTTTTGGTCCAACAAACTCCCCCTGAACCAATGCAGCCAAAACCTTTAAGCTTATTGAGGTCCCACTTATTCTTGGCAGAAATACTCTCTTGATCAGCTTTAGAGATATCGGATAAGCACAGGCCAGGGAACAGGTTTCAGTAGATGTGAATGTTAAAGGATGGAAGGGAACTCTGTCTTGGGGAACTGGACACAGAGCCGTTATCCCAACCATGAAACCTACTTCCCATTGATGAGTCTATAAGACTCTCTGACGTAGGCCTCAAGGAGAACAACTTGTTCCTCCTTAGTGAGTTCTTCTGCTTCTCCTTCGAAGAAGAACTCTGGGCCATAGTACTCTGATAAGTACTTTATCGTCTTTCCATTTTTCAACTCAACAGTTGTTATCTCTCTGTAAGCAAATTCATCTGGGTGAGTCCCTTCTAATAACAACTGGAGTTCATTTTTCTTGATCTCTTCAAGCCTCTTGTATAACAACCCCTTCTTGACCATTTTGTTCTCCATTAGAGTTTGAGGGGTCATCTTTGACTTGTAGGCTCTCTTGAAGTCTTCAAGTATTTCCCAGGGTGAGACTACAATGGCCAACATAATAGCAGCATCTATGGTCTTTCTCACTTGGCCATTGTATCTACTTGGTATGGATTTCTTATGAATTCTAGAACTAACCCTGGGGTCTGGCCAAATCCTTACTCTCTCCTTTTGATATTGAAAGGTATACCTGAGAGCATACAGCCTTTGAGCGTGTTTCTTCATGGCTTGTATAGATGATGACTGAGGAAACTCTTTGTCAATCATCTTCAAAAGTTGCTTATCGTGCTGTTTCTGCTGTTCTTCTTCTTCAATCTTAACTTTCACCATTTGCCTCTGAAAGTCTGGTGTGATCATTTGTTGACTTCTGGGCTCAGGTAATTTTAGAACAGCAGAGATTGGCAGACTATCTTCTTCATCATCATCTTCTTCTTCTTCTACCATCCTCAACACCCTTCTCCTCCTTCTGGGTGCATCACTGGATGTGGTTTGAGGTGGTTTTTGGGGTAAGGGAGTTGGTTTTGAGGGTTGAGTTGATTTGGAGAGTTGTGGGGTTGGTTGTTTTTGAGAGGGAGTTTGGGAAGGCTGATCTAGCATTTTTATGGTGAGTTTGGCTTTGGAAAGCTTGGCCATATCAGTTCTCTTCCCAGCACCTGCTTCGTCTAAGGCTTCTATAATCAACCCCTTATTGAATTCTTCAGAAGCACAGATTCTGGTGGTTATTGCCAGAATACTGTCTCTGGTCCATGATTTAATCTCAATTAATGATCTTCCCAAGTATTTTGCAATAAACCTGATCATTATCTCCAACCTCTCCCTTTCCATCACACTATAACTGGCCCATCTTTCTTGTATCTCATTAATCTCCAGCCTTCTGATCTCAGTGTCTAATGTGGCTGTATCAAAGCCCTGTCTGAAGAGTTGATCTATTATTCTGTCCATTGATCTGCTGTGAGCTTCATCAGCTTCTTTAATCAGATCTTCCAATGATTTCTCTTCATCAGGCTTTTGAGTTTCAGCACTTTTCTTTCTCTTGTATGTGATCAGCTGTTTTTCCTGTTCTTTTTCTTGTTGTTTCTCCTCTTCCACTCTCTTTCTCTTTCTTTCTTTCACTGCCTTAGACTCCCCCTTTTTGGGTGCATTGGGTTCAGGGGTTTGAATGGCAGAAAGCTTCTTTTGCACAGCATCATCAACAAGTGTTTTTAGATTCGAGGAGATCCTCTCATCAATGGCTTTATGCACAATCTCATTGATGATGGGAGTGATGAGAGGTAAGGAATTTTGAAATGTAGCAACCATCTGCTCAGAGGGGTTCTGTCCCTGAGAGGTGGTGCCAACAACAGTGGTGGTGGCTCAGTTGAGTGAAGTGGCGGAGTGTTTGGGGAACCTTCAGATGAAGGTGCCATCTGTGGGTTTATTGGGGCAGATGGACTTTGATCCTGAGACATTTTGGCAAGCAGTTCTTTGAGTCTGCTCACCTCAGCCTCAAGGATTGTGTTATGGGCTAAGACATCGTAGAAAAAGCCCAGGTCATCATCAGTTTTTGCTGAATCACCTGACCTCCTGATTGAATCAGGATGTACATGCCCTGAGTGTAGATCAGTGTAGCATGTGCCCCTTGTTCTTGGTTCTGGGGACTTCCTGCCTCAGGACTGAGTCCTTCATCGGCAGTTGCCTCTGGTGAGGTCTTAGAGATGTTACCAACTTCATCCTGTTCATTTGCTGAATCAGTAGAAGTGGCAGCCTCACCAGATGTTCTAACCTCCTCCTCTACACGGGAGATTGAACATTATAACCCCTGTGCTGTGGGTTATCAGCAGCATTTTGGTCCTCTTCCTCAGCTGTTGAGGTTCTCCCCATTGTAATTGGTGTCTGGGGAGGAGGAGAGGAATGCAGCTGACTCAACACTTGTGCAACAATAAATGTTGGGCTTTGAGGGGCGGTTGCATGTGGAGATAGGTTTGAAGCAGATTGCACCCGGGGTGACTGGTGCTCTTCAATGGTAACCTTCTCAATTGAGATAGGTTCCAGCATTGTGGTATCCCCAATTTTGGTTGCATCAGGATCCTGTTGAGAGGATGCCTGAGCGGGTAGGGCTGGTAGAGTCTTTGACAGTACTGGGGGGTTAGAACCAGTAAGTGTTTCCTGTATTGGTGGTACAGGGGCATCCTCAGGGGACTCATCTCCCTGAGTAGCCTTTTTAGGCTTTTTGGTGTAGGGTTTGGTGGGGACTTTGGATCTGGAAGTGGAGGCTGTGGGTTCCCGCTGCTTGGGTTTGAGCAGCCGGGCAGCCCCTTTCATTGTAGGGTCAGAGTTGTGCCTGGAGTATACTTCAGGAATACAGCCGGAGCAGGGACTCCAAGGCCAACAAGGCCGTCTGATTTTAGCTGTGTTAAAATTATGGCCATGAGAAACCTGGGATATAATATCCATCTGTTTGCCACAGGTTTCAAGGCCAGATCCTTTAGTTCCATAAAAACTATCTCAGAAAAATTTAAAGTTTGTCGTTCAAAGATAGAGTATAATACCTGTTGCCATCGGGAGGACATCTGATCCCATGAGGAGGTTTTTGGTGCAAGGCAGACATTCACCATGTGGAATATAAGACGTTCAGCATCATGGAAGTGCTTCTTCAGAATGGTGGTAGCACTTAAGTCTCCTTCATACCCGTTGTTGATGAAAGACATATCGGTTGTGCCTTTCGGGTATTCTGTGACACAGGTGGCATCATGTAGATCTAGGGTTTGTCGAATGATGTCCGGAGTGATGACCACCTGTTTCTGGTTGACCAACGACTGGAGAGTGATTTGGCTATCATTCTCACTAGTTTGCACAGAGACGTTGGTCCAGAACTGGCTTAGGGAATCGGGGTATATGGTAGGATTCAGAAGAAACGCGGTTCGGTACTGGGAATCTACCATAAGATCGATGGCGTTATCAAATTTGTTCCAGAAGGCCGATTTCGAGAGGTAGGCAACACAGTTGTGTCTGGGTTTGAGTTTCATGGTCGCCATTGTTGAGAGAGTGAAGGACGGAAAACGGCTAATGAAACGTTTGAAAGTAGGTTTAGGTATTTATAGGGTAAGAAAAGGCTGATATAAAACGACTGAAAGTGTTGGTGCTGTCATCAGTTGTTTGAAAACAACTGAAGACCTGGTTTTAACTTTCAGAAGTTGTAACAACTGAAGACTTGGTATTAGTCATCAGTAGTTGTGAAACTACTGAAGACATGGTTTTGGCTTCAGGTGTTGTAACAACTGAAGACTTGGTGTTAGTCATCAGTAGTTGTGAAACTACTGAAGACATGGTTTTGGCTTCAGTTGTTTGAAGTGAAGCAGCAGTTGTAGAAACAACTGAAGAGAAAAATTTCTCATCAGCTGTTGTCGTCAATTCTTAGCTCATCAGCTGTTTCATTCTGACCTCAACACTTCATCAGTTGTCTGAGTTTCAGATGTTTCATAGGTCATCAGTACTTATCTGTTATTCTGACATCAGCAGTTGTAACTACAGCAGTAGTTGTAACCACATCAGTTCTTTTCAACAGATGAGTACTTCAGTACTTTTAAGTAATTTAGTCTTCAGTAGTTATGAAAACTACTGAGGATAAAAGAACTTCAGTACTTATTTGTGACAGTAGTATACGAATGCTCATCAGTACTTGTTGACTGAGATCATCAGTAGTTGTCACTTATTCTAGCTGCAGCATACCAAGCCTTAACACTAGGTTTTGGAAAGTTGAACTGTCCAAAGGCTTAGTAAATATGTCTGCAAGCTCATCAGCACTAGGAACAAACTTTGGATCAATCAGACCTTTTTCAAAACAATCCCTAATAAAATGGTGTCTGATCTCAATATGTTTGGTCCTAGAGTGCTGGACTGGATTCTTGACAATACAAAGAGCTGAAGCACTATCCATTAGTAATGGAGTCTTAGTCTCTGTAATGCCATAATCCAGTAATTGATTCTGAAGCCAGAGTACCTGAGATGTACAACTTGCAGCAGCAATGTACTCGGCTTCAGCAGTGGATGTAGCAACAGATGTTTGTTTCTTACTCTGCCAAGAAACCAAACAGTTGCCTAGGAATTGACATCCACCAGAAGTTGATTTTCTAGTTAATTTACACCCTGCATAGTCACTATCAGAAAAAGCAACTAATTTGCAAGAGTGCCCAGTGGAATACCAAAGACCTAGAGATTGAGTACCTTGCAGATATCTAAAGATCCTCTTGACTGCAATCAAATGAGACTCTTTAGGAGCAGCCTGAAATCTAGCACAAACACAAGTTGCAAACATAATATCTGGTCTAGAAGCTGTTAAGTACATCAAGGACCCAATCATACATCTGTAAAGTGTTTCATCAACAGCTTTACCTTTCTGATCTGCATCCAGTTGTGTGGTGCTGCACATGGGAGTAGAACAGGGCTTACAGTGTTGTAAATCAAACTTTGCCAAAAGACTTTTTGTGTATTTTGACTGATGAATGAAAGTTCCATCAGCCTTTTGTTTGATTTGCAAACCTAGAAAGAACTGTAATTCTCCCATGGCACTCATTTCGAATTTTTGTTGCATCAACTTTGTAAATGCATCACACAACTGTGGATCAGAGGAAGCAAAAATAATATCATCAACATAAATTTGAACAAGGAGCTTATGCTGACCCACTTTCTTAATGAACAAAGTTTTATCTATGGAGCCTCTAGTGAAATTATTCTGAAGAAGAAAATTTGACAGTGTTTCATACCAGGCTCTAGGAGCTTGTTTCAACCCATAAAGAGCCTTATCAAGTTTATACACCCAATCAGGATGTTTATTATCCTCAAAACCTGGTGGTTGACACACATAAACCTCTTCTTTTATTTTACCATATAAAAATGCACTTTTGACATCCATTTGAAAAACTTTAAGATTGTGGAATGCAGCATAGGCTAAGAACAATCTAATTGCCTCCAGTCTGGCTACAGGGGCAAAGGTTTCATCATAATCAATACCTTCTTCTTGTGAAAACCCCTGGACAACCAGTCTGGCCTTGTTCTTGACAATTTGCCCATTTTCATCTGTTTTATTCCTAAACACCCATTTAGTGCCTATTGCACACTTACCTGGGGGTAGAGGAACCAGTTCCCACACTTGCTGCTTTTTGAACTGAAGAAGCTCAAGCTGCATGGCATCAACCCATCCATTGTCTCTTAATGCAATATGATAGTTCTTTGGCTCTTGCTGACTGATGAAAAGAGCATAGAAGCAGAAGTTGGACAATTGACTTCTAGTTGAGACACCAGCATTGATATCACCAATGATTTGAGACGTTGGGTGATTCTTCAGCTCTTGATACACTATGAGATCTGTGCAAGTGTTTGTAGCACGCTCAGCAGCAACAGATGTTGATCCAGATTCTTGAAACCAAGTGTTAGATGGCAGGTCAAATGAAGTAGAGGATTCAGAAATCTCATCAGCATTTGTTGTGGATGGTGCTACTGAAGCTACAGGAACATCAAGTTGAGTAGACTCAGGCAGTTGATCACTAAACTTGAATAGGTGAGTACTGGGATCATCATGAACATCAGTACCACCAGATGGATGACTAGCTGCAGAAGGTGATGAATTCACATGATCTGCAACAGCTGGAGGCTGATAAGGAACATATTGCAGTATGTCCAGATCAAACAACTCCACAGGGTTTTGTGGGATTTTGTCCTTAGGAGATTCATTGAACTTCACATGCAAGGTTTCTTCAACCATCTTTGTTCTACAGTTGAACACTCTGTAAGCCTTGCAAGTGGATGAGTACCCAACAAAATACCCTGCATCCACCTTAGAATCAAACTTTTGGAGTTGATCCTTTGTGTTGAGAATGTAACAAGGACACCCAAATGCTCTGAAGAATGAAATTAGAGGAGCCAAATGATGTAGAACTTCATAAGGAGTCTTCATCAACCTCTGATTCACTAAAGCTCTATTTTGCACATAGCATGCTGTGTTGACAGCTTCAGCCCAAAAGGTCAGTGGCAAACCAGAGTCAGCCAACATGGACCTTGCAGCTTCAATTAGGGTCCTGTTCTTTCTCTCCACTACTCCATTTTGTTCTGGAGTCCTTGGGATGCTATACTGCCTCTTGATTCCTTTTGAAAGGTAGAAATCATCAAGTGTATGGTTTCTAAATTCAGTTCCATTATCACTTCTTATACACTTGACTGATAGGGAATACTGCTTCTCAACATACAACACAAAGTTAATAATTGTCTGAGCAGCCTCATCCTTTGAATGCAAGAAGAAGGTCCATACAAATCTGGAGTAATCATCCACAATTACCAGACAGTATTTCTTCTTTGCCATGCTCATTACTCTCACAGGACCAAAGAGATCCATGTGCAGTAATTGCAAGCAGGCAGTGGACTTTGGTTCTTCTATAGGAGGGAATGAGACTTTGTGTTGTTTTCCTTTTAAACAAGCAGTGCAGGTTTCATCACAGAGGAACTCCTTTATTGGTAGACCTCTTACTAAACTATTGTGGATCAGCTGATTCATGTTTTTGAGATTAACATGACCCAGCCTTCTATGCCACAGTTTAGATTCCTGAGGAGAGGCCTTGGAGAACAGGCAAGGATGACCTTTTAACGCAATCTTCTTTGACAAATCCAAGGCATATACTCTTCCTATCCTGTTGGCCTTCAGGAGAGTATGTTCATCCAATACCTTGTCAATCAGCCTCAGAACTTTGGAAGACAGAATCCGGCAGTTCTGGCTTGTGAAAAGTGCAACATGCCCTTTATCACACATCTGACTGACACTCAGTAGATTATACTTGAGATTCTCCACATGGTTAACATCATCAAATCTGATTTCTCCATTTGACACAAATCCTTTCCCGATGATGTAACCCTTAGCATCATTTCCAAATGAGACAAATCCCTTCTTTCCTTGAGAGTAGTCATTAAGAAGAGAACTGCTCCCAGTCATATGCATAGATCCTCCACTGTCTACATACCAGATGCTTCTTTGGCATGCTGAAGAACCCTGCATTTATCATAAGAAACTAGTTAGCTTTAGAGACCCAAACCTTTTTGGTTTTGGGTCTGTTTTCATCAACAGATTTAACCATAACTTGTTTCTCATGATTAACAGCTGATGAAGGTGGAGATGGTGCTGAAATGGAATTCTTAGATTTGGGCTTGGATTTCCTTTTCAGTGGTTTGATCACAGGTGCATCTAGTTGGTTAACTCTCCCCAACAAATGCTGAACCATCATAACAAGTTGTGTCTGATTTGTTGCTAAAGCCTTCAGCTCATTTGACACATCAGTACTTGTTTTTGATGAGTTCCTGTGACCCACCATTTCCTCCTTCTTGAAATTCACAGACTTCGTCTGATGTTTATCATGAGGAACACTATCAGCTGTTTTCTGATAAACCCCATCCTTCTTTTTGGATTTTGGTGAGGCCTTGGGTTTATCAGTTTGAGATGACTGTGGTACAAACTTGGTTTCAAACTCATTTTTCATTTTATTTATCTCTTCTTTAATGAGCTTATCTCTGTTGAGTTTGGAACCCTTTTTGTACCAGCATTCATCAGATAGATGATTGAATTTACCACATATTTCACATGGCTTATTCTTCATCTTGGATTGATCAACTGCTGAAGTGGAAACTACTGAAGGTGTGATCTTCAGTACTTTCCTCCTTTCAGTACTTGTGTTAAGTACTGAAGGATCGGTAACAACTGAAGACTTGTTCTTCAGCTGTTCTCTATCCGTCCTGAAAGACCGTATGATAGATTCCTCAGCAGTTGTTAATCCTTTTATTTCATCAGATTTGAAATGCTTTTCAGATGTTGTGACTTGCCCTTCAGTACTTGGAGTACTTTGAGGAACAACATCTGAATTTCTCAGCTTCATGTGTTTATCAGCATTTAAACCATCAGGCAATTGATTTGCTGAGATCTTAACACTGACTTCATCCTCTAATTTTGTATTATCATTTGAGGATGAATCACATGATGATGTGGTTTGGAAATTACTTTCACCTTCAGATTTTACTATTGATTTTGAAGTAAAATCAGTAGGTGGTGCAGTATGATTGTAACCTATTCCAAACTTCACATTTGAAGCTGTTTGCTTGCTGAGAAGCATTTCAAATCCCTTGCAGGATGTTACCCATCGGTCACACTCAACTTGGGTAGCTGCAAGTGTCTCTTTGAGACTTCTGTGGTTCTCGAGTATGACCTCTACCTTAGCCTTTTCATCATTAAGTTGGCATTTAAGCTTGTAAATCTCATCATCTTTGTCATTAAGTGCAGACACATACTCATCTTTTCTTTTGGAAATAGTTTTCTCAAGCTCAAGATTTTGATTGATTAAAGCTACATTTGCCTCTCTAATAGAGACAAAGGCAGCTATGCATGATTCAGAACATAACTTGGCTTTAGCCTCAGAAGATATCTGGGTTACCTGTGAAGATGAAGCATCTGAGCAGGAACCCTCAGTAGACTCCAGGGCCATGAGAGCAAGATTCCCAAAAGGATGTTCACCACCATGTTGACCAGCACCAGCAGATAATTGCTCATTGAAACCAGAAAGATCATCTGGTAAGCTGCTCCAGTCAACAACTCCTGGTGTGAAGAAGCTGTGATGAGGTTGAGATTGTGATGGAGATGGTTGAGGCTCAGGTAGGGCTTGAGGTTGTTGTGCTATAGGGACATGAACTGGATTTGGCTGTGGCATGTAATAGCAGGGATAAGGATATGGCATTGGACCCTGAGGGACAAAGTATGCAGGAGATTGAGGTTGTGAGTGATGACCAGAACTAGCAGGATGTTGCCCTTTGTTTTGTGAACTATTGCTTGGAAAGGTCACAAAGGGTGCAGAGGAGTTAGATCCAGTTGATCTACACTCTCTTGCAAAGTGCCCAAGCCTGTGGCATTTGTGACACCTCAACTTACTCTTGTCAAAACCAACTTTGGTTTTGCCAGAGAGTCCTGGAAATTTCCTACCAGTTCTCTTGTAGAACTTTTGAGATCTGATATTGATCAGGGCCATTTGGCTCAAAATATCCATCTCTTCTAAATCATCATCAGCAATACCCTGCAAATCATCCATGATAAAGCATAAATTATCACTATTACACCCAGAATGACTGTCAACACCAACAAATGCATGATCAGAACTGTTTGAAGAGAAATCTATATGCTCATCATAATGACTTTCTGATCCAGCATATTCTGACTCATGACCGACCAAGGCAGTGTTACCTGGTACAAAGTCATCAGAGAGCTTTCCTGATGATGCCAGTTTCCTTTTCTGCTCTATCTCTCTTTCAAATGTAAGCAGTTTCCCATGGAGTTGGGTGAGAGATAGGCTATCCAGATTTGCACTGGAGCGTAGGACAATGGTGTATGTGTCCCATCTCTCAGGCAGTGATCTGAGGAATCTGTTGTTCATCTGGCTGTTAGTATACTCATGCTTGACCATTTTCAGCTCAGAGATCAAGCAGGAGAAACGCTCAAACTGTTGAGTCAGTGTCTCACCCTTCCTATGAGAGAATGTCTCATATTGTTGGGCGAGGATTTCTCTGTTGTTTGCTAAGACCTCATCAGTTCCTCCGAATTGTTCCTTCAAAGCATTCCAGAGGTCATGAGCAGTTTCATGATGCATAAGCCCAGAATAGATTTCATTCGGCAGTGCCATGGCCAGAATTCCATGGGCTTTAGCATCAATCTCAAACAGTTTACGATCTTCATCTGAGTATTGCTCCTTCTTCTTCGGAACCATTTGATTGGTCTCCGGATTGTTCACCATAGGCTTGTGTGGACCGTGAACCACAGATGTCCAACAACCTGAACTGTTAACAGACAGGTGATGGAGCATTCTTCGTTGCCATATGTTATACTCACTCCTAACCAGCATCGGAGGCTTGGTTGAGGAGCCAGTATTGTGAGGATCATTAGATGGAGTAGTCATTCTCAGATTCAAACCAAATCAATCAAGTTTCAAAAGATTTAGCACAAAAACACAACAAACTCAATAAGAACCAAGAAGAAACTCAAATTAAATAACCAGAAGCAGCAGAAAATCAATCTTTATAACCAATTCTTGCACATATGCTAATTCGATCAAACTATAGATATCAAAATAGCAGTTTCAATGATCAATTGTTAAACCGATCAATGATTAACCCGCTCTGATACCATTTGTCAGGATCAGTGATCTAAGTTTGATCAATTAGAGTTGAATCACAGCGGAATTAGAGCAAGAATTAAACAAATATAGCAAGAACACAATAAATATTCAATGGAACAGTACACGGTTATATAGAAATAGGGTTTTCTGCAAAGGGATAATAACATTCATGCACACATGCTTCGGTATGGCGGCTGCTAGGTTTTTCTAAGCTGCGCCGATTACAATTAGTCAGCATTCCTTATATATAGGAATGTGACGTCTGCTGATGTCACTTGATAGTGACGTCTAACAGAATTATTACAAACTACTGAAAGTAAGCAAACTACTGAGAATGTTCACAACAACTGAGAACATCTCAGAGTATTCTAAGTACACGAAGAAACATAAAACTACTGAAACTACAAGTACAGAAAAGAAAATACAACTACTGAAAGGAAACCATCACAACTACTGAAGAGGTCTTCTTCAGCTGTTGTGACAATCATCTGAAACTTGGTCTTCAGACTTTGTCTTCAGCTCTTTCACTTCAGACTTTGTCTTCAGCTCTTTTAGCTTCAGACTTTGTCTTCAGCTCTTGTCTTCAGACTTTGTCTTCAGCTCTTTCACTTCAGACTTTGTTATCAGCTGATGTCTTCAGCTGTTGCAGACTACTTCAGTTGTTGTAATGTCCGTGGGACTTAAAGGTTTTTCTGATCAGGCTCATTGGTTCTTTTGGTCCAACACCCTTGCCATGGGGGCTTGGTTTGCAACGACAGCTTGCCTTTGAGGGGCATTAGCGCTGTCACAGCATAATTGCGGGCTGGTGTGAAGTTGCGCTTCTTGTCTTTGAATGACGACTCAGCTTTCACCTCCTTTGATGCTTCGGGAGTCACCTTCACAGTTGACTTGGCACCCTTCACCATCAAGGTACCAGCCTTAATATGGTTTTCAGTAAGCTGGGCAGTGATATTGATCGCCTCCTCCAAATTTGTGGGCCTACTTCCCACCACAACATCTTGGATTTGCGGCGACACCCCTTTGATAAACTTCTCAATGCTTCGGGGTACGGTATCCACCATGTGTGGTAGAAGCATGCTCAGTTCATGATGGCGGGTGGAGTATGCCAAATGGTTACCACTGTCCTGTTTTAGATTCCAGAACTCTTCCTCCAACTTTTGCAGTTCGCTTCTCGGGCAGAATTTTTGAACCATTAAGTCCTTAAACTCCTCCCAAGACAACGCCAAGGCAACTTCAGCTCCTCGGATCCTTTTCTCGCTATTCCACCATATGAGTGCCCATTGTTGAAGGGCACTTGCAGCATAGCGGACCTTGAGCTCCTCTGGACACTCGCTATTAATAAAGGTGTTTTCCATACTCTCGAACCACTCCAGAAGTCCAGTGGCTCCTTCCTTTCCACTAAAGCTAGTGGGTTTGCATTAGTTGAAATGCTTGAACGTGCAGGTGCGGTTGTTCCCACCTTGGTTGTTGCTATTCTCCCCATGGCCATTGTTGCCATCACCACCATTGTTTCCATCGGCGTTGTTGCTGTTGTTGGCCATTAGGGTGCTGCTAAGTTCAGCAACCATCGTCGGAAGTACGACAGCCATTTGCCGGGTGATCATTGCAACAAGTTTACGGTCGGATGTAGCATGCTTTCCTTGGTGACGAGACATTCTATAAGATAGACATAAAGAAAATATTAGTATTCGGGGATAAACCAGTTCAAGGTAACCAGGAATTTTAGATATTTTATATATAACTAGGATGGTTCCAATTGGTACCACATAGCCAATAGGAACATGGACACGTCGAGGTGATTTAATCCCAATTACCTAGAGGAAGATATGTATGTTGACCATAATTTAACACTCATCCCAGAAATCCCCAGGCAAGCATAACAGGTCTCGCAATGAGATTTATACGAAATGCTTGCCTTAGCCCGAGAGCCTTTTGCCAGGAAATCCAGAATACAGGTGTTTATATGTCACACACTTCCCTAAGGCTATCAGAATTAAAACCTCGATGAGATTTTTCAAGATTTAGACGTATCGTCTAAAGAATTTTCTCCACTCGGATAGATGCGTAGATTTCCACACGTAGTCGAGAATAAAATTTAGAAAAGATTAGACACGATAGAACGGAGAGGCATAAGAAGAGGATTAGAAAGTTGGGGTAAACAAGGTTCAAGGCATATTCCTAAGGCACTATATTCTAAATGTAAACAAATAGCATATAAGGAATAAATCATGCATCATGTGATAGACATATAAGCATACTTACAAGATCATAGCAAATGTCATGTAAAGGGTCCTTAAATTAACCATAGTCTAGGCAACTATTTCTAATAACCTAAATCCCTATAGTTATGGGCTCTGATACCAATCTGTCACACCCCAACCTTAACGGCAGAAACGTCGAGATGTGAGGGTTAAGATTGTTCATGCCACACAACGCTAATTTAAAATGACAATATTATTAAATATCAATATTCATGACATACAATTAAGAAATAACATAAGTTCCAACAATCAACAAAACATAATAATTCCAATGTCAAAAGATAACAATTGTCATTTATTTTAATCCAGGTCCAATCCTAGATGTAAGTAAGTCTTCAAAGCATGCTAAGCGGTATCAGGTCCTGAAACATGTTAAAAATAAAGGTCAACATAATGTTGGTGAGTTTCCATAGATTTTCATACATAGATATATATCAAAGACGGCAACTCATGTCATAGGTTATTGAATAAAGTAAATAAAGATGGATGAACAAATGTAACAATCAAACCTTGACAAATATGGCCATTATAGAATTACAAGATTAAACGATTAGCTAAGTGTATTTGGTTCCCATAATACTCAAGAATACGACACTAGGAGCCGGCAATACCTCGACTTTAGCACCAAATAGGCTTGTTAGGCCCATAGATCTATGACGTTGCTAGGCTAGCAATAGTTAATGATTGTATATAACAAGAGTCATCACATGATAATTACAAGTGTTCAAATAACCATGACAAATAAGATGAATTGCACAAGTGATTACAAGATTCAAAACGGGTTTACAAGTGTATTTATAATAAGGTCAACATGTTATACCCCAAAAGTGTGAAAATATATAAAAAGAGTATGAAAACTCACTTGGTTTATAAAGATGAGCAAATAAAAGAGTCTTGTCACAAATGCCGAGGATACGATTACGTTCAATCTAAATGAAACGTCGTATTAAGTTAATCATAGTAATTTTGGTATTATATTTATAAACCATTAGTCTATGATTTTCATGTTATTAAAAAGATGTAACTTATTATTATTTTGGTAATTGAGCGATTTAAATAAGAATTTTAGTGATTAACACTATTAATAAAAGTTATACTTTTATTATCAAATGACTATTATTTACTATTTAAATAATAATTTTGTAGGCTCAAATATTTAAAATAATTATTTTAATTACAATAAGTATACATTTTATACATGTACATGTATATTTATTTTCATACAATATATATATAAGCAAATAAAGGTGTAACAATAACAATAAAGAATTTATTTAATTGTAATTATTAAAATTTTGAGATTAATAATAAATTAACTTTTGTTCCATTTTTATAATTTTTGAACTAAAGAAATGATAATTTCTTAATTAAATTTTTAAGAAAATTTAAAAGGAAATGATTTTGTTTATTTTCTAGAAGAAATGATTTTATACGACTATTGATGAAATTTAAATATTTTTTGAATTTTAGATTTTATAAAAAGCCTTTTAGAAAAATAGTGGCAGGTGCCCGGGTCAAACTCGGGACCTCCTGCCCAACAACACATGACTTAAACCGGCTGGCTAGGCCCTATTTTGTGTTTTAACACAAAATCAATGTTTTTAAAAGGATTATCCAGAAATTCCCAATTTCAACCCAAGAACCCTACTTTAGAAATCAAAGAAATCGAACATCAATTCGAGATCGATTATGAAATTAATCATGGGGCTTTGATTCCCCTTGGTTAATCGAGTAGAATGGTGGTTTTAATTTACCTGTTCAGATTGGATTTGAAAGAGAACAATCGTATGTGTAGCCGACTGTTCTTCGAGAGACAAAATCGATGTGTGTGTGTGTTTCAAGTGAAATTGAGCTTACAGAGAGGTTAGGAAACCCATTTCGAGTATAAGCCCTCTAATTTATAGGTCCAATTTGGTCGATTTGGTACCCAACGGCTATGGTGTTTAAGTCGGCCGTTTCAAGTCGCATTGGACAGATTCATTGTTGTTTCAGGTGAATTTATTCACATCAATAGCTTCTAAATGATTGTGTGAACGTTTATGCCCATTTAATTGAATAATTACATCGATTACGTGTAGAAACGGTTTTGGACTTTGGTGTGATTTCGGTTTCAACTTGTAAGTGAGTGAAATCACTGTTAATTTCGAATTGATCATGTTCCAGAGTTCAAATCATGTTCCAGAGCCGGTTGGGTTCATTTTTATGTGTTAAGAATGGGTTTTTATAGAGTTTTGGGGGGTCGCTGGAGCCGCCAGAGTTCGGCCGGGGTTCTTGGCCAGAATTACGGGGGTCGGGATTTGGTTTAAAGGATGTTACACATTTGGTCCCCGTAGTTTAAGATTTGTCCCTTTTAATCCAAAGTTTCAGTTTAAACTAAACTTACAATTTAGTCCCTGTGGTTTAAAGTTTTATTATTTTAGGCCAAAAATTTGATTACAAGTTTTTCTTAATTTATAAATAGATTTTTATTTTATATAACTATTTTATTTATTTAATAAGTTATCTCTTATTAGTATTTTTATTATTATTATTATTATTATTATTATTATTATTATTATTATTATTATTATCATAATAATTATTTTTATTAACATTATTACCATTATTATTATTATTATTATTATTATTATTATTTATTATTATTATTATTATTATTATTATTATTTACTTAATTATTTAAGAATAAGAAAAGAGATCAAGGTACAATAAATTTCAAACGAGTCATCGCACCAGGATTTAGCCACGGGATTCGCACCAGGAATCAAGTCGATTTTGAACTCAACTTCTAGCACGGGAGGCAACCCACGAAGATCCTCGGGAAACACCTCGAGAAAATCTTGTACGACAGGAATATCCTTCAATTCCTTCCCCTTGGCTTTCGTGTTAACTACGTAAGCCATGAAAGCTAAGTAGTTTTTACTCAAGCACTTTCGGGCCTTGATGCAAGACATGAGTTTGAGTCTTTGGGATGATCTCTCCCCAAAGACTTTTAAAGTATCACCTGATGGTAAAGGAATTCGAATGCACTTCTCGAAACATATAATTTCCGCGTGTTGTTTGGCTAACCAATCCATGCCGACAATGATGTCGAAGCTCCCCAGTTGCATAGGAATAAGATCGATAAGGAATTCGTGCTCGTTAAGACTTAAGACACAATCGCGTATCACGACGTCGACTTCAATAGATTTGCCATCAGCGACTTCGACCGTAAAAGATCTTTCTAAGTTAGAACGCGGCTTAGAAAGAATAGGCTCGAACTCTAAAGACACGAAACTCTTATCGGCACCAAATCAAAAAGTATAGAGGCGTATCTACTATTTACAAGGTACATACCTGCTCAAATATTAAACTATCATTGGCACATGGAAAGCAGACAGAAATTTTACAAGATAAAGAACGATTAAAGGAAAATAGAGACGTACCATTCACTACGTCGTTGTTGGCTTGGGCTTGGTTGACATTGATGTTGAAAGCCCTTCCTCGAGCCGGTGGCACATTTCCCGCAATACGAGGGCATTGAGGACGGAAATGTCCAGGTTCGCCACAGCCGATTGGGTTCATTTTTATGTGTTAAGAATGGGTTTTTATAGAGTTTAGGGGGGTCGCCGGAGCCGCCAGAGTTCGGCCGGGGTTCTTGGCCGGAATTACGGGGGTGGGGATTTGGTTTAAAGGATGTTACACATTTGGTCCCCGTAGTTTAAGATTTGTCCCTTTTAATCCAAAGTTTCAGTTTAAACTAAATTTACAATTTAGTCCCAGTGGTTTAAAGTTTTATTATTTTATGCCAAAAATTTGATTACAAGTTTTTCTTAATTTATAAATAGATTTTTATTTTATATAACTATTTTATTTATTTAATAAGTTATCTCTTATTATTATTATTATTATTATTATTATTATTATTATTATTATTATTATTATTATTATTATCATCATAATAATTATTTTTATTAACATTATTACCATTATTATTATTATTATTATTATTATTATTATTATTATTATTATTATTATTATTATTATTATTATTATTATTATTATTATTATTATTATTATTATTTATTATTAATTATTATAAGAATAAGAAAAGAGATCAAGGTACAATAAATTTCAAACGAATCATCGCATTTGAGTTAATAACAAAACATACTTACAAGAGATAACAAGGTTAACAAAACGTTACATAAAAATACGAGAGGTCACAGGAACCACCACTGCCGTCGACTAACTCCCTTCACACCTGAACAACCATCCTCGACAGCCCTTCTTCCTCCTCACCCGGCCTTCGTCAGTCTTCTAACCTTTACGGCTTCCTCCACCGAAGATCTTCCTACCGTGGCTTCTCGGCAACTCTTTCTCATTCGGCGGCATCCTCGGTAGCAAGAGCTCACGCAACCGCCCTTAACAGCAACCATCCAAAGATCCGATTGAAACGACAGTCACGAACGGTGATCGACGTAGCCCTACATCTTTTTCGGTAAGATTTCTCGATCCATACCCACGTTTGCATCGATACGGTTTCGATTTCGGGTTCGATCTAGTTCTTTTGCATGTGGGTTGTTCAAGGCCCTGTTTGGCGGGTGTATTCCGATTTCGGTTGGGAGTTCTTGTGTGTGCGGCTGCACGTTTTGTGTATGTGTTTCCCTTTGTTTTCACCCCTGTTCGTGTGGTCGCTTTGATGCCGTATGTGGTCCTGTGATATTTGTATGTATGTATATGTAATCTGCATGTGTGAAGATATATGTAGGCGCATGGGTGTGGGCACATGGATATATGAACATGGGTGATGGTAGGCGCATGTTTATGGTGTGTGTGTGTTTATGGTGTATGTGTGGTTATGGTGTGTTTTTCTTTTCTGCCGAGGGTGTTGTGTGCATGTGTTTTAGCATGGGTACTATCTTGATATGGGTGTGGGTGTATGCTTGAAATGTGTTAGTGTGTGTTCTGTTGTGAGCATATGCATGACATGTGGTGTGCATAATATATATATATTACATGTGTGAGTGTGTATGCATGGATGGTTGCATGTGTATGTAATATATATTATATATGTGTGCATAGTATATATATTAGGTGGTGTATATATATATTGTGTGTGAGTAATATATAGTTATTCAATAGATGTGAGTGTGTTATGCTTGGGTCGTTACGTGTTCGTGATGAGTTTTATAAAAGGGTCATATAAATTAAAGTGTATAAAATGTATTTTTTTATATACTTCATAATTGGGTTGTGTTGAGGGTTTTTATTCGTGAATGGGGAACAATTGATAGCCGCACCGTAACCAAGTCGTGAAACGTGAAACCGTTGGACCGCATTGTTAATGTTTAAATATCTTAATATTAATTATACAATAAACGTGCATCCAGGTTGTTTGAAAAATTAATCGCTCGTGTTCACGCTAATTGATTTTGCTGTGCATTTAAGGTGAGTTCTCAACCCCACTTTACCTGTTTTCATTGGGGGAAAGAAACACGTGTTCAAACGTATTTTCATTTGATCAGTATTACTATAATGATCGCATGTTTACTAGTGTTGTACCAACTTAAGTCCTCACTTTTCGAACCGTTAATATATGTTCTTCAGCGGGGTAATTCTGAGTAGATCTACTGGGTTTGATAAACCCCACCCGGGCTAGTCGCGCTAGCATGACTGGAGGTCGAACGGGTGTTTAATTGACCTAATTTCTGTTGATGTGGTTTGGTAGCCACAGCCGAGGCATTCATTTACATTGTCAGCTTCGGTTACGAACTTCATACACTATGTAACTTGTTAAGTAGGCTAGCTACCTACGAATATTACTTTGTTTACTGTATCGGTTATTACTTGTTCTGTTTATCAAAACCTGTGGACTCACCAACCTTGTGTTGACACTTTAGCATGTTTCTTTCAGGTTCACAAGATGCGCACGTTTAGGATCAGCATTCATGCATTCATCGTCACACGTGATATTTATAACTTTTCAATGAACTTATTTATTTGGTTTGCGCGTGTTGCGCCATTTAAAGTTTTAAGATTTATTTATGCTTCCGCAATTACTTATATGGTTATCTTGGTAACTCTGCTTTTGGGATATTTTAAATGTTAACAATTAACTATGCTTTGTAATTAAAGTACCGTTTGGTGTAACTAGTGGCTGAGATCCTGGTATGTCACACGCCTAACGGTAATACTCCGTTTGTGGAAATTGAGGGTGTGACACCAAATAGTCTAAAAATTCGTTCTTGGGGTTGGAGGCAAGTCTCCTTTCGAAACCCTAATGTTAGGGCTTTTATATGATTCAAATTTCGAAATTATCCACCATGATATGCAGCAGGCCGTAAGTTACGGCCTGCATATTTTGTCCATGATCTTTTTTTATTTTCAGCACGTGTTAAACAATAATCTTCATATCTTTGATATCCTTTATGAATAATGCCATTAAACTCTATTTGACCTACATTTTAAAAGCGCAACAAAGTAATATCGTTTGACATATAGAATATATTAAAAGTGCAATATTAACTATGATACGTGCATGCATATTAACCAATTATCACATCTCCACACTTACCATTTTGTTTTCCCTCAAACAAACTCTCTTGTAACACTTGAAAACTAATCAATCAAATACGTTAATAATCTCTAAACTTTGTATGAGTTAAGGTCCCAAGGCATACCTGGCTCTAATATTTATATCATTCAAGATTGACAACCCAACAAGTAACTGCTTGTTTGAAAACTTAGGATCACCTAACTAAGCATAACTTACCTTCGGCTTCCAACACACATGCATTCACACCTCTCACAATGATCACTCCTCTCGGGTTGATTTTTGGACTAGTGATTATATACTAGTATATCTGAAACACTCAAACCAATAATGCACATTATTATCATAAGCTCGTTTAACAATCACATCTCCATCAACTAACACACTAATACACAAATCAAGAGGTCTTTTACGGGTTGTAATGTTAGGCTAGGGTAGGGGTATGCAAAAAGGATTTAAAGTGGAAAATAGTGAATGAAATCCAATCTAAACATGCTAAACCGAAAAACTACACATACTATTATAAACTTGGATCACATTGACCCAAACACACTACAAGAACTCACGTTATTTTTGTTGCTCCATACTTTAGTTATTTTGACCTCATATATCGCCATTTTTTTTCTTTTTTTTATATATATCAGCAATATTTGTTGCTGATTGTTATATAACACAACACTTCAACTCAAAAGAAAACAAATATCAGAAAAACTTAGACATGTCACAAATTGGATTTCATCACGCGGCTTAACTAAAACGGCTAAAAGTTTAATAGAGTTAATGATGTGGCTCATTCAAATGACACGTTGGGGCTCAAAGGGGCGTCTAAAGGGAAAATGTTAAGGTAGGGAAGTCAAATGAAAAGGTCTAAACAAATTGGCTATCCTAATGCCTCTATCACGTTTGTGCAAAGTAATGGTTTATGATCTCGACATGTATTAGTTACACAAGTTCTAAAATAGATGCACATTATGGTAGACACTCAATACAATAAGAAAAGAGCAACTAAATATATCATGAAAAATGCTCAATTAGGCTCAAATTCTCACGGAAACGAAGGAATGGGTTAAGGATGTGAAACATGCATGTTGTCCACTGTCTAGTTCGCTATACCTAACAAGGCAGTCCTACTTAATTTTATAGAAAACTACCAATTATGCATACCTTCCTGTGACTTATAGCTAACCATGCCAAGGGATCTCTACATATACACATGCAAGTGATACTTAGCGATTTACATTGAGAAATTAGGTTTGATACACAATTAAATTTGTTTAGACGCTTCATTATTTCAAAATATTTTCAATTTTTTTGAATTTTAAGATTTTAATCACCTCATCCCCACACTTGGGCTACATTGTCCCCAATGTAGAATGAGTTTATTAAGACCTTAGTTCCCCCAAGTGCAAGACCAAATCCATCATCATTGTGCTATGCATATTGAGACTCGACATTAACTAAAATTTTAATTAACACATTCCCAAAACAAACAAGTTTGTTACGCCACCAAGTACATAGAAGAAAACGACCAATCCACATAACGCAACTAAAGACAAGAAGTAACAACTTAAACATCATAATAGCATAAGTTCAGGAAAAAACAAGTGGACCTGATCTCATGTGATCAGAGAGTGCAAGATCATCCATCATATGGTGGTCGGGGGTATGGCTGACCAAACATGATCTCATAAAAACTCCGCTGGATGGTCTTCATGTCATATGGGTCGGCTTGAGTAGAACTACCGTGTGCTTGACCCATGTTGGTGTCATATGGCACCCACTCTGATGGAGTTGATTGAGGGTAATGGGGCATTTGATGTCTTTACGCATATGGAACAAGATCTGGAGATCTCCAGTTTCGTATATTATATATATATATATATATATATATATATATGTGTGTGTGTGTGTGTGTGTGTGTGTGTGTGTGTGTGTGTGTGTGTGTGTGTGTGTGTTGTGTGAGAGAATGAATTATATTTTTGGTCCCTGAGGTTATTAAAAATAACTATTTAAGTTCAGGGTATTTTGGTCATTTTATTATAAACTAACTGAAAAATCTTACTCTGTTAGTGTATTAGACTGAAAGAGTTACAAAATACAAACCATGGGACTTGATTTGTTTGAAAAAATAATATTATTATAGTTTGAGAGAAAATAACAGTATTTACTAGGACAATACAATGAACGTGTGTTGAATCAATAGTAGAAAGTAAGCTTTATTGTATGTGCGTTTTATTCTGTCTCTGCTTATGAAAGGTCAAGTAGACATAATATGCATTGCGATACGAAAAACTTTGCTAAAAGAAATCGAAGGAACATGTATGACACACTTAGCATTTGAGAAATATCATATGAATATTCTACCATACTGGGTGTTTAAAAATCAATACTAGAAAATTTAATGAATTTGAAAGAAACTACATTGTGAAGTAATCTTTACAGAACTTATGAGGCGTCTATTTGGGTCGGGGACCTAAATATGTAACTACTCAAGATATTATCTTGTCGTCTTATGTAAAAATCGTCAATAAAACTGGGCATGTTGCTAACCTGACGGATGCCATTGATTTTTACAAATCGAGAAAAATCGTGGGTATCTTATAAAAACGTCAAATACCTTTGAAGATGGGATCTTGTATTCATCCTAGTCCAAAAAAAATTTAAATCTTAGATTTTTTTTCATTTATTGATCTAAAGTTACCTTTTTAACCATAAAAAGTTACTATTATAGATTTGTGTATAAGTGAGTAATGCACAAAATGATGGCATAATGGTAATTTCCTCAAATCTTATACATTTTTTTTGTTGATCTAAATTTTAATTTCTAACCCTTAAAAAGTTATTTTTTGACCTACCTTAATTTTAGTTATAAATACACTTTATATCCTATACTTATTTAATATATACCATTGTGATATGTGCAATTTTATCTTTGTTTAAGTGTAAATTTCATACAAAATAAAGTTGTACAATATAATATACAAGTCATACAAGCACGGGCATACAAGGTCTTAAAGCTTATTAAACGATATGATTTTTTATAATTTTTTTATTTTTCTTCCTACAACTTTTAGATGACAATGTTTTATAAAATCTAAATTGTTTACTTATTGTTATCAACATTTTGGTTTCCTGTTATGATATATTTATTTTTATTAACATTTAGACATGAATCTTTTAACGACTTTTTTACATACTGTTTCAAATACCAGCTCTAAAATTTGCTCTATTACTGATCACAAAAGTCTGTCGTGAACCACGAAACCTTATACTAGTTAATAGTAAAGTACAACTTGTGATAGCATATAAGTGCAAGTGTAGAGAATAAGCTATTCGATTAGTTTTTTTTTTTATTTTAAATTACAATTACTTTTTATTATATTTATTTTTTTGTTACTACTCTTAAAATTTATAAAATTAAATTAATTGATCAGGAATATGTAACTAAAATGTAGTTTCATAAATTAAACAAAATATATATATATATATATACATATATATATATATATAAAATATATATATAATAAAAAAAGTATGGTTATTAAAACGAGTATTTAATCTAAAAAGCCTAAGAAGAATTGTGGGCTTGACATGTGTCATTCTATTGTTTTAAAAATGAGGGTATTTTGGTCATTGTGTCAAAAACGTCAGCTCGTTGTGTCAAAATATTAGTTCATTATGTCATATATTTTATATCATTTATTATATGTATTTATCATTATGTTTACGTTTTATATCATTTTGTGTTATTTTTGTCCTTGTTTTTATAAATGATATACTTGTTTTCTATCATTATGTTTATAATTGAAAGTGCACGATAAGATACTTTCACCAATGTATTTTTCAAAACTCAGTGTTAAAGATAGCACAATACGTTATTTTTCTCATTGTTTTTTATATATATAAACTTGTTGATATATTTTATTGTGTTTTACAATTAAAAGTACATAAAGATGTTATTTCACAAATATATTTTTCAAAACTCATAATATTCAAGATAATATAATAACGATCAAAAAACACAATAAAATATTGCGTTATTTTGTTATTGTTTTTAATGTATTAGATTAATTAATTGTTAACTTATTATTGTGTTTTACATATTAGAGATACACAATAGTGTTATTCCACTATTATATTTTTTAAATCATTAAAAAAATCACAATAGTATTTAGAAAAAGATAATAACTAACATAAAGATTCAATGAATTGCACTAAAGACATAATAACGAGATATGGACTTAAAAACCTAAAAAAAATTATTTTCATTTTTTATGACTATACTGTACTCATTTAAAATATTAAAAATGCTCGCTTTTATGGTATAATTTTATAAATAAAAAAATAATGCCGTACATCAAAGTTGTAAACATTTAAAAAAATGAATGAACTTATAAAAAGTCAACAAAATTGGTTATTCTTAAAATACTCATCTAACAAACTTTTCCTTACAATTTTGTTTCAATTATTGATTAATAAGATTCATGGTTAAGATTACTTTTTACACTTTTTAGTTTTAAAAGTTTTTTAATTTAAATATTTCCCTAATAAAAATTATAAAAATTTAAGAAAAAGTTTAATAAAACCAACTTTGAAAATTGTTAAGGAATTGTAGAGTGCTTTGTGATGACAGAAGTGTTCGTATTGGTTGTAGTAGGATTATAGATTGCATTGGCCTATTAGGACGTCTTTTGGAATTGTGGACAAGATCACGGGTGTCGAATGAATTCATTTGTTGAGATGGCGGTTGTGACGATTGTTAGGTTTTTGGCATACTTTCGAAAATGGTTTGATTTTCGGGTGGGTTGATGAGTCCAACCTAACACAAACCCGAGCACAACCGAACCCGAAAATCATGCCAGACATGTTAATCCAAACTCGAAGGTTGACACTAACACAACTCTTTTGGCATAATTTTTTATTTCTTTTTTATTTTTTCATATATTAATACTTTAAAATTACTATTTTACAGGAAAAAGTACAAATGGATATAAAACAAACTATATTTTAAATATGAAATCTTATTGCAATTTCTATTTTGGTTTTATATTTTGAAATAGAACACCCAATAAATAATGTATGACACAAAACGTATATAAAAAATAAATAAATAATAAATAGGTTAAAGGGGTCAACCCTTCAACCGGATGGGTAGACCCGAACACAAGCCACATAGCTAAACGGGTTGTCAGGTTGACGGGTACGACCCGGGACTGACCTGGATCCATTTATACTAAATCGTAACCTATAAAATTCTTATTAGATTAAGGTCGTATTTTCATGTCATGACAAAAATTCACACCCTTAATTTGGGCTATGAGATCTTTTAGGGCTTAGGTTCAAAACATGACTCAATGAAGTTTTCTTATATTCATAGGTTTTTTCTTTGGTGGTATTCTTGGGTGAGTTAGGCCTTGAGCTTTAAAATCAATATGGACTATTGAAATCTCGTCTCAGGAAGATCTTCTATAGATAATGCATTCATTGATAAACATACTTGCAATGTTCCACATTTCTCATAGCTTGGCATCCAACCAGTTGACATTTCAACTTTGTGGTTCTTCGAAGTTTTGTTTGTTTCTGATTGAAATAATAACCACAGAACTTGCAATGTGTTTTGTTCACTTTGTTTGAGATTTCACACAAATCAAAATATTGTCAAATAGTTTTGTTCTTTGTTATAGGAAAAACTTTCACAACCATGAAAATTGTAGAAGAACCAAACCTATTATAAACTACAGCGCTTGATCTGGTTCTACCAAACCGGTTAAGCTCCTCGGGTTCGGTTTCCAAACCAGTATAATTGTGCATCTCTAGGTAGCAGTATTGTTCGTACCGACCACCCATATTAATATATATAAAAAATTGGCAAATAATCATTTCCGAAATTAGATTATGTTCCTATATTAACAGGTTTTTTCTCAACTTAAGCGTTTCATCTGCGGGTTTATGAATATACTCTACAGCATAATATTAACATATTATGTTCTTATAATACATTCCTATAATACAGGCGATACAAATATAAGATACAAAAGTAGATAATTCGAACCAAGGCAATATTTACAGCAAACCCTATGTACATATAGATTAAACCAAGTCCAAAGTTACATCTGATTCAAACAGTAACCAACAATGACAAAATATTTACAATAAATCCATACTCAAGCAACACAATCCAGCAAGAAACGAAATGAAACAGTTAACCGTAGCAAACAAAACATGCGAATATATACATAGATTAGACCGAATACTAAGGTACCCAGTGATTACTAAAAGTACTCATACCAGATTTAATGCCATGCTGAACTGCTGATTCAGTGAATCATAATCGACATGCCTTCTGGTGCTCGCTTTGTGCTTCTTGATTTCAATAAGTTTGTCATGAACGCACCACGGAAAACTCAGAAAATGCTGACGTGTCATATCCTCGTTGTAACGACCCCAGTAATCTGGATGATATGTGACATGATACCATGCTGATGCTTTTGCATACACATTATCATCTTCAGTATCCGTATCTCCTCTGCCATTTTTGAACCAGTTTCTAGCTTCCCTCCTTAACGACTTCACAGCTAAACTGACCGCTTCAGCATCATTCCTACGGTCAAAGGATCTTGACATTTTCATAATACTCCCAGTTAAAAGTTCGGCTTCAGTCTTGATCCCATAATAATCCATATGGTTACCCAATTTATAATCGTATTCAGTTTTAAAATCAAATGCTTCATCAATATAATACTCAAAGCCGAGTACTTCCATGTCAGCATCATAAGTCATTCTAGCCACCTCTTTTGTGAAGGGAGTGACTGGGCTGTCTTGTGGGGCGATATGTTTTACGTCCCGAAAGAGTTTCCCGATCACGTTTTGGGATTCATATGTTGTTTTGTCGGGTTTTTCCATGAAGTCAGGATACTCTTTGGGCCGGAGATTTGCAGGTATTTCTGCTGGAACACCGGTTTTTGGAAAGTCGACAGCAATGGAGAAGAGCTTTGCAAGCTCTACACAAGGTTGAGCCATTGCTTTTATAGGTTCCCGGTCGGCAAAGACTGTGTGGGCATTTGCAATTATTCCTAAACTGTCGTTAACTATGTAGTTTGTGAAATACTCCTCCACTTCCTAAATTAGATACAATAAAACAAGATTATAAGGAGATTTAAAAAGAAGCACCTATTCCAAGGAATGCCAATTCCAAACATGATAAGGAAATGAAAACTATCAGCTTTCGGGTTGTAATAAACAAAAAATGTTTTCAACCCAAACTAATAAACATATTGTGTGAGTTGTACTAAAATTTCTGAAAATTAGAATTCAAAAAACAAAAAATATATATCTATAAGTTCAACCCGCCCACCCATTTACGATCCCTTTAACCTGTTTAAAACATTATTACAACTCGTATGAATTGCCAACTCATTTGGGTGTTCAGATAAACAAATTACAAGGGCCGTGATCAGGTTACAGGTTTTAAGTACGTCGAGTTAAGGTTGACATCTTGCACAAATACATATAGCCATATAGGTCATGTTTAGATAAACAAATTACATGGGCCGTGATCAGGTTACATGGTTTTAAGTATGTCGAGTTAAGGTGTCGTTGCACAAATATATATAGGTCGTGTTTAGGTTCATGAACTTCAACCCTCCAACTCATTAGCCCATCAACAGACATGATTGCCACCCATCCAAAAGGGCAGGACGGGTAACGGATCAAAATGAGTAATTTTTTGTAAACCATTATTGTGTCGGATACAATTTATGGATTTATGCATACAAAAACTCTTTGAGAGACATTTGACCAGTATGACACATTTTTTTTTTACTATTTTTTTCCTTTTTACTCGCATTAGGGACAATACATAACCCGAATCAACCTGTTCATAAATATGTGAAATATTTACTAATGCATTTATACCTCAATAGTAACATCATGATCGAGTTGCATAGATGGAGCTGGGGTATAATCCATAGGTTCGATTTGCTGAGGTGGAATTAGATCAGGGTCCCAACAGACAAAGTAAATATCTCCATCCAAATCACTTCCTGAGCATTCGTTTGGATGCGGCCTATAGTCAAGAAATACGTATGTTAGAAAAAACCAAGCTAAGCATAATCATACAAACTCACTATAGTATATTCCATATCAGAAATGAACAAAAAAAGAAATCAGCTGTATATCTTACCTTTTTCCTTTCTGTGGAAAAACAACACAATCGACCATATGGTGTAATGCTGGTACATTAACAGCCTTCAAGACCCGTACATCACCAGGATGCAAACACGGGTTTTTAGCAACCACCACGTTCCCCTTAACAATCCGGGACTTACGCGAGCCACTTCCATTATAATCATCACCCAATTGCCTTCTTCCTGCACTCGAATACTGAACAAAAACTTCACCATATTCAAGTGTCCGGGTTTCATCCAAACATCCCATCATTGATCTCCCTTTAGGAACATAAATCCTCGTTTTAGTTCTCAACTCTAGCAACTTTGTTGCTCGAAAAACTTGCAGCATCATTGAGAGAAATGGTTCAGCATCCGGCTTATATCCACACGAAAGCATTTCCTTCATAATGTTGGTGTTTTCTCCTGGTGACATCAAATCTAATGCCTCTTCTGCCTTCATTGGGTCCTTTAAAATGGCATCTAGTAAGCAAACTGCTTCTTTTTGCTTCTTTTCAAAGATGAGATCTTTTACCCCAAGGGTAGAAAGAAGTGTGATGAGTTGGCGGTTCATATAGCACGGCTGATATTTGCTAGTTGCAAGAATATCCAACTTTGTGTTGTCAGATTCAAATTTGCACATGCTTTTCCTCAATGATAATTTCATCTGTGAGGTGGGGTCCACAGCCACGACACCTTTGTACCCACCGTATCGAACTTGAAAAGCAGATGGAATGAAATCATAGCCACATTTACGTGAAACCTTTTTAGCAAACTCAGCAGATATTTTCCCAATTCCATCAGAAAAAACATATTTAGTACCAGCTCTTACAATTTCTATATCAGGAATTTCTTCAACTTCATCCCGTGGAACACTTAAACTTTCTTTTGATGAGCCAAAAGATTGACCAAGTCTAGCAGCATATTTTGCAACATTTTTAATGCTACTAAAATCACCCATCCAATTTCTTATATCAGCAGCGTTTATTCTTCCGGTTGATGCAAACATCCATGCGGAATTATCCCGTAACTGACTCGATGAGAAAGCAAGAAATTCAAATTTTTTATTCCCAATTACTATTCCATCCCTAAGAACTGATAAAATTCTCTTATAAATTCCAGTTTTGCTTTCTCCATTTCGACTTGCTTTTGGGGATAAATCTGTTGAGTAGAGTTTCTCCAATTCTTCATCAAGAAACGAAACGCGAATGAAATTATCTATATGATCGGCATAGTGGCGTACAACTCGATTGGACACATTGACCTCGGGCCCACAGAAGTACACTTTTGATGGTGTTATTTGAACTCTCCTCACGTATACAAGACCACTATCCAATGAGATAGCAGGCGACCTTAACCTTTTGTTTTTTCGATATTCTTCTGTTATCAGCCTAACTGGATCATAACAGCAAACTTTCAAAAAATAAAGTTTCTCCAGAACATATTCAATTGATTGAATGTCATATCTCTGAGGATCCAACAACGCAAAGAAATTAGCATCAAGGACAGGTCCCGGGATGCAACCATGTTGAACCAAGGCACAGATCTTAAAAACTATATTAAATGGCAGATAATAACCTCTCGTGGGACCCACAATCGGGACTAGACTCAAGTTTTGAGAAAAACTATGACCAGTCACCAACTTGAATGGGTGCTTACTTTCTTGACAATATGGAAAATAGCGACCAAGCTCTGGGGTTTCAACATCATGTGGAAGTTCTATACATAGATGAGAAGATTGTCCAATGGCAGAAGATGAAGTAAAGTCGGTTGCCCGAACCCACTGATCATCAGGAAGTTCCTTATAAAAGCTGTATGGGTTTTCTTCAACTTTCTGAAATATTCGAGGAGCACCATAGAGCTGCAAAATACAAGATGCTTAGATTTAGTTTTAAAAACAGAATTCAAAATGAACTTTGAACTTAGATGTGTATTTATCCTATAATCTCATTGATAATGAAAATAGTCCAACCTATATGATATGAAACATGAAAATGGGGCCTAAACTCTAAGGGATACAAAACTGAAGGTTCTGTATGTATGATACCAACCCAGATACTAATTGGGTGGCTTGGTAGGCCTTGGTACCGGTCAAAGGGGTAGCAGCCTAGTGGGGTTAGTGGATGAATGGTTAGCTATTGTTTAGGGAGTAACTGCAGCCTAATTGGCTATTGTTTAGGGAGTAACTGCAGCCTAATTGCCCCTATTCTTCCTATTTATGTTTACTTCTTAGGATGTGTGTGGCTGTCTTTGTTTAGTTTATCAAAAGTAGGGTTTCTAAACCTTGTAATCGGAGATCACCCTTCTCGAACTGGGCTCTATCTGTACTTTTTATTTGAAGTTAATCAAGCCTACTTTTTGGGTTCTATCATTTTGGTTCCATTGCCGGGAAATCGAATGGCACCTGTAACCCGGAACTTGGCAGATCAACTAGCAACCATTGCAGCAAAACTAGATGTCATTCTTGCATCTTTGAGAGACGATGTTGAAGAAATCAAAGTTCAAATGATCAGAGATTGTTGTAACAGTGAAGAATCAGAGGATAGTTTGAAGAACACGGTGGTTGAGGAACTGCAGGGGTCTGAGCATGACCCTCTTCAGCCACTTAGATCCGGCGTTGGTGGCAGAATCACTGACCAAAGCGACATAAGCGGTGATGGGATCGAGGGCACCAATGAAATGGATAACGGAATGCACACCGGCAAAATTGATGGCACCGCAATTAAAGCTTGGGCACTGGAAAAGAAATTAACAACAAAAAGCAGCCATGATCGGAAGAGGAGAGGAGAAATTAGTGAAATTAGATGCTTGCTTAAAGATATTGATCCGCCAATCTCGTTAGCTGCAACGCATCAAGGAAATAAAAGCGTGTTGATTTCTTCCACATATACACATCTGAAATGCAATGAATTCCTGAAGTATGCCTTTGATCGCCCTTATTTGTGCCCTAGGATACTCTTGTCTGATCTAGCAAGTTCTGAAACTTACCAAGCAACACTAGCACTTGCGAAACATGTGGTTGTAATTTTTATCATTGTGTGGGACCCAGGAAAGGGAAGGCAGCAGCCTTTCATCTCCTATCTGTGGAGCCATTTGAGTACTAGTCCAGCATTCGACTTGAGGTCAAGTCGTTTGTTCAGGGAGGATGCATTGATACCAACCCAGATACTAATTGGGTGGCTTGGTAGGCCTTGGTACCGGGTCAAAGGGGTAGCAGCCTAGTGGGGTTAGTGGATGAATGGTTAGCTATTGTTTAGGGAGTAACTGCAGCCTAATTGCCCCTGTTCTTCCTATTTATGTTTACTTCTTAGGATGTGTGTGGCTGTCTTTGTTTAGTTTATCAAAAGTAGGGTTTCTAACCTTGTAATCGGAGATCACCCTTCTCGAACAAGGCTCTATCTGTACTTTTTATTTGAAGTTAATCAAGCCTACTTTTTGGGTTCTATCAATGTATCTCTCACAAATTAGTAGTTTAGTTAGAACAAATCAACATCTATTTACTGATTGTCTTAAGTGTACATAATCTGACTAATTAATAATCATTATTTTCATATACTCTTTAAGAAAATTTTAAAGTAGCCTTTCTTAGTAAAGGACAGATAATATAGAAAGACATTTTGATCGAGATCGATAACAAAGACAGCTCACATAATTCACTTAAATAACAAAAAACCTTGCAGCAACGCCAAGACATAGCATTCTCAAGTCTAAGTAGATAGTAGTTCAATCAATCAAAATAACCTGAATAACAAGAAACCTTGCAGCAAGGCCACGTGGGCAATGTAGCTGAACCTGCCAAATATTACCATACGAGAGTTGCATCTTGTAACTCATGTTAAACCATGAAACACTAAAGTATAACTTTCTTAGTCCAAATCCAAATTTCACTGATGCATTTTGCATTTGACAGAGCACTGACAAACACTCTTTGGACACCTGACAACCAAAATGAAGAGTTACACCGTCCATTTCAAATGCAAATTGCCTAGGCTTCTGTACTAGATCAACATCCTTTTCCCAAGCCTTCAAATAAGATTTACTATACCATAACAGCCTACCGTTAGCCAGTTGTAATAGTTTTTCTACGCTAGCTTTAGTTGTAAATTGGACTTTAGCATAAGCTCTTGCCCCTGCATTTTTTTGTCTAACCTCTAAAGCCTCAATACTCCCTACACCAGTATATTTCTCCAGAGTCGTCTTAATTACATCTGCATGTAGTAAAGCGGGGAATCCAGATACATCAACTGTCTTACTCTTACCCATCCAGTTAGAGTTGTTCTCAACTGCAAATTCACATTATGCAACATATAATCAGCAACAATAAAATCACCTATTACATGAAAAAAGATAAATGCTAAGCAATTTTTAAGTGAAAATGTTTACATGCCGATCAATTTCCAATAACGTCACTAAGATTATATGAATAGGGGTGAAGAAAATTCAATTTATTTAACTTAATGGTCATGTAATAGAATATGGTTTTACAATAATACATCTGACCACTAATGTAGTTATCATGTGAAGATAAAAACTAACATCACTGCAAACCAACAACAGATAAAATAACTTGTTTTCATAGGAAACTAGCAGTAGATAAAGTCACAAAACCTTTTACCTTCCTCATTTACCTATTTTCCCAAATTTGCATATAAATCCAATCAATATTTGCTAAAAACTTTAAGCAATTCTCAAAAACTAAAAATAAAAGTGGTTTGTTTTCCTAGGTACCTTATTATTATATCAAACTTGCCATTTCCCTCATCTAGGTATTTCCACATTTGCATAAAAGTATATGTACACATTTTGATAAAAACTTTAATAGCCATTTGCCACAGATCATCCTCAATAAGGGGTTTTAGCTCCATTATTCCCCTCCACCATTCGGGGTACCCCATTTTTGGCCTACCCAACCCGTTCCTACACAAGAACGCCAAGAAAGGCCTCGGGTGGGCCCCTTTGCTTTTTTAGAATATTAAATATGTATATAGAGAGATAATTGCTTATTAGCTTAAGAAATAAAGATGTGGAATGTTATTTTAGATGTTTTTGGATGAACTTACTGGGTAGGTCTTTTGGTGTTTTTATAAAATTAGTGTTTTTGGGTGTTTTTGTGTCTCCTTATTGTGGTTGCTCTCACAAAGAATTGATCAGGTACAAGAAAATCATTTCAATGAAAAATATATCACCTAATAGGTTCAAAGAAGACATAACAGAGAGGGAAAGGTAGTAGAGACAGAAAAGGAGTGAGTGAACGATAAAACCCATGCCATTTATCTAAAATAAAGTGCAGATGAACATGAAAACACTTTTTTATACATAAACTCACCTAGGTTAACTATCCAAGTATAAATCAGGCATAAAATCACAGATTTCACTGATCAAAAGTTCTCACACAGTAATCAAACGACTCCGACGTTGATCGCACACTTCATCAACTAAATTTTGTTCTCAAATCACTAAATTCGGATCATCGCAGCAAATAACAAGAAGAAACAAAACAAATTCCATGTAATTTTGTGAACTTACCCTAATTTCAGTGATATTAGCAAATGCATTACAATCAGACGGAAAGATGAACGATAGCATGAAGCTTGTGCAACATAAATTAGGTTTGGAGATTATTATGCAATGTGTGAGAGATAGAGATTTACCAGATAACGGAGATGATTGAGATGAATCGATGGTGATTAACACTGAACAGCTTGTGCTTTGTTTATGGGGAACTTTATCGTCAATTGTAAGTCAAGTCCTCACTAGATTCCAAAGTGCAATGTGAAAATAAAGTATCTCAATAACGCGGGACCATGCAATTGTACGAACTTTATAGTATAAAGTTAAACCCCTCACTAGTAGGTATTACTTATAAAAGAGTATCATTTTTAATAATTTTTTATTATAACTTTGAAATATTAATTTTGTTTCATAAGAATTTTATTTTTTAAAAGCTATAGGTTTTAAAATATATTGTGTTTTTTGCAAGTTTGATATTTTTTTGAAAAAATTTTATATTTTATAAAAAATTATTTCTTTACAAATTGCATTTGTAGAAAGATCTTTTTTTAATTTAATCAAAAATATTTTTAATATTAAAGAATTAAATAATATCATTTGTAATTAATGTAATATTTATTAGGAGAGAAAAGCGGGAAAATAAAATTTAGGGGCTCTAGAATAGTAACAAATGGCCTACAAAAACATTCTTTTATTAGTATTGATAGATAGATGTTGGATTAGCGAGTTTACAGATTTCAGGTTGACGGGTTTAACTGTTTAACCTGAATATGACTTGTGAGATTATTATTGTTGTGTCTGATACACTTAAGATCATGTCGTTTTTGAGTGAACTCGTTTGATGCGTATTTACGAGTATAAGTAATACCAACTTATTTTAATAACAAATTAAATAACCAATTACCTTGTCTCAAATGAGACCATTTTGTAACCGGTGTTCATTTAATTTATTCTTTTTTCTTTTGAGAATGAGTAACTAAAAATTAGTAGTTATTAGGAAGATAAAAAAACAAAAATAGTATTTTAAAAGTTTTATTATTTTTCAATAATCCCTTCTAAAAGTAAACTAGAAAATTTTTTGAACTCTTTTTATAGGCATGATAACCTTTTTATTAAACGGATCATCTCTAACTTAACAGAAATTTACATACGACCCTTTAATCATCTTTTTGAAAAATAACCCTATAATCATCTTTTTGAAAGTAGATCCAAAGCTTAATGGAGAAGACTAAACACTATAATTGGTGGGCTCGGGTCGCAGCCAATAATTTTTAGCCGTACCGTTTAATAGGACAAATTGTTAAGAAAAATAACAACATATTATAATTAAAAATATTTAAATTAGACCAACGATCCTTAACTTAAATAATTGTGGTGAACTATCTCAACATTTTATTAAAATAGAATGAGGTCTTGGCTCAAGTATTACCTCTGACAAAAAAAGTTTCACGTTGGGTTAGAGGGTTATCTTTCATCTTTGGTGAGTTTTCTTTTGAGGGTGGTCTCGGAATGCATACTCGAATAATGAAGATGATCAGGTGAGTCAATGTCGTTTAAAAAGAAATTTATTAGATTTCTCTGTTTAGTTTTTATTTAATATAAATAAAAGTATATTAGCTATCAGTTGAAATGAGCATCTAATCATGCAAAGGGGCGACTCAACAAATTTAAGAGCTAAGTGAGATAAAAATCTAAAAGTCTTTTTTGAATGGATGGTTTTAATACAAGCCGGTCAAATAAAAATGATAAAAATCTAAGTCTTTGTTAAGATATGCACATAATCATCATGTACGGCTTTTTTATGATTCTTAAACGTATGTGCAAACACTTATTGACATGTCATTTTACATGAGATAACTTTCTTTAAGACCTCTTATTAGTGTCTTCATCCACCACGACTACCATACTCGTTAGGTTCGCACATGGTATGACCTCTTGACTTTGTTGATCAAATGTGTTTTTATCATGTTTGCCTGCTAAAGAAGGTTATATATGGTCTTAAGTAACCGCTAGAGCCCGGTTCTTGAAGCCATCTGCTTCTCTCATTCTCTAGTTGCTTGCGAATTTTCTTAGTGTCGCTAACATCTCATTATTCATGTATTTAAGAGATTCAATTATCTAAGATGATATTTGTATTTATATATTGTAGAGCCAAGTTAGAGCTTGTTAATCTCTACGTTCATGCTTTTCTCGCTACTTATTTTAGCCCTTTAAATTTACCTAATAGCCCATTAATATTTTAAATAGTTTAGCCCAATAACATTTACCTAAGACAAATCTAATTTAGTTTAATAATACTTAAATAGAAAAAGAAAACTGATCGACGGTGAAAAATGAAAACTTTTTTATATACAAGTTACTTGATTTAAAATTTTTATATGTCGTATTATAGGGGGTCCAATTTTTATTCTCGCTCTGAGCCCAAAGTCACTTGAGAATTCTTGGGACCTGCCTTGAACTTATATATGGCATGCCCGGAACGCAAATGCATAAAGCTAAATCATCGGAAACAAATCGATGGGTGCACGTGATTCGGTGTTATCAATAGTCATTCGAGTTCATATCACTGGTTACAAATAAAATAGCATTTTTGATATTTTAAACTTAATTTGGTTAATAGGATTAATCAGACCTTCTCTAGAGTATGTTATTGGTTTTAAAGTATTTATTATTTTATTGGGATAATCTAGAACATATAGCTGATGATAAATTTATAATATTTTAAAATATGTTAATACACACCCGATTATTTATTTATTTATTTTACCTCAAAAGTAGAGTTGCACAAAACGGGTTTGGACCGGACCCGGGCCCGGTTACAAAACCGGGTTTGGGCCCAACCGGGTTTTTTGTACCCGGGTATTGGTGAACCCGGGTACGAACCCGGGTCGGGTTCAGCGAGATACAAACCCTACCCGGTAAACCCGGGTAGGGTCGGGTCGGGTCGGGTTCGGGTCGGGTATGAAACCCGGGTTCAACCGGGTTTTTGACTTTTTTTTTTTTTTTTTTTCTTTTCTTGTGTGTGTGTCGAACACCGGGTCGTATGTTTTTTTTTCTTATATTTTCTTTCCTTTTTTTTCTTTTTATTTTTCTTTTCCTAACCGGGTTCACTTGAATGACAAAAATTTAAACAACTTAATATATAAATATATACAAATCTTGAGCAGAAAATGTTACACTTATAATATACAAATATTAAATACTTTTTATATAAAACATTTGAATGACAAAGAAATTTAAAAAGAACATGAAAGACATATAATATTAAAACAACTTAAAAATAACAATATCGTCTAATTTTATCTACTACGATATGCTTGATCAAATGCTAATTCTTCATCGGATATGCCAGAAGATACTTCGTCTTCTACCTCTTCATCATGTACTTTAGCTTCGAGTGTAATCTCGTCTTCGAGGCTTGTTTGGTCTTGCATACAATCCGTTGCGTCTAAGTGATCCTTTAAACAAATGCACATCTCCACTGCTTCCGGAGTTAGTCTTGTTCTTCGTAATGATATTACCCTGCCACTAAGAGAAAAAGCAGATTCCGAAGCTACCGTAGAAGCTTGGACGCTTAGTAAATCACGGGCCATAGCAGAAAGAATCGGAAATTGAGATTCTTTTCCTTTCCACCAAGCCAAAATATCGAATGCACGATAATCTTCGGTAGTCATAGTGGAAATAAAATCCGTTCCACTATATCTACCGAGCTCACTTGTTGGGGTGTTACCCCTTTGACGTTTAGCCGTCACATCCCGAACAACATTCAACATAGTCAAAACAGGGTCTTTAAGTGAGGTACTATCACTTGAGGTTGATCCGCTTGGCATGGTTATGTTTACGTTAGGCCCATATCTATTTAAATAAAAATTATAAATTGTTTTCAAACTATGATTAAAATTTTCTTTTGCCTCGTTTGAAAAATCAGGGTTTTCGTCATGCATATCCAAATTGTCATTTATCTTATCTATCAAACATTCAACCCCCGCAACATTTAGAAACGGATTTAAAGCGGCGGCACACGTAAAAACGGGTGGTAAGTCCTTAAAATATTTTTTAAACTTTTCTTTCATTGGTTCTATCATTTGATTAAACATATTATTTTTATTTTGAAAATTTTTAAAATTCAAAGACATAAAATATAGTTCTTGAAGCACCGAATAACTAGTGGAATAATAAACTCCCGATAATTTTGTTGTTGAGTTTTTAAAAACCTCAAGAAACTCGGATAGACGTTGAAGATTCTCCCAACCCGCATCCGGAAATGGGTCGGCTTCACCATTATCCGAAAGACTATTATGAAAAGCTTTCAAAGTGCCCTTTTGTTTTAAAGCACATTCAAACATGTGACAAGTCGAATTCCACCGAGTAGGTACATCCCAATTAGGACCTAAAAATCTAGAGTGCGTATCCTTACAAAGTTGTTTATAATCTTGATATCTTCTTCTACTTTTTTTAAAAACGTCATGTAACATAAATCGAAAAGATGTAATAAAGTTATTAACATATTGTCCGGATAGTCCGTCTTGCACTACTAAATTAATAATATGTGCAACACAACGAGTATGGAAAAAATCACCGTTTGCAATCGGAAGATATTTTAATTTTAATTTTTCAACCGCGGTTGTGTTGTTAGAGGCGTTATCAAATGCAATTGAAAAAAGTTTATTTTCTAATTTAAAAGTACTTATTACATTATCTAAAAAGTAAAACAAAAATTCTCCGGTGTGTGGATGCGGAAAAAGATCAAATGCAATCGTACGTTTCATCAATTGCCATGAATTGGGATCCACCCAATGAGCGGTGACGCAAAGGTACGATTCGGGTAAACCGTGTGGAGCCGACCAAACGTCACTAGTTAAGTTTACACCGGTATTTAAATTTTCAAATAATACAATTAAATCATTTTTTGCTTGTTTCCATAATTTTAAACAATAACGTCTAAGTGTAGTACGACTTACGTGAGTATAACGAGGTTGAAGCGTCTCTCGAATTAAGTTGGTCAACCGAGGATTGTCGAAGTGACTAAAAGGCAAAGCTTCTTGAATCACGAACTTCGCCATTCGATCTCGAACCGTATTAACATCGTAATTAAAGATTCCACCGTCTCCACCCAATTGTGTTTGTTGCGAATCCGGATTACTTTTCAACGACTTACAAAACTTCTTGCTAATGTGTTTGTTTAAAGTCGTGTTAGAATCTTTAGCAAGCAAAGCTCCACAAAACTTGCAACGAGCCTTTACAGACCCGTCACTCAACTCAACCATATCCCAATTGCACCAAACATCCATGTTACGATTGTGTGCAAGAACACGAACGACGGTTGGAGCGTTGGACGAACCTTGACCAACGGAAGATTGTGAGTGAGCCATATCAAGATTGAAAAGAGTGAAAGTGTAAAACGAGAGAGTGAACGTGTAAAGCGAGAGTAAACGAGAGTATTTTTTGCGTTTTTTGCGTATGTTTTTGCGTTTGAGACTTGGGTACTAAACCATATCAACCCACACCTATTTATACTAACTTATAAGCCTAAAAGTGACAAAAAAACGGTCACAAATCGATCCCAACGGCTATATAGCCGTTAAAAAACGGCCACTTTTTAAAAAAAAAAAAAAACGGTTGAAACCGGGTACAACCCAGGTTCAACCGGTTCCGGGTCGGGTCGGGTTCTAAGAAATTCTAGAAAATCATACCCGGTTCCAACCCTACGGTTTTTTTTCGGGTCCAACCCGGGTATGCATATACCGGGTCGGGTCCGAACCCGGTTTTTATGCCCAAGTCTACTCAAAAGTTTCATGTTATGGGCTCTGAACAAATATAATGCCTCTTGGGCCTAGGCTTAATGGGCTCCATTGCTCCAATAACATGCCATCTAATGAGTCTACACTCTCGTACTCTACTACTGCTGCTTCTCAGATATATGATTCTAGTTATTCCAAAACATATAAGGTTAATACTATAATGGCCTACCAGCAATTGTAATGTAAGATGTCTATGATAAAAGATAGGGTTAAATTCACTCAACTTAATTTATAAAACTGTCAGTCAAGGTAAATATAACTTTTTTACTTACTTTCACTATATTTGTAAAATCTGAGTTTTAAATCATTCAAATTTATAAAATGGTCAATCTTGGTGATGTAATTTCTTGATTCGAACCTTTGAAGTTAGTTATTTGGGTAACCAAGTACAATAATCAAACAAAGTAGCATAAACAAAGTGTTCATTTCTACAAAGTACAATTGTATCATATAGTGAGTTTATTATATGTTCAATATTATACACACACGCTTAGTTACGTGGCTACACGTGTATTGTCACACCCCAACTTTAACGGCGGAAACGTTGAGATGTAAGGGTTAAGATTGTTCATGCCACACAACGCTACTTCAAAGTGTAAATATTATTTAATATCCAATTCATGACATACAATTCATAACATAAGTTTTAAACATCAAATTCCAAAATAATCCTTTAGTTTTCTCTAGGTCCAAATCCTAAATTATTTCATATCTTCAAGATCAACAACTAAGCTTGAGCATTTTCAGAAACATGTTAGAAAATACGGTCAACATATAATGCTGGTGAATTCTCATAATTTTTACATACATATATAAAATCTTTTAAAGAGGCAATTCAAGTCATAGGTTAAAGATAAATAAGAAATATATGGATAGCATAATGATACAATCAAACCTTGACAAAGATATGGCCACAACGAATAATATACGATTAGTTAAGTGTACTTGGTTCCCATGATGATCAAGAATACGTCATCAGGAGCCGGCAATAACCTCGGCTTTAGCACCAAATAGGCTTGTCAAGCCCATAGATCTATGACGTCGCTAGGCTAGCAATAGTTAATGATTGTTTTTAAAAGAGTCTATCACATAATAATTGCACAAGTCTTAAATAACCATGACAAAATGTAAGATGAATTGCACGTGCATTACAAGTATTCAAACGTCTTTACAAGTGTGATTATGATACGGGTAACATGTTTTACCCCAAAACGTGTGAAATAAAGTAAAACGGGACATGGGAAAACTCACCTGAAAGATGATGATGAGCAGATAAGGAGACTTGAACTTAAACGCCAAAGGTTCGTTAAGAATTCAACCTAGAGGACGGCGTTTAAAGTGAACCCATAATTATTATATTTTTAAAGGCTACTCGGAAATCTACGGTTCTTGTGGAATTTGGGGTTTTAGGTGACAACCTGATAGTATAACGATTTTATTTGAGAATTTATAACCCGTTTAGCCAATGATTATAAATTATGAAATAAACACAATAATTATTTTAGAATTTAACTAACCAAATAAGAAATTTTTGTAATAATTTCATTAAATAAATAAAAAAAAGTTTATTGAAATGCTATTTGATATAGTAAATAATTTGTAGTTGAATACAAATTTATAACAAGTGATGTTGTACTAAATTGAGTTATTAAATACAATAGATGAAATATTTTAATTATATATATATATATATATATATATATATATATATATTATACAATTTAAAACTTGCAAATATATTTTATAGTAATTTTATAACTTTGAAAATAAAAATGAAGAATTTAAATTATAATTTCTAAGAATTTACAAGAAAATATTTCTAGTTAAATCTCAGTTTAGTATAAGTTATAAAAATAATTGTATATGATTTTCATAATATTTTAGAATTTTTTTTTTGGGATTAAAAATAGTTAAAATCGTGTTTTAAAAAAATATTGCAGGTGCCCGGGTTCGAACCCGGGACCACCTGCTCATCCCACTTTCACTTTAACCAGCAGGCTAGGGCGTCTGCGCCTATCAAGGTTTCGTGTCAAAATCATAAAAAGACTCAAATCGGAAATCCCCAATTTCCACCAAGAACCCTAGTTTCAAGATCGATCCAATTGGTCATGAATTCACCGATGTTAATGGAATTAACCATAGGGCTTTTCTTTCCCATGATTAATCGAGTGTGTAGGCCTTTCGAATTACCTGATTTGGTGTAGGATCGACTGGTACACGTTCGAACAGGGTCGCGACTATGGAGTCGATCGAGAGTAGTGTTTGTGTGTGTTTTTCGAGAAATTGAAGTTACAGGGAGTTAAAAGAGGCTGTTTCGATCATTTGCCCCCTAATTTATAGTTTTAATTTGAACGATTTGGTGCCCAACGACTCAAATTTTTAATTCGGGTGTTTCATGATGAATTCAGTGTATAAATGGTCGTTTCTAGTGGATTTAATTATGCTCATAACTTCAAAATGATTAGATGAACGTTTATTCGTGTTTAGTTACCTTAATAACACAGTTTAAAGGTTGAAACGGGTTTTGGTTTTTTGATGGGGTTCGGTTTCGTGTTCGAGACCATTACAACCGCATTTAAAGTAAAATTAACACACACCTTTGTGTTGGAAACGGATTCACGAGCTGATTAGAACGATTTGCGGTTTTAAAATTGGTTTTTAAAAGTGTTTTAGCGGTTGCCGGAGCCGCGCCGGAGTTTGGCCGGCCGGCCACCGCAAAGTCGGGGGAGGGGGGGGGGTGGTTTGGGTTTTTAAAATATTTACAACTTTGGTCCCTGTAGTTTAGGAACATTTTAAATTAATTTTTTTAGTTTACAAAATTTATAACTTTTAAAGTTTTTACTATTATTTATAAATTTTGTTGTTTTTATAAAAATCCATACTTTGATTGTTTGTTTTAATTTATTGCTCAAGATCACATTTTTACAATGTACTTTACTATTTATATATATATATATATATATATATATATATATATATATATATATATATATATATATATATATATATATATATCCATTTTTTTTTAAATTTAGGAATATCTATAAATTTACAACTAGTACTTTATTAGTTTATTTATCTAAAAAAAAATAATTAAGATTACCAATTAATAGATATAAAGGGATTATTAGAATTTGCAAATGAACTCCCATAGTTCGATTGATTCCATTAATGCCACTTACAAGAGATAATAGAGATACAACTAATTAACGAATATTCGAAAAGTCAAAGTCTCCACAACTTTAAGAAATTTCATCTTGAAATTAAAGATAAAGCTAAACAAACAGATGCGGATATTTCTTCTTCATGTAATCCTCGCGTTGCCGGGTGAACTCAGCTCCATGTTTATTTTTCCAACGAACTTTGACGATTGGGGTGGTAGTCGTTCTGGTCATCTTCATTGTTCGATCCATGATCTCGACAGGTTTCTTCAACAAAATGCAATGAATCGTCTATATGGATATCCTCTAAAGGAACATGCAGACTTTCTCGACAGGATGCTAACGGATGTCACAGTCGTAGTCGCTAATCAACTCAACCCAACATCGTTGCCTCATGTTGAGATCCTTTTGGCTGAACACGTGTTGAAGGCTCTTGTGATCGGTTTAGACTATACATTGTGTCTCATAAAGGTAATGCCTCCAAATCTTTAAAGCAAAAACCACGGCACCAAGTTCAAGATCATGGGTTGAGTAATTCACTTCATGAACCTTCAATTGTCTTGATGCATATGCTATGACCTTTCCTCGTTGCATGAGAACACAACCAAGGCCTTAACTAGATGCATCACAATATACAGTAAAATCGTTATTCCCATCAGGAAGGGTTAAAATAGGAGCATTACACAACTTGTGTTTTAGAGTCTCGAAAGCCTCCTCTTGATCAGGTCCCCACTCGAAAAGTTTATTCTTTTGGGTTAAGGCCGTAAGCGGTTTCGAAATCCTCGAGAAGTTGGCAATAAATCTCCGGTAGTAACCCGCTAATCCAAGGAAAGAACGAACTTCAGTTGGAGTTTTGGGAACACACCAATTTTTCACGGCTTCTATTTTAGTAGGATCAACGTGAATTCCTTGGCTATTCATCACATGGCCTAAAAATTGAACTTCCTCAAGCCAAAATTCATATTTAGAAAACTTTGCATACAACTGTTCTTTCTTCAAGAGCTCAAGAACTTGTCGCAAGTGCAACTCGTGATCGATTCTTGTCTTGGAGTAAATAAGAATGTCGTCGATGAACACAATCACGGATTTGTCTAGGTACGGTTTACATACCCGATTCATGAGATCCATGAAGACAGCAGGAGCATTAGTCAACCCAAAAGGCATGACCATGAACTCATAATGTCCATATCGAGTACGAAAGACGGTTTTTGGAATATCATTGTCTTGGACTCGTAGTTGGTGATAACCAGAACGTAGATCGATTTTTGAGAATTGAGTGGCTCCTTGAAGTTGGTCAAAAAGATCATCAATTCGAGGGAGAGGGTATCGGTTTTTGATGGTGAGTTTGTTGAGTTCTCGATAGTCGATGCACATACGGAATGAGCCATCTTTCTTCTTCACAAATAACACAGGTGCACCCCATGGTGAAGAGCTAGGACGAATAAAGCCCTTATCAGACAGTTCTTGTAGTTGACTGGCTAGTTTTTGCATTTCCGAAGGTGCAAGGCGATAGGGTGATCTAACCATAGGGTTTGCACCAGAATCAAGTCAATCTTGAACTCAACCTCTCGAACAGGAGGTAATCCACTAAGATCCTCGGGAAACACATCTGGGAAGTCCCGTACAACAAGAATATCCTTAAGCTCCTTCCCTTTGGCTTTCGTGTTGACTACATAAGCCAAAAAGGCTATGTAATTCTTACTTAGGCACTTTCGAGCCTTAGTACACAACATAAGCTTGAGTCCTTTAGACGATCTCTCTCCAAATACTTTTAGGGTATCACCCGAAGGTAGAGGAATGCGAATACACTTCTCGAAACAGATAATTTCCGCATAGTGTTTGGCTAACCAATCCATACCAATGATGACGTCAAAACTCCCGAGTTGCATGGGAATAAGGTCAACAGGGAACTCATGCTCGTTAAGACTCAAGGTGCAATCACGAATGATGACGTCAATAACGATAGATTTACCATCAGCGACTTTGACCGTAAATGATTTTTCTAGCTTAGAGCGCGACTTAGCAAGGACGGGTTCAAATTCTAAGGACACAAAACTCTTATCCGCTCCCGAATCAAACAATACAAAAGCATAACAATTATTTACAAGGTACATACCTGTTCAGAGATAGGGCTATTGTCGGTACATGGAAGGCAGAGAAAATTTTATTCAATAAGAGTTCGAGTAGCAGTAAAGAATTATGTACCATTCACCACGTCGTTATTTGCTTGTGTTTAGTTTGCGTTAATATTGAAGGCATGTCCTCGAGCTGGTGGAACATTTCCCGCAAGACGGGGGCATTGTGGGTGAAAATGGCCGGTTTCGCCACAATTGTAACAAGCTCGATTGGCGACTACAGCAACATTGTTTGGTGCACGGTGACATGTAGCAACCAAATGCCCATATTTCCCGCAAAGTGAGCAAATACGACATGGGTTGTTTCCCGCATGATGATACTTGCAGATGTTACACATCGGGTGCGGGCCCATATAAGCTCTTGCAATAGGTACTTGATTTGCAATGGCAGCTTGTTTTTACAGGGCATTGGGTGATGTCACAGCAAAATTTCGAGCAGGTGTAAACTTACGCTTCTTGCCCTTGAATGATGATTCAGCCTTCACCTCTTTAATTGCCTCGGGAGTCACCTTTCCAGTTGGTTTGGCACCCTTCACCGTCAAGGTGCCAGCCTTAATGTGATTTTCGGTGAGCTGTGCAGTAATGTTGATCGCTTCTTCCAGGGTCGTGGGCCTACTCCCCATAATAGCATCTTGAATTTGTGGTGGTACCCCTTTGATAAACTTTTCAATGCTATGGGGTACAGTATCCACCATATGCGGTAAGAGCATGCTCAATTCATGATGTCGAGTGGAGTATGCCAAATGGTTGCCACTATCCTGTTTGAGATTCCAAAACTCCTCCTCCAACTTTTGCAGTGCACTCCTCAGGCAGAACTTTTGGATCATAATGTTCTTGAACTCTTCCCAAGTAAGTACTAATGCAACTTTCGCACCGCGGTTCCTCTTTTCACTATTCCACCAAGTAAGTTCCTGTTGTTGAAGAACACTTGCGGCATAACGAACCTTGAGTGCTTCAGGGCACTCACTATTGATAAAAGTGTTCTCCATACTCTCTAACCACTCGAGAAGTCCGGTGGCTCCCTCCTTCCCACTAAAACCAGTGGGTTTGCAAGAGTTGAAGTGTTTGAAGGTATAGGTTTGGTTATTCCCCCCTTGGTTGTTGCTGTTTTCTCCTTGACCATTGTTACCATCACCACCATTGTTCCTAATGGTATTGTTACTACTGTTGGCCATTAAAGTGCTACTCAGTTCAGCGACCATGGTAGGAAGGACAGCAGCCATTTGTCGGGCGATCATAGCGGCGAGTTTTCGATCAGAGCTACCACGCTTTCCATGATGGAGAGGCATTCTAATACAAAAATAGAATAGATATTAGAGTTTTGGAGATAAAATAGACATAAATCTTTGGAACTTATAAACGTATACAGGATAGTTCCATTTGGTAACACACAGCCAATAGGAAAATTGGCACGTCAAGGTGACTTAATTCCAATTTACCTTGGGGAAGGTGTGTATTTTGATCATAATTTATCACTCATCCCAGAAATCTCCAGGTAAGCATAACTGGTCCCGCAGTTGGTTGGGATTTATGCGAAACGCTTACCTTAGCCCGAAGGCTTTTTGCCAAAAAATCCAGAATACAGGTGTTTATGTGTCACACACTTTCCCTATAGGCTATTAGAATTAAAACCTTGATGAGATTTTCAAGATTAGACATATTGTCTAAAGAATTTATCCACCCGATAAAATGCATATGATTCCACATATAGTCGAGAATAAGTTTTAGAAAGAAACAAGGCACGTTAGAACTAGTGACAGGTGAAGAGGATTTAGAAGTCGGGGATATACAAGGTTAAAGGTTTCGTCATAGAGTTAACTTCCTAAGGCATAATTCCACCAAGTAAAGTCAAGTAACACATAAAGGATTCATCATGTAGCACATAACATCATGTGGTATGCATATAAGTAAACTTACAAGATCATAAAGAATGCTCATGTAAAAGGTCTTTATTTTAACGATAGTCTAGGTCACCATTTCTAATAACCTAAATACCTAAAGTTATGGGCTCTGATACCAATCTGTCACACCCCAACCTTAACGACGGAAATGTTGAGATATGAGGGTTAAGATTGTTCATGCCACACAACGCTACATCAAAGTGTAAGTATTATCTAATATCCAATTCATGACACACAATTCATAACATAAGTCTTAAACATCAAATTCCAAAATAATCCTTTATTTTTCTCTAGGTCCAAATCCTAGATGATTTCATATCTTCAAGATCAACAACTAAGCTTGAGCATTTCCTGAAACATGTTAGAAAATACGATCAACATATAATGCTAGTGAATTCTCATAATTTGTACATACATATATAAAATCTTTTAAAGAGGCAATTCAAGTCATAGGTTAAAGATAAATACAAAATATATGGATAGCATAATGATACAATCAAACCTTGACAAAAATATGGCTACAACGAATAATATACGATTGGCTAAGTGTACTTGGTTCCCATGATGATCAAGAATACGTCATCAGGAGCCGGCAATAACCTCGGCTTTAGCACCAAATAGGCTTGTCAAGCGCATAGATCTATGACGTCGCTAGGCTAGCTATAGTTAATGATTGTTTTTACAAGAGCCTATCACATAATAATTGCACAAGTCTCAAATAACCATGACAAAATGTAAGATGAATTGCACGTGCATTACAAGTATTCAAACGTCTTTACAAGTGTGATTATGATACGGGTAACATGTTTCACCCCAAAACGTGTGAAATAAAGTAAAACGGGATATAGGAAAACTCACCTGAAAGATTATGATGAGCAGATAAGGAGACTTGAACTTAAACGCCGAAGGTTCGTTAAGAATTCAACCTAGAGGACGGCGTTTAAAGTGAACCCATAATTATTATAGTTTTAAAGGCTACTCGAAAATCTACGGTTCTTGTGGAATTTGGGGTTTTAGGTGACAACCTGATAGTATGACGATTTTATTTGAGAATTTATAACCCGTTTAGCCAATGATTATAAATTATGAAATAAACACAATAATTATTTTAGAATTTAACTAACCAAATAAGAAATTTTTGTAATAATTTCATTAAATAAATAAAAAAATGTTTATTGAAATGCTATTTGATATAGTAAATAATTTGAAGTTTAATACAAATTTATAATAAGTGATGTTGTACTAAAATAAGTTATTAAATACAGTAGATGAAACATTTTAATTTTATATATATATATATATATATATATATATATATATATATTATACAATTTAAAACTTGAAAATATATTTTATAGTAATTTTATAACTTTCAAAATAAAAATGAATAATTTAAATTATAATTTCTAAGAATTTACAAGAAAATATTTCTAATTAAATCTCAGTTTAGTATAAGTTATAAAAATAATTTTTATATGATTTTCATAATATTTTAGAATTTTTTTTGGGATTAAAAATAGTTAAAATTGTGTTTAAAAAAAATATTGCAAGTGCCCGGGTTCGAACCCGAGACCACCTGCTCATCCCTCTTTCGCTTTAACCAGCAGGCTAGGGCTTCTGCGCCTGTCAAGGTTTCGTGTCAAAATCATAAAAAGACTCTAATCGGAAATCCCCAATTTCCACCAAGAACCCTAGTTTCAATATCGATCCAATTGGTCATGAATTCATCGATGTTAATGGAATTAACCATAGGGCTTTTCTTCCCTATGATTAATCGAGTGTGTAGGCCTTTCGAATCCTGATTTGGTGTAGGATCGACTGGTACACGTTCGAACAGGGTCGCGGCTGTGGAGTCGATTGAGAGCAGTGTTTGTGTGTGTTTTTCGAGAAACTGAAGTTACAGGGAGTTAAAAGAGGTTGTTTCGATCATTTGCCCCCTAATTTATAGTTTTAATTTGAACGATTTGGTGCCCAACGACTCAAATTTTTAATTCGGGTGTTTCATGATGAATTCAGTGTATAAATGGCCGTTTCTAGTGGATTTAGTTATGCTCATAACTTTGAAATGATTAGATGAACGTTTATTCGTGTTTAGTTACCTTAATAACATTGTTTAAAGGTTGAAACGGGTTTTAGTTTTTGATGGGGTTCGGTTTCGTGTTCGAGACCATTACAACCGCATTTAAAGTAAAATTAACACACACCTTTGTGTTGGAAACGGATTCACGAGCTGATTAGAACGATTTGCGGTTTTAAAATGTTTTTAAAAGTGTTTTAGCGGTTGCAGAGCGCGCCGGAGTTTGGCCGGCCGGCCACCGGAAAGTCGGGGGAGGGGGGATGGGGGGAAGGTTTGGGTTTTTAATATTTACAACTTTGGTCCCTGTAGTTTAGGAACTTTTTCATTTTAATTATTCTTTTTAGTTTACAAAATTTATAACTTTTAAAGTTTTTACTATTATTTATAAATTTTGTTGTTTTTATAAAAATTCATAATTTGATTGTTTGTTTTAATTTATTGCTCAAGATCATATTTTTACAATGTACTTTACTATTTATATATATATATATATATATATATATATATATATATATATATATATATTTTAAATTTAGGGACATCTATAAATTTACAACTAGTACTTTATTAGTTTATTTATCTAAAAAAATAATAATTAAGATTACCAATTAATAGATATAAAGGGATTATTAGAATTTGCAAATGAACTTCCATAGTTTCATTGATTTCATTAATGCTACTTACAAGAGATAACGAAGATACAGCTAATTAACTAATATTCGAAAGGTCACATGTATGCTACCCGATTTTAAGTTTTTTTTTTTAATTTTTTTACTTTAAAAATATATATAATAATTTTCAATAGTAATTATCGTATTTTCTTTTTCCCCCAACAATTTTCCACACATAGCCAACTAACAATTTTTTTTTTCTTTTGCTGTTGTGAATTGTTTATTTTTATCAATGATTTAATGTGATATTTTTTATGGTTTAATCGTTTTCTCCACATCAATGCCACAACGTGTGGCTTTACGTCGACATTATGCTTTTTTTTATTAACGGCGCGTCTTACATATACCAACCATCAATGTAAATTTTTTTAATAGTTTAGTTTTTATCCACCACAGCGTCACAACGCGTGGTTTTATGTCGATATTCTGGTTTTCTATCAACGACCAGTCGTTTACCACTCTAGCAATTGTTTAAAATCTTCATATATAATCACCTCAGAAGCAAACCGCGTTTGGTGATAAAAAGCTTAACGAATTCCGTTATTTTAACATAAAAGTTACAATTGTTAGGTCACAAGTGGCAAATAAGAATAAGTGGAGATTCGTAACCCGCAATATTTTCTCTCACAAAGCAATGTGAAAGGCCATGATCTCTTAAATGATCTAAGATTTTGAAAGCTGTAGTCCAATATCATATATATTCATATATATTATTCCTATAGATGATATATTGAAGGATTTGAAGACAAGTATGTAGTGGATATATTATTAGTGGCATCGGGGAACAAATGGATAAGAGCAATAGAGTCAATAACGTAGCTAGTGAGGATTTACCACTTGGCCCGTGCATGGGGTCCCTTAATAATAAACCGCGGGTAATGCAGGATGGATGGATGTGTATCGTGTTAAAAAGTACACGATTTTTGTTGAATGGAGGGAACGCGTTAACAGGTAAAGAGTTTATTGAAGGAAACAAGAATAGGTACTAAGCGAAAAAGGATTTAAAATAATTGTTTTGAGAATTAGCTGATACGAGTGTGTTGGAATAGTATTTTAAGTGTCTAAACGTTAAATATTACGTTTAATTATTCATTTATATGCATGTGATTAAGTTGAATAGATTAACTATGAGTGGGAAGTGATTTTGTAGGTAAAACAAGCAAGTTGGAAGCTTACATGGTGAAACAAGTTAGTGGATAGGTCAAGAAACAAAGATTCAAAGTGCAACAGAAAGGCTTCCACCGTAGCCTACGCCAGGGCACATTTTGAATATGTTTCGGCCACCACTTGCCCCCCATTCGACCTAGATCGATTTGACATGAATTTTGGGAGTTTCTAGGCCTAAAATTCGTCATTCCAACTCTCAAAAACAAGATACAATCATCCGGAATGCAAATCAACAACGGTTTTGAAGATCATTTAAGAACGATGAGTGGCTAATCTTCTCGTGATCTACTTCGGGTATTAGGTTTTGTGTGATTAGGTTTTTGTTTATGTTAACTTTGTTGGGATTAAACTTTAGAACCTGTTAAGTTCTTTTATAAGTTTAACTTGTGTTTTGGTTATTTAAACAATGATTTTGGTAAACTTTGATTTGAATATCATCTAATCTTCCGGAAATTATATGATTGCAAGTTTTGGTTTCTAATTGAATAGGCATTGTGTATTAAGACCTATTAAGTCTTGATTATCGATATCACTTAATCATTACACGTTTAGAATCCCCGTTAAGGATTTTCCACCAAGTTGGACTAAACAATTACCGAAAACCAACCCTTGATCCCGGGGTGGATTACTATTTCTCATAATTGTCTTCTTAATTAATTTTTATTATTTGCAATTTGTTTTCCTAGTTCACTTGTTAATTATTTCAAAATTTAATTTTCACAGTCAAGAGGCAATAGTATAAGTAGTTCAATAATTTAGTTTTAGTTAAGTAACTTAATTAAATAATCAAACGAATCGTGTAACACTAACCACATGCTCCCCGTGGATACGATACCTGACTTACCCTAGCTACCTAGGTTGATTAGGTTTTTGCATGACCCCAACGATAGGTCATCAAAATGGCGCCGTTGCCGGGGAGCTAGTGCGCTTTGTGTTATTGGATTTGATTGGTTTTAGTGTTATTATTTGTTTAAGTTTCAAAAAAATAAAAAAAGTAAAAATAAAATAAAAAATAAGTGAAAAAAAAAATAAAAATTATTTTTTTATTTGCTTTATTTATTCGTCTTTACATTGGGTATTGTAGTTGTTTGTGCAGGGTAATTTCTTTGCAGGCTTAGTAAAATCATGGATTGAGATTATGATGATGATTATGATCCATGTATTTTTTGTGGGAGCCATTGTCATTGAGTTCAAGATTGTCCATTGTTCGAGAGCATATATGGAAACATAGAGAGAGGATGTTCTGAATATAGGCGACAAAAGGGATATGTGAGAGCAGACTATGAAGATGAAGAGATGTCGTCATATTATTCACACTCTGAACCACTTCCATCATCAAATTATCAAGAATATTATCATGTAGATATGGATTACCACTATGCCCAAGAACGAAATTTTACCAACTATGAACCTCAGATGCCACATTTCTCATGTTATCAAGAGGAGTATGACGATACTATCATGAATACCCCCTTGGTTGTTGCTGTTTTCTCCTTGACCATTGTTACCATCACCACCATTGTTCCCAATGGTATTGTTACTACTGTTGGCCATTAAAGTGCTACTCAGTTCAGCGACCATGGTAGGAAGGACAGCAGCCATTTGTCAGGCGATCATAGCAGCGAGTTTTCGATCGGAGCTACCACGCTTTCCATGATGGCGAGACATTCTAATACAAAAGTAGAATAGATATTAGAGTTTTGGAGATAAATTAGTTCAAATAGACATAAATCTTTGGAATTTATAAACGTATACAGGATAGTTCCATTTGGTAACACACAGCCAATAGGAAAATTGGCACGTCAAGGTGACTTAATTCCAATTTACCTTGGGGAAGGTGTGTATTTTGATCATAATTTATCACTCATCCCAGAAATCTCCAGGTAAGCATAACTGGTCCCGTAGTTGGTTGGGATTTATGCGAAATGCTTACCTTAGCTTGAAGGCTTTTTGCCAGGAAATCCAGAATACAGGTGTTTATGTGTCACACACTTTCCCTATAGGCTATTAGAATTAAAACCTTGATGAGATTTTCAAGATTTAGACATATTGTCTAAAGAATTTATCCACCCGATAAAATGCATATGATTCCACATATAGCCGAGAATAAGTTTTAGAAAGAAACAAGGCACGTTAGAACTAGTGACAAGTGAAGAGGATTTAGAAGTCGGGGATATACAAGGTTAAAGGTTTCGTCATAGAGTTAACTTTCTAAGGCACAATTCCACTAAGTAAAGTCAAGTAGCACATAAATGATTCATCATGTAGCACATAACATCATGTGGTGCGCATATAAGTAAACTTACAAGATCATAAAGAATGCTCATGTAAAAGGTCTCTATTTTAACGATAGTCTAGGTCACCATTTCTAATAACCTAAATCCCTATAGTTATGGGCTCTGATACCAATCTGTCACACCCCAACCTTAACGGCGGAAACGTTGTGATGTGAGGGTTAAGATTGTTCATGCCACACAACGCTACATCAAAGTGTAAATATTATCTAATATCCAATTCATGACATACAATTCATAACATAAGTCTTAAACATCAAATTCCAAAATAATCCTTTATTTTTCTCTAGGTCCAAATCCTAGATGATTTCATATCTTCAAGATCAATAACTAAGCTTGAGCATTTCCTGAAACATGTTAGAAAATACGATCAACATATAATGCTGGTGAGTTCCCATAATTTGTACATACATATATAAAATCTTTTAAAGAGGCAATTGAAGTCATAGGTTAAAGATAAATGCGAAATATATGGATAGCATAATGATACAATCAAACCTTGACAAAGATATGGCCACAACGAATAATATACGATTAGATAAGTGTACTTGGTTCTCATGATAATCAAGAATACGTCATCAGGAGCTGGCAATAACCTCGGATTTATCACCAAATAGGCTTGTCAAGCCCATAGATCTATGACATCGCTAGGCTAGCAATAGTTAATGATTGTTTTTACAAGAGTCTATCACATAATAATTACATAAGTCTCAAATAACCATGACAAAATGTAAGATGAATTGCACGTGCATTACAAGTATTCAAACGTCTTTACAAGTGTGATTATGATACGGGTAACATGTTTCACCCCAAAACGTGTGTAATAAAATAAAACGGGGTATGAGAAAACTCACCTGAAAGATTATGACGAGCAGATAAGGAGACTTGAACTTAAACGCCGAAGGTTCGTTAAGAATTCAACCTAGAGGACGGCGTTTAAAGTGAACCCATAATTATTATAGTTTTAAAGGCTACTCGAAAATCTACGGTTCTTGTGGAATTTGGGGTTTTAGGTGACAACCTGATAGTATGACGATTTTATTTGAGAATTTATAACCCGTTTAGCCAATGAGTATAAATTATGAAATAAACACAATAATTATTTTTGAATTTAACTAACCAAATAAGAAATTTTTGTAATAATTTCATTAAATAAATAAAAAAATGTTATTGAAATGCTATTTGATATAGTAAATAATTTGAAATTTAATACAAATTTATAATAAGTGATGTTGTACTAAAATGAGTTATTAAATAAAATAGATGAAACATTTTAATTATATATATATATATATATATATATATATATATATATATACAATTTAAAACTTGAAAATATATTTTATAGTAATTTTATAACTTTCAAAATAAAAATGAATAATTTAAATTATAATTTCCTTGAATTTACAAGAAAATATTTCTAATTAAATCTCAGTTTAGTATAAGTTATAAAAATGTTTTTTATATGATTTTCATAATATTTTAGAATTTTTTTGGGATTAAAAATAGTTAAAATCGTGTTTTAAAAAAATATTACATGTGCCCGGGTTCGAACCCGGGACCACCTGCTCATCCCTCTTTCGCTTTAACCAGCAGGTTAGGGCGTCTGCGCCTGTCAAGGTTTCGTGTCAAAATCATAAAAAGACTCTAATCGGAAATCCCCAATTTCACCAAGAACCCTAGTTCCAATATCGATCCAATTGGTCATGAATTCACCGATGTTAATGGAATTAACCATAGGGCTTTTCTTCCCTATGATTAATCGAGTGTGTAGGCCTTTCGAATCCTGATTTGGTGTAGGATCGACCGGTACACGTTTGAATAGGGTCGCGGCTGTGGAGTCGATCGAGATCAGTGTTTGTGTGTGTTTTTCGAGAAATTGAAGTTACAGGGAGTTAAAAGAGGTTGTTTCGATCATTTGCCCCCTAATTTATAGTTTTAATTTGAACGATTTGGTGCCCAACGACTCAACTTTTTAATTCGGGTGTTTCATGATGAATTCAGTGTATAAATGGTCGTTTCTAGTGGATTTAATTATGCTCATAACTTTGAAATGATTAGATGAACGTTTATTCGTGTTTAGTTACCTTAATAACATTGTTTAAAGGTTGAAACGGGTTTTAGTTTTTTGATGGGGTTCGGTTTCGTGTTCGAGACCATTACAACAGCATTTAAAGTAAAATTAACACACACCTTTGTGTTGGAAACGGATTCACGAGCTGATTAGAACGATTTGCGGTTTTAAAATGTTTTTAAAAGTGTTTTAGCGGTTGCAGGAGCCGCGCCGGAGTTTGGCCGGCCGGCCACCGGAAAGTCGGGGGAGGGGGGATGGGGGGAAGGTTTGGGTTTTTAATATATTTACAACTTTGGTCCCTGTAGTTTAGGAACTTTTTCATTTTAAATTATTCTTTTTAGTTTACAAAATTTATAACTTTTAAAGTTTTTACTATTATTTATAAATTTTGTTGTTTTTATAAAAATTCATAATTTGATTGTTTGTTTTAATTTATTGCTCAAGATCATATTTTTACAATGTACTTTACTATATATATATATATATATATATATATATATATATATATATATATATATATATATATATATTTAGGGACATCTATAAATTTACAACTAGTACTTTATTAGTTTATTTATCTAAAATAATAATAATTAAGATTACCAATTAATAGATGTAAAGGGATTATTAGAATTTGCAAATGAACTTCCATAGTTCCATTGATTTCATTAATGCTACTTACAAAAGATAACGGAGATACAGCTAATTAACTAATATTCGAAAGATCACATGTATGCTACCCGATTTTAAGTTTTTTTTTTTAATTTTTTTACTTTAAAAATATATATAATAATTTTCAATAGTAATTTTCGTATTTTCTTTTTCCCCTAACAATTTTCCACACATAGCCAACTAACAATTTTTTTTTTCTTTTGCTGTTGTGAATTGTTTATTTTTATCAGTGATTTAATGTGATATTTTTTATGGTTTAATTGTTTTCTCCACATCAATGCTACAACGTGTGGCTTTACGTCGACATTATGCTTTTTTTTTATTAACAGCGCGTCTTACATATACCAACCATCAATGTAAATTTTTTTAATATTTTAGTTTTTATCCACCACAGCGACACAACGCGTGGTTTTATGTTGATATTCTGGTTTTCTATCAACGACCAGTCGTTTACCACTCTAGCAATTGTTTAAAATCACATATATAATCACCTCAGAAGCAAACCGCGTTTGGTGATAAAAAGCTTAACGAATTCCGTTATTTTAACATAAAAGTTACAATTGTTAGGTCACAAGTGGCAAATAAGAATAAGTGGAGATTCGTAACCCGCAATATTTTCTCTCACAAGCAATGTGAAAGGCCATGATCTCTTAAATGATCTAAGATTTTGAAAGCTGTAGTCCAATATCATATATATTATCATATATATTATTCCTATAGATGATATATTGAAGGATTTGAAGACAAGTATGTAGTGGATATATTATTAGTGGCATCGGGGAACAAATGGATAAGAGCAATAGAGTCAATAACGTAGCTAGTGAGGATTTACCACTTGGCCCGTGCATGGGGTCCCTTAATAATAAACCGCGGGTAATGCAGGATGGATGGATGTGTATCGTGTTAAAAAGTACATGATTTTTGTTGAATGGAGGGAACGCGTTAACAGGTAAAGAGTTTATTGAAGGAAACAAGAATAGGTACTAAGCGAAAAAGGATTTAAAATAATTGTTTTGAGAATTAGCTGATACGAGTGTGTTGGAATAGTATTTTAAGTGTCTAAACGTTAAATATTACGTTTAATTATTCATTTATATGCATGTGATTAAGTTGAATAGATTAACTATAAGTGGGAAGTGATTTTGTAGGTAAAACAAGCAAGTTGGAAGCTTACATGGTGAAACAAGTTAGTGGATAGGTCAAGAAACAAAGATTCAAAGTGCAACAGAAAGGCTTCCACCGTAGCCTACTGTAGCCACCGTAGGCTACGCCAGCCCAAGAAAAAAATCAGCAAAAAGCCCCCTAGTGTAGGCTACGGGTGGCCAGCGTAGCCTACGCCAGGGCACATTTTGAAAACCTATAAAAACGTGTTTTTGTTATGTTTCAGCCACCACTTGCCCCCCATTCGACCTAGATCGATTTGACATGAATTTTGGGAGTTTCTAGGCCTAAAATTCGTCATTCCAACTCTCAAAAACAAGATACAATCATCCGGAATGCAAATCAACAACGGTTTTGAAGATCATTTAAGAACGATGAGTGGCTAATCTTCTCGTGATCTACTTCGGGTATTAGGTTTTGTGTGATTAGGTTTTTGTTTATGTTTAACTTTGTTGGGATTAAACTTTAGAACCTGTTAAGTTCTTTCATAAGTTTAACTTGTGTTTTGGTTATTTAAACAATGATTTTGGTAAACTTTGATTTGAATATCATCTAATCTTTCGGAAATTATATGATTGCAAGTTTTGGTTTCTAATTGAATAGGCATTGTGTATTAAGACCTATTAAGTCTTGATTATCGATATCACTTAATCATTACACGCTTAGAATCCCCGTTAAGGATTTTCCACCAAGTTGGACTAAACAATTACCGAAAACCAACCCTTGATCCTGGGGTGGATTACTATTTCTCATAATTGTCTTCTTAATTAATTTTTATTATTTGCAATTTGTTTTCCTAGTTCACTTGTTAATTATTTCAAAATCTAATTTTCACAGTCAAGAGGCAATAGTATAAGTAGTTCAATAATTTAGTTTTAGTTAAGTAACTTAATTAAATAATCAAACGAATCGTGTAACACTAACCACATGCTCCCCGTGGATACGATACCTGACTTACCCTAGCTACCTAGGTTGATTAGGTTTTTGCATGACCCCAACGATAGGTCATCAAAATGGCGCCGTTGCCGGGGAGCTAGTGCGCTTTGTGTTATTGGATTTGATTGGTTTTAGTGTTATTACTTGTTTAAGTTTCAAAAAAATAAAAAAAGTAAAAATAAAATAAAAAATAAGTGAAAAAAAAATAAAAATTATTTTTTTATTTGCTTTATTTATTCGTCTTTACATTGGGTATTGTAGTTGTTTGTGCAGGGTAATTTCTTTGCAGGCTTAGTAAAATCATGGATTGGGATTATGATGATGATTATGATCCATGTATTTGTTGTGGGAGCCATTGTCATTGAGTTCAAGATTGTCCATTGTTCGAGAGCAAATATGGAAACATAGAGAGAGGATGTTCTGAATATAGGCTACAAAAGGGATATGTGACAGCAGACTATGAAGATGAAGAGATGTCGTCATATTATTCACACTCTGAACCACTTCCATCATCAAATTATCAAGAATATTATCATGTAGATATGGATTACCACTATGCCCAAGAAAGAAATTTTACCAACTATGAACCTCAGATGCCACATTTCTCATGTTATCAAGAGGAGTATGACGACTACTATCATGAATACCCTCAGTCCACATACGACGATACTCAAGATTTAATAAATTCTAAGCTTGATGCAATCATGAACATGATGATGGAAATAAAGAAAGAGGACAAGCTAAGAGATAAAACATTCGAGTCTTTAGTTAAGCAGGTTGGCCAACTTGCTGAGGATGTGGCCGAACTTAAACGAGAGCAAGGTGAGTTGGCTAGTGATATCGTGGTTGATAGTGAAGAAGTTATGGGTCTTCCTGAGCTTGAATATAATTGTTTACAATTAGTTGAAGTCATAACTTCTTTGGAGGAGTCAAAGCCGAATGTAGATCTAGTTTATCCCGAACCTTCTTCTATGCTGACTACTTCAACCATTAAAGTTGGGGAAGAAGATTTGAAGACAAAGATGAAAAAGGTAACACCAATAGACATTGAACGGGTTTTCAAGAATTGGCTCCTCAATAACTACTTTGCTTACATGTCAATTAGTGAGAAACTATTATTAAAATGGAATGTCAACTACCGAGCATTTATTGGGAATTCAGTAGGCAAATGTTCACTTAAACCACCATAACTATATCAGGTACGGTCTGGCTGAAGACCTAAAACTTAGCGCTTTTCGGGAGGCAACTCGGAGAACTTTGTGGGTATGTTCACTAGAAACCCTCACGAGACTTCACTCGTCCACTCGGGCCTACCGAAGGGTTTAAAAGGCTTGTTGCATATGCTAAATGCAACCGTGATTCCTACGAAAGTGAGTTTAGGACTTAAATTTTGTAATTTTGAATTTATTTTGAAAATTTTATTATTTTTATAGAATTTTAGCTTAAATGATGCATTGGGGACAATGCAATGCTTTAAGTTGGGGAAAGGGGGTACATCTTTATTTCGAAATTATGGTTTTGGGATTAAATGAAAATTTGCAAAATTTTTAAAATTTTATGTGTTAACCACGACGTAAGAAGTTCGCTTCTACACGATTTGTATAAAGTTTTGCAGGTTGTTGAATAAGACTTGAAGATCGTTACCAATCACGAGAATCCTGCCACAACGAAATAATCAGGTGAACTCATTCTTTTTATGAATTCTGTGAAAATAATTAAATTTATAGTTTTGCATGTTAGGTCATGTGTACATGTTTGTATTTACATGTTAAACTTAAAAATAAAAAATATAAAAAAAATGATTTTGATAATACCCTTGAAAAAAAATAATCAATGTCCCTTGAAATAAACCTCAGCATTTATGAGAGATGATAGAAAACTAGTATGTTGATACTTATACATGTAATGAATCTTTAGAACAGAAAATACATATAACTTGTGATATGTTGATAGGCTCGACCTGAATACGAACACTAATGTCTTATGTGAATGCTAATAGATTAATATGTGTTTAGTGTTTTCCATCCTAGTGCCAATAGTTAAAAGTTGAATCCTGACAAAAACAGATTGAGAATTTATTGCTTTGGCACACGCCATATCTATGTTAACATGACATACTAGTTAAAGAAGAAGAAAAAAAAAAGAAAAATGAAAAAAAATGTATATATAGTTATTTGGGGAAAAAGAGAAAAATAAGGGAGAAAAGTCCCGACCTCAAGAAAAATAAAAGAACAAAAATAAAAGAAAAAATAATATGTCATGATAGCATACTATGGTTCCTCAAGGTTGTGCTCTAGTGAACATTCAATAAATCTTGAGGTTGGGTAGGTTTTTGCTAAAGGCATTAGGTGTGGGGATGGTTAAACCATTACGGTAATTTTGTATGATATAAAAAGCACGAGGCATTAGCTGTATTAAATGGGTCTGAGTTTAAAATGGACACAATATATTGGCAATCATGGTTAATGTATTATTATGTTTCTGTTTGAAATTAGTGTTATAAGATTAACATAATAGTTATGATCTCATTGTATATCTTTTTCGGGACAAAAAACGTTTAAGTTGGGGAATGTGATACGAGTGTGTTGGAATAGTGTTTTAAGTGTCTAAACGTTAAATATTACGTTTAATTATTCATTTATATGCATGTGATTAAGTTGAATAGATTAACTATGAGTGGGAAGTGATTTTGTAGGTAAAACAAGCAAGTTTGAAGCTTACATGGTGAAACAAGTTAGTGGATAGGTCAAGAAACAAAGATTCAAAGTGCAACAGAAAGGCTTTTACGTTATATATACACAGAAGATAAATAAATTAAATACAAATGACAAAAATACCACTGATTCAAAATAAAGAAAATTTACTTATGTTAAGAAAATAGTAATTGTGGTGGTGACGACGATGACTATAAATTTACAATATCAACATACTATGATTAACTTATAATGGTTTCAATTTATAACATATGAATCAATTTCTATGATTTAACAAAGGCCATACTATTATGCATGGTTTATATCTAGATATTTTAAGCTATGTGACTAGGTGAGGTCTAATCGATTAAGTTTATATTTTGAAAATTTACAAGCAAGATTTTGACTGGGATCCTTCCTAAAAAGGCGTTCACATTTCGACCCATGGAAATAGTATTTTACATAAAGTGGAAGGTTACATCTTAAATGTAAACATGGGTGTATCTATCATATGTATATAGTTACAGAGATGTATCATTTGCTAACTAATTTTAAAGAGTACATATTTGAAAGCAGTTAAAAACAATTACAATTATTATTTTTATTATTAAAATAATATTTTATATATATATGTATATATATATATATATATATATATATATATATATATATATATATATATATATATGATATGATATGATATTATGGTCTTTTTATGTGTATACATGTAAACTTGCATGTTAAAAAAGTTAACACATGTGTATACTCTAACTATATTGTGTAAACATGTGAGGTCTATAGTTACAAATTACACATGTGTTGATTTATTATAAATTTAAATTCACATATATACATAAATTACCATAATATTTTTCAACAATGAAAACAATGATTTTTATTGATCTTAACTTATTATTAAAGTTTTACTTTATAAGGAGTGGCTTTCTTAAGATTTGCTTCCATTTATACCTATATGTATATATATACAAAAAATATATTTTTATTTTTTTTAATTAGCTGCGAAAATAGGCCCAGTAACATGACTCTTCATAGCACATGTATGATCGCATTAGATATAATTACGTAAATAAATACTCTATATATGTGTTAAAAATTTTAAGTCCATTTTTTTGTTGTTCTATATTATTATTAAATACATTACATAAATTAGTTGTAATTATTTATTTATTTAAATTTGAGTAGAGTTATAGTAAAAATTGTATTTAATCTAAAAATGTTAAAAATGATAAATTTGATTATGGGTTGAAATGTGTCATTTTATTGTTTTTTTAAGGATGGATAATATTTTGGTCATTATGTCAAATAAATCAGGTCATTGTATTAAACATATCATGTTATTATTCATCATTTGTTATGTATATTTATCATTGTGTTTTACGTTTTATATCATTTCGTATTAGTTTTGTCATTATTGTTTTTACATTTTATCTTAATTTGTTGTTATTTTAATCATTGTGTTTTACAATAAAAAGTACATAATGATGTTATTTCACTAAAGTGTTTCTCAATACTCATCATTTTATAAAAACATAAATGTGCTTATGAAAACACAATGACGAGTAGAATAAACACAATAAGACATTTATTATTGTGTTTTACGCTTTATATATGACCATTTTATATTATATTATTATTGTTTTTAATATATTAAACAAATAGTATTGTGTTTACACAGTAGAAATACACAATAATATTATTTCACCTTTAAGTTTTTTAGAATTCATCATTATCAAAAACAATAAAATGGTGTTTAAAAAAACATAACAACAAAGTGAAAGATAAAATGTACTGTGGCAAATACATAATGATAAACAAACATCATATAAGCTAAAAAATATATTTTTTTTTGTGTATAACAATATTGTATTTGTTTTAAATATATAAATACTCATTTTTTATGTTATTTAAAATAATTAATGTCATGTATAAAAGTTATGAGCGTTTAATAATAGGGGGCCACTTGAGAAAATATCAACAAAAGTGACTCTGTGTAAAATACTTTTCTAACAAATTGTTTTTTTAAAATTGATCTCAAACATTAATTTATAAGATTAATAATTAAGATTGCGTTTTATAATTTTTAGATTAGAAAATCTTTTTAGTTGAACTATTATTTTTTTAAATCATACATTTAAAATTTAAAGGTTTATTGTTTTATTTTAAATTTGATAATCTACTTAGTTAATTTTACTACATTTTACTAATGCACATATGGTTTAATTTTTATTTTATTTTATATTATCAGTTAGTAAGATCAAATAAACACTTTAATATTGTTTGTGATTGAGACTTTTTTTTGTTATTTCTTAATTTTCAATTCTATCTATTTAGTATTTTATTTATTTATTCGTGTTGTACATGGATCTAACATTTATAATCTTCACATATAAACATATATCATTACACATACTCTCTTTATATACATACACACATACATTTTATGTGTACGTGTACGTACGTATCCCTAACTACCATATTGGTTATTTTTGAGCTCATGATCGACAAGGACCAAAATAATATTACCAAGTTGAAAACATGAAATTGTTGATTTTCTTGCTTCAAAATTCTTTCACTAAACCTTTTATGCTTTTACATGTTTATAAATATAATCAACCTAGTGTTTGTCATTTTAAAATATATATTTGTCATAACAATATGCAGAGATAGTTATATATATAGTATATACAAATACAAATATGTGTGAATACACTACGATATACCAAGCCATACATATATATATGCGTTACGTGTGTGTATATATCCACAAAGATATATCATGTCTTCTTGTCAAAGTAAGCAATAAGCATTGTTACACACACAAACACGCTCTCTCTAAACATACACACACACACACATATCTCTTTCTATATCTCCAACTATCAATATTAATGGGTGTTAAAGCTGAAGATTTCTCAGTGAAGGTGATAAGCACCGAAACAGTTGCACCTAACCAACCATGGCATGACCACTGGCTACCCTTTACGAACCTTGACTTGCTGGTGCCACCCTTTGATGTTGGCTCTTTCTTTTGCTACAAGAAGTCCGATGGCTCAGTGGATGCCACCACCATGGTTCATGCCCTCAAGGCTTCTTTAGCTCAAGCACTCACCTTGTTCTACCCGCTCGCCGGAGAGATTGTCCGCAACGCCTCCGGTGAGCCCGAGATTCATTGCAATAACAAAGGTGTGCAATTTGTTGAAGCTGTTGCTGATGTGAAGCTAAGGGAGCTTAACTTTCATAATCCTGATGTGAGTATTGAAGGGAAGTTGATGCCCAAGAGAAACCATAGGGTGCTTGCTATTCAGGTTAATTAATGTTATTAACTATTTGAATTCGTTTGTTAGCATGTGTTTATTTAATCCCAGTGTGACTAAAACAGACAAAAGTATTAATAGCATGTATCTGTGGTTGTTTGATGGTCAAAATACAGAACACTAACTTTAAGTAGCTAGTCAAAATCTTTTGTTCTCCAAATAAAATAGAACAAAATTTTGAATAAAAACCTAGGATGTAGTTTCAAAGGTGATGTAGCTAAACAAAACAATGTATTTAGATATTTTTTTATAAATTTAAGTATTTCAATATATTAGAGAAAAACAAACCATATGCGAAATTAATTTTTCGAATAAAACATCAGAAAATAATTTGATAATTGGCCACATCCGTTGCTCGAGTAAGCTGGTATTCCGATTCCCCATCGATCCACTAGTGTGTGACAACAAAAAACATTTTATTTCTTGCCTAGAAATCAAGTCGATTTACCCACCCCACCTTAAAGAGTAAAAAAGAGGATCGGGTCGGTAAAGTTTGCACGACTAATATCATAAAAAAGATTAACTAACATATATTTATGATTTTTCATAAAAAAAAGTTTTTCAACCTAATTTTAATATATTAAAGTCCCTTAAATATTTCTAGAGAAAATAAAAAGTTAAAGTCACTCAACTCCATTTTAACACATTAAAGGCTATAAAGTTTTCTAGAACCCATGTACTTAAAGACAATTTAAAAGAGAAAATGTCACAAAATAATAATCAAGTTTCAAAAGTATTTTAATATGATCACTCATTCATATTTTTCTAAACTGGACCATTAAACCATCACATTGATTAATCATCAAATTTCTTATGTCAAGAAAGTAACGGAGGAGATTCGGAATTTTCAATATATGATATTATATTAAAAAAATGTTAACTATTAAAAAAATAAAAAAAATAATTTTCTAATTGAAACTAAAAGAAAAACATACTAAAAACATGTTAAAACTTTATAATTTAAATAAAACATGAAAGCTGAATGACCAAATAATAATATTTTTTAAATTTAAGTTATCTAACTGAAACACTTTTAAAATTTAATTATTGTTTTACAAAGTTACTCCTATTTAAAATAATAAGTTGTTACCTCTTAAATTAGTAAAAAAAGATAAAGTGAGATTCAATTTAAGAGATGTGATATGAGGAAACCTTACCTCTATCTAGAGTTTAGAAGGTTTGTTTCTAAAACCCTCGAGTCTAAATAGCTTTTTTTTTTCGGTGTAGAATATAGTTTAACAATCCAGATATCAATAAATATAGCTAAGAAAATAAGACCAAACAATACTAATTATAATGAAAGTTGTAAACTAGCTACTTAATTAAAATACAGTGATATTGAGGAAAAAGTTGAATGAAGTTTTTGCAATAGTTCTGTTTTATTATCACTTCATTTTGACAATAATATTATTGCAGGTCACGATGTTGAAATGTGGTGGAATGGTGATAGCGACCGTTTTTGACCATTGAGTCGCAGACGGCTACTCAGCCAACATGTTCGACTCATCATGGGCAAATATAACGTGATCCCAACCACCATCTTTCTTACCCTCTTTTCGTCGCTCAGCCCTCAACGCTAGGCGCCCAATCGTTTACACACCTTCAACAACCAATATGTTTCTTCCTCTTTCAATTCTCCCATCCATTCAAGTTGATACAAAATGTATATCAAATCAAGATCAAGATCTAGACTTGCTTATAAGTCGAATATACTATATCGAGGGTGATCACCTTAAGAGACTACAATCGTTAACCAGTGTAAACGGATGCCAAAGGTCGAAGTTGGTGTCGTTTACCTCATTCTTGTGGAAGGTTACAGGTATTTTCATTGAGGATTTGGGTAATGTTGGTAAGATATGCAATATCGCGGTTGCGGTTGATGGAAGGAGGAGGTTATGTGAGGGAGAAGGAGTCGAGAAAGAAGATCTAATGACTTCACACTTTGGTAATGTTTTATCTATCCCGTTTGGAAGAAGCCAATCAAAGGTATAAACTTCAAATCATGTCCACTAAGGAACTTTTGTTGTTTTTTTCCATATGCACACCTTTAAACTCTATTTTTAAAATCAATATGTTTTCTATTTTATTAAAATTGAACTCATACCAAAAGAAAAAACACTAGATGTTGCTAAACCAAGAGACCAAATAAATAATCCTTTTAATTAGTTTTGAACTTGATTTCCGGATTATTCATACAAACAACGACTTCAAAGGTTTAAAAAAAGTAGACAAAAAGTGAAAATTGTTAATAATTTGTGGCAGCGACTTCACTTTGTCTGTGAATTCTTTTATAAGTTCTCCTAGAAAACATAGAACTTTATTTTCCTATATATGTGGTTATATAATATTAATTTTTTTTAATACGTGGTTTTATTTTATTTTATATAACTTTTTATATAAGTTTTATTAAAATCAAGTTGTATATATTCAAAATAAGGATTTTTTTGATATTATAAGATTTAAGACACTTTATATTTTTGGATCCAACTTAATTTTCAATAAAACTTATATCAAAATGAATAAAAAAATTAAAAAAATTATATTTTAAAATTCTTTATAAATACCAGTTATGACATATTATTAAAGAAAAATTAAGCTATACGTCAAATAAAAATTTAAAAAGAAACTAAAAGAAATTAAAAATTCACTAAGTGAAGTAGCTATATTGAAATAGCACTTTCCCTTTTCTCATCTAAAATCATTACCCACTAATTAACCTAGAAATTAAGTTAAAAATAAAAAGACTCATTTGTCATCATGGTTATAAAATTAAACCACCAACTTAAAAAAAAAAACAAAACAATCTCAATGATTCTGAAATATGTAATATATAGGATTTGAAGGACATGCCATTGAGTTCGGTGGCAAATGAGGTTCACAAATTCTTAAAAAGTGCTGCTACCAAGGAACACTTCATGGAGTTGATAGATTGGGTTGAGGATCAAAGACCAAAACCGTTGATATCTCGGCCATTCGCGGGTACCGAGAAGGCAGTCTCGATCATGGTGTCATCGGGTCAACGGTTTTCGATCATGGACAAGATGGATTTCGGATGGGGGAAACTCGTGTTCGGGTCATGCTATGTTCCGTGGCAAGAAGAGACTGTTATGTGATGACAATGGGAAGCCCAATTAAAGAAGATGATTGGATTGTCTATATGCATTTGCCTATGAAGCATTTGAACTACATGGAGACACATGCGAGTCACTTGTTTAAGCCCTTGACTAATGATTACCTTAAACTTTAATATTGATTTAAACTCATATATAAATTAAGAATTTTAAATCTAGTGGATATTGTTTAATTAAGACTTAATATGTTCGAACTTTTTTAGATATAGTTATTTTATTTCTTGTTGTTAAAAGCATATATATATATAAATGATAATGGTAATTAATTGTGTGTCTACTCATGCTCCTATCATAACACAGATTGGAGGCAATTCTTTGTATTTTACACTTACAAAAAATACATACACATACAATTTGTACACTTTAACACATTAACATCCCTCCTCTTCTTAGCAGCGTAGTTCGATTATTAATTTTGATGGTACTTTAAAACACCAAGCGAGTGCGACAAATGTTTAAGAACGAGTGTTTAATTAGTTTAGATCTAACAATGAGCCATGAATATCATGGATTTTAATAATCAACCACGAGCGTAATAAATTCATTAGAAAACTCATTAATTACATTAAACAACTCTAAATCCGACATAAAACAACCTTGATTAATAACTACGATGAAAAAGTAGCAAGTAAAGTACTGCATTTTTGACTAAGTAAAGGACACATGCATGCATTTGGGAAAACAAATAATACAACACATACCTGTTATTAAACACAAAAAAATCTCAAGAGATGACGCGCAGAGTAAAATCTCCTTTATAATTTATAATAAATTAATAATAAAAAGTTTGTGTTTTAGTAATATACGTTATGACATACAGGGGCGGATCTACTAGTAATTAAGGGGTTCCCGGGAACCCGTTCGGTTTCAAATTTGTAGTGTTAAAAACATAAAAAAATAGAAGGAGCCCCTTAATATTTTGAAGTAGGAACCTTAAACCAAAAGTGTATGCTGGTGTGATGGTTAGGCACCTGTTTCTACTACCAAAGGTCCCGGGTTCGATTCTCTTCGTTTTGTTTTTTTTTATTTTCTGCGTTTTTTTTTAAAAAGGAGCTTTAAGACTTAAGAATTAGGGTTTTGAATTTCAAAGAAACCCATCGGCCATCGCAGGACTTGAAGGTTTTGACTCACTTTTGGAAGATGTCACGTCCTTTTGTGACAAGTATGATATTGAGATGATTAAGATGGAAGATGAGTATGTTGACCCGAAAAATAGAAGAAGAAAAACCAACATTACCAATCGTCAGCATTATGTGGTGAATAATCTCAACACGATTCTCGATATGCAAATTCAAGAGCTTGGAAACCGATTTAATGAGATAACCACTAACTTGCTTACGTGTATGAGTTCTTTAAGCCCATGTGATAACTTTAGTTCCTTTAATAAGTTAAATTTGCTAAAGTTAGCCGAGATGTATCCGCGTGATTTTACTTTTGATGAAAAAGACAACCTTATTCATGAACTCGGCCACTACATTGCTAATGTGAAAAACGATAGTCGATTTGACAACCTGAATGGAATAAGTGATCTTGCCAAAAGGATAGTGGAAATAAGAAAACACATTGATTATCAGTTGGTCTATCGTTTATTGAAGTTGTCACTAGTTTTACCGATTGCAACGACTAGTGTTGAAAGATGTTTTTCTTTAATGAAACATGTAAAGACGGAATTACGTAATAGGATGGGTGATGGATATATGAACGATTCTTGCATTTGTTACATTGAAAAAGAGTTCTTACAACAAGTTTCGGTCGAGAATGTAATGCAACGTTTTCAACAGATGAAGCCTCGTAGGGAACAACTTTAGATCAGTTTTTTTATTCGTAAAAACTATCTTATTTATGTTATGTATTTTTAACTTTCTATTGACTATGTTTTTTCGTTATTATATCGTACTTTTACTATGTGATACACCTTACCCGACCCCGAACTGTCGAACCGACCAACATTTTTTTATATTCGGTCATATGAATTGAAATAGTTAAAAAAGTGAACCACTTGAAAAAAAATCCTGGATCCGTCACGGATGACATAGTTAGTGACAAGAATCACAATTTTGTTTAGTGACACTTGTAACATTTAATTTCGTTTTCAAAAGACTTTTAAAAAAATCATGAAGAGAATTAGAAGAACGGAAGTAATATAGAATTGTCACTAACCAAATTTTAAATATATTTTTAATATTCAAAACTAATAATAATAATGATAGTAATAATAATAGTAATACTAGTACTAGTAGTAATAGGAGATCGAGGAAGTATATAATCAATCATTACTAGCTAATATTCAAAACTAGAGACAGGTTTATATTGTCAAGTCATCTCCGATGGAAGTTTAACGACTAGTAACATTAATAAAGTTTATATCAACATTTTTACATTTTGTAATCTTGAAACAATGTTGTAAGATTTATAGTGAAATATTTTTTTTTGAACGGCCAATAAATACTATAAATCTGATCATCCTGGTAAGCCCAATAACGAAATTCAGATTTATGGTAGATTATCCGGGATGCAAATTCGAATTTGACAAGATCTGTGATTAGTTTATTAAATGCATGGTGCTGATATTAAATCTCGATATTTTTATTCAATCACTATGTTGTTTGCGGGATCAAACATATTAAAAATACGAAATTAGACACATGTGTTTTGTTTTGTGGTATCACGTTAATATGGATTATCACATGGTTGTAAGAATTGATATAAATATTATTTATATGTAATGATTTTAAAACTTGTTTTTCTTAATATGATAAACGTTTAATTCCTTAACATTTGATTTAAAAGATAAGTTATTAACAAGGATTTCACTAATTTTTAACCTTTTACTTCATTTTTATCGTTTTCCATTTTAAATTATTTTTTAATTATTTGTTAGTGTACAAATATCAAGATTATAATTAACATTTTGTTTGTTTTTTTATTTGTATAATATTATAACGTAATAAATAAAAATGGTTATAAAAATAACGCAAAATGGTATTTTAAAAATAGAACCATCTTTATAAAGGAAGATGATTTATTTTTTTTTAAATTAATGTCTTTAATATACATATATGGATTGCATATGCCACTCGGAACAATACACGTTTATTATGAAGAAGGGAACGATTCCCGCGAACCTACCCAAAGTCTTTGCTACCTAAAGAGAGGGACGGTGTTCCTATCCTCTCAAGCCACTCTATCTAGCACGAAATTGAAACTCGCTTTCAATTTCACAAACTTTTCTTCATATCGGCTTCAACGACCTACATTAACTATTTTTCTTGATACCACAGAGGATTGAGTGGTGTTCTTGCCATTCCCAACTCTAGGCAGAACCCGCTCCCGCTTAGAATAGCTCCCTTCCACGCCTTAACCCTTATTGGTTTTGAATTTGAGATGGAAACCCAACCAGATTTTTGATGTGAATCAACAAATGAAATAACCATCTATAGAAAGTGCTATAACTCTACAAATTTTCATGCTTTTTAATGAATACAATACATTTATATTTGAGAAAATATACTAAATATAAATATGATAAACCACTAAATTTAAATATGGAACAAAATAACTTATAAAAGTATGAAACAAACTAAACTTAAATTTAGATAACTAAGAAATATCCTAACATTTTCTATTTTAATATTAAAAAAGAAAACTTTAATATCAGCACGAAGCCATGAACCATGCTTCAATTTTATTCTCTGCGATTTTTTTTACCAAACACACCTTATATAACTACATTACACATTTTTTATAACCGTATCTCCATCTCTCTAATGGCCATAAAGTGAAGGTGCTAAAGACTCAAGTAGTTGCACCCAAAAAACCATGGTCCGACCACCGGCTGCCCCTTACGAACCTAGACATGGTGATGCCACCCATTGAGTTAGGTTGTTTCTTCTGTTACAAGAAACCCCATCATCAAATGGACGTCACCACCATGGTTGATGGTTGATGCATTCAAGACCTCTTTATCTCAAATACTCACCTTGTTCTTATTAGACAATATTATTAGCGTTATTAGTATGAGCCCACGGGCCCAGTTAGATTTTAGGGTTTGTATTATATTCTCTATATATTATAACCAAACCTATCAATGATATTCAATTCAGTCTTTTACCTTCTGACATGGTATCAGAGCCTTAGGGTTCTGGTTACCTTCTTCTCCGCTGCACCACCACAAAAACATACAAACCCTAGCCGTCGCCACCAAGTTCAAACCCTAGACAGGGCGGTGTGCCGCCACCGCCCTGTCCCACCTTCGTCCTCTGTTTCGTTTCTTATCTATTTTCTAGTTTATGTTTAATAAAGCTTCGTTATCAGTTGAGGATTCAACCTATTACCATATCCATTATGTTGGTTCGTTCACATTCATTCTCTTAGTTTGTTTCTGGATTATGGTTCCCAATTTGCAACGGACACTATGTTTTCTTTGTTCCTTTTATTTTTTTCGTTTATCGTTGTTTTAGCCGCATCAAGGACCACAGTCCACGGCTACCCATCTCAAACTACGGTTTGATTAAATATTTATATTCTTTTTAGATCTACGGATCTTATCTACGGATCCAAGAGACCGCCACCTGACCACGGTCACCGATCTTGGTTTCTTTTTATTTATTTATATCTACTTATGTCATCTCTTGATCTATGGATCAAAGAGAGTGCCGCTTACTAGCCTTGAGACATCGCCAACGACTATGGTCGCCAGGTCTCAACTTATTATTCCAAGAATCAAGAACCATGAAGTATTAAGCAAACTATGAATAGCACAATCAACTAAAATATAGATGATAACATCAAGCACAATATTGTTTGTTGGCAATAGTTTGGATAGTCAAATCGATCGAAGCATGTTTATCTTATTATTATTGTTTTATGTTTTTTTTGTTTCCCAGTCATAGTGTCAGGTTACTTCCGCTACGACTACGGGGGAGTATTAGACAAAATTATTAGGGTTATTAGTATGAGCCCACGAGCCCAGTTAGGTTTTAGGGTTTGTATTATATTTTCTATATATTGTAACCAAAATATCAATGATATTCAATTCAGTCTTTTACCTTCTTACAGTTCTACCCGCTTGCTGGAGAGATTGTGCCCAACGCCGCCGCGGGTGAGCCCGAGATTCATTGCGACTACAAAGGTGTCGACTTTACAGAAGCTGTCGCTGATGTCGAGCTCTCGGAGCTCGACTTTTATAATCATGATGAGAACATACGAGGGAAACTAATACCTGAAAAGAACCATAGGCTTCTTGTTGTTCAGGTTAATTTTTTTTCTATTTAACAGCAACATCAAGATTTTCTAAGATAAAAGTGAATTAACTGTAAAATTCACAGGTCACAGTGCTAAAATGTGGTGGAAGTGATAGGGTGGATGTTTGACCATCGAGTAGTCGATGGCTATTCGATCTATATCACCACTTCATGGGCCAATATGACTCGATCACAACCACCATCTTTCTTCCCAAATTTTGATCATTTAGCCCTTACTCCTAAGCTCTCGAGGCACTACACGCCTTATGTAGCCAACATGTTTGTTCCCTTATCTACACTCCCATCGCCTCAGAGCGATTACAACAATAAATCAAACCTCGATCAAAACTTGCCTATAAATAAATCTACTATATGGAGGGTGAGCAAATCAAGAGACTTCAGTTATTGGCTAGTGAAAATGGAAGTATGAGGTCTAAGATGGAGTCGTTTGCTTCTTTTTTATGGAAGATTACGGCTTCATTCTTGGAGGATTCAGGCCATCGCGGTTAATGTGCAACATCGCGATCCCAGTTGAAGGGAGGAGAAGGTTAAATGAAGGGGATCAGAAGGAGTCGAGAAAGAAAGACTTATTGTGGTAATGTTTTTTTCTATACCGTTCAAAGGGATCTGAGCAAAGGTAAAGAAACAAGAGTTCAAAAGTGTTTTACCACACTTTTTTTTAACTAACTAGTTATTAGTATATCTTTTTTCTCTTTTTTTTTTAGTTTTTCAGATGGTTTAGTGTAGAACCACATGATTAAATACGAGATTCCTTGTATTTCTAGACACTTCGTTGCTCTCCGAGAGAACTCTAACAAGTTTGTTGGCTTGTGTGGCAAACAAATTCTATAAAATTTGTTGGTGTGATGAACTTACTTAGAAAAGAACAAGTGAAACTTGTGCAAAGTTGAGCTCGCTCCTCTGACTAGCAAATACAATGAGAGTCTAATAATTACTCACACTTTGTAGAGTTTCATTTGTTCTTGTCAAAGTTAGCTTCTCACACCGGTAAATTTGTTGAGTTCACTCACCTAAGTCATAGGAGTAGCAAACTACTTTGAAGTATAAGAAGTTTGTAAAAACCTCTAGAACTACCAATCACGTTCCTAAACCATCTAAAATTCCATAAAAGTTCTATTTCATTTACCTACTGTATGTTTGAACCTTGGTCTCTTTTGAGATCTTTCCGATCTCTTACCACTAGACAATGATCATGATCATAGAAACAGTGAACAACATCAAAGATAGTGAATTTGGTCGGAAAGTATCATTGGTGGCAAAGTGGCCTAATTAATCTTTGAGATTTGAGAGCCAACAAAAAACTAATTCAGAACAGATGCAAGATTGGGTTGGGTTGACCCATTTACGATTTTTAGTCTTCATCACTGAATTTTTGATGGTTTAGGAACGTGACTGGTAGTTCTAGAGGTTTTTACAAAATTCTTGTACTTCAAAGTAGTTTGCTACACCTATGACTTAGGTGAGTGAACAAATTTATTGGTGTGACAAGCTAATTTGGTCAAGAACAAACAAAACTCTACAAAGTGTGAGTAATTATTAGACTCTCATTGTGTTCGCTAGTCAGAGAAGCGAGCTCAACTTTGCACAAGTTTCACTTGTTCTTTTCCAAGTAAGTTCGTCACACCAACAAATTTTATAGAATTTGTTTGCCACACAAGCCAGCAAACTTGTTAGTGTTCTCTCAGAGAGCAACGAAATGTCTAGAAATACAAGAAATCTCGTATTTAATCATGTGGTTCTACACTAAACCATCTGAAAAACTAAAAAAATAATAAATGAGAAAAAAGATATACTAATAGCTAGCTAGTTAAAAAAAAGTGTGGTCAAACACTTTTGAACTCTTGTTTCTTTACCTTTGCTCGGATCCCTTTGAACGACATAGAAAAAACATTATCACAACGTGCAGCCATAAGTCTGAACTAACTTTTCTAGATTAAACAAATTCAGGACGTATAAACAATTGAACACGTTAACAATTTTTAAACCCCTTAATTTTTTTTGGTTTAACTTATTGTCAGGTGTACATTAAACAATAATTTGGGAAACAACATTCATACATACAGGATGTGATGAACATGCCTTTGGCTTCGGCCGCGAACGAGGTTCACGAGTTGTTCGAAAGTGCATCCTCCAAGGAACACTTCCAACAGTTGACAGATTGGGTGGAGGATCAGAGGCCAAAGCCGCTGCATGATATCGCGTCCGTTTACAGAAAAGGAGAACGCGTACGCCCTCATGGTGTCATTGGGGCTAAGGTTTTCGCTACTGGGCGACATGGATTTCGGGTGGGGTAAGCCGGTGTTGATATCGTGTCATGTTCCTACGACTAGGATGGACTGTCATGTGATGCCGACGGTTAGTCAGATCAACAAGGATGATTGGATTGTGTACATGCATTTGCCGAAGAAATAGTTGGAGTACATGGAGGCACATGAAAGTCACGTGTTTAAACCGTTAACTGCTAGTTACTTTCAACGAGCTTTAAACCCTCGTATTTCTCAGATATGAAGTTTTTAATAAGTCACACTTACTTTTGTATCGAGTTGCATATACATAAAATTATGGTGAAAAATGGAAAATAAATCCGTTCAATATATTTTTGTTTCTATTTTGAAAGTAATTAAAAATATTTATGGAAATAAAAAAATCTATTTTAAAAAACATTTTATAAAGCTTAAAGAAATCATCTAATAGAATATAAAAAATAATAGTACAAGAATATTAGTGAGAACAACAAAGTTTCAAAAGAAGTCAGTGTTTAGTAATTGCTTGTTGGATATCACGATTCGTCCGTAAAAATCCATCTTATGTGTTACATTTAGTTTTTAATACATTTACGGGTGTGTCTATAGAGTGGTCAATTCCACAGGACCCTCAACCCTGGATTATTCTTACTTGTATAACAATATATATAATACAATAAGATTTTAGTCTAATAGCATGACCCAATAGACCAATATAGAAAAAATTTTATAAAATAATAATCAAGTTTTAATAGTATTCTAATCAGTTAACTTATTTTTCTAACTGTTTCAATGAGATCATTTAATTTTGGTTTTATGTTCTAATCCTATGTAATTAACCTGATTAGCAGGTACATCTCTTTCTATATGCACCATCGACCACCCTTCTCCTCCATAGCTCCACCTTCGAAGACCTCTCTCCCTCCACCTTTGACCACCTCCCGACCACATCATCATTGTTGTCACACCCCAACCTTAACGGCGGAAACATCGAGGTGTGATGGTTAAGATTGTTCATGCCACACAACCTTATTTTCAAAGTATAAATATTATCAATTTCCAAGGTTCATGACATACAATAAGGAAATGACATAGGTTTCAAGCAAACAATAATACAAAGTTCAAATAGCATCATGTGACAAATATGTCTTTTTATTTTATTTCACTAGGTCCAAATTCTAGATATGATTGAGTCTTCAAGAGCAATTTATACGGTATCATTTCCTGAAACATGTTAAAAATAAAGTCAACAATATGTTGGTGAGTTTCCATAGAGTAATCATACGTATATATATCAAAAGATGGCAATTCACGTCATAGGTTATTGAATAAAGTAATATAAATGGATGAACAAATGTAACAATCAAACCTTGACAAATATGGCCATTACAAGATTAAACGATTAGCTAAGTGTACTTGGTTCCCATAGTGCTCAAGAATACGACACTAGGAGCCGGCAATAACCTCGGCTTTGGCATCAAATAGGCTTGTCAGGCCCATAGATCTATGACGTCGCTAGGCTAGCAATAGTTAATGATTGTATCTTATAAGAGTCATCACATAATAATTACAAGAATCCAAATAACCATGACAAATTTAAGATGAATTGCTTAAGTGTTACAAGAATAAAACGTGTTTACAAATGTGTTTATAATAAGATTAACATATTTCACCCCAAAAGTGAGAAATAATATAAAATGGGGTATGAAAACTCACTTGTATAATAAGGATGAGCAAATAAGAAAGTCTTGTATGGAATGTAGGGGGTTCGTTAACGTTCAACCTAAATGGACGATGTATTAAGTTAATCATGGTGATTATAGTGTTATAATTATAAACCATTTGACCCATGATTTTTATTATTTAATAGACACAATTAGTTATTATTTTGGTATTTAAATAATTAAATAAGAATTTTAGTGATTAACACTATTAATAAAAGTTAAACCTTTATTATCAAATGATTATTATTTACTATTTAATAACATAGTAATTTTGTAGATTTAAATGATTAAAACAATTCTATTAATTACAATAAGTGTACATTTTAAATATGTACATATATATTTATTTCCTTAAAATATATATAAATAAGTTTGTAACTATATTTTATAACAATGAAGAATTTATTAAATTGAAATTATTTAAAGATTCAATGAAAAATTTATTACAATTTAGAATTAATAATAAATAATATTTTGCAAAAAATTTTATAATTTAAGATAAAAGAAATGAGACTTTTTTAATTGAATTTCTAAGAAAATTAAAAAAGAAATAATTCTATTAAATTTCTGATTAAAAACGATTTTTATATATTTAATCATTTTCTGAAATTTAAATATTAATAAAACCCTTTTAAAAAAATAATGGCTGGGCCTCGGGTTCGAACCCGGGACCCTTACCAAGACAACCAACACTCAAACCACCGGGCCAAAGCCCTGGTTTGTGTTAATTTTCAGAAATCAAACCTTAAATCAATTTTTCCCAGAAAAGCCCCAATTCCATAAGAACCCTAATTATCAATTCGATCAAATTGATCCACAAAACGAGTTTGATAGTGAAATTAAGGTTAGGGCTTTTGATCCCCATCTAAAACCGAGTACTAACATGTATTCAATTACCTGATTCGACGTAGTATAACCGATTTCAAGTTTGAACTAGGTTCGCGACGGTGGTGGCTTTGGTTTCACAACATAAAGATGATTACAACCGAATTCGTTGTACCAGAAGCTTCTAATGGTGTTTATAATTGAACACCCTCGGTCAATTTTGGTTGAGATTGTGCAGAAGTGGGTGTTCGGTTAAGTTGCAAGTTCGTGTGTTCGCAGAGGATTAATTTGATGAATGTGTTGATTTCAGGTGATATTAGGGATGTATTTAGTTTATAAACGTCTTTTAGAATGATTACCCTCATTTAATTGCACCTGATTGAATCTGTTTCAAGTCGATGATACCCATGATTTGAATTAGTTGCGGTTTCGGTCGGGAGAGGTGAAACCGTTGATTAAAGCCCGAATTGAAACTGCTGTGGTGTTCGAAACTGATGTGCGGGTGTAAAGGGAGATTAAACGAGGTTAAAATCGACGGATCTCAGTGTCTAAAGGGTCGCCGGAGTGTTGGCCGGAGTTGGCTGGAGTCTCGGCCGGGAAAACGGGCCGGGGGGGGGGGGTTGGGTTTGATTTAACATTTTATATTTTGGTCCCTGTGCTTTATAAAGTTACCTAATTAACCCAAAGTTAAATTTCCATTTTAAAAGAGAATTTACTTTAGTCCCTGGAGTTTTATTCTTATTATTTTATGCACATTATTTTTAATTTACAAGTTTTAAATTAATTAAACTTATTTGTTTTTATTTATTTCCAAGATTTAACAATTATTATGTTTATTATTATTATGATTATTATTTTTATTTTCGCTTTCATTATTAATATTATTATTATTATTTTTATTATTATTATCATTAATTACTTAATTATTTAATTATATCTAAGTTATAACGATACAAGAAATTACAATTAAGTCCTCGTATTTGCATTAATGACAAAACACACCCTTACAAGAGATAACGAAGTTAACAAGTAAACTAACAAAAATACGAGAGGTCACAGTCTCCCCAACTTTAAGGAATTTCGTCACGAAATTAAAGACAACACTAAACGAACATATAGGGATATTTCTTCTTCATGTGGTCCTTGCGTTCCCAAATGAACTCGGCTCCACGTTTATTTTCCCAACGAACTTTGACGATTGGCGTGGTAGTTGTTCGGGTCTTCTTCAGCGTTCGGTCCATAATCTCGACGGTTTCTCGACAAAATGCAAGGACTCGTCAATTTGGATTTCCTCCAAAGGAACGCGCAAATTTCCATCGGCCAAGCATTTCCTTAAGTTTGAGACATGGGAGACAGGATGATCCCCGTTAAGTTCGGAAGGTAGGTCCAGATTATAAGCCACTTTCCCAATTCTTTTCAGAATCTTGAAAGGTCCTACAAAACGTGGGGCTAACTTGCCCTTCTTCCCAAAGCGGACAACACCCTTCCACGGTGAGACTTTAATAAGGACCATGTCATTGACTTGAAACTCCAATGATTTGCGTCTTTTATCTGCATAACTCTTTTGATGACTTCTAGCCACTTCAAGGTTATTACAGATTTTGGAGACTTTATCGGTCGTTTCTTGAATAAGTTCTGGACCGGTAATGAAATTTTCACCAATATCAGTCTAGCAGATCAGAGAACGACATTTACGACCATATAAAGCTTCGAACGGTGCCATCTTGATACTTGAGTGGTAGCTGTTGTTATACGAGAATTCCGCTAGAAGTAAATGCGTATCCCAATCATCACCAAAGTCAAGGACACAAAGACGTAGCAAATCCTCAAGGGTTTGAATTGTTCGCTCGGTTTGACCATCCGTTTGAGGATGATAAGCCATGCTCAAATCCAGTTGAGTACCCAAGATTTCTTGCATTGAAGCCCAGAAGTGTGAAGTAAAACGAGCATCACGATCGGAGATAATATGCGACGGCACGCCATGACGACTCACAATTTCGTCGATATAGATTCGAGCCAACCTTGAAACCTTGTATGTGTCTCGTATTGGTATGAAATGTGTCGTTTTGGTTAAACGGTCAACAATCACCCATATACTATCATGGCCACGAGGGGTACGTGGTAACTTGGTTATGAAGTCCATAAATATATGTTGCCATTTCCACATAGGGATTTCTGGTTGTTCAAGTAAACCACTAGGCCGTTGATGTTCAGCTTTGACACTTGCACACGTGAGGCACTTGGAAACATAAGATGCGATATCCTTCTTCATTCCTGGCCACGCAGGTCCATATACATCTTATCGGACCCAGGATGAATGGAATATCGTGTTTGATGAGCTTCGTTCATGATGAAGTGACGGAGTTTATCACGATTAGGAATCCAAAGCCGGTTCAAGAAATACCACATGCCATTCATTTTTGTCTCCAATTGTGACCGAATGTTAAATGTTAGTTCTTCGTCCTTCCCTTCCTCGGTTAACGCCGCTTGTTGAGCCTCGCGGATGCAAAACTCGATATCACTATCAATCCTTATATTTTGAAGCATGATAGTAGCCTCGTTAACATCCACGTGAATCTCGGTATCAAATTTTCCTAATGTGTCAAACCATTGCCTTCGATCTCGAATTTCTTGAAGTGAGACAGTCTTATTGTGGATCTTGCGACTTAGCGCGTCGGCTACAACATTCGCCTTTCCAGGATGGTAACGAATGTCACAGTCGTAATCGCTAATCAACTCAACCCAACGTCTTTGTCTCATGTTGAGATCCTTTTGATTGAACACTTGTTGAAGACTCTTGTGGTCGGTGTAGACTATGCATTGCGTCCCATAAAAGTAATGCCGCCAAATCTTCAAAGCAAATACTACGGCACCAAGTTCGAGATTATGAGTGGTGTAGTTCACTTCATGAATCTTCAATTGCCTTGACGCGTACGCTATGACCTTTCCTCGTTGCATGAGAACAAACCCAAGTCCTTGACTCGACGCATCGCAGTACACAGTGAAATCATCGTTTCCATCGGGGAGGGTTAAGATAGGAGCATTACACAGTTTGCGTTTCAGTGTCTCGAAAACCTCTTCTTGTTCGGGTCCCCACTCAAAAAGTCTATTCTTTTGAGTTAGCGCCATAAGCGGTTTAGCAATCTTTGAAAAGTTTGCAATGAACCTACGGTAGTAACCCGCTAAACCAAGAAAAGAACGAACTTCGATTGGGGTCGTGAGAACACACCAATTTTTCACGGCTTCTATTTTTGTAGGGTCGACGTGAATTCCTTGGCTATTCACCACATGAACTAGGAATTGAACCTCTTCAAGCCAGAATTCGCACTTGTAGAACTTTGCGTACAGTTGCTCATTCTTTAAAAGTTCGAGAACTTGACGCAAATGTGACTCGTGATCGGTTTTTGTTTTGGAATAGATGAGAATATCATCGATAAACACAATCACGAATTTGTCTAAGTACGGTTTACATACTCGATTCATGAGATCCATGAAGACAGCATGTGCATTAGTCAATCCCAAAGGCATAACCATGAACTCATAATGTCCATATTGAGTACAGAACGCGGTTTTTGGAATATCGTTGTCGTGAACTCGTAGTTGATGATATCCAGAACGTAGATCGATCTTCGAGAATTGCGTAGCTCCTTGGAGTTGATCGAAGAGATCATCGATTCGAGGAAGAGGGTATCGGTTCTTGATGGTGAGTTTGTTGAGTTCCCAATAGTCGATGCACATATGAAACGACCCATCTTACTTCTTCACAAATAGCACGGGTGCACCCTATGGTGAAGAACTAGGACGAATGAAGCCCTTATCAGTCAATTCTTGTAGTTGACTGGCTAGTTCTTGCATTTCAGAAGGTGCAAGGCGATAAGGTGACTTAGCAACGGGGTTTGCACCAGGGATCAAGTCAATCTTGAACTCAACTTCCCGAATGGGAGGTAACCCACTAAGATCCTCGGGAAACACCTCAGGAAAATCTCGTACGACAGGAATATCCTTAAGTTCTTTCCCCTTAGCTTTCATATTGACTACATAAGCCATAAAGGCTACGTAATTTTTACTCAAGCACTTTCGGGCCTTGATACAAGACATAAGTTTGAGTCTTTGAGATGATCTCTCTCCAAAGACTTTTAAGGTATCTCCCGATGGTAGAGGAATTTGAATGCACTTCTCGAAACAAATGATTTCCGCGTGTTGTTTGGCTAACCAATCCATGCCAATAATGATGTCGAAGCTCCCCAGTTGCATTGGAATAAGATCGATAAGGAAATCGTGATCGTTAAGACTCAGGATGCAATCGCGTATTACGACGTCAACTACAATCGATTTTCCATCGGCGACCTCGACCATAAAGGATCTTTCTAAATTAGAACGCGGCTTAGCATGAATAGTGTCAAATTCTAGGGACACAAAACTCTTATCCGTAGCCGAATCGAAAAGTACAGATGCATAACTATTATTTACAAGGTACATACCTGCTTAGATAATAAACTATTATTGGCACATGGAAAACAGGCAGGAATTTTACAAGATAAGAGAACGATTAAAGAGAAATAGTGATGTACCTTTCACCACATCGTTGTTGGCTTGAGCTTGATTGGCGTTGATATTGAAAGCCCTTCCTCGAGCCGGTAGAACATTTCCCTCAAGGCGAGGACATTGTGGACGGAAATGCCCAGTTTCGCCACAGTTGTAGCAGGCTCGGTTGGCAATCATAACAACATTATTGTGGGCACGATGACAAGTAGCCACCAAATGCCCATACTTCCCGCATAAAGAACAAATTTGGCAGGGAGTGTTTCCCGCATGATGGTACTTGCAGGTGTTGCACATCGATATGGTCCCGTATAAGCTCTTATCACGGGTGCTTGGTTGACAGCGACAGCTTGCCTTTGAGGGGCATTTGGAGCTGTCACATCATAGTTGCGGGCCGGTGTGAACTTGTGCTTCTTGACCTTGAGCGATGTTTCAGCTTTCACCTCCTTTGTTGCTTCAGGGGTCGCCTTTGCAGTTGACTTGGCACCCTTCACCATCAAAGTGCCAGCCTTAATATGATTCTCAGTGAGCTGGGCAGTGATATTGATCGCCTCCTCTAAAGTTGTGGGCCTACTTCCCACCACAACATCTTGTATTTGAGGCGGTACCCCCTTGATAAATTTCTCGATACTACGGGGTACAGTATCCACCATGTGTGGTAGAAGCATGCTCAGTTCGTGGTGGCGGGTGGAGTATGCCAAATGATTCTCGCTGTCCTGTTTAAGGTTCCAGAACTCCTTCTCCAGTTTCTGTAACTCACTTCTCGGGCAGAATTTTTCGACCATTAAGTCCTTAAACTCCTCCCAAGACAGTGCCAAAGCAACTTCAGTACCTCGGTTCCTTTTCTCACTATTCCACCAAGTAAGTGCCCGTTGTTGAAGGACACTCGTAGCATAGCGGACTTTGAGCTCCTTAAGACACTCACTATTGATAAACGTATTTTCCATGCTCTCGAACCACTCGAGAAGTCCAGTGGCTCCCTCCTTTCCACTAAAGTTCATGAGTTTACATGAGTTGAAATGCTTAAAGGTGCAGGTATGGTTGTTTCCATCTTGGTTATTGTTATTTTCCCCATGGCCGTTGTTGCCATCCCCACCATTATTTCCATTAGCGTTGTTGCTATTGTTGGCCATTAAGGTGCTACTAAGTTCAGCAACCATGGTCGGGAGTACAGCAGCCATTTGACGGGCGATCATCGCTGCAAGTTTGCGGTCGGAGGTAGCACGCTTTCTTTGGTGACGAGACATTCTATAAGATAGAAATAAAGAAAATATTAGAATTCGATAATAAACTAGTTCAAGAAATCAAGAATTTTTGATATTTATAAATATAACCAGGATGGTTCCAGTTGGTACCACATAGCCAATAGGAACATGGACACGTCGAGGTGACTTAATCCCAATTACATTGGAGAAGATGTGTATGTTGACCATAATTTAGCACTCATTCCAGAAATCCCCAGGTAAGCATAACAGGTCTCGCAATGAGATTTATACGAAATGCTTGCCTTAGCCCGAGGGCCTTTTGCCAGAAAATCCAGAATACAGGTGTTTATGTGTCACACACTTCCCTATAGGCTACTAGAATTAAAACCTCGATAAGATTTTCAAGATTTAAACATATAGTCTAAGGAACTTTCTCCACTCGATAAGATGCGTAAAAAAAATTCCACACGTAGTTGAGAATAAGATTTAGAAAAAATTAGACGCGGTAGAGCTTAAAGGCATACGAAGAGGATTAGAGGATTAGGAAGTTGGGGTATACAAGGTTCAAGTCATATCCCTAAGGCACCATTTTCTAAATATAAACAAATAGCACATAAGGGATTTATCATGCAACATGTAACAACATGTGATAGGCATATAAGCAAACTTACAAGATTATAGCAAATTATTCATGAAAAAGGGGTCCCTAGGTTAACCATAGTCTAGGCCATCATTTCTAATAACCTAAATCCCTATAGTTATGGGCTCTGATACCAATCTGTCACACCCCAACCTTAACGGCGGAAACGTCGAGGTGTGAGGGTTAAGATTGTTCATGCCACACAACACTATTTTCAAAGTATAAATATTATCAATTTCTAAGGTTCATGACATACAATAAGGAAATGACATAGGTTTCAAGAAAACAATAATACAAAGTTCAAATAGCATAATATGACAAATATGTCTTTTTATTTTATTTCACTAGGTCCAAATTCTAGATATGATTGAGTCTTCAAGAGCAATTTATGCGGTATCATTTCCTGAAACATGTTAAAAATAAAGTCAACAATATGTTGGTGAGTTTCCATAGAGTAATCATACGTATATATATATATATATATATATATATATATATATATATATATATATATATATATATATATCAAAAGATGGCAATTCATATCATAGGTTATTGAATAAAGTAAATATAAATGGATGAACAAATGTAACAATCAAACCTTGACAAATATGGCCATTACAAGATTAAACGATTAGCTAAGTGTACTTGGTTCCCATAGTGCTCAAGAATACGACACTAGGAGCCGGCAATAACCTCGGTTTTGGCATCAAATAGGCTTGTCAGACCCATAGATCTATGACATCGCTAGGCTAGCAATAGTTAATGATTGTATCTTACAAGAGTCATCACATAATAATTACAAGAATCCAAATAATCATGACAAATTTAAGATGAATTGCTTAAGTGTTACAAGAATAAAACGTGTTTACAAATGTGTTTATAATAAGATTAACATATTTCACCCCAAAAGTAAGAAATAATATAAAATGGGGTATGAAAACTCACTTGTATAATAAGGATGATCAAATAAGAAAGTCTTGTATGGAATGTAGGGGGTTCGTTAACGTTCAACCTAAATGGACGATGTATTAAGTTAATCATGGTGATTATAGTGTTATAATTATAAACCATTTAACCCATGATTTTTATTATTTAATAGACACAATTTGTTATTATTTTGGTATTTAAATAATTAAATAAGAATTTTAGTGATTAACACTATTAATAAAAGTTAAACCTTTATTATCAAATGATTATTATTTACTATTTAATAACATAGTAATTTTGTAGATTTAAATGATTAAAACAATTGTATTAATTACAATAAGTGTACATTTTAAATGTGTACATATATATTTATTTCCTTAAAATATATATAAATAAGTTTGTAACTATATTTTATAACAATGAAGAATTTATTAAATTGGAATTATTTAAAGATTCAATGAAAAATTTAATACAATTTAGAATTAATAATAAATAGTATTTTGAAACAATTTTTATAATTTAAGATAAAAGAAATGAGACTTTTTTAATTGAATTTCTAAGAAAATTAAAAAAAAATTCTATTAAATTTCTGATTAAAAACGATTTTTATATAATTAATAATATTATTTAATCATTTTCTGAAATTTAAATATTAATAAAACTCTTTTAAAAAAATAATGGCCGGGCCTCGGGTTCGAACCCAGGCCCCTTGCCAAGACAACCAACACTCAAACCACCAGGCCAAAGCCCTGGTTTGTGTTAATTTTCAGAAATCAAACCTTAAATCAATCCCTAGAAAAGCCCAAATTCCATAAGAACCCTAATTATCAATTCGATCAAATTGATCCGCAAAACGAGTTTGATAGTGAAATTAAGGTTAGGGCTTTTGTTCCCCATCTAAAACCGAGTACTAACATGTATTCAATTACCTGATTTGACGTAGCATAACCGATTCCAAGTTTGAACTAGGTTCGCGACGGTGGTGGCTTTGGTTTCACAACATAAAGATGATTACAACCGAATTCGTTGTACCAGAAGCTTCTAATGGTGTTTATAATTGAACACCCTCGGTCAATTTTGGTTGAGATTGTGCAGAAGTGGGTGTTCGGTTAAGTTGCAAGTTCGCTGTGTTCGCAGAGGATTAATTTGATGAATGTGTTGATTTCAGGTGATATTAGGGATGTATTTAGTTTATATCTTTTAGAATGATTACCCTCATTTAATTGCACCTGATTGAATCTGTTTCAAGTCGATGATACCCATGATTTGAATTAGTTGCGGTTTCGATCGGGAGAGGTGAAACCATCGATTAAAGCCCGAATTGAAACTGCTGTGGTGTTCGAAACTGATGTGCGGGTGTAAAGGGAGATTAAACGAGGTTAAAATCGACGGATCTCAGTGTCTAAAGGGTCGCCGGAGTGTTGGCCGGAGTTGGCTGAAGTCTCGGCCGAGAAAACGGGGGGGGGGGGGGGTTGGGTTTGATTTAACTTTTTATATTTTGGTCCCTGTGCTTTATGAAGTTACCTAATTAACCCAAAGTTAAATTTCCATTTTAAAAGAGAATTTACTTTAGTCCCTGGAGTTTTATTCTTATTATTTTATGCACATTATTTTTAATTTACAAGTTTTAAATTAATTAAACTTATTTGTTTTTATTTATTTCCAAGATTTAACAATTATTATGTTTATTATTATTATGATTATTATTTTTATTTTCGCTTTCATTAGTAATATTATTATTTTTATTTTTATTATTATTATCATTAATTACTTAATTATTTAATTATATCTAAGTTATAACGATACAAGAAATTACAATTAAGTCCTCGTATTTGTATTAATGACAAAACACACCCTTACAAGAGATAACGAAGTTAACAAGTAAACTAACAAAAATACGAGAGGTCACAGTCTCCCCAACTTTAAGGAATTTCGTCACGAAATTAAAGACAACACTAAACGAACATATAGGGATATTTCTTCTTTATGTGGTCCTTGCGTTCCCAAATGAACTCGGCTCCACGTTTATTTTCCCAACGAACTTTGACGATTGGCTGGTAGTTGTTCGGGTCTTCTTCAGCGTTCGGTCCATAAACTAACAAAAATACGAGAGGTCACAATTGTCGTCCCCTACCATCGCCGCCCCAAACATTTGCGACCCACCCAAATCCCCGCCCCCTCATCTGTAACCCACCCAATACCGTCCCATCACCTTCGTCTCCATCACTGTGACCCTTCCATCTCCGCCCCATCATCTTCGATTACCATCACCCACCCAAACTTAGGTTTTATAAGTTTTTTACCTGCTATTCAGATTAAATACATAGGATTGAAACATCAGAATAAATTTGAGTGACCTGATTGCAACAAAAAAGTTTATGAGTGACGTAATTAGGACAATTTTAAAACTTGATTATTATTACTTTATAAAGTTACCCCGCCAATATAATGTATGGGTGATAGAGATGAAAAAAAAAAGGTCTGGGATTCCAAACCAGTTTGTAACCCGACCCTGTAAAGGCAAAAAAACTGGTTTGGCCTTGACTGGTTGGGAAACGACGCAAACCGGTTGAGATAGCTTCAAGATTTTCTTTAAGAAAACCGGTTTACCTCAAACTGGTTTTGATCGGCATTGACCAATCGATTCGGTTTGAAACCTGAACCGGTAAAAAAATGTTTTGTACACTTGAGAGGCCTAGGGATTTGGGTCTGAACCTGATAGAGGTGGGCATTATACCCGGGTACGAACCTGACCCGATGTACCCGAACCGAACCCTGGTACAGGTAGGACCCGAGGTGGGGTGTACCCGGTTTGGAATCGAAAAAACCCGTAGGATAGGAAACGGGTATAGCTTTTGGAAAATTTCCTGTAACCGACCCGGACATGGACCCGACCCAACCCGTACCTGACCTGATTGTACCCGGGTACTATCCGGTTATTACCGTTTTCTTGGCTTTTTAAGAAAAACTAACCTTTTTTAACAGCTATATAGTAGTTACCTTTGTTTTTTGACCGTTTTTTTGTTCATTTTTGCCTTTTATGTTTAGTATAAATAGGTGTGTGTTGATATGGTTGAGTACTTAAGTCCCAAACACAAAAACATACAAAAAAAACGCAAAAAATACTCTCGTTTACTCTTATTTTACATTTTCACTCTCTCGTTTTACACTTTCACTCTCTTGAATCTTGATATGGCTCACTCACAATCTTCCGTTGGTCAAGGTTCGTCCAACGCTTCAACCGTCGTTCGTGTTATTGCACACAATCGTAACATAGATGTTTGGTGCAATTAGGATATGGTTGAGATTAGTAATGGGTCTGTAAAGGCTCGTTGCAAGTTTTGCTAAACTTTACTTGCTAAAGATCAAACACAACTTTAAGCAAACACATTAACAAAAAGTTTTGCAAGTCGTTGAAAAGTAATCCGGATTCATAACAAACACAATTGGGCGGAGACGGTGGAATTTTTAATTACGATGTTAATACGGTTCGAGATCGAATGACGAAGTTCGTGATTCAAGAAGCTTTGCCTTTTAGTCACTTCGACAATCCTCGGTTGATCAACTTGATTCGAGAGACGCTTCAACCTCTTCACGCCCACGTAAGTCGTACTACACTTAGACGTTATTGTTTAAAATTATGAAAACAAGCAAAAAATGATTTAATTGTATTATTTGAAAATTTAAATACCGGTGTAAACTTAAGTAGTGACGGTTGGTCGGCTCCACACGGTTTACCCGAATCGTACCTTTACGTCACCGCTTATTGGGTAGATCCCAATTCATGGCAAATGATGAAACGTACGATTGCATTTGATCTTTTTTCATATTCACACACCGGAGAATTTTTGTTTTACTTTTTGGATAATGTAATAACTATTTTTAATTTACAAAATAAACTTTTTTCAATTGCATTTGATAACGCCTCTACTAACACAACCGTGGTCGAAAAACTAAAATTAAAATATCTTTCGATTATCAACGACAACTTTTTCCATACTCGTTATGTTGCACATATTATAAATTTAGTAGTGCAAGACGGGCTATCCGTGCAATTTGTTGATAAATTTATAAAAGCTTTTTGATTTAAAGTACACGATGGATCATATGCAAGATAAAACAAACATTGAAGATGAAATTGCACTCGAAGTTAAAGTACACGATAAAGAGGTAGAAGATAAAGTATTTTCTGGTATATTCGACGAAGAATTAACATTTGATGAAGACTCTCATAGAAAATAAATATTAGACGATAAGTTAAATAAAAGTTTTATGTTATTTTTTATTTATTCATTAATGTATTTTTAAGTTTCTTTGATAAATAAATAATGAATTGATGTTTATTTAATATTGTTATAGAAATAACGATTAATTTGACGTTTTTAAAATTTAATAAATGAATAATAATAATAATAATAATAATAATAATAATAATAATAATAATAATAATATAATAATAATAATAATAATAATATAATAATAATAATATTAATATTAATAATGATATTGATTTTATTAAATAATGATAATACACACATCAGAGGGAAAAATAAAAAATAAAAACCCGGATTGTATCCGGTTTTGTACCCGACCCGGATCCGACCCTACCCTAACCGGGTATACCAGCTAGGTAGGGTTTTCATTATGGTGTACCCGACCCGGACCCGTATCCAGTTTCAATTGTACCCGAGTACAAAAAAACCCAATTGGGCCATACCCGGTTTGTACATGGGCCCGGGTACGACCCAAAACCCAATTCGTGGAGCTCTAGACCCTGAGTTATATGTATCCGAATCCGACGTAAAAGTTGCAAAAACTTCCTGTATAGCCCAAAAGCATGGACCAATACAATGAATGGGAGGCCTTGGGCCATTTAACCATATTTAATTTCTAGGTCCAATTAACCATTAAACATCCAAAAAACCTAAATCACTAGTTTCCCATAAGAATTCACTAAATTAAGAATAAACTTACTTCATTCTGCACTCTTGTAAAGTATCTAAAAAAATAGGAGAGAGAAACAAAAGATTTCAAAAACACATTATATTAGTAAATATTTTTTTAATTATACCATTTTGGCAAATAATTTTTACATCTACGCTATTTTAGAAAAAAAAAAACTCCTCTTTTAAGTACATTAGTTGTTTTTTTTAAGAAAGATGCAATCTATTAGAACTTAAAAGATGGTGCTACTAAGTAATGAAACACTCCCTAAGATTTTGAAATTTCTGTATTAAAATATTTCATTCTTATTAGAAAATCATTATGTCGACATTTATGTTGACAATAGTACAAAATAATACACTAGAATTAAATGCTAGACAAATCAGCTTTGGGTATTTTTTTTTTTTTTAAAGTTAAGCTTTTGGTGTGAGAAAAATATAACTTCGTTTTACATAGAATTTATTTTCTGTTTTATTTTCTATCATTTATTACATATAACTTGGTTCTACATCAAATTTACATCATAAAAAAGAACCATTTATTCAAAACAATAACCCATCTTATCTATATTATATATAAAGCATATGAGAGGGGTAATTTAAGATACCTTAAAATTAAGAACACATACAATATTCAATGCATAGGATACAAGCACTTATAAGGGTAAAATGGTATTTAAAATCGTATTTACAAAATAACCCCAAAATTATTTCCATAATATCCCTACACATTACAACTGTTAACTTTATTTACATATTATATCCTCCACAAACATCTCAACCATATACATGAAAAATGCCTACTGTAACCAAGGTGCCATTGCAACATGAAAGTCTGGTTTGTTACCCTTTAGTATCCCGTATAAATGTAAATTGACTAAGTGTGCCACCAATTAGTATCAGAAAACATATTTGGAATAATCAAAAGTGAAAAAGAAAAATTAAATGGAAAAGGCCTTTTTGTTAACTAATAGAACCTCATAATTCTTTTGCATTACCTGCCAAGATACATAGAAACATTAGATCCAACCAAAAGGATCCATTAGGCCATTAGTTTACTAAAAAAATATAAGATTTATCACAACGAGATAACTGTGGGTTTCAGTTTTGTTCCGGTACATTAAATTCAGTTTTTTCTTAAAAATAAAAACTAAGAAAGGTTATATAAAATTAAAAAAATGATATTATCCAACTATTTCATTTGTTGCAGCTTTATCTTAAAATTTTAATTTTTTGCATTTTTTTATTACCTAATAAAACCTCATAATTCTTTTGCATTACCTGCCAAGATACACAGAAACATTAGATCCAACCAAAGGGATCCATTAGGCCATTAGTTTAGTAAAAGAAATATAAGATTTATCACAACGAGATAACTGTGGGTTTCAGTTTTGTTCCGGTACATTAAATTCAATTTTTTCTTAAAAATAAAAACTAAGAAAGGTTATATAAAATAAAAAAATGGTATTATCCAACTATTTCATTTATTGCAGCTTTATGGGGATAAACTTTCATTCAAAATTAATTTTTTACATTTTTTTAGTGATGAAAAGCCAGATTCCTTCTCTATATAATATATCTAACCAAAACTTGAAACATCACTTGAAGGTTTGTATACACAACAGACCACTAATATTCATGTTTACATGTTTATGAAAATTTGAAACTTTTAAATATGTGGTTTAATTATGTATGTTTTGTTCATGTATTTCTGTTCCTAACAATAATCTAATTAAATTTACAGATTTTGATACCAAGTTTTCAGTTCTGTTTGAGGATTTTGTTTTCCAATAAGGTAAGTATTCTTTTAAATATATAAGTAATCTGCTAATTATCTTTTGTTCATGGCTTTGAGTATTTTATTGTAAGTAATCTATTAATTATGTTCTGTTCATGGCTTTGAGTATTTTGTTATAAGCTTTTTGTTCTGATTGTGGTTTTAGGTATGGAGCAAACTTCAAAAATGTTGAAAGACCAACCATTCAAGGTTAGTCATGCTTCTCAAGTTTAAGTCACATAATGTAATAGAAGTTTACTCTGATTTATATGTTAATGATAAAAATAATTATTTGTTTCAGTGTAATTTGAACAAACAAAAAAAGAACTAGTCAGGTGACTTGAGTCAAAAAAATATGGATGCTTCAAAGGTTTGTTTTTTTGATCTTATGTATAGATTTTCGTTGGCTCAAATAATATTTCAAATATACTTACATACATATTTATGTTTTACTTGTGTTCTTATGCAGTTTGATGACCAAAAGCGAGAAACTCAAGCGAATAGACAGAAACGAATTGCTGAATGAAAATGGGATGAAGTTATTATTATAGAGAGTTCAGATGAAGAGAAGAAAGAAGACAACTTACTTGATACTGCGGATTCAAGCCAAAAGCTTAAAAATCCGATTAAGATTCCCCGGGCATCGATTTAGAAGCGAAATAGACCTCATTTAGTTTAATTTCCACCGCACCACTAAATAATTCTGTTTTGCTTTTTCTATGCATTTTATACTACATAAATGAATTCGTCGGCTTTATGTTTGAAATAAAAAAAAATCTTCTTTGTTAGTACTTAAAAAGTTGAGTTTTATGAGTTTTATGAATGTCGTTTTTATGAATGTAAATTGTATTTACATTTATCTTAGAACAAGTACGAGGTAATTAATAAATAATTACCTAAATTCGAAATTAACTTAACCGGATCTAATTAATAATTTTACAGGAATTTAAAAACAAACAACATTTCTAAAGTTTGCAAAACAAGACTCACATTTATAATAGAAAATAAATTACCTTACTTTAAAATACTATAATAATAAAAATAACAGCAGCAACAAAATTAATTTGTAACTTAATAAAGTCATCTTTTGATTTATTGTTGGTTGAATTTTCTATTTTTCTAGGCAATTATTGAATAATTTAGTTTGTATCAGAGAAGACACCAAAAAATATGTGTATTTATCTATAAAACTAAAATTTATATGTAAAATCCCAATCTGATTAATCATTAGTCGGTATTTCACAGTCCGATTAGTGTATAAAGATTTCTATACCAACCAAAATAAAAATTTCATGGAAAAAAAAGTATTTGTTACCTCAAACTATTATGCTTGATGATGCATTTGTAATCATTCACTGGTTGGAACATTGGATTGAGCAACAGGTATTAAAACATGATTATTAATGAAGATCCCGACATTTTATTAAAATACATTTCAAAGAATGCAAGAATATAAAATTAATACTCGAATATTAGTGGCAGTAACTGGGCTTGGATTTTACTTTAATGTTAGGGTAACGAATGACTTTGAAAAATATCATGCAATTATTATAGTTTACATAAGTCAAAACTATATTGATACCAAATTAGTTTCAATATAAAGCATTTGTACTTTAATTATTTATATCATTTATATATTATACCTAACACAACCAGCATTTGTTATATATTAACTAACTTCAAGGTAAAAGTGTTTTATTCTATAAATTTAATTTTTTTTTTAAAAACAAATGCTTGTTATTAGCAACATCTAGCTGAATTATCTTTTAAATTTCCAATTGTTAAGTTGTTATTATCCTAAAATATAGTTTGTTACAGCTTTTTAGGGATAAACATCCCAAAATGTTGTTCTATATAATATATTTTACAGAAATTGGCAATTCACATCAACAACATCACAAGATACAACACTTAAAGGTTTACATGTTCATGAAAGATTCAAAGTTTCGAACCTGCTGTATACTAATGTATATGTTTGTTTTGATTGTGTATTTTGATTCCTAACCTTAAGCTATTTAATTTTTCAGAAGGTTGTGGTCAAGCTCTCGGAAGGTAGCTTTTTGTTCCAAGTTTACCAATTTTTTTTCTGGATTTCAGCTTCTGCTTTCAGGTTTTCTATTCTGTTCCTAGCTTTTAAAATGTTTTGTTATACCACATGCTAATATAATTTAAAAACTCTTTCTTTTCTATATTATATAATTTTTAGTTCAGTTTCAGGTGAAAGTAGTTTGCATTTAGACTTCAAACACTTAAAGTTGTCATGCTTATGTTTTAACAAGTTTACTTACCACCTCATGAATTTGTATACATGAAAACATTATAATATTATGCTTGGATGGTGAAAAGCTTAAAACCTTAGTTTCATCATTGAAGGCATGAAGGTTTGGGTTACTTTGTGTCAAGAGGGAGAAATTAAAAACAAATTAAACCTTAGTGCATCACTATGTTCAGTTAATCTAATTTGTTTACCATACCATGTACACTATATGCATCCTCTAAATTATTATAAATGTTCAAGAAAATGAGATTTGGAAGTCAAAAGCTTCCTTAGAAACATGAAGAGTGTTTCTAATCCATCATGAATAACAATGAGAATAATTACACACAATAGAGAACCAAAGTGATTGATTAATGTTTTGAATCATCATATTGTTTTGTATACCATGAAAAAAAACTATATTTCACATAAATATACAATTTGAACAATGATCTATGTATGAGTTTTTCTAGAATTTAAACTTACAAGTTAACTTTTTATATCAAACAATATTATTACTTATTAGGGTAACACGAAGAAGTTTATGAACCAAGATACTATTTGTATATACTATTTATATCAAATATATCAATCATAATTTGAATACATTTAAAATCATATAACCCGAAAATAACTTGTTAATCAAACGAGTTGTAAATAAATTATAATCAAGTTGTAAACATGTTTAATTGATCTTCAACAAATGAGTGAGTTGTATGAGAGTTCATTTGTTGCACTTATAAACAATATAGTTTTTATTCTAAATTTTAACCGGCCAATCCGTTTATAATTGTGTAACAAGAACATGGTTGACTTATAAAGTCATACACTCACTGTAATTTTAACCTGCAAAAACAGTGAACACTAACCTTGATTCCCAAATCCTATATCATTACCAACAGCATAAAAACTTCCACCCACATAAAGCAAAACCCAGGATCGCATAAAATCCATATCCAATAATAATCAATGACGCAAACAACACAGCAACTAAGCAACAATGTTGCAAAAACGAATCAGATCATTGTTTTCCCCAAATCAACATATACAAATTTCACAATATCACTATAAAAACACATAAAAAAGATCAAATTGGGAAGAAATACATACCCGTATGCAACGGCAGAGATGAAATTGAAGCCGAAGAGTCTCGATCTTTCCCCTGTTGACCTTTATCCTCCACGATTACACTAACGCCTCAAATCACTTACCCGTATAAAAACGGCTGTTGACGATGGAAGGGTTTTCAATCAGGTTGCCATATACGCAGTGGGTATACGCAGTAGAAGGGTTTTCCATCACGTCGCCATGTACGGGGAAGGTAGATGAGGCTGTTGACGATGGAGAAGAGAATGTCTGGAAAGAAATCAACGATTAGATAGTTTTTGTCTGAATTGGGGCTAGGGTTTACACCTGATACTTCTATATGCCTGACCCGACCCATACCAGCCCACATGATGGTAATAACCCAGTAACAACCGAAAGCCCTCTATTGTTTATTAATATAAAGCCCATTGATTCTTCTTTGTGTTATTTATTATAACAAACTTATAAATAAATAAATAAAACTTTATCTATAATTTTATAAAACCAAAATATAATAATATAAATATTTTATTAATATAAAATGTAACATCTACATTCAATATTTAGTTTGTTAAGAAAATATAACCGACTATTGGTTATGTATTTAAAAATCATTTTATTAATAATCATAATTTTGACAAGTAATATAACCATCTAAAAACCTTGAAAATGACTTTGAAATTCATCTTAGTATATAAAATATAAATTATTAGTTATCTTCGTTAGATATATCACTTTTTATATTCTTATGATATATTAAACCATTAGCAATATGAATTTATCATTAATTACATAAACCTGTATTTTTTTAAACACATCTTTCCGGTCCAACTAATTTTTGTCGTTTTTAAAATTTTCCATATACCATAATACATAACGACTTTCTATAAAGTACATCCTTAACACATTACAATATTAGTGGCACAACTCGTATGATCATAGGTTGGGGACATGTTTTTGAAATCAAGTTAAGCTTCAACGAAGCGGGTAACTTTATCCCTGCTACTTTTGGTGATATTATGCGTGGTGCTGTATACTTCGAGACTATATTTTCACCTGGCTTTTAGTTACATGACCTTCTATCATGCATTTCTTTTTTTTAGACTTTATGTTTATGTTATCAATGTATATCTTTTGCAATTACTGTCAATTACTTTTGGTATGTTTCAAATTTAATTTCAATATCTTGGGATGTTTTACCATAGCTTCATTCATAAGTATCATATGTATCATAAGTATGCCTTAGTATTTTAATATCTAAGTTAGATTTGCCTAATTCCAAGATATGAATATGTCAATAAATAATTGTTGTATTTGATGATATTGTAATTACTTTAATTTAATAATATGCACATTTTAAATATCATAATGCATATTAAGAACGTATTATCCATACTTAATATATATAACTACAAACCATAAAAAGTAGAACATTAAAGCCAACACAATAGCAACTTAATTTTGTTTCGTTTAGTATTAATTTTTTCTATTTTTTGTTTTCTTTTAAAATTGAAGGTATCATTGATCATGGATTTGCATACCATTATTGATGATTTTTCATCAGTCACACAGTACTCTCTTTGGTATACCGTTTGTTTTGTCTGGATCGATTTTGTTTTGCACATCGTGTCTGAAAACAAACTTTTGGTGGTTTTTCTCGACCAACACATAAGATCCTTTTTCATCTACTTAAAATTTTAATATTAATATGTAGTTTGTTATTTAAATCACAATCTTTATTTTTCTAGAGACAAAAAATTGTTGGTTTTGTCCCGGCACCTATCACTTCACCACTGAATAAAAATGAGTACCGGATAATTTGCTTCAACTTTTATGTTTAAAAATTATATTTGTTTATTCGTGTATTACTTTATTGCAAAAATAATTTTCTTGAATTAATTGATCATTTCAATGAATATATATTACTTGCTAGGTCTGCGTATTGCGTATTACGTATATCAACCACAATAATTATACTCACGTAAGAGCTTACAAAATACATAATTTACTTTTATAAAAATAATTAATACAATAATAACAAAACATCATAAACCCATGTTGGATGAAAAACGTCACCCTACCATATTACGCCCGCCGCATCGCGCGGGCACCTCCTAGTATAGTAAAAAGTGTTAAATAAAATAATAAAGTGATGTTTAAAATTAAAAAAAAAAAGAAATTGAAAATCTTAATGATCACATAACCGGAGATCATTTCTCCGATTTTGTTTCGATCACCGTGCAATCACCGGCCGTCGCTCACCGTCACTTCCTCCACGGCGGCGCCACCGCTTCCTCCACCCCCTTCGCTTTATCCGGTGGCCGACGGTGTTCCGTTGGTGATTCTGGAGATCAACTCCCTGATGCATTGTCGCATATAAGATTGGAGATGAACAAAGCCAAGAGGCTTTGATTGCAAACCCTAATTGTTCCACCATTATATGTCTATTGTCCGATACCTCTCTTCATCTACATGCAATTAAAGGTGAGAGATCTTGATTCTTTGGTAATTGATGGCATCCCTTGATGAATCAAATGTAGAAGTTCTTGATCAAGAAGCTAGATTACACTAGAAATTTGTTTGTTCTTGAATCGTGATTCGTATTATTTGTTATATATAATTTCTGTAACTAAATCATAGACAAGTAATATATCACAGTGGTTTAAGTTAAATTGTTCGTCTTGATACGCGATTATTGTAGGTGTTGCGTATGACACTACAACAATTTAACTCTGTCCCGATGACACCTATAGCGACGACACATATCACCGGTATAGGGTGGTTCATACCGACGACATGTCGTCGGCACAGAGTTATTGTGATTTTTGACTGGTCAAACTCTATACCGACGACTTGTCGTCGGTATAGAGTTGGCGGGCTGCTAAAATATCAGGCGGGTTTATGAAAAATCTATGCCGATTACATGTTGTCGCTACAGGTTAAAGTTATTTTATTTTTAATTTTTTTTATCTCGGTTTACAAATTTAAAAAAAAAAAATTTAACTCAACCTTTCCCCGACGACATGTCGTCGGGATAGGTATTTTTTAATTTTTTTTATTTTGAATCTACAGGGACGACTATTTTTACTCAATAGGGACGATAGATCGTCGCTATAGAGTGCAGATCACTTAAATCGTATTTCAGACATTCTGCCCCATTTTTCAACAAAAAAAAAAATTCACTTTCTTCTCCCAATTTCATCTCGGTTTATAGGCTTATTTGGTATCAAATTGGAGTGTTTGAAGGTAAGAATGATGTTTCTTTTACTATAATGAAATTATATAATATTGTTTTTATAAGTTTTATCTAAATTTTTATGTTTTAGGTGAGATTAAAGTTTAAAGGTTAAAATTAAAAGATTTGAAAATTTTAAAGGTATGAAATTCATTTAAAGCTTATGATTTAAGTGTTGTTTAGTGAATATGTTTGTGATTAGGCTTGTATGATTGTAAAAGTGTATATATATATGTAAGTGTATATGGGTTTGATGTTAGAATAGGTTATGCCCATCAAGTGTTTGATGAAATGCCACTATATATATTTTCATGGTTTTAAGTTTGTATGCATTTTTATATTTATTTTTAAGTTGCATGGTTTTAAGTTTGTATCATTTTTATTTTTCATGGAAATGATGCGCTACTGGCAGCAGCAACGACCACCTGGTGGTCATTAATGTTTGTAATTTTGTTAGATTTTGTTGAACTTTAAACTAATTGTATGAATTATTTGTTTGTTAAACTTAAATTTGAAGTTGTATGAATTATTTGTTTGTTAAACTTGTATTGGATTTTTATTGATTATATGTTTGTTAAATTTGTAAAAAAAAAATAAGGTTCTGCATAAAATAAAAAAAATAAAAAAACTGAGAGTCGTCGCTATTGATTATTTTCCTTTTTAAAAGAAAATTAAAACAAACCTATAGCGATGACAAGTCGTCGCTATAGATCATGTTTTTCTTTTTTTTCTTTTTTTATTTAGTAAAATCAGAAACCACAACTCTTATAGGGACGATTTGTCGTTCTTATAGACGAACTTGTGCTGACGAACTCTATCCTGGCGACATATCTCCCTATAACGACTAATTTTTGCGAAATAATTCTATAGCGACGACATGTCGTCGCTATAGATCAAAATTAGATGTAGCGACGCATGTCGTCGCTATTGATTATTTTCTTTTTTAAAAAAAAATTAAAACAAACCTATAGCGATGACAAGTCGTCGCTATAGATCATGTTTTTTTTTATTCTGTAAAATCAGAAACCACGACACTTATAGGGACGATTTGTCGTTCTTATAGACGAACTTGTGCCGACGAACTCTATCCCAACGACATATCTGCCTGTAACGACTAATTTTTGCGAACTAATTAGATATAGCGACGACATGTCGTCGTTATAAGGTGCTAAAGTTTTGTTGCTATAGATCCACTTTCTTGTAGTGTGATGGTTAGCACATATCAGGCAGCTAAGGGTGCTGGTGCTGCAGCTATTGAAGAGCTTCAACTGCAGACTGGTGAGGTTTTGAATATTGTTATAACTTTTAATCAAATTAGTTTATATATATATATATATATATGATTTATAGCATGTATGTTTAGTTTATTTTCTGTTTCTTTAAACGTAGGTGCTTGAAGGGAAACGACCAACTTGTAGGATCTTTATACACCAGGTTTTCCTTGTCGACTTATTATTAATTTGTCACTGGATTAAGGTGGAAATAAGAATTAGTTAAGCTGTTCACTGAATTCGTTTGGTACCTCAAATGCAGTATGCTTTTAATCTATGCTCACATAATGCAACAGTTCTTCCAAATGGATATAATAAGAAAGAAATGAAATAAGTTAAAGAGACAAGGAAAATCTGGGTATGTGTAATTGTTATACTCACATACACATACATAATTTGATTTCTTTTTAGTACACGCAGAATGATAAAGATGTCAAAGTGAGAGCCACATGTATACGAGTTCCTGTTACGAGGGCACAAGCTGAGAGTGTGAACCTGCAATTTACAAGGTAATAATAGAATGTTTATTTAATGTAAATATAAATCTTTGGCAATTGATGGAAAGTTTCAGTGCAAAATCAGCGTTGACTGCGAAGTTAGTGGCAAGTAAAAGTCCACCAATAACTACAAGTATGTGTGTGGCCACTAAGCCCTTAAAGACTTTATGAGCGATGACTCTTAATCTTGTGCACTCAAGTCTAAACCGAACTACTTTTTAATTTAGAAAAAAAGCTCTTTTTTGTAGTAAATTTTATTCTTGTAATGCAAAAAGATCTTATGATATGCAATATATACTTCCTGCTTGCGAGACTAAACTTTATCATACTCCAGAATGGGAACTAGTTTTCTTCTCATTTTTACATTCCTCTTCTTCCAAACATATAGCGCAATCGTCATCACAACTTCTTCCAACGTTACGTGTCAAGAAAGGGAGAGAGAATCCCTTCTTCTATTCAAACAAAGCCTCATAGACGAATATAATCTTCTCTCAACATGGAACGGAGTAGAATGTTGTGAATGGCATGGAGTTGGGTGTGACACTCGAAGTGGTCATGTTATCAAACTTGATCTTCGAAGTGCAACGTCTTTGGAAACAGGTATATATAAATGGCTCGAAGGTGGGTTGAGTCTTTCATTACAAATTCTGAAGCATTTGCGTTACTTGGACTTGAGCAATAACGGTTTCTCAGGTAACATTCCTGAATTCTTAGGGTCGTTTGAACATTTAGAATACCTCAATATGTCAGGCACATATTTTGGTGGGGTAGTTCCTCATCATCTAGGAAATCTCTCGAGGTTACAATATCTTGATCTTAGGAAAGTTTTTGTCACAAATGATCATGGTATCTTAAGTTTTGGTGGAGAGCCTACATTGGATGATTTGGGATGGGTGTCTTCGCTATCGTCGTTAAGGTACTTAGATTTATCAGGGATAATCATTGGTAAACATATTGATTGGTTCCATCCTGTTAACATGCTCCATTCTTTGCTTACAGTGAACCTAGCATGGTGTGATATCAATATCCCTTCCACTAAATTCGCCAATTTCACATCTCTTACTTCACTTGACCTCTCTATGAATGGCATCAATTCCACCTTTCCTGTCTGGTTATCAAATCTTACAGGCCTCAAGCACGTAAGCTTTTATAGTAACCAATTCCATGGTAAAGTTCCAGATTTTCTTGGAACGTTTAGCACTCTTGCTTCCATTGACCTCTCGTATAATGACTTTGATGCTTCGGTGCTAGATGTGTTATGTAATTTGAGCAGTCTCGCTCATCTCGAACTTTCTGCAAACAAGTTTTCTGGTCATGTTCCCGCAAGCCTTGGATTACTCCTTATGCTAGAAGACCTCTATCTTGGTTATAATCAATTTAGTGGGAACATTCCCTTAAGTCTTTGGCAGCTTTCAAAGCTCAAGAATCTAGATCTTTCCTATAATTCATTTGTAGGGGTTCTTTCAGAAAATCACTTCACCAACCTAAAGTATCTAAAATCTCTGATGTTGTCATCAAATTTGTTCACATTGAATTTTAACTCCCAGTGGATTTCTCCCTTTCAACTGCGGATATTTATGGCAAGTTCCTGTAACATCGGACCCAACTTCCCGAATTGGCTTCAAACACAGACTAGTCTTAAGACATTACACCTTTCTAACTCGAGTATTAGAGATACAATACCAGAGTGGTTTCAGAACATCTCGTCTTATATTCTTGATTTGGATTTATCCAATAACAAGATCGGCGGCAAACTACCACCGTTTCATGACTATAGTGGTAGCGAGATAGGGGACCGGACCTTGAAGATGAATTCAAACAAGTTTGAGGGATTACTCACTTCATTTCCATCAAATGTGTACTTTTTGGATCTCTCAAATAATTTACTGTCAGGACCAATTCCTCAAACAAATGGGACAATGAACCCAAGTCTGCAAGTTGTTAATCTTTCAAAAAACCGTTTCACAGGAAGCATTCCTGTACACTTATGTAAGGTTCCTAACATCCGAATTTTGGACTTATCACAAAATAAGTTTTCTGGAAGGCTTCCTGGGTGCTTAGGGAATTTGGTTAGTTTGCAAGCGTTGGATCTTGCAAATAATACCATACGCGGTGTTCTTCCAAGCTCATTGGGTTTTCTAAAAGAACTAATATCATTGCACTTGCACAACAACAAATTTGAGGGTTATATCCCGGTGTCTTTTCAAAACTTGACAAAACTGGTCACCATGGATTTAGGGAACAATTTGTTCATGGGTACCATCCCTTTCTGGCTTGGTGAAAAGCTATTTAACCTTAAAATTTTGAATCTCCAGTCGAATAATTTTACATGCGAGATTCCCTTGCAGCTTTGTCAACTTAACGCTCTTCAATATCTAAACTTGGCACATAATAACATATCTGGGACGATCCCTCGTTGCCTCGGGAATTTAAGTGGTATGATCACCAATCAAGTTAACATAGGAAGCACTGTTGCTTACTATGAAGAAAATATTATGGCTTACCTGAAGGGAATACAGTTGGAGTACACGAAGACAATACGGTTTCTCACATCCTTGGACCTCTCAAGCAACAACATTACAGGAATAATTCCAGATGCTTTGACGAACCTTATGGGGTTAAAGAGCTTGAATCTTTCAAGAAACCAACTCAAAGGACACATACCAATGATGATTGGAAATCTAAGTCAGATGGAATCCTTAGATTTGTCGATGAATATTTTGTTTGGTCGGATTCCTCAAAGTTTGATTACCTTGAACTTTCTAAGCTACTTGAACTTGTCGTTCAATAACTTATCTGGTGCAATCCCGATAGGAAATCAACTCCAGACTCTTGCAGACCCCTTTATCTATGAAGGGAACGACGGACTATGTGGACCACCTGTATCAAGGAGTTGTAAAGGAAACAATTCGTCGGATAATCATGTTGGTGAAGATGAAGGTCAAGATGATGATGAAGCGTTGTGGTTTTATAGTGGCATGGGATCGGGTTTTGTCGCAGGATTCACAGGACTAGTTGGTAGCTTGTACTTCATGAGGACTTGGAGGTTGTCTTACTTCAAGATTCTTGAAAATGCATACGATTGGCTAATTGTATTAATTCTATTAAATCTTGCGCGGCTAAGTAGGAAGTTCTTTTAATGACCAGGTACATTATTAGATTTCACATGATTGTCAAAAATGAGATGATAAGAAAATTTATTCCTTTACTACATTTATGTTATTCACACAACATTTCCATTTGTACACTAGATTTATGCACTTATGACTCTGTTTTAATTCTAATATTTGCAGATACTAGTAACAGTACTCTTCTTCGGTGGACATCATGTTTAGGGACAATAAAGCTACCCCATGATTTCAAAGATACTAGGATATTCTGTGTTTCACAAATGAAGTGTGATGTTAATTCTATTTTTCAAGAACCATGTTTGTTTTGGAACTTTGTGTTTTATAGCAAAAATATGTTATGTAATGTGTAAAGCTGTTTATTCTATCATTTTGATAGGATATCAAAACTTTTAAGTTTATACACTTGTGTATTGATAAGACCGTATACACTAATTCTTAAAGTATCTCTCCCCTAGATGAACCATATAGCCAAGAGTAACCATAAATCAAAATAGAAGGGCTTGTTTCACCCATAAGTAAATATTTCATAGTAGATTTATTAGACCTTATATCTTTCTTGGTATATCCAAATTATACGTAGAATTATAAACTAAAACATTCTAGAGCTATAAAGATAATTATCAAATCGTTAGTACCTCATAAAAAAATTCATCCTATAGTAGCTGATAACGAATAACAAAACTTTGTTATAGCCATTTTTGTACATTCAACATACTCTAGAAATAGAGGAATACATAGAGTTGAACATAATAAAACAATTAAATTAAAAATTTTCGTTTAAGTTGTTCGTTTGAAAATTTCCTTTGATAAGCTAAACCGCCATCAATTTTTTTACTGGCAACCACACTTTCTACTCTATACATACGTACTCTACTCCTAAAATTATCACATATGCCCTCTACAGGTTTTGAATCCACAACCAATTGATTAGTGAGTAGATTACTTTACTATTAAAATATACTCTTAAGGATATGATTTATCTAGCATCTGATTTATTATAATATTCTCAGCTAACCAGATCAAACTATAAAAACCTTTGGCTATTGATCGGAAAGTTTATAAAGCGTGTTGACTGCAAAAGCAATTTATGCAAAAACCTCATGCCTTGTGGTCCCTGCTCAATCCTCGGCCAAGTTTATTTTCAATTTCTTTTATGAATATGTGCATTTTGACTTTTATGGTCCTACAAACTTATTTTTGACTTCAGAATTATGTTACTAGAGTCATCGTTTCATATAATAAACCTGTACGTTACCACGTTTCACATTTAACTAATAGTCATTACATCAGATCGATTACAGCTTGTGTTACGGTTCTATCAGTTTTGAATCTTTAAAGTTGTACATATAACTTCCAAAGTTAACGAGAAATGTTGAAGATAATAATGTTTAGTAGAATTAAATAGTGGGCTAAAACTTGAGTTGTATTGCATTTAGGCATGTATTGGCTTATTCTTAGGAGCAATGTTAGGATTAAATAGTGATTTTATACATAATCTTTTATAGTCTTTTGTGAATAAATATACCAGAGAAAACTTGTCCCAAATTGTGTGTAGTGTATGTTTTTAATGGACCCGAACCATCAATTTGCTCTACGAATATGTTAAAAACCGTTTGGTAAACTGTTTTGTCTTGCAAAATAATGGATAGTAGTGATTGTTTATTAGACCACCATCTCTCATGGTTTGCACCATGATAACGTTAACTTGAAAGCCATGTTGTGGAATAATGGACATAAGTGTTAGATATTTTACTGTAATTAGATTGACTAGTTTACTAATATGATCATAATACCACTCAAACAAGTCATAAGGTGTGGCGTTCACGTTTGTTTGAATTTATTACAATCTTCGATATTAAAATCTCCTTAACGGCTAAGCCGCTAAGCAATGGGGGTTGAAAGGGAGCAATGCCCCTTGGTGGAGGGTCTCGAGTAATGCCCTTAGTAGAAAGGTCCAAGGGCGGTAGCCACTGACGAGATCCATGAAGAAGAGCTTTTGGCTGGAGTCAAGCTGGTAACTATTGCTTTTATAAAAGTTGCATCAAAAATTGATTATTTTGAATTTTGACATATGAAATTAGGAGGTAAAACTAGCCTAATTTAAAGATAATAACAGCTTTTGGACGTTTCACCCTAATCCCTACAAAATTTGAATTCAAGTGTAATTTGGTTATCTTGTTCATAATCTCTGATTAACGAAATTCACACAAATCATACATTATTTTAAAAACTAAGTTTTATCTGATTGAATATTTGGATTGAGCACTCAAATAGTTTCAATCTGAAATCGATTTCATGACTCTGTGTTGTTTGATCTTTATAGTACAATTTCTCTAAATAAATACATAAGAAGTGCAACCATTTTGTGTAATTAACGCCATGAATATATATAGTTGTCCAATGAAGTCTTCTAGTTTAACTTTTGTCCCATGTAATAATCTTTTAGATTCTTAATAGCCTTTTATTATATTAGTTTCTTAATAAATTTATTAATGTAATGTGAAAGATATCCATCTAAATAACCAACAAACTTCTTGACATTAAGACAGATTAGAAAGAAATCGTCAAATTCTCCTCTTGTGTATTTCTTTAAACTTACAAGCATTTATAATTTTAGAAATACAAAATCTATATAACAAAATGAAAAAGATATGAAAAAAATATTAACATGATCAAATCATTTAAATTTTCTATCTGAAACGCCTTAACATAATCTTTATAACGCTTTAGTGATTGTCAGTGCTACATCGGAGCATCACCACCACGCCCCACCTTCACACCATCATCCTATCACGCCAGCTAGAGCGTTGTGATCACACCTCTCAACCGCCACATCAGACCGAGGCATTACAGATGCCCTAAGTTAATTGAAATCCTACTATATATGTTTTTTTTCTCCACTTATCAACCATGCATATCGCAATGATATCTGTCCGACTCTCATGTCACTTTCCAGCAGTCTAATATGTCAAAACGAAATCTATCAACTTTATTAATTGTATGTGTATGTGCATACAGGAAGACACAAATATACCGAACAAATAATGTCTGGTATTTATCCCTTCAGGAATTTATAGCAAATGCTATCATCAAAAGTACAAGCAACCTAAGAACTAACCACAAAAGAACACTAAATTCATCTGCCGACAATACAACCAAAGAAGAAGAAGAAGAAGAAGAAGAAGAAACAAAGGGTAAGAAATCTATCATCCCGAACTACAATCTGCACCAAATCTTTTCTTTTAGGGTGAATCCATCCATCAATCTAACTATATTTGAATATCTATCTATAATATATACGTTGTTATATATGTATATCTATGTATGTATGTATGTATGTGTTAGTGTTTTTGATTGATAATTAGTTGATGAAATCAGTTAAGGATGGGCAGAGGAAAGGTGGAGTTAAAAAGGATAGAGAACAAGATAAATCGACAGGTGACATTTTCAAAAAGAAGAAATGGATTATTGAAGAAGGCTTATGAGCTCTCTGTGCTGTGTGATGCTGAAGTTGCCCTCATTATCTTCTCTAATGGTGGCAAGCTCTATGAGTTCTGTAGTGGCCCTAGGTACTCTCTCTCTCTCTCTCTCTCTCTCTACATATACACATATACGTACATACATATATGCAATTATAGTTTTGATTGTTTGCTAATTTTATGTGTGTGTTTCTTTAAGTTTATTTCATAATCTCTTTTGGGTTGGTGGAATAGCTAAAATTAGAGAGATCAGGTTAATAAATGAAAAGATGATTAATGAAAAGAAAAGAGGTGAGGATGGTAAGATGCATTTTGGGTAGCAATTAGAGGATAAGGGGTGGATGGAGTGGGAGCTGGGGTTGTTCATCCTTCTCCATTCCGCTTGTTGTATGTCATTCTTTTTAATTTGTCCACACCGATTCGGAAGAAAGCTCACGGCGTTACTTTCTTTTTTCAAGTACCGGACCGTTTGTTAGGTGTCTTTGAATCGCAAATCACAACCAAACAATCACACGCACAAAACAACAATTAAACGGAGAAACGGAATACAAGATTTACATGGGTTAGCAAGTGTGCATACGTCCGCGGTTGCAACTAGCAGTTATAATCTTATTTACAATGCCTAAGACTCTATTTATAAAGTTACAACTACAATCTTGATTAACAAGAAGATCTAGTCATGAAAGTAATTTATAAATTCTGCACAAGAGATTCGGGCGATGGCCAACCTTTCTCCCAAAGCCTTCACACTCAACACCACCTGTGGCGGTGTTCTCGCCTACCCTTTCCGCTTCATCCACCCTAATTTGGTGTCTTTGTCCTTTACAGCTTATAATCATTATGATAAAAATTTGTTATTGTTGTACATACAATAAAAACTTATTATCTAAGGTACTCAATTCCTTTTGTTTTCACTGTTTTCTTAGCTGCCTTTCCCCTTGTTTTGTCTTATAACTGGGATGATTTTCATTGTTATCAAAATCCATCTGTAGTTTTGCTACCAAAAGCTAATACACTGAGATCTGAGTCAGAAGGATATTTCAGTCAGAACTATTGTCCATTGGGTGCTAGAGTATGCTCATATTTGAACTTACATGGTGTGACTTTTAATAATAAAGATGCAATTTTTTTTTCTATTTTCCTTGGAAAAGAGATGGAGATAAACAAGACAAAAAAGTCAGTATAATACAATAAATTTATGTTGATTGTTAATAGTTTTCAAGCATAAAATAACACGGGTTATCATTAGGAATCAAGCTATAATTTTGTTATGCATCATATATTAGTGTGATGGAAATTTGAAATCATTCATTAGTGATACTGTTTGTCTTGGACCTTAAGCTAATGGTTCATTCATGTCTTGGACTTTAATACACCCATATTCAAGAAAAAGTTGTTGGTCTAATAAATATGCATTTCCACAAACAGGTTATTAATTGGTTTTATTTTTAAGTACATGGTTTAGCAAGACAATCCCACTTCTAACAATACGAATAACTACTCCTTAAAGTTAAAACTAGTCTGTTATAACTCGTCATGTTAATTAACCTAGGTTAGATGAAAGAAACTTACGATCTGGTGATGTTAAAACAATGTCGTATAATATGATTAGACGATTCTAAATCAATGCCATACGTACTTTAACATATGTTGAGTTAAACAATGTATTACAATCACTAGTTGTAATAGATCTCTCAAAATAACTCTAGGGAGAACAACTAGAAAAAATTGGTGTGGGAATTTAAAAAAAAAAAAGCACGTACACATGGTGTTGGTTTATATTCACCATGAAAAAGTAGTACTATTCTACAATGTGTTACTAAGATATCCTAGTAGTCTTAACTAACTATGTATTAACCATTTTCTTTAATTTATGCTTGAACAAAAACTTCTAAAAATTGAAGATGAAAAGCTAAAAAACTAGGAACAGCAAAAAGAGCATCAAAACTGATATATAAATATGAAGTAAATACGCAAAATTGTAATATTACATTGTTTCGTCTTAGAAAGAAAAGTTGTAACACACTGCATTTTTTTGTCATATAAAGGAAGTATGGTCACTAATGTCAGGTGGGTTAAAAGCTCATTAGCGACTTAATTACACAAATACATGCATTTAAATTACTAATTATGTGTGGCGAGAAACTCTTATATGTGAGCAAAAGTAGTATGGCGAGAAACTCTTATATGCTAGCAAAAGTAACTAACGTATCTCATGTCATGTTAAAAATGGCCACAGGCCGGCTACTTGGTGATTTTCTTTTTATATAAGCTAATAAACCAAATCTTTCTAAGCAATTAAAGGGCATAGGTCCTGTTAGGAGATTAATTCTCATCTATCACAAGTTGGTGATAAGGATGATTTAAATTAAAGGATAATATCAAGTTTGGATATAATCCTAATTAATAGCATTAGTTTGTTATTATAATAAGTTAGCTATAAATATTGAGTTATGGTAGATGTTTGTAATCAAGTTTTGAGTGATTTTCTTGGTTGCTAATAAAGTCTTTAGAGAATTATTTCAAACCTTGTTTTCTGTATCGATTCTAGACTTGAATTGGTATCAGAGCTTGGTTAATCAAGAGCCAAGTTCTAGGTACCCGAATTGATACCAAGATTTAGTCGTCGCATGGAAGCTTGTCGTCGTCGTGAAGAGATTTAGGGCCGACCGCTTTTGCCAAGGAGAGATATAGGGTTGATCAAAATCAACCGAGTAAGATCTATGGCCAACCGGTCAAAGATGCCACGAAAGATCTAGGGACTGCTGACTAAATGCTTCAAGAAGCTACCGTTGATCTTGTTTATCATATCGGGGAACCAAGGAACCAGTGCAGTGTAGTTTGTTGCCAAGAAAATAAAAAAAAAAAACTCCAGCAAAGTAAAAACCATTCAAACGAGAGACAAGCCATTCAACACAGCCACGTTCAAGAAAACCTTAAATCAAACTTGTTGATCAAGATTAGTGACCATAAGTTGTTGTTGTCATTAAACGATCAAGTCAGTTGGTTTTTTAGGTTTTTAAAAACATTTGTGGATTGAAGGAGAAGAATGGGTGATGCGCTCTCGGTTCAAAGAATTAAGATGTGATAAGCCACAAGTCAGTGTCGGATGTAATGGGTCATCAACAAGTCGATTGAGATCCAATATCATAGCTCTCCCGAGGAGGATGTGTTTCAACGATGATTCAAGAAACTAAAGTTGAAAAGTTACGAGTATTGTTTGGGATAAAGGACCTTGGTGGTATGGTGTATTCAACCCAAGGAAGAACAAGTGAAGATCGAGAAACTAAGGAGAACCAGAAAAACTTAGCTAATGATCAAATCCATACTACTTGCAAGAATTAAGTTCGGTGAGATGCGATAACTAATTGGAGTTGAAGAGCTCTCTTGTTCTAGTCGAGAATTAGGGGGTGATTGTTGGGAGATTAATTCTCATCTATCACAAGTTGGTGATAACGATGATTTAAATTAAAGGATAATATCAAGTTTGGATATAATCCTAATTAATAGCATTAGTTTGTTATTATAATAAGTTAGCTATAAATACCGAGTTATGGTAGATGTTTGTAATCAAGTTTTGAGTGATTTTCTTGATTGCTAATAAAGTCTTTGAAGAGTTATTCCAAACTTGTTTTCTGTATCGATTCTAGACTTGAGGTCCAAGCAGCATCCACAACGATGGTGGGTAATGGAGGACCAAGTCCTTAGATATTGGAAGTACAATAAATGGCTGATGAAAATAAATCTCAGTCTGACTAAATAAAATCATGTCCAAGAAACAGTGACATTACTTCTTGTTGAGTTACAATATAGAATGTCTTAGCAAAAGAGACATGATTATGACATTTCGATTGAGTGCCTCCCTCTAGGTTTTTCTTTTTTTTTGGTAAGTAACCCATTATGTGTGGATCTCTGAGGTCAGACACTAGCAATGCCACTGTTACCTCATCTCTACAAAAAATTAGGGAAATCATCTAAATTATCAGTCTATCTTATTTCCTATAATAAACATTTAATTTAAAGACTCAGTTGTCATTTATCATATTTATAGACTCGCTATTTCTTTTTTATATCTATTCTCATACTATTTATAGGTGGTTATGATAAGAAAAAGATGTAAAAGTAATAAAAAAACAAGTATTATTTAATTAACAAATACACACACACACATACATATATATATATATATATATATATATATATATATATATATATATATATATATATATATATATATATAAGCGATGTGGGAGCATTTTTAAAAGATAGGACAAATTAATTCATTATTGTTGTAGCTAAGTTATATGAATGAATATAAAGAATCAGATATGAATGCTTCTAAGAATGAATATTATAAGAAAGAAGATGAATAAGAAAAATGTTAATGCCGTTGAATATCATAGTCTCACTAATTCATTGAAAAAGGTTGAAACGAGAACCATGTCATTAATGTTATTTTAGTATAATTATACTGAATTTAATTAAGACTAAATTAAAATTATAATTAACATCAATACAACTTAGAAGGTATAAAGTTCGTACCTAGTTAGTTAAGATTATTAGGATATCTGGAACCTATGAACCTCAAGGATTTAAGGGGGCAAAGCCCCAAGGTCATGAGGTTCCACGAAGATAACGCCCCTGGCGGGTGCATAACTAGTAGTAAGTAGTCACTGGAGGTTGCTTTGGTTATTCGTCAACTGATCATGAGAAGTAAGTATTAACATGTAAGGGTGTAAATTTTTTAAAGATTGGATACTATTCCTTTTTGGGTGGTGCTTCTATGGATGCTTAAATTACACAAACAAATAAGAAAGCTTATGAGTTTCTACTTCTAAAGATGGATGATTTCACTAATGATGTTCTTTGGCCTCTATTTAAGAACAACCGAAAAAGAAGATACCTTCTTATTCGTTAAAAAAATGTTCAAAAAGTTCATTGTTTAAATGGGAAAAACATTATACGTAGCCCAGTTTCGAAAACACATTTCAACCATGATCAAACACATCATCTTAAATGATTACACCTTCTATTATCTAGCATGTCCAAGACAATAGAGAGGTACCAAAGATGCAGCTATGGAACAATGGAATCTAACCATCAAGATGATCAAGATGCACAGGTAGTGTTTCTTTCTTTAGCCGTGATCTATGCATAGACTCAGGTAGTTTTATACTTTTATTCATGCACTTTAAAGTAGCTATGAATCGTTTTCTAGAAACTTTTTATCATTGATATTCATTGACCATTTAAAATAACATCTTTTATGGAACCATGGGAATTGACTAAATAAAAACACATTTAGGATTTAGGGTTTAAACATTTAGAGTTCCCATTCAACAAGACCACTTTACTTGATCACTTGTGAAGCTTGTAATTTCTAATAAGACTAACTATTGTCTTGAACCTTGCAGATCAACTATCAGGAGTATTTAAAGCTCAAGGCAAAAGTTGATATTCTTCAACAATCTCAAAGGTATATTTGGTAGGATCTAGCGGCGTATAACATTGATCACTTATACCTTACAAACTATTGATGAATACAGAATTAAGATCTGTGATGCTGAATTTGACTAATATGCATGAACCGGACCTCGAAACACATTCGAGGTCCTAATAGCGGTCATCCAAGCCTTATATATACATACATGTATATAATTATTAGATTGTATAATTAGACTATCGTTTATTAGTATGAGCCCACGGATACATTTAAGTTTTTAAGGTTAAGTTATTTGTGATCTTTATATATTGTAACATAATATTATTAATATTATTCATTCAGTTTTTTATTATCTTACAATAATATAAGTGTGTACATATTATACGTACAGGCATTATCTTGGGGAAGAACTAGAACAGTTGGGATTAAAGGAACTTGACCAGCTTGAACGCCAAATGGACTTATCTCTCAGGCAAGTCAGATTGACCAAGGTAAATCGATCAATCATACTACGTAGCACACCATATTTTACTTAAAAAAAACTAGGTATCCTATGTTTCTTGAGCATTTTCTTAAAATTCTCCCAACTATTTGATGTTATACTAACGTTAACTGCAGACTAAACGTATGCTTGATCAATTTGCTGACTTAAAAAAGAAGGTAATCTGCTATAAGTGTGTAGTACTACACGCTTTCATTATTTGTTGGTATTTGGTTGGAATGTCTAACTTTGAACAAAGCCATTTTCTTAATTTATGCATACTACCCTTTCACTATATATTTTTACATAGTAACTTAGCAAGGAAACTCAATGTCATCTATCTATATATTTAATATTTAACTAGATGTTTATGTCACATATTATAATTCTGTGAGCATATCATTCTTTTTCCCACTTCTCTCTTATTTAAAATAAGATGCATAAAATAAATTCTAATTATTTACTTAATTATATTATACATATTGATTAGTATGTTTATTATTAAAATTTTAAATTATAATACTCTTTTTTATTATTTATATTATGTTTTAGTTTGATACGTATGTCTTTTAAGTTTATTTTTCACATTTTACAGATTGGTCGAATATAAAATTAAAAACATGATTTAATTGAGATATAATTACTTTATATGTTTTAAATTATCATTACTAATTATTTAAAATTTATTTTATTCAACCTGTACATACATACATAGGTTCATGCCTAGTTCTTGTATATGAAGAAAATTATTTATTTTCTTAAAATAATATTTTATAGTATTAGTAGTTTTATATTCATTTTACTTCTCATGTCCTTTTCATGTTTTGGTTAGTTTATATATTGTTTAAATCATACTAAAACAATACTACTTATTGAGCAAAGGTATTACAACATAATTAAAATCATAAGAATGTAAAAACAATACTACTTATTAAAATTAAATGTATAGTGATGTTAAGTTACAATGATTACAATTGAGCAAAGGTATTACAACTTAATTAAGAAAAATTACAGCTAAAATAACAAGCCACTTTAAAAGAACATATGGAAGCGTAAGCATGAAAAGATATTGTTTAAACTGAGTAGATTTGTTTTCAAGAATTCTTCGTTTGATGTTCGCAAATTAGTGAAAAGATGTTTAGAATGAACCTCATAGTGGATATGTGAACATTTATGCAATCCAGAAATTTTGACTTTGAGCATTATGTTTTAATGTAAAACCAATATTTTAATGCTATTAACTTTTATAATTATTGTATATGCAGTATGTATATAAATAAATTATTTACTTTTTAAGAAATAATTAATTTAGGTTGTTGTTGGGTCTAAAGAAAAAACCATTTAAAAGAATGGTGAAGCTCCCATTAAAATTATAGGTTCGAGCCCTGTCTAATATCAATTGGTTTAACTTAATTATTGTACATTAATCAGAAGTAGATTACATGGGTTACTACTTAAGAAATATATATTTTTCAACATAAAATAATCTAAAAGCATAAAATACTGTGTAGAAATAAATTAATGTATCAAAAAAATTTCAGAGTTCAAGTTTTGATTAGATTAATTAATTGATGGAAATGGATTCTATGCTTCTTCTTCTCTCTTTAATTATATCTAAAGATACAAAAATAAAGTTATTGTAAAATACGACGTTATTTGATTAATCTCTAACAATTTTATGATTATAAAATATATGTAATCCAATATCATAACCCCTCCCTCAAATCAAATTTTACCATCTGCACATGTGCGTGCGCATACACATATATTCTAGGTTTACAATGTTTTGGCACTTGATGCTTTCTGCTTTCAAGTTTTGATAGTATGTAAAACATTTAAATAAAAGTTTTGATAGTATGTAAAACATTAAAATAAAAGTTTTGATAGTATATACAACATTTAAATAGTATAACTTATAAGAATTTTTACTAAGTCATGGACCACTTGTATATCTACCATTAATAACAAGCCTTAAACACTTATAATTAACATAGTAGTCTGGTGATATGGTGCTTGCCCTCCATCAAAATAGCATGGATTTAAATCTATAAGGTTAGGTGATTAGGTGCTACAAAAAATTACCATTAAATAAAATTAAAAATATTAATAAGTCTCAAACCCCAGATTATTGTTAAATAGTCATAAACCCTAGGTTAATAATGAATGGCAGTTGAGCCAAAGACCACTAGTGGCAATTAATATTATGTTTGAAGAGACAGATCATAAACATAAGCTGCAGTGAAGATGTAGTCCATCAATTTCCCTTTGCTAGAAATTGACCTCTTTGAAGTCCTCCAAAATGAGAGTGTATAATTAATATGAGCATACATGTGATTTGCCCCTTCATTGTATCTCTTACATGAAGTGACAGTGGTACTTTCTGAGTTTCTGCAACGGGAAGTTTGTTTTCAGTCTTAAGATCTGCTGCAGTGTTATTGCCCAGGTTCCATCAGCTAGCAGTACGTAGCTAGCTATGCAGTCTAAAATACAGATTCCTGATTACCATTTGCATAAATTTCATCACATTATTATATAGTAACTAATCTAGTTTATGTTCAACTAAATCACATCCTAATACAAGAGAGAAAACTAACTTCAGTCTTGTTACTGGAACATTCACTGTTGGAAGCTAACAAAGCCCTAAGAAGTAAAGTATGAAATGAAACCCTAAATGTATATAATTTACCATTTTATTAAAACTTAGATAAATGGTAATTGATTATTTACATTTAGGCTAGAATGATTTTTGTGACTAGAATGATTCATTAGTCACAATATAAATCTGAAGTACCATGTTCTTTATGTTTTGATAGTTTGAAGAAAGCATGGCAGCGTATAAATTATCATGGGAAGCCAACGAGCGCAACTTTGATAACAGACGACCTTGTGCTCACCACGAGGGACGTTATTTCCAACATCTTAATTGCAATGACAACATGCAAATTGGGTACATATCTGAGAACCACTAAAGAATGTAATGTGTATTTATTTTAATTTGCTATGGGTTTAATTTCCCTCTGTTTATCTTTGCATTTTAGCTACAGTAACAAGCCACCGATAGGTGAAAAGGACGTTCCAAGTAGATCACCAAATACCAATGATGTTATACCAGGGTGGATGCTCGAACTAATGATCAAGTGATCAAAGAACATCCTAACTACTCTTATGTATGTATAGATCACAAATAACAGATTGTCTTGAAACTGGTTAATAAGTACACAATAGAAATTCATGTTTTGCATTCAGTAATAAATTGGTATTGTTGTGTAGTTTGAGTTACTTTGATATGTTCTTTTATCATGGAATATATATATTTTTTGTATGTACTACAAGCTGAAGTACTTCTTCAAATTTTATAAATGCATGATATCTGAAATAGTATACAACAGAAAATCATGGAATTGTAGTCTTACCTTTTGACTTTTCCCTGGTCAGATCTTCATGGTTATTATCTTGAGTAAATATTAGATTACTCGTAGTGGTTATTAATTTAAAATGTAACCTAAGGAAATATGAATTTATTAAAGTTTCTTTTAAAATAAGTGTAGTGGTTTTAAATTTTTTTTTTTAATTAAAGATTGTTAAAAGTAAAAAAAAACAAAAAAAGATGTACTTACTCCTTTTAACACTGTGTAAGAGCTTTTGGCAAAAACATTGGTTTGAAACCCCTTTTAATTAGGATGTAGTGACTTTAGCGTCTCATTTGAGTCATTTGGCACCGCCTAAGGACGCTACTACGTCCAGATTTAGAAAATTAATATTTAGGTGTGCATCTGTAGTGCTAGTGAATGGTGATAGTTTATTGTTGTTATTTCCATATCATTTCCATGGTGACACTTGACGCTTGTAGTGTAAGGTTAGAGCTGAACCCTTGGTGGTGTGTTATCTGTGCGCTAGGGCTCAACAATTGTTTTAGTTCATCATCATCATGGCAATGCACCTAGCTTCTTTTTGTTTGAAAAGCACTTGGGAGGGGATTTGGATTTGTTTTAGTAAATTTCACAATTTACTTTCGTTATAAACACCTAATTCTCTATAGTAGATGCAATGCTTGCCTTAATTAACTTTGTTTTGGATTCTTCACGTACACTATCCTGTAGAGTTCTAGTGATGGTGTTTGCACATTAGAAGGTATTCATTTGGTAATAAAAGTACACAACTTACAGAAACTAGATTATCAAGATTGTTGAGAATGATGTATTAAGTTTCCTATCTTTGATTAGGAAAACTCATGGTTTAAAGGTTTATACAGGATTTAATTAAGAATTGTATTGAGTATGATAATGCGCAGATTTGACAAGAACTGATGAATCATTGACCGGTTTATGGCACAAGGTCAGCTTTCATAAGTGCCTAGCTTGAGTAACTACAAAGCCTTTGTGATTTCTACTCTCTCATTGATGAATAAACACTCATGATCCCACCAAGACATCTGTATTATTGGTGTAAATTATGTGATTTTGATCTAGCTGCAACACCTATGAGGAGAATTCAGAGAGAAAACCCTTTACCGAAAAAGAATAGCTTTCTTAACTCCAAGTAGATCATGGAAAGAGCGTTTATCAAATAACACTTAATTATGGAGGAGACTTGTATTAGATACAAAGGAAAAGATGGAATAGTCTTGGAAAGAATGACAATAAAGATTTTGATAAATTAAATTAATACAAGCTAACATGTATGTAAGAGTATTGCAAATAAATGACCTCATAGAGTGCGTGAGGGTCAAAAGAAGTCTAATTAGTTATTAGACTCATATGCTAGTTGAATATATATGTAAATAACATGCCAAGTACATAGTTATTGTGAAATGAGAATTTGTGTCATCTTAAAGACAAAATATTAAGAATATATATCCATATGAGGTAATACTTTAAAAGAATATGACTCTTCAATTTAACAGGGAGATGGTCAGTAAAATAGTTGTAAATTTTTGTTTTACTAAATTTGAACGCAAACAATAAAATTTATATGAGATATAGGGATGTGAGTACGTTATGTATAGACTCTTCAAGTTAGGCAAGACTCTTACAGCACAGGTTTCCTTTGATTTCTTTCGGAATCTCTATCTCAAGACTATCGCGCATGACACTATGAGCCTTTTCTATAATGATATTCTTCTTTCAAAGTCCCATGTAAGCTTGTTTCTTCACTAAAAGCATTAATAATTTTGTAATGTATCAGCAGTGCCCTCATTTCAACCTCCATAATCCAAAATCTTTTTTCGCATCGATTTCCTCAAATCAATTTTCAACCATCAATAGATGCGGGCATCACTTATAGTATTACATAACTTGTAAAAACAATTAAATTAAAAAATATAACAATACCATACTAAAACTAAAGAGAATAAATTTTTTGTTATATAATGTAATTATTATTTTAAAATATTAACATATAAAAAAGTTTAACCTTCTAAAAATAATAGGGAAAAGTTGCTTTAAACGTGAACAAACGTTATCGCATAATTGTCGTGAAATATAATTAAAATAGCTAAACTCATAAAAGACAATTTTACCACCTTAAACTCTTAAAATTTTTATTTTTTTGCTTTAAATTATGAATTCTAAAAATATATAATATTGAAATAACATTGCTATACACTTTTGTAAAACACAATTATAAAATATAACAACTACTTACTATAATACATTATAAACAATGATAAAATAACATGAAATAATATAAATGTAAAACATAATAATAAAATATCTTATGTATTATAATTTAATATCTTATCTTATCTTACTTTTTACTACTCTAATAAAATAGTAAATGGGGGTGACACGTGTCAGCACCACCTTCATTTTTATCAAACTTTTTTGTTTCTCTCTACTTTTAAATAACCACATTAATTACTAATAACATTATTTATTTATTTTTATATGATAATTAGTTTTTTAATAAAATAGGGAGTTATACTAAGGAAATTTTTAAAAATAAAAAATTTTTAAAACGTTATATAAAAAAATATTTAATTTATCTTTAAAAAAATCAAAAAGAATTAAAAGTTTATATTATTATTTTATTACTTATAGTTATTACTCATACATAATTTCAATCATATTATGTCTTGGTCTATTGTTTTATAATTATTAATTTTTATTCTATTTAATATTTTATTTATTCAATCTATGTAATACACGGGTTTACTAAAACTAGTATATAATAAGAATGTAAGGTTAAAGCAAATACAAATAATATTGTTTTATAAAAATTAAAAGGCGTTCCAGTAGCATTCCATTTTAATGAAAAAATAACAAATTTTTTTAACCTTTTTAGCTTAATCTTCCTTTATGATTATTAAATCTGAAAAGATTGAAAGAGGACATCATGTTAACTCAAGTAATCGTCTCCTTTATAGAACAATAGATTAAAACGACAATATTCGACATTTCTACGGATATATTTCATTTTTCCGGAAAAAGAATAGTAAGTATTGCTTATGTATAGACTTTTAGTTCATAAGGGGGTCCCCTATAGAAAAGTGACACGTAGCAGTATCCATCAATGTCCAACACTTCAAGTACAATAATAATTTTTTGAAACACCAAAAATGATGTAGACAATAACTAAACATGAGACCCCTCACCAACCAATCACTGACGAGAAAGCTCAAAGCAAAAAAAGTAATTGATTTTCTAATAAAAAATAATAACGATCGTATGGGCTTTAGTCCTAACTAAACAAATAGTAACTCTGCAGCCAATAAGAACTCGACAGCACAACATCATCATTTACCAACGAATCTGTGACAAACTCGCACTTTATTCTTGATTTTTGCATGTCAATGTCATGGATGCAGGTATAACTATCACCCGATGGACAATAATATGTAAACTAGTATTTGAAGTAGATGACACTTTTAGAGTAACAAGAATTTGTTCTAGAATAGCTAGTAGTGGTGGCAAAAAAAACCGGTTCGAGAACCGGTTTGGACAAAAGAACTGGAACCGATTTCTGGCCCAAACCGGTTCCGACCCGGTTCGAACCGCCGGTTTCACAATAGGTTTGAGGTTTCAAGGCTTGAAACCGGTTTCAATCCGCTCTGGTTTTCAAACCGGTTCTCAAACCGCTTTTCAAACCGGTTTTTAAAAAAGTAGTCGTTATAAAACGGCTATATAGTCGTTTTATAGCCGTTTATGACCGTTTTTTTGTGTTTTTTTACCATTATACCCCTATTAAGCTAGTATAAATATATATTTGATGTTTTGGTTAAACCACAACAACTTAAAACACTTTCTACTCTCAAAAAGCGTTCTCTATTCTCAAATACGCTCAATACTTTCGTTCAATTAAAAAAACTCTCAATATTCTCGTTCATTTCAAAATGTCTTCATCAAGTGCTCAATCATCCGTTGGTTGTGATGCGTCTTCAAGCAACGTGGTGGTAGCAATCCTTCCTACGAATAGGAACCCCGAAATATGGTGCAATTACGATTTATTTCAAATGGTTAGCGGTCCAAACAAAGGTCGTTGCAAGTTTTGTTATAAGTTTTTCAAAAAAGATGCAAATACAACTTTGAAAAACCATATTACGAATAAATATTGTAAGGCTTTGAAAGGTGAACCGTCTCAAGGTCAAGATTCGATGACAAACGAAGAGAATGTTTGGGCTTATGACGTTGATGCGGTTCGTGAGCAAATGGCGCATTTTGTAATTCAAGAAAGCTTGTCATTCAAACATTTCGACAATGAACGTTTGATTCTTCTAATTCAACGAACTCTCCAACCGCGATACACATATGTAAGTCGTGCTACACTTAGAAGAGATTGCTTAAAAATATGAAAAAAAGCTAAAAATAAATTAATATCTTATTTTGAAAATTTACAAACCGGTGTTAACTTAACTAGTGACGTTTGGTCGACTCCGCACGGTTCACCGGTCTCGTACATTTGTGTCACCGCCCATTGGGTTGAACCCGGTTCAGGCAAATGATGAAACGTGCGATTACGTTTGAATTGTTTGATTATCCTCACACCGGGCAAAACATTTTTTATCTTATTGATAAAGTTATTAAAACGTATAAATTAGAAAACAAAATATTTTCTATATATTTTGATAACGCGTCAAATAATACGCTTGCGATAGAACATCTAAAATTAAAATATAAACCAATTTGTTACGTTGTGTTTTTTCATAGTCGATGTGTTACGCACATCATAAAGTTAGCCGTTCAAGACGGTTTAAAAACTATTGAAACAGTAAAAGATAGTTTTAAAAGAATGTTACGTGGTATTTTTAGTAGTAACCAAAGATATAGTAGGTATCGCAAGTTTTGTAGAGACACAAATTCCAAATGTTTAGGTCCGAATTGGGACGTACCTATAAGATGGAATTCGACTTGTAACATGTTTGAAAAGGCTATTGACCAAAAAGAAAGTTTAATAGTCTTTCATAATACTTTGGTGAGTCGTGGAAAGGCTTCGACTTACCATTTATCGGGATGGGCTATTATTGAAGAAATAACGAAAATGCTTAATGTTTTTAAAACCACAACTACTTGTCTTTCTGAAGTTTATTATCCAACGAGTCCATTAGTACTTTACCAAATTTACTTAATGACTTCAAAATTAAATGAGTTGTCATGTAGGGGTAGACTTTATTCGGATATGATACCACAAATGAAAGAAAAAATGAAAAAATGAAAAAATATTTTAAAGAAATGTCTCCGGTTATTACATGTGCCGCTGTCTTAAACCCTTGTTTAAATACATCGGGGGTTGAAACTTTACTTGATAAAATTACTTCTAATTTGGATTTAGAAGAAGAAAACCCATATTATGCTCAAAGTGCAAAAACTAATTTTAACAAACATTTAGGCCAAATGTTTAATGTTTATTTAGCAAAATATGGTCAAACAACAAACATACATGAGTCTATGTGGCATGCGGCACATGACGAAGGTTCAAGTGATCCAATGTTTTCTTTGTATAATACTTTAAGAGATGAATGTAATAAACGTTAACGTGGTAACACTCCAAGTAGTGAAATCGGGAGGTATAGTGGAACAAACTTTTTATCCACCATGACTCCACAAGATTTTAAAAATTTTGACTTGCTGGCTTGGTGGAAAGGTAAGGAAAATCAATTTCCAATCCTATCCACCATGGCCCGAGATTTACTAACCGTCCAAGCTTTGACGGTAGCTTCGGAATCTGTTTTTTCTGTTAGTGACAGGATTATATCAATACGAAGAACCCGACTCACTCCCAAAGAAGTTGAAATGTGTATTTGCTTGAAAGATTATGAAGTCGAAATATATGAAGACGAAGTGAAGGATGGATTGACACCCGGAATGACCGATGATGAAGCGGTATATGACGAGTTCCTTCGTAATAGCTCGGGTTCTGGTGGCGAAGAATAAAGTTTACGTCATTTGAATTGTTTATATGTTTTGAATAGTATCTTTTTTTTATATTTTATGTAATCTTTGATAAAAATAAATAATTATATTTAATTTTTCATGTATCATAAATCATAATTATATTTTTAATTAATGTTTTATGTTTTATGTTATAATATTTATAAATAATTTATATACATTTTATGTAATCTTTGATAAAAATAAATAATATTTTAGATCAATTAAATAAGTTTTGAAGAATTTGTTGTGTGAAAAACTTCTGAAATTTGACCAAGTGTTCAGGCGCATAAGCACTGTTTGGACGCATGAGCCTTGGGCGCATGAGCACTGTTTGGGCGCATGAGCCTTGGGCGCATCTTGTTTGGGCGCATGTAGTTTAGGCGTATGAGCCTTGGGCGCATGAGCACTGTTTGGGCGTTTGAAAACTGGGAGTGTGAAAATTTAAATTTTTTAAAAAGTTGAAAACCCGAACCGGTTTGGGCCCGAACCGGTTTTCAAACCGACCCAGACCGGTTTGATAGGTTTGAGTATCCTAGTCCTGAAACCGGTTTAGGAACCGAACCGGTTTGGGGTTGAAACCGGTTGAACAAAAACCGGTCCAAACCAAACAGGTTTGAAACCGAACCGGTTTGGCCCCAAAAACCGGTTTGTACACCTCTAATAGCTAGTGATCGGTATTAATAAGAAAAACGTTTACAAAAGGTAGAATTTTTTGTTGAGATGAGTCTAGTTTAACCACCAAAAAAATGTGGGTCTAGAAGTGATTATTAACAAAAAATCTAGTTTAAATTTTATAGAATACAAGTATGGAAAGTAAAGTAGTTAAAATTAGAAAATATGTATTTACTATTAAAAAAATTATTAAAAACGAAGACGGAATTTTTTTTACAGCTAGAGTTAATCTCGGTTTTAGTCCCTGTGTTTTGCGAATTATCTCCATTTGAGTACCAACCTTTAAATTGTTTTTATTTTTGCCTAAGTTTTGCATACCATGTCCATTTTAGTCCAAGTTACTAACAATGTGAACAATTACTGTTAAATAAGTGCTAAATGAGTGTTAAAGAACCAAAATACCCATCATTCTAAAATTTAAATATATAAGTATACAGACTAAAACAACTCAAACCCACCCCTACCCCTTTCTACACCATCTTCACGACAACAACCATAGGAAACCACGTCGTGGAAACCAACATCACCGGAAATCAACCCACAATTACCACCACCGAAAACCACCTCGCCACTACAAACCACCTCCTCTAAAGCTCCGACCACTTTCCCCACCTAAATTATCCCTAGGTCAAACTCCAGTTAACATCAAACTCTAAAATAAATGGATACATGTCACCCTAAACTCCTAAACCTCATTTACAAAGCCCATAGTGTAATCGGAGTAGCGACCATCGGTTCTTCCCTCACCACCACCACCGCCGCTATGAATGATATCCAAACCCTAAAGACCCGTTTATTGCCACTATTTACGTTGCTCGTTCGGAGATCAATCTCTTGTGTTTGAAGGATAGATGGCCAACAGCAGTGTCGTCGGGAACTTCCCGAGGTTTCCTGAAGGTATCCTAGGGTTTCCTGATTTGGTACTTAGTTATTTTTTGATTTTATCACACCCACACTGTTGCGGCTTGGAATCGTGACCAGGCAGCGATAGTGATTATAATGGTCGAGCTAGAGGCGGCAGGTGGTGGTGATGGAAGGATCAATGGTGGTGGTGGTGGTGGGGAGAGAGAGAGAGAGAGAGAAAGAAAGAAAGAAAGAAAGTAGAGTGAGAAAGAGTAAAGAGAGAAGGTAAGAAGTGAGATATTTTTAAATCATTTAAGTCTCTATAGGTATTTTGATCTTTTCAAAAAAATCTAATGGAAAATGTTAACTCCGGTAGTCAAAAGGATGAAAATAGATATGACTTGCAAAACACAGTTCAATAATGAAGACAAATAAAAGGTTGGTACTCAAATAGAGACAACTTGTAAAACACAAAGACTAAAATACATTGAAGTCTGCAGACTGTTTATTTTTTGGAAGACCTTTCATTAAAAAAGGACTTCCTGAGGTCTGGGTGAAGAAGACATTGCACATCCACTTCTAACCTCTTCTAACCTTTTACTGATACAAATCAAAACTTTTCTCCTCCTTCCCCAAAACAATCGACCTCCCTCTCTCCTTCCCCTCACCACCGCCAGCCCACCCGCCACCGATCGCAGCCACCGTCGGCCCACCCGCCACCGTTTGTAGCCACCTGTCGCGCCTTCCCCCTCGCCGTCCTCCCTCACGGTTGTCGCCGCCGCCTCCCCCCGCCGACTTCCGACGATCATCCTCCTCCTAACCGTCGCTAATTCTGTCTTCTCCGATGAGGCCGTAGAGTCGCCGCCCCCTACAGCCCTCGTCGCCGCCCCCTAGCAGCCCTCCCGTCGCCGCCCCCTAGCAGCCCTCCCGTCGCCGACCTCCACCAGCGCAGCCCGTCATTTTCCAGCCCTAGCAGCCTGTCGGTTCGAGTTTATTCACTTCTTCACTCACACAGAGAGAAAGAGAAGACCTGTGATTAGATCTGCTATGTTTGCTTGCTTGTGAGCTTTCAAGCTCATTCTTAAATACATTCACGTGTTCTTCGATATATACCACAATCTTACCCAAAAAATCCTCAATCTTCGTTGATTTTGGTGTTGGGGTTGTGATATTTTGAAGATCAGTGTTGAATTAGCACGGTGAAAGCACTTTGATTTTGGTTTACCAATGTGGGATTTGAAGAGTTTGTATAATTAGAGAGTGAACTCTATGATCATTTGTTGTGGTTTGGTTTAATCAGAGAGTGAACTCTATGATCATTTGTATAATTATGGTTTGTGATTTGGTTTAAGTTTTTTGTTTGATTTGGTTTAAGGTAAGGTTTGATTTGGTTTAATTACAGATTATTTTTGTAGTCTACAGATGCTAAAAAACAAACAGTCTTCCTCTTGTAGACTGCAGACGTTTGGTCCACCTCTTCTCCTGTAGATGTCTACAGATGTGATCCACAGACTGCAGACATTTTGCTGCAGAAAAAACAAACAGCGCCTAACTCTGACAGCTATACCTCTTCTAGTTATACATACAGTAATATATTATATATTATTTAGTTATTTTTATTATAACTTTATGCATAATAATACTTGTTATGTAATCTCATTTATTATATTAAACAAAAACTATACTTAATATAAAAAGTTTAAGATCACGAGTTTCGTCAATCTTGACATGTGAAACTCATGCCCGAGGTCATTTATTTAGATGAGCTTCAATTTAGGTCTGAAATCGTTTAAACTTGGTTTGATTTAAGATCACAAGATTCGTTAATCTTGATATGTGAAACTGGGGCTCAGGCGTGCTTATTAAATGAGCTCTAAATTAGGTTTGTACTCGTTTAAACTTGTGTGATTCGAGCTTTTAACAAGACTTGAGCAACTCAAATTACACACACCTTAAACTATCTATATGGGTAAGTGATGAAAAACTAGTACCACCTAGGCGTTTTATGTAGAGTGGTGACTATTACATTCAAGGGGTGTAGTGGTATTTTTGTTAATGTGAGGTTTAATAAAAAAAAAGATATGATAAGCTGTAGTGTTATGGTTGATAGAAGAATAAAATATATATTAAAAGTTCAGACTCATGCCTGTTGTAGCTATTAAAAAATGTCTCATCACGTCTAAAAAGATGGTTTCAAGACGTGATAGAAGTGTCGATTAGAACTATCATACCCTAGGAATGGTCTTAGGGACTGCTTGTTTGGGTCTTAATGACCCTGGTCAGATGCATAAGTCTGACTCGGTCAGAACTTAATATTTGGTTGGATACCACCGACTATTTACGCTGCTCGTTCGGAGATCAATCTCTTGTGTTTAAAGGATAGATGGCCAACAGCAGTGTCGTCGGGAACTTCCCGAGGTTTCCTGAAGGTATCCTAGGGTTTCCTGATTTGGTACTTAGTTATTTTTTGATTTTGTCACACCCACACTGTTGCGGCTTGGAATCGTGACCAGGCAGCGATAGTGATTATAATGGTCGAGCTAGAGGCGGCAGGTGGTGGTGATGGAAGGATCAATAGTGGTGGTGGTGGTGGGGAGAGAGAGAGAGAGAAAGAAAGAAAGAAAGTAGAGTGAGAAAGAGTAAAGAGAGAAAGTAAGAAGTGAGATATTTTTAAATCATTTAAGTCTTTATAGGTATTTTGGTCTTTTCAAAAAAATCTAATGGAAAATGTTAACTCTGGTAGTTAAAAGGATGAAAATAGATATGACTTTATGCATTTATAAATAGATATGACTTTTCAAAAAAATCATTTAAGTCTTCTAGCTTTATTTGTTACACGGGTTTAATAAATAAAATCAAATATAATAAAAAATTATGCATTTATAAAAAGATATTTTAAGATAAGACATTATTAAAACCTTTCTTATTATAAATAGAAAGAAATTTTTGTTTAAAAAATATTTAAAAAATATCATTTTTAAAAAACTATCTTTTTATAACTTCCCATTTCAATTAATTTTTTTATAAAAATTTTACTTTCTAAAAACATAAATCTAATACTATTTCTTATTTTAAAAAAAACTTTGATGTCTTAGAATATATTCATATTTTATAAAAAAATTATTTAGAAATAACATTTATAAAAAGATCTATTTTTTAATTTAGTAAAAAATAGTTTTAATCTAAAAAATAATTAAATAGTATTCTTAGTAATTAATATAGTTATTTAATAGAATAAAAAAGTAGAAAAAATTTGATGAGAAAAAATGTTGTTATGTCACATGTTTTTTTTATTTATTATTTTATTAGAGTAGGATGATAAGAGTTAATTCAACCTATTTATAAACACATTATCTTTGTTGCTATATAAGTTAATATGAATTATATAATTAATTCGCTAGTAATATAGCCGTCAATGTAAGTCACCCTTGGCTGAACCATGCGAAGTAATTCATGTGTTTGTTATTATATGCATGTCATTCCGAGTTAATGTGAGGAAGGAGATTTCAAACTATCGGTTTATGAATTTTTTATATTGGATTGAATTAGGTCACATAACTAAAAGCTAATAAGAACACACATTTCACCTTAAAGGGCTCAAGAAATTAACATCAAGAACCACTAATATCAATATTCAAGTTTTTTAGGCATTTCAATCTCTTTTTTTAACCTATTTTCAGTTTATTAATGTTTAAAAAAAACGTTTCTTTAACCACCAACCATTTGATTGAGTTGTAGCTTCATGACTTGCTCTAGTGTAGGTTGTGAGTTAAAGTCCTACTAGCAGCAAAATGCTGTTGGTGGGTCGGGTTTTATCGCAGTGGACTTTTGGGTGACGTGTTTTTCTCGGAATTGATGGTTGGTGGGCTTGGTCTAGACAGCACTGTCTGTGATCGTGGGCCTATGAGGTGCATTTTCGCTGTTGGGGTACCCGAGATAGCTGGGATAGCCGGGCTTTAATTAGTTGGTTATTAAAAAAAAAGAACATTTGCTGATGAATTGTAATTCTTCCTAGGAATTATCAATTTAGCATCCAAGCATTCGATTCCACATTAATTTTGAGGTGAAAACTAGTATGTTCAGTTTTCCAAAGTGAAACCCTTAAATAATGAAACTTTATGAATCACGCACGTTTTTAAATGTGGCCATCATAATTTCTCAATTATGCCCTTTTAACTTTGGAATCAACAGCCTTAGAAATCCTCAAACGTGTCATTGAATCCTCATTCCCTCAATCTAACTAGAATTAAAAAGAATTAGAGAGTATGGAGTTTCTACTTGGCTTATACTTCAGAAAGCCACATACCCAAAAGAAACAAAAAGAAGGCTTCAAGTAGGGTTGGAACATTGTCCTTTGATCGAGGGAAGATGGGACTAATCACTCTACCATGTTTATTTTCACTATTTTTAAAAAGAACAATCCTCCAAAAACCTACGAAGTCAATCAACTTTTTGTATTATATATTATACTAGGGTATAATACTGTGTATTATACTGGTTGAATAAGAAAAACACTAAATATTTATTAATGAAGAGTTGAAAACTGTAAAACACTATTTTGATATAAGATATAACTGAAATTACGTATGAATAAGTACTTTGATTAATTGATAAAACATCTCTATTATTTCTAAAACTTTCGTTTTAAAAAATTATTGCTTTGATAAAAATACAATTTTTTCAATATTTCATTGTTTAAAAACTCCAGTTTGTTTTGCAAATTTATTTTATATAAAACTTTTATTTTATAAAATATGATTTTAAAATAATTTCATTATTTAAAAAAGTTTCGTTGTTTTAGGAAAAAAACATAGTTTTAGAAAATTTTATTTTTGAAAAAGTGTATTTTTTAATCAGAATACTTAGGTTTTATTTGATGAAAAATGTCTTTTAAATATTATTGATTCATGAATAACTTAGATTTATAATATATAGAGAGAAAGATAGATATTTGAAAATTAGTTATTTGATTTTTTAAAATGAAATAAATAATTTAGACGGAAAAATAAATGGCAAAGTGAATATGGGGATGATATGTGTCAAAAAATATAAATGATTATTAGGATATATATTACATATACTTAAATCTTTGGGGCTACTTACCCCTTGTGCACACAACTAGTTAGTTCCACCCTTGAATACGAGTGTTTCACAATTGTGATAGTTGAAGTAGAATCGTCCTTGTTTGCACACAACTTACATCTCAGTTGTTTGGAATATTGTGGATGCTTTATATGAAAATCATCTATCTATGTGAAAACATAAAAAAATCAATAAAATCGGTCACATATGTAAAAAGATTTTTTATCATTACTCTCTCTACATATATATATATATATATATATATATATATATATATATATATATATATATATATAGTGTGTGTGTGTGTGTATAGATAGTGGTAAGGATATAATAAAAACCGTAATGTAGTTTTACATATATATCACACACAACTTACGTATATGTAATATTTTTTTCATTCAACTAGGGTTAAGTATGCGTAACCATCTCCATTCTTGTATTTATGTTCATCATATATATAATAGGTAGTTAAATACACTTTTAACATTTAAAAGAATACAAAAATTATAGATTACATCGATGATTTCTTTGGTTTTTTTTTACATAATTATTGGAATTCTTATGAACATACCCCTAAGAATATTTTATCTTATCCTGCTCTTGTTATATTATCAAACCTTACCTGTTTGAGTTTAGTTGTTTCTACATATACGTGGTAAGAAATTTTAGGTATGGAGCTTTTAATTAAATTAAAAAAAAAACTTTATTAGACAATTTATATCACGTAATATTAAATAAATTTCTTTTAATGGTTTTAAGTAAAAATTTAAAAAAAAATCACTTCAGATTCTAGAATAGCTTGAATCGCCTACGAAAAACAAGAATTATAATAAACTCGGTGTATAGTTATTCTTATTATTCTCTATGTTCGCACTTTTTAAAGTGACATAATTTTGGTAAAATGAATTAAGAATGACAAATAGAAGTTTGAAGCATTAATTAGCAGTAGAACATACAAAAATTGGATTACAAATCGAGTTCATGACCTAAGTTTTAAGTTTCTATTTCTAATTTGATCCAAATAAGCATCTCCTAATAGGTGTCATAACTTTCTAACTGAAATCCAAATAAAATTGTAAAAATTATAAAACTATTATTTAATAGCATATTCCATAATTAAAGCTTAAAACACTTTAGATAGGATGTTAAATATCGGTTTTGAAAACTTCGAAATTCAATTCGGTTCGAGTAGAAAATCACCAATTTAAAATTTGATCGAAACTTTAAATTCGAATTAATTATAATTATTTATAAACTAGATCTTTCGAATTAATTTGAATATATTATTCGATTAATTATTCTTTTATTAAATATAAATAGAATAAATTTGAATTTGATTCGAATTCGAAATTTTTTCGGATACGAATCGAATTCGAATCCTGTTTGAAAATTTCAAAATTCAACTTATTTGATTTTATTAACTCAAATTCGATTCGTTAACACTTTATTTCGGATATAGGAACACTGAGTATGTACCTTATGTGGCTATCAAACTTCCCTTAATAGAATGGAAAAATAAAGATGAACTTAGAACACGCACAAACTCCTCGACGAAAATACAAAAATATAAAAGAGTTTAGATAGAAATCAAGAAACTCATGAGGACTAAATGGTCCAACAATTATGTCTAAATTCTTTTTCTTTATTAAATCAAAGACCGATCCTAAACTTTGAAAATCAACATGACAAATGCATAAAGGATTTGCAAGGAACACGCATTGAAACCCGAATCAAAATTCAAACATAGGCAGAAGAATAATAAAAAAAGAGAATACAGAAGAGCTGAATGTTAAGATGGTTATTACCGACTTAACATTTTATCATCATCTTATTATCTTGTAGTTTAGTTACGCTAGAAGAGTTGAATCAATCAGTGTAGGAAAAAACCTTAAATTCTTACATGTATGATGTTTGGTTAAATAAGTTAGTATTATAATAGAATATAATTTTTGTCACCACTTTTCGCAAGAACATACTATATAACCATTTTCTTTGGAATCATTATATCTTTATCAAATAAAACATTAGCTAATACTTACTATTTTTCTCTTATTCAACAATATGATCAATTAACAATTCTTAAAATTATTTGAAGACAATGATTACATAAATTTAAGACTGCAAACGAACCGAACAAACACGAATATGGCGTTATTCTTGTTCGTTCATTAAGCAATAAACTTGTTGATAAACTGTTCACGAACAATTAAAGAACGAGATTTTGTTGTTCGTGTTTGTTCATTAAAAATGAACATGTTCATGAGCTGTCACGAACACATATCGAACGCAAACGAACACAAACAAATTTTCATGAACATGACGAACACAAAAAGTTCATGAACACAAACGAGTACAAATGATCATATATTTATTTTAGAATAAAATTTGTATTTTTATCACAAACATTACACAAAATCCACAAAAAATAAATAAATACTTAACATAAATATAAAAAATAATTGATATAATTGATATAATTGTTATAATCAAAACTAATACAGAAGTTAATAACATAAAAGAACACATTAACAAACATAAACGAACACATAATCAAACGTTCATGAACGGACATTAACGAACATAAACGAACACACATCGAACGTTCACGAACATAAATAAACGATAGCGGTATGTGTTCATGTTCGTTCGTTTAACTAAATGAATAAATTTTTTTCGTTTAACTCCCCATCGAACGGTTCACGAACTGCTCGTTGAGCGTTCGGTTCGTTTGCAGCCCTACATAAATTTCTAATACAATTTGATATAATTTTAGTAAATGAATTCATGATGGACGCAAAAGAAATAGAAACATAAATATATAACGAAGAACATATGAAAAATAAACTAATTAAAAACCGAGTTCAGTTATGTTTGAATTTTCTATTTCCAATTGGAATCCAAAAAATCATCTCCTAAATAGGTGTCATAACTTTGTGACTGAAATCCCAACACAAATATAAAAAAATATAACACCCTATTAACCCTTTTTATAGATCAATTCGCGTTTAATTGGAGTTTTGAAACACTTTGGATATAGGAAGAAAGAGCATGTACCATACGTCACTACCAAACTTTCCTTAATAGAATGGAAAACAAAAGGAGAAATGAGGACACGTACAAACCCACCCATGGAAAAACAAAAAGATGAACAAAAACGACATCAACAATATAACTATGTAAAATGAACCCAAAATAAACATACTCCAAATGAATCTTTGTTAATTGAGTCAAGCCTCCTTAGCAGAAAACACAAAAGACAAAAGGTAACAATTTTTTTAATTAATTTGACCTATCTATATATAAATGCTTATAACTAATACATTAAACCCTTAGAAAATCTAAATAGGGAAATTTTGGAATACTTGAAATTTACAAAACAAAATGAGATAAAAAAGCGTACACAGTGTTTGACTTATCTATCGCTTTACATATAATTCGGGGAGGGGTAATGACCTTTCGTTGGGGTCATGCAAAAATCTAATTAACCTAGGTAGATAGGGTAAGTTAGATATCATATTCACGAGTAGCGTGTGGTTAGTGTTACATGATTTGATTAACTATCTAACTAACTTACTAATAAGAACTAAATTATTATCTCTTGACTGTAAATGGATGTGTATGAGATTAACTAAAAATGATCACTTTAATAAACAAAACGAAAACTTGGACATGATTTAGAACTATTGAGATGAAAGGGATCACAACCGGGTTTCAGGAATGTAACTGAATATACGACTTATGGTTCATCTAATCTTGAAATCACATAGACATAACTTGTTTATCACATATGTTGAATGGTAATTACCAACTCGATATTTGATTATGTAAATTAATTAGTAAACTAACTAATGGCACAATCTAGAAACTTTATTTTATCACTACTCAATGGTTAACAATATAAAACTGATAACTTGATAAGCAATAATCAAATAAACTAACAAGAATCTTTGATCGACACATAATTTAAAACACATAAATGAAGAAAAGTTGTTAAACAATCAAAGTTTATATCGTGACTAGATAGGAACATAAGAAAGCATAATCAAATCACAATCCATCCACCCGGAGATGATACAGATGGTTTAGCCTTGCATCTTCATCATAATCTCTTCAATCTTCACTTTGAGCATATGAATCCTTGATCAATTGTTGATTAGAGAGAGTTGCAATGGTTCAAAATAATCCAAAGATTCGTTCTTAGGGTTGGAGGCAAGAGTTCCTTTAAAACCCTAATATTAGGATTTAAATAGGTTTTAAAATTTGAAACAATCCTTAAAATATTCTTCATCAATTTAGGATTTAAATCTATCTTGTGGTCTTCCTAGACGGTGGTGCTGTGAGGCCGCAAGCTACGACCTATAGGCCGTAAGCTACTGTCTCAACTTTTCTTCTTGATTTTCTTCGTTTTCAACTACGTTCTATCCGTAATCTTGCTAATTGTTGTATTCTTCTCAAATAATGTCCATTAAGCTTCATTTGACCTACATTTCAAACACGTAACAAAGTAATACCATTCGATACATAAAGTATATTAAAAACACAATATTAACTACGATATGTGCATGCATATTAACTAATTATCAAGGAGCTAGATCGCTTTAGCACCCAAGGACTTGGAGCGCATCTTTTGTTGTTTCCATTGCTTGAAGTGGTTGTTTTGATCATTTGAATATGCAGTCTTTGAACTTTTTGCAAGAAGTTGTTTCACATGGCTGCACACTCATGATCTCAAAGTTATAAAACAACAACCTTACTAATGGTTATAAAAAGCTTGTCCACTCCAGACAAACTTTTTATCAGATAACTAAATAAAAGTGTAAGATTATGTTACCCATAATTTATGTCTTTTTATAGTCAAACGAAATCCAACAAAATCATGAAAATTTGAGGGTAAATTTTGAAATAGTTAACCAAAGCTCCTGGATAAGAAAATTGTTCACAAGAGTTGACAGACGTTTTTATCTGTATCTGATCGGTGTCGAAGACCCGATCAAATAAGAAAAGAATTTTGCTTGTTTTATGATTCCTAAATACCTTAACTAGTTAGGGTAAATAGGGTGTCGATCCCACGAGGAGTCCGTGGATGGTGTCACGCGTAACTGATTCAAAAGTTACTTACTTACTATTGTCACTAAACTGTAAATTAGAACTAAATGAAATTACCAATAAAAATAATCACTTTATGAAGCAAGACGAAACTTGGATTTGGTTGAAAACTATTGCGATGAAAAGGGATCACACCCGGGTTTCAAGAATGTAAATGAATATATAGCTAATGTTTTACCCAATCTTGAAGTTACATAGACATAACTTGCTTATCACGTATATTGAAAAGTAATTGCGAACTTAATATCCGATTATGTAAATTAACTAGTAAACTAACTAATGCCACAATCTAGAAACTTTAATTGCAATCACCAATTAATGAAGATAACCTAATTACTACTCAATGGTTAACAATGTAAAACTGATAACTTGATAAGTAATAATCAAATCAACTAACACGAATCTTTAATCAACACATCGTTCAAAACACATAAATGAATAAAAGTTGTTAAACAATCAAAGTTTATGTCTTGACTAGGTAATCACATACGCATGCATAATCCAATCACAAACCGTCCACCCAGGGATGATCACGGGTGGTTTAGCCTTGCATCTTCATCATAATCGCTTCAATCTTGTCTTTTTGCATACGAATCCTCGATCACTTGATGATTAGAGAGGGTTTTAATGACTCAAAAATGCTCCAAGCTTCGTTCTTGGGGTTGGGGGACAGTATATCTTCAAAACCCTAATGTTTGGGTTTAAATAGGTTTTGAAATTTGAAACAACCCCCAAAATATCGCCTTAGACCGTAACTTACGGCCTATAGACCGTAGGTTACGGCCTACCTTCAACCAGACGGCCAAACCTTCTATCTTACGGGGTCACAGACGGTGTTGATACAGGGCCGTAAGTTACGGCCTCAGACCGTAGCTTACGGCCTCCCTGCAACTGGCACAGTTTTCTTTATTTTCAGCACCTTTCAACCCGTAGTCTTCGTATCCTTTGTATCCTACTCAAATAATGTCCGTTAAGCTTCATTTATCCTACATTTCAAACACGCAACAAAGTAATATTGTTCGACATATAAAATATATTAAAAATGCAATATTAACTATACTAAGTGCATGCATATTAACCAATCATCACATCCCCACACTTACCCTTTTGTTTGCCCTCAAACAAACTCTCTTGTACACTTTAACACTAATTACTCAAATGCATCAATAATCTCTTAACCTTGTGTGAGTTAAGATCCCAAGGCATACCTGGCTCTAATGTTTATATTATTCAAATTGACAACCCAACAAGTAGCCGCTTGTTTGAAATCTTAGGATTACCTAACCAAGCATAACTTACCTTCGGTTTCCAACACACATGCATTCACCCTCTCACAATGATCACTCCTCTCGGGTTGATTTCTGGACTAGTGATTATATACTAGTATATCTGGAACACTCAAACCAGTAATGCACATTATCATCATAAGCTAGTATAACAATCACATCTCCATCAACTAACGCACTACAATACACAAATCAAGAGGTCTTTTACGGGTTGTACTATTAGGCTAGGGTTAAGGGTATGCAAAAGGATCTAACGTGGTAGATGGTGAATGAAATCCAATTCAAACATGCTAAATTTAAGAACTATTATAACTTGGATCACATTGACCCGAACACACTACAAGAATTCACGCTATTTTTTTTTTTTTTTTTGTTTGCTTCATACTTTGGTCATTTTAACCTCATACATCGCCATTTTTTCTTTTTTTCAATTTTTTTTTTCAAACAACTTAGACATGTAACAAATTGGATTTCACCACGCGGCTTAATTAAAAAGGCTAAAGGTTTAATAGGGTTAATGATGTGGCTCATTCAAATGACACGTTGGGGCTCAAAGGGGCGTCTAAGGGGAAAATGTTAGGGTAGGGGAGTCAAATGAAATGGTCTAAACAAAATGGCTATCCTAATGCCTCTATCACGTTTGTGCAAAGTAATGGTTCATGATCTCGACATGTATTAGTTACACGAGTTCTAAAATAGATGCACATTATGGTAAACACTAAATAAATAAGAAAAGAGCAACTAGATATATCATGGAAAATGCTCAATTAGGCTCAAGTTCTCACGGAAACGAAGAAATGGGTTAAGGATGTGACACATGCATGTTGTTAACTGTCTAGTTCGTTATACTTAACAAGGCAATCCTACTTAATTTTATAGAAACTACCAATTGGGCATACCTTCCTGTCACTTATAGCTAACTATGCCAAGGGATCTCTACCTATACACAAGCAAGTGATATTTAGCGATTTACATTGAGAAATTAGGTTTGATGCACAATTATTTTTTTTGTTTTTGTTTTTTTTTTTTTCAAAATATTTTCAACTTTTCTAAATTTTAAGATTTTAGACATCTCATCCCCACACTTGAACTACATTGTCCCCAATGTAGAATGAGTTTATTAGGACCTTAGTTCCCCCAAGTGCAAAGTTAAATCCCTTATAATTGTGTTATGCATACTGAGGCTCGACATTAACTAAAATGCAAATTAACACATTCCCAAAACAACAAGTTTGTTACGCCACCAAGTACATAGAAGAAAAAGACCAGTCCACATAACACAACTAAAAACAAGAAGTGACAACTTAAACATCATAATAGCATAAGTTCAGAGAAAAGCACGTGGACCTGATCTCATGTGATCAGAGAATGCAAGATCATCCATCATATGATGGTCGGGGGTATGGCTGACCAAACATGCTCTCATACAAACTCCGCTGGATGCTCCTCATGTCATATGGGTCGGCTTGAGTAGAACTACCATGTGCTTGACCCATGTTAGTGTCATATGGCACCTATTCTGATGGAGTTGATTGAGGGTAATGGGGCATCTGATGGCTTTGCGCATATGGAACAAGATCAGGAGATCGCCAGTCAGTCGGGTGAGGCCTCTCGGTGTATGGCAGACCCTGCTGGAAGTCGTGATAATGTCGAATCTGTTCATGATATCTGAAGTCTTCATTCCGGTAGAGCTCTTGAGTATACATCATTGTTCGCCTGTTCCTCCGATTTCTTCAATTTCCTGCGTTTGCCTGTCAAACATAATTTGCTCACAGTCAGTCCATCGATTAAAATTAGTGGGACGCGCTTGTGCTATTGCGTTCCCATCACTACGTTGATGAGGTCTCCAGTCCTCGCGAGGCACATCCTCCGCTGCCGCGGCTGTCGGCTCCACTCGTTCTTCTTCCTCAGCATCTTCTTTCAATACCTCCATGCATCGCCCACTTTTTCTGTCGGTCAACCGGTAAACACGTGCAGTCTCTTGATACAACCATTCTGTAGCTGCTAATGTATCTAGGCGGAATGGTACGTGCTTAAATTTCTGAGGTTTCACTCTGCGGGGCAACACATTAGCCCTTTTTAGCAATTTGGAGAGCAGTCGACAATGTGGAACAGACTTCCTATCAGCTTTTTCTCTGGTTTCCCACACATTCCACAAGATAAGATGACGGGCTGATAGGACAGGTGTTCCCGTCACAAGAGCATGCAAAATCATCACTTCATACAATCTGACTGACCCTTTATCACCTAGTCGGGGCATTACATTCTGGTTTAAAATATCATAAGTAACTTGGGTAATGGTTTGAGATGTTGCCGACGTAGAGGCCATCTTGCTACATCTGTGCCTTGAGGCACAACAAACAGTTCTCTGATCATATCTCTCCACGTGTCTTCATTGGCTTTCTTACAAGCTAGTAATGCATCGGAGGGATACTCATATGGTTCATCATCTTCGGCCCCCGTGTCGAAGTTGGCTATTCTACTCAAGATCTCAAATGATAATGTTACGGGTTTGCCATTGACCTTTCCTACTAACTCTATTGTCTCCGGTGGGTTGTTGCCTGGCTTCTTTTGAAGTGTTGACATCCACTCTATAATTGCATCCATGTAAATGTCATCGCTCCCATCATTGTTAAAAGTCATGTGTTCTTCCCATCCCAATCTTGTAAAGCAATCAGGAATCCGAATTTGTCAAAATGATCTTGATTAATTTGCCTCTCACAGATCATGAGGGATTGAAGCGACCCTTTAATGTCCCTCATCTTCTTATGATACAGTAAAGGTTGAATTTCTTCTGCAAATAAGGATAAACGTCTACTTTTTCTCCACTTGGGTAATCCATCCTCATCATATTCTTCCTCATCTCCAGACTCTTCTTCTTCCTCCATATCAATGTCTTCTTCCTCAGTCCTAGGTGGATCCGATTCGGGAAACTTCCTCCTTTTAGTGCCTGATGTCGAAGCAACCGCTTTCCCTTTACCTTTTTGGTTATTACCTGCCATCGATCCTGCAATCAAACAATGATTAAGTTACTTATCAGTAATTAACGTGTATAATAGTTTATGATGTCGTTAGTGATAATCTTTTACATGCTTCATTTACTTGTTGAAAAAGGAGTTTAAACCTTAAACAAAGATACCAATTCCATCAAAGCAAAGTGGCATATATCTTATTACTACTCATTATGTTTGTAATCATCATAATTCTCAACATAACACATTCTTAGCAGCATGAACTAAGTGACCAACCTGGATACCATTTCACCCTTTGACTATCGACATTAACCATTCAAGGTTCTCCCATTATACACATAGAACATGCCAATTCGAAAGATCTAACAATAATAACACCTACAAGTAACCCTTAACCCAAAATCTTCCCCACACTTGAATCTTACTACCACATTGATATCAACCATTTGTTAATTTCTACAAATTAATGTAAAACCTGTGATATGTCCCAAGCAACCTAGTTGTACTAACATCATGTAATTCATGGTTTCAACAACGCAAAACATGCCATGTTCCCGATAAATTTACTCAATAATCATCATAAGTAAGTGAGTACCTTCAATGATAAGCGAAAATCAGTAAATAACATACCTTGTTGTTGTTAAAGTGATGTCTACAACGAAAAATGCAACCTTGACAACAATGTCACCAAAACCCCCAAAACTCTCGAGTCCTCTTGTAACTAGATCTAACAAACGACCATGAATTGGAGAAAACCACACCATGGGTTGTGTTTGTCTCGAGAAATTAGCCCAGATGCATATGAATTTCATATGTTTTGATGAAGAATTGAAGAAGTTATGTGAGGGGGAAGAACTAGGGTTCTTGAGTGTTTTTGAGAAGGAAGGTGAAGATGGATGAGTAAAACTGAGATTTTGGTGGTGGATTGGAGTTAAAAACAAAAGGGGTTTGTGGAAATTGGGATTGGGTCGGGTTTTTATGTAATAATGCGGTCAAGATGTGCCCAGCCTCGACAGGCCGTAAGTTACGGCCTAAGGCCGTAGCTTACGGTCTCTTGTGTTATGCTGAGACCGTTTGTGGTGACCGTAAGGCAGAAGCTTGGACCGTCCGCATTGGCATAGGCCGTAAGTTACGGCCTACGGCCGTAAGTTACGCCCCCCCCCTTTTTTTTTTTTTTTTTTTTTTTGGAAAAACTCTTGAAAATATTTGAAAAACTAATTATCGTTCTTTTGTTATTTTAGTCGGCGAAAAACATTGCCACTCCCCCCACTAATTGTGCATTGCCCTCAATCGCACCTATATTTACCTGAAAATCTAAAGGCTTCCACCTGCTGATTAGTATGCATCCAAAGACTGAAACGCAAAACATACCAACTACACAAATACAAAGACACAATAATTGACGAATCTAAAATAAAATTCTAAAACTCACTTTCGTAGGAATCACGGTTGCATTTAGCATATGCAACAAGCCTTTTAAACCTCTCGGTAGGCCCGAGCGGACGAGTTAAGTCTCGTGAGGGTTTCTAGTGAACATACCCACAAAGTTCTCCGAGTTGCCTCTCGGAAAGCGCTAAGTTTTAAGTCTTCAGCCAGACCGTACCTGATATACTAGTTTGTCGCATATGTTGGTGAATCCACAAGGAATTTCACCGAATCCATTTGTACCTTGTTGATGTCAGTCGCCTCCAAATATGGTTTCAATCTATGACCATTCACCACACGCCTTGTATGATCTTTCAGATCTTCAATTTCAATATCTCCAAAGTGGCCAACTCGTGTAACAATAAACGGGCCTGTCCATTTGCTTTTAAGTTTGCCTGGAAAGAATTTAAGTTTGGAATTGTACAGCCACACCTTCTGGTCTACTTCAAACAATTTCCTTCGGATTTTGGCATCGTGAACAGCTTTCATTCTGTCTTTATACACCGATGCACAATCAAATGCTTCGTTCCTTAATTCTTCCAATTCACACAGCTGCAACTTTCTCTCCTTACCTGCAGTTTCATAATCCATGTTGACAGCTTTCACTGCCCACAATGCACGGTGAGCTAACTCGACAGGTAAATGACAACCTTTCCCATAAACCAAGCGATATGGTGTGGTTCCAATAGGTGTTTTGAAAGCGGTTCGGTATGCCCATAAAGCATCATTTAAACGTAAAGACCAATCCTTTCGGTCGGTTCTTACCGTCTTTTGCAAAATCTCTTTAATTTGCCTATTCGAAACCTCAACCTGACCACTTGTTTGTGGGTGGTATGGTGTTGCGACTCGATGATTTACACCATACCGTTTGAGCAACTTTCCAAAGTTAAAGTTTTTAAAATGAGACCCCCCATCACTTATGATCACACGAGGGATGCCAAATCTTGAGAAAATATTGGTTTGTACAAATTTGCAAACAACAGTATGGTCGTTTGTTTTAGTAGCAATGGCCTCAATCCACTTAGACACGTAATCCACTGCTACTAAAATATAATAATTGCCATGTGAATTCGGGAGTGGTCCCATGAAATCAATCCCCCAAACGTCAAAAATGTCAACTACAAGGATTGGTTTCATGGGCATCTCATCCCGTTTGGAGATACTACCAAGTTGCTGGCATCTTAAACATTGTTTAGCATAAATTGAAGCATCTTTAAAAATTGTGGGCCAGAATAACCCGCAAGATAGAATCTTATGCCCGGTCTTGTGACCACTAAAATGTCCTCCACATGCAGACGAATGGGTTAGTGTCAACACTTTTTGCACTTCCTCTTCTGGCACACATCTTCTGATAATCTGATCAGCACCAACTTTAAAAAGGTCCGGTTCATCCCAAATGTAATGCTTTGCTTGAGCTAGAAATTGTTGTCTTTTCCTCTTTGACCAATGATCTGGAACTATACCTGCAGCTAAATAATTAACTATGTTAGCAAACCAAGGTAAAGTGGAGATTGTTAATAGTTGCTCATCAGGAAATGTTTCGTTTATCGCTTTAGTATCATCCGCTTCCATAACAATTCTGGATAGATGATCAGCCACAACATTCTCACACCCCTTCTTATCGCGTATCTCCAAATCAAACTCTTGTAATAGCAAGACCCATCGAATCAACCTTGGCTTGGCATCCTTCTTCTCCATCAAATACTTCACTGCACTATGGTCTGAATATATAATGACTTTGCTTCCCCAAATATACGACCTGAACTTATCAAGAGCATATACCACTGCAAGCAATTCTTTTTCAGTAGTCGTGTAATTCAATTGAGCACCATCTAATGTCTTACTAGCATAATAAATTGCCACGGGTTTCTTGTCTACCCGTTGCCCCAATACAGCCCCGATTGCGAAATCACTAGCATCACACATAATTTCAAATGGTAATGACCAATTTGGTGCTTGCAGAATCGGGGCTTCAACCAATTTTTCTTTAAGTGTTGTAAAAGCTTTTAAACATTCTTCATCAAAAACAAAGGGCACATCTTTTATTAGCAAATTACATAACGGTTTGGTGATTGTGCTAAATCCCTTTATAAATCTCCTATAAAATCCCGCATGACCCAAGAATGAACGTATGCCTTTGACATTCGTGGGGGGAGGTAAAGTTGAAATTACTTTGATTTTTGCATGATCAACCTCTATCCCACGTTTAGAAATGACATGTCCTAGAACAATACCCTCTTGAACCATAAAATGACTTTTTTCCCAACTTAAAACCAAATTTGTTTCGACACATCGCTTCAATACTTTGGTTAATTGTATGAGACAACTGTCAAACGATGGACCAAATATTGAAAAGTCATCCATGAAAATCTCCAAAGACTCCCCAACCATATCTGAAAAGATACTCATCATACACCTTTGAAAGGTGGCTGGGGCGTTACAAAGTCCAAATGGCATTCGCCTAAACGCGAAAGTACCATATGGACACGTAAACGTTGTCTTTTGTTGATCATCAGGATGAATGGCAATTTGATTATACCCTGAGTAACCATCTAAAAAGCAATAAAACTTCTGACCTGCTAGCTTCTCAACTATTTGATCTATGAAAGGGAGCGGGAAGTGATCTTTAGAGGTAGCCGCGTTTAACTTTCTATAATCAATGCATACCCGCCACCCGGTAACGGGTCGGGTAGCAACATGCTCACCTTGTGCATCTTTTACAATTTGGATGCCCGATTTCTTGGGCACCGTCTGTGTCGGACTTACCCATGTGCTATCGGAAATAGGGTAAATGATTCCGGCATCTAACCATTTTAATACCTCTTTCTTGACAACTTCCCTCATGTTGGGATTGAGCCTTCTTTGTGTGTCACGTGCGGGTTTTGCATCTGCATCAGTAATAATTTTATGCATAACAATTGATGGACTAATACCTTTCAAATCCGCTATGGTCCATCCAATTGCCGCCTTGTGCTCTTCTAATACCTTCAACAGTGCTTCCTCTTGATCATTCTCTAAATCTGATGCGATTATCACCGGTAATGTTTGGTCTTTTCCGAGGAATGCATACTTTAGATGCTTTGGCAACTCCTTGAGTTCCATAATTGGGAAACTTTCTAACGATGGCTTCAGCTTTGAGTCAATTTTCTCGGGTAGAGGCTCCACTTGATGAGTCCATGGTGGTCTACCTTCTTGAATTGCCAATACCTCCAGTTGCTTTTCTTCTTCCTCCAACTGTTGCACAAATTCAGCGTCTTCCCTGTCACATAAAACACATGTCTCCTTGGTGCTATCCTCATTTTTATGAGGATCACACCCGTCAATAATGTCCGCCATAAAGCATTCATTACCAACCGGAGAATTAGATGCATTTTCATAAACATTGACTCTTAACTTACGGTTTCCAAATGTCATGTCGACTGTTCCATTTCTACAATTAATTTGAGCATTTGCGGTTGCTAAGAACGGTCGGCCAAGAATGACGTTAGATTGTTTGTTATTATCAATAGCCGCATAATCAAGAACCAAGAAATCCACAGGATAGTAAAAATCTTCCACCTTTACAATTACATCGGTTACTATTCCACGGGGAGTTTAAGAGTAAGATCAGCCAAAACCACGGTGGTTTCGGCTTTTTGAAGTGGACCAAAGTCATATTGGTCATATAAACTCCCTGGTAGGATACTAACACTGGCTCCGAGATCCAACAATGCCCTAGCCATTTTAAAGTCACCCACTTGAATGGGAATAACCGGCGCTCCTGGATCCCGAAGCTTTGGTGGAAGGGCACCTGATAGAATGGCACTCACATTTGCGGGCACATCAAGTTTCTTAGGAAACTTATGGTTTCTTTTCTGAGTGCACATATCTTTCAAGTACTTTGCATAAGCAGGAACCTGTTTAATTGCATCTAAAAGAGGTAGATTGATTTTAACTTGTTTGAAAACTTCCCATATTTCTTCTTGTTGTGGGCCTCTTTTATTGATAGATGAAGCTTTCACCGGATCAATTAAAGCTGCTGGATAAGGAATGGTATTAGCCTCCACACCTTTATCCTTGTTTTCCTTTAGTTCATCATTTAAAACCAGTTTAGTGTTTTCTAAAAAGTTACTTTCTTTAATGGTTTAGACACAACAGTTTCATGCTCATCATCACTATTTACACTTTCATCAACATCCTCCACCACTCCTTCTACAAAAGGTGGTGGAGGGATGACTTTGTTGTCATATACCTTACCATTACGTAGAGTACTTACCTGATTGACATGATGTTTCCATTAGAGCTTTGATGCTGTGGGTTCACTGTTGTATCACTTGGTAATTTGCCCGGGTTCTTTCTAATTTGAGCAATATCTTGTGCAAGTTGTCCCACTTGTTTATTCAATGCTTCATATGCTTTATCTCTTATTTCATTCTCCTTCTTATTTTCCTTCATCATGTTCATAAGTGCATCCAACTTTGAGTTTATAGAATCATCATTACTTAACGTTCCCGTTTGATTACCTTGGTAATTCTTAGATGAGCTGCTTTGTTGACCACCTTGATTGTAGCCACTTTGATTGTAGGAATTTCTTTGAGAGCTACCCTGATAATTCCTTTGTTGGCGGTTTGGATACGGCTATTACCTTGATTGTAACCTTGAAAGTTTGGGTTCATTTGGTTAGTAGCATTTCCATACCTAAAATTAGGATGATTCCTCAATCCGGGGTGATAAGTATTGGAGTTCATATCAAACTGCTTTCTCTCTCCATATACTTGATTCACTTCTTCATGTTGTCCCAGCAACAACGGACAATCTGCATTTACATGCCCCAATTCCCCACATTCATTACACACATCAAATCCAACTGAAGCTACATCTTTGGCTCCCCCACGTCCCAGCTTGGCCAATTGCCTTTCCAAAGAAGCAATTCTTTCTTTAGTCTCATGGTCAATGGTAGTTGATCTTGCTGGAGCAGGTTTGACCTTCTGCTAGCCGAAGCTTGAGCCTTGGAGTTCTTGCACATTCTTTCTAAAAATTCCCAATCCATGTCTTCATGATTAGATAAGAACGTACCGTTACTTGTGGAGTACAAATATTTTCTTTCCTCCGGTGTTAATCCATCTGAAAATGCCTTAATCAATTCCCACCTTTCAATGCCATGATGAGGGCACATGCGGATCAACTCTTTGAATCTTGTAAACGCCTCATGAAATTGTTCACCCACTTGTTGTTGAAAGGATCGAATGGCATCTCTTGCATCACTAGTCTTCCCCATAGAGTAGTATTCTTCAAGAAAAACCCTTTGCATCTCTTGCCAGGTATGGATGCTGTTATCAGGTAGTGTGAGAAACCATTGCTTAGCTCTATCTTTCAAGGTGAATTGAAACAGTCTCAGTCTCACTTCATCTTGTGTAAAGTGATTTCCACCGATAGTGCTACATATTGCATCAAATTCAGCAAGATGTACATATGGTTCTTCTGTTGCAGTACCTCTAAACGCGGGAAGAATAGTGAGATAGTGAGGGCGTACGTCAAAAGATCTTCCTCTACGATTTGGAGGTGCAATAGGATTCGGGTTTTCAGAAATAGCTGGTCTGAAATGACTATCCACGCCTTGTACAGGAGCTCTCTGAGGTCTTCTTTGTTGGTTGACATTATGATTATTAACCCCACCCCGTTGTTGATTGATAGGTGGTGCATTCCACCCGTATTGGTCATTTCTCCAATTGTGGTTTCCATTATATCCATCACCTCCACCAAAATGTCCCTCCCAAGCATCATAATTTGCATCATTATATGGTTCTTCATTGTTATTCCACTCATCTTCATAATCTTCATCACCAGTGTGGACACTATGCATGCTCACATGATCAAAGTCATCTCCTTGATTACGGTTATTTTGATTCATGTTATTGTTGGGTGGTGGTTGATTCAAGGTGTTGCGGTTGTTATTCGGTGGTGGGGGTGGATTCGGATTATTAGGGTTCACGGGTGGGTTTTGGTTCGGAGCTACATTTCCTCCTTGTGGGATATCTACCGGTTCCATCTCTACTGACTGAGATGAACTAGAAGCTGCTTGTTCAATGGCACGAGAAATTGGTGGTACTGGAATTCCCGATCTATGCAAAACACGATTTTCTCTTGCTGATCTCTCAATCTCTGGATCAAAAACAAGTGGTGATTTCCGACCCGAATAACGAGTATGCATGCAACCTGTCACCTGCACACTGAAACACACCAAGCGTAACAAAGAACAGAAAGAAAAACAAAACAAAACAAAACACACGCAATTAAACAAAATAAAAACTAAAGCAATCAATTAAACTAAACACCAAGCGCACAGTCTCCCCGGCAACGGCGCCAAAATTTGATCGGTGTCGAAGACCCGATCAAATAAGAAAAGAATTTTGCTTGTTTTATGATTCCTAAATACCTTAACTAGTTAGGGTAAATAGGGTGTCGATCCCACGAGGAGTCCGTGGATGGTGTCACGCGTAACTGATTCAAAATTTACTTACTTACTATTGTCACTAAACTGTAAATTAGAACTAAATGAAATTACCAATAAAAATAATCACTTTATGAAGCAAGACGAAACTTGGACTTGGTTGAAAACTATTGCGATGAAAAGGGATCACACCCGGGTTTCAGGAATGTAAATGAATATATAGCTAATGTTTTACCCAATCTTGAAGTTACATAGACATAACTTGCTTATCACGTATGTTGAAAAGTAATTGCGAACTTGATATCCGATTATGTAAATTAACTAGTAAACTAACTAATGCCACAATCTAGAAACTTTAATTGCAATCACCAATTAATGAAGATAACCTAATTACTACTCAATGGTTAACAATGTAAAACTGATAACTTGATAAGTAATAATCAAATCAACTAACACGAATCTTTAATCAACACATCGTTCAAAACACATAAACGAATAAAAGTTGTTAAACAATCAAAGTTTATGTCTTGACTAGGTAAACACATACGCATGCATAATCCAATCACAAACCGTCCACCCAGGGATGATCACGGGTGGTTTAGCCTTGCATCTTCATCATAATCGCTTCAATCTTGTCTTTTTGCATACGAATCCTCGATCACTTGATGATTAGAGAGGGTTTTAATGACTCAAAAATGCTCCAAGATTCGTTCTTGGGGTTGGGGGCAGTATATCTTCGAAACCCTAATGTTTGGGTTTAAATAGGTTTTGAAATTTGAAACAACCCCCAAAATATCGCCTTAGACCGTAACTTACGGCCTATAGACCGTAGGTTACGGCCTACCTTCAACCAGACGGCCAAACCTTCTATCTTACGGGGTCACAGACGGTGTTGATACAGGGCCGTAAGTTACGGCCTCAGACCGTAGCTTACGGCCTCCCTGCAACTGGCACAGTTTTCTTTATTTTCAGCACCTTTCAACCCGTAGTCTTCGTATCCTTTGTATCCTACTCAAAAAATGTCCGTTAAGCTTCATTTATCCTACATTTCAAACACGCAACAAAGTAATATTGTTCGACATATAAAATATATTAAAAATGCAATATTAACTATACTAAGTGCATGCATATTAACCAATCATCGTATCCTCATCACTCCAAACATTATGCAAGTTCCATTTCAAGTTGGACATTTTCTATCCTACTTCCTCTTTATTCGGTTAATTCAAATATAAGTCCGATAACTCTTGCATTACGGTCATTAGTCTTGACATAAAACCACTTAAGAAATGATAAAATATATTTTCTTAGACCTTCTCTCCACAGTACAATAATAGTTGTAAGGATCAAGCAAATTAATGAAATAGTATATGATGTAGTTTGCTGATATATACTGCCAACAAAGCAGGGAGGGACATAACTCATTTGGCATCTAGGTTCAGGTGTAAAATATATTTTCATTTATTAATATATATAACTTCTTCCCCCTTTTGCTGAAACATATAAGCCAAGGGTGTTTGAGGTTACTTAGATAAAAAAGCAAGGGTTCAGTGAAGCACAAAAGGTAACTCACCCACCCCATCTAGATAGAAAGTAAACACCAACAACAACAACAACATCAACACATAACAGCTTAATTTCCTTTTCTAGCCAAGAGTATCTGGATTTGGTTTGTTTGGTTTTCTGAAGATAGCTAGATCAGAGGGAGTATGGGTAGAGGTAAGGTACAACTTAGGAGGATAGAGAACAAGATCAACAGGCAGGTAACTTTCTCAAAGAGGAGAGGAGGCTTATTGAAGAAAGCCCATGAGATTTCTGTTCTTTGTGATGCTGAAGTTGCTTTAATTGTCTTCTCCAACAAAGGAAAGCTCTTTGAGTTTTCTACTGACTCTTGGTATACTACCCTTTCTTAATTTTCCTCTTTCATCCATCTATTTTCTCTCTATATATATTCTTAACTTAATTATTTCATCTAGGGTTCTAAATCTACATCAGTTCAATTCTCTAGTTTCATTTCTAAAATCAAAACACTCAACATACAAACAACAAACAAACATATCCAGTAAAATCTAACTCAGTATATAACAGGATCTGAACAGGATCTAGGGACGGTGAGATGATGGTATTAAAAGAAGATATAAACCTAAAACAAAAACAAATAAAGTTCTAATCTTACCCTTTTGTGGATCATGAACAAATCTAATGACCAATAAGGTCAGATCTATGGAGTATATTATGTTTTCAAGATATGTACTGTTACATATGAACTATGCAAGTATTATCTTCTATCAAATGGTTTGATCCAGCAGTTATCTAATGGATAAACAGATCCAACAGTGGACAATATGTACGTACAAGTGTACAACCCTCAAGTTTTCTCTTGGTTTTCAACTTTTTATTAAATTTTATTTTGTTTTGTATATACTCTAAAATAAATATGCTGATTAAGATAAAGATCTTTCTTTCCAAAATAAACAATCACAATTTGAATCGGTTATGCGTCAGTTTTTTTTTCTCTTTTTTTTGCTAATTTTTTCTTATTTTTTGACTAAGTATTTATTATATGAATCGCTATGAAAATTTTGGCAAGAATCCGTACTAACTTATCACGTACGAGTAGCTGTATTTTCTGGTTTAGAGTCATCTGTATGAGAAAATATCAGATTTGATGTGTTTCAATCAAAAGGGAAAAATAAAGGTGTTAAAAGATGCAAGTTAAATACTTACATATGTTTTTATATGTGTCTATGCCCTTATATACTTTTATATTATGTGTAGAGTTTTTTTAATAAATTTCATTGCTGATATGTACATATGATATATTACAAATCAACAAATCTTCTGACTGATCATCTTATTGTTTTTGGCTACAAATATAGCCCTTTTGACCCTAAATTTTTATATCTTAGCTCTAAATTAATATAACTATTTAGAAGCTATTAGATTTCTAGAATTAGCTGAATTCTAGATCAAGCGCACGCAAGTTTCTCATTAAGAGTGATCGTATGCTTTTTATTGCACTAAAGCCAGTTAACATTCATGGGGGACATTTCTTCTCCTTTGCCAGTTCCTTTCTAATTGATTTTTCTTAATTTAACTCCTTTTTGAATAGAGTCTTCTATCTTGATCAAGTACTGGAAATTTAGTTGAAGTTTCCCCTTGTAAATGGCATTTCTATTTATCTCAAGCATGGCTTCGTCTTTTATTTCTACTTATTTCTAGATTTAGCGTGCACAAGTCTCTCACTAGCTTGTAGTGTTTGTTCCTTTATTGTGCTTGTGATCATTATTATTGGCTTTCTCAATTTGATATTTTTAGTTGGTTTCATGATTGTAAATGTTACAAAGAACAACTAAATACCATCAAAAGTAAATAATATATATCATGTGTTGTCGATATATTCCCCTCTTCGCGTTTATGTAAATTATCGTCGTTGCATATGAAGATAAGTGAAGTGTTTTCTAGTTTTTGTGTAGTCTACCATTTTAATAATCCTTCTCATCCTCTTCTAGTGTTCTTTTTAATTATTTATGAGGATTTCTTAGCAAACGTCATGGCATCATATTTCAATCTACCGAGTCCAAACACAATTTTTAACTAGTTAAGATAAAAACACTACAAGAATAGTGCATATATTTATTAAAGAATCCCATCACATCCAAATCTATATGATAATATACACGTAAGTATTAATATTTCAAATATTGGCTACATCTCTATTGAAACTACTTTCTGAGCATCAAGTATGTACGTGTTACAACATTTTAAGTAAGAAACAATAACATTTCAGATAAGAACACTTATTAGTTTATGTGCTAAGAGCTATAAATAAAGCATGATACAACTTTGTGTGACCTTGTTTAATATAAAATTGCTTATGTTAGAAATTTAATACATGGGTAATTGCCACATACATTATCCCTACTTTGTGTGACCTTGTACTCTCCTCTTCTACTATTTTCATCATTCTATCAAATATTTTTTATTATTAGAAGAAATATAGCATTGTTGCTATATCTTTTTTACTATACTATAATCGAATGTGTGTTCCTACTATACATGGGTAATTGTCACATACATTATCCCTACTTTGTGCGACCTTGTACCCTAAACTTTTGTGTTTCAATCTAAAAACAGTTATAATATATTATAATCCTGTTAGATACCCAACAAAAAGGTTTGCAATTTTATTATATACCACATGGTTTAAAATCTGGGAACACTAATCTTCATCCATCATAAATTCTGAAATTGTCATATATATTTCATTCAAATGTCTACACGGTAACTTTTTTTTGGAACCTTTTTGTGTCAGCGTGTTCTTCAGTCATGGAGTTAGCTACTAGTCACTACAAAACAGAAAAATCCGTTAGTAATAAGTGCCAACCGCGATGAAATTTGTCGAAAAGTTGATCGTGGGTAACAATTCTACCGATAATTGATGGTTCTCCCATATAGTCCATTTTACAATCAAGATTAACGTATTCATTATTCCCATTAATTTTGATTTGTACTTTCGAGATCCTTGATTCCAAGTAATACTCCTCTTTGATCCGAGACCGTACACAATCCTAGACTTACCAATGAGAACATAATTTGCCTCTCATGCCATCCCGGTAACCTTGCTTCTTCCTTCCTCCTTCTTCTTGAACCCATTAATTCCTATGATCATTATGATAATCACAATCATGATCTGTGTATCTTCACACGGAGTTGATTCACGTGCTTGCATGCGAACTTAAATAATTCAGCTACATGCTTGCATTGTCTGATTAAATGGATTCACCTAGTAGCCTGCTTGATTGCTTTTGATAGATTTCTGTCAAAAAAATTCCACCATTGTGCTAGCTTGCTTGCTTTTGATAGATTCCTGTCAAAAAAATTTTTGCCACGATCCGAATTTCAAAACGTAACAGACATATGAACCCAAAGACAGCACGGAAATTCACGAGTTACACGAACCACACACATGACATGTTCAACCCAAACTTTTTAAGTTTTATATTTTTCAACAAGTTTATACTATATAATTACTATTTCACAACAATAATAAAATTTATATAAAATAATTAAATTTTTTGTATCAAAATCTTATGCCACTTTCTGTTTTAAATTTTAAGTTTTGAAATATAATACGTCCAACCAATTTAACTTATGACAAAAAATATGTTTAAAAAATAACATAAAAATAAGTTGGTTAAACGAGTCAATCCACAAATCGCCAGGTTGACAGAAACACAACTCATTTAGCTAAACAGATTTACGAATTCCACCAACAACTAACTCAAGCTTGTTTATACTCAACGCAAAACCTGTTTCATATTAGGTTTATGTCGCGTCAAAAGTTCACACTCTCACACTCTTAGCATGACTACAAAGAGGGTTCCTCAACTCTGTAGCTGAAAAGATTGAATCCAACTCTTTTCGGCCCATGCCTTATTGCCTCAGTTTTCTTTTCTAATTTTTGGTTTAAATATTCTGAATTAGCCTTATATAATACCTTGCATGATCTAAAGAAAATCTAATTCCCATTATTTCTGGTCCCAAGTAATTGCTCAAATAAATTTGGATATTCAACCCGGGATAATTAGTTTTCTAGGATTGTAGTAACTGATCTTCAAATGCATGATAGCTATTGCCTTTGTTCATAAAATCTAAGATCAATAAGAATAGCTAACTGATCAAGGATCTATGCATATAATGTTGCATTCAAATTTGTCAACGTAAATCACTAATTTCAGCAAAAAAAAATAATAATAATAAAATTCTCAAAGTAACTTACCATACTGCTAATGTTGTCCTCCAAGCATGAAATAATATGCTACAGTCACATCTTCAACCTTTATATTCCATCTTAAGTGCATGCGAAATATTCAACGAGGGATTACATATAAATTTGTAAATATTAATTTTTAGACTAATGATGCTTCAAAATGGACTTGTAAGTTCATTTAACGTTCTGGTTTTGACTTGTCACAGCATGGACAGTATCTTGGAACGATACGAACGATATTCATACACTGAGAGACAGCTAGTTGCTGCAGACGCTACTCCGGTACATATTCATGAATTTTACTCATTTGTTGTACACATGAATTTCACTAATGACACATGTTTTTGGTTTAGTTACTGTGTCAAATGGGTTTTAAATTTAGCTATTTGATTGTTTCTCTTTCACCTGATGACACTAAATCTGTATATATTCACAGAGAAGTTGGACCCTAGAGTACAACAAACTTAAATCTAGGGCTGAGCTTTTACAAAGGAATCACAGGTGAGCCTTATATTATGTTAATTAGACACTTAAGTTTTTATTAACTTAGGGAAGAAACTGATTGATTGAATTAATGTTTATCTAACTGTTTAGGCACTATATGGGTGAAGATATAGAGTCATTGAGCTTGAAGGAAATCCAAAATCTGGAGCAACAACTTGATACTGGTCTCAAGAACATTCGCACAAGAAAAGTAAGCACGTATTATTTTGTTTTTGTTACCGTATATATTTTTAGAACATGCATTCACTTTAACTTTTGTCTTGTAGAACCAACTCCTGCATGAATCAATCTCCGAGCTTCAGAAAAAGGTGTGTTTTTCCTTACTTTTTTCCTTCTACAGTGAGTAGCTTATCCATAAGTTTTGTGTCACTGTGTTTTGGTTTTCGGATGACCAAGGAATTTTTTTGCTAGGTCGTAGGTCACCAAAATTCCAATAATGATGTATGCTTTAGTTACAAGATCGAAACGCACAATGGTATTCATATAAACAATGTCCCCCCTTATGCTAACCCTAAATTTAAAACAACTTCAAACTTCCCCAAAGTTTTTGGGGTTCTACTGTTATTTGAAAGTCATATAAAAATGACCGTTACTATAGTCTATAGCATCATCCGCCACAAGCATAAGAAAGCATCCTCATAGCTTTGATTTTTAAAATTGTAAAACCCATCACTAGGACTCTACTCGAAAACTAGACCGCTTTTTGGTTGCAAAACTATCGCAAAGGTGACCGGTGAATTGCCACTTGACTGCCACAGGTACTTTGCGACGGTGAAATGCTTTTTCCCTAAAAAAGTTATATTCCTATTTTTCAGCTTTGAACCTGCTAATAATGTTCATATTCTTACAATTAAACCATTCATCTAGAATTCACAACTTTTAAATCATACAGAATATATTAATTGAGGTTACAAAATAAAACGTCAAATATCCGAGTCATCCAAACATAATAGACGTACATAATTTAGAATTTTAGACCGGCAGCTATTTTTGCAACCGTTATTGGCAGCCGCAAATTTTGGTCATATTTACTAGTTTTCTAGTAGTGTATTAGCATGCATCATCTTTATAGTAAAAAGGAATATATGATTGAAAAATATTCTCCATGGAAATAAAAGTTGAAGGAAACCTACAAAGATACATTTTGATAAAGAAAGCATAACAAATTTGTAGATATAAATTTCAAACAAATATACAACAATCATTCTACCCTTGCAATAAAACAAATAACCATTTTCAAATTACTATTTTTAACAACTTCATCCGAATTCTAATTCTTAATGAACCACAGGGAAAGGCCATACAAGAGCAGAACAATACTTTGACAAAGAAAGTAAGTTGCAGTCTTGCACTTTATATTCATTTGAGAACTTGTTATATTCACATTCTTCAATTGATGTTCATCTTCCATATCCATATCCATTTTTAAGTTTTCAGAATTTCATAACTTTCACGTAGTGTAATATTTTAAGTCATATCAAGTCCTCATTCCATGAATATATAGATCAAGGAGAAGGAGAAAGACAAGACAATACCACAAAACACTCAATGGGAAATGCATAACTATGTCGACCCCGATACAACCTTCCTCATGCCACCCCCACCTGCTCTTAATATGGGGTAATCATCTTCTTATAATGAAAAAATCTTGATTATAGTTTCAAGGTTATTGATACTAAAATCAGGAATGTGGTAATTATGTTTAATTTGTTTTTATATGTGATGTAGAGGGGATTACAACCAAGGTGGTGGTGGTGGTAGTGAAGGAGCTGATGGGACCAATGAGCTTGACCTAAGTCTGCAGCCAATATATTCATGCCATATGAGGTGCTTTCCTTCTTAAAGTGACCGATGACATGCCAACGCTTCGGTGATTATGAATAATGTTACAAATTAAGCAAGAAATTAAGAACATTATCAAAAGAACAATCATATGTGTCGTGTGTTTGCTCAAGACTATTTGCCCTTGTAAGTTAATCTTAAACCATGTTTGCTGAAAACTATTATGTAATGCATGCATAAAACTGGACTTATTTACTGTATGTGTGTGACAATTTATAATTATGGTGTTTGGTACTAAATCTTATTTTCAAAGGAAGCCAAGTAAATTCTATTATATTGCACTTAGAGTAGCATCAGATTAATTACAAAAAGATGAAAATGTAGAGTTAGTATTGATTGAGTTCATTGTGAAACAATCTGGATAAAGTTGGTTGAAGTTTTTGGATTAGTTGATATGTTTGAAGTCGAGATGAATCAAAAGTTTGAAGATAAAGATATTTAAGTCAAGATGAGTCTTTGTTTATTTGTTTGTGTTGTTCAACATGGTTGCATTTTCAACAATTAGTATTGGAGCGAGGAGAAGATAATAGCTTGTATGGCGGAAAGGAAGAATGCGTGATTGAGCAAGCAAAGGAGTTAGCATCAACTAAAGACAAAGAGCAGGTAGTCAAAGATCGAGACCACCAAAGAAGCAGGTGGTGTTTGCGATTAGATCTATTGAGTGGATCAAGGAGAAGATCGAAGAAAGACGCCATCTGTATGAAGGCTAGTCAAGCGAGATTGTATATGTGCAAATCGACCAAGTACAAAGACAAGTCGTGCGAGAGGTGACTACAGAGAAAACAGCGCATGTGCGCGCCACAGCAAGAGACTGATTAGCTTGTGAGAATCAATGGAGTGAAACATGTGTGGTTTAATCGGAAAGATGTGATCACATAAATTAACTATGGTATATAAGAACAAAACACGCAACTGTCAATCTTAATTAGTTACTTACGTACATAAATATCTTACATTTCATTATATTATATTATTTAAATTGAAATTGATATAGTTTTAACTTAGTTATAAGAAGATGCAAAACTAAGACTCTTAACGTGGGATATTGCATTATAAAAAAGTGTGTACATCTTTCCTTAATGAAACCTTAAGTAGTTGTCGGGATCCGAACACATATTACATTTGTGAGGAGGCAATGAAAAAGCCACTAGGGCGCAAGGCTATGAACATTCAGTAAATGTCTAACTGAATTTCTTTGCATACATCATAATATTTTATGTCCTTAACGGCGATTAATTCAATTTTTGATAGGTTTCGTCGATAAATATCAGAACTTGAAACATTTTCAATCCCACTTGTTACTTAAAAAAACGAAACAATATAAACTAAAAAACTTAATGAAAACCTAAACTCCTTGAAATAATAAAAAAATATTGAAACTTGTTTAACGCTTTTGAACACCAAACTAGTCGTCGAGCCCTTCACTCTACTTTAGGTTGGTTGAACTAGTTTTAACAAACGTATAACATATAAACAATTTTACTAATCAAAAGTTATAAGCATTCTAAAATCAAATTAAACGTAGATAGAAAACTAAATTAGTGTAAAAACATATATCATAAAACCTTAAATAATAAACGAATCTAGATCAAGCTTGAAAATTTAAAAATAAAAAGAACGAAAAGATAGAAGCCTTTCGATTGTGTCTGGGCCTGATACTTGTTCCTTCCGGGCTTCCGGCTACCCCACTGGACCTGGGCTTAAAACAGCAAATCCTAAGGAAAATAATAATACAATAAACCACAAATTTCACGTCATTCAGACCAATAATAATTCTCCACGTTAACCCCCCCACCCCCTCTAACTTGTATGTATTCAACAACTGTCTGTTGGAGATGAAGGGAGAAGACTCTCGAAGTCCACGCTGATCTTCTATGGCTTACGTCGAACGAGGTTTTCTTTCCTATATTTCTATCTTCTTTTCTTCTTATTCTATTGAATGTGTTTTTGATCGGTGGCTGTAGATGATTAGATCGTTCAGTTGAAGTTGAAATTGAATTTCTTGCTGAGTTTATGTATAAGACAGAATTGAGTCTAGTTTTGGTGCATCCGATTGATAAATTGAGTAATTAGTAATTACTGGTGTAGGTTTGAAATCAAGTTTTACGGATAGGCTGCTTTGGATGATTAGTTCATGTAGATGATTTTGTAGTTGAATTTGAGATTGAATTTGTTGTTATATGATGCTGGAGTTTCTGTATAAGAAACAATTGGGGCTTTTTTGGCTGCATCTGATTGATCAATTAGGTTATTAAAGCTGTAGGTTTGACATTGTGTAAGGGATATATATATATATATATACATATATTCTGTGATTAGTATCAGAAAAACTGAGAATTTAAGGTCTGTTTATCGTTGATCAAGTGTTGATTGATTGTCTGTGTATCCCTCTTTTCAATTCAAAGTCAACAGAAACTTCGAATAATACAGAATAAAGTTTTATAATCAGAGTATAAGAGTCATGAAGTTGGAATGTCATTCCCTATTCCTGAAACTTATGGTGGTGGTTTGTGTCCATTCTCAGGTGTTGTGAAACCCAAGCGGTCCATATGGCGATTGAAAACCATCACTGATTTCTTTTGGGCGATTATCAATTTCTTTCAAGTGTTCTTCCTGACTATGTTTTCGGTAATATCAAGTCCTAAGCTTTTCCTGATTATAACCTGCTCATAAATGTGTTGGTTCACACTCATCATCGTTCCATATGTAGATGGAGAAATCTGATAACTATAAGAAAAGCTCTGGTGGCGGCAAGAAATGGGATGGTGGGGGCCCTGGAGGCGGCCCATATGGTGGTGGTCCACGAGGACCACCACGTGGGCTGGACAACGTTAGAGGCATAGACCATAGTAAGTTTCTTATCTCATTTTCCACAGTCGTTATTAACGTTTTATGATGCTACTGGTATAATTTGATCGTTCTGCAGACTCACTTCCGGCCTGTGGATCTTGCTGTGGAGGTTAAATCAATAGCCCACACCAGGTCATATTTCATCTTTACTAGTGTCATGTCATACGTTCAGGATGTTAAACGTTTAATTGTCCATTTGTTCTCCTTTAGTAACATGTGTATACCTTTATGATGATATTATGTTTTGTGTTTTAACTGTTGTGTTACTTGTGTACTTATGAACTATTCTATGTTTGAGGTAGATGTGATATTTTGACCAAACGCGTAAACAGATCGATTTGGGTTATACTTTATCTATAACAGGTCAAACTTTAGAAGCAAAGGTTTAGCCAAAATAAAAGCAGGCCAAATTAATAATATATAGAAGTGTGTTAAAGTTCATAAACACCTCCTAAATCGTTTCATTAAAACAGTTGACTTTTTTAATTATATATAACATATTGGCTATTTAACCCAATTATAATTGTAAAGAGGAGGAGAAGAAGAAGAAGAATAAGGTTGAAGTCTGCGTTTGGCATGGTTCCCGTCAAACGTATTTTGTTTGAACACATACATCAACCACATCAGTACCAACAGACATGATCAAACTTGTTTGATATTTCAGCAGTATGTTGTAACGTATTTTAGCAAAAAACAATGTTTAAAATATCATTAAACAGTTAATTTTAACCTTAGATAATATGTTGACATGAAAACTTATTTTAGAAACTTTATTTCTTCCATGGTTGTGCCATCTTTTAGCATTTTATAATCCTGATGAATGCACATCTAATGTGCAGCTAGGTAACAACAAAAACCTGCATATATAAAATGACGCTTCAATCACATCAACATCAAACTAGAGTTCACAGTTACAATGATTCGACTAATTTGTATAGTAGAACTAAATTCAGAGTTGCTTTCATAAATCATCACAAGTTATTGTTCATCATTATATAATCTTGACAAGTAGAAATTCAAACCAAAATCATTGGATATAAACAAATTTCCATCCTGAGTAAGATCCTCAAATACTTGCATGATGTCAAACTTGAGATGAGTAGATACCACACTAAGACGGTAGCGGCAAGCTTCTCCGCGTTTGTTACCTTAATAATGTTGGGTTAATCTTGATGGGTCAACAGATACGGGTCGGTTAATTTGAACGGTCAATTGTTAATGGGTCCTGGGTCAACCAGTTTTATTCTTAGTTGGGGGCGGGGTGGGGGACCGCTCACAGCCTGATCTTCTCAGGGGCTCGAATTTTTGAAAAAGATTTATGTTATGTATATTTTTAAAAAGGCCCCAGTATACATTATTAATACTTAAACTCATTAAGCTCAACAAATCATTAAAATTTTAATTATTTTAAGTCTAATAAATATTAGAGATTTAGAGCCCATTTAATATTTTATTTATTTTAGCACACTCCCATTTATCTATTTCTAGATTTGTAAACCCATTTTAAAACTCAAACAAAACAACTTGTGATTTGAGGAGAGACGGTAAAGAACAATTGGAACACAGCGGTAAGAGTGATCGATTAGTTGAACTAGGGTTTGTTTTTTCTAATCGTACAAGGCCCAAAATTTATATATGAACTATTCACTTTATAAATAAGGGGTCTGTTTTTTTCTACTCGCCCAAGGCGCAAACTTTTTTCATGATTCTCGGGGACGGCCTTGTTTTTAATATTTTATTTGATTAATCACATGTTTGATCGATTAGCAAGACTTAAGGCAGTGGGTCTGTTTTACTTATTCATGGGATCGTGTTTACTACTTTTTAGGATTTAATTTACATGTGTGAGCCTTTTGGCATTAGGTGTTTAGGTTAAATAGGAAAAGTTCGTAGATTCTGTTCGTACCCTTGTAATTCACCATTCCATTCAAACTAAAACGGTCTTTATCAAGATTTGATCAAATCACTGTGTTCTTTCTTTCCATTACTAACAGGCTAGTGATAACCAACATATAAAACTCACCCACAGGCTTCTTGGACAAAAAAAAAGCCTATTAATGTCGACTCGGTAACACATAATATCTTTTTAAATTTAGTGGTAAAATTACACCAGCAGGCTTTTTGGACAAAAAAAAAAGAAATTAACATGATTCTCCGTATTTTTCTACTCTAATAAAATGATAAATAGTGATGACACGTGACGCCATCACATTTCTTTTCGCCAATATTGTCTCGTTTATCTCTCCTATTAAATACTCATATTAATTACTATAATATTATTTAATTATTTTTAGATTACAATAGTTTTTTAATATATTAAGATAAAAGATCTTTTTATTAATATTATTTTTAAATAAACAAACTGTTATAAAATAAGAAATTTTTATAAAACATCAATTTTTTTTAAAATACGAATATTTTAAAATTGATAAAAAGTAAAAAAAATTTATAAACAAAAAAGAATCAAAATTATGAGTTATAAAAGAAAGTTTTTAAAAATTATATATTTTTAAAACATCTACTTTAAAACAAAGTGTTTAATTTTTTTCTGAAAAAAAAATTAAAAATTTGATATCATTATTTTATTATTTATGGTCCTTATTACACGTAGTTTTAGTTATATCTTATCTAATAATTGCATTTTATAATTAATAAATATTCATTTTATTTAATATTTTATTTATTCAACTCGTGTAATACACGGGATTACTAAAGATAGTTATTTATAACAGATCAAACTTTAGAGCCGAAGGTTTAGCCAAAATAAAAGCAGGGCAAATTGATGATAGAACTATAGAAGTGTGTTTAAAATTCGTAAAGGCCGCCTAAATGTTTTATTAATAAAGTTGACCTTTTTAATTATATTTAACACATTTGTTATTTGACACAATTATAATTTTAAAAATTAGGTTGTTTCAGTCAAGAGTTACGATTGTGAAAAGATGATGGTTCAAGGGTCATAACCTTTTTTTTTTAACGGTAAATGTGCGACACTGTTAAGGAGGATAAATGTTATTTTGATGGGACCCACCTATTCGTATCCCAGTCCAGACCACACCCCCAACCCATTCAAGAGGAAATTCATTGTTAAGAAAACTTACTGGCTCAATTCTGAATATTTTGCTCAGATTAACACTTGAACCCATAATCTCTCAATATTTACATGTTATGGGTATTTTACTTTAACCAGTTTGTCTAAAAATCATTGGTTCATAAACTTTTAATTGATCACTAATGAACCATTGTTACTATTAAGTTGACTATTAATAAAATTATAAAGGTATACATTCAAAGGGGTGCCACGACCCTTTGAATGGTCATGAAATAGTTATATATAACAATCAAACTTCATTTGTTAGAAAAATAATAAAATCCTTACATATAGGAACCTAAACTTTGTTTCTCTTACACTAGATTACTAGTAAATATGTGTTGGCATCAAACCTTATTTCTAGTAACTTGAAATCTTTAATAACTTAATAAATTCAGTATGCTTATCATCTTTTTTTTACTTTACACATAAATCACTTATCTTAAAGCAATATCTTGTAACTTCAATTACTTTTTCACTAACTTATAAGTTATAAGCACTATTTAGAAGCCTCTATCATCATCATCATCATCTTTTTAATGTAATTATCAAATCTTGCATTCAAGTTTCAATATGTTTTACTTACTATGTTAATGTAACGTGTAGAGACTGTCCCTAAAAAGTCGACTGTTAATTAATTAACTAATAACAACTAGCCATATACATATATATAAAATATGTCATACTGATATTTGCTAGCATCGTGCCAATTTTCATATATGTTAAATAAACCGTAGCATCGACATCTATATATAATATATGTACATAATTTAACCTCTCTCATATAAAATGATTGAACAATACTATTAATCAAATGGCTAAATCATTCGTAATCAGCATGGAGGACAAGGATTAGAAAAAAACATTTTTTCAGGAACAACGTTTGAAGTCTCTTTCACATAAAGCTTAATATATATCATCATCGTATTCACATAAAATTCCACACTACACGCATTCTATTACCAAAATGATCATGAGTTTCATGGGGGTTTTGATAGGACTACTATGTTGTATGGTCCTCTTCGTACCGTTCAAGTTCTTTCACAAGATTTGGTGGGTTCCGACACGCATAAAATCTGTTATGAACTCACAAGGAATACGCGGACCTCCTTACAGATTTATGTACGGAAACCTCAAGGAGATTTCTAACATGGTTAAGAAATCCACAACCGCGCCCATGGACATATCGCATTACATATTCCCGCGAGTTCAGCCTCACATTGATTCATGGTTCCACATATATGGTATGTATAACTAAGTGTTGTTTGTCATTCAATTCATAGTTATAGACGCATACATACGTGTTTTAAAATGTTGGTCTTGATGCAGGAAAGAATATTCTATTTTGGCAAGGTCCTCGAGCTGAATTAGTTATCACAGAACCTGAACTCCTGAAAGAAGTAATGAATGCTAAAGAGATTTCTATGGAGAGACCAGATGGGGGGCCTATTTTCAAGAAGTTAGTCGGAGACGGTCTAGTATTTTCCCATGGTCATAAATGGGCGAAACAACGAAAAGTAGCGGTTCACGCATTCAATGGAGAAAGGTTAAAGGTGCGTTTATACAAACCATGGTTATCCAGGGTTAAACATCGGGTTACTACCGAGTCAACTCATCGAGTCTTGAGTTGAAGTGGTCAAGTTGTTGATAATTAAGTCAAGAAAATCTATTGGATAGAAAGAATATATATAAAGGGTTAATGGAATTTATAATTGCAAGTAAAGATATCAAAAGTCAATGACATATATATCATGGATATATTTGTCTACATGAATGTACTGTGTGCACATACATGAACTCATTCTTGTGCATACGTAGGTTTATTGATACAAATTAATCGACATGCTCCTGATGTCATCTACATAGATTGAGGCAGTTAGTAACATAGTTCCTAGAGAACAAGATTATACCCCTATGTCTAGATTTATCTTGGTTGGAAATTAAGTAATTAACCACTAGTTAGTGGCCCACGTTCGTCGTGCATGTTCATCTCAATTGTATAGGACACATGTAATTATAAAGATTTGTTAGATATGATATTCGACTTATTGACAACAATTACATTGATAGAGTTACATTTATTGTTAGAGTATGAATCAAACTGAATGACAAGAGAAAGTGTTTAAAGGAGATAATTAATCTCTCTAACTTAAACTCTTTATATTGGGAATGATAGCATTAGGGTTGGAATTCATTAATCGTGACAAATGAATGTCTTGTTGTATTTATAACTTATAACATATATAGTAGAAGTATTAATTAGAGTGTTGATATCGTACACTTATGGCATATAAGTATAGTATCTTATTAAAATAAAAGGAGATACACAATAAAAGTATTTGAGCATATCATGACATGTTACAAATCAATGACTTTTACTTCTAACTAAGATTAGTCTATTTTGTTTTTGATGTACTTCTCTAACCAAATAAAACTAAATGAGCATGCTAGCTAGCTGAGGTAAACAATGTAAAGGATTCATATGTTTTTTTTTATTTATTTTGAATTCAAGTATATAATTTAGTTCCTGTATATGGGGCTATCAATCATGTTTCCTGATGATGAATTTTATTTGCTGTATATGTGAAATGACACATTCATGAATAGAAAGAGAGATATTACGGGGCTATTAGTCATATTTGATGTTCATTTGTCTGTAGAATATGATTCTGCCAATGATTGAAAGTACGAACATGATGCTGAAAAGATGGAAAGATGCTGGAACCAAAGAGTTTGAAGTCTGTGAAGAGTTCAGAATATTAACATCAGAAGTCATTTCAAGAACTGCATTTGGTAGTAACTATGAAGAAGGGAAGCAAGTTTTCCAAAAGCTTGGAGAGTTAAGACAATTAATTTACAAAACTGCGTTCAAAGTTAGGCTTCCAGGCATTGGGTAAATATTTGTCTCTGAACCACTTGAGAGGGACACCTATATCAAATCTACCTTACGTGCGGTGTATAGGAAGATACAACTCAATAAGATAATGATATACTTGTCTTTTAAACTCCACTTACAGAATGATATTTAAAGATAAAGAAGATGTAGAATCTGACAAACTAGAAGCTGGCATTCAACATCTCATTATGCAGATGATAAGAAAGAAAGAAAAGAGGATAATATCTGGAGATGAAGACGATTACCTCGGGATGCTTTTGAAGGCACACCATGATGGTAGTGATGGCATTTACAAGCTCTCCATACAGGATATTATTGATGATTGCAAGACTTTTTACAGTGCTGGACATGGAACAATCACTGTATTGCTCTCGTGGATGACTTTTTGTCTAGGGATCCACACGGAATGGCAAGAGGTGGCGCGCGAGGAGGTTCAAGAAGTATTTGGTAATCAAAGCCCATCCGTAGAAGGATTAGCAAGACTCAAGAAAGTAAGATATTTCATACATCAAAGCTAAGAATTACATTTCTGGTTTGTTTTTTCTACTTAAATTTCATCATTTTCATATGCTACAGATGGGTATGATAATCAATGAGACATTACGATTATACCCTCCTGTAATATTCATAAACCGAAAAGTTATCAAGGAAACAAAAGTCGGAAATCTGGTTCTTCCCCAGAACTTAAATTTACATATACCAACATTAGCACTTCACCAAGACCCTCGAATATGGGGAGAAGATGCTCATCTCTTCAAACCAGAAAGATTTTCGGAAGGGATTGCTAATGCAGTTAACAACAATCCAGGAGCATTCATCCCTTTTGGTTATGGACCACGAATCTGTGTAGGCGCCAATTTCGCGATGAATGAAGCTAAAATAACCCTCGTGATGATCTTACAACGTTATAGATTTACCCTCTCCCCAAACTATGTCCATGCACCGGTTCATTATATCACACTTCGCCCAAACTCTGGTATTCAGATATTGTTTCAAGCTATCTAAAGCTATGTTTCTTCTTAGTTGTGACTAGTATGCACTTAATGAATACATGTTTTCATGCAAAATAAAATATGTTAATACATTCTATATATGTTTGTGATATCTAAGGGATCTAAGATTATTCATTCAAGTTGTAAAGAAATTGACTAGACAAATTTTAAATTGAATCAAACTCCTCCTCAAGAATCTCCCAGCAGATTCCTCTTCATTGGTCTATTCAAGTTTTCTTATTAAAGAGATTTACATGATTGTGGGCTAAGTCACTAAACTGTTTTGCCAGTATCAAGATTAACTTCTTTTTTGTAAAGTGTTTCTAAATCTTTCCTTGATCAACCAGTTGTTGGTCCAAAAAAGTGTAGTTACATATCAAACATTCACACCGAAAGCGACTACTTATTTGTAACACGTTGAACAAGATTGACCTTAATAATAAATAGTCATATTTAATTGTTAAATCAACAAATCTAATGAATAAATCATTCATAGTTTTATCTCGAACGAACCTACTACATCAAACCGCATATCTTCACCTCCTTGTATTGTTTTATAGTTAACATGCGCTTTTACTATATTGGTAAAACAAGGTGAAATCTAGAATAATAATAAAAGTTTCTTTCTTTTTAGTTTTGATTACCATCTTTGCGTTTGTATACAATCACTATATCTAAATACTAAATCAAGTAAACCAGTGGTCGGTACCCACATTATATATTATATTACTAGCGGTGAGTGTAACCGCTGGTAATATCAATCTCAGCCGTCGGATCATCCTGAAACGCAATCTTGACCTTTTAAAAGTAGCTAGGGTAAGTCAGGTATCGTATCCACGGAGAGCATGTGGTTAGTGTTACACGATTCGTTTGTTTATTAATCTAACTTACAAATTTAGAAAACTGAACTATTGTCTCTTAATTGTAAATAGATGTGGATGAGATTAACTAAAAAAATTACTTTAATAAACAAAACAAAACTTGGACTTGGTTTGGAACTATTGAGATGAAAGAAATCACACCCGGGTTTCAGGAATGTAATTGAATACACGGCTTATGTTTTACCCGATCTTGAAGTTACATAGACATAACTTGTTTATCACATATGTTGAAAGGTAATTACGAACTTGATATCCGATTATGTAAATTACTTAGTAACCTAACTAATGCCACAATCTAGAAACTTTATTTGGAATCACCGATTAATGATGATAACCTAATTACTACTCAATGGTTAACAATATAAAACTGATAACTTGATAAGTAATAATCAAATCAACTAACACGAATCTTTAATCAATACATGATTCAAAACACATAAACGAATAAAAGTTGTTACACAATCAAAGATTATGTCTTGACTAGGTAAGAACATAAGAAAGCATAATCAAATCACAAACCATCCACCCGGGGATGAGCACGGATGTTTAGCCTTGCATCTTCATCATAATCTCTTCAATCTTCAACTTGGGCATATGAATCCTTGATCAATTGATGATTAAAGATAGTTCCAAAGGCTCCAAATAGTCTAAAGATTCGTTCTTGGGGCTGGAGGGCAGTATATTTTTGAAACCCTAATGTTTGGGTTTAAATAGGTTTTGAAATTTGAAACAACCCCCAAAATATCGCCTTAGACCGTAATTTACGACCTATAGACCGTAGGTTACGGCCTACCTTCAACCAGACGACCAAACCTTCTATCTTACGGGGTCACAGACGGTGTTGATACAGGGCCGTAAGTTACGGCCTCAGGCCGTAGCTTACGGCCTCCCTGCAACTGGCACAGTTTTCTTTATTTTCAGCACCTTTCAACCCGTAGTCTTCGTATCCTTTGTATCCTACTCAAATAATGTCCGTTAAGCTTCATTTATCCTACATTTCAAACACGCAACAAAGTAATATTGTTCGACATATAAAATATATTAAAAATACAATATTAACTATACTAAGTGCATGCATATTAACCAATCATCAGCAGTTTTAGCGATTCCAGGTTGGTTTTGGGTGGTTTTTAAGGCTTGCGATTTTCTAGGGGAAGTTAGTCCACAGCCTGAATATTAGCAGTTGTGCAACATGGGGGCTGCAGTTAATGCTGTAATCGTAATTTGTCATCTATAAAAACAGGCTTCACCTGCTATGTTGTTTTTTTTTTTAATTTTGTACCTGGATTTAATTTTGTACCTGGATCAAATGCCAGACGATATTTCAATGGAAAGATCCTTCACAGCTTCATCTCATGTTCAAAGTCCTACGGTAAGAGGTCTAATTAGCATAAAACAATTTTAGGTTTTTACTTCATGCAGTTGTAACGTGTATTTTTGTCATATCAGGGTACCAACAATCAACATCGTCTCATGGTGCAGCCGTGCTCTAAGACAAAAACTCAGGTGTGGTCTCTGGATACCTATTATCATGGTATATAACATCAACATCAATTCTGTATGGTGTATATTGTTCATGGTATTTTTCTGCTCCTTCAAATTCCTTATAGGTGAAAAGTAAATGGAGCAAAGGAATTACATCAATAGCAGATGCAATACAGTTTCTACAGTTGTTGGATAATTATGATTTTGTCATGGCAGACCCTGATGCTTATAGATTTGTGTTTTATGAGGTTGTTTACCGGATGCTCTTCTCCTTCTTTAAAATTGGTCTTGTATGGCTGGTTCCAACAGGCTTGCAGCCGGAAGGAATAGTCGATTTGTTTAAGCTCTACATGGAAGTTTATAAACGAGGTCGGTATGAAAAGGTTTCAGGAAACAACTTATGGACTGAAACTATCCAGGCCATGACATGTAATTTCCGTGGTTCAGTCAATGTCCGGATTATATATCATCGCTACCTTGGTATGATCGAGTGGTGCTACAATGCAAACAAGTGTAGGTGCTCCAAAGATAGTCATACTATTCAATCCAGTGAAGATCTGTCCCATGGGTCCAATAAAAGAAAAAGAGGCAGCCGTGCAAAAAGAAAACTTCTTTCTGGATCTACATCTAAAGAGCAAGTGTAGCTTGTGTGTTTCTTAGATAAGTTTGTGTGTTTCTTAGATGTTTAGTTCTTAGGATTTGCTTTTCCATATGGTTTGATCGTAGTTTTGATGTACCACACCAAAAACCCTTTATATATAATTATATGTTATCTGTTTTGATTATGATTCTTTGATTTAATTATTTGTTGTTTTACTTAACCTTTTTTTTTGGGTTATGCATACTATAAAATGGAAGTTGGATTGTAGTTTTTTCGTATATATTTTTATGAATAGACTTATAAATATGTAACACTCATGTTCAATATTTAGCATGTAATAAACAGTATTAGATATCAATGGAGGCGATATGGCTGTATTTAGATTTATCTTATGTTTTATTATAGAAATACATGGTTTATCATATATTATATGAAAAAGGTTGCCAAAAATTATGGAATCCGTATGGTACTTATTGCTTATAAGAATTGATGAATAATCTCAATGTTTATATAGCAGTGCTTATAACTTTTAACATTGATTTCATTATATATACAAAGTATTATAAATATCATAAAATAAGTAACTCATAATAAGGTGTAGCATGTCATAGTTTTAACTAATAAATATTTACGAATAAAGTTATAAGTATACATATTTACTTGGGATTGCTTTTATAGAGATAAATCATAGTCAAGGTTATTAGAGCCTCAATATAGATGCTTTAATTTAAGTGTTGCTAACATAAAATACTTATTTTTTGGCATGGGTCAAGATGGCAGGTAATTGAACCTTATTATTTTTTATCTATAGTTGTAGAATTCTTAGCTTGATCCAGATTTATTATTAAAATAGAAATACAGTTTTAATACTATTTTATTTGTGATGTGTGAGCTGGATTCTTATGGTTGAACCAAAAGTATAATATGATTTTTAATATTAGTTGTATGTATGTATGTTTGTAACAACATATCTTTCTTTTGTAAAGTTAGATCTTTGTCGTAAGTTATAAGATGTTAAGTTGATGGCTTCAATTCTATTAGAATTTAAGGTATATGAAATATATTTTTTTAAGATATGGGACTCTTCCGTGTGGCAAATGTAGGTTGTCCAGAATTGTTATTTTAAGATGAATGTTAGGTTTTAAATTCTGTTAAAAACCCATGCATATTGACATTGTTTTGTGTTTCTTCTAATGAAGTTGGTTATTTATTTTACTCATAAGTTAAAAGACGAGTTCTTTTATCTTAAACCAAAACGGTTTCAGCGGTTTTTCCAATGATTTAAATCAGCCTTATTTTATGAATGTCACCCCACTAACTTAGAAACTGTCAGGCGGTTTAAACAGAAGCCGATTGGTGTGTAATTCCCCTCATTTTGGCAACCGCAAGTTAGTGGGGTGAGCAGTTGCATTCTATACTGCCTATATAAGGACAGAGCAATGCATCTAGGAAAAAAGTCTCAAACCTTCTACTGATATTCCAAGATGGACAACAAATCCAGCAAAAGCCCCGTTCGAGAGGAAAATGTGAGTTATTAACAATAAATCAAAATTTTGCTCTTTATTTATGTACAGATTCTGTGATGTCTTTAAGTTTTCTGTTTTGGGCCTTCTAATGGAAGCATTTGTTTAATGACAGCACATGGATGATGAGACTTTGGAGGTTCTTAGCTACACATAATATCTTAGGGCCTATGTGTCGCAGCTTTCTCTTGAATTTGGTGTTGAGGTGATTTCTTTTAGTTTATGCATATATAATAGTTCATGGTTTTGAATTCCTAATTTAATGTTTTTATATATGTTTATTGTGACATGTAACATCATGTTTGTAATTTATCGCGCGTGTAATACATTTGCAGGTTCGTTTTTTGTGCAATGGCTTACCGTTACATCTCTGATTTGAGGCCTAATGTTACAGACAAGTGGCAAGTCACTGTAAGGGTCTCACATTCTTGGACGACATAAAATCCAACTACGAACCGTGTGTTGCGTTTGATTTGATTTTTGCAGATGAACGTGTAAGCGATCGTTGTCTGTTATTTTGCTAATCCTTCAACACAATATCTATTTTTAATATTTCTTTGTTGTGTTTTAGGACTGTTCAATTCATGCAAAAATTCCTTATCAACTGATGCATCTTTTCACTAAGTGTTTGGAGGATGGATGCGTTTATAGGGTGCATCGATTTGTTGTTCTTCCATACGAGTCATCGTATCGACCCTTATGACGAGAGAGCTTTATTCAGTTTACCATGTTACATCAATCATGCCCTCAACGGTTCATCCATCTTTGTTTAGACGCTACGTTTTCGACTTTGCCCCTTTTAGCATCCTTCGAACCCGTGCAAACGATTTTACATACCTAATAGGTTTAGTATTTTTATTGTTTCCTTCAGTTTACGGGTTCGTCTCTAATTGTTTGGTAAATGTAGATGTTATCGGTATTCTTCGACATCAGGGCTCAGTGGATAATGAATTTAGGTCTTTCCAGTCATGTAACCGGGAACTGCGTCAAATTGTCTTGGCTAATGATTCGTGAGTTTTTTACTTTTTTTTCCTTTACTAATGATCTATCTTTATCCAGTTATTTTTTTACGATCTTAATCAACTATGTATAGCGGTGATGAACTCAAAGTTTCTTTATTGGGACAAGTTGCGCTTAAGTATAGTGATGATGACATTCGTGGATATGGCAATAATTCAATTGTTGTCATTTTGACCTCTTGCAAGGTTGGATTGTTCGAAGGTATGTTATTCAAGTTATAAAAAAAATGTTTCCACTCACATTTCTTAGTATACCTCTTTTCATAAATTTATTTGATTATCTTATTAGGTGCTCCATGTTTGACGTCGACGGTGGCAACCCATTTTTATATTAACCTGTCGCTGAACGTTTGTGAAGCCTACAAGAACATGTAAAGTCGTCTTTACATTCAAATTCATTTATGACATATAACATTCATTATGCTTTTTACCCGACTCATGTATTATTTTTTTTATAGTATGTCATCCGTTGTTACAATCGGTGAAAATGCACCCAAAAAGGTAGACTTCTATGTTAGTTGTGTTGCAGATGTCTATAGCTGTCTTTAAAAAGGAGTTGTGGAGGTAATTTTTATTTTTATTTTTGTTTCTAGATAATTGTTGTTTAATCATTGTTTATGACTCACTTGTAGCATTTTATTATTGTGTTTTATTGCAGGGAACAATGTATAATATTGCGGTGACAATAATCGACGTTGACTCACTCGTAAAAAGCCGAGAAAGTTGATTCTGGGTATCATTGTTCGCCTTGCGATGAAAAAGTCGTTAACCCACGTCATGCGTAAGTTTTATATGATTTTTTTTTCTTTTTGACCCCCCTTTGTGAGCCTAACATTGGCATAGTTACAAGGTGGCTGCACGCGTTGTTGATAAGAATGAGGAGATGACGTGTGTTCTTTTTGATGATGCCGCTATTGCTCTTCTTCATATAACTGCAGATGATTTAGTTGTTAAGAGTTTATCTGATGTATTATTTGGATATAACTTAAATATGTTTGTATCATTTGTATATAGCCTAGGCAGATTTTGAAATTCATGTTGCTCTTAGAGAGTTTTTTGTGTGTTTTTTCAAGTGTTATTGTGTGTGTATGTGAATTTACTACTATTTTTTTCTTCTGATGTAGGGTGCTGATGATCCGTTTTGGATACAGAATTATTTTTTTGACGCTTTATGTGCTAGAAGTGTCGTTCTTAGGATCAAAATTGATAAATACAATTTGGAACCTCATTATATTCGTCGTTTCATGGTGTTAAAATACATCGGTGAAAAATTAGAATTGGTTGCTAGAGAGAAAATTACATCTACCGGTGCTCCAAGTATCAATATCAAACAAGATGATTCTAAAAGTGACGAGGTTGATGAGGGTAGTGAATTTCTTAGTCGGATCACATCTGATGAATGGGAAATGGCAGACGAGGCTTTATGGGACTCACGGATTTCACAGTTGTCATCAACTATAACCAAGACATCATTGGTAGTTTTTCTTAAAAATTGTCTTTGATATTATAATTCGTTGTGTATTTGTGTTCTGAAGTGTTTGTCAAATCTTCAGACAAGTGTTGATCATGAAGAAGATGTGGTTTCGGCTAGACCTACACTACACATTACTTGTGATGAAGCAATAGTTACAGGCTCGACATGCGTCGAGGACACTTCAACACCATCGCATGGAAATAAAAGGCCTAAGCGGAATATCAAGAAGCCAAAACGATTTATTGCATAGCTAAGACTACTGTTTTTATGAAACATCCAAGACATATTGCTATGTAATATCTTACCTCTGTTATGCGTTTTTTCCGTTAAATCTCCAAAACTATGTTGGTATGTTTTATCTGTTTAACCGTGACTTATTTCCGTTATGTTTATAGTTGTTCTGTTTTTGTTGTCTGACTATCAATTCATGATAGTCTTTGTTAAAAACAAGCTTGTATATGATGTCATATTGCGTTGCAGTACCCGACCACCGGACGGGTATAAAACCAGTTAATCATGTAGGATAAATCCTTATTTTGAAATAACTCTGTAGATTAAGAGTCAAATTAATATGAATAAGCTATATTAAAAATTCATCTAAAGTTATTTTGAAATATGTTTTATGAACTTGAAAAACCTTTGTACATGAAGCTTTTTATATATAAAATATATGAAGCCGGTGAACATCAATTGACCGCATAGCGCAGTGGATTAGCGCGTCTGACTTCGGATCAGAAGGTCGTGGGTTCGACTCCCACTGTGGTCGATATTTTTTCATACATTTTTAATGAATAAAATTATATACTTTGGTTCTCCTGAATGTTTCAAGCTTCACTCTCCACCCCAAACCTGCAACATAGAGGTCATAAGTAAAACAATTTCTAAATTTTTGTGTGGTTTATTATTCAAAATATGAAATCAACAAACCAGGTGAATACCAATGACCCTCAATTCAAAGGGTGAGGTAACATACTCCAATACTTCATTAAATTACAAAAGGTATTGGGTTTAAGTCTAATCTATGATAAAAATAAACAAAAGGTTTCAGGTTGAGTTAGTAAGTTTTCTCACCCAAGATGGATTTTCTTCTAAGAGTGGTCTCGGGTTCGGAATTGATGTTAACAGACTAATGTACGAGATTCCATTCGAGGACGTGCCAACTAGTGTTGCAAGAATCCATACTTGAGTAATAGAGATAATCAGGGTGGAACAGCGACCCGTCAATGATCCAATTAAGCATTTAAAAGATAAACAGGTGATTTGTTCTGATTTCGAGATTCTCATTATCATTAATTATTGTTTTCTCTTAAGACACCTGGATTCAAACCATTTTTTGAATTTTTGATGTATTAGCAGCTTCTGATTCTTGCATCTTTTAGACATTTAATCAAATATCTATAGAACTTTATTATGTAACATACAGGAAATCAACGGTTAAAAATGCGTTGACTTCTCTTTAACGAATTGACATTTGACAATCGACTTTTATCCTAAAAAGAATGCATCTCTCGGCCGTCCAAGTATTTGACTATCTCAAGTTGAAGTAATATGTTATCTTAATATTATTCATTTATTTGCATCTATTTCAGCAAAAAGATATGACAAACTATTAGAAATGATGACGTAATCCTCGGGTTAAAGGTGCACAAAACTGGTTTTTGGGTAAAATCGATTCATTTCAAGTTAACAATCGTCAAAACTTGATTTGGCGAAACATAATTTGATTAGAAACTGATTTCCAATGGGAAAAAACAGATCGAATTGAAATCTGTTTGAAACCGGTTCGGATTAGTTTTAACTTGTTTTAACACATAAGGTCTCAAATCCATTTCAAGCCTGCTGCTTGGATTGGTTTCGAACTGAGTTTACTCAAACAGTTTCCAAATCGGTTTCGGATTCGATTGTGGATCATGATCTGATTCGGATGTGCACCTCTACCCTGGATTCGAATTAGAGTTTAGGATTGGGCTTAGGCGGCTTGGTCCCTTAAGGCCTCATCCCATTCCCACCCACAAGGCCACAACCTCCTCCTTTCAACCATTTAACTGAGAGCATCTTCGTTTTCTGCTTTGTTTTCCTCATATTCTTACACATAAATACACGTACTTATGGCTAGGAGTCATAATATATATATATTAATTACTTAATCGTTATTTATGTCAATTTTTTATATGTTTTGCAGCTTAAATCTAGATTCAAAAAGTGAAATGCGCTGGATAAGATTAATTTAAGAACAAGATCTTATATGAATTTCCTTAGCAACTACAAACAAAATGAACATACATAACCTAACATATAGCATAATAAATCTCATCAAATGTATTATTTGTCTTCAAAATCAAAAAAAAAAAAATTGCTTTTGAATGCATACAATTGAATCAACATAGATGACGTACAAGATAAATTTGACATTATCATGCCGTTCATGTTTTGACTAAGTTCATATGGTCTTAGTATACCATTACATATATTCTGATTTATTAAATAACAACATATTAAAATAAATATAACATACAACAAAATTAATGAAAATTAAAAATTATAAGAAAGAAAGTTCACATGGCACTAGTGGAGGGACCAATCTCTTTGTTTTTGGTCCACATGACACTATTGTTGTAAACCCCATTGAGTCAAACAGTGGGTGAATCCTTTTCTTTTCATGTTGAAAATCCCATCCAACCTCCAACCATCCAATATAAAGCAAGTTACTTTATAAAATTAAAATTATCTTTAAGATTTATAGAAGTATATATGTAAAATATGTTAAAAAAAAAGATTCAAATACTTTATCATAACTGAATATAATATAATGTTGTGAATCAAATTTATAAATTCATGAATCAATTAATTACTTCTTATGTCATTTAAGACTACTTAAATAACTTCTCAAAATGTATAATTTCATGTGTACCAAACTGGGTTGGTAATTTGGTATGATATACAACATGCTCTGTTTACAACCATTAGTGTAATATGATAAACATATGTTCGACACATAGCTTCTAGGAAGGTTAAAGTATTAATTGTAGAAAATAAATAAGCTTTCTAAAAAATTCTAAATCTTAACACGTGTGAAATCAAACTTCTATTTTTGAAAAAAAAAAAAAAAGCTTCTAAAAATTGATGTTAAAGTAGCATGTAAAAATAAGTGTATATATTTTAAAGTATAAAACTATGTAAATATCTTTCAAAGTAATCATCCATACAATTATTAATATGTTTATGTATGTTCTTTTATGTCGCCAAACATTTTATACCTAACAACAATATCTATTTGACAATTGTTTTTTTTTTAATATAAAAAATCTGAGCTTACTAATACAATATGTAAACAATAGTAAGTTTGAAAAGTGATTTAAAAAGATTTATGATCTAAAATGCTTTATGAATGAATTTAAATCAATTGAAATGTTTGTTGTATAATTGCTATCGATGAATAAGTTATGGTATTAAAACTTAGTTATCCTGTAATATAATAAGGTGGATTATATTATATAATCTATAGCATAATGTTATTATGTTATACAATTTAATTGTTTGTGATGTACATTTTATAAATACCTTTGGAAAAAAATTGAAACAGTTTTTCAAACTCTTTATTATCAGAGTGAGTCTTATAAAAACAGAAGATTAACCGTTCATAATAATTTGACTATTCAAATCTGACTCACTTATAAACATTATTAACCAAAAAACTATTAGATCGTCACTGTAAAAAAAACTCACTTGAGTCAGACGATGAATTGCAATTTTGGAATTAAATCAAGCATGAAACACATGATGCCATTGCCACCATGGTTTTCACCCAAATCACCAAACCACCGCCCGTATGCGGTATGCCCAATGATGGCGGTGCTGGTGGAAACTAGGCCCCACGTTATAAACCAGCTGGCCCCACACCACAAATCCATAAAATAATAAAAACTTAACCAACAAATAATAATAATAATAACAATAATAATATCAAAACATTAAACAAAACAGATCCCCAATCCCCATTCACAAGCAATGAGTTTGTCACATCCCCTCATCACACACACATCTGACTGCCTCTCTGTTCCATTCAGATTCACCTTTTCCCCACACTTTTCCGGCACCTATTCTCTCTCCTCCGGCCGCCGGCGACAGTTTCCGATAACATCTCCGGCGACGAAGATCTCAACCGATTCTTAAGTTTTCAGGTGACCGATTTTCAACATTTTCATTCAGGATCTCTTATCTCGGATCTCTGATCTCTGTATTGAAATATGGATTGTGTTTTGAAGAATTGACTGTATTTGTTTTGGTTTTTTGTATTTTGGTGTGGCTAATGCGACAATTTTTATGTGGAGGCGCATTTGGTTCTGTATCTGTCGCTGTATGTGTCATAAATGCTCTGAGAAATGTAGATGATTAGAGTAATTAGGTTTTAATGAGTTGAGATTCGTTTTCACAAGTAGCTTGAGTTCTACTGACGTACATAAATCAAACGCGGTGTAATTTGTTTGTTTATTTGATTGCTTTTCGGTTCTGTGAATCTATCGTTTCCGTAAAGTTCGGATCTGTTGTTGTTTGTTTACAGTTTACTTCATTTTCATTTTTATGGTGAGTTGTTTAGTTTGTTGTGTCATTTTGCTTTTGATTCTGTGTATGATTGCTGCTTTCATTGGGAAATTATTATTTTAAAGCTGTATTTTGTGTTTTGCAGTGTCGATTGTCTCTTCTGAAGCAGTGACGGAGACGATGAGTGTTTGATTTGGTTGATTTTGATTTACAGGTATTGTGATTAATTTCGTACTTTTGATCGCTAATGTGTGGTTACAATTTACAAAGTGTGAATTTGTTCGGATCTGTTTTCTTGTTTAGAATTTTATTGCTCTAGGGTTTGATAAATTTGGTGATGAGATTGTAAAGCGCGTGTTTGTTTTTAGCCAAGCCCTAATAAAAAATTGGGGATTTTGATCTAGCAGGGTAAGGTTACTGACAAATAAGAAGGTTGTAAGGGAACAAACCTGAGGAATATAAAAAGGTTTTTTAGCTGTTCTATGCTAGTGGAATTGCTCTTAAAATGAGCTTAGTGGATTTTATTTTAATATAACTTTTTAACTTTTCTGTGTTGTCTTTTCCCCTTTCTCTATGTTGCAGAATTGTCAGTTTACCTCTCAATTGTTATACTTTGAATTTGTTGTCTTCTAATGAATCTTTTCAAGTTTTATTTTTGGTTAGATGCTGCTGACAACCTTTTATTTTGTATTCATATGGCTTATTGGCAAGCTGTTGACTGTTGAAATGAACTAGTGACAATTTTTAGTTTGTCTTTGAGCAACCAGATGTAGCTCTCTATTTATTGTCTCATATATGGACATTATTGCTGATTTATGGTCAACTTTTTCCTTTCTTCCTTCCGTTTCTTGTTTGTCTTTGGGGAAAAACTTCAATTTTCGCGGCTCAAACTCAATTTCAAATGCAAAATTCATAGCTTACGGCTCATGATAGACAAGACTTTGACTTTTGTCGTACGTTTTTTAGTTTAGCTACGATATGTGGGCATCCCTGCTGATAACATTTGACTTGCTTGGCCTTTGTCTCAACTTGAACTTTAGTTTTATATTTTTATTTTAATTTGTTATAGTAGTGCTACTAATGTCATACTTTCATATTGTGTTTAAGAGTTTCGAGTTGACAATATTTTATAGTATTCCATGTTATCAACATGTCATGATAATTTTTGCATTCCTTTTGTACCCTCTAAAAGAAGCTGTAGTTTATCATATAGGCAATCAGTGCAAGTATATACTATACTTGATTTGAATCCAACAGAAGCAACTTTTGACACATATGAACCGAAGGAAGCCATGAAAGAAAGCCCTAGAAGATACACAAACCCTTTTTTATCAGATGAAGAGAATGAAAAGCTCAACTTGTGGACTCAAGAACTTGAGCATTCAAATATAGAGCATGATAAGTTGAGAAATTCTTTAGGACCGACAGAATTTTGTGAGAAAGAAACAGAACTTTACACAGATAAAAATGTTACCGAATGTGATTTGCCTGAGTTGTTGATATGTTACAAGGAGGGTGATTTTCATGTTAAGGATATTTGTGTCGATGAAGGAATACCTCATGGAGAAAGAATTTTGTTTGATGAGAACAATAATGAGATGCTGAATCCTGAACAGTTGAGATTTTCGACCATGGAAGATTATTACATGGAATCTAATTTATGTTCTGGAACCAATGTGAAAATTGATACTGGTTTGCCTGTTGTAGAACTTTCTAATGATCATATGAATATTGGAGATAATTGTGATGAAGTGGCTGAAAGGAAATCTGATGCATTTTTTGGGGCCCCTAATTTATGTTCTGGAGCCATTGTGAAAACTGATACTGGTTTGCCTGTTCTAGAACCTTCTAATGATCGTATGAATATTGGAGATAATTGTGATGAAGTGACTGAAAGGAAATCTGATGCATTTTTGGGGGCCCAAGAAGTTGATGCCGATTTGCTTGTAAATGCGCCTATCAATGATCATAAAAATATGGGCAACGAAAGTATTGATACAGAGATTACAGCTCAAGATTTACAGGATTTAATTCCTGATTACAAAGAGTGTGGGTACAAGGAAGAAGTTAGTGACTCTGTTGGTCCAAATGAATTGAAGGAAATTACTAAAGATGATAGTAATGATGGAAATGGAATTTCCAAATCTGCCCCTGAGAGGTTCATGTTTTCTTCAGAATCTGTTACTGTTTCAAAAGCTACTGATGATAATGGTCCAGATATCTCAATGCAGCATGGTGAAGAAATGGTTAATTCAAGTGACAGTTTATTGGATAGTGTTTCTACAGAGCAAGTAGTTTCTAATAGCGGGCCCTCCTTGGAACAAGATCGACTTCTTCCATCACTTAAATCTCTTCTTGAAGCCATTGATCAACAGCCTCGTGAGGTTAGTATTTTTGTTCCTACTAGAGGTTGCAATCTTGACACGTTGGTCTATGAACGAGTCAATTTTTGTTATGTTGTCTCTCAAACAGGTCATGCAGAGAGTTTTAACTCAACCCAACATGAACTGCTTTGACCCATACTAAAAATTTACTCTTTTTGACATGAGTCTGATATCCAACCCATCCATTTTGTCACCTTTATTCCCTACAAATGAGGTTGTACATGGAGAAAAAATAATGGTTTTCAACACACGAGATCTGAAAGCACATGAATGTGTACTTTATATATTATAGCACAAAATCAAAATCTAACTTCCATTGCAAGTTTGGGTCTGATTGTAGTGTTCCTAATGGCAGAGTCCTGTAGAAGAAATCTCAAAAGGGCCTGCTGAGTGTGGAAGCATGGTGGACGCAGACGACATTATGAATCTCAACAGCACCAAACCAGCAACTAGTAGTGAACATGTTCATAACATTGAGAATCTTGAACATGTTGATGAACTTTCCATAGAGCTGAATGGTGCACCTAAGCTCCAGGATATGGGTTCAGATAAAGTTGCAACGGCTAACCTAGTTCACCGTGGTGAGGGAGAGTCGAGTTTCTCTGTTGCAGGTCCTGGTTCAGAACACATAACTTATTCCGGGCCAATAGCGTTTTCTGGAAGCACATCTCTCCGATCAGATAGCAGCACAACTAGCACCCGATCCTTTGCCTTTCCCATGTAATAAGCAACGCAAGAACTGCTCGTTTATTGTTGTAATTTGCTTATAAAATCTAACATTTTTTTTTATTTTGGTAATAATTGTAGATTACAGAATGAGTGGAACAGCAGTCCTGTAAGAATGGCTAAAGCTGATAGGAGACGCTTACAGAAGCATCGCGGATGGAGGCATGGGCTTTTATGCTGTAGATTCTGAATTCATGCATCTTTTATACATACAAATCAAAATTTTCTTAGGCATTGTGTTCTGGAGTTGTGATTGAGGTTTAAATATGTTTGTTTTTATTTATTTTGACTTGTAGCGTGTGGTTCAGCTTTAGTAATTAGAATTTCAGATTTCTTGGGTGATTTTTTACTCTTCATATACACAGAAACTAGCTGAAGAACAAAAACATCGTCTTTATATCTGTGTGAGCGTGTAATAGAGTCAGAGGTTTGATATCGTACTGTGTCTCATGTTTGAATTAAACAAACTCACGTGCCTAGGTTGTGGTGGGCTGATGCACAAGCATTGTATGGCTATGGTGGAAGTGTAGTCTTGTGGTGCAAGTGTTGCTTCTCACATGTTCTACAATGCCCATACGGTGGTCACAGTGCTTGCCCGGTTATAAGATCTTTATGTATTCATCTAGCACTTTCAAGTAATACAAGAAAGAAGTATAGTCTTTATGTGACCCATGTGTTTGGTCACAACTTGCACTCCCAAGCCACCCTAACATTATAAAGTTGGGTCTTATTTTGATAACAATAATGACTGCAGCCTCTCTATTTTTCATGTAGATATAAGGTTTGTTTTCATTTCATCCTCTTGAGACCCTACTATGTGAATGAGAATTTATTGTGTGTTTGTATCATTTTGATAACGATACGATTGTTTGGTTTTTAAATTATAATCTATACATAATACTAAAAAGTAAGGGGACACTTGGTACATTTCTAGGCCCTCTAAGTATATTTTTTCCGCCTCTCTCTCCTCTTAAATAATTACCTAAATTAAGAAATATTAAATAATTTTAATTCTTTTTTAGATTAATTTGTTTAATAAATTAAGAAAGATGTCTTTTTATTAATGTTATTTTTAAAAAACAATTTTTTATACAATTAAAAAAATTTCTAAAACATCTAACTTTTTTAAAATATAAAATATATTTAGAATTGGTATTTTTAAAAAGTAAATTTTTTTATAAACTAAAAATAATTAAAATTAGGAGTTATAACAAAAAAAATTAAAAAATAACATTTTTAATGCGGTTTGTTTTGAATAAAAATGTTTAACTTTTTTTGGAAAGAAAGTTTAAAGATAAAAGTTTAAAAAATGATATCGTACTTATAGTTATTACTCATATGTAATTTTAATCATATCTTATTTTTTACGCATGATTAGCTTTATGACATCTTGTCACAAATTAGAGTAAAGATGGATTGAAGCTTTTAGCTTTAGATAATAAGTGTAAACCTATTAATGTTACTACAAATGTAGTTTAAAATAATGTTTTTGTTCATTTGTGACCTTATAATCAAAAGTTGTAATGTCTAATTAAATTCATAACACACTTGATTTTATTTTTATTTTTATATTATTTAATAGTTAACTCTTCACACTTCCGTGTAATACACGGATAACTAAAGCTAGTAATCTATATAAGACTTCCAATACGTTTGTTTGTGAAAAGTTTTATATCATATTGTATTACAACAATAAATCGAGTCAAATATTGTTTTAATATAATTTACAAAATTTGTGTGTTAGATGTTAAGTTTGATTATTAGTGTAAACCTTCAATTAAATCATATTTTAAGACTTACCATTGTTTTTTTAGGAGTGATTATTATATAAAACTAGTATTAAGCCCCCTACAACGCAGCGGCGGCGTAAAACCATGTCAAGTAGCATCAATGACATACCACCGTCAGTGACCACCACCAATACTGATAAAGCACGTATTAAAAAAACAAAAAAAAACAAAAATAAATAAAATTGAACAAAAAGTAGACGTAAAAACGTTGAACCACACAGACAAAACATAAAATGATAAAAGATCTAGAACAGTAGGTAAAGTTGATCTAGGACCAGCACATGCAACGGGGCAGTTAAATTGGAAAAAAATGATTGTAAAAGCATGAACCACCCATGCATATTTTGACCGAAAGACGAAAATGTTTAAAATATGAAATGTAGGCGGACCAAAGTTAAAAGTAAAAAAAATATTGAGACTAAATTATAAAAGATATAAAAATATTGGATTAAAATTAAATAAAAAGTTAAATATTAAAAAAAAGTGGATACAACCCATTATTATGGTACAATCTATTATACACAAACCAATTTGATAATTAGTATTATATAAATAAGGATATAGAAGATGAGGCAAGAGGTACATCACATCCACCTTTCTGTCTTCATCTCTAAAGTAGACCAGACAAACCTTATATTATTGTTAGATGGATGTAAAATGTGCATAATGGGTAAAACTATTTTTGTTCATATTCAACTTCAGATTTCCATTGCATATGTAGACATGTATACATTTTATGCAAAGGACCCAAAAGTCCAAAACATTAGATATTTGGAAGTTTACACTATGTGGAAAGGTGATTTGAGGTTATGCTAAAATGTCCTGCTAAAAGTGAAATCCTAGTGAAATAGTGATGACTTTCAACGACAGACAAATCCTTGATAATCACTCGGAGAAGGTGATACCGTCGTTAATGAACTGTGTAACCAAATTCCTTTTTGGGTTTTGAGGTTTGCTTCTTTTAGGTGTACTTGGTTGGCTAGTTGATCAAGTAAAGTATGAAATGAACTTTTGCATCACTTGTAACAATATATCAGCAATTTGGTGGTATGATAGAGATGTATGTTTAATAACCTAATGGTCCTCTCATCATATACGGTGATAATGTGACCAAAATGGTGTATATCAATGGCAGCCTCCTGTCTCTTTAAACCTGTATTCAATGCAGATACCATGCGCCGCTATTTTCGCCTTCTTTACCAAAATAGTCTTAGATTAAATCATGTCAGACGTATCGCTCATTTGCATCAGACAAACTTTAGATGTTTCGGCGAACATATATGACAAAAAAAGAGTTTGATAATGTCATAAAACCTTATGACTTGTGAGGATTGATTAGGATATCTATGCACTTCTTTCTTATATATTGAAACTCTACAGTTTGTGCTTTTGTATATCCTCTCTATCACATAACTCACACAGAGACCACACACAGTTACAGAGAATCATGCCTGTTTCACTTGGTTGACCCTTGATTACTAACAGAACCCACAAAAGAACATCCATATATTTCATGCCAAATGCTACATATCTACATTATTGCTACTACTGATTAAGCTTGGAGATGATGATGATTCCCTTGATAATAATGCTGTTTTGTGTTAGGGCTTCAGTTTTGATGACAACTAATGCTGCTTTTCTCCTTAGCCATCAAATACAAGCTTTTCATGAGTTAGGTATATATATATATATTTTTTTTTGTTTTTTTAAATACCTACTACCAATGGGAACATGGGATCATGAAAATTACAGCTTGTGTTGCACAGCTAACCTTCAAGGGGTTAAAGATAGAAAATTGTTGGAAGCTGGATTTAAACCTGATACCTCTGCTGGAGGGACTCAACCGCTTACAAGAGCGCTCCCCTCCCTCAAGTATGCTCTCATGTTTCTTGCATGGTTATTATGCATGATATGTCTACATTTTCTGCAGGTTATTACCAAAAGGTGCATCTTTCTCATGGGCTTTCAAGAAAGTTGATGCTAAAAAGAATGGTAACTTTCTAACCCTTGTGTGGTCCTTCACTGCAACTTCAATGAGTACTACCAACAAAATTATATCGATGAAATTAACAGTCATCGGTAAATTAGTTGGTAAATTGATGTTAAAGTTTCATGTTTGGGTTTTTCAGAAAAGATTTCCCCTTATTTATTTGGATGGTATTTATATGGATATTCAATAAACTAAAGTTAAAAGTTCTGGCTTAGTTTACAAAAAAATATTTTTGATGGAATTTATGTCGGTTTAGGCACGTCGGTGGTTATCCATAGTTAATCTTTTGGTGAAACATTTTTGTACGACTTTTAGAGATATGTCAGTAGTCCATTGCCAGCTAACCTTTCTATCAGTAAACCGTTAGAAATCATATAACCTCGGTCATATCTCATACGGATTCTCAAGAGTAATCACTTTCAGCGACAGATTTGCGACTGAAGTGGTCATTGGGGAAATCTCTTATTTCGTATTGCTTCACCAAGATATTTAAACTGAGGAGAAAGGATTCAAAATTCAAACTTTGTAGGTTTGTATTTCTTGTTTCTATAAAATGGCTAATGTTTAGAGTTATGTTTTGATCAGGATGAAGGGTATGAAGATCAAGAGTTGGTGTTTAACAATGAAAAAATTAAAGCTCCAATATTTGTAGGCGAAACTTGGAAGAAAGAAATGGTATATGGAGCACAAGGATCCGACCCGACTCAATTGACTACTATGGATTATTCGCACTTGAGAAAACGACGCCCTATTCATAACAACTCTTCTCCCAAATCCACCAAATCGCCATGATTCTTACTTTCATAGTGCAAACTTACACTTAATGCTCTAATGTTCTTCTTTCTTTTTCACTTTAACTTTATGGCTCTTTTAGTTCTTTCATTTGAAATAATTTTGTACGTATCGCATGAAAAACAATCACAAGTGATATGGAAGAGAAACACGTTTGAATTATACCGTTTTTATGGTTCATTATATAAAATTGGTTATGGGTTTAACAATTTCGTTTGCATTTGTTTGTGTAATAACTGAACATACATAAACAAGGAATTACGTTTGATTAATTAAATAAACAAAAACAAACATAGGTCATGTTCATTTAATTATGTTCGTTTGGTAATATGTCAGTTTGCTTACGTATGTTTTTTATTATTGTTCATCAAAGGTTTTTTTTATTTTTAGTTCTATTCATTTGAAGCATAGATCTATGAGACATTATATTGGGACAATTTTGTTATTATTGTTATGTTAAGTGATTATTATACTTTATTTTTAGATTAAAACGATATATGTTTGTTTATATTTGTTTGTGTTCATCAGATTATGCATTCGTGAACCATTTGTAAACAAATCTAGTTACTTAACGAACAAACACAAACAAGAATTTTCATTAGATTATGTGTCCATAAACACTTCGATCTTGAACAAACGAACATTAACAAGACTTCATTTAGTCCAGTTCTATTCGTTTACAGCGCTAAATGCAAGTATTATGCATCTTGATTTCATGACTTAAAAACTAAATATAGTTCCGACAATATATGCGCGTTTGAGAATTACATCATGAAATTGATCACCTTTCTACCAAGAAAGACAAGTAACACAATGGTACCAAAATGTTAAAACTTAAAATAACGTTCCTCCTAAAAGTTGAGCATGGAATAAATTGTGAGCATAAACTTATTATCACTACCAAATTGTTACCGATCATCACTAGTAATTAAAAACAACAAAAACTAGATCCATGATGAATAACAACTAACCATCAGTGACAAAGGGTCATTAGTGCCAATAGGCAATAAGTAACAATTATAGTCTTCACATTACATAATTACTGGTAGTCGTTCTAACTATTAATTATTAATAGTTATAATGGTCTATGGGGTTGAGTTAATCAGTAACAACCCGTAACATTAACTCACCTCCCCACATCTTCAGACTCGAAGACTGAGAGCACAGTGAGCACAATCACCGGCGAAATCAACGTCTTCTCCGGCGAGACCAATGGAAACCTTGTGGCAGAAGGCGAAATCACTAGCCGAAGAAGCAACAAAGAGATCTCAAACCCTAACCTCTTCTCCCGTCAGAATCTCCGACATCGTCTCCGAAACCGCCAAGCGATCCAAGGACATTGCCGCCGAAGCTTCCAAAAAGGCCGATCAGTTGAAGACCGCCGCCCTCCTCTCACTCGCCGATCAAATCCACACTCTCTCCGTTACATCATCTTCCGATTCGCCGTCGGAGGAGGAGCTTGAGAAGTTTGGCATCACGGAGGATCTTCGAGGCTTCGTTAAAGGCCTCACGTTATCCACGTTCCAGAATTTCCCCTTTCCAGGTATTCTTCTCACTTTTTTATTTGTGATTTGGTTATTTGGATCTGTAAATAGGTTCTATGCAGGTGTTGTTTGTTTCTATTGATTGATTGTGTTGATTGTTCGGTGAATTCCATATGTTACGATGCGTTTTGAGTATGAATGCTGAAATCGTTGTTGGTTACATTGGCCTCTGTGATTAGATATGTTCGAGTGTGATGATTGAAGTTCACATATTCTCCCTGGAATGCGATCGAATTAACTAACGTAAATCTATGATGTTATGTATTGCATTTTATTAATGATTAAGTTAGTTGATTTTAATTCAATGTTATGATTTTGAGGTATGAGTATATCATTGAGATTTTTTTGAGCATGGTGAAGATTATATCTAGTTTTCCGTAAAAGAAACCACAAATAACTTGTGTTGGTACTAATTTCCCTAAAATCCATTTCAATTGTGAAATGGATTGATGTTGTATATGGAACTGAGGGAGAATCAAATTATCAGTAGTTATTATAAATTGAATATACCAGTCCAAAGGTAGTTAATTTTTATGGAGCATGATCATATATTCATATATGTGTATTATAAATTATAATCCAGCTTTGCTAAACCTTTTTTTTCTCTTGACCTGTAGATGATTCGGCATCTGATGTGGCTACTGTCTCTAATGTAAGGCAAGATCTTTCAGAGTGGCAGCAGAAGCATGCAAATCTGGTCCTCACAACTGTCAAGGTATTGGCACTATTCGTATATGCAAGAAACGTAATTGATTAACATATATGTGTCGTTCTTTAACTAAGTTAAATGCATTGATTGTTCTTCTATTGCTTAAGGTTTAGGGTAACACGTGTTGGATTATTTATTCAATGTTTGGCAAAAATGACTGGTGTACTTGCTGATCTATAAGAATTTTAATAACCATATACAGTTTTAAGAGTCAGTTTATGCGGGTAATACTTTAATACATGTTTGGATCTTGAATGGGGAGTATATGGATTTTATTTTATTTTTGAATATCTTCCATCTTTAAAAAGAATTAAACATCTTCAAAATACTAAAAATAGACATGCATAGCATATTTATAGTGATCATGATCTTTCAGGAGGTGTCAAAGTTAAGATACGAATTATGCCCAAGGCACATGAAAGATGGAAGATTCTGGAGGATATATTTTACACTTGTGAGCACTCATGTATCCCCGTATGTGACTACTTTATCTTGGAATTTCCTCATATTATTGGTTATATCTAATTGAATACAACGTATCCTGAGACTGGAGTTCATATGTAATGGTGATTGGAGAAAGCTTATCATGAAATCTACTAATCTTGAATGAGGGGGTTTATTAATGAGGGTCCTGCTATACCTAGGCCGTTCAAAGTTCAGGAGGCCATGAATCTGACATAACCTGCAACCGGCCGTTTCACTTTATGCTCAAAGTCTCAAACGGCCTTTTAACCTGCAAATGGCCATTTGCAGGTGGTGTGAGATGGGTGTTGTGGGTATAGTTGGCCCCATAAATTAACATCTTGTTTACCATTAATCTTTTTTATGCATATATGTGTATAGGTATCAAAGGAAGTTTGTAGAGGAGAACAGATTAAAACAAATAGCACAAACAAAAAATGAAAAAGATGATCAAACTCCAACTGTTGGAACAGAATCCGCGGAAGCAAAGCTGAAAAGCAAGACATCCACATCTGAACTGGATCTAGATTCATATTTGTTGGGAGATCTTGAAGACAGTGATGGGCATGCAGGTAACTGTTAAGTAACAAAAATATTGTATTACTGTTTTGTTCATGCTCCATTTGTCTTGATCTTTGTCCTCAATCCTCATCACTTTCAGATGATGGTGATAATGATGCTTTCGATGATGATGATGATGATTTTGACAAGATTAACAATTCAGTGAGTATATCAACTCATTTTCTACTACTTACAAGTAGAATATCTATATCATAAAAACATATTGAAAACCCAAGTTTGCAGGAAAATCTTGAAGCATAACAAGTGATGGTTTTTATATGTATGTATGTATGTATGTACTTGCAGGAGATTGAAGACGAGAAGTGAGTGAAAGGTAGAGCATGATGGGATGGTACTTTTATTGTTGAGTTTGGTGAAAACATAATATGTTCATTTGTAGTATGCGATTGAGAATATGCTAATATGCTTTTTGTTTGTACTTCAAAGAACTTTGTTAAGATGGATTTTAATCATTTTATATAGTAATATTATTATGTTGAGTATAATATTTTCTCCGTGGTCTGTGCTTTCTTAAATAGCTGTAAAACTATAATTTTCTTCTCGAACATTATAACTTCAATCTGATCATCATTATTTTTGTATTGTTGTACCTTCTGTTACTTGTTGCATTTCATCTATGTTCTTAGAACCAGACTAAGACCTTGAATATTCGAACCACACACCTTAATGTTCACCAGTTGAACCAGATAAAATATCTGGATGATGTAGTATTAAAAGTTAACGAGTAATGTTAAGCAGTTCACTATACACAACCGGATCAATTATGTGTTTGGTTTCCATTCCGGTTTAAAAAACACTAACTGGTGTAGTATTAAAAGTTAACGAGTAATGTTAAGTTGTTCAGTCTGACTCAACCTATTAAGAAAATTGATTTATCCTGTAAAAATAAACCATTTTCTTGTTCTGAGTTTCCCCACGGAAAATACGCTAACTTTACAAGTTGACAACCAAATTGTTTTCTTTGATGATCATTGCTTGAACATCTTGATTGACAACTCTATTTATTTGATGATATTTTAGATATTCAAACATTTTAGATGTTAGATATATCATCAAAAGAGAAAAAAAAGAATGGGGTGAGAGAGGCTCGAACTCTCGACCTCAGGATAACTCAGATTGCTATGAGACCTACGCGCTAGCCAACTGCGCCACCACCCCGTTTGTGGTATCTTTCTTTATTATCTTCTAATATACCTATTATAAAAATCTTCAAAAATTTGACAATACTTTGACTATGTATTAATCTCAAAATCAAACAAACCACCCTCGATACATCTCTCATAAGGTTTGTCAATTCACATCTCAAATCAATAAAATACACTTGCTTTCATCCATCAGCAGAATCATAAGACAATAAAACTTACAGCACAAAAACATCATTTTGCTTTCAACTTTTATATCATCTTCCATCCATTTAACCACAATAGAAACAAACCCAAATCCCTAAACTTACAAAATCACAATAATAATAACAAAGATAAATTCGATTATTTATCAAAACCACTAAACAAACCCAAAGAAAACAGTAGTAATCCTCCACTATTCCTACAGCAGAACACAGATACTCTGGTTGCCAACAGAAAATGACCCATGTACAATTTGATTGATCTTGCAGGTATACCATCCACCATACTTAAAAGATTGAATCTGTGCTTGGGAAGTGTGTCACGTCTTTAATCTTTTCGAAGCTTGATCTGAGTTTTCCCCATTGTTAAATTCTTGAAACCGACCCACTTCTTCATTGTTCGAATGGGGATTCTCATGATCCTGAAAATAAATCATATCAACTGATTTCAAGATTTTATTTCATTTTGCTTATCTCCACACACTATATTATATGTTATTCGTAATTTATATTTTTTAACTTAACACATAGATTTTGGGCAATGGGTCCCACTAGAGCAACCTCTCTATCATCCTATGATAGAGGAAAGGTTTGTCTTCATTTAACCCTCTCGAGACCATACCAATAACTTTTTGCTATGTGTCTGTGAGATTTACTAGGTAAGTTTATTTGTTTGTTAATCTTAACACAAACAACGGCTACATTGGAGGACAAATATCGGATGTTTTTGTACCTTTGCGGTAGATGTGCCAGAAGTCAATCCTCTATTTGCTCGTTTCCCAAGATCAACCTGTACCGATATGGTGGCCTGAGTCAAATCCACACCCGAGCTCTGCAGTGCTTGTGTGAGAGAAGTTAATAACCTGAAATAACAAATATGCACCCAAAAAAAATTAGATAATACTCAAAAAGAAATAACAACTAGCTAGTGCTACTGGTTTTTGGAATCCATCATAAAAACTATTCATGAACAGCAATTTAGTGTGTGACAGAGTAGAGTGGCAAGATGAGTGCTTTGGATAGGGTAATGAGCTAACAGGTCAAAACTGGTTGGGTTGGGTTGACCCGCAAACAATCTTTTTCCATCTTTTTTGACAAATAACGAATGCCTTAAATACAAATGCAAGAACAACATTACAATGATAACAAAACATTTGAATAAAACGATTTAGAAGGTTGCATGCAATGATTATAAACTTGTTACGTCACAAAACATCTTTGATACTCACCCTTGAGAATAAACACTAGAAATGCTAATTGTGCCACCTTCAACTGTCGGTTCCTCTTGCTGATTTACATCACCAGTAATAGGGACATTGGATGACGACATATTGACGTTACAGTGAAGAGCAGAATGGGAAAATGTCCCATCAGCTTGCTGAATCGGGACAGGAATGCTTGGTTGTACGGCGGGCATTGCCATTTTACTTGCTAATTCGGGTTGTGAATCCATCAGATTACAGTTCACGTCTCCAATTGGGTCAGAACGAGCTGCATTTTGTGTGCCCGTGTTGATGGCAGGGGCAATTGAGACATTTTCATCAAATCTAACAGGAAAAGATGGGGTCAGCCCGGAATCAGGCTTTATGATAGGTGGATGACCAAAACCTGGGACCCGCCAATGGCTGTTCCTCTACATGAAAAGATATGGAAAATTAGTTTTGAAAAACATGAAAATGTTTCAGGATAATACAAGAGGTTAAGCTATGAAGACTTCTTGTATCGTCTTCAATCAGGATCACTTCTTAAGTCGTAATGAAACAGGCTGTAAAGGATAGTGTTTGAATGTACTTTTGTCTTTTGAAGTTGTAATAATCTAATATTCAACTGTTTTAGCGTTCGGGAATTCTGATTATTTGGGAAATCATTAAACAAAATGACCAAAAGGATATATGTCTCATGAGATTAGAGCAATAATCTCTCAATTTACATTAAAGAAGAGGTAACTAGTTATATTCTTTTACCCTCTCGATATCAGTTTTATTGCAGCTAGTATGATTATTTAACCTCTAAAATAATCAGATAATCAGAAGCAGAATATGTCCATCCAACCAATTAGATAGTGAGTTTTGAAACGCGAACACAAACAACCCCTTTAATTACACTAGGCCAAGTTATCAGGTGACTACCCAGGGCATTAGTTTGGTGGGTTCTGCACTCCAACCTTGGTATGATCCCTCATACTTTTGTACTCTTTCCTGTAAATACTGAACATATTCTATCACCTGCAGAAGATAAACGGGTCAACTAAGATGATCATCCTCCAAACAAATAATATTTATTTGATATTCTTAAGTTTAGTTGAGTTACCTCCAGCAAAAATGATGCTGTGTCTCTCTTCTGATCACTATTGGGTATCAAATCCCTCAATATCTGGAACCTAATAAAGAAGAAAAGAAGTGTTCTAATTCATTATAGACTGCTAGACGCTAATCTTAACATATCTACAATATTCAAATTAAGAGTCATGTAATACAAATTACAAAACCAGTTTTAGGTAGAGATTGCAAGAACCACATACACACTTGTGCATCTTGCTTTTACTGTGATACAAAAGGCAGTCCATAACCATCTTTCTTTCTCTGTCCTATAATATATGACATGCATAACATACAACTATTTATACGGTCTCTACAGTTCCCCACTTGAAATTGGTTGTGTATTAAAGCACCCCTACTTTAATAATACAACATATATTATGGATGAATATATTACAAGATTATCAAAACGGCATGCAAAAGGTTCATATGAGTTACATACAACTATTTACACCATTAAACTTCTCTAGTAAAACTTACACAAAATAAGAGGATTGTTACTGATCACAGAACAACAATGAACAAGGATTCCCACATGTCTTCATTATGATTCATATTGATTTATTTATTTTTAACGAACTAACACACTCTCTACACCTACTCCGAATCTACACCACTTATCCACCATGGGACTTGAACCTTCAACCTCTTAGGGAGGTGCATCATTACAACACACTTTGATACCATTAGGCCAAAGACCTTTAGTATTGATATTGATTGTTCTGCATCATATCTTTTATGCTATCATCTTACCTCCATTTTCAGCATTCCCACAATAATATAACCCTCTGTTGTCAAAAAGCCCACAACTATGACCTAAACAATTTCATATAATCACAAAATACAATACACCAAGCACCAAAAGCAGATGTTAAACCGAGTATATTACTAGAATAAACTGGATACATAGTCTTTCTTTTTTAATATCTTTTGGTGAAAAGGGGTAATAATCAAATATCTGCGCACCACACAAGTGAGTAATCAAACATAAAAAATGATAATTGAGATAAATACATACCTTTCATTGATCTTGCTCCTTCGACGCTGCTCTGTCACTGAATGCTTCGACCTAGTAGCATCAACCTTATCACTGTTCTTCCCATCTGCATCAACCCCAATTCAATCAACACTTCAACACACACAAATCACTTCACAGATAACAAATTACAAAAATTCCCTCTTTTAGGGGTAAAATTAAATTCACTGTCGAAATTCAAAATCCAACAATTACACAAAATTCTATCGGATATCATAAATTCACATGCCTTTGGAAGAAGGGGTGTTATCCTTCTTGGCGCTGTATTCTTCGTAATCATCTTCTTGATTCCCTTTGCTCGATTTCATCTTCACTGTTGTTGATAAAAGATTAACGATTTCAAGAATTCTCGATGAATTGGAAAACAAAATGATGGGTGAACAATCAAGAAGATAGATCTATGAAGAAGTTGATGAGGTTATGCAATCTTACGGGTTAAAGTGGGGATCTTTGAGGTGGGTAGTCGCCGGCGGTGGTCACCGTGATGACAACTTCACGGGGTTGCAAGAAAGCCTCCTTTCACGTGCATCTCATGAGGGGCCTTACTTTTTAGTTTTTTCTTCATTATTTTGGGTTTCTCTTTTTTGTATATTTTTTTGACAAAAAAAACTCATGAATTAAGTTTGTTTAAAATTAAATAAAAATATAATAACTAGCATATTTGTTTTAGAACTAATAACATGTCAAGAATCATTAGAGCAACATTTCATTTTTTAAATAACAGTAGTTAAAAGTATGAAAGAGAGAAATCAAAACGGTTACATAAACGGTTTGTGCATAAGTATAAAAATCATTATACAATTTCCTATTAGTATTCTCAATGTATTATTGGACTTCTACTTTTTTACAGTATTTTTTTCTTTCCTTTTTAATCGATATTCTCCAGGGCTATTAATGAGTCTACCAAGGCTTGGCTCGGTGCAGATTTTAAACCAAACTAATAACTTCAGCTTGAGTTTCGTTTGGCTCGGGTTTTAAAAGGTTTGCTCACCACAAACTAGGCTCGGTTTGGTTTGATTAGATTCTCAAACTTGAAACCTGAAAATGTTTGTATGTGAGCTGTACCAAATAATAATAGAATGTTGAGTTTACAAAAACGAATATTTTTTACTTAACCTATAAAATATCAAAAATTAAAGGTTAACTAAACGGGGTCTCTGAGAGAGCTAATGAGTGACTCATCCCTGGCTCAGGCTCGTTGACTGAACTCATTTATAAACCGAACCGATTCGAGTGAGATTTCTTATCAAGTTATAATTTTTTATAAACCACACTGGTTTTATCATTTATGTATGTTATGCGAGTATCCTGATGCCCAATTCAAGAATATATTACGCAGTTGGGCTTATACTCCTGGCCTACAAACGGCGGCCCATTTAAAATCCTCTATTATAGCCGAAATCTTTTTTCCCTTTTGCTACTTTAAATGACTTTAATCAGTTATAGCTAGATCCAATTAACAGAATATAACTTTTTTTATTATCAAACAATGTAAACTAATAAGTAACTGTTTTTATTTCTTTCTTAGTGCAAGCAACCCCAGGACCATTGTTTGTCGCCTCCGCATACTGTTGTGGATGCCGCCACACAACCACAGTTGTCCCTGTCGTAAACCAACTTTTACGATACAGTCGTTGACGCCTCCACCCCGCCATTGTCGTTGCCGCTACCGAGGCCGCTATGCGAATTCATTTTGATAATTTTTTCCTAGTAACGACTCATTTCAAGTCAATTTCTCGAGTTCGTTTTGACTCAAACTAAACTGATTATGTTTTGAGTCAGATTGTTTAACCTAAACCATGTGATAATTTTACTAAAGCGGCACACCTAAGCCACCTCACCGTTTTTTTCAGGCTTACACTGTTACAGTTGAGGGTACATTTAAGCGCAAATTTAGTCAAAGGTCAAACTTTGAATAATAGAACTTTGAACATCAAGATGCAATTGCTATCACTAAAGTTTAAAAACCATATTTTGTCACACTCACTGTTATGAATTCATATTATTATAATTATTATTATTATTCTTATTATTATGATTAAGCTTGTTATCTTTAGTATTAGAATTATTATAAATAGAAAATTACGTGCGTACTTTTTTTAAAACGAAAACTAAATCACTTATTTAAAATAATTTTAATTAGAGATTGACAAAAAAACGGTTTGAAAGGTGAAACCGCCGACCCGACCTGAACCGACCCATTTGTCAAACTGATTTCATCCCAAACCGTCCCAACCCGACCCAACCCTATCCGGTGAAACCGGTTTCAACCCGGTTTCCAAACCCGACTCAACCTGATCTAAACTCGGGTCATTCCCTCATCCAAACCGCTTCTTAGAAAAGCTGGTTTTGATAGTTTTTCATTTTGAATCTGTAAAATTATAATTTTGATCAAATCATACACCGTAGTATACTAGGTCGTTTAATTTGTTAAAAGATTTATCTAAAAGATTTACAATATAACTAGAAAGACATCTCAAATACCACACATACATTAGATGAACACATTGAACAATCCATGTGGTTGAGAGCTCTCACAGCCCAGGCACAACGACAACCCAACCTAAACTGGTTTCCAACCCTGTTTTGTACACCTCTGATTTTAAATTTACGCCACAACTAATTACATCAACGTGTAATCGACATCAGAACCTTTGAATTCAAGCATAGGTTCAACCCTTTAACTCCAACTTACATTTGTATTTATTCCCGCATTTATTATGCACTGATGCAAATTTAGATGATTGTTTGGTAATTAGTTACAAGATTCTGATCAGCCTATCAGTCTATTATTTAAATTAAATACTTTATTTACAATAAGTCTTCTATTAAATTAATCTCAAAACTAGTGGTGCAAACTGCTAATTTTTTATACAAAAATATCTCAGCATTCACGTGAGATCACGTATGTGCAAGTGGAACTTTGGTCAAAGGTCAAACTTTGAACATGAAGATGCACTTCTATCAGTATCAACAATAGAAGAACCCATACTTTGTCACGTTCATAATTAATAACACAACTAATATATATACTCACTCTATGACCATCACCTTTAATATTATATACCCAACCAAATTAAATACCAATCGGTAGGTGAAGAAACTAACAAAGTGTCACAGGTTCAATGGCAAAAGTACTACTACAGATGATCACTTCTAATGATGAACAACATACGATGGCGAAACAAGATCTCGCGAAAGACGTCGGTGATGATTGTGATGGCGGTGGTCCGGTGCTGTTTGATTGTGTAGTGTGTCTTTGTGAGGTAGAACGTGATGACGATGGGTCCAGAAAGCTCACGAGTTGTGTAGTGTGTCTTTGTGAGGTACAACATGTCCATTGTGTCGGATTCATGTTCCGTGGAGCCTTCGTCACCGGCTAAATGTGTACTTGTTAAAGGTTCAGGGTGAGACAGTGTCGTACTGCAATATGGCACTTGAAAATTATATGGCTAGCTCCATCGGAGATTGTCACGATTCATAAAAGTGTATGTATACATATGCACTTGTTAGGATTATTTGATTCATTAGTTATCATTATTATATTTAGTAGTATTATAAAATTTTATTCATATATAGTTGTACGTGATTTGTATATGGTTCGTCATGAATATTATACTAATTACTATGCAAAGTTTAATTTGTAACCTTTTAAGAATAAAAAGTAACACTTACAATTACAATTAATTACATATATAGTATCCAACTGTCTTGATTTCAAGTTTTTTTTAGTATAATCATAAACACTTTTGGTCGTTAGTACTGTTCATTCACCAACGTGTGAGTGATGATAGCCTTAAGATACCACAGATCGAATACACTTGGCTACAATCCAATTGTAGTCGGTCTGTTTCTACAAGAACTAGTGATGGGAGCAAACTTGTTACGTCTGTGTAAATTATTCGTGTAAATGTGTAATTTTCGAAAGCTAGCTAGGAACTAAAACCGAAATATAAACATACCACATAGGTTATCCGTGCAATTAATTTTATATTTCATTTTAAACATGTTTCCTATCAAATATATAACATTTCAAATCAAATATCCTAAATGTTCTTTCATGTTAAATTCAGTATTCAGTGAGGATGGGTTTAGCTTTTATGTGCGCGCATGTATGGTCAAATGTCAAACTTTGAACTCGATTATGCATGTGATATCAAAATTAAGAGTTGGAAAAAACCGTACTTTTTCAAACTGGTACTTGTAATCCTGTCTAATGATAACAGAAGATTAATAATGGGCGGATTGGTACACATTGCGACCGCCAACCGGCCGGCTGGGTAATTAAGTGTTTAGCTTAATTTATAGTATCGACTTGTTGGATTGATGTATCTTCAAGGCCGTTATTAACAAGTGTGGTAAATTTACAAGTAGGTTCAGTGGTTGTGTGAGTTTGTTATTTAAAAAAATAGCTGAACTAGCAGCTAGTTGTGTTAATTTAATAGTCAATAATCAGTTAATTGCGTATGGACAATACTTAAATCTTAAGACAAAGTTTTACAGTCGTTTCAAGCAACTTGAAATGTTTTGATGAGGCGACTTAATCTAGCAAAGAACTATAATAGCTAGCATGACCACTAAAGATCTTCTCGAAAGATGCATCACCAAAAAGTTAAAATCCTTATGAGAAAAAAAAATTATGGTTCCACCGATGTCGACATTTAGAAATATAGCAAGAGCTCAAGAAAGAGGGTGATAAAGGCCTACTTGTTTAAGCTTAGGGTGGTTGATCTCCTACTGCAACAATGCTCTTGAGATGATGTTAGCTCCATTAGATATTGTCATGACTCTTGAACATGCTTATTAACATGTAATTTCCTTTATTCATTAATTGTAAATAAATTAAATATACATATCAAACGGTACCGATGGACAAACTGATTTAAAGTCAATATGACGTGCTTTGAATTGGTAGCTTTGAAAGTAAAAGTTAAATTTTTTGAAGATCATCCAAGATCAAACTTGATTAGCAGTTGTTTAAAATTACCCTAAAATAAAGTATTGTTACTTTAAAAAAATATAGGTGAGAATGAGTTTAACAACTATAAAGTTAAGTATATCTTTATATATTAAAAAAGTTAAAATTGTAGTGAATATATAAAACTTAAAAATATTGCGACGACATCACAACCTATATTACATTTGCAGAAACTTTTTGACACACCTTAGAAATCATGTAAAATTTTATCAAGTTGTATATATTTACAAAAATGTGGAAGATAGATATACTACTAAACATATACACACAATAGAAATCGGTTCATGTTTAAAGTGATTTTTACATGCGCCACATACAAAGTAGCTAAAATGCCTACATTTAATTTTGAGAGGTAGACAAGGTTAGGAAAGAAAAGATTTTTTGTTAGGCATACCAACATGAAAAGCCAAAATTGCTCTCATATGAATTTCACATGACATTTTTTTAACTAAAAACTAACGGACAACTAAAGGTGAATACTGTTGTAATAACGGTTTGGATGCATGATAATATCACAATGATATCTTAACAATTTTGACATACCATTGTATGATAAAAGAACCATGTAATTGTTTCAACACATACTAGTGTGACTATTTTAAGATCATCGTTGTAATTGAACAATTTGGACACACTTTTGCAAGTATATACATATCGTTATGATCAACACTAAATCAACATTTTAAAAACGTCATTCTGTTTCAAATTATAAAAGTGCAATAATTAAATTAAAACAATAAAACTCTTCTTAATTATAAAAGTTAAAAAAAAAATTGAAAAACTAAATTTAGAAAAGAAAGTACACATATGCATCTCATTCCTTGTTCTTTCGACCATTTTATCTTGCTATAATTGATAATCTTACACCACCTTACTTTTGACTATTAATTTAATGGGATCAATGGCATAGATCATTTCGTCCGCTACTTTTAAGGTTCAATTTTTATTTCGTACGAATTTTTTCTCTGTTCTTTTCAATTTTTCATAAGCACTACAATTTAAAGTGATGTGAACAATGCTAATTTGTGATTGGTTTGTTCACGTCATGTGACAATAATCTTATTGGACAGCGTGGTTTATTTTCTTTTTCTTTGTTTATTTTGCTGATCTTTTTCTTTGCTTTTAGAAATGTTGGGCCAAATTAAGCATTAAAAGGATTCCCCATCGTAGTGGTGCATCCCTCAGCCAACCCAGGTTCGAGCCTTGCAACCCCACCCCTTCCCCCACGCACGTTTTTTTTATTTATTTAATTTAACTTTCACCATTTTTTTATGCTTTTAAGAATATTGAGGTAGATTAAGCATTAAAAGGATTCTTTAACCAGACTTCAAAAACTTGCAAACTCTACATTTATTTGTAAATTTTATTCAAAAAGAAAGTATGCATAATAATATAAAAGTCATGAAAGCCCAAACTATGATTCCTTAAAGCGGCTTCAAGGTTTTTTTTTTTTTTGTTTTCTTCTTATGACTGTTAAAAAAATAATGTTTTGTAGTATCCAAATTTAACGTTATGACACATTTATTTTTATCAACGTTTCAACGTGATGTTTTTCAAACCCAAGTTGTAAAAAACTGCTAGGGCAGTACTAACATAAAATTAATTAAAACTAAGATCCACAATGTGCAAGCACAACCACTAGGATATCATTAATATCACATATTTATTTATTATGTTTATATATTTCTCCCCGAGGATAGAAGATAGTTTGTATCCAAAGTTTAATCTTTCTTTACTTTGGTACCAGTTGAGGTTGGTCTATACGTGCTTTGTCCCATTTCCTTGCTGTGAGAACAATTAAATAAAGTTAGAATATTATAAAATAAGTAACAACATCACTTATAGATATTTAATATTTTACTAATATTGGTGAACTTAATAAAAATTTAAGATACATCTACTAACTATAGATACGAATTAATAAATAATATTTTCCGGCAACTGCGGTACAAAATAATAAAAAAAATAAAATAAAATAAAAAATAAAAAAAATAAAACAAGTTGCAAGAACCTAGGGATGCACGACATGTGATCTTATGGGCCGGCACTGAAAACCACCTTTCACCTATACAATCCATCGACGACAAGTGGAGTGAACTGCAAACCAATACTTCCGTTTCATCATGTTTATTTCTTTTTACAGCATGTATTTAATTTGAGTTGTCAGATTTGTATTTACGTTATTATCATTACATAAGAGCAAACATAAATTTCTTTTAACGACGTTTGAAACTATCGCTTCGTATGCGAATGAGTTTCTTGAGACGAGATTTAGATTTGAATTTGATACTTTAAATATGCGAATGAGTTTCTTGAGACGAGATTTAGATTTGAATTTGATACTTTAAATATATTAAAAGAACCAGACTCACTCAGGTCATTGGACTATAAAACCAGCTACAAGATCAAAAATAAATACAAAACTAAAAAAATTACCCTTAAAAGTAAGAATAATGATTATTTTTGTATGTATAAATACTACATCAAACATTATATTTACAATACATATCTAGATTTGATAGGAAACTATTAAATGTTGTATTAGACTAGTTGTGTAACTATCATATCTACTATCTAGATGGTACAAGATAGTCAAGTGTAACACTACATAAACTTCTTATGTAATCATACAACAAGCAATGAAATACAATTTTTTGAATGGGTTAACTTGATATCATAGTCAAGTTAGTCCTTGTAGAAACTTTCTGTCGTACCCAAATCATATTCAGACCTTAACCGTCGTCGATCAGTTGACAAAATAACCTAGTTGATATTCATCAGTTGACAAAAACCCTGAACTTCTATACAGTACATGTCGGTGGTTGATTAATAGAATGAAAGTTAAATTAAACATCTAAATGAACGTGCAAACTAATAAAATCATTGATGTGTCTTATAATTAAAAAGAATTCAAGTGTCAAGAAAGTGATCAACATGACTGTTAGTGAAAGCATCTGATCGTTCATTCATATATATTTTATATGTTTCGTAACTATCAACGTAAATTATATTCGTTTTAGGTAGATTCCCTTCCTAACTCGTTTATTTTTATCTAATTTACCATATACAAACTCTTTAGTTAAAATCTAAATAATAACTTCTCTCATCAAATGAATCGTCACGAGGTAATTATGTTAATCAACGTAACCAAAGTTAAATGAAAATAATGTAAATAACATGTGGTGATTGTCAAAAGATTATGACTTGCTTTTCGGCCCATAGTTTTTACAATCTCCAAACAAAATGTGTCTTTGAAATATAGAATTTATAAACGTTTCTAATGTGTATAGAATTGTTAATGAGAATAAAAGTAACTACTCAGAATATGAATATTGCCAAACTTTGATTAAAAGCATATACCACAAATGCAAAAGGTATTGTTTACGGTTCAAATCCCATCTTTTCCCTTTAACATCAATGTTGTTAATAACTATAAGTAATAACAACCTAGTATTTGATTGCCGATCATTCTAACTTTATACAATTACATTATAAACACATGTTTAAACATCTTTCTAAGAGTTTGAATTGTTTGTTGGTTACCTTTATTTGTAACTTGCGGCCATGTATTGATTTCTCTGTTGAAATAACAAAGAAATCAACGACAAGTGTCCATCACTCCTCAAAGTTGGTATAATTAGCAACCACAATAAGGTACATGCTTAAGGGTGTGGGCAGAGGTGCACAAAAGCTAGGTTGGGACCAACCGCTTTTGAACTCGAACAAATAACAACTATTAAACATAGTAGGTTGAATCTCTCTAGACGTGAACCAAATCGTAGGGTTGAAATCCACTTGTAATCATAAACTTTGGCTTGAAACTGGTCAAACTTAAACTAAAGCCATGATAACGATCCAATAAAACCTTATATAGAATGAAAAATAAAAATACACTATTATAAAAATTAATATTCTATATCCATATTTGTTAACCTAAGATCAACTACACCTTTTTACTTCATTCACTAGTATATTTTATTTTAAGCAACTTTTAATCTATTTTTATTAACCACTAGGTTACAATCTCGTGTAATACACGTGCTAAATAAATTGACCGTTATACGGTTAATATATAAAAAGTTATGTCTTAAATATTGTGTATTATACGTATTGAATAAACCCTATATATTACACATTAAAAAATTTGAAGTTAACATATTTGAAATTTTAATTATAGATGGTTATTAATTAAGAAATAGCTATTATAGCTATATAATTAAGAGGAGAGAAAAATGAGAAAACAAATTATTAGATGGTCTAGAATGATAACAAGTGTTCGGATTTATTTTTATTTATTATTATAAAAATATATACATATAAATTAAGAAGGTGCCTCAGAACCTGTTGGCATTTAATGTGTTTTGTACATTAAAATGATGTTTTTAATAGTTTAGATTGTCTCTTAACCATTAAATTATTATAACATATTCAATGGAACATATATTAAGTTTACCCCCACCCCCCCCCACCCCCACCCCCACCCCCACCCCACACACAGACACATTACATTTTGCCTCAACCCCCACCCGGACCATCTGCTGGCGCCCTCACTCCAGCGATCCTCTTCCTCCGACGCCCCCATTTTGGGCCACGCTCTTCGTCGACGACCACCACATCTCTCTAGTGCTCCCCCCCACACACTCCCAATCTCCACCGATAACCACCATTTTAAGTATGTAAAGTCATTCTCCTGCCCTCTCTCTTGCTTCACGAACTAGAGTTCTTATTTTGAGATGTTTTTGTACAAAACAATTCAGAGAGATAAAACAAATAGTTATTTTGCAAAATTATTAAAACGTTTAAGCAAACAATATTTACTAGTTCAAAGGCTCTTACCTAATCAGACATCTTACTGGTTTAAAAATTAACAAATATTTTGTTAATTTTAATAGAGTTAATTACATAAAAGGTCTTTATGCTTAAGTCTGTTTTCAGTTTTGGTCCACAGGTTTAAAAAATTACAATGTCTGTCCAAAAGATTTGTCAAAACATAACACAAAATGTCCCTATCCAATCCATTATTTTCATAAAAGGTCCCTATATTTAAGTCTGTTTTTAGTTTTGAAACTGTTGTGATTTTTTAAAGAGTAAACTTCAATTTTGCTCCCTGTGGTTTGGTCCAAATAACGGTTTTCCTCCAAACGTTTCAAAATTGTAATTTTACTCCTAGTGGTTTGCAATCCGTCTCAATTAAACTCCAACCCATTAGCACCGTTAATTTTTTCCTTATAAGGGTATTTTTGTCATTTTACTAATGAGGACTAATGGTGTATTTTATTCATATTTAGTAAAATGACATGCACCCACCACCGGCACCACCAACACCACCACAACACCACCACACCACCACCAATCCCAACTGTCAACACCACCACTACCGCCACTGCCGCCACTACCGCCACAAACCACCGCCCCTAACACCACCACCACTGCCATGTTGATTACAACACCATTGCCACCCAAAATCACAACCATTGCTAACAAAACCATCACCAATCGTCACCACCTAAAATCACAACCATCGCCATTAACAACGCCCAAAATCACAACCAACAGCACCACCACCATCATCATCGGTTACCACCACCATCATTAGTGTCATAGATCCAAACTGTTCTTCCTTCGATCTGCTCCCATAGATTTGAACTCTTCTAGGTTCAAGAACACCCCCCAAACTATTCTTCCTTCGATCTGCTCCCATAGATCTGTAGAAGAGACGGCGTCTGACGATGATGTTGATTTAGGGTTCGATTGATAGTGGTGGTGCAGTGGTGGTGGTTTAGGGTTTGTCTTTAGGGTCGATTTACAGCTCAGGTGATGACGATGACGATGGTGACAGATGAATCCGGTGGTGGAACTAGCGGTGTTGCTGTGGGGTGGCGCCAGTGGTGGAAGTTACGGTGGTATTGGTGGTGTCGGGTGAATCGAGGCACAAAGGCGGAGCGGGTTTGGGTGGTAGTGGTGGTGGTGCAGGGATGAGGTCAGAGGTGGTAGATGTGTTGTTGTGGTGGTGGTGACTGACGGTGGTTCAAGGGGGTGATGGTGGTGGTGGTTGTTTTGTGGTGGTGGTGATGGTTGTATGGTGGTGGTGGTGGCTGTGTGGTGGTGGGTGGTTTCTAGGGTTTTTTTGGGGAAGAGAATTAGAGAGAGATTGTGTGATATATATATATATATATATATATATATATATATATATGTATGTATGTATGTATGTATGTATGTATGTATGTATGTATGTATGTATGTATGTATGTATGTATGTATGTATGTATGTATGTATGTATGTATGTATGTATGTATGTATGTATGTATGTATGTATGTATGTATGTATGTATGTATGTATAAGTATTAATAATGTAGTTTTAATAAATTACATTATCAGCACCTATTAGCAAAATGTCTAAAATACCCTTATAATTAACAGACTTATTTAACGGTGTTAGTAAGTTAGAGTAAATTGAAACGAATTGCAAACCATTAGAAGTAAAATCATAATTTTAAAACATTTAGATGAAAACTGTTACGTAGCAAACCACATAAAACAAAAATAAAATTTCTCTTTTATAAACCTGGGATTGAAATTGAGCTAGGGGATCTTTTATGTAATTAACCCTTTTAATAAAGAAAAAAGTACATCTTACCACTAGAACTAAACTAGAGTGACGACACAAAAGCAACACACTCAACTGTTGTTTGGACGTTGACTTGGCCATATCCTTATCCAATCCATTTTTTCCACGTCATCGTTGTTCTTCATTCCCTCCAACGGCTTAGATCCTATCCTCCCATTTCCGATCCAACGGACAATTCACCTTCTTCCAGACCCTTCTAAACCAATATCTAACATAAAATATGCATAAAATATCAAAATCATAAGTATTCTATAATTATATAAAACTTTTTTAAAGGAACATTGTAAAGTGTTTTGTTTCAATCGAATATACCATTCTTTTAGGTAAAAAAAATACAAAAAAGTTAATTCCATTTCTGTTTCACCTTCTTCCACTTTTTACGATTTAAATAATATATTTCTGTAAAAAACTAGAAATTAAAATTTTGATGTTATATTTCGATAGAAAAAATTAAATTGTTTTAACGCGGTAGTTTAATATAAAAAAAGTGTTTGATGGTCATGTACACAAATATGACTCGTTTAATCAAAAAAAATTTTGTTTTTTATTTGTTTTTTTAAATCATTACTTTTAAATTTATTTGTTTACCAAACAAAAGATAACACACAAAAGAAATTCAAATGAAAATAGATATAAAAGTATGCGGTAAAAAAGAATAAAAAATTATATCGTTCACATCAACCTGAACCTCACTTGTTATATTTAACGTGTTTTGATTTTAACTTGAAACTAACCTAAACACGACTCAAATTCGTTTAGGTTTACATAATGTTTTGATTTCAACCCTCGGTTTTTATTCAACATTTCTTTGAACTTCATTTTTTTTAGTATTCGTTAAGACTGGACATAATAGACATTTTGAGGGCGTTGCTATTATATATGATGACATGTATTTAGGTGGGGCTTCAACTATCATTACAAGATAGTTAAAAGTGACCTCAAACCAAAAATGCTTCAAGGCATTAACGAAAGTCAAACACAATTTTTCTTATATTATTGTATTAACATGATGATCCAAACACTAGTTAAGCAATAAAATTGATTTAAGAAAAATTTTAATAAAATAATTAATATCTACATGATATTTTAAACAAACAACATTATAATAATCTAAACCTAAAACCTACAACCTTTTAATCACACCCCACCCATTTACCTCTCATAAACCATTTTTTTAACGGCAAATGTACGACCCTGTTTCGAAAAATATGTGTTATCTTAATCGGGTTTATTTATCTGTTTTTCAGTCGAGACCGCACCCTCAACCCCCTTAGGAGGAAACCCATTACTGAGAAAACCCCCTGACTCAACTCTGAGTATTTTGCTCAGTGTGAGACTTGAACCCATAACCTCCTCTTATTTACATGTCATGGGTATATCACCTCACATAAACGAGTTAAAGAATTAATTTCGCTACCCAATCTACGTATCACTGTGTGTGTTTGGGATTGCTTATTAAAACAACTTTTGGCTTTTGGAATAAATGAAAAGTCAAAAATACCCCTCCAAAAATCACTAAAAATTAAACTTTATGACTTTTAATAAGTTTTGAAGGAGTATTTTTGACTTTTCGATCATTTTAAAAACCAAAAATTATTTTAATAAGCAATCTCAAACAGCCCCAATGTCCTCCCCTCTATATAGATACGGTGATTCACAGGAAGATTTAGAGAGAATACTCGAGAGTGATTGAAGTCAGAAGAAGAACAACATCAACATTCAACAAGAAGAAAGGGTTTTTCAATTCGATTTCATATGATTTTCGTTTGAAAAAACCCTTTTTTCCTTACAATTTTCTCTCTGAATCCATTCTGTTATCCGGATCTTGATTCGATTGGCTTCTTCTTCTGTCACAGTGTGTGAATCTCCCTCAGATCTAGTTATCCGGGTGAGTTTTCACTCTGGGATTTCGTTATTCTTCAAAACTGTTCCAACTTTTAGGTCGTTTTTGTATGAACATCGATTCACGAACAGTTGTTGCAAAACCCTTTGAGTTCTTGATTGATGAACCGAATACGCATATTAGTATCGTTTTGTAGCAATTAATCTCTGAAAACGACATATTCACTTGAATATTCATTATGCAAATATGAATTGCTTCGAATTAACCGATCAATTTATGCATTTCACTGATATTCAAACACAACCTCTGTTTTGTGTACAGATTAGGGGAAAACGCACTGATTACATTCAATCACATAATATTTGCATGAAATACAGCCAGAACCACACCATATTCAAACTCAAATCTGGTGTTTGACGATCGTTTATGAACCATATAACACCATAATTTGTAACCGAATTCTGAAATTGGCCCGATTTCGATAGCGAAAAGGAAGAAGAACCATCTTCCCCTGCATCTGGTTATCTGGTTCATGTCTAGTAACCTTGACAGCCCTGTTCAGACCCAAATGGCTGTAGCAGTGTTCAAAAGCCCGATCGGCCCGAACTACCATAGAAATGATCGAAAACCGACTGGGAGCAGGCGGGTTTTCGTGCAGACCGAAAGCGGTTGTGTGTTAGGATTGGAACTAGATAGGAATGATAATGTTCATATGGTGAAAAGAAGGCTGCAGGTGGCTCTTAATGTCCCAACTGAAGAAAGTTGTTTGAGTTTTGGGGATATGGTGTTGAAGAATGATCTTAGCGCGATTCGTAACGATTCACCTCTTTTGTTAAGAAGAAACCTGATGCACAGAAGCTCTTCAACTCCATGTTTATCTCCTTCGGGTCGCGATACACAGCAGCGTGATCAAACCGGGCCTATCACGATATTGTGCCAGTCGGGTGGCTTTTCGAGGACTAAAGAGCTTGTTAACGAGGTTGTGATGGCCCTGAAGGCTGGTGTTGAACCGGTTCGGGTTAATGGTGGGCTTGGTGGTGCTTATTACTTTAGAAACAGTAGAGGCGAATACGCAGCCATTGTGAAACCGACTGACGAAGAGCCTTTTGCGCCCAACAACCCGAAAGGGTTCGTGGGGCGGACTCTGGGTCAGCCAGGGTTGAAACGGTCTGTTCGGGTTGGTGAAACGGGCTTTCGTGAAGTGGCTGCTTATCTTCTTGATCATGACCATTTTGCTAATGTACCTCCTACTGCACTTGTTAAGATCACTCACTCTATTTTCAATGTTAATGATGGTGTTAGTGGAAGTAACAACAGCAATATGAAACAAGATAGAAAGAAGAAAAATGTTTGTAAAATTGCTTCATTGCAACAGTTTATCCCTCATGATTTTGATGCTAGTGATCATGGGACCTCGAGTTTCCCCGTGTCTGCTGTTCATCGTATCGGTATACTAGATATAAGGATCCTTAACACCGATCGCCATGGCGGAAATCTGCTTGTTAGAAAGGTTAATGACAGTGGAAAGTTTGATCAACAAGTTGAACTCATACCCATTGACCATGGTCTTTGTTTGCCAGAAAGTCTAGAGGATCCATATTTCGAGTGGATCCACTGGCCGCAAGCTTCGATCCCGTTTTCAGAAGATGAACTCGACTACATTGAGTCACTCGACCCGTATCATGACATAGAGATGCTCAGAAACGAGCTTCCAATGATTCGTGAAGCATGTTTACGGGTGCTAACCCTCTGCACCATTTTCATGAAAGAGGCTGCTGGTTATGGTTTGTGTTTAGCCGAGATCGGTGAGATGATGACCCGTGAGTTCAGGCGTGGCGAAGAGGAGCCGAGTGAGCTCGAGGTTTTGTGCATGGAGGCGAGACGGGTGGTGGCCGAGAGAGAAAGAGAAAAGGTTGTATTATCTCCTAAAACCGAGCCTCGGGAAGACGGTTTTCAGTTCGAGATCGAGTGTGATGGCTCTGAAATCCCCGTGAACTCGATTCTCCCGTTCCAGTTTGGATACGGGAGAATCCCGCTTTCTAAACTGGAAGAAGAAGATGAACACGAAGAAGAACACGAAGAAGAACACGCGCTTCCTGTGTCACCAAATGTACCTTCGGTACTGAACCTATCGATGTCGTTGAAGAAAAACTTAAGTCTAGGTGACTCGTCGGCTGGGCACCGGAGCGCCACTGAGCAGCTGCCCCCGAGCGCTAGCTTTGTGAAGGTGGCAGACATGACCGATGACGAATGGGCTATGTTTTTAGACGAGTTTCAGGGGCTGTTGCACCGTGCGTTCACGGAGCGTAAGTCCGGGGGTGCGGGTCAAAGGCTGAGACAGAGGTTGGGTACTTCTTGCCAGTTTTAGGATCGTTAGTTAGTCGTGTTTACGGGTTGTATGAGGTTGAGTTTTCATAGGTTGACTTGAAGGTGCAGTGTTTGTTTACGGTTTAGGGTTTAGATGTTTTTTAATTTAATTTGGTCCTTGTGGACTTGTTTCATAAATAATTTGTAGTAAACGAAAAAGATATGAAAGAATTAGAGTAGTGGTGTATAAAGTATAAATTTGGAACTTGTGGCTTCGTGATTTTCTATTTGGAACTAAATAGTTTATCTCACAAGTGTTTTAAGTATGAGAAAATCATGAAAATATTCCAAGTATGATGTAAGATTTTTAAAGCTGGTGGTATACACTTACAAGTTATATGTGTAGCCTCACTATTATTTTTTTATTTCTAGAAGGTAATTTGATGATTGACAAAATGAAATTTGAGATCGAGAATAATGTCGAGGCAACGTATAAGTCATTTACCTACTATGCTCTTCTCACATGGCAAGTCAAAAATGAAGTCCATACGACACAATTTATCACCTATTAAGACTCAAACTATATGTCTTTATGTGTTTAAACAAGTATGTTTTAGCGATCAAATTTGTTTGCCCTTAGGTAACAAATGCCAGTTACAAATGTGAAATTTGAGCAAAACTCGAGGACGATCCACGTAATTTACTCTATAACTTATCTAGAAAGATCGGTGAGTTTTCCACCAGCCTATCATGTGTCATTAGCCCATTGGTTTATTCAAATATTTGTTTTCTCTTTTATTCCGGAGTCCTTTTATGTATATTTATGTTCGTCTCAAGGCATTATGCACAAGTTGGATGTGGCCAAGATGGTTAGACGTGTGATTTTTAAGTGAGAAGTTGTCAGTTCAAATCTTGTCGTTTATATATTCTTTTTGTTTTTTTTGTATTTTTCTTATAACTTTTCCTGTTTAAATTAATTTTTAGAATTAAAAAGTTTGTACGGTTTGATAAACAAGAGATAAAATAGTGATAGAAGTGTGCGTGATAGAGGTTGGATGTATATAATTATGAAAATCCTAGTGTCATGATTTTGAGATCGAGCGTAATGTCGAGGCAGCGTATAAGTCATTTACCTACTATGCTCTTATCATATGGCAAGTCAAAAATGAGGTCCATACGACACAATTTATCACCTATTAAGACTCAAACTATATGTCTTTATGTGTTTAAACAAGTATGTTTTAGCGATCAAATTTGTTTGCCCTTAGGTAACAAATGCCAGTTACAAATGTGAAATTTGAGCAAAACTCGAGGACGATCCACGTAATTTACTCTATAACTTATCTAGAAAGATCGGTGAGTTTTCCACCAGCCTATCATGTGTCATTAGCCCATTGGTTTATTCAAATATTTGTTTTCTCTTTTATTCCGGAGTCCTTTTATGTATATTTATGTTCGTCTCAAGGCATTATGCACAAGTTGGATGTGGCCAAGATGGTTAGACGTGTGATTTTTAAGTGAGAAGTTGTAAGTTCAAATCTTGTCGTTTATATATTCTTTTTTTTTTTTTGTATTTTTCTTATAACTTTTCCCGTTTAAATTAATTTTTAGAATTAAAAAGTTTGTACGGTTTGATAAACAAGAGATAAAATAGTGATAGAAGTGTGCGTGATAGAGGTTGGATGTATATAATTATGAAAATCCTAGTGTCATGATTTTGAGATCGAGCGTAATGTCGAGGCAGCGTATAAGTCATTTACCTACTATGCTCTTATCATATGGCAAGTCAAAAATGAGGTCCATAAGACACAATTTATCACCTATTAAGACTCAAATTATATGTCTTTATGTGTTTAAACAAGTATGTTTTAGCAATCAAATTTGTTTGCCCTTAGGTAACAAATGCCAGTTACAAATGTGAAATTTGAGCAAAACTCGAGGACGATCCACGTAATTTATTCTATAACTTATCTAGAAATATCGTTGAGTTTTCCACCAGCCTATCATGTGTCATTAGCCCATTGGTTTATTCAAATATTTGTTTTCTCTTTTATTCCGGAGTTCTTTTATGTATATTTATGTTCGTTTCAAGGCATGATGCACAAGTTGGATGTGGCCAAGATGGTTAGTGTGATTTTTAAGTGAGAAATTGTAAGTTCAAATCTTGTAGTTTATATATTCTTTTTGTTTTTTTTTTTGTATTTTTCTTATAACTTTTCCCATTTAAATTAATTTTTAGAATTAAAAAGTTTGTACGGTTTGATAAACAAGAGATAAAATAGTGATTGAAGTGTGCGTGATAGAGGTTGGAAGTATATAATTATGAAAATCCTAGTGTCATGATTTTGTAAAACATATCCCCTTAAAACAAACCCCATCTATCACTTTTATATTTATTCTTTTGACCTAACATTCTGTATGTGATATGATGGTCAGCTGTAAAGAGTAAAGAGAAACCTAACAGGATTATTGTGGGGCATTTATCGACACCTAAAAAGATACAATCAAACAAAAAATAATGTATCCATTGTTCCTTATATGACAAGACCTTCTATATATATTGCTACACTTGCCCAAATTCCAAATATAATTCATCCGATTAATACGGTACATTTTGCAAAACCATGAGACTTGGGTTCAATCCGGTAAATTAAACGGATAATATTAACAATAAATTTTTATCAGAGGATTCAATTAGACAATAAAGTTTTAAGTATCTAGTTTTTTTGTCTAGAGAGATGGAAAATAACCAGTGATGTAGCCCACCGACTAGAGGCTGGTTGGTGCAAGCGGAGAGTAGAGTCGGGAGTATTGTGCAACAAAAGATTTCCAACAAAATTTAAAGGGAAATTCTATACAGTGATAGTTTGACCGATCATGTTATAAACTGATTGTTGGGCAATTAAGAAATCTCATGTGCTACAACTAGAGGTGGCAGAAATATGGATGTTAAGATGGATATGTGGACACACAATGATGGATCGGATAAGGAATGAGATTCTTAGAGAAAAACTTATAGGGTTAGCATGTAACACTATTAAAATTAAAGAGGAGATATTGAGATGATTCGATCACATGAAGAGGAGACAGATGATGGCACCAATCAAAATTGTAGAAAACTTTACCATCAAGCGGAGGAAGACCCAACCTGACTTGGGATGAGAGGATTAAGCGTGATCTAAGAGACTTGTATCTTTCTGAAAACATGATCTAAAATAAGAGGTTGTGGAGGAGAAAGATTAAGCTTATGGATATCTAGGGGAGACCTTTCTAGTTAGGAGTAGTATAGGGTTCTTGACACCTAGGGTGTCTACACCCTTGTCCTATTTGTACACTTTGGTGCTATCTAGATCCATATTGCTGAGTTTGTGCCTATATTTTTATCTCACTTAGACCAGCATGAGATTGTTTTGTTTGCCATACCCCAATCCACTTAGCTTTATTATGTGTTGTATCTTTGTATGCTTTCATATACGTATGATATCTTAGCTTCACTATTGTATTTTTATATGTTTTTTCATATTGCATCCTAGCTTAGCCTCGCTTTGTATTGTATCTTTGTAAGCTTTCATATGGTAAACTAGCTTAAGATATGCTTTATTTAGGTTTGCTACCTCATGATCATCTTAATGATGGTATGCTATCTTAGCATATGATATATGTTTCAGTAGTATGTTTCATAGTGTATGAAGCCGAGTGTCTCAATGAAAGCAGTTTTTATTTTTTAGGTAATAATGAAAACGGTTTCTCTTTCCCTTAGAAAAAAGAAAAAAAGTGAAACTTGCCTTCACTCTAACTCTTTCAAACGCTACAAATAATAATGATTATGAGTTAGATCAACTAAGTATGTTTATTTGTATAATCAAGTAAATAAGAAAGTGGTTGGTGGATCTAGTGATCATATACAGTCAAGCCTACGTTGGAAAGTGGATAATCATAAACATATGTTATTTTTAGCATGACCCCTCTTCACCTATTTTAAAACCCCACATACATCACATCATCATTATCATCACCATCATCATGTATGGTGTTCATAATTTGACCAAAAGGTCATGCTTAATGACTTAATGGGTGGCAGTCTAATCTCTAAGACTTTAATTTGACATGCTTTTGTAATTTAGTGCAAGTTGTAGAGTGTTAGTCGGGGTTCACTTCAAGGTGGGCTTTGGCTTAGAAACTAAGTGAAAACGATATGAGGGACTGAAAATGACATAAACAAATAATATGGGGCCCTATCTTCAGTCTTCAGTATTATGTGATTTATGAGTGTTTTCTTGTTTCTTTTATGGTCCTGATATGATTATGATATATTCATATGCACCCCTTCATGTATAGTAAAGGTCACAGATAGAAAAAGCCATGTGAGATGGGTGGGGTTGGAGTTTTTTTTTTTTTTTTTTTTTTTTTTTTTTTTTTTTTTTTTTTTCCTTCAGTTTTATCGTTATCACATCAGTTTTTAAATATCATTCATTTTAAAAGCAGACCCAAGCGATATGTTTATTTATATAATTATCCTCATATTTTATTAAAACAATTATGTTTGTCATTGTTTTTGTGGGTAGACATACTTTTGTCCATCCTAAAGCATCTTTAAGTACACATAGCAAAAACATCAAAAATTTTGAAGGATGAAAGCAAGCAATGAGTGATTTGTCGTCGGGCGTCCATGTTATTGTCACCTTCATCCTTGGAACAGTTTACAACCCTATTTCATGAATACACTTAGACAATGATGACAATCGGAGTGGGTAGATAAGTTTTGAGGTGGCATGTTGAATTGTTGACACGGCCAATATGTTTATTTGAGTTAGAGAGATTAACGATAACCCGAACTCACTTAAATTTATGTAGCTGAAACACATGTTTAGTCCATTTCTCTAAGTGATCTAACTAGGTTGCGCAATCTTTAAGGAGTTGTAACAAGTTGTAATCAAATTTTAAACATGCTAAACGGATTGAGGTTGTAATCACGCACGACCCATGGTTCACCCCAACATCTTCCTCATAGTCAATGCAACACCTCTACCCTACCCTTGAGAACCATACATCAGCCCTTCATGCTCCTTTGCTTGTCGTCAATAAAAAGCAGCATGCACACAACCGAAACCTTTAATAACCGACTCATTACCATCTTTATCAGACATCCAATCTTACGCAAAGTCAAATACTAACCATGTTTCGCCCACATCGTTTTTATCAATCTCAATCTAACCATAATCAATGAAATTAGAAAAAATGCAAATCAGCTTTAGCATGAGTGTACATGCGACTTCAAGAGATTCACATAGTAGAATGAAGAATAACGTTACAATGATGGTTTTGATAGATTTAAGTTATGTTTTTCGGTAATAACAACAACAATAAAATTAAACACCTACACATAAATGTGATGTCATTTTTACATGAATAAATGTCAACTGAAAAAATACTTACTAAGGAGTAGGGTCCAACTCGACATTATTATCTTCTGAACTAAAAATTAGGTTTTTAGGCTATCAAACTACAAATATGAAAATTTTAAATATCTTTGATGATTATATAGTTTTCTTACGATAACCACGTTTTAAATATCTTTGATGATTATATAGTTTTCTAACGAGTATAACAACGACGTTATAATATTTAATAATATGGTATGCTTCTGAATGAGATTCCTTCAAAAAATCCTTATGTTTGTAATAATTCAAAATAAATCATATCAATAATTTATTTATTAGTAAGAGCTAAGAATCAAAGATTCTTTTCTAATACACAAAACGCTTTTCTAATGAGTAGTTAAGCCCATTTGATTGTCACCTACAAGACCTTCAGTCACAAAAAGCCCAAAGTGGCCTTGAAACTAGGGTTATTCACGAGTCAAGCCGAACCGAACACACATTTGCTCGTGTTTGGCTCGTTTCCAAACCGAATAGGGCCAATCGGCTCGTTTACAACCGAGCGGAAAATCTAACGAGTATTTTTCGAACGAGCGCAAACGAGCGGTGAACAATTTATACAACCCAACTATCTTGTTGGTCATACGATTTATATTGTGGCGAATAAGGTTTAATTACTTAAAAAGCAGCCACATTTTATTACATAACATTTTCATAAATGACAATATGTTGTGACTGACGATGATGCTAAGCCTGTAGCTAAAGCGGCGGAGAGCATATTGCAGAGAATGATGACGGTGAGAGCGAGAGATAATCGACAAAAATTGTCTCTTAGCGGCTTAGGATTTTACTTTTATGCTTAGTGTAGAATTCTTTATTAGGTTGATTGGTAAAGTATGTATAAATATAATTATATATTTGTAAATAGATGGTCAAATCTCTTGGAATGCTATGTAAAAACTATATATACATATTAATTCGAGCCGAACCGAACCGAGCGGACCTTTGCTCGTGCTTGGCTCGTTTAGAAACCGATCCCAGCCGATCGGCTCGTTTACAACCTAGCAAAAATTCGAACGAGCATTTTTCGAGCAAATTCTGAACGAGAGTCGAGCGGCTAGCGGTTTGAACAGCCCTACTTAAAACAGTAAAGCCACACATGGCTAAGCCATGGACCATTGGGTTCGGATGCAGTTGGCAAAATTGGTCTCGTGATAAGAGTTAAAACATCTTTAAATATTATTTTTAATCTATATAGTAGTAATTAAGAGAATCCTAAAATAAGGCAATATTGTTAAAAAAAATCAAGTATCAACCACTTTATAATTGATCATATTTTAGACATTTTGATCAAATTGGTGAGTGAGCTAAAGAGCTATTGCGAAAGTAAGTTTAAACTCGGCTAATTTTTAAAACTACAACATTATCATCTAAACAGTATTTTTTTCGGTAGGAATTTATTTTAAAATGACATGTTTATTTCCGAACATGGTTAACTCTTCTATTGATCAAGTCACAATCAAGAGTCTTGCACAAATCATGTCATTGTAACTGTAGTTTGAACATGGTTAGTTGTAAAAACAGGCCGAAGAATACTACTTATTGTAAAGCTATAAATGGAAAATGTTTGTGTTTTGACTCTTCATCAACATGAAGTTATAACATAGTCTTTCCTACGTCTCTTATTGTGGAATATCTGTTAGTCTTGATTCATCATCCTCCTTCATTAAAGTCAACTTTTAATTCCTCTTTATGACTTGCAGACAATTTGAGTTTCTCTTGATATGCCTGGATTACCAACTTGACTTGTGTACATGAACACAAATCACACCACCCACATCATTAAAAAAAAATAAGATCCTATGCTTACATTATGAGTAGGTTGATTTGGAATTCTATTATCTCCAACGGGTCGAAAAAAATGAAAGTCAACCAAAACATATTGTTAATCCAAGGATCGATCAGGAGTTATCAAACTTGATTTATACAAGTATTGATCGCGGAATTATCAATACTTGTTGATTTAACGATTAACCAAACAAAACACACGAAAAGAATAATTACTCAAATAAATTACTGATACGATGATGCTCTTGCTCCTATGATGCTTGCTATATTGCTGTAATACTCTATATTGCTCTATATTGTTTTTTGTGTTTTTTAGAAAAATTGACTTCTGTTTTTTTTTTAATGTTGTTGATCTCATGTTATATATAGAGATCCTATTCTGTTCTGATCTATTGCTAACTTATCGTTATAATTAAGCTAACAATATTTATCCGAATCCTCAGCCACATTTATCAGCATGGGAGTTCGTATTTTACAATGATTCTAATAAAGATAAGATTGTTGAAGTGACATGGAATATTCACTTGAATCATACATCTTCAATCTTCATTAATGTTGTTGTTGCTTTGCCACGTTGACTTGTTGACTTTGGATTGACCACTTGATGTGTAATACAAGTGTTGATTTGTCTTCCGTAAGAAAATACTCTTCCGCAGAAAACTAGTCTTCCATAGCAGCTATTCTGTTCGTGCTTCCGCAGCAACTTATGCTTCCGTAGGAGTTATTGTCTTATTGAAACTAGTCTTCCATAGCAGCTATTTTGTTCGTGCTTCCGCAGCAACTTATGCTTCCGTAGGAGTTATTGTCTTCCGCAGCAATTCCTCCAGCACTTGGTCTGTTCTTGTTCAGCTGAAGTTGTTCTTCCGCAGGAGATCCACGGATGTACAGTTATGTTCCTAAGAACATCTACGGAAGAACAATTTACTCATCCGCAGTTGTTCCAATACATATAACCATAACATAGAACTTGTAATGTTAGTTAATCATACAATGAATTATTAAATAAACATAATCATAAACAAATATATTCATTGTGTATCATTAAAATTGATGATTACAATTATGACTACATAGAGTGATTCATCATCTAAACCTATACATAGAGTTCTATCCCTAACAGTACTCCCTCTAAATTTGTGATGAATCATGAATTTATCAAAAATTTATATGAGAAGGCTATGAATTCATAGTCATTATTGTTAACTAATTATCATAGAAAGAGCAATTTTATGCATAGGCAAGGATTGGATAACCTGAAGGATCATACTACTGATCTGCCACACCCCTTCATTTGTATGGTAAAATTAGTTAGCTACTGAGCTAGTGCAGATTGCAAATATTGTGATCCGCACAAATTCAAACAAGAGTATATGTCTAGTATGTCATGCTAATTATCATGTTTTGGTGAGAATTTAAGAGCAACTCATATGGATGCATCATATAAGGTGGCATTAAAGTCTGTCCCTTCCAGAAGGTGCTTAATTCATCACCTTAGCACACTTAACCCATGTTCCGTAGATTATAAGCTCTATCTTAAGATTTCATTGAAATCTTATTAATGGTGATATATATATATATATAGCTCTTTCAGTATGATATACTTGATCCTTTTTGAGATTTAGCATCAGGACACCAGGTCTTTACTTACGTAAAACAGAGGTGTCCATTGACTCAGGTCTTTGCTTACACAAAACAAAGAGTCAAGATGCGCAAAGATAGAGGTTATAAGGTGTTACAACATAGTACGTGTGCATGTGTAATGAGTTGGGCACTTCCGTAGTAGAGTAACTTATGTCTCCTTACAATGACTTGACCAACTAAGTTATCTGAATGTTAGGTTAGGCATGACAGACCTTATCTTTCACTCAAGCTGAACCTATTTATATATCCAACACATCTGTTCAGTAGATACTAGTTAAAGTGAAAGTAGGGCATATGGCAGTTATAGCATAATATCATTTCCGTAGATTATATGATCCCTTACACAGGAGTTGGGATATTTATATGAGAATAATTGGCGGGCTCCTATGTCTGTTGTTTAGACGTTGGATTTATTCTAAGTTCATCATTCCTAATGATTCTATTAAGAAATTAAATCTTACAGAGTCAAAGGCCTTAGTGAATAAATCAACAAGCTGATGTATTGTGTCTACTTTGACCAACTTAATTAATCTCTTTTTTGAGCAGTCTCTAAGAAAATGATATCTAATTTCTATATGTTTTGTTTTACTATGTTGGACTGGATTAGCAGTTATAAACATAGCAGCTGAGTTGTCTATATGTATGGGAGTGTGAAGAAAATTGTACCCATAATCAAGTAATTGGTTTTGTAGCCATAAAACCAGAGAGCAACCATGTACTCAGCTTCAGCTGTTGATACTAATACATTGGTCTGCTTTTTGTACTGCCATGACACAAGTCTTGGTCCTAAGAATTGACATCCACCAGTAGTGGATTTCCTGTTATTGTTGCAACCTCCATAGTCACTGTCTGAGTATGAATACAATTTGAAGTCTCCTTCTTTAGGATACCATAATCCGAGTGCAGGTTTTCCTTTGAGGTATCGAAATATCCTTTTAACAGCATTTAGATGTGACTCTTTTGGATCTGCTTGGTACCTAGCACACACACACACAGCAAACATTATATCAGGTCTACTAGCAGTTAAGTACATTAATGAACCTATCATAGATCTGTACAATCTCTGGTCAATAGACTTCCCTGTTGGATCTGGTGTAATTTTGTCTATGGTAGAGGCTGGTGTTTTGCATGAGGAAGAATCGGTCAAATTGTATTTCTTCAGTGTTTGAAGTACATACTTCTCCTGGTTAATGAATATGCCATCTGGTTTCTGATGAACTTGTTATCCCAGGAAGAATATCATTTCTCCCATTGAACTCATTTGGAATTCAGATTGCATTAGTGACTCAAACTCTTCACATAATCTCTTGTTAGTTGATCCAAATATAATATCATCAACGTATATTTGAAATACTAAAAGATCTTGATGTTCATGTTTTAAGAAAAGAGTTTGATCAATTGTTCCTCTTTTATATCCATGTTTCAACAGAAACTTGGATAATGTCTTGTACCACTTTCTTGGCGCTTGATGTAGAACATATAAGGCTTTGTCCAGTTTATATACTCTATGAGGATAATCAGGATCCTCAAAGCCTGGTGGTTGAGAGACATACACTTCTTCATCAATCTTTCCATATAGGAAAACACACTTAACGTCCATTTGATAGACTATGAAATTCTTGAATGAGGCATAGGCTAAGAAAACTCTGATTGCTTCAATTCTTGCTATGGGGGCAAAGACTTCATCATAGTCTATGCCTTCCTCTTGTGTGTATCCTTGTGCTATCAACCTTGCCTTGTTTCTGATAATGATTCCTCTGTCATCCAACTTATTCTTGAATAACCATCTGGTGCCAATGGGATATCGGCCTTCAGGGAGATCAACCAGATTCCACACCTTTTGTTTTCTGAACTGCTGCAACTCTTCTTGCATTGCTTCAATCCAGCTGTTGTCTTTCAATGCCTCGGTGATGTTTGGTGGAACTACTTGAGACAGAAAACATGAGTACAAACAAATGTTTGCTGCCCTTTGTTTTCTTGTTGTTCTGATGTTCAGGTCGCCTATCATGTTATCAATTGGGTGATACTTGTGAGTTCTATTAGTTGGGACATCATTAACTTGGATAGATGACTCCAGATTGCTGATGTTTATTTGTTGGGATGGAGTTTGTTGAGATGGTGAGTTAGTGAAATAATCCAACTCATCTGGTACAGCCGACTGTGGTTCCATAGGTCGAGTAATGTCTTCCGTGGGTGTGGGCATGCTGTCCGTAAGAGGTACAAGTTCAGCTGTAGGCTTTGGTATTGGTATATTTGTATGTGACGATGGTGTTGGGATGTTTGTAAACACATTCTGATTTTGGGAACCTTTCTGTGTATCATCTGTGGAAGGTGACACTTCTACGGATGTAGATGGTGGCAAGGAGGTATCATCACTACTTTTTTGTGCTGATGTACCAGGGTCACGCTCACTGATTTTCTCTTGAGATGGTACTCTAGGAGGATCAGCTGTTAATGGTACACCCATGTTTAGAGGAACATAGAGGTAGCATGTATCCGTAACATCTGTCACATTAAGATAACCAGAATTAAATGAGTTAGTTAAAACATCTATATCAAATAACCATGATGAGCCTTTTACTGATTGAGTAAATAAGGATTCATCAAAAGATACAGTAGGGGTTTCTTCCACTATGTTATCATGTGGAATGTATACTCTATATGATTTAGAAGTTGATGAATAACCAACAAAGAAACCATCATAGGCTTTTTCAAAAAAATTTCCTAATTGTTCTTTTGTGTTTAAAACAGATACATGACACCCAAAAGCTTTAAGATATCCTATAAACGGTTTTCTTTTAAATAATAGTTCATAAGGTGTTTTGTTGTGTTCTTTCACTATTAAGGTTCTATTTTGAACTGTGCAAGCAGTGTTCATAGCTTCTGCCCAGAATGTTATTGGCAGATGTGAATCGGCTAGCATTGTTCTAGCTGATTCAATTAACGTTCTGTTTCTTCTCTCAGCAACTCTATTCTGTTGTGGAGTTCTAGCTGCACTGAACTGTCTGGCTATACCTTTTTCCCTTCAAAAAGAGTCTAAGACATAGTTAACAAATTCAGTTCCATTATCACTTCTTAATATCTTGATTCTTAAATCAAGTTGGTTCTTTATTTTAGTGATAAACTCCATGATAATTTCTGATGTTTCACTTTTATTCCTCAAGAAAAATACCCATGTAAATCTTGTGAAATCATCAACAATCACCAAACAGTACTGTCTTTTTCCAATGCTTAACACATTAGTTGGGCCAAACAGGTCCATGTGCAGTAACTTGAGTGGTGTTGTGTTTGAGTTGATTGTTTTTATTTTATGAGAGACTTTATGTTGTTTTCCTTTGTAACATGATAAGCAGTGATTAGAACAATAAAACTCCTTTTTCGGCATACCAATGACTAAGTCATTTTTCACCAGTTTATTCATGTTCTTTATGTTGGTGTGTGCCATTCTTCTGTGCCACAAGTGTGACTCATCTTCTGAAGATTTAGATATCAGACACGTTTCCTTTGTTGTTAAAGATGTGTTGTTCATGTCCAACACATATGTGTTACCTTTTCTTGGTGCTTTAAGAAGAATGTAGTCTTCTAGAATTTGAATCCTGGCTTAAGGATGTAATAGTTAGAATTGTCAAAGAAAGTTGTGTAATTTTGATCACATATTTGAGAGACACTTAGTAAATTAAATTGCAAGTTTTCATAAAAGTTGAATTTCTCAAATTTTAAAACTCCATTTGTTACACTCCCTTCCCCAGTGATTTTACCTCCCTTCTTATCCCCACCAAATGCTACATATGTAGCAGTCTTATGAGTGAAGTCCTGCAGGAGAGTGCAGTTTCCTGTCATGTGTCTGGAACAGCCACTGTCAACATACCACTTGTTGTCAGCCCTCCTTGGATGTTCCTGCAAAAAAATGAGCTCAGTTAGACTTAGGAGCCCAAGCCTTTATGGCCTTGGGCTTGTTATTATGATCTAAAACAGAAACTTTCTCATGTAAGAGTCTTGCGTTTTCTATGTTGGATTTGTTATCTATTTGTTCATTGTGTTTTGCTTTGTATTTGTGTGACTTTGGGGATAATGATGAGGTTGTTTTATCTTGAGTTATGCTGACTTGGTCAGTGTTTTCTTTCTTTGTAGACTTCCTTTTTGTTGTAGATGATGAGGATTGTCCAGAGAATGTTTCTGAATTCTTTGATCTAGACTGAGGTACATGATTCCCTTTGTCAAAATGATCAAAGAAGTCATCCTCATCATTAAGTGCTACCTTTCTGTGAGGAGTCTTTCTTTGAACTTGCTGTTCTTCCTTCTTTTTGTTTATTGGCAACATTGTGTCTGTTTCATTAATAACCCTTTGTTTTTCTGTTTGTTTCAGTTGTTTTCCTCTATGTTGGTCTTCATTTGATAACTGTGAAGTTGACTCAGAGGTATCTGCTTTCTTTTTCCTTATAATCTTTGTTTTGTTTTTCTTATTGAAGAAACACTCCTGTGTAGAGTGATTTGTTTTGTTGCATATTGCACAATAGTTGTTAAAGTAACAATCACTAGTCAAGTGATTGTTCATGTTGCATATTGAACAGTAACTGTTGAAGTAGCAGTCTTCTATACTGTGATTGTGCATGTCACACCATTTGCAGTACATGTCTTCAGCTTCACTATCAGATACAGCTTTATCCTTAGACTGTTTCTTTGTACTGGCTTTATGCAGCTTAATCTCTCCTTTTATGGTTGTTGATGATGAATTCTTACCACTTCCTGGCAGATTGTCATATTGTTCTTGTTTACTCTGAATTTTCTTGTGCTTAGTTTTGAGTTTATCAGTTTGTTGTCTGTTCAGTCTGATTTTTGTTGCTTTTAATGATCTTTTCCGTGGATGATTTGCTGAGTTCACATGGTTTTCTGAGGTTTCTATTACTAGCTTTTTTTTTGTTTGCTTGATTTATGCATGTACACCCTCATTTAATTGTTTTACTCTTGTTTGGAGTGTTTTTAGGAGGTTTCTTTGTTTAGGTGGATAGGGTAATTTATATTCAGTTAAGACCTTTGGAATTGAGTAATCTTTCACATATGTTTCTCCCTTATACAAACTTTTATGTTCAGTTTCATCATTATCATCTAGATCATCACAGTTGTCATGATCCAATTCTAATGTGTTTTGTTTTGAAAGTTCTGAGTCTGATGATTCAGAATTATTAGTGTCATTAGTTAAATTGTCATTTGACTTATATTCAGACTCAGACATGTTACTAGACACAAAATGATTCGATAAACCATTTGTCATAGATTCTGGCAGAGAGATATAATTATCGTTTATTGGTGGTGGAACTGCATGAAATCCCAGTCCAGTTTTGTCTTTAGCTTCAATATGAGAGTTTAACAACTTCTCATACTGTTGTGCTGACAGTTGGAATTTTTGCAGCTTCACCTCCGTAGATGCATGATCCGACATGGATTTAGTTAACGATGTAGTCAAATGCTCAACTTGTGCTTTTAAGTTATAATTTTCAGACACAAGTTTATCCAAGTCCTTTTGTAACGAATTTATTTTGACTTGATAAATTTTATGTTCTCGTACATGAGATTCATTTAAAAGTAAGGTTTCCTTTACTTTATCAGCCAGCTGTTGAGCATGTGATCTATATCTTTCTACCTCATCTATACAAGTTTGAGAACACAATCTTTCTCTTACCTCCGCAGACATTGGTGGAACTTTGTTCTCCATGTTGGCCATTAATGCTTGATTTTCAGGCAAAACTTCTTTCTCATATAAGCTCCAGTCACAAGTACCATCCTGCAAAATAATTAAACCAGTTTCTTTAGCATTAAATTTACTTGTGTTATTGTTAGCTAATGGTGGGGATTCAGTATTGGTTAATTGAGGTAGTGAGAAACTTCTTTGAGTAGGTTGTCTTTGTTCAGCAGCCTGTTGTTGATGGTTATTGCACTCTCTTGAAAAGTGTCCATATAGATTGCATTTAAAGCATCTGACTTTGGACTTGTCTACTCCAATCTTAGTTGATCTTCCTCCTACTGAGAGTCCTTTGTTTCTTTTCATATACATATTGGCTCTATATGCAATCATTGCCATTTGCCATTGTAAATCCATCTCTTCCACTTCATCAGGGTGAAGTTCTTCTAAATCTTGTTGGCAGAATTGGGCCGGAGTAAGAGTGCTTCCCAAATATGCCTGAAAACTGGAACTAAACGCTGCAAAGGCTGCTTTCTGTTCTTCAGACTCCAAAATCATAGCAAGTGGTTCTGTTTGTTTGTTTTTCTTTTTCTTATTTGATTCATCGGTTTTGGATTTGGATTTCCTCTGTTGATGACTCTGTGTGCTTGGGCTAGAGGTCTTGGCATCATAGAAGCTTGTCTCTTCATCTTCATCACTTTCATCACATGAGTTGTCTTCAGTTTCATTGGATACGAAAGCACTACCAGTGTTCTTCAATTCCTTAAATTGATAAGGAGCTATAGGTGCTTTCACACTCTTTTTCCTTGTCTTCTCATCCAATTCCAGGGCTTCTACCTTTGCCACTAGAGTATCTAAACCTATTGTTTTTAAGTCAATGGTGGTTTTGAACATGGACACTGTCCGTGTCCAACTCTCCGGTAGGGAGTGAAGCATCTTTTTGTTGAGCTCTTCGTTGCTGTACTCAAGCTCAAGGATGTTCATCTCAGTAACAAGTTGCATGAATCTGTGTAACTATTGAGGAACTGACTCACCAGGAATATGATGGAATGTTTCATATTGAGCTCGGAGAGTATACTTTTTAGTGCTTCTAATCTCGTCACTTCCTTCACACAGAGTGTGCAGGATTTTCCATAACGAGTTTGAGGTTTTGTAGGATTCACACCTGATCAACAGCTCTTCTTGCAAAGCCATAGTGAGCATGCTATATGCCTTGATGTCAATCTTGACTTTCTTGGCATCATCAGGTGATAGATTCTTAAGACTTATGGGTTGATTTTTGTCCTTGTAGTCTGCACCCAATGCCGGTGGAATATAAGGACCTTCAGTGATTGAAGCCCATAGGTCTGAATCTGTGTAATTAACATGATTCCTGAATCTAATTTTCCATGTTTTGAAATCAGACTTATTTTCAAGTTTGGGAGGTTGATATGCACCAACTATCGAATTACTTATGTTAATTGATGTAATGATTATAAACAGAATCGTTATACTCCAACCAAATTTGATAGATCAATTGATCTGGATCAATGAGCACCAGGCTCTGATACCACTTGTTAATCCAAGGATCGATCAGGAATTATCAAACTTGATTTATACAAGTATTGATCACGGAATTATCAATACTTGTTGATTTAACGATTAACCAAACAAAACACATGAAAAGAATAATTACTCAAATAAATTACTGATACGATGATACTCTTGCTCCGATGATGCTTGCATATTGTTGTAATACTCTATATTGCTCTATATTGCTTTTTGTGTTTTTCAGAAAAATTGACTTCTGTTTTTTTTTTTAATGTTGTTGATCTCATGTTATATATAGAGATCCTATTCTGTTCTGATCTATTGCTAACTAATCGCTATAATTAAGCTAACAATATTTATCTGAATCCTCAGCCACATTTATCAGCATGGGAGTTCGTATTTTACAATGATTCTAATAAAGATAAGATTGTTGAAGTGACATGGAATATTCACTTGAATCATACATCTTCAATCTTCATTAATGTTGTTGTTGCTTTGCCACGTTGACTTGTTGACTTTGGATTGACCACTTGATGTGTAATACAAGTGTTGATTTGTCTTTCTTAAGAAAATACTCTTCCGCAGGAAACTAGTCTTCCGTAGCAGCTATTCTGTTCGTGCTTCCGCAACAACTTATGCTTCCGTAGGAGTTATTGTCTTATTGAAACTAGTCTTCCGTAGTAGCTATTCTGTTCGTGCTTCCGCAGTAACTTATGCTTCCATAGGAGTTATTGTCTTCCGCAGCAATTCCTCCAGCACTTGGTCTGTTCTTGTTCAGCTGAAGTTGTTCTTCCGCAAGAGATCCACGGATGTACAGTTATGTTCCTAAGAACATCTACGGAAGAACAATTTACTCATCCGCAGTTGTTCCAATACATATAACCATAACATAGAACTTGTAATGTTAGTTAATCATACAATGAATTATTAAATAAACATAATCATAAACAAATATATTCATTGTGTATCATTAAAACGGATGATTACAATTATGACTACATAGAGTGATTCATCATCTAAACCTATACATAGAGTTCTATCCCTAACACATATATCTAAAAGAGCTTACTAAAGAGATACTTATTTTTATAAAGCAATTAAAAAGTATGGTAAGAAGTGTTTAGGGGCAACCCAATCTTGATCCTATACACAAAATACTCATTTTAATATTTTACCCAACCACATATTCAACAACTCTAAAATTGTGGTGCTTTCTAATATAAAAGGTTGATATGAGATAAAAACCACTAGATCGAATAGCCATAAATGCAGTACTATCATTACATTAGTTCTAATACGGGTCCAGATTCATAGATTTATTGGGTGCGTGAGTTGTGAATGTTGTCATAACATAACAATAAATCACAAAATGCAACAAACCAAAGACGAATAACACGTGAAAGAGAAGAAAAAAGTTCTACATTTCAGCTCACTTCCAACGTTCATACCTGATACCGATATGAAATAGAACGTTTCTTGCTCTAACATCGTGATTTTTCGCAACATGAACTCCCTAACCACAAAATTAAACGTATATCTTGGAGAATTAAAGTCGTTTCTTAGCACATAGCCACACAGAATTTGTCCATAGATACGTATTTGCATACTATTATTTAACTTTTGTTTTACATTAACAAACAAATTCAGACATCGGCCATTAATTAGAGACACGTGAAGTATCGATCTGAAGTTCAGTTTGCTAATGTCTTACCTAGATCAAATTAATTGACATGAAAGCGGCGAATTAATGTGATCACACATCTAGCGTCAAATGTCATAATTATGTAAGCCTAAAATTCTTTTTCTAGCATCTCTTATTTCTGTTTCTTAACTTAATAAAAGTTAGTTAAAAACAAAGCAATAGTTAGTAAATTATGTGAGGTGGTTGACTTCATATATGTTAAATTATTAGTTAATAACCAATGGAAAGACAACCAGATAACTAATGTGAGATTTCATTTATATCTTATCTCAAAACATCCTTTATCATTACTAAATCTTCACTGTTAACTATTTAATATATCGTTTATTCATTCCGTGTAAAACACAAGTTTCTAACATAATCAATTTATATATCAAGGTTGTTGTTAGCAATCATGCCATATTGTCAAGTTAAAGTTGATAAAGTCTACATTAAGGACATGTTTAAATCATGTCATCCTGTCAAGACTCACATAGCTCATTTATCTAAAAAGTTGGCAAGTCAAAAATAAGTACTTGAGTAATATATGTCTTTGTAACTCATGGTCATCTTGAAAATGGGTTTAACGGGCAATAAACACTAGATAGTTTGTAAATCATTTGTAATAAAGTAGAGCAGTATAGAAGGAAGATGACAAAATGTTATTGCTAAAAGATGATGATATAATAGAATGATGATGAATAAGAAGAATGAAGATGACAAATTTCAGATTGTGAAGAAGGTTATTAGAATAAAAGCAAATGACATATTCAAAAGGCTACTATGGAGAACGTTTGGATAAGATAAAGGAGATTATTTTGAAACCATGTATTAGTATTAGGATGATTGATTGTAATTTCTAATGAATACAATATACATAAAATATTCTAAAATCTCTAACAATGTATGATTCTCTATTTATCATATGCACATGTATGTAATAGTAACTTATAATAACTTGTAAATGGTGTTTATAGTGTTTGATTTAACTTTTGCTTTGTGTAGGGTCCGTGAAGGGACCGAATTATGAAGCGATTTGATGTGCGCAACCTTAACATATTACGCAAGAACCTATTTCCTACGGCTAAAACTAACGACACAGAACAACAATTTTACGGTTAATCGAAAACATCTTGCAACCTTAATCCAAGCCCTTCTAAAACCCATAACCTCAATTTTAATTACATGCGAAGTCGTCCTACATCTATCGTTCCCCCAAATCTAAACCCTTCTAAAACCCTAATCCGTTTTGTTATCACCAACCCCCATTGCTTGTGCTGCAATTGCCACCAGAACTCCAGAAGCACATCCTTTTGACTCAATCACTATCAATTCATGCTCCATTGCATCCGACATCAATGTCGAGCACTTCGTCGTCGACCTTTTGCACCACTAAACCCTTCAACCCTCATTCTGACTAAATCTTCATCACTAACATCTGCTCAAGCACTTCAATTTGAATCTGAAACCTCTTCATCCGCTGCAAACTGCTCCTTCCGTTATGGTATCGTTTCAATTTTTAAACTATTGTGTGGCTCTGGGGTGAAATCTGACGGTGTGAAAAGTAGGTTCAGAACCCTTGTTTCGGGTTTGAGTTGTAGTCAAGTAGATGAAGTTATCGATTATTTGCGAATTAACGACCCTGATTCTGCTGTGGAGTTGTTTGAATTGTTGAAGAATGAGTATGGTTTTAAGCATTCGAGGTGTTCTCAGTTTGCCATTGCTCATGTTTTGGCTGGTCAGCGACGACTTAAGTTGCTGCGTTCGAACTTCATGCAAATGCTGCAAGAAGAAGGTAGCCGAATCTGAAAATTTTGAAATTGATTAGTCGCATCAGGTTAGAGATGTGGGATTGAAAATTTGAGTTCTCCAAATATCAAAGTTTTATACTTTGATTCACAAGATTTCATCTTTCCGCCTTATGTAGAAATCATCCATAATACACAGCATATAGCTAACCTGATCTGCAGATGAGCTTTCAGGCTTATAAGGATACATAAGTGCTCTAGTTGCATCATTTTTCAACTGAATTTGCTCGAAGTCTTTTAAATGTTTGCAGAGTAGAAATGTCCATCTGATCAGTAGTGGTCAACTACACCGGTATTTTTAGGTTTTAGAAAACTGAAGCAATGAGCCTCATTCTTATATGCTATTCCTTAATCAGTGCCCAAAATTTTGTCTTTAATATATAGCAAGTATGTCTTTTATATGGCACCCTTAGTCATGTTAATTTACATGTAAATTTATTTGTTTTTCTTATAGGTTCTGGCTCTGGGCCTTCTCTTTGTGATCTGCTTTCAGTTAACTTTAAGTGCTGGAAAGAAAATGCTATTGTCTGGGACATGCTGGCATTCGCTTACTCTAGATCAGAAATGGTACACGATGCCCTTTTCGTTATAGCCAAGATGAAGGATTTGAATATCCAGCCTTCAATATTGACATACAACAGTTTATTATATAACTTAAGGCACTCGGATATTATGTGGGATGTGTACAATGATATGAAAGATAGTGGAATCCGTGAAAGCAAACAAACAAATTCCATTCTCGTAGATGGATTGTGTAAGCAATCTTTAATGCAAGAAGCAGTAACCCTTCTTCATGAATCTGATCATGTTGCTTCATTCAATACCATCATGTCAAGTTTCTCTAAAATGGGGTTTGTAGATGTTGCTCAATCCATTTTCAGTTTAATGTTGAAATTTGGAGTACAACCCGATGCCTACAGTTATAATATTCTTATTAATGGTTTATGTTTAGCGGGTTCTATTGAAGATGCATTGAAGTTAACATATGACATGGACAAACATGGAGTCGAGCCAAATGCAGCAACATACAACACAATTTCTAAAGGTTTTCTTGTACTTGGTAAGATAAGTGGGGCATTAAAGTCAATTCAACAAATGCTCACTAAAGGGGTAAACCCTAACAGTATTACATATACATTACTTATATGTGGGAATTGCCAGGCTGGCAAAGTGGATGAAAGCCTTATTTTGCGGGACGAGATGCTTTCTCAGGGTTATCAGTTAAATTACATCTCTTATAGTGTTTTGGTAAGCAGTTTATGTAAAGTTGGGCGTGTTGATGAAGCTTTGTTTTTGCTTTATGAGATGGAAATAGTTGGATTAAAACCCGATGATTTAACGTACTCAATTATTATTCATGGGCTCTGCAAACAAGGTGACATACAGAGGGCAATTCAAGTGTACATGGAAATGTGCACGAAAAGAGTTTTACCAAATATTTTCACTCAACGGGCCATTTTATTGGGCCTATGTGGGAGAGGTCCTTTATCCAAGGCAAGGATGTACTTTGATATGTTAACGAGCAATGACAGTAATCAGGACATTGTTCTTTACAATATCATGATCAATACATATGCAAAACTCGGTATGATCCACGAAACTATGCTGCTGTACAACCAAGTCGTAGAGAAAGGTATCAATTCAACTATTGTCACGTTAAATTCTTTAATATATGGTTTCTGCATAGCTGGAGAATTAACCATGGCAACGAGGCTGTTTGATAACATTAAGGATCATGGATTAGCACCTACTGCTATAACATACACCACTCTTATGAATTTTTTATGTGAAAATGGAAATATAAAAGAAATGTTTGATTTGATGCGGGAAATGGAAGCTAGTGGTGTAGAACCAACTCATGTCACATATACTGTAATTATAAAAGGTTTCTGCAAACAGTGGAAGCTTCAAGAATCTTTGTTAGTTCTTGATAATATGATCTCACTGGGTTTATATCCTGATGGAATTTCATACAACATTCTGATTCAACAGTTTTGCAAAGCACGCAAAATGAAACAAGCTTTTGAGTTACACGATGATATGATATCACGTGATTTGAAGCCTGATGGGGTTACATATAATATTCTTATTAATGGTTTATGTGTATATGGTGATTTACATGATGCTGATAAGTTGTTTTGGTATTTACGTGAGTACGATTTTGGTTTAAAGAAAACTGCTTATATGACGCTTATTAAGGCACATTGTGTAAAGGGTGATGTGAATCAAGCAATGGTGGTTTTTTCAGAGATGTTGAAGATGGGATTTGAAGTAACGGTTAGAGATTACAGTTGTGTTATTAATAGATTGTGCAAAAGATGTTTAACAAATGAAGCAAAGGTTTTTTTTAGTATGATGTTTTCCAATGGTGTTCTTCCTGATGTTTACATTTATACAGTGTTGATGGATGCTTTATGCCTAGTGGGTGACCACCATTCAGTACACGAATTACTCCCTAATATGTTCAAATGCGGGTGGATGATTCTTGAATATGGTCAAGATATCAGTTAGATAATATGTTGGGATTAGCAAGATTATCCCACTGATGGATTACAAGCTAGGTATTCATTTTCATTGAGATTTTACCACCTGTATAGCTTCTTAAACAGTATATATATGTAAACAAAAATGATAATGAAGTAGCTAACAAATTAATTTGACTGTAAACTTATATTGAGCCTAAATCAGAGTTTTACAAATTTGCCTTCATGTGCCTGTAGTATTAGTTAGTGTAGTAATTAACACATTATTATTCTTTGCTTATGATGTTGATGATTAGAGGGGCAACTTCAACTCATTGACCCTGAAATGGATCGTGTTGGGTTATGTTAAGCATCTACTTCTGATTAGTTTCTTGGGCTCAGTGTTCATTAATACCATTTTACTGATAATAGTTTTTGAAAGAGGAAGTCTGGGAAAATGATATTAAGAAGATGAAAATAAATACTGGAAGCAGCCTCTCTATCCCCTAGAACAAGGGTAAGTTTGCCACTTTGCCTACATCTCACTCTCCCTAGACCTCATCTGTAGCCTTGCTATGGACGAGATATACTAGGCATGGTTATGGTTATGGTTATCTATGGCGTGTGCATGTCCTGCTAATGGATAATGCAAGCCATCATGGTTAAGTAATATGTTTAGTTTCTTATGATGTCATTACTAGCTTATGTTTTTGTTTGCCTTGAGGTTCTTCAAACAAGAATCAAGTTGTTAGCTTTTCAAGTCGGTCTGATATCTAGTAAATCATCAATCAACCATTATTAAGTGCATTTGGATAAAACTTTGATTCTTCAGATTCTCCTCTTGAAGGGAAAAAATGGCTTGTTTACGAGCAGAAGACCTGTTTTAATGTTTAGCCACTTGACTTGATCTTTCTGAAGCATTAAGATCTCTCAAGACTACCACATCACACATGCGTATTGACCAGGTTCTAATTAAGAAAGGTGATTTTAACTATTATTCATTTTCACAAATTTAATTTAAAAACCCGGGTTGACTTTTTTGATAATTATTGCCTAATCTAAGTTGGATTTCTTTTTATTTTTATTTATTTAATATTATTGCAACCTTGTAAAAGGGTTTGTTTAATGGCATACAGCATTGTGTCTTCATTTCTTTTTGATTTTTTTTCTTTTAAAAATACAAATTTATAAACCCAATAACACTGGTCTTTTCTTTGGATGCAAGATTATCCCACTGGTGAATTTTTTATCTAGGTACTGAACTTTCATTGGGATTTTACTCCAAGTAAATACATATCTTCTTCAACTGTCTTTATGTGTTTGTATCTAAGTGAGAAGTCAGTGTAGTTTATAATATGCTAGGCGTAATGCATCAGACAATAGGCTTTTCATTTTTGTGTATGCTGCATGCTCGTCATCTATATGATCAATTTATTCACCATGCGTACTAAATTGCTTGAACATCGTTATAGGCTACTCAACTTCCTGTTTATAGCGGCTTTAGTATTTTTAAAGCATAATTTTTAGTTGCTTGACGACTGTTATTGATGATTCTTATGATCACTCATCACAGTAGTAATATTCTATGATTCTTTCCAAAATTAACAAGCCTCGTCTTGTCTCATGCTGAAGCGTTTGAAATGGAATGGAGCTCCATTTATAAACTATGGCTACCGGTTGATTGTTCAGTAGCCAAGAGGCTTATATGGAACGGTAATATTCTCATAATACTTATGTCAAATTTACACTTCCAGCAGTTTGATTCTCTGTCCTAGTTAAATTCATATTCTTTGATCAATTGGTTGCTAATATGCAGAACATATAGACATGGTGTAAGCAAGCTTATCATGCTGCAATTGATGGGGATTAATATGGCAACTGAAACAAGTTTTGGTAATTAATTAAACTAAGAACTGTTGAACTGTTACAATCACCATAAACCGTGTAACCACTTTCAAACCACACATCCAAACAAAATGCCCCCAACTCCCCAAGATTTCTGGTGAGACTTAAGATTGTAATTTTTATTTTTGGGTTATTGCTAATTGTAACAATCTTTTAATTCCAAATGAATGGATGCCTTTTTTGGTTGTTTAAAGCATTCTTCAGTATGTGATTGTTGACCTTTTATTGCCTTTTTTGAGTTTATAGTTGCTGATGTGTTTGTTATGCAGGCTAAGGCGGTTAGGGGTTCAAACCCTGGCTAAGGTGGTTTTCCCCATACGCTACTAATAGCTCTGCCATACTTGGAATTTTACTGGGTATTTTTTTGTTATGCAGGCAGTGTGGTCAAAGTCTCAAGGACTGCCTTGACAAGAATGAGAATATTAACAAGAAGTTTTGTTAGATTGCTTTATCCCCCAGCCTCATCAAGATGGTAATTTGCTGATTCACTGCTCTTTGATAGAGTTCCACAATTTCAACTCCTCAGAACATTAAGAGGAACCTAAACCTTTATTGAAACTCAAATTCAAGAAAGAAACCATATTAGAGTTTTGTCAAGACCGTCAGAGGTCTAAAAGAAAGAAACCACTAGAAGCATCTTCAATGAAGGAAGATAAAGATAGGATGGGTGAGTAAGATCATGGATAAAAAAGTGGATAATTCCAGAAGTTAAAAAAACATGCAACTGGCTACAACAGCTAGAACTATGCAAACATTGTATTAGAATTTGTTTTTTTGGTAAAGAAAAATTTTGTACCTACATTATAGAATATTGTTTGTACAAGTGGCCATCGAATGAGAAATTCTTCTTTTATGTATGTTCGTGTATGTTTTGACTTCTTTAGTTTGAACCATTTCATATTGATGCCGTTTGATATGTTTCATTTTTATTAACTATGTACATTTTTACATGTTTGATCTTTTTGTATTTTTGATCATGTTTGACCCATTTCGTTATTGTTCACTTTACTTAGAAATGTTTTATTTTAAATTCGGACCAAATACCCTTTTGCATTAGTATAACTGTATAATCAATTATATGTGCTTCAAAAGCTTCCTCTGCTGCTTGAACTTCTAAATCCATTTTGCTATAAAAAAGATAAATATCAATATCTTACTTCATTGAAAAAACAGTTGAAATTTATACATATAACATACATACACTAACCTTGTGACTAAATGCTACTTTTAATAAGATCAATCAAGTTTTGAAGTTTAAGCTAGTACGTGCAACTAACTATTTAAGTTCAGTGATTTTGTAGTAACATAACCCTTTGATAGAAATTCTAGCTCGTGCATTTAATTTTCAAGTAATATGTAATTAGAGATGACTCATTGCATTTAATCAAGCACATGTTACATGTACACAACTAAGTATCTATGAATTACCATTAAACTGTCATGGGTTAGAGCAATATAATCTTCTACGTTTTATAAGCGTACATAATTATAAATGTAATACATCACAAGAATACTTGCATCTTGTATTACATAAGCTTAAACAAAACTCATTTTTTCATGCTCGGGGACTAAAAACCATTTACATGCACCATACTCATGCTAGTTAATGAGATAGCGGTGCAGAAGAGATTACATGCATGCTTGGCGAATAGCATTAGGGTGAGATGTCGGATTATGGGAATAAATAGTGATATAAAAAGAAAATATGTGAAATTAAGGGCAAATTGGATTCAAAACACAAATGGAAAAACTTATTTTAAAGAAAATACTTTAATTAAGTTTAAGTTAGACTTAATTATAACAAGGGACTTTTAGTTAGTTTCGCGTACAAAACTAAACAATTTTTTAGAATGATTAATTTATACGTCCTTTAATACTATTTCTAAATTTACATCATTTGTCTACCATAATACTTGAACATCAACCACTTAAAAACATATACGCTTATTAAAAATCTTGATACCACGAGACATAAATCTTTTTAAACGCAACTAATTAACTAAATGTAGCATGGTTACTTTCCTTGAGATGATAATATCTTTTATAAAACATCTAATTATTAAAAAATAAACAAACTTACCTAATTACTTCCTTAGGTAATAATCTCTTTTATAAGTGAACGTGAGACCAGCCCATTTAATAGAAGTTTTGCTTTTAAAAGGAAGGTCCTGAAATCAAATCTAGACGGATAGATTTGCGGTTAAAAAAAAAAATCTTTTTTATAAATAGGCTATTATAAACAAATAAAAAAATAAAAATGAAAATGTTAAAAAAATTCTTTTGGGTGACTTAAACAAAATAGGTTTAGCAAGGGTTTATGGCGGCCTCTCTTCATCCCTTACCTCCTGCCTGCACAAACCCTCAAATTTCTTCCGATTATAATTATTATTATTATTATTCATCACTCTTCATTCTCCCATCTTACCCAATTCCCCATTTCTCTTCATCTTCCCCAAAATCTCATCTTTCAACGCCCAATAATCAATCACTTTTTTTGAGATCCCGTTGTTAATTCGATCCATCTTTGTGCCTACTGTATCAACTCTGTACATATTCACAAACCCATTGTTAAATTTGAATAAAAAGCTCCACTTTAGCATGTGGAGAAGCGTGTTTAATCGAGCTTCGATCAAGAAGCTCAAAGCGTTTGCCGATAAATCTTGTTGTAGCGACACCCAATTTCTTGCAAAAGCTAGACAAATAGAGGTTATCCATGGTCGAAATCATTCGTTTAGCGAAAGGGGTGTTCGTCAAATCAGCGTATTTGGGGTTTCTAATTTGAGAAATTTAGGGTTTTTTTTCGGTTTATCACATGGGTTTAAGGGTTTTGCTAGTTCTGCTGCAGCAGAAGAGATTGTTTCAACGGAGGAAGAAGATAACGATGAAGTTCGTGAAATGGTTCGACATTTGAATAAAGAGATCAAGACGGTGGAAACGAAATCTGATAGTGTTGGTAATCGTAAGCAACCGAATTCGGTTAACGGAATTGGGAGAGGGAAGTACAATGCGCTTAGAAAAAGACAGATTAAGATAGAAACAGAGGCATGGGAGACTGCAGCAAAAGAATATCAAGAACTTTTAGTTGATATGTGTGAGCAAAAACTTGCCCCCAATTTGCCTTATGTGAAATCATTGTTTCTAGGTTGGTTTGAGCCGTTGAAGAATGCAATATCGGCTGAGCAAGATTTATGTAGAGAAGGAAAGAATCGAGGGGCGTATGCGCCTCAGTTCGATCAGTTGCCTGCTGATATGATGGCTATAATCACAATGCATAAGTTGATGGGTTTGCTGATGACTGGAGGTGGTCTAGGTGGTGCCAGAGTGGTCCAGGCCGCCCTCCATATAGGTGAAGCCGTCGAGCACGAGGTTGATTTTCATACTTTTATCTTTATGTTTATTATAGTTTGTTTTGAGTAATTAAGTGTAACAAAATGGGTTACATTAGATAGTGTTAGGAATTAGGATGTGCTTCAGATAATTAGTTTGTTGAGTGCTTGACTACATTTGATTATTAGGTATTTACGTTTAAAATGATTTTAAGTAGTTAGATAATTAAAATCAATTTCATATACCTAAAGACTAGAAACTGACTATATCTTCTGATGATCAGGCGAGAATACATCGATTCATGGAGAAGTCAAAGAAAAAGGTTTCATTAAATGAAAGCCCTGATGATGATTCAGAAGCCGTGGACAACGAGCAACAGATGCAGAAATTAAGGAAAAAAGTAAATGTTTTGGTAAAAAAGAAAAAGCTGCAGCAAGTAAGACATATTGTGAAGCAACAAGATGATTTGAAGCCATGGGGACAGGATGCACAAGTTAAGGTTTGTACCCTGTTGACAAATTGCTATATTGTGATTGTTTTCAGAAGTTGATTCTCATTTTCATGATTTAAATGCAGTTACTGTCTGTTTTTTCAGGTTGGTTCTCGTTTAATCCAGTTGTTAATGGAGACAGCTTATATACAACCTCCTGTTGATCAGTTTGAAGATTGTCCTCCTGATGTTAGGCCCGCATTTGTACATACTCTCAGAACAGTGGAGACATCGTAAGTATTGTTTATGCTTCGTTAATATCTTATCCTAATTTCCATATCTTGTTGATCATCGTTAATATTTTTATATATAGGAGAGGTAGCAGAAGATATGGAGTTATTGAATGTGATCCTCTAGTTCGACGAGGGCTGGAGAAAAGTGTAAGTCTAATTATTTAGCGGTGACTATAACTGTAAATAATTAGATAATCACAGTTTGCCAAACACTAAAACATCTGATTATCTCATGCAACCTGTTTTGTTACAGCTGATTATTCCATCCCACTATCACTTTTAAGTCTATGCCGGACACCCTCTGAACTTCTAAACAGTTTACCTGTACATTATCTCTTCTTAATTTTTTTTTAATTTAAAATCAGGCTATGCACATGGTGATTCCATACATGCCTATGCTGCTCCCTCCAGTAAACTGGACCGGGTAGGTCATTTTTTGTTATTTTTGGTTTAACTTTTGTATAATGCTTGACTTTGTGTTATTCTTTTTGGCAGTTACAATAGAGGAGGTTATTTATTTCTACCATCGTATATTATGCGCACACATGGAGCAAAACAACAACGTGATGTTGTTAAACGCACTCCAAAGAAGCAATTAGAACCAGTTTTTGAGGTGGGACACCTTTTGATCTATGTTTTTGCATCACAATTATATACTTTTGTTTTCCTGTTTTTAATTTTGTTTTTTGCAGGCGCTTAATACACTTGGTGCTACAAAATGGAGGGTGAATAAAAAAGTCCTTGATGTTGTAGACAGAATTTGGGCTAGTGGAGGTCGTCTAGCTGATTTAGTTGACCGTGATGATGTAAGTTACATATTTTAATCGAATTCAAAATTCAGTTTAGTGAATAAAGATCTCGCTTTTTCTTCATAAAGATGCTTGAGTTCTTTAATTTAATGTTATATGTTGATTTACGAGCTCTTTTCCCAACTATTTACACAGGTTCCTGTACCTGAAGAACCAGATACAGATGATGAAACCGAATTGAAAAAATGGAAATGGAAAGTTAAATCCGCAAAAAAAGAAAATAGAGAAAGGCATTCACAGCGATGTGATACTGAACTAAAGCTCGCTGTAAGTGTCTTCCTTGTGTATATTTATCAAATGTAATACACACACATATTTATATATAATAAACAAATTACATTATGTTTTACAGGTTGCTAGGAAAATGAAAAATGAGGAAGGCTTTTACTACCCGCACAATCTTGATTTTCGTGGCCGTGCATACCCAATGCACCCGTATTTAAATCATTTAGGATCTGATTTATGTCGTGGTGTTCTTGAGTTTGCTGAGGGTCGTCCCCTCGGCGAGTCAGGATTAAAATGGCTTAAAATACATTTAGCAAATGTTTATGGTGGTGGTGTTGATAAATTATCACATGAGGGCCGAATGTCATTTACAGAAAAACATTTGGATGACATATTTGATTCTTCGGACCGACCTCTTGAAGGAAAAAGATGGTGGTTACGAGCAGAGGACCCGTTTCAATGTTTGGCCACTTGCATAAATCTTTCTGAAGCATTAAGGAGCTCGTCTCCTGAGACTACCATATCACATACGCCTATTCACCAGGTAATTATTTTAGCAAATTATTTTAAGTCATTTTCATCTTCACAAAACTAATTTAAAAAGATTCATGGCTTTGTTGACAATCATTGCCTAATCTAAGCTTGTGATGCCTTTTTATTTTTATTTTGTTTTTGATTATTATTACTTTTTTTGCAAATTCGAAGGATGGTTCGTGTAATGGCTTACAACATTATGCTGCACTTGGAAGGGACAAGGTATTTTAGTGATTTTTATATTTTAAAGATTATTTGAGAATTCATCAATTGTAACTTTTGAATATGATATTTATTTCTTAGATCTATTTATTATTCTATGCTTAAGCATTGGTTTTTTGACACATGTTCAGTTGGGAGCAGCTGCTGTTAATCTGGTTGAAGGAGAAAAGCCAGCTGATGTGTACTCTGGGATTGCTACCAGGTTAGGGCTTTTAGCTATCATGTAGTTTTATATTTCTAATAATAAATTATTATTTGGGAATTAATTTTCTCTTCTAATTTTTTGGATAATGATTTGAACTGGTTACAGATTTATATAAAATTAAAATTTAAATATAAATACAGTAAATCTGAAATGTCCAAGTAATCTAAAATCTTGTTCTAACTAGAGTGATTGAGATCATGAAGAGAGATGCAGAGGGAGATCCCATGACTGATCAAAATGCTAAGCATGCACGGTTGTTAGTTAACCAGGTAGCCGCACACAATTTTTTTGTCATGAAGTTATCAAAAAGAACGTGTATTTCGTAATATATGTTCTATGACACGTTATGTTATGAATATGATGCTTAGGTGGACAGGAAGTTGGTTAAGCAAACAGTGATGACATCAGTGTATGGTGTCACATATATCGGTGCACGCGACCAAATCAAGAGGAGATTAAAGGAACGTTGTGCCATTGAAGATGATGCAGAATTGTTTGCTGCTGCTTGTTATGCTGCAAAAGTATGTAAATCTGGAAGTGTTTCAAGTTAAATGCTATGTTTGACTTCATACAAAATCAGTGGAAGTGTTGACTTTCGGTCAAACTTCTTTTTGGTGATTTTAAGACTTTGTACATGATTTTCTAATTTACAGGTCACGTTGACTGCTTTGGGTGAGATGTTTGAAGCTGCAAGAAGTATTATGAGTTGGCTTGGTGATTGTGCAAGGGTATATCTTTTCATTTCTATAAGTTTGTCTTACCCAAAATTCTCGATTCTTTATTTTCTATGATTATTTGGTTATTCACTGGATCTGAATTTTATGCTTATAGGTTATAGCTATGAAAAACCATTCCGTACAATGGACAACTCCTCTTGGGCTTCCTGTTGTACAGCCATATCGCAAATTAGGAAGGCACCTTGTGAGTCCCTAAAAGTCAAACCTCCATATATTGACTTTTGAGATTATATATACATATATGCGTGTTGTTAATATGAACCAAAATTTCTGATTTTGAAATGCAGATAAAGACATCTCTTCAAGTTTTAACACTGCAAAGAGAAACAGATAAGGTGATGGTTAAGCGCCAAAGAACGGCATTTCCTCCTAATTTTGTCCACTCTCTTGATGGGTCCCACATGATGATGACAGCGATTGCTTGTAAAGAAGCTGGTTTAAGTTTTGCAGGTTGACTTGTGTTTAAGTTTTAAAATTTTTGCATATGCCAAATGTTCAGCAAGAAAAATTATCTCATTATGTTAAGTCAAAATCCGCGTGCAGGAGTGCATGATTCATTTTGGACACACGCGTGTGATGTTGACCAGATGAACAAGATCCTTAGAGAAAAGTTTGTTGAACTTTACGAGGCACCAATCCTAGAAAATGTAAGTACTTTTGGTTAAAATTACCTACTTGACCATTGTATTCTTATAGTGTTGCTTGTTTTGATGATTTGTTTTATCGCAGCTATTGGAGAGTTTTCAGAAGTCATTTCCAAATTTAGAATTTCCTCCATTGCCAGAGAGGGGTGATTTTAATCTAAAAGAGGTTTTGAAGTCCCCGTATTTCTTCAATTGAGACTCTAACCGCATTCATCATGGCTGCCAATTGGTACTATGATGGGGCATTGTGGCGGCTCGTGGGGCGCAACAGGTGCTCATTGAGCCGCACGAAGTTCACTACTTCATGAACTTTTAGAGCCAACGGTCTGAACCAGATCCATACACACCTCTGTAAATTTTCTGACATGGGGCATGCGTATTAAGCAGATCAAATGAAGGTTATGCTCCCCAACTGCCCATACAAGCTGAAGATAAAGTGCAGCCAATGAGCGGATTAAAAGGTCGTTTTGGTGTCTGTCGATTGTAACTAATTTATACGCAGTTTCCAGTAATCAGGAGAGACTCTAGTTTTAGTTTTTTTGATCATGGTGCCATAAGCGGCATGATGTAATAAGGAGTAAGGAGAATATACAAAACAGATGCTTGTACTGTAAGAACCTGTTTAGTAACACAATATACTACATGCTTTCACCTATGCGCATGATAGATACCGGAAATCGAAAGCTTTGATCAAGGATAAACAGCCTGATTCGAGATAGGTTAAATCTCCAATTACAAAGGTAAAATACTAGTTGATAAACAAAACATCGATATCCCCCTCCCTACATCTCTAAAGTACTATAAAAACAAGAAAAGTAAAACTGTCCCACTATTAGCTCTTCTAATTCTGGTAACCCACGATTAGCTCCTCTATTTTTGGTAACCCACGATTAGCTCCTCTATCTCGGGTAACCGACTAATGCAGTTGACCCTATTTCTAGTAACCGACTAACTGAGTTGACCCGAGGTGGCTTGATTTGAAGATACGTATCAATACTTCCTGCCAGGAAAATCGACTTGTCCTCAAGTCGAAAAGAAGGGATGCGAATGAAGCCTGGCTGGCCTTTATCAAAAACCCACGGTGGACGCCATTCGACATCCTAAGAAGTAAACATAAATAGGAAGAATAGGGGCAATTAGACTGTAGTTACTCCCTAAACAATAGCCAATTAGGCTGCAGTTACTCCCTAAACAATAGCCAATTAGGCTGCAGTTACTCCCTAAACAATAGCTAACCATTCATCCACTAACCCCACTAGGCTGCTACCCCTTTGACCCGGTACCAAGGCCCACCAACCCACCCAATTAGGATCTGGGTTTGTATCAGCGCATTACCAACTTGGTGTTATAAATAATGTGTTGTCGTTATTATGTTTCATCTTCAGTAATAAAGAACTGCATTTGAATCGGTTTTCACTTTGGAACCATTCAACACCAACAATCTACCAGCTTTGTAGCCAAATGTCACCCTCTGATTAATATATAGAGATCACTTGTGCTCCCAGAGTCAAATTTGACAATTATGTGACTTGACATTAAAAGTCAACCTTTTGCATGAAACCGTTATGGAAATAATTAAAGTAGTTACAAGGTGACCCCGTCAATTTGCAGGACGTTTTACTTGCTTATTATATATAAAACTATTGATGGATCACACTCACTGACATCAGAAATTTGAATTTATATATTAAGGGAGATCAATTCCACGCACAGAATTAAGGTTAATAAACTATAAAACCGCGACTAAATCATCGCTATGGTCAGCATAATCATGTCTAGTCTCTAACTCTCTATAGACATAGGAATCAAGTTTCATAGAAGTTACCAAACTCCAAAGGTGGTGTGGTCAGTAGTTCTTGCATCTGGAACAAGAAAACGATATGTGTAGCAGCAGCAGCAGCAGCAGCAGCTATGATTGGTTTTCTTCAGTACGATAATCTTGTTTCTTTCTATATGTTTCTTAAGAAATATTTTGGTCTCCTACAATTTTCTTCACTTGCAAGCCCCAAAAGGTCGATTCTTGATCGTGTTTTGAGCTCATTTTGTTTTTTATCTTCTGCAGGTGAACAATATCTCAAGTTCAAGTGATGTCAAGTCATTGCTGGTTGTCATATCAGAAATCATAAAATTATCAATGGTGACACAAAATGATAATTTCATCACATTAGGATGTTATTTTTACCGCGTTTCTTTGGTCATCATGGCGTTGGAATCTTTGGAGAATATACAACCAAACCCAGCAGAGATCTTACTATCACTGTCAGACTGCATATATATAGCACAAGATCTTTTCTCAAGCATAACTATTCAAGATTCAGAAGTCGTAACCATCATGAAACAGCTTGAGAGGGTGATTAAGCATATGGGTGAAGTTCTAAACTTGATAAAATCATCAGAAGAAGAACATTTCCACTATGCAGTTCAGTCTTTAGCAAATGACATCAATGGTTTTAGCTTTGAAACCATTGAAGAAATTCATCATGTTCAGAAGGAAGATGATCTTTACGCCATTAACGATATGGAAAGCTCCACAGATTATGAACCTGAACCGACACGTGTGATGAGTTATATTGAACCATTATATGATACTTTCTTTTGTCCATTGACAAATAAGATAATGAATGACCCAGTCACAATAGAAACAGGTGTCACATATGAGAGGATCGCGATAACTGAATGGTTTGAAAAGTTTGGCGATCCTGCTGATATTATCTGCCCCAAGACAGGTGTGAAGATTAACAGTCGGAGTTTGAATAGAAATATCGCGTTAAGGGAAACAATTAAGCAATGGGAGGAAAGAAATGAACAAGCAAATATCAAGGCTGCAAAATCTGCTCTAACTGCAGCCGGTTCTAAGACCAAGATTCTTGAAGCATTGCACAATTTGCAGATTTTATGCAGAACAAAACAGTACAACACGGTGGAGATACGTAGCATTGGCATCATACCACTTCTAGCAACAATCTTGAAGCATGAAGATAAAGATTTGACTGTTGGCACACTCGAATTACTTAGACAGCTGACCGAAAATGACGATGAAGATGAAGGAAAAGTACACTTCTCAAAATTTGAGCTCGTCAATAGACTTTACATGTTATCCACGTATAAAATCTGACATTTTTTGAATCTTTTTTGCAGAAAATGATTGCCACAACAGTGGATTTATCGCGAATAATACAACATTTAACGAGTGAAGTTGTATATATCAAGCATTCAGCTTTGCTGCTGCTAGTTGAGCTTTCAAAAAGTAGCTATTTTTGTGATAAAATCGGTTCGGTTTCTGGAGGGATTTTGATGCTGATTACTCTAAAGTACAGACAACCCATTGAAGCATTTACATCAGCGAAAGTTGATGAAATCTTGAAAAACTTGGAGAGATCACCAAGTAACATTAAGATCATGGCTGAAAATGGACATTGGCAGCCTCTTTTGCACCATTTTCTTGAAGGTATAACTTTAAAAAAACACCATTTTCAATCTTTTTAGCCAAATCTGTAAATGACTCAAAGATATTTAATCAAAAACAGGTAATGAAGAGATGAAGATTGAGATGGGGAGTTATCTTGGGGAAATCTTTCTTGGACATGATGATGAGATTAGAAGTTATGTGATCGAGACGGTTTCGCCTGTTTTAACTCAAATGGTGTTTCATGGAAGCTCTTTAGCAAGAAATGTTTCATTTAAAGCACTGAAGCAAATCTCATCACACCGTGAAAATGGAAAGATTCTTGTGAAATCAGGTATTGCAAGTAACATGTTCAATGAAATGATTAAAGGAACGATCTATGATGAGTCGATGAATTCAAAGGCAGAAGCTGCAGCAATACTTGCAAATATACTTGAATCAGGATCTGTAGAGCTAAATGACCTCCAAACTGATCACAAAATGTCGTTGGGTTACGTCATATTCAATCTAATCAAAAGGGTCCGGAACTCAACGCTAGATGAACTGAACATCAACTTTGTAAGAATCCTCTTGTGCCTCATGAAATTCCCAAAGACCCAAGATATTATTGTGTCAGTGGTGGAAGAGGGTGATGCTTGTACAAACATAATTGAACTTTTGAACAACCCGAATGAGGAACTTCAGGTGGTTTCAATCATGTTTTCTATCACTCTGTCCCCCTTTTTTGGCCATATATTAGCAGACAGATTATGCAAAATTAGAGGTCAACCGCAAGCCTTACTAGAAGAGTTGCCGGAGACCACGGCTCCCACCAAAAAACAAGTGGTTTCAGCCAGTTTTTTAGCCAAACTTCCCCATGAAAATCTCACACTCAATTTGGCTCTGCTGAACACGGTCCCTTTAATTTTGAGAAAAGTAAATCAACTTCAGCAGTCTAGTACAAGAATGAGCAAATATGGAAGTGTTTATTTAGAAGGACTTGTGGGAATTCTTGTAAGGTTCACATCAACTCTCTATGAGCACGAATTTTTGGTTCTAGCAAGAACGTACAGTTTCACAACTGTGTTCATAGAACTGCTTATGAACACCTATAGCGACGAAGTTCAGAAGTTGTCAGCTAATGGATTAGAGAATCTGTCTTTAAAGACTGTTACTCTATCAAAACCACCAGAAATCAAGAAACTGAAGTCCAAGAAGTTCAAAATGCTCTTTTTACAAAAGTGTTTCTCGTTTGATTCAAGAAATCTTGAAATCACACCACCATGCCCAGTTCACAAGGGAGTTTGTTCTTCACAAGAAACCTTTTGTTTGGTTGAAGCAAAAGCAGTAGAAAAGTTGCTGACTTGCTTTGACCATAAAAATATTCATGTTGTAGAGGCTGCATTATCAGCTATATGCACATTGTTAGATGAACGGGTCAATTTGGACACCAGTGTGAGTATTTTGATCCAAGAACAAGCCATACATCATGTGTTGAATGTGATAAAGGCGCATAAAAATGAGTCCTTGAGGCAAAAGGCATTCTGGATTTTAGAGAAATTGTTGATGCAAGGGGATGTAAATTCAACTTCAGAAATATCACAAGACAGATTCCTGCGCCCGACATTGATCAATGTTTTGCATTATGGCAATGGGGATATTAGATTGATGGCTGAGAAAATCTTGAGGCTTTTGAATTAGATGCTCAGTTTTAATACTAGTCTGACCATGTAATTCTACATACTATACAATATCACCTAAGCTGTATGTTTGAGAATCGTATAAATGATTGGATTACCGTATAAATAAATTAATTTCCCTGCAAGTGGATATTCACTAATTGTTGGCCTGTAGTAATATTATACTATCTTGTGCAGGCCAATTTAAAAACAGATATATATCACAATTGGCCTGCAGCATTTTCTTAACAACCATAGGAGGTTTATTCCTCTCACAACTTGCACCATACTTTGATTCCATAATTAAAAATATAACTAAAGATTAATTAGAAAATGATTATGTGACACACTGTTGAGAGTTGAGACACACATTGGAGGTTTGTTCCTGTCACAACTCACACCTACACGCTTCAAGAAATATGATACGGAGCTGATCCAAGAGTTGGACAAAGGCCCACCTTGAAACGACACACCTTTTGATCCGTCTGGAATTACAAGATCATAAAATATGGACGGATATGTCTAAACGGGCAGGACCTTTGGACATGAATTCCATCATCTGGAGCACCGAGAAAGAATAACAGAGTTACCTTAAACAAGTAGTTGCAGGCACAATCCTGCATAGGACGTGGAAGGTTTTAACTAGTCAACATTGGGCCAATTCAACGACGAAAACAATTAGTTTATTAGAAAACCAAGTCTTTTTCATGTTTAAATTATAATCAACCAGATCACCATTGATATTGTCAACAACACAAGGTTCTGATTGTTTTATGGTGCTTTTATATGATGCAATTAGGTTGTGTCTTTGCATTCTTATAAGTTCATCGAATCAGTCAAGTTTTTGACGATTTATACTCCAAAAAGATCATGGCTTCCTTCTCGATGGAGGATTTTGTAGGAACGGGATATCTGCAAAAACTTCTTCCAAAGCTTGTAGATGATGGTTGGGATGATGTTCCAACTTTGAAGATAATGAACTCAGAAGATATGATTGCACTTAATATGACTCAAGCACAAAAGGTAATTTATAAATTATAATAATAATAATCATCATCATATGTTTTTCCCTTGATAATAATAAATATTCAAAATTTAATCTTTTTTTGACTGAAGGATGCATTAGAGATCAGATCATACCTCCATGATCGCGCACTAATGCAATATGCAGATAAGCTAGAAGCCTCAGGAAAGTGTCTGGCTGAGCTTCTAAACTTTGCAGCATCAGATCTTACGGCTCAATTCGCCATGAAAAGAGGACACATCGCGCGGTTCATGGACCGCACCTCAGAGTGTGAACCAGATCCTGTGCCCCAATCATTTTCTCTCCCTGCAAGAAAACCAATAATCCCACCATCCCGAACCATGTCCAAGAGCACACAGTCCATCACAAGACCAAAACTGCAAACCATGTCAACACGAAGCACCATAGCTTATGATGCTACAATTGAGCAGTCTATCGCTGACTTTAAGATAAAAAATGGGTATGTCTTTAAAGGGATTGTGGCAGCCTTGCCCGATGAGCCACGGGCATGTGGGTGCATACAACCTCCACCTATAGTTGATGACGTGGCACCATACTCTAGTATTGAGAATATTTCTGTTCAGAAACTAACTCCTGAGTATAAGATAGGAATGGAGCGGCTGGTCAAATCAAAGGCGCCACCTATGCGCGCTTCAGACCTGTGGCGTGGCAAACCATCCCTACTTCTTTGTATCCGTCGCCCAGGGTATGTAACATTGTAACAAACTTATAATAGTTAAAATATTTTATATGTTATACGTTTTTATTTACTAACATTAGATGAACTGGGAAACAGGTGCATCATGTGCAGAGCTGAAGCTCACAAACTTTATTCAAAGAAGCCCATATTTGATGCATTAGGGATCAATTTGTTTGCTGTTCTTCATGAACATATTGAATCAGAGGTAATAAGCAAACTTTTTGGAAATAATATGATAATTATCAGATAATTAAGGTCACATTTCATAAAAAAGTACCGATTTAATCGTTTTCTGTTTTATATAACCCCTGTTAATGTATGATACCAGGTACGTGATTTCTGGCCCCGATATTGGGGTGGTGTTGTACTCCTTGACAAGAACATGGACTTCTTCAAAGCTCTTGGGGGAGGGTCATTACTCAAGGACAAATTCATATCAGGATTTTTATTTAACCCTCGAGCGCGTGCAAATTATAAGCGTGCGAAAGCCATGGGAATCGAGCAGAACTTCAGGGGAGAAGGTGAAATCAAAGGTGGACTTTTTATAGTTGGCAAAGGAAGAAGTGGAGTTGCATACCAGTTTATAGAACGAAACTTCGGTGACTGGGCACCACTGTCTGAAATCATTGAGATCGGTACACGATTAAAGGTATAATTCAGTAAACATCGATTTTCTGTGGTTTCTCGTCTGTTGCATCATTGTTTTACTAATTTTGTAATATTTTTGCAGAACCAAGAAGTAGAAAGCGAGGCTTCCATAGCTTCACGCGACTATGAATGAGGTAATTTGGACCACTTTACGGTTGAAGTTGGTTATATAGTGAATTGAATTGGACCACTTGATGGTTGAAGTTGATTCAACCATTTGACGGTTGAAGTTTGTTATATAGTGAGTTGATTTGGAGTTTGGCCCATTGATGGTTGAAGACTTGAAGTTAGTTACGTAGTTCCAATTGTTTGTTCTTTTATCTCTACATATGTTTAAACATTTTGATTGCTAAAATTTTGCACCATTTTTGAACTTATTATTGTGATCACACGCATATTGATTGATACGAGATGTCAGATGTTAGAAAGACTCGTTGTACAAAGATCCAAACATGTAAACTACAAGCAGAAAAATTCATATGCAAGAATCCAAACACACAATCACTATTGAACTGCCTGCTTCCTAACAACTACACTATTTTTTTTTTTCACTTCTTTAAGAACACATATCTTGACTTCTTACTCAAACATAATCACTGAAGAGTCAAAAAGAAATCGACTCAATGGAGTCCACAAATCAATTTACTAAAACCATGTTTAAGTATGAAGAAAACAAACAACTGTTCTAAAACAATCAGAGATTACAAACAAAGATTTTTAACAAAAGACATAACAAAGATTACCAGATGCAGATCCATCAGTTGCTTTACAAGTTGAGTCAACAAAATCATTTGTTCTTATTAAGCAACTCGATTCCCATCCGTGAATTATGTATCATCACCTTCTCTTGCAGTTTTTATATAGTCATCAACCAAAAAGAATACCCAAAGACTAATTACATCACCCCGTCTGTGAGCCCCACAAGATTCGACCTTACATGAAGCCTAAATCGTCAGTTGTCAGGGTTCGGCTTTCAGATGTCCTGGAGGTGTGGATCCTGTGTAAAGAAAATAGCAAATGGTTTTACTACAAATAAAATAGTAAACAAACAACAAAATCTCACTCAGATTTTGGCATATATCTTCCATAACGTACCTAAATTTTGGCTGTTGATTGGAGTATTAGGATTTAATCCCATTTGGACAATGTTGTGAAGCTCGTCGTCCCAGGAGCTAGGTGCCTGGGAAGCAGGATCTTTGAACCCTTCACCAATAGCCATCAAATGGGAACTGAGTGTCCTTCTTACTGCATCTGAAGAGCTTCCAACGCCAGAAATCCCGCCTTGCATAATCACCATTTGTGATTGGTTAGGAGTATAAGGCATAGGCATGTCAGCACTAAAACCAAGCGAAACAGAAGGTCCCAATCTTGATTCAAGTATCTGTTTCAAACAAAAGCGAGTTGGAATAAATCTCAACAATAGTTATAACTTATAAAGAAAACGCCACTAAACCCAAGTTTCAATATTGTTAAACCTAGGTCACTCAGATTTAAATTTTAAGATATTTAAGTCCTCATATTTCCATTCTGTTTCGGTGTCATGATTTTTTTTAGTTGAAACTAACACCCATTACAGATGCTGATGTGGTGTGCCAATGGTGTAAATAGCTTTACACAATTGACGCACCTCAATTGCATGTATAACCAGGTAATATACAGGTTGCAGGTCAATTTTACAAAGAAGAATCATGATATTGAAACAAAATAGGAACTTGAGTGGTTAAACCTGTTAAAATTTTTTGAATGATCTGGATTGCACAATAGTGAAACTTGATTACTATTTAGTAACATTTTTTTTATAAAAATATGCCTTACATCTTTTGTCAGGAGTCCTTCAAGGTTAAAATCCATCCGAGGATTAACAGTAGCGAGTTTCATCGACAAAAACTGCAAAATCAAACTTCTATTTTATAAAAGAATTCAAAACATAACAATTAAAAGATATCATTTTTGGTCATCATACCTCAACCTGCCGTTGTAGCGACTGTACATAGTTAATGATTTCATCCAACATAACCGCTTTGCCTGTGACCTTGCTACATCCAGGGACAAGGTCTTGAAGGAATTTCATTCTTTCACTAATCTTTTCCCTCCTCACCTATTACGCATGTAAAACTCATTAAGTAGATTAACGGGACCAACATATCATCAATCACTTAAAAGTCAACAATAATTAAGAATTTACACTCCCTATATTATCTATTACTAGTAAACTTTACTTTTCACTTCAAACAAATTGCTTTTTGGGGTATGTGGATTCGCGCTTTGTAACACATTATCCAGCCATTAACAAAGCGTTCCATCACAGCTGATTATCTGATTTTATTAGATATCCACATAAACACTTTCAAAATGCACATCAAAACACCACCTTAATTTCATAACAACAAAAAAAAAAAAGTACAAGCTCCCTTCATCCCAAAGTAAATGCAACAGTTACATTTTTGTCCATTAGCAACCATTACAAAATGATGATTCTGGTCAATAACATCCCTATTTATGATAACTATGGGATGCAACATGTACCGCTTGCATTTATTTTGAGGAGGGAGTGACATAAATAGAAATAAAGACTTGCATATAATAACTTCAGAAAATATTTAAGTAAAGTTAAGTCTTACTCTTTCTGCAAGACTATGACTATTGGTAGCTTGACCTCTTCGCGCCCTTACGTGAATGTATTCTTCCTTCTGTACATCAGATGATTGAGATACCTGCTTACCATGTTTCCCACTTGATTTATTAGCAACTGTATTTGGGTTATTATCACCCTTTTGTTGAATTTCTTTGCTGCTCTTTGTGACTTCACTAGGTCTTTGTGGGGATCGTTTAACTTGATTGTTCTCACTATCCTGTCATTTATGAAGAATAGTCAACAAAGTCAAACATCACCTTTCGGGTAAGCCTCATAACTTATAGAAACCAGTCAAAAGCATAAACATCCTTTATGGAATGCATTTAAGATATGCTAATTCAAACACTACAACCCCAAATGGCAATACTTTATAGATCCTGTTTAAAACACTAATTAGCTTTTGTATGAAAATATAAGAAGAAATTTATGATCAAGATATATAGTGATTTTGAGAAACCTGATCACTTCTTCTTCTTTTCTTTGAGTCAAGACCCTCATTAGAATTCCCATCCTGACCACCACCACTAAATTCAGTTTCACCAGGCAAATTATTGCCCGAAAAACCAGAACCGCCTTGTGAAGGTAAACTTCCGTCATTGGTCCCACGGTCAACGGGCAAGGGCGTATCTTTAGACCCATCACCAGATGCTGATTTAAATTCATTCCCTACAAGACCCTCTTGTGGTTGCACTTGTGGTCTACTGGAATAAGGGCTCAGAGATGTTTCAGGTACACTGCCAAAAGGGTTCATTATATCTTCAAAATTACCTGCACTAAATGATGATAACCTAGCTGCCCTCTCGATAAAACCCGAATCTGCTGGAAACTGAGACAATGTGTGTGGAAGCATAGCAGAAGCAGCTGGTGGCAAGAACATACCACCCCGTTTAATGGTGGAATTCGTTGGCCCCCAACACATGTCAGGATTTCTCGGATGAACTAGAAGATTTCCTTTTCTGAACCCAAGTGATGACGATGATGTTGTCGCATTGTTTTGCACATTTATATCACAGAAAGCACCTAAATTTTGTGCATTAGAGGGATGATGATCCCAAATGGTGGGAGCAGTGTGGCTAAAGGAGTCAATCATAGAAGCTGAAGAACAGGAAGTGTTGTTCATGGGATTACTTGATGCATTTGTAAGATCATTAGGGTTATTAAATGGCCAATCTGATGATAAATTGGTTGAATTGTAATGCATCTGTTCCTCATCTCTGTTTCCCCCCTCAATTTCATCCTCCCCAGCCATATATCCTCACAAATGACCAAGAACAAGAAGTCAAAATCGAAAAAGATTGACCACCCAGAAACAAAACCCTAATCTTTAAACCTCCAATTGCAAGAAAAACCAGATGAATTAAACCCCCAAATTAAAGCAACAACTTAAATGAAGCTAAAGAAGCAACTGTACCATGAGAAATTGAAGGTATTGGAAGTAATAAAGATGACCCAAACACCAAATGTATTAGAGTGAAGAAACAAAAGGTTAAAAATTAATGGTTAAAGATGGACAAGACTGTTCCCCAAAGTTATGATTGGAAATGAAATGTGTAAATCAAATTGAATCAAATACCCAAATTTACTCAAAGATATGCATCACCCAATGACAAGAAGCCTCATTAAAGAGCTCTGAAAAGTGTACTGAAGCAGTTAATTTAGGGACAGATGATAAAGAACATTGATTCAGTATCATAAATAAGCCCTCATTCATTTCATTTCATTTCATGATTCATTCTGACCAAACCCTAGATGGTGAAACTCACACAACCAAAAGCAGCAAGAGAAAAAGATACCCATTTCAGAGAATCTGAACAACTTTCAGCACTACCCACTTCAAGAACCAGAAAAAGCACAAATCTTTATCTTCGAATCGGTTTAAATGAACTCTGTTCTTGATGTAAATTATCAAGACCCACAAGAAATTAAAGAAACCCCACAAATTGTTTAGAGATCAGTGTGTATTTTGGGGTGTAAATGTGTGTTTTTTGGTGTAAAGCAATGGGTGTTTGAAGGAAAACTGAAGAGAAGCTTGTTAATGGCAAAAGTCCTGCATTTATGCCCACGCCTGCATGAAAAACAGAGCTCTTGATGATTAACCACCGCCACTGCTGCTGTTAAAATATTATGGTAAATCTTTTCCCCACAATTATTATTTAATTTATTAAGTTGTATAGAAAAAAATGAGTAGTCGGGGGGTTAAATCTCATATGAAATAAACATATAGACTTAAAAAGAGTTAACTATATGAAAATTTTTTGTGTTTAAGCCTGTTTTTATTTTTAGTCTTTAAGTTCAAAAAATTACAAAGTTAATCTTAATATTTGTCAAAACGTAACATAAACGGTCCTGACATGAATGAGATAAATGTTAAAATGTGTGATTAGAGTGAGAGTTAGTACATTATTAACAACTAAAAGATGTATACTTGATTTATATGGCTTTATGTGTAGCATCACTTTCTACAGAACATTCACAATCTATAATCCATCATTCATCTCTATCCTTATAATTACATTAAAAACATATATTTTTTCTCTATTTTTTTTAATTAAATAATATTTTTATATACTTTTATCATTATTTTTTCTCTCTTATCCACTCACAACCCCCAAAAATTTTATTTCTCCTTCACCTACAATCACTTACAATCATCTTCTATAATATAGGACACTCACTCACGTAAATTTAAAATACTGGCTACAAATGCTCTAATGTAAGAATATTGTGTGGCTTTATGTGTGATTCTTTTAAGTTAGCCCTCTTATCTTTGACCAAATTCATCATTTGATTTAAAGTTTTATTTAATATATGAATAAGAATGGATAGTAAATAATTAAAAAGGGGTAGTAATAAGGGATTTGTTTAATGATTGGGTAGACAGTACTATTTAAATGTATTAGTAGATTAAAATACTGTAATCAATGTTTAATATAAGTAAATGCCAGCTTTGAGATTCAGAGGAATTGACATTGCCAACTTTGTAACATATTGTTTTTTATTTGTAAATCTTGGAAAACTTTAGTTCACACTTGCAACATCAATGGCCAATAGAATCACTTGTAATCATATCTTATTATGATAACTTCAATAAACTTATTCATGTCTGATGTCTCTATATTAATATATTTTCCCTGTTCATGGACAATCAATATTTTAGTTTACTATATTCTATGTTTTATAAACCATAACATTTCAAGTGTTAGTTTTATTTTGTTGCTAGGATGGTTTTCTAATTTCTAGGCACAATTGGGAGATGCATAGTTTGAGGTTTGTATTATAGTGAACAGTTGTATAATTGATCTCTTAAAGTGGTGGTATGAGAACATCTAGAGGTGCACATTTTGGGTTTTGGGCCGTACCCAGTCCCGGGTACAAATCGGGTTGGGGCCAATCGGGTTTTTTTGTATCTGGGTATTGGTGAACCCGGGTACGAACCCGGGTCGGGTTCACAATCGGACAAACCCTACTCGATATACCCGGTTAGGGTAGGGTCGGGTCCGGGTCGGGTCTAAAACCGGGTACAATTCCGGTTTTGTTAAAAAATACAAGTGTTTAGGCGCATGGGCACCCATGCGCCTGAACACTTGTGATTTTTTAAAATTCTTTTAATCAATAAAAAATAAATAAATAAAATAACATAAATTAACTGTCATGTATTTCTATAATAATATTAAAACAACTTAAAAATACATAAAATGAATCAATAAAAAATACCATAAAATTTTTATTTAAGTTACGTCTAATTTTATTTTCTACGAGATGCTTGATCAAATGCTAATTCTTCATCGGATATGCCAGAAGACACTCCTTCTTCTACCTCTTCATCGTGTACTTTAGCTTCGAGTGTAATTTCGTCTTCGAGGCTTGTTTGGTCTTGTATACGATCCATTGCGTCTAAGATATCCTTTAAACAAATGCGCATCTCCACTGCTTCCGGAGTTAGTCTTGTTCTCCGTAATGATATTACCCTGCCACTAAGAGAAAAAGCAGATTCCGAAGCTACCGTAGAAGCTTGGACGCTTAGTAAATCACGGGCCATAGCAGAAAGAATCGGAAATTGAGATTTTTTTCCTTTTCACCAAGCCAAAATATCGAATGCACGATAATCTTCGGTAGTCATTGTGGAAAAAATCTGTTCCACTATATCTACCGAGCTCACTTGTTGGGGTGTTACCTCTTTGTCGTTTAGCCGTCACATCCCGGACAACATTCAACATAGTTAAAACTGGGTCTTTAACCGAGGTACTAGCACTTGAGGTTGATTCGCTTGACATGGTTATGTTTACGTTAGGCCCATATCTATTTAAATAAAAATTATAAATTGTTTTCAAACTTTCATTAAAATCTACTTTTGCCTCGTTTGAAAAATTAGGGTTTTCGTCATGCATATCCAAATTGTCATTTATCTCATCTATCAAACATTCAACACCCGCAACATTTAAAAACGGACTTAAAGCGGCGGCACACGTAAAAACGGGTGGCAACTCCTTAAAATATTTTTTAAACTTTTCTTTCATTGGTTCTATCATTTGACTAAACATATTATTTTTATTTTAAAAAATTTTAAAATTTAGAGTCATAAAATATAATTCTTGAAGTATCGAATAACTAGTGGAATAACAAACCCCCGATAATTTTATTGTTGAGTTTTTAAACACCTCAAGAAACTCGGATAGACGTTAAACATTCTTCCAACCCTCATCCGGAAATGGGTCGGTTTCACCATTATCCGAAAGACTATTATGAAAAGCTTTTAAAGTGCCCTTTTGTTTTAAAGCACAATCAAACATATGACAAGTCGAATTCCACCGAGTAGGTACATCCCAATTAGGACCTAAACATATAGATTTCGTATCCTTACAAAGTTGTTTATAATCTTGATATCTTTTTCTACTTTTTTTAAAAACGTCATGTAATATAAATCGAAAAGCTTTAATAAAATTATCAACATATTTCACGGATAGCCAGTCTTGCACTACTAAATTAATAATATGTGCAACACAACGAGTAGGGAAAAAATCACCGTTTGCAATCGGAAGATATTTTAATTTTAATTTTTCAACAGCGGTTGTGTTGTTGGAGGCGTTATCAAATGCAATTGAAAAAAGTTTATTTTGTAACTTAAAAGTATTTATTACATTATCTAAAAAGTAAAACAAAAATTATCCGGTGTGTGGATACGGAAAAAGTTCAAATGCAATCGTACGTTTTATTATTTGCCATGATTTGGGATCCACCCAATGAGCAGTGACGCAAAGGTACGATTTGGGTAAACCTTGTGGAGCCGACCAAACGTCACTAGTTAAGTTTACACCGGTATTTAAATTTTCAAATAATATAATTAAATTATTTTTTGCTTGTTTCCATAATTTTAAACAATAACGTCTAAGTGTAGTACAACTTACGTGGGTGTAACGAGGTTGAAGCGTCTCTCGAATTAAGTTGGTCAACCGAGGATTATCGAAGTGACTAAAAGGCAAAGCTTCTTGAATCACGAACTTCGCCATTCGATCTCGAACCGTATTAACATCGTAATTAAAGATTCCACCGTCTCCACCCAATTGTGTTTGTTGCGAATCCGGATTAGTTTTCAACAACTTAAAAAACTTTTTGCTAATGTGTTTGCTTAAAGTCGTGTTAGAATCTTTAGCTAGCAAAGCTCCACAAAACTTGCAACGACCCTTTACAGACCCGTCACTCAACTCAACCATATCCCAATTGCATCAAACATCCATGTTACGATTGTGTGCAAGAACACGAACGACGGTTGGAGAGTTGGACGAACCTTGACCAACGGAAGATTGTGACTGAGCCATATCAAGATTGAAGAGAGTGAAAGTGTAAAACGAGAGAGTAAAAGTGTAAAACGAGAGTATTTTTTGCGTATGTTTTTTGCGTTTCGTACTTGGGTACTCAACCATATCAACCCACACCTATTTATACTAACTTATAGGGCAAAAATGGCCAAAAAAACGGTCACAATTCGAAGGTAACGGCTATATAGCCGTTAAAAACGGCTAGTTTTTCGAAAAAGAAAAAAAACGGTAATACCCGGGTTGGACCCGGGTACAATCGGGTCGGGTATTGTCCGGGCCGGGTCGGGTTCAGGTCGGGTTCTAACAAAAAATAAAAAACTATATCCGGTTCCAACCCTACGGTTTTTTCCGGGTCCAAACCGGGTACACCCTATATCGGGTCGTACCCGGGTTCGAGTCGGGTCCGTAACCGGGTATTTTGCCCATCTCTAAGAACATCTATATTAATCTTAAGCTATTGATTAAGTGTGAGTATTCCACAGCGATTGGGTCCGCCATTGAAAGGAAAAAAAAGAGACATTTTTACGATTCTAATGCTTTAGCATTTTATCTTTATCATTTTCCTCTAGACAGTAGATAATTCAAATAAATCAATGACTAGAGATCTAGATTGAGCAAATCAATACAATTTTGGTTTCTTTTTTAGTGTGGGGGATGTTTGCAATATCTGTCCCATCACTAAATCGTGTTTGAGAGGAAAAACAAGAATTCCATTACCTATTTTCATGTCTACTTTGTTACCTATAGAGAGAATGAAGAATTATATGGAGAGAGATAGAAGATGAGTGATTTAGAGAGTTAGGGATCTTCATCAAGTCAATCCTAAGGAAGCAAAGACTATTAACTACTTGACTAAGTTGAAGTTCATTATCAAGATCCAAAGAATTTGAGGTACGAATACTTTGACCCAAATGGATGTGTTTCCAGATACACACCAGGTAAAACCGGTTTCATACATGTATATAAGTAAAATATGTGTATAGATGGTTTATATAATGCAATAAAAAGCAATAATGGCATTAATAGTGGATTTAAAGCTTAGATTATCATATTCAACTTCTTAGAGTAATTTTGAGCTAAATTTTGTGTAGAGATAAACTAGTTTGTTGATGATTTTATTACTTTTCAAAAAAACAAGTTCATAAACTTACATCTTGTTTTTAAACATCTTATTCTGGTGTTTTGAAGTACCAAGAATCGAATATGCAAGGTTTAAGCTTTATTTATAAGTGTTTAAGCATGAAAACTGATGAGTTGAATTATAACAAGTGCTAATATATCCTCAAACACTGAATAAATGGGTAACTAAGCAATGCACCGTATATAAGTTTCGAAGCCTCATCGGGGTATGTTAAGGCTATAGTATATGGACTAACGTCGGGTAGTTATGTTTGATGATATGCAGGGATAAAAGAGTATGTAATTATAAAGTTTATACGTGATACAAATTTTGTGTCTTGTCAATATACTATCATCCGACATCTTCAATATTCTATGTTAAGTAGGGACAAAGCTGATATTTATCTAACAAATGTTAATTTTGTGATTTTCGTAAGTATGAGATGTGAACTTGTTACTTTCATTGTCTTTAATGATGATGTTCAAAACATTGCAACCGGAATTACCAAATATGCCCTTCATACGTGATATGCCTTCAGTTGGTGCTGTCCTTGTTATTCAGATTGAGATCATAACTCAGTGTGACAATTATTTATTGTATTGGTTCAATATCTTAGTCAAACATTGTTTTCACAAATCTAAATTTATTGCAATTGTAGTTTGTGACATAAATAACAACCTTATTTTATAATTCTTTTTAAATGGCTTTTTATATTATATCTTGGGTGAGGTTAGAACTCTAATTTTTTTGATTATGTGACTCTCTTCTTGTCACTTATACAATGACTCATTTATTTATTTTTCTAATGCATAAAAACTATAATTGGATTTTACCATTTTTTTCAAAGAAACTATATTTTAAGATCCTTTAGTGTTACAAGTTGATCTCAACTTAAATATAACTTTACATAATATAAAAACAAATAAAATAAATATTAATACAGTAATACATTATGTTTAAGTAAAGGAACAAACCTACTGTATTAAACAAATAAAATAAGCAACACCATGAAGGTGAAGAATTAAACAAATTAAATCAAGTGTACGGATACTTGATGATGGGTTGTCATTTTGGCAATTGGCCTCCCTTTTATGGGAAAACTTAAACTAACCACTTCAAATCTTTTATGCATTTGACTCCCACATATGTATATGTACATACGAATCTAGAAGAAGAAAAAGTGGATGGTATAATCATATATATATATATATATATATATATATATATATATATATATATATGTATAATATTTATTCATATTGTATTATAAAGTATTCAGGTTTTTGTTTTAGTAACTTTGAAATCTTGTATTCTATGTTACGAATATTTTGAATATGTTAATTCAAGGGAGTATTATGATGGCAAGCTAGTTTGAATGATAGCTATTATGCTAATACAAATTTATGGAAAACACATATGGTTTAAGCCATTATAGGATTTAGGGTTAGTCCATTATGTATAATGGGTTGTTAGAGGCATTGGATTTGGATTAGCTTAGCTTTCGAATCCTCATCCTCATATTTATATTAAAAACATTATTTTTTTACTATCTTTTTCAATTAAATAATATTTTTTAATATTTTTATTATTATTTTTTTTTTTTCTTCACTCACAATCACTTTTAAAAATATTTATTTTCTCAAATATGGGGAATCATGATACAATCCCCATAAATATTTCCATTCCTTCACTCACAACCACTAACAACCATCCCTCAAAATATAGGGTACACGGTCACATCGAAAATAAGAAACCTACTGTAAATGCTCTTAGTCTCCAAGTTATACATTGTATGTATATATATACTCTTGTACCCTTTGTGATTATGATATAATAATAACATGAATAAAGTTATCAAATAACTACTAAGTTTCAATAGTTTTTTAATAAAGTCATTTGTATTTTAACAAACTATAAAAACCACTCAATTTTCATCACTCAGTTTTCATTATTGTTATGAACTTTTTATAAATGTTAACGCTTTATAATACATGATTTAAGCGTAATATGAAGGAAATTTGTTTACTAGCCGTGTATTGTTATTATTTTTTAAATTGACTTATATTAAACAATTATGAAAGTTGATTATTATTTATGTGATTTTTTTTCTGTACAAATTCATCATATTTCAAGTTAAACTTAAATAAAATAATTACTAAATAGCTAGTATAATCAAGTGTGTGTAGGGGTGCAAACGAGCCGAGACGTTCGCGAGCTATTCAAGATCGGATCGATAAAAAACTCGAAACGAGCTGAGCTTTATCGAGCCCTATCCGAGCTCGAGCTTGAAAAAAAGCTCATTCAATTATCGAGCCGGAGCCCGAGCTTCACGTATCGAGCCGGAGCCCGAGCTTCACGTATCGAGCTCGAGCCGGCTTGCGATACTAAACGAGCTTTTTATTTATATACTTTTATTTGATTTATTAAAGATATTATATAAATAATATTTATTATATATAAAGTTATGATAAAAAACAATTGAATAATATATGTAATGTTATATATAAAATATATAATTATAAATTTATATCAAAATTAAATATAAAAATATTAAAAATAATATTTAAATAAATAAACAAGCTGAGCCCGAGCCGAGCTCGAGCTTGAAAAAGTATTTGTCGAGCCAAGCTCGAGCTCGAGCTCAAGCTCTCCTAAGTCATCACAAGCCGAGCTCGAGATCGAGCTCTCCTAAGTCATCACAAGCCGAGCTCGAGCTCGAGCTCGGGATCGGCTCGGCTCGGCCGTTTGCACCCGTAAGTGTGTGCATATGTCTCATTTGTCACTTAATTTTATATTAAAAGTTCATATAAATATAATGTTATGAAACATATGTGATTTTTGTAGCCACATATAAATAGTTAATTATAATATTTCCCTAACATAATACAAAACCAAAGATATTATCAATTTACCATACTTTGCTTCGGTAATTGAGCTATCAAAGCGAGCAGCATTCACACGCATAGTTTATTGAAAATACATAACAACTAAAATATACACATGGATTGGTTTTCTACCAACTCTTGCTTAAATGATTCTAAACGATTATTGTTGGTTTTATATGGGAGGGACGGGGTGTTTTTGCAGCTTCGGGTACGACTACCGTTGGTTAGTGTCATCGGCTATGGGTTGGGGGTGTGTAAAGCCGCAACGGCTACTCTTCAATGGCACTTTCCAATAGCACGTTAAAAAGACGGTTTTTTTTTTAATTATTTTTTCACCTAGAAATACACTATCAATTTCTCTATTTCTAATTTTTACATCAACAATATTATATTATAAACACATAAAAAAAACACTGACACGATATAATCGTAGAGGAAAGAAGCTATTCGAGTCATCAATCAAAGGCTCTTGGGTCGACACTTTGTCAACATACACATGCATCAAACAAGAAATATTTTATGAAGTCGACGGTGGAGTCGAGAAGGAGAGGATGAGGAAGCCTTAAAATTGTTGCGGAAACAACGCGAGGCTATTCAGCAGGACCTGTATGACAAGGATTTGAATACGTTTATGGATTCACATTTTCGTATTTTTTAATTCGATGTACTTTTTATATTAATTTTAGTGAGATTTAGTTTTATTTGTTTTAAAAAAAAAATGCTTTTTTATCTAAAAAAAATGTGAGGGTAATGAGGGTGGTAATGCCATGTGCTAAAGGGTACATGAAGGTAAACAGTTTTTAAATGTAACATTCTAATAGTAAAATGTATTTTTTTTTTGTTTAAAATATTAATGATTTAAATATTATAAGTTGCACTCATAGATAATTAATATAAGTAATGTTGAGGTTGTCTAAATAATAAAACACATTCTATTTATTATAATAAAAGAATGTTTAAATATTTAAAATTCAGACTTTCCAATTCTAATTTTCCTATATATTTCTTATTGATAATTACATTAACTAATAAAAATTTTATTTAGTTCTTTTTTAGATTAAAAAGAGTACTTTTATAAATTTAGAAAAAAGATCATTTTATAAATGTAAAGTAAGAAATTTCTCTAAAACATCAAAACTTATTTAAATATTTAAAATTCATTGTTTTCTAAAAGTAATAAAATTTTTATAAACCAAATAATTAAAATTCAAAGTTATAAAAAATTTAAAGATAATATTTTTTTAACTGGCTTGTTTCAAACAAAATGTTTATTTTTTCTTGTAAAATAAAAAAAAAGTTTAAAAAAATAATATCATTGTTTTATTACATATAGTCATTACTCATGCGTAATCTTAATTATATCTTATCTCAAAATATTGTTTCATGATTAATAAATTTTTGTTACTACCTATTTAATATTGTATTTATTTAACCCGTATAATACACAGGGCACTAACCAGTAATATATATATTCTTTATTTCACAACAAACAATATTATTAGATAAATTTTCTTACTCTAATACTGCTTTCAATATATAAATCATTAACAACAAAATATTATATTATTATAAATAAATTATATTTATTATATTCTTCTTTTGTATGCCATAGCCCATAGTTATGTTGTAATAAAGTAAAATTATAATAATTATATTTGAGCTTTAATCAATTAGGGGGAAGCACGTTTGAAGTTTTATAATGTGTGCCCGTTTTTAGTTATAAAGCTTTTCGTCCACTTTAAGAATTCATTGATATCGTTCAAACAATGTGTCAATGCGTGGAGACAATGATAGATTTGTTAATATATAGTTTTGTACAAGTCTTTTTAACTATAGCTAAAGGTGGTCAAATTAATCTTTGTATACTTTTAAAGCAACTTTCTTAATTTAATAAGGTTTTAAAGATTGTTTTAGTTCATATATATAAGTGGAAGAGAAATAAGGGAAGTGTCTTTAAAGAGATACTGAGGTGATAAATGGTGTGTTTACCAAATAAAAAAGTGTATGTTTCTAACGGTAAAAAAAATCTAAAAGAAATTGATATATTAATATAACTTTGAGGATTTAACCATCTATAAATATTTAACCTCTAGAATAACTCAAGGATCATAAGATATTTTTTTAAGACACATGGAATCACACTTATGAGTCATGGCCCATGGGGCTATTGCTCTTCATGTATATTAACATGCTTAGGTCCTAATAAAGCAACACCAATCATTATCTCATAGAGGTTAAGTTGTTTTTCTTTTTTTAATATGTACGATCCTTATTAAACTTTGTTAATATTTTTTTATTATTATTGTTTTTTATCCTCTGAATGTTATTCTACTGATGCTCGTAAATCACAACAAGTCTTAATCTACCGATGTTTTTCAAAAAAAAAAGTCTTAATCTACCATATGTCAGAAATCAACCCTTGATCTTCTCCCCAAAAACAATAAATGGTCTTTACCACCGGACCGTAGAAAAAATTGAATATGCATGCGTACGTGGGTCGAGATTCGAGGTTGCATTTGGGTCTACAATTCATAGGCACACACTAGTTTGATTGTTCTAAGCTATTTGGACCCTAGATTTGCATCGACGTGAGAGTTAAACCAAAAGAATAAGTAGTGCATTACTGCATTATGTATCCATTTTCTTCCTTATAAACTATTCGGAAAGTTTGTTCATCCACTAAAGTGGGACAATATCAAAACTTAATTATTCCTTCTAATATCTATTTTGGATGGCTCTCTATAAGAATCAACATCTTATTGACGTTAACTTGTTGCGGAACTCTAGTAAGAAAGAATACAACCGTCTAGAATATTGTAATCAATTAAAGCTAAAAAAAATAATACTCTCACTAATAATATATATTAATTGTAAAGTGCGATGATTCTTTATTCACTCCGTCACATCAAAGGTTATAAATGACTGAAGCATTTAGTACAAGTGATTTCAGTTTAAATTTTGATACTGAATTAATATATAAAATTCAAGTTAATATTTACACACTATACTTTTCCTTTCCTTTTTTTTACCCAAAACACACTCATATTTTTTTTAGATTTTTTATATATTCCAAGTAATAAATGTGTCACAAATTCTCAATGTACCGTTTCGGCATGTTATTTTTATATACGTTATATTGTAAAATTAATTTACAACTGAATATATGTGATAATGTACAACTCATTGAAGCATGCACATACAAATCGTTAATGTTACTTCAAGGGTTCGTTTTTCTATAGTTTTTGTTATACTTTTACAACCTATAGAATATGATATTCTGTAAAAAAAATTGTAATTGTGCTTCAACTTGTTTATATCTATCAATATTTCGACGTGAATTTTTTTCACATGATAGATACTAATGTTGTAACATCCCGAGCGTTTGGATCATATGTAATAGTTAAAATAAAAGAAATATGAACTTTACATTTTGTATATTGTTAAACGAGTAACTAATGAGTGAAATAACTATTTTAAATTTAAAGTTTTATACGAGTTTTAGTGTCATAAGAGACAGTTTAAATATATATAAATATAATAATATATTATATTTAAACGTGTTCTGTTTTTAATGAAACTTAGGTGGACTCGTAGAGAAAAATAAGCTCGTTCCAACGACATATTCAAAATTTTATAGACCCTTATATTTAAAAAGTTATAAGAAAAAAACGAAGTAAGCAAACTGAATTAATTATAATAATATAATAATATAATATAAAACTTTAAGATATCAAATAGTCATTTGAACGCAAGGACTGCTGAAATTGTTGTCCCATATCGACCAGAAGAAAAAAGGAGAACCTTCAGAAGTCATTATAAATAGAAACCTTAAGGTTGAGTTTAGATTATAAGTTTTTTTTGGAAACGCTCTATTATAAAGAGAATTCCAGGTAATCAATACCCCATTGGATATTGTTATTAGTCGTTTTTGGAGCTAAGATAGGAGCGCGAGTAGGGAGACTCTACATCAGATTGCCGTAGATAGTTTTAAGGTATGTTCTCGTTTAAGTTATATCAAGTTAATTATTATTTATTTTAGATTATTATTAGTATTAGAAGTGGTTTTAGTATTATTAGTATTATTATTTTTAGGTGTTAGGGTTATTGTTAGGAGTGGCTATTGGGTAAGCCTAGCCTTAGTTAGGCATGGACTGATCACCCATGCTTAAACAAGGTAGCGTAAACCAATATCCAATCATTATAATAACTACTTAGTTGTATCATTACCTAACTTAGGATTACTTGAACTGTATCAGGACTTAGAGATATTACCAGATTATATTATGAAAGGTTATCAACTGTTGGGCAACTTCTAAACGGGTGAGTCCCTCTGAACTGTTTTATAAAACGGGATGTGATGTTCTGATAACTGGTAATAATTGAAGAATTGACTATCAATAGCATCTGTGATATGTGGCAATGCTTGATAGGATGCTTGAAAGCTGCTTGTATGATTCTGCTTTAGCCAGTGGAGTTTGTATATATAGCCTGGTTATATGACTTTATACTGTGCTTACTCTGTTCCTATCTGTTTACCATGATTGTATCTGTTTAATGCAATAGTCAATATTAATATGTTTTGAATTTTGAAGAATACTATGTTCATGAACTCACAAACTTTATGCTGAGTCCCAAATGTTTTTATTTTATGGACACACATCTTAGGTGCCAGGTGATTACAGGAATAAGAGATTATGGACTAAGCTTATGAGGAGATAAAAGACTAAAGTGTTGCCGAAGATTTTGAATCCCTGCTATAGTTAAATTGATGTAATATTAGTATTGTATTAGAAGACAGATGTATTATACGTTATAATTTATAATTATTGTTTGACTTCCGCTATGTATTCTCTGATTACTATGTGTTCTGTATATCCGATGCGTAACGCTCCCTAGGGTGTGCCCTGGGAGGCGGGCGTTACAAGTTGGTATCAGAGCCATAGTTTAAGTGAACTAGGTACAAAGATAGTATCTAGACTTAAACTAGGAAAGATGGTCTAAGATAAGTAGATTATCTACTTAGGGTAACGGGTTTGGGTAAAACATGGAGGATAATGGCTAGAACATTGTAAGTGCAATAGATAAGCAATGACACCTGGCCACTGTTATTTCTTGTCTATCAGTACTACTATGTTCTAGATCATAATCCATCATGTGAATACTAATTCCCTGCTCCCTCATGTAGGTTTTCACTATGACAAGAGGAGGAAGTACTCATGGTAGGGGTCGTGGTAGACCTCCTAGTAGTAGAAGGCAAATCATGTCATCTGCGAATGATGATCATCAAAATCTTCATAATACTGAATCCGAGGCCCAACAATTTGCTGGACCACAATTCCAAGCAGCTGTAGCTGACGTAATTAAAGATGCTTTGCCAACCATTATAGCCGAGGTTATGAATGCCTCTAGGGGGTACATGAGCAATGATAGTAATGGACAAGATAATCATATCTATAACACCAATGGTAATGGAGATGCTCCTATGAGAACTGAACCTAAGCAAGGTTGTTCTTACAAAGCTTTCAAGGGATGTGAACCTCCAATATTTGATGGGAAAAGAGATTCCATGGCTACCTTTCAGTGGATCCATGAGATGGAAGCTGTTATTGAAATTAGTGGATGCACAGCCACGCAAGTTGTCATGTATGCCACTCACTCATTCAGGTCTGAGGCATTGTTTTGGTGGGACAATATTAAATAAGCTAAAGGACCTGGAATTGTTACCGCTTTGACCTGGAATGAACTAAAGGAGCTTGTGATGGAAAGTTTTGTCCTGAAGTTAAAAGGGACAAAATTGAAAGAGAATTCTTATAACTACAGGCTGGGACGATGACACATCGTTAGTACACGACCAAGTTTGATGAGATGGCTCGACTGCTTCCTGAGCATGTAACACCTAAAGCAAAGCCCGTAAAAAGATACGTGCAAGGGTTACCTCCTCATATTCGACAGTTAGTTAAGATGTCTGCCCCCAAAACCTATGAATCTGCAATTACATTAAGTGCCATTGCATACGAAAAAGAAGGCATAATAACTGAAAACAACAAAAGAAAAAGAAAATGATGGAAACCAGATGCCAAGAAAGGACAGAAAGATCACACGAAATGAAGGGAACCGTATCAACAAACCATGGAGGAACGATAAAAGTGAGTCTTGGAAAAAGTATCAAGATTCCAAATGTCTTAAATGTCCAATGGGTGACCATTCACGAAAGAACTGCCCAAAAATTAGATGTTTCAATTGTTGGGAGTATGGACATTTCCGAAGTGATTGCAAGAACCCTCCACAAACACAACCTGTGGAGAATCAAAACAACTCCGAGGGCCGAGTGTATATGTTAAAAGAAGCTGGGGATGAAACTATAGCTGGTACATATCTCATTAACAACATATATGCTAGAGTTTTATTTGATACGGGCGCAAATAGAAGTTTCATTTCAACTGCCTTAGTACCTTATTTGAACTTAGTACCACAAACTCTAGATTGTGCATATATTGTAGAAACTGCCAGTGGTGAGCAAGATAAGATAAGTGAGATTTTTAAGGATTGTGTTATTACCCTAGTTAACACTAAATTCTCTGTAAATTTAATGCCGACCATTCTAAGTGAACATGATATCATTCTTGGGATGGATTGGTTGAATAAATATTGTGCTCATCTCGACTGTGAACATAAGACGATGACGGTACGTAAGCCAAATGGGGAAAAGCTACTAGTTTATGGAAGTGATGGAAATCCTAAGACCAATATCATCTCAGCAGTGAAGGCAATGAAATGTATTCAGAAAGGATGCATAGCCTTCTCTTGTGCATGATAGATGCCAAAAAAGAAATACAAATCAATGAAATCCCTGTGGTGTGCAACTTCCCAGACGTGTTTCTGGAAGATTTACCAGGACTTCCACCTGATCGTCAGATAGAATTTCGTATTGATTTAGTACCTGATGCTAAACCAATCGCGAAGGCTCCTTATCGTCTATCCCCTTCGGAGATGAAAGAACTTATGAAGCAAATTGACGAACTCTTAGAAAAAGGGTTTATTAGACCGAGTTCCTCACCTTGGGGAGCGCCAGTATTGTTCGTCAAAAAGAAAGATGGTTCAATGCGTATATGCATTGATTATCGAGAATTAAATAAGTTAACTGTCAAGAACAAGTATCCTTTACCAAGAATAGATGATTTATTTGATCAACTTCAAGGAGCCAACTACTTTTTAAAAATTGATCTTCGATCAAGTTATCATCAGTTGAAAGTACGCGAGGAAGACATTCCCAAGACCGCATTCAGGACATGTTATGGACATTACGAATTTTTGGTTATGTCTTTTGGACTAACCAATGTCCCTGCAACATTTATGGATCTGATGAATAGAGTTTGCAAACCATACTTGTATAAGTTTGTCATTGTCTTTATTGATGACATACTTATTTATTCTAAGAACCAAGATGATCATGCCAGACATTTGAAAATGGTTCTAGAAACCCTTCGACAAGAAAAGCTTTATGGAAAATTCTCTAAATGTGACTTCTGGAAAAGAAAAGTTCAATTCCTCAGTCACGTGATAAATGAGAAGGGAATAAAAGTAGATCCAACCAAGATAGAAGCTGTGATGAAATGGGAATCACCAAAGAATCCTAGTGAGATTAGGAGCTTTTTGGGATTAGCAGGATACTACCGAAGGTTTATTCAAGACTTTTCTAAGATTGCTACCCCTTTAACATCTTTGACTCGAAAGAATGTAAAGTTTGACTGGGGACCAAAGTAGGAAAAAACTTTCAACCTTCTAAAACAAAAGCTTAGCAGTGCTCCCATACTTGCATTACCAGATGGTAATGAAGACTTTACAATATACTGTGATGCCTCATATAATCGTTTAGGTTGTGTGTTGATGCAACGAAATAAGGTTATAGCCTACATCACGACAACTAAAAGTTTATGAAAAGAACTATACTACGCACGACCTTGAATTGGGTGCCATAGTGTTTGCCTTAAAGATTTGGCGACACTACCTGTATGGTACTAAGTGTGTAATCTACTCAGACCATAAGAGCTTACAACACATCTTTAATCAAAAGATGTTAAACATGAGGCAAAGAAGGTGGATGGAACTTCTCAATGATTACGATTGTGAAATCAAGTACCATCCAGGAAAGGCTAATGTAGTTGCGGATGCTCTCAGTTGGAAAGAAAAAGTTAAACCAATTAGGGTAAAAGCATTAAAGATAGATGTCAAGCTTGATTGGAAAGACCAAATCAAGAATGCTCAAACTAAAGCGTTGAAAGATGAGAATATTCAGGCTGAAAGAATGATGGGTAACCAAAAATTACTGACTCAAGGAACGGATGGAATCCTATGATTTGGTTAGAGAATTTGGATCCCAAAATTTGGAGGTATTCAGGGCAAAGTATTGGATGAAGCCCACAAGTCCAAATACACAATGCATCCCGGAGCAAGCAAAATGTATAAAGATATTCGAAATCACTACTGGTGGCCTAATATGAAAAGATCTATAGCCCAAAACGTTGAGAAATGCTTAACATGTCTGCAAGTTAAGATTGAACATCAAAAATCAGCCGGCCAGTTACAACAATTGGAGTTGCCAGTATGGAAATGGGATAGAGTGACGATAGATTTTGTCACGAAACTTCCAAGAACACTAAAAGGATATAATGCTATATGGGTCGTGGTTGACAGGCTAACCAAGTCAGCACATTTTCTACCCATAAGTGAGAGCTATCCAATAGAAAAACTGGCCAAGATATATATATTGATGAAATAGTAAGTAAACATGGAGTGTCTTTATCCATTATCTCTGATAGGGATAGCCAATTTACATCCAGATTCTGGACAAGTTTCCAAAAGGAACTAGGAACCAAAATCAGTTTAAGCACTGCATATCATCCTCAAACTGATGGTCAGAGCAAGCGAACAATTCAAACCTTGGAAGACATGTTGCATGCTTGCATGATTGATTTTGGAGGTAGTTGGGAAGATCATTTGCCTTTGATCGAATTTTCTTATAACAACAGCTACCATTCCAGCATTAAAGCTGCACCGTTTGAAGCATTATATGGAAGAAAGTGTAGAACTCCCATTTGTTGGACAGAAATAGGGGATGATCAGTTTACCAAAACCGAAATTATTCTTGAGACAACTTAGAAAATCCAACAAATAAGACAACAACTAAAGGCTGCTCAAGATAGACAAAAGAGTTATGCTGATAACAGAAGGAGGCCTTTAGAATTTCAAGAAGGAGACTATGTAATGCTAAAAGTCTCACCATGGAAAGGAGTGATGAGATTTGATAAACGGGGAAAGTTAAGTCCCAGGTATATTGGACCTTTCAAAATCATCGCAAGAATCGGTACAGTTGCATACAGGCTAGAATTACCAGAAACCTTAAGAGGTATTCATGATACATTTCATATATCAAACCTAAGGAAATATTTGGCAGATCCAACACAAGCAGTGTCATTGGAGGACGTGCAAGTGGATAAAAAACTAAACTTCACAGAAAGACCGTTAAAGATTCTCGATTTTCAAGAGCGTAAACTAAGAAAGAAGATAATTCCATTAGTATTAGTTCAGTGGCAAGGTCAAAAAGGGCCCGAGAAGACTTGAGAATTAGTAGAAGAAATGCAAGCCAAATATCCTAAATTATTTGAGTAGACTTCGAATTTCGAGGACGAAATTCTTTTAATGGGAGGAGAATGTAACATCCCGAGCGTTTGGGTCATATGTAATAGTTAAAATAAAAGAAATATAAACTTTATATTTTGTATATTGTTAAACGAGTAACTAATGAGTGAAATGACTATTTTAAATTTAAAATTTTAGACGAGTTTTAATGTCATAAGAGACCGTTTAAATATATATAAATATAATAATATATTATATTTAAACGTGCTCTGTTTTTAACGAAACTTAGGTGGACTCGTAGAGAAAAATAAGCTCGTTCCAACGACATATTCAAAATTTTATACACTCTTATATTTAAAAACTTATAAGAGAAAAACGAAGTAAGCAGCTGAATTAATTATAATAATATAATATTATAATAATATAATATAAAACTTTAAGATATCAAATAGGCATTTGAACGCAAGGAACTGCTGAAATTGTTGTCCCGCATCGACCAGAGAAAAAAGGAGAGCCTTCAGAAGCCATTATAAATAGAAACCTTAAGGTTAAGTTTAGATTATAAGTTTTTTTGGAAACGCTCTATTATAAAGAGAATTCCAGGTAATCGATAACCCATTGGGTATTGTTATTAGTCGTTTTTGGAGCTAAGATAGGAGCGCGAGTAGGGAGACTCTACATCAGATTGCCGTAGATAGTTTTAAGGTATGTTCTCGTTTAAGTTATATCAAGTTAATTATTATTTATTTTAGATTATTATTAGTATTAGAAGTGGTTTTAGTATTATTAGTATTATTATTTTTAGGTGTTAGGGTTATTGTTAGGAGTGGCTATTGGGTAAGCCTAGCCTTAGTTAGGCATGGACTGATCACCCATGCTTAAACAAGGTAGCGTAAACCAATATCCAATCATTACAATAACTAGTTAGTTGTATCATTACCTAACTTAGGATTACTTAAACTGTATCAGGACTTAGAGATATTACCAGATTATATTAGGAAAGGTTATCAACTGTTGGGCAACTTCTAAACGGGTGAGTCCCTCTGAACTGTTTTATAAAACGAGATGTGATGTTCTAATAACTGGTAATAATTGAAGAATTGACTATCAATAGCATCTGTGATATGTGTCAATGCTTGAGGGCTGCTTTTATGATTCTGCTTTAGCCAGTGGAGTTTGTATACATAGCCTGGTTATGTGAATTTATACTATGCTTACTCTGTTCCTATCTGTTGCCATGGTTGTATCTGCTTGATGCAATAGTCAATATTAATATGTTTTGAATTTTAAAGAATACTATGTTCATGAACTCACAAGCTTTATGCTGAGTCCCAAATGTTTTTATTTTATGGACACACATCCTAGGTGCCAGGTGATTACAGGAATAAGAGATTGTGGACTAAGCTTATGAGGAGATAAAAGACTAAAGTGTTGCCTAAGATTTTGAATCCCTGCTATAGTTAAACTGATGTAATATTAGTATTGTATTAGAAGACAGATGTATTATACGTTATAATTTATAATTATTGTTTGACTTCCGCTATGTATTCTCTGATTACTATGTGTTCTGTATATCTGATGCGTAACGCTCCCTAGGGTGTGCCCTGGGAGGCGGGCGTTATAAATGTACAAGCTGATAGAACCAAGCCTTACACATCTAAACATCTTGTTATAACGCGCGGGTTTCGTCTGCTAATTTAAAAATAATAATAAACACTTGTTGGGTATACCAATAACACAAACAAATAATCTATTGAAATTGTCACTCACATTTTACTTTATACAAGAATAAAACAAATATTTTCATAAAACTTAGTATTCTACATTCCTATAAAATCATTTGAAAATTGCATAACTCATCTATGAGTGTTTCGGTTCATATCAGATGTTTCCTTTATTACAATTTCTTAAAAGAACCAAACCTCACTTTTTTATAATATAATGTACATATTTAGGAGTAGGAACATAGTTATTGCAATCATGGAATTGAGATCATTTAAATCAACAAGCTTCAATAACACCTAGAGAGATGCAAAGTTGCAATCTATTCTTCTCTTTACTTGACTTTTTTTGTCTTTTTTTTTTTGGAACTTGAGGAAGTTAACTATAATACAACATCATGAGATTTTGCAAAATGATTGTTTTCCAACTCTTTTAGGTACTTTTGGCCATACCCCTATGCATATGCTCATCCGTGTAATTATTAAAATACACATCCTACTCTGACTTCTTTTACTACATACTCATATTCAATGCCTCTTTAGATGGTGTAGAATTCTGATACTTTACACTTTGTAGTTGTTCGGTCGAATCTTATTACTAACATCATGACATATGAGTTTTTTTTTTCAAAATTCTTTCAAATTGATTATATTGTTTTGCTTCACAAAACAACCAAAGCATAAGTCAAATAATGTAATTTTTTCATCTATAGAACAAGTTAATTTTTTTGTTACTTTGCTACAAGAAAAGCTTAATATCTTTAAGGAGAACCACTTTTTTCTTAAATTTCTTTCTATAATCAAGAAAAAAATCATCAAATCTGCACACAGTAGGATAACTTATAATCATTTAGTTGGGAAGCACACGATTTATCATCAAACCATCAATTTAGAAAGGAGAACCGCCTCTAATATAATTTCAATTTAATTAGGTCATGTCTTTCTTCAAATGCCAAGGATTAACAAAACTTTCCTACCCGACCAATCTTGTTCCTCGCTCTATTCGTCTATTTAAAGATTAGATCAAAGATGTAAGTATTTATTATGTCATATATAATCCAAGTTATGTTGTAACTCAATTTTCCTATAAATTTATATTAATTATAATTTAAAAATATTAATTCATTCTATTAAGGTGCTTATTGGTGTGGATAATGTCAAACACAAAGACAGCAATATATGCGTGACTTTCTAGAGTGCATTTTAATCGATAAAAACTATTACTTAAAAAGTATTCAAAATAACAACATAATTTTTATTTATATGACACAAAGATTTGCCGCTAAAGAAAACAGAAAAATATGACACAAGTTAATAATTCTGTCTTATTAGTAGAAAAATATAAGGAACTGAAGTTGTTAAGATAGAATATTATAAAATTCACATCTTATTCTCTATCTTTATCCTTATAATTAAACTAAAAATTACTATTTTTCTCTCTTTTTTTAGTTAAATAATATATTTTATACATTTATCATTACATTTTCTCTCTCATTCACTAACAACCACTTTCAAAAAATTAAAAAAATTATAAGGGTTGAACAGTGAATCTTCAAATTTACAGATGAACAGTAATATTTTCTTTCTTTTTCACTCACAACCACTCGAAATCATACCATATAATATAGGGATTACACTTCTAATTTTTTAAGAAATAAAATGTGAATGCTTTTACTATGATTAATATAGGGTATATATATATTAAAGAATGTTTTCTGGTCTATTGTAAAATATGTGATTATTATAGGATATGTATTTAGATTATAGACACACATGTTTTAAGCATACAAAGTCATCAAGATGCGACCCGTGTATTTTAGGTAAGAGGTATATGTATCTCTATATGGGGCACCATGAATCATACAAAATATGAATAATTACGCAGCATATAAACAATTACGTTACATGTGTTTATTACTATTGAACATGTGTATATTAATATTGAACATGTGTATATAATTGCATAAAGTTATATCCAATAGTTTTCAATGTTTTTTAGGAAAAAGTTACTTTTTATAAAAAGAAATTTATATGTTGTATCATCCGTAATTATTGATATACTTAGAATAATATTGATATATGTAGTGTTATTATAAATATAAGGTTGTATTATAATGTGTAAATATTTTTGTAAGGACGTATTAAGGTGTGCAATTACGCTTGCTCCCTAGACACAAGTCGTACCTATGCTTAGCATGCTAAAATGACTTCATATAATAAACCATTCTATATTTATGTGTATATAACGCCGTGAATGTCTTTTATTTAAAGAGAGAAAGATAAATGGTGTAAGAAAAAGTAATCTTGAATTGTGATGAGATGAAGAGTATAATCGAAGGATGTGGTTGTTTTTACCAAATATTAGGAAACAGAGTTTGGACCACTTGTGAATTATAATGGAGCATTTTGGCGACGTGTGTAACACACAAACAAAAAATAGGATAGTAAATATATGTCCCAAAATTTGGCATTAGTTATAAATTGTGTTAATATTTTTACATGTAAAATTTTATATTATTTAACTTAAAAAGTCTCCCCTCGGCAACTAATAATCCCAAAACGTTTTTTGCAATTTCAACTACTTAAATTGTAGCCTAAACAATTATAAATAATCACACACGTAAGCATAAAACACAGACTAACCACAAAATCAAAATACATGAAGATACACTCTCGTCACGCATAAACCAAATCCTAGTAGCTCTAGTTGCCTTAAAGCCGATGTATATTCTTTATGGTGGCGTAAAGGTTAAGATTGTGGGACAATCGAGTGAAGAAAAGAAAGAGAGTGTAACATCCGGCCCCTCAAACAACTAACATTATCTATTTTTCCTACAAGTAGCACTGGGATTTACTTTTAATTGCTCATTTGAAAACTTTCAAGATCATTCATTCTTGAATTGCTCACATCTAAACACATTTAACTCTGAAGTTTTCTGCTTATCCACAGTCAATACGCCTAAAATACGTTTGTGGTGTTTGAGGCATTTACACCTTAGACATTTTATTTTGTATTTTTTTCTTTTTCATCCTAGTCACAATTTGAAATGACTCGCTCATAAATTGTTGGTCATTTTTCCTTCTTATAACCTTTTAATGTATAGTTTTTTAATAAAAAAATTAAATATGTTGTTACGATGTATTTACTTTTATGTACGTTTCATTGTAATTTTCATTCAAAAGAAGTTGTGTGTAATAATATACAAGTCATCAAAACATAAACGTACAAGCCGTCAAAACTACTCGAGGTTTCTATTTTTTTATTTTTTATTTTTTCTATTACAACTTGTAAATATGATGTCCCAAAAAATCCGAATTTGGTGTTGCAGCATAATAATTTTAATTAACGATTTAACGTGAAACTTTTTATGGTTTTGTTTATTATATAAATTTCTGAATATTATCAACATCTTCATCACAATTTGCAGGTTTACGTTTACTAATTATTAGAGGAGAGGTAGTCATTTCATTTTCTCAGTTTTCTTACATTTGTCATATCAGCGTCATATCACTATTCTTCTCATTTTTATTAATTTTGAATGAATACCTTCATCGGTTCTTCGTTTCTCTCACATGTCACATCACCTTACCAATTTAATATATTTTTAAGTTTTAAAAGATAAAATTACTTATAAAACGATATATAACTATTTTTTTATTAATAAAAAAACAAAATAAAATAACATAAAAGCTACAAAAAAATAGAATACCAATAAAAAAATCTAGTATAGGTATGAAGATCTTGGGTCGATTGAATTGTTGGTTTGTAAACTGATTTTTTTAGAAAACCCAGTTCAACCGTTTTTATTAAATTGAAACCGGTTTACAAACCGGTTTTTTGGTGTCGGGTTACAAACCCGCATACAAACCGCCGGTTCGGATCGGGCTACGAACTTTTTTTTTAAACCGGTTCGTTTTTTTTAAAACGGTTTGGGCTAATATGATGGGCTTATGAGCTTATCTATATACACATATTTACGTAATGGGCTTCTTAACTGAGTTGTTTAGAGTAACCAATTTAAATGGAAAAATAATAAAACTAGTATGTCTTTACTCTTTTATGTTCTAATAGTTTTAGTTACCCATGTATTACACGAAAGTTAAAGAGTTATTTATTAAATAACATTAAAACATAAATAAAACAAACGTGTTATATATTAAATTAGAAATAACAACATTCGATTATAAGATGACAAATAAGTAAAACCGTCATTGTAAACTACATTTGTAGTAACATTAGTAGGCTTGCTCTTATTATCTAAAACTAAAAGTTTCAATCCATCTTTACTCTTAACTTGCGACAAGATGAAATAAAGCTAACCATGTGTAAAAATACTCTTTTGAGTACAAACCGACTCTTGACAGAGATTGACTTTAACTTTTGTTTATCGTTATAGCGAAATATACAGTAAAAAAAACTGTTTTCTTTTATACTTAAAATGAATCCTTTTGACAGGTCAAATCATAAGTTAAATATTGAGTGGATGTAAAGATATTAGTATGAAGAAATTAAGATTTGAATAATATATACCGAAAAGTTTTATGCAATAATTAGATCAATTTGGAATTATTTTGACCATGTAATTAGATATAGAGATATTGTACTGAATCGAGTTGGATCAGACTATGAATTTTCATAATATCTCAGATTAGTTGTTGATTATTATTTATTTAATACTAACTTTAGTAAACCCGTGTGTTATACAGGTTGAAAAATAAAATATTAAATATAATGAAAATTTATGAATGATATTCTAAAATAAAATATGATTAAAATTACATATAAGTAATAACTATAAGTAATAAAATAATGATATCAATTTTTAAACTTTTGTTTTTAAACTTTTTATCCAAAAAAAGTTAAACATTTTTTTCGAAACAAACCGTACTAAAAATGTCATTTTTACATTTTTTTTTATTATAACTCCTAATTTTAATTATTTTTAGTTTATAAAAAAATTTACTTTTTAAAAACACCAATTTTAAAATATTTTATATTTTACAAAAGTTAGATGTTTTAGAAAAAAATCATATTTTATGAAAAATTATTTTCTAGAAATAACATTAATAAAAAGACATATTTATTAATTTATTAAAAAAATTAATCTAAATATGAATTAAAATTATTTAATATTTTTTAATTTTGGTAGTTATTTAAGAGGAGAGAGAGACGAAAAAAATAAACTTAAAAGACTTAAAAATATACCAAGTGCTCTCATAAGTTAATCTTTTAACATTATATATAGATTCCTCACGCTATTAAACATATTCATAAATTAAATTTTGACTAAACCTTAAAAAGCATGCCTAACTTCCTGTGCGTTTCATTTGGCCTACCTCTATTTTAAAGTTAAATTATTAATTATTAATATATATTTATCATATATTATTTTTATTTTATAACTTTAAAAATATAATGAGATTATAAATTTCAAACACAAACTACGGCATGCTTATTTTTAATTATATTTAGATGTAAGTTTCATTCGAAAGTGTTTCGGGTCAAATATAATATATTATTAATTTTTTTTTCACAACATAATGTCTTTTAAAATTTATAAACATACTCGTTTTGACTTTTTTATTTTTATTTATATTTTAGTGTAAATTTTATTTAAAAGTGAGTAGTAAAAACTTAATGATCAAAACCCACTGGTATATTTTATTCATTTGATAACACGTATAACCCTATTGTCACGTTAAAAAGCATAGCAAGTGTCATAACGTAAATGCAAACAAATATCAATGTAAACTATATACAAAAATTATGCTGCATCACACTAATACGTATTAAATATTAACATTAACATATTTAATATTTTAGTTGTAACAGGCACCTAATCTATTCCTATTAACTACCTCTAGCATCATAAACCTATACACTACAAGATTCGAACCAGAAATATATGCCATATGCCTAGGGCTGGTCCCGAGAAACCGCAAAAAAACTTTGGGCACTGGCCGAGAAGAAAAAAATAAGTCCTTATAATATAAAGTTAATAACCCGTATGTAAAAAATCTATAGTATGACAATAATTGTTATACCAATAAACAAAAGTATTATAACAAAATAATTTAATTTACTTACTTAAACGAATCGTGAGGCTCTCTTAATGTTTTGAAATGTTAGATAAATGATAGTAGATTAAATTAATTAAAATGTTAGTAGACTCTAAGGTTCAATAGGCTAAAATATATAAGTTATTATTGGGTTTGTTAATAAGTTTAACAATGACCTGTAGTTTTTTCTTTAAAATATATATACATACATATATCATATAACTTTTTTTTCTATTTCGTGCCCCCAAAGAAATCGGACCTTGGACGGTCGCCCACCCCGCCCACGTTAGGGCCGCCCCAAATATTTATTTACGTCACCAAAATGCCTTCACGAGACAGATATAGAATATATATCATATAACGTAATACTTGTTCATAACGGTCTAACATGATTACGCTTTTATTAATTCATTTTAATAAATGTAATATATTTCAATATTTTGTGTATATATAGTCACACGCATGCAAATAGCATGTATAACAAGAAGAAAAAAAACAGAAAGATGAGAAATACAAAACAAGCTTTAGTTCTATTCATGTTGATCGCCTTCATTTCATCCGGTTGAATCTCTTTTACTCTTATTTTATTTTTAATGTATGCGTCTTTGTCTTATTATATTTCATCTAATATTTGGTTTATTCAAATTATTCATGAAGGTTTGTGGCTGGAAACAATGGCGGTTCGACCTAATGGTCTACCACACTGCGGTAGAACTTCCGATTGTGCACCACTTTGCAAAGGTTGCGGGTTTTGTGCTTGTTTAGGCCGAACCTGTGTCCGTGGGTGTCCCGGGCCCCCGGGTCAAGAACTCGCAGAGGATCATGGTTTCAAAGGGAAATCGAACCATCTATAGGCTTTCTGTGATTGCTATATTTAATCAGTCATGATCGGACTAGTTGTATTTCTTTGAAGTATACTAAATGAACACAATAGTTTTCTTCTATTAGTTAAATGTTTTTTCTTGCACTAAAACAAATATAAGGTTATTATATGAACTAACGAGAAATAAAGACCAGCGCTATGTGGCCGGGTCGTATGATGAATAACGTGAATATGAAGATGATACTGAATTGGTTAAGCAAATCAAAAAAACTTATGAAGTTACGACAAATTAATTGGTTTTGAAGATTGAATATAGATACAAAACAACATTATGTCTCGCACTATACAATTTAATAATAAAAATAATTTTAGAAAGGGCAAAAAACCAAAAGAAAGGAAAAAAAAAAGAAAAAGAAAAAAGAAACCCCAAAAAACATTACTGAAAGGTGCTCGATTCAAACCCTGCAACATTAAACACTTGTCGCCTACAATAAATATTGTTGTCGCAATAGGTGTCATTTCTTGTAGTGGGTATGTATCTTAGCATCATTGATCTTTTGTCAACCAAGCACAAGATGTTTGAAAACTTGATCAAAATTCGATAGAGTTAAACAAAGTATGATATTTAATTTGTATTGTAAATATCTAAAACAAAGGTAAATATTTGAGATAGAACGAGGGTGAGTACCAAATACGCAAACCAATAGCATGACCAAGAACATCACCTTCAATGGAGTTTGTTTAATGTTTTAAACGACCAATAACCTACTCTTGGTGCTATCTTTTTGTTAGTTGACAATATGTACGTGTATACATACGCACATATACGATCAAATTACATATTAAACATATATCATTTATTATCTAATTAATACCATTCCCATACCTGTTTTATAGATTTAAACCTTTCATTAGTTACTTGGACATATAATTTAATTACAGTATTTCCAAAACGCTTATTTCAATTGTGAAGATTTATTAATCTTGTGATCAAATTGTCCTTTCTATATCTTAAGGAAATTATGCATTTTGTTTGTTTATATTAAAATATTATATTTGATAAATGTTTCATTAACTTTTAAAAGTGTTTTGTTCTTAATAACTCTATGATAATCATATGTCAAAGTGTTAGTTAGCCATGGTTTCTAAACTATTTTTTTACTAAACAAATTGTAACACCCATACTTTTATTTCGTTTGAACTAGACTTGATGATGTGCGTATCTGGCCCGGGCAGTCGATATAGATGATAATTGGAATTTATGGTAGGACCAACACTTGTATAGTCGATATAGATGATAATCGGAATTAATGGTATAACCAACACTTATATAAAACATTCGCTAACATTTGGCTCCAATGCAATTAACAAATTCAATGTTATAAAGGCACATGAACATACAAGACAATGGAATTCTTTGAGCAGACAAAGACTTATAGTTTGAATTGTTGAAATCTAATTTGACTTATTTTTAATAATGTATCATTCTGAGAACCCCTTTGTTTATTTGTGCTGGTATTTTTGTCATTTTTTTAATGTTTGGTCTGCGATGATTTGTCTAATGATATATATGTTATTTGGTGTTCTGTTTTAAATGTTTCAGTTTTGAACATCGTTCATGTTCGATGATGATGAGGACGGTCTCATCTGAGAACCCGTTGGCATCTCTACGATTTCTATTCTGTGATGGTGTGTTCCAATGGTAGAGTTTGAATGTGTTCAGTGATGATGATGGTGTTGTGATCATCTGAGAATGCATATGACATGTTTTAAACATGTAGAGCAATATGTTTGATGTAAACCCTTGTTAAAATACTAAACTATTTGTATGGGAACATAAACAGTTTGATAGGTGACAACAATGTAATAGCATTTCTTTCCGAGCCTTCAACAGAATTGACTCTAGCCGCGAAGCGCAAGTTAGATCCAACTAGTAATTATTAAATTATAAAAGAAAAATAACGTGAATAATAATTAATTCAAACCCACTTATCAAAATGCAAGAGAATATTTTAATAATTATTTGTTACATAACATATTTATATCCTTCTAGTTACTCTATAATTAGTACACATGGAAAATGAAGAGTAAATTTCTTAATGGATTTTCAAATTAAGGCCAGCAGAGACATATATTTTCTGGGTCAATCACAAAGGCCATTGGTTGACAAATATTATCCCAAAGTAGAGGTGGTAAAAAAAAGAGGTTTGGGTTTTCAAACCGGTTTGTAGCCCGGAACCGGTTTGGCCCAAAACCGTTTTGACCCAAAACCGATTCCAGCCCGATCCCAACCGACGGTTCCACCATCGATTCGGCCAGTGGTCCTTCAAACCGGTTTTTAACCCGTTTTGGTTTTCAAACCGGTTTTACAAACTAGCCGTTATGTAACGGTAATATAGCCGTTTTTTACCGTTGGAGCCAAGTTTTGACCCTTTTTTATGTTTTTTTTACTATTATACACATCTTAGGTTAGTATAAATATATAATGGATGTGAGATGTTGGTCTCGTTGTGAATATAGTTTAACAATAATAATAGGCTTACTTTCTAGAGTTGGTAGCTTTTATTTTAGAAAAATGTATACATAGAAAATTAATCAAAATAGTCACTTTTTATCATGTGTTTATATCATGGTGAAAAGGTTTTTTATTGGAAAAAATTTTAAAACTTTCATTTTCCCGTACGTTTCTCTTAAAATGTCCCTCCAATTATTTCTTTTCAAAATATCCTTTTCGAACAACACGTTGACACCTTTAAAGACAGATGTAAACGTCTGGGCCTACTAAAAATCAGACACATAGTTAAAACTGGCGTCACCGCCAGTAAAACAGAGTTGTCCGCCTGCAAAATGAAGCCGTCCAACTCCAAGAAAGAGGAGTCCGACTGTGCACCAACCTCCATACAAACTTTGATAAGTTTTATTTTTGAAATTTAATATTAATATAATTAATTTTTACTCATGTTTTGTTTTTTTCTTATAACTTTTAAATTAATTTCAAATATAGCATTGCAACGTGCTTATTTTTATCTATGTACCGATGTAAATTATATTCAAAACCGTTTCTAGTCAAATTTTATATCAAACGTTCGACGTAAATTTGACACAAATCCGTTTTGAATAAAATTTATGTTGGTACTTAGATAAAAATAAACGCGTCCCAATGGTATGCTTGAAATTTTATAATATGTTATATTTTAAAAGTTATAAAAAAACAAAATATGAGTAAAATTAATTATAATAATATTTCGATCTAATCAAAATCAAAACACCTTTGAATTATGCGGCCGACAACTTTGGAGTGGCACGCCTTGATTTCGCAAGCGACGACTCTGTTGGTCACGTGTCAGTTTTTAAAAGGAATGTTATATGGGAGTCCGCGCTCCGTCTTGGGAGGAGTTGGAGCCTTGTAAACAAAGGACACTTTCAGGAAAAAAAATTGAGAGGACATTTAAAAAAAAAGAAAAAAAAAGCATTTTTAGAATTTCTCCTTTTATTATTTCTAATTATATTAAAAAGCATGACAATTACATGTCATCATTGAATGATTGATACAACAAATATCAGTAAAAACTATAAAAAAAATATGTAGCGTGACATAAATACACATTAAATAAATAAGATATATATTTCTAACAAAAATTTCAAACTCTTAAATAACACATAATCAACCAATGATTTTTTTTTAACTACAAACGAATACTATAAGTCGGTCATCCGAGTAAACCTAACAGCGTAAAACCATCCACGCCTACAAACACAGACAATGCTCGTGACCAGACTCAACACCATTTTAGAGGAAACCCACCACCCAAAAGCTCACTGTAATAAAACCTCCGGCCCACTATGGTAAAACCTCCGGTCCACTTGAAGCATATTGCATCAAATGACACTCGAACTCATGACATCCACTTTGAAAAGTCATGGGGTGTCTCTTTGCAAACCAATTGATCTAGAACTCATTGGCTTCAACCAATGATTCTTAACTCAAGCAATGATTCTTAACCCAAGTGGTTGAGGTAATGTACCTTAAGGCTTTATTAAATAGAAAGAGGTTTTGAGTTCAAGTCCCGCCCGTGATAAAAAAAAAGATTTCAAGTTAAGCCAGATGGTTTTCTCTCACCTATGTTGAGTTTCCTCTTAAGGGTGGTCTCCGGTTACGTACTCGAGTAATGAAGATAATCGTGTGGATCAATAGCCCGTCAATGATCCACTTAGTCGTTCAAAAAGCATCACCAATAATTAGTTTTTTGGTGGTTTTAAGAGAAGAGAAAGTGTGATGTGAATAAAAGAAAGGATGATGCGGAGGAGAGAATGTGTGAGAAAGTTCATCTCTAAAGATGATTCCTTTTGATCTTGTGAGTAAGGGTGCTAAACGGGTCGTGTTTTCGGGTTGTCAGGTCAAACCCGACCTGAACCCGAAATTTTACACGAACCCGAATCTGCAAACTGTGTGAGAAGTGTAACCTGAACACGACATGAAAATTCATGGGTTGACACGAACACGACCCGTTTGACCGAAAATTTTAATTTTTTTAATATTTTTTTTACATATTAATACTTGAAGATTATTATTTTACAATAAAAAATACCAATTAATATAAAACAATTTTATTTTAGTGATGAAATTTTATGTCAATTTCTATTTGTATTTCTAAATTTTAAAATAAAACACATAATAAACTTAATTTATGACACAAAATATATAAAATAATAATATAAATAAACAATGGGTCAAACGGGTCAACCGCCGACCCATTGGGTTGAACCCGAACCCGACCTTTTTGGCTAAGCGGGTTTACGGGTTCGAGCCGAACCCGTATAAACCAAAACCCATAAATTCATATTAGGTTCGTTTCGTGTTTTCAGGTCGTATCAGAAATTCACACCCCTACTTGTGAGTGGAGGGAGGAGAGAAAAAAAAAAGATAGAAGAGAGGAAAAGACGTCAGACCTTTGCCGCAGGCGGGAAACGATAATCAAGAGCAGGATACTTCAGGAGAGCAATGGACGAAAGTAGAAAACCAGAAGAAGAAGAAGTCGGGAGTGAAGGAGGTGGTTTCCTTCTTCATTTCCAATTTACCTGAAGAACTCTCCAGTAGGGAATTATGGTTTGAATGTAGGAACTTTGGTCACCTTGTTGAAGCGTTCATCCCGAATAAGAAATCGAAGGATGGAGGGAAGTTTGGATTTGTAAGATATGAGAATGTACGAAACGTGGACTCCTTAACTCAGGCTATCAGTAGGTTGAAGATCGGGAACATGAAGATATCGGTGAATCTAGCTAAGTTTGATAAAAATGGGAACCGTATCAACTACTCAGGGTTCCCGGGGGGTCTCAACGACGCCCCAAATCCCCCTAATCAGCTTAATGCTAGTAAATCAACCCCTATACAGGTGCGACGCTCATTTCCGCATGTATCCTTTAAGAATGCTCTTCTTAACAACACATCGGGTTTTCAACGGGTGGATGAGGTAAAAACTTTAGAGGTTAATGTCACTAATCACTCTGTTGCATCAAAGTTCTGGAAGGGATACTCACTGGTTGGTGAAACTAGCAACTTATCCATGCTAAGTGATATGATGAAACTTCTCAGTGATGTTATTGAAGCAAACGTTGAGCTAAGATATTTAGGGGGTATGCATGTTCTTATTACTTTTAAGTCATCTATTTAAGCTAAAACCTTCATGCATGACAAAGTGGACGTATGGAAGACATTATTTAGCTCTCTTGTGATATGGGAAGGACAAAACATCCGGATGGACAGATTAGCGTGGGTGCAGATTCGTGGTGTTCCAATTCAGTTCTGGAGTTCGAACACTTTCAATATGATCGGAAGCAAATTAGGTTCAGTGGTTATTCTGTCAGAAGCTTCGGTCAATGATGGGAATTTGTCATATGATCAAATCGGTATAATTGTCTCGGACCCATCTCGCATTTACAAGCAGGTTAACCTTGTTTCTTCGGATGGCGTTTTTCCTGTTCGATCGTGGAAACGGATCATTGTTGGTCCCCAGATTTCATGGCGGCATCATTAACTTTTAGTTCTCCGAAAGTTTCAATGAAAGAACATGAAATGACTGCCTCGTTGAGTTCCCGGGGAGATGGATCGACAAATATTATATTTTCATCCCATTCGAAACCTTGGAAACACAATTCGGCAGTATCAGCCCCTGTACATAATAATTCTTCTTCTATTCCTGACGTAATCCCGGATCAAGATCATTATTTGGAACAGGCTGATCACAATAAGTCGGTTGACCATATGGGCTCCAGGAACTCTTTGGGCCATCAATGCAACAGTAACAACTCATATGATCCTGAGAAAGTTTTGGAGGCCCAAAATCAGAGTGCATCGGGTGATAATCCTAATGACAGTAGGCCGGGTTTGTTGGGTTCAGATCTCTTTGGTCTAAATAGCATTATTTTCAATATGGGTGTCTTCAATTCGAAAAAAAGAAAAGCCAAAATACATACTTCTCCCCCCTCTTCCAAAGCTAGGGTTTCTCAGTCTGAGATTGAATCTAGAAGGAAAGTCAAAAGGAAGAAATATCACCCTGAGAAAGACTTGCACCCTACTATTATGGTCGTTCAATCCAATCAGTGTGAGAACGATTCCCCTGTGGATCTCAACATCTCTCCGGGCATCTCAGATTCCTTGGATCATGGTCGTTCTGAAGAGGTTAATAACACAGTAGAAATTGGCTCTCTTCTAAAGATTGATCTATCTAACCATGTCAACCATATTCATGCGTTAGTGGCTGAGGATGCAGACCAAAATCTGTCTTAATGGATCTTCTAAGCATAAATATCAGGGGACTCAGGGATAAAAGAAAGTGCAAATGGGTGAAATCTTTAATTTTCAAACATAAGATTAGTTTTTTGGGGATTCAAGAAAGTCTAATTAGTGAAGGCAGCAAAACTCCTATTGGTGACCTTTGGGGTAATCGTTTGGTGGAGTTTGATTTTGTGAAAGCAACTGGTAGATCCGGAGGAATCATTAGTCTATGGGACCCGTCAATTTATGAAAGTTCGCAGTCGATTAAGAAAAGAAATTGCCTTATCAATATTGGTAGAATTAAAGGGTCCATGGACATGCTTAATATCGCCAACATTTACGCACCCCAGGAGTTAAGTGCGAAAAAGGAGTTATGAGATTTTCTCATTGCACTAACATCAGGGTTCCAAGGCATGTGGATACTTTTTGGCGATTTTAACGAGGTAAGATGTCCTGAGGATAGACTTAATTCAGAATTTAACTCATATAGTGCATCTATTTTTAATGATTTCATTGATCAATGTAATCTCATGGAATTTAGTATGGGGGATCCAAATATACTTACTTAAGTGATAATGGGTTGAAGGAGAGTAAACTTGATCGTTTCTTGGTCAACGAGGCTTTCTTTAACCGATGGCCTGACTCAATTCTCACAGCTTGGCCCCGGAAATATTCAGACCATTGCCCGGTTTCTCTTGTCAGATCGAGCAGAGACTTCGGGCCTAAGCCCTTTAAATTTTTCTCATCATGGCTATCCTGTGAAGGCTTGGAAGAGGTTGTTAAATCAGCTCTCAAAATCCCTGTTGAGTCCCATCGACCGGATGCGAGGTTGGCCATCAAACTCAAAAATGTCAAATTTGCTGTGAAGGATTGGAACACAAAAAGGAAAGCAAAAGACAATGAGCTTACCAATAGCTTTTCTAACAAACTCCTCTCTTTAGACACCAAAGCAGAACTTTGCGGACTAAGTGAGGAAGAAAGCAGAGAAAGATTAGAGGTGAAAAAGTCTCTTTTAGATAAAGAAAAGGAGAAATTGGAGGATCTCAAACAAAAATCTCGTATAAAATGGGCTGTTGAAGGAGATGAGAATTCATCTTTTTTCCATGGACTATTCAATGCAAGAAAAGGATATAATAAAATTAATGGCATATTTATTAATGGAGTTTGGTCTTCACAACCTGGAGAAATAAAAAATGAGGCACGTCGGTTCTTTAGTGACAGATTCAAAGAAAAGATGCCTTCACGTCCATTATTGGATTGTTCCGACATCCCGGGTTTAACCTCTATAGAGGTAGATCGAATCACTCAGCCCTTCACAATTGAGGAAATAAAACTTGCCGTGTGGGATTGCGAACGAGACAAAGCTCTGGGACCTGATGGCTTTAATTTTGCTTTCATCCAACACTTTTGGGAGTATCTTAAACAAGATCTTCTCAACATCCTGGAAGGTTTCTTCACTGATGGGAAAATAAGCGAGCTATGCTCTTTATCCTTCATTACCTTAATCCCCAAGTGTCAAGACCCGTCCTCTTATGATGAATACCGGCCCATTTCCCTAATCGGCTGCATCTCTAAAATTATCACCAAAGTCCTTGCAAACCTCCTTAAAAGTGTTCTCGGATCCATAATTTCTGATGCTTAGACTGCCTTCTTGGCTAAAAGAAATATTCTTGATGGGCCTTTAGTAGTAAATGAGATTATCACATGGCTTAAAAGATCTAAAAGTCCTGGTCTGATATTTAAAATTGATCTGAACAAAGCCTTTGATTCCATTTCATGGGACTACATTGACTCCATTCTTGGGCACATGAATTTTCCTCTACGTTGGAGACTTTGGATAATGGGGATCCTTATGTCAGCGAAGGCTTCCGTCTTGATAAATGGGTCCCCTTCAAAAGAGTTCGCGTACACTAGAGGAGTTAGGCAAGGTGATCCACTATCTCCCTTTCTTTTTCTTATTGGAATGGAGGGTTTAAACTGGATGTTTAACAAAGCATGCTCACTAGGCATATTTAAAGGTATCAAGCTTCCGAACAATGGCCCCGTTATTTCTCATTTTTTGTTTGCTGATGATGTAATAGTACTCGGGAATGGTCACTATCTAATTTGAAAAACCTAATCAGAATTTTAAGATGATTCTACCTTGTTTCGGGTTTGGAAATTAATCAAAAGAAATGTTGTTTACTGGGTTTAAACGCACCGGATGAAGATGGCTCCTTGTATGCCTCTGTTGCTCATTGCAGAAGTGGTTCTCTCCCGTTTACTTATTTAGGCCTCTCGGTCGGGGCAAATATGAACTTGGCCAACAATTGGGGTCCGGTTATACAAACCTTTGAAAATCGACTCTCTTCTTGGAAGGCTAAACACCTCTCCATCGCAGGTCGTCTTGTCTGTAACCTTTCGGGTTTTCGTTAATTAATAGTTAACCCTGTTATGTTCTTGTAAGGACTATTTATGTCATTTAAGAAACTATATGGGTTGTTTATGAATGTTCCTCTTGTTGTGTATTAATTCATTAATTTAAGAGTTAATAAGTTATTTTTACTATAATAAACATAATAATAATAATAGTCAAAATTAAATAAAAAAATAATAATTATAATAAAAATTAATAATTTATAAAAGTTAAACATTTAATAAGTTATAAAAATATTTAAAACTTAAAGGTTAATTAAGTTCAGGGGGTATTTGTGACAAATTTGAAACTTTAAATGAAAGTTTTAAGCATAAAATATTAATTCGAAAACTGCAGGGACTAAAACTGCAATTAATCAAAACCCAAACCCCCTCCCGCATCTTTCCCCGTATTTCTGGCGACCACTTTCCGGCCACCCTCCGGCCGACTCCGGCAAGGTTCAAAACCCCAAAATTCTTCGGATTTCAACCCAAAAACCGTTCCAAATCGATTCGTGAACCCGTTTCGAACTTGAACACGCACCTTAATTGCGTTTAGACGTCGGTTATGAACCCAATCGGTTTGAATAACCGAAGCTTTTAATCATAGAGCCGTTCGAACATTAAAACTCAATAATAATCAAATTAAATGTATCATAATCGAACGTTTAACTAATCCTAAGCTGCTATCAATCTCAATTTCACCTGAAACTCACACGAACATCACATTCGATCATCCCCTTCATCGCGACCTGCAACATTAGTGTTCTTCAACCCTCGGTCATTATTAAGTGAAATTGATAAAGGGCTTTCAATCATCGAGACCAATAGAAGCTTTCTGTGCAACGAATTTGGTTATCATCATCATTTGCACATCGATTGATTATAGCTTCGGTCGCGGCCTGTTCTTCGTCTTCCTTATCATCAATTCGACTTAAACCGGGTAATTTAACCCACCTACATACTCGATTTTTCATGGGGAACAAAAGCCCCATGATCATTAGCGTTAACAGTAACGAATTGATCTTCAATTTGGTTCAAATCGTTCTAGGGTTCATATGGTTTGGGGGTTTTCTTTGTATTTGTGAATTAAAACCCATTTCCTAACAGGCATAGGCGCCCCAGCCTAATGGTAACACATCACTTTCTATCCTTGAGGTCCCGGGTTCGAACCCGGGCACCCCCCATTTTTGTAAAACTCGTTTTTTTAACCTATTTAAGTCCAGAAAATTTATAAAAAAATTATAAAAATCATTTTTAATGACTAAAAATTATTTTTAGTTACCCCAATATTTTCTGTAATTTTAATATATTTTCTTAATAAAACAATATGACAAAAAAAAATCATTTCTAGTTATTAGCTATAAAATGGACTTTAAAATGATAGTTTAAACCAATAAATTATTATTGATCCAAACGTTACCTTTAAATTATTGATTAAATCATGATTATTTTAAATAATTATAAAAATTTATTTAAACTTTACTAGTTATTATAGATGATTTACATTTATTTCTTTATATTAAAATACTTAAATAGTATATTTATTTCTTTTTCATTGAATCCAAAATATAAGCGGACCCTTTGTTAAAATTATTTATTTGTCAAAACCCCAAACTCCACTTGAAACCCTAGTTCACGTATGAATTGTTAAACTTATCTTTAGACTTAATCTTGGAATATATACGTTTAGGTATCTTGTAAAAGGAATCGTTGGAGCACTACTTAATTACTTGTTATTACCTTTAACACCAACTTATATCATGTGAGTTTTCCATGCCCCTTTTTACTTTATTTCACACCTTTTGGGGTGAAACATGTTAACTTTATGAACTTGCACTTGTAAACATCTTGCTACTTGTAAATGCACATGCAATTCATTTATAAACTTTGTCATGGTTATTTGTAATATTGTGAGCTTTATATGATGAATATTATATGTTGACAATTATTAACTATTGCTAGCCTGGCGACGTCATAGATCTATGGGCCTGACAAGCCTATTTGGTGCTAAAGCCGAGGTTATTGCCGGCTCCTAGTGTCGTATTCTTGAGCACTATGGGAACCAAGTACACTTAGCTAATCATTAAACTTGTAAATGATATTCTTGGTCAAGGTTTGATTGTAGCTATATGTTATCTATAAACTTGCTTATTTCGTAACCATTGACATGAATTGCTACTTGTAAACTTTATATATATATATATGTATGCTTAACCCATGGAAACTCACCAACTTTTAAAGTTGACCCTTTTATTTTTAACATGTTTCAGGAAATGCACAAGGTTGATGATTATCTTTTGAAGCATGCTTACACCTAGGATTTGGACCTAGGAAAAATAAAAAAATAACTTGAGACTTGAAAGTTGAACTTTGTTTATTTTTGTTTGTTGAGACATTTGGTTGTAATGTTTATTTCAACTATTGAATTTTTATATTTACAATTTATGGTAGTGTTATGTGGCTGTGAACAATCTTAACCCTCACATCTCGACGTTTCCGCCGTTAAGGTTGGGGTGTGACAGATTGGTATCAGAGCCCATAACTATAGGGATTTAGGTTATTAGAAATGGTGACCTAGACTATAGTTGATGCATGAACCTCATAAGAAAAATCTTTATGATCTTGTAATATATCTTGTTGCATGCTACATAATGCTACTTGTTAAGGAGGGCCTCTTGATGTGCAACTTGATGCCTTTAGTTAGGATTGCCTTATAATTGAGAAACTTGGTTGCCTTGTCCTCTCTAAAACTTATTCTTAATCCTTTATTCTCTCGACGATGAAATATCTTAAACTTATTCTCGACGACACGTGGGAACGTAAGCTTTATATCAAAAGGTTCAAATCTTTAGACTTTATGACTAATCCATGAAAATCTCATCAAGGTTTTAATTCCATGAACCTAAAGAAATATTGTGTGACACATAGACACCTGTATTCTGGATTTCCTGGCAAAAAGCCTTCGGGCTAAGGTAAGCATTTCGCATAAATCCCGTGGGACTAGTTATGCTTACCTGGGGATTTCTGGGATGAGTGATAAACTATGGTCAATATACACAAGTTTCTAAGGCAATTGGAGTTAACTCACCTTGACGTGTCAACGTTTCCAAATGGTAATGCGTACCAAATGGAATCATTCCATGTGTGTTTTACAAGTCTTGAAAAATCTTTGTTGATTTATTATCTTCTACCTCCAAATTTCTGTGACTAACTTATTTTATATCCAGCATGTCTCGTCATCATGGAAAGCGTGGTAGCTCCGACCGCAAATTAGCCGCCATGATTGCCCGTCAAATGGCTGCCGTCATTCCGACCATGGTTGCCGAACTGAGTAGCACCTTGATGACCAACGCTAGTAACAACACTAATGGCAATGGGCAAGGAGAGAATAGTGCAAATCAAGGAAGAAACAACCAACCCTGCACGTTTAAGCACTTCAACTCGTGCAAACCCACTAGCTTTAGTGGGAAGGAAGGAGCCACTGGACTTCTCGAGTGGTTTGAAAGCATGGAGAACACCTTCATCAACTGTGAGTGTCCCGAGGCACTCAAAGTCCGTTATGCCACAAGTGTTCTTCAACAAAGAGCACTTACGTGGTGGAATAGTGAGAAGAGGAATCGTGGTGCTGATGCTGTGTTGGCACTCACTTGGGAAGAATTCAAGAACATTGCCATCCAAAAGTTCTGCCCGAGAAGTGAGTTGCAAAAGCTGGAGGAGGAGTTTTGGAATCTCAAGCAAGATGGTGGAGATCATTTGGCCTATTCAACTAGGCATCACGAGTTGAGCATCCTGTTGCCTCACATGGTTGACACTGTTCCTAGGAACATTGAGAAGTTCATCAAGGGGGTGCCACCTCAAATCCAAGATGCCGTGGTGGGAAGTAGACCCACAACTTTGGAAGATGCCATTACCATCACCGCTCAACTTACTGAAAACCATATTCGAGCGGGCACCTTGTCTGTCAAAGGGGCTAAAAAGACTGAAAAGGCGGTCCCTGAAGCAGCTAAGGAGAATAAGAATGAACCGTCTTACAACAACAAGAAACGCAAGTTCACACCGGCGCGTAATTTCGCTGTGGCTACACCCAAGGTACCTCAAAGACAACCCGCTCCTGGTACACAAGCACCTGCTGCTAGAACCTATGCTGGTCCTCTACCATTGTGCAATGTCTGTAAGTATCATCATGCGGGTAATACCCCGTGCCGTATCTGTACACTGTGTGGTAAGTATGGACACTTGGTGGCTACTTGTCACCGTGCACCAAACAATGCTGCGTTAGTTGCTAATCGTGCTTGCTACAACTGTGGGGAACCTGGTCATTTTCGCCCACAATGCCCTCGTCTTGCGGGTAACGTACCACAAGCCCGAGGACGTGCCTTCAACATCAATGCAAACCAAGCACAAGCAAACAACGATGTGGTGAACGGTATGTCAAATCCAACCCCAACTTTATGATCCAAGTTCTTTTGTTGCTTTACCTGTATCGTTAAACGTCTTTAAAAACTGAACAGGTATGTTCCTTATTAATAATTCTTATGTCTACGTTCTGTTTGACTCTGGAGCCGATAAGAGTTTTGTCTCGATAGAATTTGAGCCTATACTTGCTAAGCCACATACGAAACTAGAAAGACCTCTTACTGTCGAAGTCGCCGATGGAGAACCCATCACCGTTGATGTCGTTATTCGTGATTGCATTTTGAGCCTAAACGAGCATGATTTCTTTATCGACCTTATTCCTATGAAACTTGGAAGCTTTGACGTTATCATTGGCATGGATTGGCTAGCCAAACATCATGCTGAAATTATTTGTTTCGAGAAATGCATTCGAATTCCTTTGCCTTCGGGGGATACATTGAAAGTATTCGGCGAAAAATCATCCAAAGGACTCAAACTCATGTCATGTACTCAAGCCCGAAAATGTCTAAGCAAGAATTACATGGCTTTCTTGGCTTACGTGGTCAACACGAAAGTCAAAGGGAATGATCTTAAGGATGTCCCGATTGTACGAGACTTTCCTGAAGTGTTTCCCGATGACCTTAGCGGTTTACCTCCCGTGCGTGAAGTCGAGTTTAAGATCGATTTAATTCCGGGAGCAAACCCTGTGGCTAAATCACCATATCGACTTGCACCGTCAGAATTGCAAGAGCTGGCTAGTCAACTTCAAGAACTGTCCGACAAGGGCTTTATCCGACCTAGCTCATCGCCTTGGGGTGCACCTATTCTGTTCGTGAAGAAGAAAGATGGATCATTTCGTATGTGCATCGATTATCGTGAGCTTAACAAACTTACCATCAAGAACCGCTACCCTCTTCCTCGCATCGATGATCTTTTTGACCAACTTCAAGGAGCTGCTATTTTCTCAAAGATTGACTTACGTTCTGGCTATCATCAATTACGAGTTCATGATGATGATATCCCAAAAACTGCGTTCCGTACCCGATATGGACACTATGAGTTCATGGTGATGCCCTTTGGTTTAACGAATGCTCCTGCTGTCTTTATGGATCTCATGAATCGAGTATGCAAGCCGTATCTAGACAAGTTCGTGATTGTCTTTATTGACGACATACTTATCTACTCCAAGTCCAAAACCGATCACGAACATCACCTGCGACAAGTTCTTGAGCTATTGAAGAAAGAACAACTATACGCAAAGTTCTCAAAGTGCGAATTTTGGCTTGAGGAGGTCCAATTTCTAGGACACGTGGTGAATAGTCAAGGAATTCACGTTGACCCTGCAAAGGTGGAAGCTGTGAAAAATTGGTGTGTTCCCACAACTCCAACCGAGGTTCGTTCTTTCCTTGGTCTTGCTGGGTATTATCGACGTTTCATTGCCAACTTCTCTCGAATCGCGAAACCGCTTACTTCCTTGACCCAAAAGAATAAACCATTCGAATGGGGGTCTGAACAAGAGGGAGCCTTTGAATCCTTAAAGCACAAGTTGTGTAATGCTCCTATATTGACCCTTCCCGATGGGAACGATGATTTCACCGTATATTGTGATGCATCTAAACAAGGCCTTGGTTGTGTTCTCATGCAACGAGGAAAGGTCATAGCATATGCATCGAGACAATTGAAGGTCCATGAGGTGAATTATACGACACATGATCTTGAACTTGGTGCTGTGGTTTTTGCCTTAAAGATTTGGAGGCATTACCTTTATGGGACACAATGTATAGTCTACACCGATCACAAAAGCCTACAACACGTCTTCAATCAAAAGGATCTCAACATGAGACAACGACGTTGGGTTGAATTGATTAGTGATTATGATTGTGACATTCGTTACCACCCTGGAAAGGCAAATGTCGTAGCCGATGCACTAAGTCGTAAGATTCATAATAAGATGGTCTCGTTTCAAGAAATTCGCGATCGACGACAATGGTTTGATATCTTGGGAGAATTTGATACTGAGATTCGTCTGGATGTTAACGAGACTACGGTGCTGCTACAAAATTTGAGGATTGAGAATGACATCGAGACTTGTATCATGGAGGCTCAACAAGCGGTTCAAGAAGGAGGAAAAATGGGAGAGGAATTGGAGTACAACCTTCGAGCTCAACTAGAAACGAAACCCAATGGGTTGATGTATTTCTTGAATCGAATTTGGGTTCCAAACCGTGATAATCTTCGTACCTTTATCATGAATGAAGCTCATCAAACTCGTTACTCAATTCATCCTGGTTCCGATAAGATGTATATGGATCTGCGTGGTCAATACTGGTGGCCTGGAATGAAGAAAGACATAGCAACTTACGTAGCTAAGTGTCTTACGTGTACAAAGGTTAAAGCTGAACATCAACGTCCTAGTGGATTGCTTGAACAACCCGAGATTCCCATGTGGAAATGGGAACACATATCCATGGACTTCATAACCAAACTACCTCGCACCTCTCGTGGTCATGATAGCATATGGGTGATTGTTGACCGATTGACCAAGTCGGCACATTTCATACCCATACGTGACACTTACAAAACGTCAAGGTTAGCTCGTATATACATTGATGAGATTGTGAGTCGTCATGGCGTACCTTTGCATATCATATCCGACCGCGACGCTCGTTTCACTTCGCACTTTTGGTCGTCTATGCAAGAACTTTTGGGTACACAACTGGATTTAAGCACGGCTTACCATCCTCAAACGGACGGTCAAACCGAGCGAACTATTCAAACCCTAGAGGATTTGCTACGTCTTTGTGTCCTTGACTTTGGTGGTGACTGGGATACGCATTTACCTCTCGCGGAATTTTCATATAATAATAGTTACCACTCGAGTATCAAAATGGCACCTTTTGAAGCACTCTATGGTCGTAAATGTCGTTCCCCGATCTGCTGGACTGACATTGGGAAAATTTCATCACTGGTCCTGAGCTCATACAAGAAACAACCGATAAAGTTTCCATGATTCGCAAGAACCTTGAAGTGGCTAGAAGTCGACAAAAAAGTTATGCCGATAAACGACGCAAGCCGTTGGAATTCCAAGTTGGGGATATGGTTCTTCTTAAAGTCTCACCATGGAAGGGAGTCGTTCGCTTTGGGAAGAAGGGTAAATTAGCTCCACGATTTGTAGGACCTTTCAAGATCCTGAAAAGGATTGGGAAAGTGGCTTATAAACTGGAACTACCTTCCGATCTTAGCGGGGTTCATCCTGTTTTCCATGTCTCAAATTTGAGAAAATGTTTGGCTGATGAAAGTCTGTATGTCCCATTAGATGACATCCAGATCGACGAGTCATTACATTTTGTTGAGAAACCCGTTGAAGTCATGGACCGCATTATGAAGAAGACTAGGACCACTACTACCCCAATCGTCAAGGTTCGTTGGGAGAATAAGCGTGGACCTGAGTTTACTTGGGAGCGTGAGGAGCATATGAAGAAGAAATACCCGTATTTGTTCGTTTAGTTCATTCTTAATTTCGGGACGAAATTCTTAAAAGTTGGGGAGACTGTAACCTTTCGGTTTTCGTTAATTAATAGTTAACCCTGTTATGTTCTTGTAAGGACCATTTATGTCATTTAAGAAACTATATGGGTTGTTTATGAATGTTCTTCTTGTTGTGTATTAATTCATTAATTTAAGAGTTAATAAGTTATTTTTACTATAATAAACATAATAATAATAGTCAAAATTAAATAAAAAAATAATAATTATAATAAAAATTAATAATTTATAAAAGTTAAACATTTAATAAGTTATAAAAATATTTAAAACTTAAAGGTTAATTAAGTTCAGGGGGTATTTGTGACAAATTTGAAACTTTAAATGAAAGTTTTAAGCATAAAATATTAATTCGAAAACTGCAGGGACTAAAACTGCAATTAATCAAAACCCAAACCCCCTCCCGCATCTTTCCCCGTATTTCCGGCGACCACTTTCCGGCCACCCTCCGGCCGACTCCGGCAAGGTTCAAAACCCCAAAATTCTTCGGATTTCAACCCAAAAACCGTTCCAAATCGATTCGTGAACCCGTTTCGAACTTGAACACGCACCTTAATTGCGTTTAGACGTCGGTTATGAACCCAATCGGTTTGAATAACCGAAGCTTTTAATCTTAGAGCCGTTCGAACATTAAAACTCAATAATAATCAAATCAAATGTATCATAATCGAACGTTTAACTAATCCTAAGCTGCTATCAATCTCAATTTCACCTGAAACTCACACGAACATCACATTCGATCATCCCCTTCATCGCGACCTGCAACATTAGTGTTCTTCAACCCTCGGTCATTATTAAGTGAAATTGATAAAGGGCTTTCAATCATCGAGACCAATAGAAGCTTTCTGTGCAACGAATTTGGTTATCATCATCATTTGCACATCGATTGATTATAGCTTCGGTCGCGGCCTGTTCTTCGTCTTCCTTATCATCAATTCGACTTAAACCGGGTAATTTAACCCACCTACATACTCGATTTTTCATGGGGAACAAAAGCCCCATGATCATTAGCGTTAACAGTAACGAATTGATCTTCAATTTGGTTCAAATCGTTCTAGGGTTCATATGGTTTGGGGGTTTTCTTTGTATTTGTGAATTAAAACCCATTTCCTAACAGGCATAGGCGCCCCAGCCTAATGGTAACACATCACTTTCTATCCTTGAGTTCCCGGGTTCGAACCCGGGCACCCCCCATTTTTTGTAAAACTCGTTTTTTTAACCTATTTAAGTCCAGAAAATTTATAAAAAAATTATAAAAATCATTTTTAATGACTAAAAATTATTTTTAGTTACCCCAATATTTTCTGTAATTTTAATATATTTTCTTAATAAAACAATATGACAAAAAAAAATCATTTCTAGTTATTAGCTATAACATGGACTTTAAAATGATAGTTTAAACCAATAAATTATTATTGATCCAAACGTTATCCTTAAATTATTGATTAAATCATGATTATTTTAAATAATTATAAAAGTTTATTTAAACTTTACTAGTTATTATAGATGATTTACATTTATTTCTTTATATTAAAATACTTAAATAGTATATTTATTTCTTTTTCATTGAATCCAAAATATAAGCGGACCCTTTGTTAAAATTATTTATTTGTCAAAAACCCCAAACTCCACTTGAAACCCTAGTTCACGTATGAATCGTTAAACTTATCTTTAGACTTAATCTTGGAATATATACGTTTAGGTATCTTGTAAAAGGAATCGTTGGAGCACTACTTAATTACTTGTTATTACCTTTAACACCAACTTATATCATGTGAGTTTTCCATGCCCCTTTTTACTTTATTTTACACCTTTTGGGGTGAAACATGTTAACTTTATGAACTTGCACTTGTAAACATCTTGCTACTTGTAAATGCACATGCAATTCATTTATAAACTTTGTCATGATTATTTGTAATATTGTGAGCTTTATATGATGAATATTATATGTTGACAATCATTAACTATTGCTAGCCTGGCGACGTCATAGATCTATGGGCCTGACAAGCCTATTTGGTGCTAAAGCCGAGGTTATTGCCGGCTCCTAGTGTCGTATTCTTGAGCACTATGGGAACCAAGTACACTTAGCTAATCGTTAAACTTGTAAATGATATTCTTGGTCAAGGTTTGATTGTAGCTATATGTTATCTATAAACTTGCTTATTTCGTAACCATTGACATGAATTGCTACTTGTAAACTTTTATATATATATATGTATGCTTAACCCATGGAAACTCACCAACTTTTAAAGTTGACCCTTTTATTTTTAACATGTTTCAGGAAATGCACAAGGTTGATGATTATCTTTTGAAGCATGCTTACACCTAGGATTTGGACCTAGGAAAAATAAAAAAAATAACTTGAGACTTGAAAGTTGAACTTTGTTTATTTTTGTTTGTTGAGACATTTGGTTGTAGTGTTTATTTCAACTATTGAATTTTTATATTTACAATTTATGGTAGTGTTATGTGGCTGTGAACAATCTTAACCCTCACATCTCGACGTTTCCGCCGTTAAGGTTGGGGTGTGACATTGTCCTTCTTCATGCGGTTTTAAACAGCCTCCCAGTTTACTATTTTTCACTCTTTAAAGCCCCGATCAAAGTTATTAACAGACTCGAAGCCATTAGAAGGAGGTTTTTCTGGGGTGGAGACGAAGGTAACTTCAAAATTCCTTGGGTTAAATGGGAAAAGTGTGTGATAAAAGGGTCAATGGTGGGCTAGGCATTGGTTTTCTTAAAGACATGAACATTAGTCTTTTGTCCAAGTGGTGGTGGCATTTTAAATCTGAATGTTCTCCTTTGTGGAAGATGGTTATTTCAAGCATCCATGCATCTAGATCTCAATCTTTTATCCCAGGCAGAATCACAAGGTCTGGAACTTGGACCAACATCAAAAAAATTGAGCATCATTTAACTCAAAGGAACATCATTCTAGACCAACTGATCATTTGTTCGAATGGGCGCTGGAATTGGAAAGGAGATAGCTCGGGCATGTTTTCTGTTCACTCGGTTCGTGACCTTCTAACCAAAAACCCAAGAACGCCGCCTTCTTTTATCTTTGAATGGTGTTCTTGGGTTCCGGCTAAAGCAAATATTCTTGCATGGAGATCAGAATTGGATAAGATGCCAACAAGAGTGGCTCTATCCAGAAGGAACGTCAGATTGGACTCGAATTTGTGTCCGCTTTGTTCTCATCTTCCCGAAACAACTGAGCACCTATTCATTTCTTGCTATTACGCCATGATGGTCTGGGCATTCATTTCGACATGGTGCAAACTTCCACCGATATATGCTTTCTCCATCAGGGATCTCCTGGAAGCGCATAAAGTTACAACCAAATCTAGAAAAGATGTTGTATACTCGGTGATCCTTACCGCACTATGGTGTATTTGGAAAATGATAAACGGGGTGGTGTTTCATAATCAAACTCCATCGTTGGAAAGACTTATTGAAGATGTGAAAGCAAATGGGTTTCTTTGGATCAAAAGTCGGACCAAGCTTGCTGAATTAGATTGAGATAGATGGTTGAAATTTAGATTTTAATGTTTACTTAACAGCTTAAGAATTTATTTGTTGTGCTGGTTTATTGTTTAAACGCGTATGTACTTTATGCCTTCTAGCTACTTGCTAGTAAGTTTTTAAATGGAGTTTTGCTTTTCAAAAAAAATAAAAAAAGAAGAGAGGAAAGATAGAGAGAGAAAAACATAATAAGTTTTTTAAATGAATGTGAATAGGGTTATGACACCTAGGATTTGTTTTTAAGACCTTTCATTGATGATGGTCTGGGGGTAATCACTATCATTTCACTGCAATGTCATAAGTAAGATATGTAATATATATCATATTATGTAATAGTGGGTCAAAACAACATGCTTATATGTTTTGTATGTATATATGCACACATGTATGCATATGTAAGAGACAAAATCCTTGCAGAGAAGAATGCGGAATACACAAGAAGTTTTGATTTTATTCATGATGTTTGCCCTTATTTCAACCGGTAAATTAAACCTCTTTCACTCCTTATGCTTCTATGTTTTGTAATATTTTTTGGGCTTTTCATTTTGTTTCATCTAATATCTGGGTAATATGAATTATGCGTTGAAGGGATGTGGCTCGGGACAACTGCGGTTCGACCAAGCGGTCTTGTTTCATCCGGTGGTCTGCGAAGCTGCAAAAGTGCCTCTAACTGTAAACCGTATTGTGGAAGTTGTGTGTTTTGCGGTTGTATAGGCGGATTCTGTGAGAGTGATGGATGTTCTCATTAATAATAAAAAAATAATAAAATCGTAAGGAATAGTGTTTTTGAAGAAAAATCAATTGTCATAAACCATCTATAAAGTCCTATATTGATTACTGTATTTAAAAAGTTATGATCGGAAATGTAGACTGATTTGCATGTGGAAAAGAAATTTGTGGTTCTTGATGAGTGCAAAATTTCATTCTTCATGAAATGCTTTTCACATAGATGACAAATATAAGTTTATTATATTCAATTAAGTAGTTATTTAGCTTTCTTTCTCAATGATCTTTTGATTTATATTATTAAAGGGGAGGTGAGATGTTTTGTCCCTCTTGAAGATCCGAGTTTAAAACTTAATATAGACGAATAAATACTATCTTGATAATACTAACTACCAACCTGCCGATCAAAAGAAAATGTTATTTAGCCCTCCACGATATGATGCAACTTGAAAATTTTAAATTACTAAATAAAATAAAAATATTTAATTTTTAACAGTTAATTAGATCACTAACGGACCACTGACCCTCCTTGTCATCTCATTACTCGAGTACACATATGAGACCACCATCATAAAAAACTCACCATAAGTGAGAAAATCCCCAGATTCAACCCATAACCTCCCCTCAACCACTTGGCCAGAAGATAAAAAAACACATTTTCACCTATGGTGGTTTCCTCCTAAGGACTATACAATAAATGAATAATAATAATAATAAAAACCAATATTAATAAAATTTTATATGATGTATTTTATATCGTTTTTACAATAAAACGTTATGACGTGTTTAATTTTATGTGCATTTCGATACATATTTTGACAAAACTGATCCACCGCCGCATGGCCGTAACGTGCCAGTTAATTATATTTAGGATGTTTTCAAATTAAACAAAGGTTTCTAATAATCACATGGTTTTTCGATTATTATAAAAAAAGTGATAACGTTTTATTAAAATCTAACGACAAACCTAGTTATCTATATTAATAAAAGATTATTATAATTAGATATTGATGTCAAACAAGTAATCTCGTTTCTAAAATTTTATCTTGTAAGTTGTCACACATATAAAGTTTTCTTTAACATATTTACGTAATTTAAAAGTGTTGAAATCGACAACGGATGTGTTGAAATCCATAGCAGATGAACTAACAAATTGTTCAAAAATCCAGCAAATCCACTAACAATGAAATCAAGAACTTGATTAATACAATTATAGAAAACAAGAACAAAAAGATGATTACAAATTGAAAGGCTTACTCTGTATTATTCACTAATCCCCTTTTATCCCAATTAACTAACTATTAACAACCTCACTAAAAAATTTACACAATAAGCCCTTCAAGATTACTCTTGATTACAAACACAACTCAAACCACAACTAGTACAACTAGAACCTTTTAAATATCTATATGAAAATTATGGCCCTTTATCTAACAATCTCCACCAAAGGACATAATTGTTATCTTAAGTAACTCCCAATGCATCAACACAGAAATCGAATTTGGGACCGGGTAACACTTTTGTAAACATATCTGCAGGGTTAGCTTCTGTACTAATCTGTTGCACCTTGACCTCCTTAGAATTAATAACATCTCTAATAAAGTGCAACTTCATATTAATATGCTTAGTACGTTCATGGAAGACACTGTTCTTGGATAACTGCACAGCCCCTTGGTTATCACAAAACACCACAGTATCCATCACTTGTATGCTCAGATCAGCTACAAACCCTTTAAGCCAAATAGCCTCCTTAATAGCCTCTGTTAAGGCTACATACTCTGCCTCAGTAGTAGACAAAGCTACTACTCTCTGCAGCTGAGCTTTCCAGCTCACAACATTCCCCATTACAAAAAATACATAACCAGTCAACGATCTTCCTTTATCTAGATCTTTAGCATAATCAGCATCAACATAACCAGTAATCACCTCATTATAAGACACTGATTTATCACTAAACAATAGACCATGAGACCTTATACCTTTCAAGTACCTTAAGATCCACTTTACAACATCCCAATGAGCTTTATCAGGGCAGGACAAAAATCTACTCACTAGACTGACAGCATACCCAATGTCAGGTCTAGTGCATACCATAAGGTACATCAAGCTACCCACAATATTACCATAGGGGACCCTATCCATATAAGACTACTCCCTATCATTCTAAGGTGAATTAGCAAAAGAAAGCTTAAACTGTGCACCAATTGGGTTCTGCACATGTTTACACTCAGACATACCATAGATTGACAAGATTTTGTCTATATAAGTAGCCTGAGTCAACCTGAGCTGCCTTGGTTTCCTATCCCTTACAATCTCCATTCCAAGGATCTTTTTTGCCTCTCCTAGTTCTTTCATATCAAACTCCTTTTATAACATTTCTTTAGTAGCTTGAACTTTACTATAATCCTTGCATGCCACTAGCATATCATCAACATACAACAGCAGGTACACATGTTTCCCTTTCCCATACTCCTATGATAGACACAACTGTTATATGGGCTTCTTTTAAACCCAATACTTATCATATAGTCATCAAATCTTCTATACCATTGCCTTGGTGATTATTTAAGACCATACAAGGATTTCTTTAACATGCACACCTTACCTTCACTACCTGATTCCTCATAACCTTTAGGTTGTTCCATATAAATTTGTTCTTCAAAGTTACCATGTAGAAAAGCTGTCTTAACATCCAGCTGTTCTAACTCTAGATCAAGAGCTACTGTCAATGATAAGATCACTCTAATAGATGAGTGCTTCATTACTGGGTAAAATATTTCATTGTAATCAACACTAGCTTTTTGAGTAAAGCCTTTGGCTACTAACATGGACTTGAACCTAGGTGCATCTCCTCGGTTCAACTCTTCCTTTAGCTTAAATAGCCACTTACAGGACACAACCTTCTTACAGGTGGCTTATTCACTAAGACCCAAGTCTCATTGTCATGCAGTGACTTCATTTCATCATCCATAGCAAACACCCATTTTTCTTTATCATCAGATAACATAGCTTCATCATAAGAAAAAGGTTCAAAGATGCTTTCATTCTCAGCAGCCATGAAGGCAACTACGGTTACATCATCATTACTTTTGTACCTAATAGGAGCCACAATATTCCTTCTCACCCTGTCTCTTGATATACTAGGACTTCTTTATGGACTAGCAGCATTAGTATTTTACTAAGATGATACAGCTGCCTCCTTACTAGGCTCCATTACAACCTGGGTACCATTCAAATCATTAATATGTATAGACTGAGACCCACTGGGCAACGCATTAACACCATCTACACCCATCAAATCTTTATATAAAACCAGTTTATTGAACTTTACATCCCTGCTGATAACAACTCTTTTCCCCACCTTTTCAAGGTTCAACAACCTATATCCTTTCACACTATCAGGATACCCTAAGAACACACACTTAATTGCTCTTGGTTTCAACTTACCTTGACTGATATGAGCACAAGTTAATGAACCAAATATTCTCAGGTTACAATAATCTACCTTGTGACCTGACCACACTTCCATGGGTGTCTTCATCTTTAAGGCTGCTGAGGGGGATCTGTTGATCAAGTAAGCTGCAGAGGCTACAGCCTCAACCCAAAAACTCTTAGGCAGACCTGTATTAACTAGCATGCATCTCATTCGTTCACCTGTAGTTCTATTCATCCTTTCAGCCAGACCATTTTGTTGTGGATTACCTGGTACTGTTAAGTGCCTAGCAATCCCATTCTCCTTGAAAAAATGATTGAACTCATAGTTGCAGAACTCGAACCCATTATCAGTTCTTAATTTCTTTATTCTCTTTTTAGTCTGGTTTTCTATCAACACCTTCCACTCTTTGAACTTAGTGAATGCCTCACTCTTATTCTTCAACATAATCACCCACACTCTCCTTGAGTAATCATCAATTATGGATACCTAGCACCTCCTAGAGACTCATATTGCGCTGGGCCCCACAAGTCAGAATGAATATAATCAATAATACCTTTTGTAGTATGCTTCCCTGTACTGAACTTCACCCTCTTGTGCTTTCCAAGAATACAGATCTCACACATTCCAATATCACAGTGCTTTAGGCCTCCCAACACTTGTTGTTTGTTGAGTTCAACTAGGCCCTAGTCACTTATGTGACCCAGTCTATTATGCCATAACACAGCATCATCCTCTGTACAAGCTTGAGCAACATGTGCACTATTGCCTGACAAGACAGCATTTCCCCAAGAGGTAAAGTTGTTTTCTTTACTTGTGCCTGCCAAGACCATCATAGACCCTTTTACCACCCTGGCCTTACCATCTTTCAGATTCACCTGATATCCTTGTCTTTCAAAGGTACCAAGTGACAAGAGGCTTCTCTTTAGTGAAGGAACATGTCTCATATTCTTGAGATCATGCAACATGCCATTATGCATTTTCAATGTAACAGTGGTTGTTCCAAGTATAGGGCATGGCCTATCATACCCTAACTTGACAGAACCCAGATCCTCTAAATTTAAGGTGTCATATGGAAAGAACACCCAGAGTCCATTAACCATTGTTCCATTTACCTGATTCAGCTACACAGAATACATCTGCACTATCATAGCCATCCGATTGTTCATCTTGAGCCATATGATTTTTCTTTCTTTTCTGGTTGCTAGCCTTACCTTTCTTATTCTTTAGCTCAGGGGGGTCTCTTTTAAGGTGTTTCTCAGAGTTACACAAGAAGCACCTTCTCTTGAACCTCGATTTTGACCTTGCTTGGTTCTTTCCCTTGAACCCTCTTTGTTCAGGTCTTCCCCTGACAAATAAACCTTCTCGACCATCTTCACTATGATCCGATCTCTTCTTTAATTCTTTTGAGTTGAGCGCTGCTAGTACCTCCTCCATGGTTAGGGTCTCTCTCCCGTACATCAATGTATCAACAAAATGTTCATAGACCGATGGCAAAGATGTCAAGAAAATAATTGCTTGATCTTCGTCGTCCATTTCCACTTCAATATTCTCAAGATCCAGAATGAGTTTATTGAACTCATCTGTGTGATCCTCTAAGGATTTTCCTGAGCTCATATTGAATGTATACAAACGTTTCTTAAGATACAATCAATTCGCTAATGACTTTGTCATATATAGCGATTCTAGCTTTGACCACACACCAGCGGCAGTCAGCTCCTTAGATACTTCTCGAAGGACTCTATCTCCCAAGCTTAGTATGATGGCACTTTGCACTTTCTCTAAGATATCCTTCCTTTCTTTATCTGAAAGACATGTTGGCATATTGGCTTCCCCTAACAGCGCATCTGAGATCCCCTGATGGACCAATAGAGCCCTAATCTTCACTCTCCATAGGCTGAAATCGTTTCTCCCATCGAACTTCTCCAATTCGAATTTTGTCGATCTCATCTTAATCTTCGATTGTTTGCCTTGATGTTGAGCACAACTTGGCTCTGATACCTATTGTTGAAATCGACAGCTGATGTGTTGAAATCCACAGCGGATGAACAAACAAATTGTTCAAGAAATCCAGCAAATCCACTAACAATGAAATCAAGAACTTGATTAATCACCAAACGATTACAGAAAACAAGAACAAAAAGATGATTACAAATTGAAAGGCTTACTCTGTATTATTCACTAATCCCCTTTTATCCCAATTCACTAACTAACTATTAACAGCCTCACTAAAGAATTTACACAATAAGCCCTTCAAGATTACTCTTGATTACAAACACAACTCAAACCACAACTAGTTCAACTAGAACCTTGTAAATCTCTATATGACAATTATTGCCCTTTATCTAACAAAAAGTAATTAGATTTTATTAATTTAAAATGTGACTTACGTACTGGTGAATAATAAATTTATATATTTGTCGATAGATTATGAAGAGTAAAATAGTGTAAGTTCTCCTCAAATATACTATCGTGACACAGTTTTTTCTTATGTATTAATATAAATATTTATAAAAACAAGCCACGGCAGGGCGCAAGACATCCAATTTATTACAGCTAGGATCTTTTCAATTTTTACAAAGGTTTTCCATAATCACATGGCTTTTTATATTATTGTAGAAAAAACATATTCTTAAAAGTCTAAACGACAAACCTAGTAACCAATATTAATAAAAGATTGATATAATTAGATATGGATATCAGTTTTCAAACAATTTACCGGAATTTTTATCTTTTAGGTTGTCACACTATTTATATATCCCAGACTTCAATTCTTCAATGATTTAGTTTCTTTACATACTTATGTAATTTAAAATTTTCAAATCTAATCCAGTAATCCATCTCATTTGCCGATAATAAAGTATACTAATAATTTGATTGATAATAATTTTAACTTACGCTTTTATTTTCTATGAATCGTATAGTTATCATAGATTTACATTTATTTATTTGATTTTCTTGTAAAGATGATTATATGCAAAATGAGTAAACATATTTTTATTATAATAGTTGTTAAAGAAATGAAATGAAATTAAGAACAATAGAAAGAATAATGCTCAAGAACTAGAAACAACTCTTTAAGATCAATCACAAGATTACAAGAATTTGATAGTGTGTGTATACTCGATCTCACACACCACCTCTATATACCTCATTACTCCTTAATATGTTGTTAACTAACTATTAACAATATTATTATAGATTACTCACTTTAACTATAATACAAACATCATCAACTAATAGAATATACACAATTAGTCTCTGCACTAACAAATAGAGACTTTATTATACTACACAACAATCTCCACCTTGTAATAGTAGTCAACCTATTCCAAGAACACTTTGAAACTTCTAAAACTTAACACCAGCTAAATATTTGGTCAAAACATTAGCGCATTGTCATCAGTATCAATCTTCTCCACAATCACTTCCTTAGAACTCACCACATCTCTAATAAAATAAAGTCTAACATTTATATGCTTTGACTTCTCATGATACATTGCATTCTTTGATAACTGAAGAGCACCTTGATTATCACAATAGACTATAGTATTAGCTGTAGGTATTCCCAACTCTTTAGTGAAACCCTTTAACCACATAGCTTCCTTGATTGCTTTGGTTAAAGCAATATATTCAGCTTCTGTTGATGACAGAGCTACTACATGCTGTAATGATGCTTTCCAACTTACAGTACCACCCATCACCTTAAAAGCATACCTAGTGGTAGATCTACCTCTATCTAGATCCTTTGCATAATCAGAATCTACATACCCAATGATCTTATCAGTATCACTTTGATCTCCACTAAAGCATAAACCCAAATCTTTAGTACCAGACAAATATCTCAACAACCATTTAGTTGCCTCCCAATGTAACTTTCCAGGATTTGTAATAAACCTATTCACAACACTAACACCAAAACCAATGTCCTGCCTAGTACAAACCGTAAGATACACCAGGCTACCAATTATATTAGCATAAGGCACTTTACTCATATATGCCTTCTATTCTTCAGTTTGAGGAGCATCTAGCTTAGACAGCTTAAAGTGTTGATCCAGAGGAGTCTTGACCACCTTACTCACTATTATATTATACTTGTCAAGTACCCTTTTAATATAAGATCTTTGAGTTAACCTTAACAACCTCAAATTTCTATCCTTGATGATCTCCATCCCTAATATTTTCTTTCCAGGCCTAAGGTCTTTCATCTTAAACTCTATTTTCATAGTAGCTTTAGTATCATTTATTACTTGTATATCTATGCAAGCTAACAACATGTCATCCACATAGAGTCAGATATATAAAGTTCCCTGTGATGTACTCTTTATAATAAACACAAGAGTCATAGCTACTCCTCAAAAAACCTTGTGACACAACATAATCATCAAAATGTTTATACTATTGTCTTGGGGACTGTTTTAACCCATATAGAGACTTCTGCAATAGACATACCTTATCTTCCTGTCCTTCAACCTCATACCCTTCAGGTTGTTTCATGAACACCCTTTCTTCTAAGTTTTCATGAAGAAAAGTTGTCTATACATCCAGTTGTTCTAACTCTAAATTCATCTGTACTACAACTGATAAAACAACTTTAATTGAGGAATGCTTTACTATAGGAGAATAAATTTCATGATAGTCTATACCATCCTTTTGGGTTAAACCCCTAGCTACCAACCTAGCCTTGTACCTAGGCCCTTCAACTCCAGGTATACCCTCTTTCACCTTGTACAACCACTTGCAATCCACAAGTGTTTAACCACTTGGTTTGTCCACCAACAACCAAGTATCATTTTTGTATAATAATGCCATCTCATCATTCATGGCCTTTATCCACATGTCTCTGTCAAGAGAAGTAACTGCTTCTTTGAAATTTAAAGGCTCATTTGCACTTCCATCTCTGCAACACTAAACACATAAGCAGAAATATCATTTGATCACATGTACCTAACTGGAGGAACCACAACTCTCCTTTGCCTATCCCTAGCTAGGCTATATTCACCAGACTACCTTCTTGAAGTACCACCACTAGACTCGGCATCATGTACCACCTCTTGTCTGCTTGGAACTCCACCATTATGACCAGTAGTCTCCACCTTAATATGAACTTCATCACCTTTTCTATTAGACCCAATTTCATTATCTTGATCAAAAAGATCCTTGTACATTACATTTTCTCTGAATGCCACAACATCTCTACTCACTATCACCTTGGGTCTACCCTCACCTACTCTCCACAACCTGTATCCCTTCACTCCCTCAATATATCCAAGTAGAATACACTTTTGTGCTCTGGGATCCAATTAACCTTGATTAACATGAGAAAATGCCACTTATCCAAACACTCTAAGATTTTCATACTCAGGCTTTCTTCCCGACCAGACCTCCATGGGTGTCTTCATATTCACTGCAGATGATGGTGACCTGTTTATCAAATAAACTATGGTTGAAACTGCCTCTACCCAAAAACTCTTAGGTAGTCCTGATTTAGACAACATACATCTCACCTTATTTAATAGGGTCCTATTCATCCTTTCTACTAAGCCATTTTGCTGGGGTGTACCAGGTACTGGTAAGTGCTTGCTTATCCCATAAGTCTTGCATAATTGATCAACTAAAACCTTCCATTCTTTAAACTTTCCATAGGCTTCTCTTTGTGCTTCAACACATACACCCATACCCTTCTGGAATAGTCATCTACTAAAGAAAGAAAATACCTAGCACCCCCTAGGGATCTGTTTTAGCTTGTCCCCACAAATCTGCATGAACATACTCTAATATACCTTGAGTATTATGTTTACCCTTGCCAAAACTTACTATATGTGCCTTTCCCATTATACAATGGTCACATAGACCCACTCCTGACCCATTGATTCATCTAGAAGCTGCTGCTTCTTTAATTCAATCAACCCTTGATCACTTAAGTGGCCTAACCTTTGGTGCCATCCAACACACAAGTGTTGTTCTATTTCCTTGTTCCTGATACAACTACCATTGATCCTTTTATCACCTTGGCCTTTCCATTCTTCAGGCTAACTACATAACCCGACTTCTCAAAAATGCCTAGTGATATAAGGTTTTTAGTCAACTCTGGGATGTACCTCATATTTATGAGATTCACCTCAATACCATTGTTCAGTTGTAGATTGACTGTATCATGTCCTTTTACTATACATGGTTGATCATCCCCTAACTGTACAACCCCAATATCCTCCATCTTTATCTCCTTAAAGTACTCTCTATGGGGAGTCATGTGGTATGAACACCCAGAGGCTAATATCCACTCTGAACTCCCTTTATCATTGGTGACTACCAAAACCTCAGAACTTTTATAACCATCATTAACAGTTTTAGGAGATAAATTCCCAAAAGATCATGCTGAATTTGACTCAAACTTCTTCTTTCTCTTATCAGGGCAGTCTTTCTTCAGATGCTTCTTTGAATTACAAATATAACATCTCTTTTTAAACTTGGAATTTGATCTTAATGCCCCTTTTGACTTAGGAAATCTTTGTTCCAGTCTACCCCTTACAAACAACCCATCACCATGATCATCTTTTGTATCAGACCTCTTTTAAGCTCCTTCGAGTTAAGTGCAGCTAGCACCTCCTTCATGGATAATGTATCTCTCCCATACATCAGAGTATCAGCAAAATGCTCAAATGTTTATGGGAGAGACGTTAGAAATATAATTGCCTCATCTTCATCTTCTATAGAACATCTATATTTTCAAGATCCAATACTAATTTATTAAATTCATCAGTGTGATCTTCAATAGACTTACCAGAACCCATGTTGACAAAACCCCCAACCTTCATTCACCATTCCTAGTCAAATGTCACAAAATTACATACAAAAGATGTAATCATATGCATAAATCTTGTAAGAACATGAGGTTTTTCAACATAACATGCTTACAACACCACAAGATTGAACATTTCATCAAACTAGAACAAATACACATAATCATTAAAGAATAATCAAGTTTCATCATGAAATTAACATAAACAACACCAAGAATCATGTACAAGTTATTAAATCATGCTAAGTTTCATCTAATCCAAGTGATAATAAGAATTTAGCCCATAAGGCTTACAAAAACACACCCAAACTCAAGAACATGAAAGAACTCATAGTAGATCTAGAGGAATTCAAACCAATTTTGAGTGGAAATAGGGTGGATGATGTTAGATCCTTTTTGAAAATGTGAAATCTTCAATCTTGGCCTTCAAATCTCCCAAAAACTCTTAAGAAATGCTCAAAAACACCTAAAGGTTTGAGGAAGGCTAGAGTTTTGAAATAAATGAAAGTTATGTTAAAAATGAGGTGTAGTAGGGTTATAAACCTGTTTTCTGTCTGAATATGGTAATATCTGAAGTGATATGACCATATTCAGCTTCAGAAATAAGCTGTCTGGAATTTGACAGCTTATATGGCCATATTCAGCTTCAATATGGTCATATCAGAAGTATTTTTCCTCTTGAACTTCTTCAAATCTTGGGTTTTTTTCATAAAAATCACCGAGCTTCATCCGATAACTACAAAATTTAAATAAAACACAAATAAGTGTCTAAATTATGAATTTTGTATAAAAAATAACTTAAAATGCAAAGAAATATATATTGTAAACATGTATAATTATTATCATATCAGTATCTCTCCCATACATTAGAGTATCAACAAAATGCTTAAATGTTTGTGGGAGAGACGTTATAAATATAATTGCCTGATCCTCATCTTTTATAGAAACATCTATATTTTCAAGATCCAACACTAATTTATTAAATTCATCAGTGTGATTTTCAATAGACTTACCAGAACCCATGTTGAATGTGTATAGCCTTTTTTTCAAATAGAGTCGGTTTGTAAGTGATTTTGTCATGTACAAACTTTCTAACTTTGAGCTGATCCTAGCTGTCGACGTCTCCTTCGACACCTCTCTTAGTACTCGATCCGCAAGGCTTAAGATGATTGCACTGTGAGCCTTCTCCAATATGTCTTTCTTCTCTTTATCATATAGGGTTGCATGTAGCTTAGCTTCACCTGCAAGGGCATGAACTATCCCTGATTTACAAGAAGCGCTCTTATCTTCAATCGCCAAAACCCAAATTCATTCTTTCTATCAAAATTTTCCAATTCAAACTTCGTCGACGCCATATTCGGTTCGATTGATCTTAATTCTTCTCACAAGACCCTTTTGATCGGTGGCTCTGATACCGCTTGTTATAAAAATGAAATGAAATTAAAAACAGTAGAAAGAATAATACTCAAGAACTAGAAACAACCCTTCAAGATCAATCACAAGATTACAAGATTTTGATAGTGTGTATATACTCGATCTCACACACCACCTCTATATACTTCATTACTGCTTAATATGTTGTTAACTAACTATTAACAACATTATTACAGAATACTCACTTTAACTATAATACAAACATTACTAAGTGGCCCTCAACTAATAGAATATACACAATTAATCCCTGCACTAACAAATAGAGACTTTATTACACTACACAACAACAGTAATCAATTATAAATTTACAATAATGTATTCAAGATTATCTTTAAATATAAAGTGTTAGATAGAAACAACCTTTTTAGATTATGAGTAAAAGTTTTATAGCCGATTTGCCGTTAGACCATTTCCAATGGTCGTTTTTAAGGGTTGTTTTTAGGTTAAGAATTGCATGGAGTCGTTTTCTACCATTGGGTGGTTATGTTTCAAAGTATAAGTTCATCACAATGAACATAAAAAATAAAAGGGAGGTGGGATCAACATATTTTTTTTAATTATATTAAATATACATATAAAAAGAGATAAATAAAAAGGTGATGATGACGTGTCATATTTTTTTTGTATTTTTGAGTTTTCTTATTAGGGAGATTTTTGATGTTTTAAAGGGATGAGTGTTTTTATAACGTGTTAGCTGACTAGATATATTTGCTGATGTTTTTATGTTTCTTGAATGCTCTTCTAATTTATGACATCTTTTTTTTTTATATCAAGGAGTAAATGCTACATTTTTCCAAAACTTTAGCCTAACTTTAAGGAACACATGATGATAACTAATAACTGATTGAACACTATAATCAGATCAAAAATGAAAATTCGAAAGTCTGCAAACGAGTTGCACGTTTGTTCATATCAACTTGTACCAAAACCCAAACAATTAATACGTTATTAAATTTTCATTCAGATTTCAGCGTGCATTGAATGCACAATAACAAAGTCCAGGGGTCTTGTATGAAACTTCTGTTGTTCTAATAGATCGCTGATGGCCCTCGAATAAATCTAAAATCTCCATATCTCCCTCAAACCCATCGAAATCATCCATCTTTGTGTATTAAGTCGCAACCCAAATCAAATTAAACCTTAGTTTCGATATGGGTATCTTCGATACTCTAAGGTCGATTGACTTTGAGCACGAATCATTCCCAACATATGGGGATTTTGTAGTTCTTCCTATGTTTGCTATCTTCTTCCCAACTGTTCGATTCTTCCTCGATAGATTCATATTTGAGGTAATTGTTCTGATTTTGTGTTCATTTGGTTATTGTGTTTTGTTTTTGGTTGATTTTGGTTAGGGGTAGTGAAGGATTAGATCGAATCAATAAGGCTGCTGCTTTAATTAGTGTATAATAGTATGTTGAAAGTGTTTAAATCCCCAAAAGATGTGATTTTGTTGCGAAATTGGTATGAATTATCTGTTGAACATGTTTGAAATTGATATCAAGTTATCTGAATTTTGGATCATGAAAAGTCAACAGGGAGACTAGTGTTTATTGGTCACTAATAAATCAGATTTGTAAGTTTTCTGGTAAGTGTTGTTTAGTGAATGAACAATTTAGTAATTGGATTGGTATCTTGTTTGTGATTCTAGTTAGTTAGCCTTTAGGTGATGCATGGTAAGCGCGTGATTTACTCTAGCAAAGGTCTCAGGTTCGAATCTTGCGGTTGTACAAAGAACATAGTTTTTAAATCTTGTAATGCTATAGGATCATATATTGGTAGGTATTCTCATTGATGAAATAAATGTGATTGCTTTATTGTAGACCTGTATAATATATAGTAACTGTAGTAGTCTTGTTTTGACCAAGTTTTGTGGGAAGTTCATCTATAATCTTAAGCATCTATTGAGTAGCTTTTACTGTGCTGGTAAACAAAATTGTTCCAATACTCTTTTGCAATCAAATTCAATGTTTTTAAGGTAAACATGGTGAGAAAATCTGTGATTCATCTGTTCTTGGGATCAAAGCTGTTGCTTTAGTAGTGTAATGAGCTGTTGGTTCTACTAATAATGATAACCTTGACGCCGAACATGGAGGCATGTCTCCTTAACATATATTTTATTGTTGTTCTCTAGTATCAGATGAGGTTTAGTTTATATTTCATTAATTTCAGATATCCTGCTCATCATGTGAGTCCCCTCGAAAGGCTGGAAGTATATTGATCATCTAGGCTTTCAGTGATGACTGATGCCTTGAACTAAGTCAAAAACTTAAAATAAGAAAATGTGTTCGATTATGTTTAATGAGTTAAAACTTATGAGTAGTTCCCAAACTGGAGCATGCTTTGGTACCAGATCTAAAAGATAAAAATATGATTTTTATTACTTTAATGATTTAAAGAAAGTAGGGAGACAAGAATGCTATGAAAAAGAAAGATATATAGACAAACACTTGAAATTGCAATATTCATGGTAACAAAGAAAAGTATTTTGCAGCGTGTAGGTAGATGGTTAATATTCGATAAGGGGCAGCAGAAGCTAGATGTTGAGACAGATGACAGAATTAAGAAAATACGAAAGTTCAAAGAATCAGCTTGGAAATGCGTTTATTATCTTTCAGCAGAAATTCTTGCCCTGGCCGTAACTTATAACGAACCATGGTTTACTAACACAAACAGTTTTTGGTTAGGTCCTGGTGACCAGAAATGGCCTGACCAGAAAATGAAGTAAGCTCTCTGTTATTGTATGCATAATCCTACGTAATGATTACAAGTAACTACTTAATAACAACAATCTTCCTTAATGACTTTCCAGGTTAAAATTGAAAGGTCTGTACATGTATACGGGTGGATTCTACACGTATTCCATCTTTGCTTTGATTTTCTGGGAAACAAGAAGATCTGATTTTGGTGTGTCAATGGGGCATCATGTTGCAACTGCCATTCTCATCGCAATGTCTTATATATGCAGGTCTTTTATGTTCATTTTCCTTTTGTTTGCTGAAACTAAGGATGGACATGTTTTTCTGTAGAAACTAAGGATCAATGTGTTAATCTTTTAATACTTTTTTGTAGGTTTGCACGTGCGGGTTCAGTTATTTTAGCCCTTCATGATGCAAGTGATGTGTTTCTTGAAGTAGGCAAGATGTCTAAATACAGTGGTGCTGAAGCACTTGCAAGCTTCTCGTTTATTTTATTTGTAATATCTTGGGTCGTGCTTCGCCTTATTTATTACCCATTTTGGATATTGTGGAGTACAAGGTTAGAAGATGATGATCAACATCCTTTTATTACATAATAAATTTTCATTTTTTGTTAATTTTCACATCGCCACATGCCCATTTTAAATACAATCCTCTCTTTCATCTCTGTAATTTCAGTTACGAAGTAGTTGTGAGTTTGGATAAGGCGAAGCATATGAAGGAGGGCCCGCTCTACTACTATGTGTTCAACACACTTCTTTACTGTCTGCTTGTTCTTCACATATACTGGTGGGTGCTTATGTACCGCATGCTTGTTAAACAAATTCAAGATAGAGGCAAACTCAGTGACGATGTCCGTTCAGGTAAGTTAAATTGCTCGTTTTTAAATTATATTTTATGATCTTATTTATTTGGAAATATGCGTTATGACAGTAATTTCTCAATCTTTTTCCTTGTTGATTTTGGTTTCTTGTTTTGTCATGTTTGCAGATTCAGATAGTGATAAAGAACACGAAGATTGATCTCTCGTTCCTGTTTGGCTGCTAGGAAAATTAGTATAAGGTATTACATGTATTAACTTGAACGTGAGAAGATTTTATCAAAATAACCCTTAAAGGTGGTGCAGTGGTAAGCACATGATTCCTCTCTCGCAGAGGTCTCAGCTTTGAATCATGCTTCCATTGGTTTCTTGTCATAACCTCTTGAAGATTTTATCAAGATTCTGTCTATTTTTCTGATATTATGAAGATTTTATTAAAATAATCTTCATGGGCCCTATGAGTTCACTGGTAACGAGTTCTCATAGATGTTGAAAGGAAATTAAGAGTTTATCAAGATTTTGTCTTTTTATCTGGATTATATAAGAAAAGTGTTATAGTTCTGTGTTCATTTGCAGGTGGTGGGAGATGTTTATCAGATCAACCTGTGTAGTGTTTTATCACTGGACAGACAGCAGACTTGTATAGATAAAGAGGGAAAATTGATATACGAAGTCAACTCTTGTCATTTCATGCTGGTTCACAGACAATTGATGATTTGTTTTTGGTTTGTTGATAGTTTTTCTTTTTTGCCTTGCTTTCACTGGATTTTGTCATCAAGGAACCTTGGTGGTTTGGTGAATCAACTTCGTTCATGTACCGTTACATTTTGGGTTCAGTAGATTCTGTAACTGATTCAAGCTTTTTTCTTGTTCTCTTGTGGATGTGCTATTTATTCAAGGGTTAATACCATAAAAAACCAACGTTATTTTTCATTTTGCTTGAAAAAAAACAACTATCCCATTTTCTTATCTTAAACTCCCTGAAATAGGTATATTAAAATCCCTGAAATTGCTTAAAATGTACATATTTGTGAAATTAATGATATGTGTTAGCTATTAGCACATTCGTTGTCTTGACATATGTACACTTACTCCATCAGTATTTGGTTGACCTGAAAAACCGAATCTCAGCCCAAATAAAAACTGAATCTTGAATTTGATTTTGCAGTTTTCGGGTCGGTTTGGGTTGGAAGTTGAATTTAAGTTGGCTAGTTTTAAGAAAAAACCATACTCTTTACCTGTTTACTATGATGGAAGTTAGAGACAGATTTGGAGTTGCATCTTCTATTGTTGAAGTTGGTTATCAATTCATATATAAAGTAAATATATGATTTAGCAGATGTTGACTGTTAGTTATATAATCATAGTGAAAATTAATTAGAGATTATAATTTGGTAGCTTGCCTTGCCAAATTCTCCTTTTACAAAACACAACTTGAAAAACTTGGTTAAAGAATGCCCACCAACTGCCCATAGTGGTTCCATCCTCTATTGACTAAAAACACATTTTCACACACTGCAAGTTTCACTACTTATATAGCCTCAGTCCCAACCATTTTCATTAAGTACCACTCAAGAAACCAAATCAAGATCAAAAAACACATACACAAACACAATGCAGATCAAATCATCCATCTTCATTCTTTCAGTTTTCACCATCTTTTGCTTCAAACTCTTGAATGCAGCTAACCCACCATTATCTTTAGATTACTACAAATCTTCTTGCCCAAATGCAGAAGCCATTGTTAGGAAAGAAATGGAGTGTGCGGTGACGTCTGATCTTAGAAACGCTGCTTTGATCCTACGGTTGCACTTCCATGACTGCTTCGTACAGGTGCATTCATCAGGAAAAAAAATTCTTTTTTTGAATCTTTTCTTTAGTTCTAGTTTGTTGTTTTAATATTTCTTGATTTAATCCAGGGGTGTGATGGTTCGGTACTGCTAGACGATACAGCCACGTTACAAGGAGAAAAGAAAGCTCCCACTAATTTTAATGCTTTGAAGGGTTTTGAAATCATTGATAGGATAAAGGAGAAGCTTGAATCCGAGTGTCCCGAAACAGTTTCATGTGCTGATCTTCTTACATATGCTGCAAGAGATGCTACTGTGTTGGTAAGTTGTAACATATACTAGTTACTGGTCTACAATAAATATTGTTTTTTTGTTTTTTGTTTTGTTTTTTTTTTCATAATTTTATGATTACAGCTAAGTCAAGCACTAAGTACATCCTTTTTTTTATTAAATTTATAACTTATAAATGGTGAGCACAGGTTGGTGGACCTTATTGGCATGTGCCGGCTGGGAGAAAAGACTCGAAAACTGCTAGCTTTTCACAAGTGGAGTCAAATATTCCAGGTGCAAACGACGGCCTTCTCTCGATCATTGCTAAGTTTATGTATCAAGGCCTCTCTGTCACTGACATGGTCGCACTTTCCGGTAAAATACAAACAAACATACTTGCCCAGTAAATCCCACTTATAGCAAGACTATTGTTAGGGTCTAGGGCCTAATGAGACCCCCTAATAAAATAATATACCATAAATCTAAGTGGTTACCCTTATCATAAAAGTTTAATAATGGTTTGCTTTTCAAAAAATAGATAAATATTAAGAATGATGATATCATTACACAAAACTCATATCTGTACTATATATATGCTGGTGTATAAAACCTAGTTACATAACTTGCATAAACACATTTTGCAACAATATTATGAACTGATCAATCACCACACCAGGTGCTCACACAATCGGGATGGCTCGTTGTACCAATTACCGAGCAAGAATCTACGGAGACTACCAAAGAACCGCGACAATGAGCAGCATCGCAGAGTCAAACCTCAAAACTCTAAAGTCAGCGTGCCCGGCTGCAGGAGGAGGAGATAACAATGAAGCAGCAATGGACAATATCTCACCATATCTTTTTGACAACACATATTACCACATACTTCTTAGAGGTGAAGGTCTTCTTAATTCGGATCAAGAACTCTATTCCAGCATTCTTGGAGTCCAAACAAGTAAGCTTGTGAGACAATACGCCGAAAATCAGATCGCGTTTTTTGAACAGTTTTCGGAGTCTATGGTGAAGCTGGGAAATATTACAAATCCTGAGACTTATGTTGATGGTGAAGTTAGGAAGAATTGCAGGTTTATGAATACATAAAGATGATAATTATTTTGCAGGGTTTTGATTTTATTATATATTCATGATCAAGATGTAATGTGGGCAGATTTTTATATGTGTATCGTTGTTTTAATGAAATTATAATATATTGTTTTTTAATATATGTATGAGGATTAATTAAACGTGGTGTTTATTAGTGTTAACGTTTGTAGGAAGTAGGGAAGGTGAGTTAGGCGAGAAATGTCACCAGCCCATATATCTCATTGTAGCCCTGCCTTAATGCTTTTGGGGTGGTCAACAACCGGCCGACTGAACCAACGACCTGCATCGGGAGTCGGGACCGGCCCAAAACCAGCCTGACCATGAAACACGACTCTAATCGGATGCAATTGGTCCAGTCAAACACTAGGATTTTATGATCATAACCGAAATTAGAAGGATTTATTTACTAACGGGTCGGGCTCAATACTCCGGTTGGTCCGGACAAACTTCTTTCTACATAAAATTATCTACTTGTATATCTATAATAATAAAAAAATATAATATATAATATAAAAAATATAGTGATTGTTAACATGATATGTAAAATATTAAATGCATTATATATAAAAGTTCATAGTTAGTGGGGTATAGGTAAAACAAACTATAAGGTCACATTGCCTAGAGAGGGTTGGGGACCCTCGGCCGCGGACGAGAATACTACCCCTGGATCTGGTGACACCAAAATTCTTAAAACCCGGTGATAATTCACTGACACCACCGGGACTTCTTTTGTTGTTGTAACATTGCCAAATGGAAACACGAGGTAAATTTGGGATGACACCCAATAAAACAGGGAAAACAGGAAAAACAAAGAAAAATAAGAAAATCTGACATGACGTTGATGTGTCACTTGAGAAAAAACGAGGAAAACTAGACGACTGTTAGTGGTCTAAAAACCCCTCAAAGCGAGTTTAGACATGGTTAGGTCACACTGTGTAGGAACTAAGAAGTTAGAAAAAATGAGACAACACCCTTTAAAATGAAAAAAAAAACTTAAAAAAAATAAAAGAAAGCTAATGTGACGATAAAATGACATCCAAAGAAAATCGGGAAAATGGAGAATTCTGTGACGACTCCCTCTCACATAAGCGAAGTTCAAATTTGTGTTATGCGTTGATTTGTTTTATTTACATATACAAAGTTTATATCAATTACAATATATGAAAACTATGTACTCTTTACATATATGTACTATTAATATGGTTGAGTTGATAAGAATAGGAAGGGTTCATTGTACTTAACACATAAGGCAACTTCTTCTCCATATACATAAACCGGCAAACGGCAAGGAAACATATTGGTTTTAAATGTTATATAATGTGTTAGAAATATGAAATCTTATTTGTGTTTTTGAAAAAAAGAAAACTATAGGTGGGCAAACAAAATCTATAAATGTCATTTTTATCAAATTATTTTAAAACGAGTTTTTGTTAATAGGACACTTAAAACTTAATCAAAATCCGATTTTAAACTTTTTAAATTCATTAAAATAAAGCTTGTATCATATATCAAAACCATATATATATTTATTTCAAAAGCAATATCACATGAAAAACTATTAGAACCATATTATACACTTATACGTAGTAAATTATAAGATAATTAAAAATAATACGAGAGAGAAAACAAATATTTTTTTTTCAACAATGTAAAAGCAGATAGTTACATAACACCTTGTGTCCTTTGTTATATATCAAATTTAAAAGATAGATACAAATACATTATACATCCTCACAAATTGTATCGACCACCTCTCAAGATCATAATCATCACAATCTAGAAACTTTGAATGGAAGAAAATTTATGTAAAGCAAAGTCTCTTTCCAACTTTAAAAAATCTAAACGGTCCAAAAGACCCATAAATGGGCCCAATAGCCCAAAGCAATTTAGTATTCACACACCAAAAATCGGCCATAATCCCACTGATATTTTCTTTGTTTAAAACCAAGGGTTTATAATTCAATACAATACAATCTCCCCCCTCTGCTAACTACAAATCCTGCAAATTCCCGTTTCTCGATGAAAATCACCATAAATCACCACCTCTTTATCCTTCCACACGAAGAAAGTTGAACATTCACAAGAAAACAATTCAATATTCATACACACATACCTAGGATGACTCATTGTTGACAATCTTGTACGTTCTTGATTGTTCATGATTCATCATGGTTCTTGCCCGATGTGTAATCTTTCTGTAAACCCACTTGATTAACTTCGCATTTGATCGATTATTGTTCTTTACTAAAAGGGAGTCGACCCATCATCGGTAATCTTGTTACTACTCTGTTTTATGGTCGTTGTTTTCTTGATTAAGTCGGTTGATTCGATTGATTTTAGATCCAATTTGGGTTTGTAGAATTATTTTCTTGATTTGGATGTTGATTTCTTTGATTCTTTAACCATTGTTTCATGTTTGATTGATTGATATGTAACCATATTTGTGCGTTTAATTTGGGTTTCGATGAATCTTGATTGGCGAATATGCATCTTGATTGATGTGAATCGATTTCAACATTTGTGGGTTTCTGGGTGGGATGATATTGAATCTTTTTGGAAGATGATTGTAAGAAATAATAATGTTGTGGGTGATTTGTTTGTTTTATTAAGTAATTGAACTAGAAGTATTGTTCTTGTTGATTGCATTGGTTATTAGGGTTTATATTCTGTCACTTATTATGATTGCATATGTCTTCTTGCCCAAGTAACTGTTTATGGATTGCACATGCCAATTGGTTGATTATGTCATTACTTGCTGATCAATTGTTATTGTACAGAATTGAACATACTCTCAATGGCTCAAGATAACTCGATCGCTGAATCGAATTCAAGAAAACAACGTCTCTTGAAAGATCAAGTTCGGTTAGTTAAAAGAAAAGATAATGATCGGTATGAAATCGTTCAGATTAAAGATTCTTTATCGTTTGAAAAGGGATTCTTTGTTGTGATCCGGGCTTGCCAAATGTTAGCCCAGAAAAACGATGGGATCATACTGATTGGGTTAGCAGGTCCATCGGGTGCTGGAAAAACTGCATTCACTGATAAAATACTTAGCTTCATGCCTAGTGTTGCAGTCATATCGATGGATAATTACAATGACGCTACCCGAGTGATTGATGGTAACTTTGATGGTAAGACTTTCACATCATTGATAAACTTTGACATTTTTATATGTGAACATTCAAGAAACGAAATGTGTGATATCCTGATTTTTGTTTTCGTATAGATCCTCGCTTGACAGATTATGATACTTTGCTGAAAAACATTCGTGATTTGAAAGAAGGGAAGACGATTGAAGTCCCAATATATGATTTCAAGTCTAGCTGTCGCACAGGCTACAGGTATATCTTTTCTTTTACATTGGATTACTTAGGGGTGTTTTGATAATTAAATGTGTGTTTTGAAAGTGATTATGTTAGAATATAATAGAATCAGATGATTAGTTGCAACAAAACGGGTATAGAAAATAGCCTTCGGATGTAAATCAGAAGTTCTTGTTCTTTATAAGATTTATTGCATTTTTACTCTATAACACACACATTTACTGGAAGTTATGTGGTTATATAATGGTGTCAGGACACTTGAAGTTCCGAGCTCTCGCATTGTGATAATTGAGGGGATCTATGCATTGAGTGAAAAATTGAGGCCCTTATTGGATCTTAGAGTATCTGTGACAGGTGGCGTTCATTTTGATCTTGTTAAACGGGTTTTAAGGGACATACAACGGGCTGGACAGGAACCTGAAGAAATCATATACCAGATTTCTGAAACGGTTTAATCTAAATTCTAATTCATTTATAGGTAGAAAAAAGGTTCAATTTGCAAGTTTTTAACATATATTTGTAATCACTTTACACATGCAGGTTTACCCGATGTATAAGGCGTTCATAGAACCAGACCTCCAAACCGCTCATATAAAGATCGTTAACAAGTTTAATCCCTTCACAGGATTTCAAAATCCCACTTATATCCTAAAGGTTTGTATTTTCTTTTTAAAATTCTTGATATTATACTTAGATTATTAACCGAGTTTCTAAACATTTTAGTCATCAAGAAATGTGAGCGTGGAACAAGTCAAATCCGTGATGTCTGAAAAATATACGGAATCATTGGAGCAGATTTACGATATTTTTCTTTTGCCACCTGGCGAAGATCCGGAAACCTGCCAATCTTATTTGAGGATGCGGAATAGGGAAGGAAAATACAATCTCATGTTTGAGGTTTGCTTTTACTCTGTTTTCTTGAACATTGTTTATGCCTATGCATATATTACTTCTAGTTTTCAAGATTTGTGTTGTTTTCAATTCTAGGAATGGGTTACAGATCCTCCATTTATAATATCTCCAAGAATAAGTTTTGAAGTTAGCGTTCGGCTTCTTGGTGGTTTAATGGCACTAGGGTACACAATAGCATCCATTTTAAAAAGAAGTAGCCATGTGTTCAAAGATGACAGCGTGTGTGTGAAAATCGACTGGTTGGAACAAGTTAACCGTCGTTTTGTTCAGGTACAACACACCTTTGACTTTGACCTTGACTTTATAAGTCATGATTTTAAGCTACATTTTTATGTCATGAGAAGGTGCTAGGAAGAGACCGGTTAAGTGTTAGATCGCTGGCGGAGCATCTGGGATTAGAAGGGTCGTATATTCCCCGAACATATCTTGAACAAATGAAGCTTGAAAAGCTCTTGAATGAAGTCATGGTACTACCAGATGATTTAAAAACAAAACTGAGCATAGATGATGAAATGCTTTCTAGTCCCAAAGGTTCTGTTACTCTAGCTACAAGGGGAAATAAACACCGTAAAAGGTACATTTATTAACACCTACAAAAAACTACATAAATGTTGTCATTGTTTATGTTTACATACTTTTATATGTGCAGTGGAATGTCACATTCATATTCGAATGCGAGTAAAAATTTGAGCTCCATTAAAAGATTTGACGAAAGGAGTCAGGAACCGACACCCACATTAGCAAGCCAGGTGATTTCGTTGTATCTTTAAGTGATGTTAGTGTACTAAAGATTCTAGCAAGGTCTATATGATTGACTGTTGTTCTTTCTTGTCTTCTTTAGGGAGCAATTAGTCAACTTTCAGAACAGATTTCGACTTTAAACGATCGCATGGATGAGTTTACGTCTCGGATTGATGAAGTGAATTCACAGTTCACTAGAGGGATGAACCAAAGCAGTCAAAGTCAACAGAAAATAGACACGCGTAATGGATCTGGATCAGCATCAACTTCATATTTCACATCTGCTTTAGCAAATAGCTCCTCGACTGGATCCATGGTGCGCCATTCATCATCTTCAACTCAGTTAGTCAAGGACTCTAATTTGATAGAAGAGGTAATACATGCGTTTCCATAATCTTAGAACCCTGATTAGAAGTAAAAGTTTGTTAACTGTTGGATTTTATGAAACAGATATCAGGGATTGCAAGAAATCAACTCAAGATTATGCATCAACTTGACATTCTCAATAATACTCTACGGGGTAAACTGGATGAAAGATCTCGTCAAGAAAGAGAAGTCAAGAAAAGTCAAAGGTCAAAGCTTGATGGAGCTGTGGTTTCTTTACTAATAGCATTGGCTTGTGGTGGTGTCGGAGTCTTCCTGTTTAAGAGTGTTGCACCAAGAAACTGATTCTTTTCTCCTAATTTGTTGACTTTCGTTTTTTTGGTCCTAAAACATCACGTTTTTTTTACTAAAATTTGGAATGTTCATGGGTCAAATTGATCTACAGTTTTGCAGATTCTGGATGTGAGTTAAAGCCTCGGTTCTTTCCGAGTTTTTGTCAAAGAAAGATGCTGTTTTTTAGCTTTAATGTGATTTTGTCCTTGATGTTTCCATCATCCATTGATCACCGCTGAATCACTATTATCTGTGAATTAGAACTTTAAAAGCCAATTGATATCATGCATGTAATGCCATTTGTATAAAAACTGTGTGATGAAGAGAGTAAATATATGGAGACATGAAGATCCAGCAGGTACATAAAACCAATTCCTTGGAGAAGATTTTTCTTCAGTTATGTATATATCAGAGTCTTGAGACCATCTTTGATGGTCCTGATGTGCCTAATCAGATGTCGGTTCAGATTGGTTGAACAATTGGCAGATAGGGAGCGATGAAAGGGAGAGGCGGTGACGGTAAGAGGCGGAGGTAGGAGAGTTAGTTGCTGGTGGTGGGAGGAAGGTAACGGATGGGGGACAACGAGATGTGATGGGAACTTTTCTAAATGTCAGGAATATTTTGGATTCGAGTCTTAGTTATCATATAAAAGAGAGTACTTTGACAGTCTTTTGTTGTCATCAACCTATCGTTGTTGTCGGCCGGCGGGCCCACCGGCCCGCACCCCACTCATCGCCACCTTCACCCTTTGGTGGTTTTGTCACCCCATCTTCGCCAATGCCACATCTTATCTATTGTGTGTTACTATTGCGACCATCTATTGGATGTTGTTGCAAACCATAGTTGTCATTGCCAGCAACACCATCACCATTTCACCATTGATGACGACAATGGTGGCGACATTGAGTACAATAACAGTGGCAGGGGCATGGCTACAGTGATCAATGCATAGATGGAGTGGTGGTCAGGGTGGTGGTGGTCGGGTGGGGGTGGGGGTCACAGTGACTGTTGATTATGACTTGTGAAGTCAACCGAAGTCTTCCGAGGTGTGATCAAAGGGTCTTCCGAAGTCTCAACTGAAATCTTTCGAAGCATTGATATCTTCCGAAAGTTTCTTTAGTTTGGTTATGTTTACAAGTTCAGGGACAATTGTGACCATATCAATTAGTTTTGGTGTAATTGTGTTTTTCTTAGTATGGTTGTTAATTTCGGTTAACTAACTTTTAGGTCTTTAAAAGGGAGAAGTTGTTGTTCATCAGGAGAGGGATATGATTGTATTCAATTGTGTGATTTCAATAATATCTGTGAGATTCTTGTGAATTATTGATTTCGTTAGATTTGTTCTTCGGTGTTCATTTTGTAACAAGTGGTATCAGAGCCTGGTGAGCTCGATTCGAAGAACGGATACACTCTGTGATTGATCAGTTAGAAATGGTGTCGACAAAGTTTGAAATCAAGAAATTTGATGGCAAGAATGATTTCAGCCTGTGGAGGGTGAAGATGAGAGCACTACTCGTGCATCAGGATTGGCGGATGCCTTAGCAGGTGGTGATGCAAAGATCCCTGATGGAACTTTCGAGAAAGAAAGAAAAGAGATTACCGAGAGGTGGAAGGAGATGGGAGTTAAGGCTCACAGCGCAATCATCTTGAGTCTCAGTGATCGGGTTCTGCATGAAGTAACGAAAGAGACCTCGGCGGCTGGAGTATGGACGAAATTGGAATCCCTGTATATGATAAAGAGCCTGGTGAATAGGCTATACCTCAAGAAGAGGTTGTATACGTTCCAAATGAATTCAGGAAGTCAATTGAAGTTCATACCGATGACTTCAATAAGTTGATTTTGGATTTGGAAAATATCGAAATAGAGTTGGATGAAGAGGATCAAGCAATTATATTCTTGACCTCTTTACCCTAACACTATGAATACTTTGTGGATACTCTGCTGTATGGTAGAGATTCACTCTCAATGGAGGAAGTGTTGCTGCGCTAAACTCAAAAGAATTGAAGAAAAGGTCCTATCTGAAAGAAGAAGGTGGAGAAGGCCTCTTCACAAGGGGAAGATCATACTATAGGGATTCAAGGGGGAATAGGCCAAGAAACCAGTCTAGGTCCATGTCAAGATTCAAGAAGAGGTGCTTTCTGTGTCACTCAGAAAAGCATCTGAAAAAGGACTGCTCGGAGTTAAAGAAGAAGAGGAATGAATCCAGTAAATCCAAGAGTTCCGATGAAGATTCCGAAGGGTATGAAAGTGCTGATGTTTTGATGGCAGTCAATACCAATACAAGGGAGGGGTGGGTGTTGGACTCTGGGTGTTCTTTCCACATGACACCAAATACAGATTCATTCACTGAACTCAATATCAAGAAAGGAGGCACAGTTAAACTGGGTGATGACAGGTATTGTGAAATACATGGCAGAGGATCAGTGTTGTTCAGACTTCATAATGGCACAGAGCTGAAGCTGGATGAAGTAAGGTATGTCCCTGATCTCAAAAGAAGTTTGCTGTCCATGGGTACTTTTGAGAAATCAGGATGTGTGGTGAGTCTTAAAAATGGGAAAGCTAAAGTGATTCAAGGGTCCTTGGTTATGTTGTCTGGTACTAGAAGGGAAAACAAGATATACACTTTGGATAGTGAGTCTATAGTGGGGAATGTATCATTGTCAGTTGTAGTAAATGAGCAAGCCACCTTATGGCACAAGAGACTAGGTCATATCAGTCAACTAGGATTAGTTGAATTGAGTAGACAAGGAGTACTTCGTGGTATCTTAAATTGTAACATTGGTTTCTGTGAGCATTGCATTGTTAGCAAGGCTCATAGGGTGAAGTTTAACCATAGGACTCAGAGAACTAAAGGTCTGTTAGATTATGTTCACTCAGATCTTTGGGGACCTACACAGCACATGTCATTAGGTGGAGCATACTACTTCTTATCACTAATTGATGATTACTCACGGAGAGTGTGGTTTATCATTTGAAAAGGAAATATGAGGCTTTTCAAAAGTTCAAAGAGTAGAAGGCTTTGGTGGAAAATCAAGTAGAAAGGAAGGTGAAAAAGCTAAGGACTGATAATGGCCTAGAGTTTTTCTGTGGAGAATTCAATAGTTACTGTAAAGATCAGGGCATAGCTAGGCATCTCACAGTGCCTGGCACTCTACAACAAAATGAACTTGTGGAAAGAATGAACATGACACTTCTGGATAAAATGAGGTGCATGCTATCTAGTTCAGGGCTACCCAAGTCATTTTGGGCTGAGGCTGTGTCCACAACAGCTTATCTAGTCAATAGATCACCAAGTGCTGCTTTAGATAAGAAAACTCCAATGGAGGTATGGTCATGTGTCAGTGTAAACTACAACAACTTGAAAGTTTTTGGGTCGTTAGCTTATGCGCATGTTAACCAAGGGAAATTGGAGCCTAGAGCTCAAAAGTGTTTCTTCTTAGGTTTCTCTAAAGGAGTAAAGGGTTATAGATTGTGGAAGCTGGAAAATTCTAAGGTAATTATCAGCACAGATGTTACATTTAATGAGAATGTAACGTACAAGGAGTTAATTGGAGATCAGGGGAACAGGAGTGCCCAGGAGGCAGGCCATACTGGAGTTCAAGTGGAGGTGAAACCAGTGAGGGGGTGTCCACCAAGTCTCCTGAATACAGCCTGGCAAGGGATAGGCCTAGAAGACAAGTGAAGCCACCTTTAAGGTTTCGAGAGGGGGATGATATTTCGGCTGTTGCTTTTATGACAGCTGAAGGAGATGCAGTCTTAGAGCCGTTGACCTTTGAAGAGGTATTAAAGTCCAAAGACCATGATAAATGGTTGGCTACCATGGAGGATGAAATGGCTTCTTTACATAAGAATGAAACCTGGGAGCTTGTAGATAGGCCATCAGATCAAAGGTTGATAGCCTGCAAGTGGTTATTCAAGTTGAAAGATGGAGTTGGTGCAGATGAGAAGCCTAGGTATAAGGCAAGACTGGTAGCAAAAAGGCTTTACACAGAAAGCCGGTGTAGATTACACTGAGATATTCTCACCAGTGGTTAAACACACATCAATCAGGGTTGTGCTTTCAATTGTTGCTAGTGAAGACATGGAACTAGAACAATTGGATGTAAAAACTGCCTTTTTACATGGTTTCTTAGATGAAAAGATATACATGTCTCAACCAAAGGGTTTTGAAGTAGAAGGTCATGAAGACAAGGTTTGTTTATTAACGAAGTCATTGTATGACTTGAAACAATCACCAAGGCAATTGTATAAGCAGTTTGATGACTATGTAACAAGTTATGGGTTCAAAAGAAGTTCTTATGATAATTGTGTCTATATAAAGGAGTATGGTCATCAACAATTTGTATATCTTTTGCTATATGTGGATGATATGCTTATTGCTTGCAAAGATAAAGGTGAAATAGAAGCTACTAAGAGTCTGCTGATGTCTGAGTTTGAGATGAAGAATCTTGGTGAGGCTCGGAAGATTATTGGGATGGAACTTACAAGAGATAGAGGGAAAAGACAGTTGAAGATATGTCAAAGCTCTTATTTGTTGAAAGTGTTAAAGAACTTTGGTATGGATAAAAGTAAGCCTGTTGCTTGTCCTCTTTCTCAGCAATTCAAGTTATCAACTGCTGATAGTCCTTAGACAGATGAGAAGGAAAGTTTCATGTCAAGAATTCCATATGCCAATGCAGTTGGGTGTCTAATATACTTAATGGTTTGTAGTCGATCTGATAGTGGATATGGTGTTAGTCTGGTTAGCAGATATTTGGGATGTCCAGGGAAAATGCATTGGAATGCTGTAAAATGGATATTAAGATAGCTTAATGGTACTAGAGAGTATAGGATAGTCTATGGGTTAAATAGAGTCCAGGATCAAAAGGTGGTAGGATATGTTGACTCTGATTATGCTAAAGACTTGGACAAAGGAAGATCAATTACTGGTTTTGCTTTTCTGTTCTTGGGTAATCTAGTGAGCTGGAAAGCTAGGCTGAATCTGTGGTAGCATTGTCCACTACAGAATTAGAATATATAGCTCTCACTGAGGCTATTAAGGAGCGGTTCAGTTGACTAAGAATAATGTTTTTCATGAAAGAACAAAACATATTCGAGTCAGGTATCATTTCATTAGAGAAGTGATTGGTTCAAGAGAGGCTGAAGTGGTTCATATTGATACAGATTTGAATGCAGCTGATATTTTTACCAAAGTGTTGCTCTGTTTTAAGTTTCAATTTTGCATTGATTCCTTGGGGATTGGTTGAATTGGTTTTTAGGTTGACTTCAAGGCGAAGATTGTTGATTATGAATTGTGAATCTAACCGAAGTCTTCCGAGGTGTGATCAAAGGGTCTTCCGAAGTCTCAACTGAAATCTTCCGAAGCATTGATATCTTCCGAAGGTTTCTTTAGTTTGGTTATGTTTACAAGTTCAGGGACTAATTGTGACCATATCAATTAGTTCTAGTGTAATTGTGTTTTTCTTAGTATGGTTATTAATTTCGGTTAACTAACTTTTAGGTCTTTAAAAGGGAGAAGTTGTTGTTCATCAGGAAAGGGATATGATTGTATTCAATTGTGTGATTTCAATAATATTCGTGAGATTCTTTTGAATTCTTGATTTCGATAGATTTGTTCTTCGGTGTTCATTTTGTAACAGCGCGGTCATGGAAAGTGGCAGAATTGGAAGTGGTAAGAGATTTTATTTACTCTAGTTGATTTCTTTCCCAAAAGATTACCGAATCTCTTAACATATAAAGAATTTGAGTGAATTGGACAATTTGTTGCGATTCTATTCTAGTTCTAGTTCATTTCTCAATTAATTTGATTGATTCTAACAAATTATGCGAATCAAAGATGTAAAGAAATAAAATTTGGATCTTAATACCATTAAATTCTAAAAACCAAACACACCCATGTAATCTGAACCTGACATATTTAACTAAATGATTTGCGGTCAGACCTAAGTGACCCGAACCATTATACATACTATAATTTCCTGTGGTCGGTGACTACAGGGAAGTTTGGTTGTTTTATGTTTCCACCACTTAACTTTATTAAGTTTACAATCTGGTTTTTTGATTATGTATTCAATTTATTGCACATGATAAAGCTGTGGCCCAAAATCATTATTATTTTACAGGGATTGTAGATCATTATTTTTATCTTACTATATAGTTATACAATATTTTATTTAATAATAATAATGTGGCTTTACCAATGAATAATATTAAAATATTTAAATTAAAATAATAATAAACATTAAATTAAACCCTTCACATCTTATAAAAATATATATAGTTATTATTATACAGTATATTATTATATTTACGATTGTTAAAATTGAAAGTGATATCGTTTAAATTACAAGTGTTTATGTTAGTAAAATAATGTGTAACTTGTATATATAAATCTCGGTTCGGTTACTACAGCAACCCGGTACAAACAAAATTGCATTTAGTACAACCCTGCAATGCAGGGTTAAGATAATTTTTTTTTTTACTTTTGACGTTTTCCTCAACATATAGATATAATTATTCCGACTAGGTAAACAAGGTTGGAGTTTGGGAAAAGCGAGGTCGCAAGTTCGAACATTTGCTCTTTTTTTTTTTGCCTCTTTAGGTTTAAATCTATTTTCTTTCTCCTAAATCGGGGAGCATTTACATATACTTTATTCCCGCGGCGAATCCATATACCTTTCATCTTTTAGAAAATTTGCGTTTTACGTTGCGGTTTAAATTTTACGAGTTAACACGCCATAATGTGCGCGTGTGGTTCAACGTGTTTACGACTACCTTTTTCCCATTTAATGGCCCCTTTATAATGGGCGAGTCTTAGATCGACTTATTTATTGTTTTTAATGTTTTACGTTTCACGTGCGTGGTTCAACATTTTTATGTTTACTTTCCATTGAGATTTATTTTTCCGTTTTTTAATACAAGTTTTTCGGATGTTGGTGATCGCTAAACCTATAGGTCGGTGTGAACAGTGGTTTTTTTTATAGTATTTTTAATTTAGCATAATTTTTTTAATACTATTTTTTTATTTAGCATAAATTTTAACTTTTAAGTTTTAACTCAATACTTTTACATATTTTATAATTTAATCTTTATATATTTTTACTTTCTGTTTTGGTTCCATATACATTTCATCTTTTAGAAAATTTTCGTTTTACGTTCCGGTTTAAATTTTACGAGTTAACACGCCACAATGTGCGCGTGTGGTTCAACGTGTTTACGACTAATTTTTTCCCATTTAATGGCCCCTTTACAATACGCGAGACTTAGATCGACTTAGTTATTGTTTTTAATGTTTTACGTTTCACGTGCGGGGTTCAACGTTTTTAAGTTTACTTTCCATTGAGATTTATTTTCCTGTTTTTTTAATTGATGATCGTTGTTGATGACATTAAATTGATACTACTTGTTATGGTTTTACGCCCCCGCCTCAACGAGTTGAATGAATAAACGGACGAAGGCCCTCACCTTAAACAAGACTCAAAGAATCAATAATTTATTCTTCCTTTGGTATTCTCTCCCTCACTCTCACTAACAAAATCAACTGCACGAACAAGAAACATGAAGAATCATCATCTACTCCGATCAGTCATAGCAGCTACTTCCTCTAATTCTAAGGTGGTTTACACAATTTCTCATTTGCTTACTACATCTCATTAGTATGTTTGATTGTTTTCTACCCCTTCATGATCATTTCATCGTTTCGTTCTCTTTCGAATCTATATTATTTCATAATTTATTGCATAATCGAATTCTCTTACTGTTTCTCAGTTCAACAATAATTTAGGGCTATGCTGATTGCTGAATGCACCTGGACCCATTTATGGCTTAAATTATGTTATTACGACTAATTTACTATGTTTGATGTTGATAATGTTGAAATTGTCACCTCAGTTTTATTATGCATACTAGTGTGATCAGATTATTACTTTTTTTCCCTCAAATTTCTCAGAATTCATGTCAATTGAAGAAAAAGATGATATCTAAAGTTTTCTTTAGGGATTATCTGCTTATCTTATGATCTTATCTTGGATTAGATTAATGTTAGATGAAACCCATGTGATTCTTGGTACATTCAATATTTATGAATCTATTTGAAAATGTTTATCTTCTACAATGGTGTGGTTTACACACATACAGATTTTTCGGTGCACAAGAAATGCACGAACTCTTTCTATTGTAAGATGGAACAGTACCAATGCTGCTGCGGTTGATGATGATGGGTATGTTGTATTTTGATGCATACTGATTTTCGCTGTCCTAATTTACATAAATTATGAGAAATTTTCTTAAGTTTGTTCTCTCATGATGTGAATTCATACTGTATGTAACCTTTAATATGGTTTCTCAGATACAAGGGGCATGGTATGTTGGCACCTTTCACGGCTGGATGGCAGACTACTGATTCAAACCCATTGGTGATAGAGAAATCTGAGGTATTCTATTAGTGTAATAGATTGTTAAATAAAGACTTATACGAATATTTTTATTTCTAAATTTCTTTTCTTTCAATTACTGTAGGGATCATATGTTTATGATGTAAATGGGAAGAAGTATCTTGATGCCCTTGCAGGCTTGTGGTGCAATCCCTTAGGTCAATCTCATATTCCCATTTTCAACATCTTTCTAAAACAGTCACAAATTAATATAATGATTTGTTTCTATATTACTTTGAATTACTTTTAGGTGGGAATGAGCCTCGACTCGTTGATGCTGCAACCAAGCAGCTAAATACTTTGCCTTTCTACCATTCATTTTGGAACCGTACTACAAAACCTTCTTTGGTACAATAAAATTGTTTGTCAATGGAAATGTTACATCAATAGTCGATGATATCCTTCTGTTACAAAATTTTTGTAATTTTACTTGCAGGATCTTGCAAAAGAACTTTTGGGAATGTTTACAGCAAATGAAATGGCTAAAGTCTTTTTCACAAACAGTGGGTCAGATGCAAATGATACTCAGGTTCAGTTATAGTATGGATTAGTGTTTTTAATGTTGGTAAGGGACGTCGTTTTTATTTTAGTAATCTATTTTATAGGTGAAGCTGGTTTGGTACTATAACAATGCACTTGGAAGGCCTAATAAGAAGAAAATCATCGCTAGGACAAAATCGTAATCTGTCATCCTTACAAATCATATCACATGTTTTATTGCATGCTTAGTATGGTTATAACGTGTAATCTGTATTGTCACAGATACCATGGATCCACTCTCATATCAGCTAGTCTTTCAGGGTATGAGATGTATAGAATTTGTTTTCCGGCCTGTTCATAGTATTAATGTTGACTAGTAAGGTCACCTTGACTAAAGTTTTAACATCAACATTGATATCTCTCACCATTAAAGTCAAAGTTTATCCTTCTGAGTTCTGGCATGGAGTACTATTTATGGAATGCTTTTATATACTGCTATATACATTTTTATCTATAATTTTGTTTTCTTTCAGCCTTCCAGCACTACATCAACATTTTGATCTGCCAACTCCATTTGTGTTGCACACAGACTGTCCCCATTATTGGCGATTTCATCTTCCAGGTTCGATCTCTCTTTCTTGTTTGTCGCAAACATTTAATTGTCAGAAAAACAATGTGATAAGCATAGTGTTTGAAGACAAATGTGTCAACTTTTTTCAGTTTTTTGCTTGTGTAAGTTATTCATATCGTTATAATTGCATTCAAAAACGTCATCTCGTGTTGTTTAACACAATAACACACAAACATCTTTGTTATTATTTCAATTTTTTTTAAAATATGATAGGTGAGACTGAAGAAGAGTTCTCAACAAGATTGGCTACCAATTTGGAGAACCTTATTCTCAAAGAAGGACCAGAAACGGTTAAGTCACTTAGCATATCATTTAAACAAAAAAAGATCAACAATTAGTTATTTATATTTTGGCATTTGGTTTTTTAATTTTAATTTTATTTTGTTTTTAGATTGCTGCTTTTATTGCTGAACCGGTTATGGGAGCAGGAGGTGTGATACTTCCTCCAAAAACATACTTTGAGAAGGTCAAGTTGACTTTTTAAGTTGAAAAACATTTTGACCCTACGGTCCATTGTTTGCTCATTTTCATATTTGTATTTCTTTTGTTTTTGCAGATTCAAGCTGTTGTAAAAAAATATGACATTTTGTTCATTGCTGACGAGGTACTTTCCGTACCATTAAATTCTTACCTACATGATACACTTCCTGCTCAGTTTCGTATATTATTTACAGGTAATTTGTGGCTTTGGAAGGCTTGGAACCATGTTTGGCTGTGATAAATATGACATTAAACCTGATCTTGTCACCATTGCTAAGGTATAAATGGATTAAAATGTTTAACTTCTCAAACCATTAAACTTAGTTTGTTATTGTAGTATAACCATCACATTAGTGAGAACACAAGAAGAAAAGAAAAATATATGCAAAGGTTAATATTTGGATAAAATTGAGCCAAACATGATGTTTTTATATATAAATTTTCATTTTTAACCATTTAAAAGGTTAATATTTTCAGGCTCTTTCTTCAGCATATATGCCGATTGGAGCAGTTCTTGTGAGCCCAAAGGTTGCAGATGTCATATATTCTCAAAGCAATAAACTAGGTACTACTGCAAAACTCATGAAACTATATTTTCTATATCTCCAACATTATATTGTATTCAATTTGCTTAAATCATAATGTTAGGTTCATTTTCTCATGGATTCACATACTCTGGGCATCCTGTAGCTTGTGCTGTTGCGCTCGAAACACTCAAGATTTACCAGTATGCTATTATTTTGCTCCAATTAATATCTAGTCCTGTTTTCTTGTCAAACTTTGCTTAGCAAATGAAATGAAAGTGAAATTCATATAATTTATAGTTTTTTAAATTAATACGTTGATGTTTTCTAGAGAGCGAAATATTCTTGATCAAGTAAATCGTATCTCCCCAATGTTTCAAGATGGTTTAAAAGCCTTTTCCTCAAGTCCCATAATCGGAGAGGTACTTTCTAGCTTTGTCATGCTATTTAATTTTTTATTTTTATTTATTATTATTATTTTTTAAAATTTAATCAATACATTTTGACTTTTGAAATAAATTCCTTAGATTTTTACAGCTGAAATGTACCAAGATGTTAAACTTCATATCCGTCGTCACAAACATATAGTTTTTGGTGTTATAATTGCGACAACAATGTATATGTTCTTAAATTAAAAGTTGCCTTTTGACCTCAGAACAGAAAACTTTTGCCTTTGCGTGTTCAAATGTTTATAGATTCGTGGAACTGGGTTGATATCGGGGACAGAATTTACAGATAACAAGTCACCACACGAATTGTTCCCACCCGAATGGAGTAAGACTGATTTTAATATAAAATTTACAATCTTTCAACTATATAAATCATATAATAATTAACCATCAACTTGAACAATTTTTTAATGATATTTGAACTCAGAAATAGGCGCATACTTTGGAGCGCAGTGTGAGAAACATGGGATGCTGGTGCGTGTTGCTGGTGACAGTATAATGATGTCTCCACCTTTCATTATGACACCAAATGAAGTTGATGAGGTAGATTTTTGCTAAAACTTTATGCTAAATCGCGTTGAAACTTCAACATATGATTGAAGTGTGATTTGAAGGCCGGTTGTTGGTAAAATACTTTATCTTAGTTTATCGATGTTTTGTTCAGTTGATAAGTAAATATGGGAAGGCACTGAAGGACACTGAAAGAAAGGTGGAAGAACTCAAATGTCAGCTGAAGTAGTAGTCTTTTGCAATGCTTGAGGTCAAATGTGTCAAGATAGATGGTAAGCTTTGACCGAACGTTTCGTCAAAATCATGAAATATTAAATAATAAATGTATTTATGTACAAAAGGTTGTGTATTAAGATCATTTTGGAATATTTTGTTGCTTGTTGGTCTTTGAAGGCTTGGCAATTAAACTAAAACTCAGGGTGGTAAGGGCAATTATGGCAAAGTTGATGGCCATAATGTGTTGACCTTATAAACTTTATAGTATATTAATTATAAGTATTGGTAAACCTTACAATCAGATGTTTACTGCCCAAATTCTGTATAGTAATTTGTCAATATGGTTCTCATTTGTTACAAGAAAACCAAAATTTTTATAAAACATACACTCAGAACAAACCCAAAACCATATCAAATAAACACGAATTTATAAACTTCCATTCGGTTTCTGTACAATCAGAATCATGAACCGATTTATTGAATCGTTCGTTTGATGCATCATCGAGGTCCTGATAGCTCCATTGCCTGTGCAAGCAACGAAGAGTCATCTGTAAGATCCGAGTATCGTTCAGAATGTGAAAACTCATTGGCCCGACCCGTGTTAGACTCGGCCCGTTGAGATGCTTCCCATTTTTCAGCTAACCCGTCACCCTCCAGCATCCGCGCCACTTCAGACATCTTTGGTCTCAGGCCTGGTTGATACTGTGTGCATAGCAACGCCACTTGAACCATCTCCTCGAGCTCGATTCTATCATAGTTGGTTTTCAGATCCTTATCTACCAACATATCGAGCTTATTCTCATGATGGATTTTCTTAACCCAATCGAGCATAGCACCTTTTTGGTTTGCAGATTTCCCAAACTCTAAAGCCCGTTGCCCTGTGATCAGCTCTAGTAGTAGAATCCCAAACCCAAAAACGTCGGTTTTTTCGGATGACTGACCCGTTGAGAGGTACTCAGGAGCTATATGACCCACAGTTCCTCGAACAGCTGTTGTAACATGCGAATCATGGTGGTCTAAAAGCTTAGCCAGCCCGAAATCTCCCACCACGGCTTCGCAGTAATCGTCTAGCAATATGTTTGCAGCCTTCACGTCTCGATGGATTATTTTTGGGTCACATTGCTCATGCAGATATAGTAAACCCCGGGCTGCTCCCAACGCAATTCTCTTCCTCGTACCCCAGTCGAGAGCCGGTTTGGCTGCAACAAGAAACAATCATAATTATGATATAAATAATTACAATAAAATTAGGTACGTAACAAACACTAACTAATATATTGGATCTATATATTGCTAACGGTTAATTCTAGACGTTCGGGAGTCGGGACACTCATGACTGATGAAGTTCAAGGCAAGACAAAACCAGTTTATCATTTCTACGAAAAAAAAGGCACCTTTAAGACGAGAAGCAACGCTCCCGTTTGACATGTAGGGGTAGACCAAGAGCCGTTCTGAAGACGTCATGCAAAAACCATAGAGTCTAAGCAGGTTTCTATGAACCGCTAGACTGATCATCTCAACTTCAGTTTGAAACTGGATCTCACCACCAACCGCGTTCCCATCTTTGAGCCGCTTAACGGCTACAACCGTCCCATCAGAAAGAATCCCTTTGTATACAATCCCGAACCCGCCCTTTCCAAGTATGTTTTTACTTGCAAAGTTGCTTGTGGCCACTTGAAGTTCTCTAAATTGAAATCTCCTTAAGTTCCCCATGCACACTTCCTCCCTATATTGTTCTAAACACAAAAATAAAAGGTTTTACCATATGATCATAAAATGAGACAAAAGAAAACATAACAGGGTGGCAGGTAACAGGTCTTAGGTTCAAATCCAGTTTCTATCAGTTTTTTGTCTGTAACCAGACCATCTGTCCAGAGTTAAAAGTGTAATATAATGAAATTTAATAAATGCTCACCGTTGATATCGAAGAAAACTTGTTGGTTAAACCGTCTTCGCCACCAAAAAGCAAACCCGAGACCGAAAAACAGCAAGCAGAAGCATCCAAGGCTTGTTCCAAAGGCTAAAGCCATCTTGTTGGTTTTTGGTGTGACAGATGGTTGTGACTCTGATTGTAAACAAAAAGTAAACTGTCAGTCAGGTAAAATGGTAAAAATGCTTATTGTTTGCTACATGCATTGATAATTGTACTGTACAAGCATGTGAGCATAGAGGCTTACTCTGTTGACTACCAATGGAGAGTGACATTGGGATGGGTGTTGTTCCATTGCAATCTTGCTCAATCCCAGTGGCACATATTATTGGATTTCCCATAATACTGTACATTTTGTTGCAATTAGATACAAACAACACTAGTTTTGACTTTTGAGGTCAAATTGATATAAACTAATAGCTTCATATTTCATTTGTTTCGTCCGTTTCGTTATAAAGTTTGTTAAGTTTTCTTTAAAGATTTAATAAGTACTAGATTTACAAGTTTTATGGTACTACTTGCAATCATATATCTCTTCAATTTTGCAATACAAATCTGAAATGTTTGACCAAAAGTCAGACTGCTGTCTAAAGGGATTAAAACAGTTATAGTACATGGATGATTGAACTCACTTGAATGTTTTAGCTTGAAACTTTGGAACAGGACCACTTAAATTATTATAGGACAAGTCCCTGCAAACATACGCAAAGGATATTTCAGTCAATTTATCCCCAAAAAAAAGAGTATTTCAGTCCATCTTTTTCCCAAAAAGAAAAGGGTATTTCAGTCAATTTATCCCCAAAAAGAAAAGGGTATTTCAGTCAAGTTTTAAACTTTGTAAATCAAAGTGTTTGATCAAAGATATTAAAGTTAACTTACAAGAATGTGAGTTGAGTCATGTTAGCCAAAGGCTGAGGAATTGGTCCAGTGAGACTGTTGTTATTTAACCGCCTGTAACAATTCAAATTACAAAACTTTAACATGATAAAAGCAAAACCAAATCATTACAGTTTGAATATGATCATTCGCTCCAAAAAACAAGGGTAAAATGGTGATTTCACATGCTTACAGGTACTGCAGAGTCTTGATATTGGCTAAAGAAGCTGGGATTTCACCAGTTATCTTATTGTTAGAAAGATCTAGTGTTTGAAGCTTAGGTAACCTCCCAAGCTCAACTGGAAGTGGCCCAAAGATTCTATTATTCTGCAGCAGTCTGCATTACAGACTTGTACTATTAGCATCACATCTAGTACATCTAAACATTTCTGTATACACACATTCAGTTTCACTACTTACACTGTCTGCAGGTTTGTCAAGTTAGCGATGCTTGGCGAAAGGATGCCCGAAAGATTTTGACTCGGACTTCCCCTACAATTCAGTTCAAAAAGATATCAAGATAACGAATTGTCCCGAAAATTATTGAAGAAAAAAAAATTTTTATTTGTGCTTACAAGCCAATGACTAATTTATCTGGAGAACAAGTGACCATAGTCCAGCTACATGGATCAACAGCATCACCATCCCAATTCAACACACCATGTGGATCATCTAAACCATTCTTTATGCTCATCAAAGCTTGCACTGCAAATTTAAAAACCATAAAGCGTTTTAACAAACTCTCACTGTAAACAAACAAACATACTCAGCAAAAATCTCACTCATCTTGTGACAGTGAAAGCAAATCTTACCTCTATTAGAGTCTACTTAGAGAAACCTCTCTTTTTATTATTTCAAAGGGAAAATAAGTATCATAACAGTATTTATGTAACATACAGAAAAACAAGAAGTTTGTTTTTCTAAAGGATAATACAAGTATCATAACATAGCTTACGAACTCTTTTTCAGTGTAACAAATTGGGTTCATCTGAATGAAAAGAAAATTGAAGTACCTTCAAGGTTGACACCTGCAGCAGAAAGCAAAGCAGTTGCAGGAGCAACAAACAAGAGAGCTAAAGAGCAGAAAAGAGGTTGAAGCTTCATTGAGTTGAATCAAATGAAGAAGGAGGAGGTGAAAGTGTTGTGTGTGAAATGGAAGAAAAGGTGAGAAAGAAGGTGCTTTTGAATTGTTACAGATCACACATCACATGATATCCATATTGAAGTGGAACTGAGCTTAAAGATTTGTGTCAGTAGGACAAGATAAAGAAAGACACAGGGGTATGGGAATGGTATTGGGACAATTGGTGCTAAAGTGAAAGTGAGACTCAGAATGGAGGGAAACAACATGCATCCCACTTGTTTTAGAAAAAGTAATATATATACACACACAAAGAAAATTATTTAAACCGGTTAAACCGAACCGTAACACTTATATCTAATGTGTTTTTTTGTGAAAACGTGTGACGAATATAAACCATTTAACTTTTCTTTTATAAATTGTTAATATTAAATACACATTTGTAGGTTATTAACATAAAAAAAATTCTGACTAATTTGTTCATATACTTTTTGATTTAATATTGTTTACTTATACGCGTGTAGGTTATAGGTTTGTTCACATTTCTCTTTGAATTTCCAAAAAGATTTGTGATAAACGATAATAATTACATTCATATATGTTACTTCTATTTTTAAATTTCTTAAGATTAACAGAGAAATAGTATTTGTTATGTTTGTTCCATTTATATTTGTTTCTTCTATCTGCTTGTTCCGCGTATTCTTATTATATACAATATTCTGCGTTGATCACTTGATCTCGTACATTGTGTTGTCATATTTGATGTTTCAAGTTTTTCTAATCTTTAAGTAGTTTAAGGTATTCATTACAAAAATAACTTTTATAGAAAAGAAAAATCATTGTATGACATGCTATATTCGCATCTAAAAGCTTTTACACCACCAAAATCGCAGAAGTGCATGAAGTAGAATATGGGCACTAACCAATCATGATTCCATCCACTCGTGTAACTCTTACACGACTTGTGTAACACGTTTATTTAAAAGGATTAAACAAGTTGGTAAACCTAAAATGGGTTTGTGGTTTGTAAACGGACTTCAAGTTGTGATCATAAATTAAACAGGTCAAAATGTTATAAACAAATTAAGGAGTGTATGAAGGTTGAAATGGTTGACAGGTTATCATTATACATTTATTATTTGTAAATTGATTTACAAGTCGACATGTTTATTTACAACCCCTTATTAAAAAGATTAAACAAATAAATCTGTTCAAAATGAACTTAAAAGTATACTGTTTTCCTGTCTATTGAGAATTATCGCTCCTAATCATTATTACTTCGTTTAAGTTTTATGTAAGAAGAATTCGCCACTTGTTATTCATAATTTACATAACAAAAGCTCTAAAAAACGTCTTTTTTTCTCATAGCAAAAAAACAAAAGCTCTAGAAAAACGACTCTATCCTAAATATCACGTCAAATAATCCATCTCATAGCCAAAAAAACATCCCTTGAAAACACTCACTTCTCTTAGTTTTTTGTTTTTTTCTCAAATCACTTTTTTTTTCTCTTTACTCCACATCAATCGCATCTCCCTCTCCCTTCTTCACGTGAGCTTACGCACCCGAAACAAGCATCAAGGATTGTCTTATAGCACCTAGTTAACTTAATACTTAAAATAATTTATTTAATGTAATAAACTTGATGGTTACATGTCATAGAAAAGAATACCAATCATCAATGTGATCGAAAAACGTATTTCAACTTGATGGTTACATGTTATAAAAAAGAAACTTAACTTTATAAAGGATTAATAATTTGGTCAAACACAAAAAAAAAAAAAACCTAGAGGGATAAAGACATTCTACTCCACAACTTTAATCATTATTTTGAACCCTCTTTTTATAGACTATACTCTTTATTTCTTATTTTTTATTATTATCATTTTCAGAGTTATTTAACCATCAAAACAAAATCATATACACACATGCAACAGAGGGAAATATATGATAGGCAAAAACTTACTGTATGACTAAAATTTAATTACAACAACATATTAACATAACAAAAACAATACAAACTACATACTTGGATCGGTAGTTAATCATATTAGTTGACTGAAATTTAACTTATAACATAATTCAGAACAAATGTGATGATTCTGTGATGAATTCGTGAACCAGCAATAAGTTAGCAAAAGATTGATAAGATTGATTTCGTATTCAAAATGGGTCGGGAGCCACATACTGCCATTAGGCAATTACCATTTTCAGTTCAAAACACACAAATTGAAGCCATGTTTAATCCTGAGTAGTTTGAGAATAAAAGTTTACGTTTGTATGAGAATTAGAGGAAATAAGAAAGGAGGTGAAAGATGAATTGTGTGAACGAAATTTGAAATAGGAAAATTATATTTGTAGTGTTTTATTTTATCTTTTTTGTAATATAGACATTGAGTTTATAATAAAAAAAAACTTTTTTCCTTAATAAATTAATAAACATGATATATAACATAAAAATATTATTATAAATTTATAATATATAAAATTAGTTAAGAAATTTATTTTTAAATCTGTAAAATATATAACTATATATAAAAAAATTAATTAAAAAATATGTGTGCAATAATATTCTTACATGAAAAGAAAAAAAAACAATAGTAGAAGCGTGGACACATATACACACGTGCATTGTGTGGAAACAGCATCATGACATTGGCCAAAAGAGTACCGATACATGTAATCATTATAGGTAAACTCTTGATATCTCATAGTGCGATTGCAACCATATAGAATAATGCAAGTTTGTGGGTTTAATTAATTGTAGTTTTTTTTTCCGGTATCAAATGCTTGAGAATATAACACATCTGATAACGATTTATTGAAGTGTTCGTACATGTTGCGCTATAAGAATGTACATGGTAGTAAACGTACATTTATGTTGCATTTATTTTATGAGTCACGTTATTAAATTACATTATATAGTGTATTTTTATAGAATTGAGAATTTATATAACACGGTAATTTCGTACTTAGCTTTTATTTTATAATAGAACCAATCTTATCAAAGTATATTGTATTTGATATTTCTTAAGTGTGGTATCAAACTTAACTCCTTTTATATTAATATAATAGAATTTTTAGCTTAAATTTTATGTAAAGAAAACCTCAAGAAAAGATAACTAATCATTTAATTAAGAAAATATATTATAATTCGTTAACTAATATGAATTATACTTCGTTAACTGGTATGGGTTGTCATACCATGTCAAAAAAAATCAGCTTTATGAAACGCTATCAAGTCTCATCATCATGTGCCACCAGTCATTCAAACCATATTCTCTACTTCCTCCACCTCTACCTCGATGCAACAAAATGTTCTGTTCTCAACCGATTTCAACATTGTTTTCTCTTAAAGAATCCTCACTGAATGAAAACATGAATAAAGTATTTTGGAAGATGATTGAAACTTAACATAATCACAATTAAAGAGTAGCGTAAAGTTCTTCAAAAGATACTACAGATTTGGTGAAGAGATGGAAAGATGCTGACAATGACAAAGAAAGAATTTGCGACACAAAGGATTAAAAGATATAGTCTTGCAAGGCTATAATTTTGTTGGATGATACGCATCAATCATGTCAGAAGATTTTGAGTGTGGTGTAGAAGAGGCTTGAGAAGTTTATGATACTAGGAAGAAGGGAGGAAAATGAGCTTTACATTATCCAGGAACAACAATCTCTGAGTACTAAACATGTTGTGTTTTTGTATGCATGGGTTGTCAGTTTGAAGCCAAAAGTTTCATATGAATCCAAACATGACATGGTTATTCATAGGTTGACAGAACAAACCCGTTTAAAGCAAAAATTATTTTATATCAATTTATTTTTGCTTTTTAATATATACGACTCATTTAAACCTACAACATTACCTTAGCGCAAATTTATGTTAGTTTTAAACTAAACCCTATACTATAAAATTCGTGTTAGCTTAATGTCGTGTAAAAAATAAGCATCATGGCACAACATTATTTATGGCCACTTTAAAATCGGGTATTTATGGTTCCTTCTTGATATATTCAACATATTAAGGTTTAAACCTTCCTCTATATGTCTAAGGGTTGATTTTGAATGAAAATTTTCTTTTTGGAGATTTAACAAAGATGATGAATTCATTAAAATATTTTAGATGGAGACGTATTTGTAATTTTTATTTCAATTGAGTTATTTTTTGTGTGTTATGAATACTCAGTTTATGATTTTTAATGTTAATGTGTTCTTTAATCTATATCTTTTTGTCTAATATGAGACTTAAACTCTAAACATTTAAGAGAGACACCTTCCTAACATACCTTAGTGCAAATTAAGTACGTTCAAATCAGGTTAATTATGGCACTTTTAGTTTTTAAAAAGAAAATTGAATTGACTCTGCCTCCTAGTGTCCGAGTTTTATATGCAAATTAAGATGCTTCAAACCATTTTCTAAGAAGGAATTTAAATTATACAATTTTGTCCAAACCAGAATAATCAAATTTGCGTTACATCCAAACTAAATAATTCAATTATCTCGTAGTCATCGGGGTACCACCCACCAAGTGCGTATCTTCATCAAGATTTACGAACAAACTTTCTAACCCCACTTTCCTTTTGACTCATTTTTGGCTCCAATACCCCCCATGAAAGAGAATGCATAGTTGATATTGAAAAGTTACATGATGGAAATAGAGTTAAGGCGTAAAGCTATAAGTAAGTGGACAAAAAAGCCCAATATCATTCCCATTACTAATCCTCGGATATTGTAATATCCGTCGGTGACCCCTCAGTTCTAAATTCTAATAGTAAAATTGGTATTATGAGCTACAAATAAAACTTGTGAATGATCTGTTAAAAAAACTTGTGATCCTTGGGTATATTGCTTTACCCACAACCCCCTTTCCTCACCACCCTTTAACAGTGGATTACTCGGGGTTATTAGTTTTCGAATCTGTGTGTTGCTAAAAGGTTTTGTAGTGATGCTTGTTATGTGTGGCTATATAGCTAGAAGATAGAAGCGACGATAATAGTAAAACTATCACTAACGTGTACAGCTACATATCTCCAAAATAGTTTATTTTGATGAAGGCCACTAGGGGGACATGTTTCAATCATTTTGAAATGTCCTTGTAGGTAATTAGGGTTTTCTTTATGAAGAATCTTGGACCAAATATATTGTACTTGGGATACTCCAAAACATAATTAGAGATAACAGTAAATAATCAACAACACTTCATTTTAGTATTCTTGAATCCCAAATCCATCAGGATTTTCTCGAATTGATTTGTTCCTCATCATCTCATTCTTAAATTTATGCTACAAACATCATAGAGAACTTACTAGAAAGAGTCACGAGACTTTTGTTCATCTATTTAAAGTACACGAACTAACTGGACGAGTTCTTATAATTTGACACATATGAATAGTGATTTTAATCAACAATCCAAAAATGGGTTAGATCTTTATCTTAAAGAATGTAACGATTACAAACAACATGATATTTACCTTTTGTTGTCGTCCATTAAACGTTGTACACATGATATGCATCAATTATTGTTGGGGCACTATGACACCCTTCAATCACACCTTTTGTCTATCACTTTCATATAATTACATCACTTTTTAACACATTGTACTTGGTACACACAACTGTTGACATGTGATCATACTTTGATCAGCTTCTTAGAACTACTAGTTCATGCACTTCACTTTGCTTTCACTTGTAGGAGCAAAAACTTAGATATATAAGACCATTCCACCATATAACGATATACAAAGTTGTCTTCATTGTGTTTATGGTAAGATACGTCATGAACCCAAATATTCAATCAAATGTAACCAGCAGAATCTCACTCAACAATAACATTTGAAACTTTATGTTGCTAAACTTATAGTCCACATGAACCAAAATTTGAAACGTATCGAAATTTGCATGCCTTTTGTATATAGATCGTAAGTCCTCAAATTATCTTCATTGACCCTTCATGCCATTTGAGATTTTTGCTAGGGGTTTTTGGTTGAACACCACCCACCAAAATTTAGAGATGAAAATTACACCTAGGGCCACTTATTTAGTATGTTTTTTTTTGGGCGTTCGTTATGATATAATAACAAATAACAATGATAAAAAAAGACAGATAACCGCCGAATTTCATGGTTGCTCATAAATCAACAACTTCTTATGAAAACATGCCTTAGATTATGCCTTCTTTATCGTGTATCTTTTACCTCTATGGTTGAGATTTTTACACATAAGTGATTCAATATTCCCTCATTCAAGATAGAAACTAAGGACTAGAAAATGAGCAGCTATAAAGAAGCAATTAAAGTGGGATGAATAGAATAACTTTTAAAAAAGAAAAAGAAAAGAAAATCAATGGTTTGTTATTGTATCTTTTGGCTTTTTTAAGCAAAGAAAGAATATGTTCTTATTGTAGTGCCTTCTCATTACTAACTTTAACTTTGGATGCCTTAATCTCTACCTATGCTTTATCTCTTCTTTTATGTAAAGTAGGGGTTAAATTGCTCTTTGAACACAATAATCATGGTTTAATATAGGTACTTATAATTTAGTTTAATGAATCAAATAGAAAAAATTAAGTAATTATGAATGTTTCAAACTATTCTAAACACTTTATTAAAGAATAATTACTATTTAAAAAGTATAATTTTTGTAATTGTATATAAAACGTTTACTATTTATAACATTTAGACAAGGTGGTAGAGATCTTTCATTACATCTCAACGCAATTTGATGCCCACTTCATATATTCGAATTAATTAACTTAAAACATTTTGACATGTTACTAAACCTACCCTTCGGAAAAAACAAATGGATAGTTTTGTTTCACTCGTATAAAATTCAAACCTTTAACATGGGAATCACACATTTTCAGGAAGGAATTTAGGTATGATTAATCCGCATCTATGGATAATATTAATACAAACACATGGTTAAAGTCTCGCATATTATTATATTTTTGTATCTTCTGGACCAATTATAAGTATTATATATAAGCATTGATACGAGAAATAACTTATTATATAGTCATTAATACAAGAAAGTTTAACAGGTTATTTCATAAAGTTGTAAGTCTAAGGGTATAAATGTATAATGATCTTTCTAACTTTTAGGTCATAAGCTCTAAGTGTTTTTAACGGGAATACTTAAAAAACGTGTTTTAAATAGAGAACTATAAATATTGTACAGAGACGTATAATTTAAATGAGATTTATAAGTGGACACTTAACCGTCGTTCTCACCATTACGTGTATGTACTTATATTATTATCTTATATGATATATTATACAAGTAGTTTAGGGTTAAAATATTTAGCTGGGTCAATACAACCCAAACCTTTATAGGGTCAAGTAATTATTAGATGGACCATATAGCCCTAACAAGGTAGTCCATAAAAGAAGCCCACTACTATGTCATATTTTACATTTTTACCTATAAAAAGTAGATAATATATTTGTAAGGCTAACAAAGATGTAATAATTAGGTTTTTTCATATATATTGATTAATGTAACTTTTTTTTTTATTAGATAGGTGTATTTGTGGAAAGTATTATGGTTACATATTACAACAAATTATTTGATTTAGGCCTTTATCTAAGATTATGTTCGACACTAAAGAATGTGTAAAATTGATAGCTTATCCTTAGAAATATGCCATAACAAAATTTAAAAATATGAACAACAAGATAAACAACTTTGTACTTAAAAGTGTGAGTATATAACTTAAAGTCTCTACGTTTTAAAGTCCAAATAAGTTGTTAGATCTTTTGAGTTTTCAGACGTCCAATTGAAATAAGTTATTACTTTCTAAACATTTATATCAGTGAAGGTTTTCTTTTACATTGATATGCGTGTACTTGAAAGCTTATATTTTAAATATTTTTACACACATAAAAGTAGCAAAATTTTCCTTTTTATATGAGGTTGTCTCATACGTGTAGATTTCATGTATCTTTTAGTGGTAATTTTGAAACTAGAAAACATTTTTAACCGTTAAAAGAATTGATGGGACCAATATAAGGTCTGAGTTTGGTGATATGGACCAATTAAACATGTTACGTATCTAAGGTGTTCTTCCCTTCGAAGACTTTTTAATTTGATGTGGTTATTATATTATAGTAACTTGTATAATATCATACTTTAAAAATTAAGACGGATATATATCACAGCATCACTTTTTTTTTATCAAATTTTTTTACTTCTCTTTTATTGAATGATTACATTAATTACAAATAATATTTAATTTTTTAATAGATTAAAATAACTTTTTTGAACTAAAAAAAAAGTTATTTTATTAAAGTTATTTCTAAATAAACAAAGTTTTATAAAATAATTTTTTTCCAAAACTTCAAGCTTTTATAAAACTACAAAATATTTTTAAACTGGTATTTATAAAAGTAAATTTTTATAAATAAAAAAAATTAAAATTAGAGTTATAATAAAAAAAATTTAAAAATAATATCTTAATAAAAGATTTATTTTGAAATAAAATATTCAATTTTTTTAAATAGCAAAAAAAGTTAAAAATAAAGTTTAAAAAGTTGATACCATTGTTTTATTATTTATAGTCGTTACTCATACGTAAGCTTAATCATATTATATCTTAGTATATCAGTTTATAATTAATAAATTATTCTATTTAATATTTTATTTATTCAACCCACGTAATACACTAATTTACTAAAGCTATTTAATTTATAATAAGTTAAAGCTATTTATATAAATTATTACGTATTTAATATAGTTAGTATTTACTTAGAGCATTAACATATCATTTTTTATTATCTTCTTATAATAAATGTTGTAAGTGGTTGTGAGTGGAGAAAAATAAAATGTTACTACTTATCTGTATATTTAGAGAAACATTATTCACCCTTCTTAGTTTTTTAATATTTTTAAAAATGGTTGTGATTGGATGAGAGAAATAACAATAATATATGTATAAAAAGTATTATTTAATTAAAAATAAAAAAGAAATCATAATAATTCTTAGTGTAATTATAAGGATGAGAATAGAAACTTCATGTGAATGCTTTAATTATACTAAAATCAATTATTTTTTCTTGAATTAAATAATATTTTTATACCTTTATCATTACCTTTTTTTCTTTCACTCATAACCATTTTCAAAAATATTAAATAAGTTATATTGTACAGTGTATTATCAAATATACATATGAACATTTACATTTTCTTTATCTTTCACTTAACGCCACTCACAACCATTTAATTAATATAAAAATCACTTATAAAAATGTAGAAAACGATACGTAAATTTAAACTATCATAAATCAGATAGAAGATGCTTATTGTTCATTGGTACACCGATGAGACATTAAGTTTTAGGAATGTACCAATATAGGGTATGGTTATCTTTGAAACCATTTATTTTTTTTTGTGAGAACTATAAGAATCAATATAAACCACACATTTAAGTCATATGCAAGTCACATGTCATTTTCATATTTTTTTAAAACATCATAATTTTTTTTTCACGACATTATTTTTTTTAAAAAAAATTCGCCACTAATTTTAGTATTTTTTTATCTTTTAAACTCGTACCATATTGATATATATTTTTTAAAAAATATTACACCGTTATTTACACATGTGAAATCTGATTATACATGTGTTTACCAGATTTACACATGTGCAAAACCGGGATTACACATGTGTAAAACGAATTTCGTAAAAAAACGAGTGTTTTTATTTTTTATAAAAAAAATTTATGAAAGAGGAAAACGAGCGAAAGATTTTTATGTTTTAATTTTTATTCTTATGTTATTTTTTATTTTATAATTTGTTTTATTATGTGTTCGTTAATTACTATTTTGTCATTAAAAACTAATGTCTTATATTGATTACTAGAGTTTTTTTTGTTTTCAGAAAAAAAAATTCTCATTTAAATCATCCCTTATAACTTTTAATACTTAAAAACATAAAGAAATTATAGTCTATTATACAATAGAAGACAAAAGAGGAAATGAGACGGAAAATATTGTCATATAGGCCTGATTGTCATGTAGCGAGAATACGTGAAACCAGCCCTGCGGCTGCGTCCACTTGGAAATTATTTAGTTGTTTTCGTATATGAAATTTAAGTTTCTGTTTCTAGAAATAATATCATATCAGATTTTACATTAATAATTATTTCAAATTTAAATTGACTTTCTTATAATTACTAAAATATGTTTTTACATGATCTCTTTCTCATGTTTATCTTACTACTTGTGTTTTTTAACCTAAATTATTCTTACACTAATAAAACTTTTAATTAAAATACATATTTATATCATAAAACCATAATATTTTCATTTCTTTATGAAAAAGTTCTCTAAGAATATTTTGACATGCTAATGTCCTTTGATAAACATGAAAAAAATCCCCCACTTCAATTTTGATATATAAAAATCTTAAACTTGTCTACAGTACATGTTAAAATTAACAATGAGTTGCTACACCTTAAATTAATCAAAATTTGATAAAAGGGAATTTAATTATTTTGCAAGGATTTTATTTAATCTTATTTTGATCAATTATAAGGAAATGAATCATTATCTTAATTTTTGTGTTTTACAAGTTTTCGGACTTTAACTTGTCAGGGTTATTTTGAGCCCCTTTTCATGAAAAATTGTTGTTATTTTATGATACTAACACTAAAAAATCACATAGCTTTTATATTCTATTAGAAATTATAGTTTTTGACGAGGTTTTGAGAAGTTTCATGTATCTTTTCACGAAACGTTTCATTTAGTTTCCCTGAAATTAAAAAAAACGAAAGAAACATAAAATATTACTCACGAAATGGAATACGACTTTTTTTTTTACCTCTGTGATTTTTTAAAAGAAGGCATCAATTATTATATTTATATTGCACCAAAATTAAAGACCAACAAAAATAGGACCCCATCACTCGATTCTTGTCTGCCAGTGCTAGAAATAACAAAAACACTAGTACACTATAAATTATGTATGATTAGTTAATTCAATCTAATAATCTCCTAAAGATCTAGAAGGAAAAATATAGCGAGAGTGTTTTTAGAATTTAACATTTACAACTACTATCCTTTTATTGTTTAAAAAAATGATTTAGATTATAAAACAGGATGATAATCGCAATTGTTCTTTATTTGTATTTTCTTATGTCTTTAATCTTAAGAATACATCATACATATTATCAAATTCAAAATGAACTATATATATAAACGCTTACAGCTAAATATATAGATTTTTATTTTACTTTATGATTTAAATTTCATTGAATCCATAAAATTCATTAGAGCATTCACAGTAGGTTCCCCGTTTAAATGTGAGTTTGTGTCCTATATTATGAGGGATGGCTGTTAATGGTTGTGAGTGAAGGAGAAAGAATATTTATGGGGATTGTACCGTGATTCCCCATATCTGAGGAAACACGGTACAACCCTCATAAATTTTTTAATATTTTTAAAAGTGACCGTGAGTGGGGAGAGAGAAAAGTAATGATAAAGATATTAAAAAGTATTATTTAATTAAAAAAGATAGTAAAAAAATAGTGTTTTTAGTGTAAATATTGAGATAGAGATAGAAAACCAGTGTGAATGACAACTTAAAAATATACAAAACAAACTTAAAAATTACGGCTTTATCAGAATTTGACCAAATGCTCCTGATTTAACATACAAGTTAAACTTAAATTTTTGAACCACATAAGTGTATAGTTTACCCAAATTAATTATCTTTCAAGTTATCTTAAGTATACATTAACTCAAGTAAAAATATAATTCAAACTTACCAACTCAAACAAATCCATAATTTGAAGGATTGATTGCATTCAAGACAAAACTAATATTAGGTAAACAATTATGAAAATCATATAAACACTTGTATTTAATGCATGACAAATATAACAGTAGAGAGAAAAAGCAGAATTATATGCTTACATGAACACGTTATATATAAACCTTTAATTATAGATATACGTATTTACATGTTCTAAGAATTCTCTCCTTATGACAATTCTATCAAATTACTTGCATTGAATAAAACAAATGTACTTTTGCAAGTACAAGCACAACAAAATTTGCCAACCAGATTATTAAAAATGAGGTCCAAGTGGGTTCCATTCATTTCCACGTAGACTTTTTGTTGTGTTCACCAAATTTGACTTGATTTGTTGCCCCTTACACACTCATATCTTGTGGCCCGATATCATTTGCCATTCTTATCGAAAGGATTCAATTATTTATTCTCACAAACACCACTTGTGACTATATTCTTATTTTCATCAATAATGGACACCTTTCTTTGTAATTATAGTACTAATAATCATATAATGTATAGATGATTCTTGATACAATATTCTATATTATCTCATGACTTTTCTTCCATAATGCTTTGAGATATTAAAGGAATCGAACAAATCCAACTTAACCAAATGAATAAGCCTATACCAATATATAATCGATAATTTTCTTCTTCTTGTAATCTTGTGTATCTTTGCTGATTATATAAATTTAATTAATATAAACAAGCATCGTATATGTTCTTTTCAAACAAATAATTGTTGAGAAGTGCGAGAATTGTATATTGCATATTTGCATTTGTACATAGTGCATTAAAGATGATCAATTTAGTGGGGAGAGATAGTAAGGTTGTTTTAGACTTGTTTTATGTATCACATTTAAATCAATATGTCTAAATGAACCATATGGTTTTGCAGTTTTTCAACATAATCTCGTTCTTGAATGAAGGCCCCTAATGTGTGTGTCAATATATGGGTGAGGTTCATTAAAAAACGCTGAATTATGATGAGAACAAAAGAACAAATGCGAGAACAAAAAGAACAAACCTTAATTGTTTATTTTTTTTAATTTAATTTATGGTTCATATTTTTCAAATTTCGCACCTCCTGCATACAATGCATATGTTTTTAGAATTTTTTAACTGTTTAGCTACGTATGTGTATGTTCTATATGCAAATGAATTATATTTATATTATTTTAAACTTTAATTGAGGTGAATAGATGTTTCATATTATCATTTTCTAATATTTTTAGAAAAATTGATTGTCAAAAAATAAGTACACAATTTGTTGTACGCGTTCGCATATTAATGATTTGTACATATCCTTCCCTTGTGTGTGTAAGGGAGAGACATGCTTAAACTGTTTTTTATTTATCAATACTATATTTAAACTAAAGATAAAAATGCTAATGGTGTGATTTCTTATAAAGATAATAAAAGTTATTAATTTAAGAACTAAATCACTTGATGGACTATTTTATAGTTCTCCTTCCCCTTTCACTAGATGAGTTTTGTGGGCTTGGACATGCTTTCTTAATCTCAATTATTTGATTTCCTTGAACAATTTTCTAGAATTATTTCAATAGATAGACAAAATGATTTTCACAGAACCAACACATATACACGTATATATGTGTGTAATTGGTTTTTTATATAAAAATATAATCTACGATTCCACTTCCACCTACACAGATATATTTGAGGTGACTCAAATTGACTAGTATTTTTGAGTTGAACAAATGAAGTCTTACGCAATTTCTTACAAATACAATCCATGAAAAATAAGTCGTGATCACCTCTATTATGAATAAGATAATAACCGACACTATTAAACAAATGTTGACAAACACAATCAAACAAAAACATTTGTTCTTGTTAAGCAAGGTCATTTATTATAAATATAAAAAAGACAACATTACAAACTTTTTATCAAAAGAATTTCACTGAAAATTCTCTTCATTTACCAACTACAAGATCTCTTGTTTAATCAACTCCAGTCTCCTGTCTTCACACCATTAGGTTACACTGTTAGGGTTGAAAATCTTAATTTAAAGATGATTGCACTAATTCAACAAACATCATCACATAACATATGATAATACCAAATTCAATATTAAATAAATGAGGCTAAACCACCTCTAACTCATAACAACCATGGGATTTAGTAGCCAATAATATCCAACAAAAAGAAACAAGACTCAACAATGACTAAATTCAAATAGCAAAGACAACCAAACAAGCCATACTTATGGCTTTTATTTAAAACAGCAAATAAACACTACTATACTCCTTTCTTCATTCTCCTTCTCTTTCCAGTTGTTGCTACATTTCAGAACTGACCTTGGAGACCCACAGCAGCTACCATCCTTCTTCACAAACTTTGGTACACAATTGAACCTTCACACCCAAGCTCTTCATAACTCTTTTCTTCCATAGAGTACCCATCGACATCGATCGAGCATATCATCTCCAAAACCTTTGATGCCACGTCAGCACCAACAGCGATAGAAAACTCGCCCGGTTCAAACAAGCCAGCACCCGTTGGACTAGCTGTTCCAGGCTTACCTCTTTGAAATCATACCCGACTGCCTCAAAACTAGCATAGCTGAACCCGTCTTCGGGAGTAACGTGAATGGTCGAGATGGCATTGTCTTCAATAGAGTTCATGGAGTACCCACACGGGTCAAACTCGAAATCACAGATTTCAGATTTTGGAAGGATTGATCGGATGCCAGATTCTTTAGTCATGGTTGCAGCTGAGCTTGATTGCGTTTTGTAGAAAACAGATGCTTTCTCCCTGCCCAAACTGGTCATGCACATCTCGAGTGTGTACACTTGATCACAAGCTGATACGGGTGCAGCTGAAGCAGAATAAACAAACCATTTTTGGGGCTTATCGAATCCACCCATCACGTAGGCTTTGCTGGACAAACCAAGCTTTTCAAAATGAGCATCAAGCACAGAAACTTCTTCGGTAAAGCTGCGGTGTGGGTAGGATTGAGCTTGGGGAAAGATGAAGCTACCACGAGTGTATCTCACTGACCGGACAGTGAGAGAGATTGACTCTGCAAGCCTTATAATGGGTGGGATCGAAAGAAGCAGTTTGGTGGTCCCACAAGTTTTGATAACGATCTTATAAGGAAAAACAAACAGACTGGACTCAGATAGAACGTATGAGTCTAGATATTCATTCGACAGTGAAGAAACAATTGTGCATTCAGCAGGGTTCAAGATCTCGTCAATCTGGGCTTTTGAGAGAGCCCGTAGACCTTGCCCTTCAGGGTCAGCAAAGATGCTGGGCTCGAAGAACGTGATCTCGAGCCGTTTTTCAAAACCTTCAAAACCAATGGCAGACATTGTTTTCGACGGAAGAATTCAACACCGGCAACGCAAACAAGAAAGAGGCTAAGAACTGAAGAAAAGGAGCAAAAGGGAGTACTAATTATGACTACTAAACTAATTAGAAAGCAGTAAATAAAACACGTCAAAGACGTGAACAGAAAGCTGATTCGAGAATATCAGGATGGTTTGCGAGCGCACTGCAACAAGAAGATGATAACACATGATTAGTACAGATAATGAGACCAAAATTGATGCAATAAACGATCAAATGGGAATGATATTTGACATAAAACTTACGTTGGAGTAAGCAGCCGATCTGAACTTCTTGATTCCTCCGTTTGGTCGAACGTCTTCAATGCTGTAGCCTAGGGGAGCTTCATAAAACGATCTACTACTACTACTACTAGACTTTTTCCCACCTTTAGTCTCCATTAGAACATTCAATTTCTCCTGCATATCAAATAATATAGCAAAATCGGCAACATAAACAGCCTGATGATGTTTAAAATGAACAAACTAAGTGATCAATTCTACAAAAATGAAATAAGTAATGTAACTAGTGGATCATAACATAATATAACATAACAATACTGCATTTCTATATAAATGGTTACAAAACAGGACATGATTGAGTAGAAAAGAACTGGTATTGCTAAAAAAATCTATTGTTACAACTTTATGCCAAGAAAATGAAAACAAAAGAAATTTAAACCAATGATTCAAAGCTTTAATCATATTATTCTTTTAGTCAAATTTGAATACCAAAATATAAGCAAAAGACAAGTTCAAACAATGAACAAAGATTTTTTTTATTGCATTAAAATAATAAAAGGTAACATGACATCAACAGTCGTGCAAATCTGGTATACCAAGAATCCAAATCGGGAAACACAAAATTTCTTCAATCTTAACCAAATAAGACACAATCGAAAAACCATACAAAGTTTTTCAAAAATTTTCATAAAAACGAACAAATTCATTCCTTGAAAACTCGTATCCCTTCATCAAATCTCAACATATCTCCTCAAAATCCAATAAAACGACAGAAACTTAACAAATCGTAGCAAACACAAAAACCCAAGGTACAAAACGTACATGCGTTCTTATATACATACATTCACACAACAACATATCAGATTCAACGATTACAATCTAACAACAAAGAATTAACACTTACAATACAAATTTTGTGTGTTTGACGCCGCTAAAACGAGAAATCAACTATCCGATCTGCAAAAAAGCCCTAAAAACATCAACAAACGAACACCAACAATCAATCAACAAATAAATACAGATAATAAGCTTACGTTGATGAATATTAATGGCCGAAGATGTTGACTGAAGAACAGATGAAGTTGTAACGTTGTTTCTTAGGGTTATGGTTAACGCAATGTTTATAGACGGCTGTAAGAAGGGTATATATAGGGGTTGGTGGTAGATATAAGCCACTGGTTTTGGGAATATTACGTATCGTGCCATTGGGCTCGGTTATCGAGATGGACCCATGCGGTGTCTAGAGTCACATCCACGAGTTACGAATATTATTTAGATGACAGCTGGTGTTTATATTTGTTAATTGTTTGATCACGAGATTTGATCTATTTTTAATTAATAAACTCTGAAATAAATCGGATTAATCATGTCTTAGATTGTCTTTAGCAAATTAATATTTTTAAGTATTTTTTAAAATTTGATTTAATTTTATATAAAAACACATAATTAGTAAAGTTACATTACTACCTGATACTTAGCTACGAATAAAATCAGGTAAAATATAAATTACGCTTACAGTGAGCAGATAGAATTTAATTGGTGGAGAATTAACTGAAATTTATAGTAAAGTAAGTAACTGTAATTATAGTTTTGTTATTGAATGATAAGAAAAAATATTATAAGATAGTATGGTTTTAGGTCTAAGACAACTAGAGGAGTGTTCATTAATTTTGGAGTTAATTACGCAAATGGTCCCTGTGATTTATTGAAAATAACAGGTTTGGGTACCACGAGTTTTTTGTAAGAGGTAGGGTATTGTGTTGTTAATTGTAACGAGTTAAGGTATTAACACTAACAGACGTTAACTTTTCTGTTAAATCTAAGCGTATTTTCTTCTTTTTAATTTACAGGAAATGTTTTATGTCATTTAATACATGAAAATGATTATATATATATATATATATATATATATATATATATATATATATATTATATATATATATATATATATATATATATATATATATATTATATATATATATATATATATATATATATATATATATAATGCACAAGACACCCGCTGCTGGTTTCCACCACTTGCCACCACCACCCCAGCCCCACTGTCGGCCACCACCCCCCCCCCTACTGTCGGCCACCACCCCCCAACCAGTTGCAATCACACTGTCGGTTCCCCCCCCCCCCCCACCTCAACTCAGATGCAAACACCCACCTACCACTGTGGCCATCACCAACGTCGGGGCCACCAAAGCCCGCCGCCACCAACGCAGGCCCCCACCAACGTCGGCCCCCACCCAACATCCACCTCCTCCTCCACCATTCCCCTCCCATCTCACTGCATCGTCGATGCATCTACGCCAACGCCTCCTTCTTCTCTTGTTGCACCTTCGCTCATCATCGAAAAAAAATTAACCTAAAAAGTCCTCTTAGGGAAGAAATCCAGTGTCGAATTTGTTTTTTGAACTGACGATGGTGCTTCATTTCTTACTTAAAATTAGTTTTAGGGGTTTGGTTAATTTTCAATTTGTGACATGTATTGGGGTTAATTTGTTGTTTTTACTTCGATTTAGTGGGGGAGGGCGGTGGTGTGGTGGTGGTAGGCTGGTCGCTGAAGTGGCGGTGATGGATTTGAATTCAGTGACGGGGGTGTTCATGGATGTTGGCTGGTGCCGGTGGGCAGGATGGTTGGCGATTAAAGGTGAAGGAAAAGGGTTCGGAAGATGGTAGTGGTTAGATGGTGATGATAGTGGTGAAGCGGTGGTGTCCAGGCAGTGGTGGCCGGCAGTGATGTATGTGTGTGTATAGTTATATAAATATGTTATTTTAATTAAATTACACAAATAGTACCTCTAGTTTACATAAATTGTGTTACAATATGAAAAGACTAAAGTATCATTGAACTTAACAGAAAATATAAGACTGGTAGTGTTAATACTCAAATTGTTACAGATTTAAAAGTGAATACTCAAACTTGTTACTTTTTTTGCTTTATACTCAACCTGTTATTTTATATAAACCACATGGACTATTTATGTAAGTAACTCTTAATTTTGTTTAAAAGATATGTTTTTGTATTTCATGAGTTAAAGTTATATTACTTTAATAGTAAAATATAAAGTATGTAAATAATAGAATTATAAAAATTTAGCTTGATTTCTTAAATTAATAAGTAAGATCTATTTAATGATTTTTAGCCATTCAAATGTGAACATTCTAGCCATTAAAGAAACATTGAATATATCATTCGATGGAATTTACTAAGGAATTTAAATTTAGTATTTTCCTTTTCAACTAAACACCTTATAAGAATGATTTTGAATTCAAAGTCTATTAAATTCAAATAAATAATACTGAATCTTTTAAATCAAAAGGATGTTTGTGAAAATTCCGGTATAGGTTAACAATATTGTTTGACAACACATCATGCTCGTCTGGCAAATGGATTGTCATGTATTTCACATGTGACATATCAATATAATTTATAAAACTATAGTTAAGCACGCAACAAAATCACACCATTATTGTTCTATTGGTATAAAAACATGATTGTCAATGCTAAAATCCAACTAGTGCCGTGTTTTGATAAGTTAGTTGATAGTTGATGTATGAACTCTTTGATTATTTGTATAGAAATAAAGCGATGTTTGATTTAGTTATCGTTTTGCATAGAGTCCGGACTAGCGTATCCATTTTTATCCTACTCTTTTGTGCAAGAGGTCTATGACCTCAAGATCATAAAACAACAAATTTAATAGTTGTTCCAAGGTCAGCCTATAAAGATACCATCATCAATTCAAGTGTAACTACACTAAAATTTACATTTTTTTAATATGATTCTTGTATTTGGAATAAAGAAAATATACGTTACTGTTGAATAAATCATGTTCATAGCATTTAAAGTATTGATTTATGTTGCTTGTAATAGCAAGCGATTTTTATGTTTTTTTAACCAAATAAGACTTGTCATAATTGTATAAATTAAAAGTAATTAAATTAGAAGATACTATGTGATTGATTAAATCGTGTTGTTATTAATCATAATAAATTAAGAGAAACACCTAAATGTTTAGGTTATGAATCATCTACAGGTTAGTGACTTTCTAAGGTTACCGCCAACCGTCCCATTAGAAACCGCCAGCCGTCTCATTTTCTTCGTATGACACATCAGCGTCACTTCAAGTTTTTTTATTTTTATTAGGTTTTCTTTGTTTTACATGGTGTCCCTTTTTAAAAAAAATCAAAAGGTTGGTGTGTGGAGCGCTAAATCCCGGTGAATATTCACTGGGTGTAGCACCGGGGTGAACACATAAAACCTGTATCATGTTCAATTCAGATTCATACATTTGACATGATTTTTGAGTACTTCAGTTCGTGTCAACAATTTAAGTTGTGTCACGTTCGACTTACCAATCCAAAAAAAATTCCCGTTTAGACAAATATGGCATTAATATTTTTTGAGATTTTAATTGATGTTTAAAGCATAAAAATCTTAATGTTTGCTTCGTAATGACCTTATTTGTAAAAAAATGCATTTTTGAACGATAAAATCTTGGTCAACTTTGACATTTTGGGAACAACTTGGTAAAATTTTATTAAGAGGGAGTAATATTCCATAACTGATAATGCCATTGAGCGTGGAGAATTACTATCCGGTAATTACTTTTTTTCAATAATTGATCATGTTTGACAATAATAATTAGTATAGTTAAGTACACTCAACTTTGACATTTTGGTAAAAACTTGTAGACTTGTAATTTGACTATGTTATAGTTTTTGTTCATAGTCTTCGGATGTTACCCATATTACCCTCATTTTATTTTCAACACCAATTTGGTCTTTACAGGGATGCTATCCACCGGCTAAAAATTATTGTTGGAGTCGAGTGAAAATTAATTTACTTTGCGTACTAAAACCACAAAAGAAAACTAGAAAATTGAATAAATACCAAACAAACCTCACAGTCATCTTAATCCCCAATCTTAGCCCCTAGTCTCCGAAGCATAATGGCCACGACGTCATGGTGGAACTGCAAAAATAGGCTAAATCAAGCGATTACAAAAAGAGAAGATTAACATTTGACGGATTAAGTATTTACGAGGTATTGTGGGAGACAATTGTGGGAATCCCTAACTCCTGGTTATTCGTTCTTAAACTGATGAAGTCGTGATGGAGGTTGGTATTGTAGATGGTGGCAGATGGATATGGTTATGAAGTTGTAAACTTAATTGCTTTGTAATACAAGAATCAAATAATCTTGTTTCATTTTAGGTATGGTTATGAAGTTGTAAACTTGATTAATGCTAACAACTGTTAATTAACTACATAGACATAACTTGATATTAAATATTGAAACGTGTCATTAACGTGTGTTAAATCCATGCACCTACTCAGTACTCATCAAGTGTTTAATCCTTAGTCAAACTAGTTAGGGTGTACTAAAAATCAGACACATGTAAAGAGTTACTCGCATTCACATGTTAATGCTTACCCAGTCAAATGTGTATACATAATCTCGTTAAACCAAGTTATGTTACCATCTGTTAACCCAGTAATAATGATTATATTCATTTTGTTACAAAGACATACCATAAAAACACAAGCATAAGTGTGAACCCATACATCACAATTCAATAGAAATAGAAGGTTATGTGGACATAAAGCATTGATAGGAGGCATACAGGTGGTTGAAAAGCATTAACAATTATGAACACTACTACAGGATAAGAATGGGTCAGCAACAAATATTCAAATATATTATAGTTCCATTGTTTTCTTGATGCAATCTAATCATATATCTTGATGTTTTTATACGAGCATAAGAGTGACAATGGAGACCTCTGGTCAAAGCCAAAGTTTGAAAATCAAGATCTCAGAAAATTAAGTTGTTTGCGCCTTCTAAATTCTTAAACCGCTTTATACACATACTGACATTAACAAACATATCCAACCGTCATTTGGCTCAAACGAGTTGACTTGATAAAAATGGTCACACTTCACATCATGGACGACACTCTCATGCGCCAGTTTAGAGTGCACGATTAGCAAAAATATCATTCTCTTCAATAATCCATCAACACTTTTATAAAAGGAAAATATACCGATTATCAGTTAAATAAAAAACATATTTAATAAAGAAATTTCGTGGCAAGGACCTCGTATTCATCTTTTAGATAATATAGAAACATTAAAAGGGTTTGAAAAGAATATAAAAAGTTGAAATTGTGCAATGCATTTTTTTAGTTGTTAGGTTCCCTGCAATCGTGGTGAATGAGTGGAAAATGAGAGATTAAAAGGAATAAAATGAGATTCTATTGGAAAGGGTGATATAATTGTATGTGGCCCATTATTCATTGTCTTATGATGATAATAATAAATAAAAAACAATAAAAAAAAAGAAACATAAGAAAATGATAAGATGCCCATCGGCTAAATTCAAGGCTTTACTTTTGTCCTTTTCACTTTAATATGCATCTTTATATGGATTGGTTTATCAAATCATACACGAAACTTGTATATTATATAATATTATATACTTTAGATTCAAATCTTAAATATTAAAATCTACTATGTGCTAGAAGCCTATACATATACAAGTCGTAATGGCAAAATTAATTCAGGCCAAATGACGGATTATTGCAAATTTGCAACCAAGTTTAACCCTAAATGGTCTTTTATATAAAATATGTGTACAAAAGGTTATAAAATGTGTTTGTTTTTTAAGTGGTGTTATAAGCACATATCATTTATCCTTAAATTTACATATATTGAATACCAAACGATGTGTAGCATCATTGTTGATTTGAGGACTTGATGCTTAACATGTTTAACTAAAATTTTCTGCCCAGGCCTTTGACAATCGATTAACAATCGAGCTGTGAGATTGATGTAGTTATTATAGATTTGATCCATAATCTAGCAAAACCTAAGGACTTAGCCTTGATGGGCTGTGGTGCTCGAAGTTGCATTATGTATCCTTTGGGCGTGGTAAATTGACGGTTATTTGCACGCAACAAACCAGTTCGCTTCCATGCCTCTTTAACTTTTGGATTTATATGAACTCACCAATTTGACATGATTAATTCTCAATTCATGACTTATTTGCACTTATGAATAATTATATTAATAACGTATATTATATGTGTAACTATATCGTTATGAATTAAAAGTTTCAAATATATAACATGTATCTGGTGAGATATGTCTTTCTCGAAAACGTTTACGTTTCTATGGCGTGTGATAAAGGCTTGATAAAGGCTATACATTTATGGGCCAAAGCCCAAGTGTTTCAAGTTTGTCTAATACGAGTTGAGCCCAAGTCTATGTAAGTTTTATGACAATCGATTAATCGAATGTTCAGGTTAGCAAATGTGGGAGTGTGGTACCTTAGTAATGGACCCAACCCAACATCTCAGGCCCAACTCGTTGTCTGATGTCATCATGTCAATAAGTTTAAATCAAAGCTAACTCATTACTCATTATAGTTAAGGCCCAACAACCTTCTACAAAAATGAGACTTGCCTTGTCGGCCGTAATTTTGGATAAGAACTCGAACCCCACAAGAAAGAAAAAGGTTTTGGGTAGGACAAGACGGTCCGTTTAAAAAACAGGACAGATTCGGTTTGACACGTTTAAAAAACAGATCGGGTTTGAGCTGACATGCTTGAAAACATGTTGATCCGCTAACCTGTTTTAATAATATTTGTTTTAGAAAGTTATTTTTAGTTTATTAAATTGTGTATCAATAAATTATTTGGATCTTGTTTTTAGTTTACAACTTTAATTTTGATTAATTTAACTATCTTTCACTTTGAATTAGTTTAAACATTCATTTTGCAACTTAAGTTTGAAACTTTACTTTAGGTTGCTTGAAAGACAAACGTGTATAACCAAAAACATATATATTTTTTAAAACTATAATCCATAACATCCGAATTCTCGGTTAAATTTAATTCAATTCATAGAAAGGATTAAAGATCATACCCAAGCAATGCGATGCTCAAAATCACCCTTTCTTTTTTGAACCGGATAAGCTGTCGTCATAATTTGATATATCAAAATTTATCCTTCTTAAATAGATTATATTTTTTAAACGTAAACAATTTAAAAACAAAACACCACACCTAAAATTTTAAGATAAAACCATTGTCTTGCCTTAACCATTTTATCTTAAAACATTTAAATCTCATTTCTTATCCTTAAACCTTATAATTCAACTAAAAAAACATATACCCATAAATTTGTTTATCATTTTAAAACTACTCACATCCTATTTCTTGTACTTAATCCTAACAAATTAAATAGTGCTTGTTATTTATTATTATTATATTATTATTATTATTATTATTATTATTATTATTATTATTATTATTATTATTATTATTATTATTATTATTATTATTTTTTCTCTTCCGCTCACAAACGTTATATGAAATATATATAAGAGATGAATTACAAACTTCATGCCAGGTTTTCATAAGTTCGTAACATAAAGTTGCAAACTCTTGTTTTTAGTGTCAAGAACAACTATGTTCTGACCAACAACACTAGAAATTTTAAAAAATTATTCAAAAAACCACCATGACCACCTCACATCACCACCCTTGGCCACCTCACACACCACCTACATCACACCACACACTAGTTAGTAAACCCTTAATAGTTTGTTTAAAGCAATGCCCCATCGCAAACAAACGACTAAAATCCCTAAACAGAATTGATTGGCAAAGCCAAATGATATAATGTGCACGTGTATTTGTTCAAGTGAAAATAGACTTCAAACTTGATTTTCAGAATCTATGATGATGGAACGTGTGTTCAAACATACATAATCACTTCAAACCGAACCTTATCAATATCAAACGAGAATGTTTGTTCGTTCATGCGAACACAATATACATCCTAAGCACGTTTGGGATAAAGTGATGCTATGATGACAATAACGATGACAATGACAATGATGACAATGACGGATCTATATTAATATTCTCATAAATTAAAAATCACTCAATTATGATTTTTAGAAGTGTGGCTTGCTCACATATATACTCTTGCTTATAAACTACATCAACCCCTAGACTATCTCAAGTTAGTATTTAAACACTAGTATTATCCAAAAAGTATTTCACTATCACAACTAGACTACCAAATTACATGTATTACTACTTTACTCCCTTGATGAAAAAGAAAGAAAAAAACTACTTATTAATTAAATACTCAAATTTACGTAATAGAGGTGCTATAATGATCCGAATCAAATTTAGATGTACTACTCATTACAAATAGAGAGAGATACAATATACACACACACATATATATAGTTGCTTTAAAGCATTCACAACTCATTCTCTATATATCTGTGAGTACGTTCTCTATATTATAGAGAATAGTTATAAGTGGTTGTGAGTGGAGGATAGATAACATGTTACTGTTTATTTTTATATTTGGTATAACGTTGTTCGTCTCTATTAATTTTTTAATATTTGTTGAAAGTGGTTGTGAGGGGAGGAGAGAGGAAATGTAATGATAAAAGTATAAAAAATATTATTTAATTAAAAATAAAAAAAGAAAAAATAATGATTTTTATTGTAATTACGAAGATGAAGATTAAGAGTAGATTATGAATGCTCTTGTATGATTAGAAAGATTGCTTGTAATTAGATAATAATGTTGATGTGGTTTGATTGATTGATCTAACATGCTTTTGGACCCAAAAGAACTACCAAATGTATGCTTTTGTCAACATTACTTAACGTACGACCCCAACACTTTCTAAAGTTTATCTCTAACAATCATCACCACCACTACAATTATTAAGTCGCTAATTGATCTTAAAATAAAGATTTCATGAATGTTGTTACTAAACACTTTGTAATTTAATAATTATAAATTATGGACCAAGGAGGATGAACCACATCAAAAAGCATTTAAGACTATTGTAAGTCAAAATCTTATATTTACATGTATTTATTTATAATGGTGGGCATAATGATACATGCAATTTAATAGGAAGTTAATTGTATCTCATTCTCTTAGTTATATGTTAGAGATGTAAATGATTTTATTATAGTAAATTGATGATGACCATGAATAAAGGTGGCTTGTTGCATATGTAACTAAGTGATTGAGTTGGAGAAGATATATGATTGAGATTGTTCATTACTACAAACCTTTTTGCAAATGAACAAAATAGTTCCACGTCCCTAAAACTTTACTTGTTTCATTCCTTCACTCCTTGTGTCACATCATATGTAATGGACAATTCATATTGATTGTTTCTTGCAATAAAAGTTATTTCTTTTACGTGGATGTATAACTATACAGATACTAAAATCATGTCACGCATCATAATCACACCACAATAGACTATCTATAAAATATTGTATTACAAAACGGAGTAAGAGAGGTGACAACCTATCAAGATTTAATGGCGTGGAGAGAGAGAGAGAGGGAAAAGAAAAAAAGTTAAGAATTCTATGATTTTAATAGTATATAAAATAATAAAATCACGTAAAATATTATGTACAATAGATCAACTATTTAAAGGAGTATAATGATAATAGTTTAAAAAAATATGATAAATTATATCTCAAACTTAATTATGCTAAAAATTATTACCGGTAGGAGGAAGAGGGTACTAACATTGTTTGGTAAAATCATAGGTTGAACGGTATACAACAAAATATTTTATAAAATATATCTTTTTTGATATATTATCTCATTTTCTGTATTTAAGAAAGATATTGTTCATACTTTTTCTCAAACTAAAAGGCCCATCGTCTTCCGATATCAAAGTGTATAATAATGTGTTTTTTTTCAAGTGGTTAAGGTGATTTAAGTATTATTCTATACAAATAATTTATTTAGATTTCAAAGTAATATAGATGAGCATATGTGATTTTCTGTTCTAACAAGGAAAAAATGTATTTTTTTACAAGGATAATTTTATAAAATAATAATAAAGTTTCAAGATTGTTATATTAGATCACATATAATATTTTTTAACAAATCAAATCACCAAAGTTTATTTTAGTGTTTTCAATCCTATACATTCAACCTGACTAGCAGGTTTGTCATCCCCTTATGTCATTCATAAAATTTAACAAAATTTTAAAAAACTTAATAATATTTATGAAAAATATGATTGACATAATTTAATTATTTTTAAAACTTTAATGTCTTGATTGAAACAAATAAAAATATTAATATTCTGATTGAAACAAATAAAATATAAAGACCTAATTAAAACACTTCTATAAATTACTAAAGAGTTTCCATACAGCAAATTTATTTGTATTTTCATAAACATCTTGTGTCTTCTTGAACACTTAATTAACAATTAAATATTTTCTGTTAAATTGCATGAGGCATTTCCTTTAGACAAGAAACCACATATTTTTAGAATTTGAATCAAATACTTAATGAGTTAGAACATATAGCATTTCTCATTGTAAAAGCTGACGTCATATGAGAAAATTTTAACCTTTAGACCACTAATTTGGAATCTAATGGCCGTTCAAAATAATTTAAAAACCTAATATAAACATAATAATAATAATAACAGATGAACAAATTATAATACAATCTTTAATACTGTCACTAAATTGCTAATCATGACAACTGAATTTTTAATATTTTACAAACTTCATATCAAATAATTAAACACCGTAATCTTATACTTAGATCAAGCAATACAAAATTAATGACTAATATATTGCAATTCAATAATGTCCAATTTAAATATTTATTAAATTAAAATACTTTTCATATACAAAATCCATAACAAAATCATTTCAATTATGATGGAAGAAGGTGAGATGGCATGAACACTTTCACTTTCTCTCTTTCTGTGTATAAAAACTCCATTACATCTCTGATTCTTCATAAATTATCATCAGATTTCTTCACACCCACAAAATTCATATGCAGATTGGGCAATTTGCTTGAAAATATACACGATTCAATCGACCAATTGCTGCAAACAAAGCTTCTGACTCACACCCATGAAGAACAGGGGAAATTCAGTGAAATCAGAGCAAGATAAAGCAAAGTTCTTCTCAAATTCCAACTTTGTATCATCTGCATCAGATCTTCCATGCAAGAAACACCCATCAAATTCATCATCAGTTGGAATTTGTGCATACTGCTTAAGCGAAAAGCTGATGAAGCTCGTTTGTTCAGACTGTGGGGAACAGAGGCTCTCATCTTGTTCATGTTCTAATATGTCTTCTTACAGGAACTCTTCGTGCACTGTGGATGTCGGAAGCGTTGGAAGAATCTCTGTTTTGATCGAGAATCAAAAGGGTAATGATCGTGATGATCGGAGAACACTATATTCACAGTTGAAGTTGAAACAGAGTGAAACAGAGGATGCTGTTATGTTCAAAAGAAGCAATAGTTGTGTTGTTGAGGTGAAGAAAAGCTATGGATTTTGGAGAATTGGGAAGTTTTTCAAGAAGAAGAGGGTGAAGGAGGGTTGTAGTGATCAGAAAAGTGATGTTTCAAGATCTATATCTCTCAGTAGCTTCATGGGTGATAGATTTCATAATGAGATCTGTAATATCGCGTGTTCGAGTGTGAAAGTTTCTGATTTTGATGAATCTGGAGGAAGAATGAGTGGAATTAAAGGTGGATTTGAGGATTTTGAAGGTGGGATTACAGTAAAAGATGCAGATTTCAGTAGAATTGATGATGATGATGAGTTTATTGATTTGAAGATTGACTTAATTGATAAGTCAAAAACAGAGCAATTTGTTTTCAGGAAGTGTGATCAATTGGATATAAATGGTGGTGCTGGTGAGATTAAGAAGATGAAGAACAGTAATATGCAAGCATGGAAGTGGATCCTTAAACATCATTCTGAGAGTGATGATCATAATCACATCTTGAAATCTTGAATTTTGACTCTTAGAAAATCAACACAGGCCCATGAATACCTTGGGCCGTATGGGCTCCAACATAAGCCCAAAAACACAATCGAATTCTAAAGATGTTGTCATGTTGGGCTAAAGTTTTATGAGTGTTTGTTTTTTGATTTATTTTATAGTTTTGTAATAAATGAGGTTTATGATTATGACTTATGACTTGTGAGTATGGTACCTTCGGTTTCGGTATGAGACTATGAGTACTCACATAACATCTGTTAATTAATCACAATTGGATACCTCACAAAATGCAAAGTTTTCGTGAATGGATTTTGTGTAAGCATGAGTTATAGTGAAAGTCGTATATGATATAATATTTAGTATAAACTAATACTATATAATTTGATAAGTCTAGCATAACTTAGTTAGAACTATATCTTATTATAACAGTGGTATAACACAATGTATTATAGATTAAATATTTCTGTTGATGCTTCAAGATCCTTGGCACTTTTGAGTTTTACTTTAAAATATAGAGAAGAATCATAAAATACACATAATGATAACTAGAATACTCTAAAAGTTTAGGAAAATGAATCATTAATGTTAAGTCTATATTTTCTATAGAAAGTTTTAAATATATATAAAGATTTCATGTAATCTTATATTTACCCAACTAATTTTAAATATACTCATTTAAGAAAACCAAATTTCTTTTCACAAATACATATTAATATAATTTATATATGATTATTAAGCTCTTATCCTTTTCAATGTACATATAAAAAGATTTTTGGAGCTCAAAGTCTCACGACAGTAGTATCTCTAATCTTTAACATAAAGAAAAAAATTATTATCATTTATTTTCTTTGCTCTTTACTAGCAACCTTGACACGAGTTAGTTTCTTATAAGTATTTTGTTGTTCATTCTTATACTTTTTAATACTTTAAACTTTTGTAACCTAAAACTTATGTAATTGATAGTATTTATGTAAAAGGAATTGTAACATAGGTATATTTAATGTCTCCAAATAGACATTTTGCTGAACCTGATGATTAGTGTTCCCTCACAAACAAAAAGATGGAGATATCAAACCATAGTTTTGGTAAACTTAACCTGATGGTTACCATGCTTCTCGTAGCCAAAATATTATTAATCTAGTTTTGTAGGAGTTAACAAATTATTATTTTTTAAGGCAAGAACCCTAAAATTAACCCACAAAATATAGAAAAAATTTGGTACTGAATCCAAATCTCGATAAAACCCGAAAATTTAGATTTCATCTCTCCCCATAACTTCTGCCACAACAACAACAAAAGCATATTCAAAGCAGCATTCCAAAAACCCCACCTCTTTCAATCAAGATTTTCACTTTCAAGATCATCAATGGCCGCTGTTAATCCTTCTTCTTCATCTTCTCATCACACACTTCACCGTTGTCTCACAAACCCTCATCGCATTCATCGTCCTGATCTCCTGAAACTGCCCTTTAACCCTCGTGATCGTAAAGTGCGATCAGTTCGTTGTCAAACCCCCAAATTTGAACCCCAAAGATCGGCGATCAATTCCCATGTTTCAGAAGCCACATCTTCTTCTACTTCTTCCAGCATCGATTTCCTCACGCTGTGTCATAGCCTTAAGGTATATATACATGTTCACTGCAATTGCATTTATGTATAGGTTAATTGATGAATGATGACTGGTGAGTGTACTCGAATAGTTAAGTTTCTTGGGCTTCTGTTAAAATTGGATTTTAATTTTGATTACCCTTTGCATGTGCTGATTGATTTCTTTGGGATCGGTTGTTATGTGAGTTGTGACTGTAATTTGGGCGATTTGATCGAGGGGAAGTCTGTAATCGATCTAGTGTGTGATTCTCTTGAAGGTTTTCAATAAACTATAGCCACTGAGTTGATTATATCTGTTATAATTATGGGTTGATATTGGACAATTAACATTCATTAAGAACAACAAGCTTATTTATTTGCTTTTGTCAGTTAAGAATCCAAACAATTTCCAAAAAATGAGTTAACTTGCATGCATTGCATAAGGCACGTGAATGGATGGATGGATAATCTGTTTGATAAATTTATGATCAAGATTGAGTAATTGAAGGTCATTGGCATTGTAGAATTTTAATTTGTAGTTATCTAAACTTGGGAGTTAAGTTTTGGTTACTACATTGGAGATGTAGGCAATCTAAAGATGTTTTTGGGAATTTAATCGGTGCGCGTTCATCATTTGTGAAAAAAAAACTATTACTTTTCAATAATATGTAAGATTGTGGAATGACCTGAAATACAATATTACTTTTGGAAAATCCCCAAATTTCAACTGACCTTTGACCCACATCACAGAAAAAAGAAAAAGATTGCCTCTGAGTCTTATTATCTTAAGAATCATGGGTATTAAAAATTTTAAGATGCTCCTTGCAGTCATCATAGTAAGTTCTGTCATTGTGTTAAAAATATATTTTTATGCTCATAGCAAAGTTTGTGACTTGTATATTGCTATTTAATCTTTTCCTTTAATGTAGACCACTAAAAGGAAGGGTTGGGTCAATCATGGAATTAAAGGTCCCGAGTCCATTGCTGATCATATGTATCGAATGGCCTTAATGGCTTTAATTGCTGGTGATCTTCCCGGTATTAACAGAGAAAGGTTTTATTTTAATTACCCATTGTTTTTTTATTACCATTGAACCTTAGAAAAGAAACATTTACTAAAAGTCATAAGCTTTGTTTACTTTGAATAGGTGCATCAAGATTGCACTTGTGCATGACATTGCAGAAGGTACATGTTTAACCCTCCACATTTAGTTACTTGTATACTTTATAATTTTGGTAAATTTGACCTTCAGATGATATAATAATCTGAGTTTTATAGCCATCGTGGGCGATATAACACCATCTGATGGTGTTCCTAAAGTAGAAAAGAGTAGACTCGAGCAAGCAGCTCTAAATGAAATGTGCAACGTCCTTGGTGGTGGATTGAGGGGTACTTTTAATTACTCTTTATCTCAGATCTATATTCTTTTTTTTCTTCAGAATTGGGTTTGAGCCGTTAATGTTTTTCATAACCTACAGCTGATGAATTAAAAGAACTTTGGAGGGAATACGAGGATAACTCCTCCCTTGAGGCTAATCTTGTTAAAGATTTTGATAAAGTATACTCTTTCTCTAATCTTTTCTTCAGTCCATTGTATAATAATTAGTAAAAATGTTATATTTTCTTAAAATCTATACTTGATATAACCGTTTAGCATTTTATCCTCCAGGTTGAGATGATTCTACAAGCACTTGAATACGAAACTGGTACGTTTAGGTCACAATCATATCATGGTAAAGAATATCAAAACAACTACAATCTGTTATTAGCACTTAAAGAGTGTAAGTAAACAAGGTTGTATGCATTAAAAGTAGACTTTGGATGACTTTCAAATTTCAACTCGTCTAACTCGTTTGAAAACACCGAAAGAAGTGAGAGTTAGAATCAATGGTCTAGCCTAAATCTTGTCGTCAGGGGATTGAATTCTTAACCTTTATCATACAAATTAATCTGATTATCCTGTTCTATTCTGAGATTTTGGTGTTACTATATTATTGCAGAACATGACAGAATTTTGGATGAGTTTTTCCTCTCAACAGCCGGTAAGACGAATATTTTACTTTCACTATAAACCGTCATTCACAACAAAAGTGAAAAATGTATATGTTCATCTAGTGCAGCCTCTCTGTATTCTTAGCTATTACGCACATTTGTAATCTTTGCATCAATGCATGTACTGCAGGGAAGTTTCAAACCGAAATCGGCAAGAATTGGGCAGCTGAGATCATTGCGAGGAGAAATTCAAAGTTGGCAAAGAAACTTAACTAACTCAAGTTATCCCCTTTTGGGCAACAAATTGCATCATCTTTTCATTTTATTTAATTTTGTAAGCAAAAAGTTGATACATTTTTATTTAGTTTGACATCCTATAATTAGAAAGTTGTCACAATAGCTTCAAGGCATTAGTCTTAAAGTTGCCTTTTGTAACACATTATTAGCTTATGACCTAATCAATAAGGCTTTTGTTTGGTTTGGTTTATTTAGTTTGACATCCTATAATTATGTCAGTTTCTTGGGGTACACTACTACACATGCAAGAGGTGGAGTGTGTTGCAAGTCATTACACATTATCACCTTTTTTTCATTCACCTTTGCAGCTTCAACCATCTCATTGCTTCACAACTTTCCACTTTAGACCTTTGAACACAATAAGCAATCTATGCAAGTCTGAGTTCATAAGAAATATTCCACCTCAAATACTAGTGTGACTATCAATATAACATTATGACTACAGATTCTAATAAACAAAATATTAATTAATTGGTACACAAGATCAAAAGAAGCTGAATTTAAGATCATAAACATGATTCTTTTCTTCCGTCTGTATGCAATTTCCCTAATTTACAACAAAACTTCACAGCCTGAAATTCAGGAAATTGTCGATGATCACATCTGTCATCATTCATCAACAATTAAAGAATTATAAACTTTTACCAATACGACTACCAAAATCTCTACTAGCTTCTGTACAAACAACAAATCCTGCAACTTTTTAACCAGATCACCTTATACAACACCACCTACATGATCTATGATCATGCTTTAGGTGCTTGTCGTTCCAAGTTCAAGTGATACAGATTGTTGTCCCTTGCAATCGACCGAGCCGTGAACCCAACAGTGGTTGTCCTTATGGACCGCTGGCGCACCATGTTAACATACTCTGGGTCATCGGTGTTACCTTCGTATCTGATCCACTGAATCATTCCATGGTAAGCTGGGAAGAACCTCATCTGCAGTGCTTTGTAACAGTAGTAAGGAATCAAAGCAGCAATCACCACAAACAATGTCACGATCCAGTACGATGGTGCGGGTGCAAGTGTTTCTACAAACACCTTGTAAGCAGTCGTTGAAAAGGTGGTCGGCATTGCACCGTAAGCCAAGAGGAAGAGGTACCAGAGGATGATTCCACCCCAGATGGATACATGTTGGATTAAGGTGAAGTAGCTGACGGCGAGGGCCATTTGGCAGTTGGCGACCCACACCATACAGGTGTAGATTGTGGCTCCGACTACTTCCATTCCAGCGATTTTTCCGTTCTTTCTGTATGATTCGGGGTCTAAGGCTCTGATACAAAGGAAGAAGATGATTATGCCACTGGCTACCCGTTTAGCATCCAACCGAATATGCGACGCCATCTAAAGAGTGTGTTTTGAACACCTTCTTGGTATAGCAAAGGAAACTTGAGACAGAATCGTGCAGAAACATCTTGGTCGAATACGCCCAAAGCAATGGGGGGAAGTGATGTGAAGAAGACGTTGTAAAGAGACAGGTACCAGTCATTATACGCGGGTTGACCTGAGAACGACGCGTAAGCTTCGTATAAGAACACAGTGGTTCCAAACATAATGTTCTTGTAGAAGAAGTAGCAAATCTGCAAGTATAAAACAAGGGTTACTTCGCTTATATGCTAACGAGCAATCGTACATGCTCAAAACAGATAAAAAAGATTCATACCATTGAAGAAATTCTTCTGTAACACCAATGTCCATGCACCAGCAGCAAACGTTCAAGAAACCGAAACTGAGCAATCGCGATATCACTAGACATAACCGCCTGCATTCCCTCAACGCCACTGATACCAATACCAATGTCAGCTTCTTGAAGCATTCCTACATCATTCGCGCCATCACCAATGGCTAAAGTGGTTTTTCCAGTACCCTCTTTCACAAGTCTAGTAACCAGCGCTTTCTGTTTAGGTGAAGAACGACAACAGATAACAGAAGCACACCCGACTGCAAGCTCCAAAAACGTGCTTTTAATGTCATCATTTAAGGCGTATGCTAGAGATTTTCCATCAATGATGAGTGCAAATGGATCTGAGGTTGAAGCAGTAAGCTGAGCCTTCCCTGCTAGTATCTGCTTCTTAACACTCTCTTTCGAGACCTTGGAAATTACGTTTTTGTCCCCGCTCTTTTCTGCTGCTATGATTTCTGGGGACTCTAAGGTTATTATAATCTGTTTCATTCCTTGTCTAAGCAGACTACAAGCAAACCTGCAAATGATTCAATCTTTTTAAGGTTAGATGAGATAAACTGCAAAACAAGAAATCAGAAGACAAAACTTAAACTTACCCGATATTGATTGCTGTTTCCATTTTATCACCAGTGAGAACCCAAATCTTGATTCCTGCTTGCGCAAGTTTGTCAATGCATTCGGGCACCTGATAAAAGATAAAGATAATACAAAAACCTCATTAAATACCATTTGTTAATCTGAAAAAGATTCAAAAACATAGATCTTGAACTGGAAAAACTCACCCCTTTTTGGAGTTTGTCCTCAACAGCAGTGGCACCAAGAAGTATCAAATCTTTTTCAATTTCTTCGGTTGCTGCATCAATCAAATCATCACGATCTGCACTAACTGAATTCTTGGCTTCTGTGAATTTTTCATTGAACTCTTTGTATTCTTCCTCACTGAGTTCACGATAGGCGAGAATTAAGGTTCTTAAACCTGCATCAGCATACTCATTCACATGTTCTTTTGTACTCTCTTCAAATTCTCTCCCATTTTTGGCAAGTCTATCAAACATAACACTGAACACAATCCAAAAACAGAATTTAAAATCAAACAATGGTTACTACTGATAGATATGAAGACACTTATTTATCGTCTGTTTTTGCTTACCTGTCGGCGCCTTTACATAGTAATAGTAACTGTCCATTCTCGTCCCTAACAATAACAGACATTCTCTTTCGTGCACTGTTAAACTCTAGAACGTTTAGAAGCTCATATGTCCTGAAAACAAATAATAAGAAAGATCATTTTAACAAAACCAATTCAGAGATTTGATACAAGAAGTTGCCCAACAAGAAAAATCCCGAAAAAAAAAAACAATTTTCAACTGAAACCCAGACCAGATTTGTAGCTAAAAGTAACCTGTAACAAGTAAAACTCAAGAAAGGAGTAACCTTTAGATCTTGGAAATAAAAAAGATTATTTCAAAAAAACCCGGTTCAGATTTGATGCTAGAAGTTAATTGAAACAAGAAGAACACGAAAAGTTATTACCTTTCGACTCTTTTCTTGGAGACTGGATCTAACTCCATAAAAGAAACAGTTGTTTGTGTCCTTTTATAGAACTCGAACCCAAGCTCTCTTGCTGCTATAACAAAAGCAGCCTCATCAGGTGATTCAGCTTCATATGTAACTTTTCCTGTTTCTTCATCCACATCAGGTATAGCGGTATGACAAATCGCTAACAACCGAAAGAACTTCTGAATCACATCTGCATGTGGTTCATGAATCCAGTAGCCATTTGTGATTCTTTCATCTTCAAAATTATACCCTTTAACAGCTAACGTAGAATCATCATCATTATGATCCTCAAGAAGTTGATCTCTACCATTAACAATTAAAGGAGACCCTGTTCGTTTAGCCATGGCTCTTTCAACTTCTGTAACACCACGGCCGTATGCGGTCCCTGCCACTGAACACTTGATGAACTCCATTGAGTTACAGGTCAAAGTCCCGGTTTTGTCTGATAAAATGGTGTCAATTTGACCAAGTTCTTCAGTCAAATTCGAGGTTCTAGCATGAGCCGGTTTATCAGCTTCTTCATAGTACATGTGTATGTCGTTGTTGATAAATATCGTCTGCAATACCTTCACAATTTCTATTGAAACATATAAAGAAATCGGTATCATGTAACTATACAGCAATAAAGCTGTGAGAAAATGATAGATTGCTGCAACTGGAGCTCTTTCTGGGTCAAAATATTCATCCGCTCTATCCGGGGCCAAGTACCATCTCTTCTGTCTATCGCCATCGAGATCATTCTTCGTTACAATCCCGAAATAAACAGACCCGCTAAAAGCCATTAGAAACAAGATAAAGAACAAGAAATAGATAATACTGTCCATTCTTCTTTCTATCCCACTTCTTTTCGAAGGTGCTTCTGTAGAGTTTTGAATCACTTTCGTATCATGACCCGTGAAGATCACAGCACCATAGATGTAATCTGTGTTTCTGAGCTTTGAATCTCGCAACAGAAGCTGTTGAGGTGAAAGCGCGTATTGCTGATCTTGAAACTCCATTGTTCCAACAAAAGTATACAAACTTGCATTCGGGTCTTCACATTTAACGGTAGCTTTGAAGTCTCTGAAATCTGAATCATCATGAACTACTGAAGTTGCATCTAATGACTGTTTTAGCTTCAAATTCGTTTCACCATCTAAATTCATCGTTTCAACATAACAGACCGCATCTTCATAGCTCGACGAAAGTAACAGAAGATCAGCAGGAAAGAACTCATCTTTTTCAACCTTCACTACATCTCCAACTCTCAGTCTCTTCCATTCTCTATATTCGAAAACACCTTCACCTCGATGAACTTTGACTTTTCGGTTGTTGACCTCATGATCCTACAAGAACACAACATTGAAAAAGAGATTTTTAGCCCAAATTTTTCAAAAAAATATTTTCAAACTAAACAAATACTCAAAAACCAACAGGTGGGACAGTTCTTTATCATGAATCTTGCATCAAAAAAGTCAATTGTAAGATCTATCATGATTCCCCCAATGATCAACAACAGTTTCAAACAAAGATTCATCAAATCCAACCAAGAACTAATGATTTAAACTTCAAAATATGAATCTAACAAGAGTATGATTGTATGAGCTATGAACATACCTGCTTTTGCCTCTGCCAATCTTCAATACCTTCTTTGACCATAGTAGCACCAATGACAATAATCAAAGGAAGTATAGCACTAACAGCAGAGTAAGGAGCAAGGTCTGTAAATGACAGAATACCAGTAACAAGAAAGAAGAAATTTGCAACTCTTCTGAACTGTTCAAACAATGATTTTGGTAAGAATGTCATCGGTGTATACTTCGTTGACCGGACATAATTATCAGCATAATTTTGACTTGCAGCCTCTGATACACCAGTTTCATTGCAATACACAACTCTTGAGAACCCAGGGCCCCCAATTTGTGAATGATCATCCTCAAATCTACTTCTTCCACACTTGAATGAGTAGATCTTGCTAAAATGCAACCTTCTTTTCCTCCCTGTACCCATTCTTCTAAAATTGTTCTGTAATAATCTTGAACAAAAGTACTGAATTCTTTCAAGAATACACGTTTATACAGATACCCAGATGAAATTTTCAAGAATCAACCGATAAACAACAAAGATTGGTGCTTTGCACACACCCAGATGAATAAACTAATCTTTTCAAGCAGATAGCTCAAAACCCAAGTAATTAAATATGAAAATTAGTAGAATTTACAAATGGAAGCTGATCAAAAGAGATGATGATGAAGATGATGTGATGAAAGAACGAACAAGTGTACAACAAAGTATCAAACTGCTGTCAGAAAACCATAAAATCTCTTAAAAATTTACAAATTTTTGGAATAAATGAAGAAAATAATAAGGGATTTTCAAGAACAAACGTATATATATGTAAGTGTATATATTGGGCATTAGAAGAAATCAAAGGAAAGTGTGAGGAAGAAGGTGTTTCTGCAATTTGATTATTAGTAATTTGATTTTTTCTTTGAGCTCGAAAGGTTTGAACGAAGACTCAAATGGTGGATCTTTCTGATTTTGACTTTAATAACGCAGCATCTGTTGATTAAAATATGAAGAAATTAATAATAGTTCCAACTAACATAGGATTAATAAACAAACCCAAAAACAATCAATGCAATTTCGAATCAATTTCAATTCACAAATTGATAGGAAGCTTCCAAAGAACCGAAATGAAAGAATTTTACAGACTGTTGAAAGAGGGTTTTCTGAATGAATTTTCTCAATTGATTTCAATGTTCAACAATTCACACACTCAAAGATATATAAATTTAATAACCGGAAATTAAATAATTCCGATTGGGAATTTTTATACCAATGGCGTGAGAATTGTCGCCTCTTTGTTTGTTGTAAAAGAAGCTTCAAATGAGAACAGACAAATGGATCTTTGAATTTTGTACAAATGTTTTTTTACCTGAAATTATTGAATTGTATTATTTGTACTTTTTGCATTGTAAATATTTATGTTAGTACCGGAAGTACCTTTTATTTTGTATAAATTTTTAAATATAAACAAAGTTATTAGAAGTTAATTGGTTGGATGGACTAGAGTAATAAGTTTTAAGTAGGTTGATTAAATCGAAAATTAGGAAAAAAGTCCAAAATTGTTTTGCAAATGTGAACATATTCCGATATTCCACATTTCATCATTATTTTCTAAAACTATTGCTAGGTGTGCAAAGCATGTCGTCTTTTTGAATTATGAAAAAAGGTTGATACGAACTTGAACGTTAGGCAAGCACGAAAATCATGTCGGACATATGAATTTGAGTACAACGTTAATATTCACTGGTTGACATAAACTGTAAACCCAAGAAAAACTTACTTTTTGTTTTTATTATATTAATATTTTAAAATTAAAATTTTAAAACAAAAATACAAATGTGGAATTAAAACTTACGTTTTAAATAATAAAACTCAATACCAATATCTCTTGTAACTTTGTTTATGAAAAAAAAAATACATTTTAACTTTCTACATACATTTATGGATTAAATGGGCCACTTATGAACCCGTCAAGTCAACTTGAATCCGACTCATTGACCTAAATATGTTTGAAGTTCTCAAATTCGTTTAGACTAAACCCAATCCATAAATTTTATGTTAAGTTCATGTCATGGACGCACATTCATACCTATACCCTTCTAGCGTATTCAGATAACTAACATATCTAACTTTCTTATTAGCAAACAGTGATTAGTAAGAATAATCATCATCTACATTATTTACACAATATAATGCAGTGAGACTCGTACTCGATGAACAAGTTAAACAATTTTTTAAAATACAAAATTAAAATAGTATTAGAGGATATATAATTTTCCTTGCATGGCTTAATCTATGTTCTAGATTATTTTTTCTGTACGGCATCTATGTTCTAGATGACTTGGTTTTTTTGGTCTTTGTTTGTAGTTGTGTCAACTACTCAATGGCGGAAGTTTTAAGAGGATTTGAGACTTTTCTAGTTTACCCAAAGCCTCTCAAAGTTTGTTGACAATTACAAAGTTTAATATATAAATTATGTTTGAGTATAACACTTAGTTATACATATCGTATAATTATTCTTCGGTTCTATACTAATTATTTGTTTTGTGTGTCAACTTATTTTAAAGGAAATGACTTTTTATTTTTTGGAGTGAGTAACAATCAATACGGCCCTCGATTTATTTTATTTTATCTCCGAAAAAGAATCTTGGAAAACACCATATCTTTATTAAATGTCATTTAGCCGAATGGTATTAAAATGATGTTGTGTGCCTTTGAAATGGATACGGTTCAAGTCTGTTATAAATAAATAACATAAATTTAGAATTTAATTTGGTAATGTGTAACGTAAAGAAAACAAATTTTTTAAGTTTCTCTTTCTTGACAGTAAATTTTGTAATTTTTTATTAATAAATAGGAGAGAAAACATAACTAAACACCTAAATCCGTTTAAAAAAAAAAAAAAAAACTAAACACCTAAATGACGGCTTTTGAACGGTGTCAAAATTTGTCAGCATTGATGGAGGAGACGTGAGTTTGGTGTCACATAACTACTTTTGTTTGTTTTTCATGGAAATTTTAGTTTTCTTGAAGTCTCCATATATGTGACTTCGATTCTTCTATATAATAACTTTCAACAAAATTAAACCTTTGGTTACTAATCCTTCAAAATAAAATATGCTGATGTAATGTTTACTTTATACTTTCGGTTAATATATATATATATACACACACACAATGAATAATTATACATCAATCTATATTTGTCTTTAGAAAACAATGGTGAAATGTCCTTTCATGACAGTAGTGACGGACCTATAGTCTTTTTTATAATTGATATCACTATCTAAGTTATTTGACAAATTAATATAAGATGAAGAAATTATAAATAAAAATATGAGTATTAGATACTGTATTCCGTATTCGTACAATATAGAGGATGAAACATGAAAGATTAGACTTTCTCTTTAAATACATGAATTGTTGATATCAGTTGTTCATTAAATTAATTTGTATATGCTGCCTAACAAAACAATTTTATAAGCAACCTTTTCTTCTATTGTTTCTTCCTCACAGGTAGTTCTTATGTAAGTAACAGAATTCGAGGGGTCCCCTTTTCACCAAGGAAGTGACGAGCCGCATTGACAATGAAGGGTTAATAATATAGCAACAAACAACAAGATCTAAGATGTTTATACACAGGGCCGGCTTAATGTTTTTTGGGGCCTCAATCGAACTAAAAAATGAGGCCCTTTTAAAAAACGCAATCTAAACAAAAACAACCTAATTAAAATATTTTGAACAAAAGCAATAAATTAAAGAAAATTTTGTATATTAATTTAAGTGTTTGATAGTTGATTTCTTTAAATAAAAGGCTAGACGAAGTCGATCAAATCAATCGAAGAAAAAGGGACATAGGAATGGTCGTTTGCTTTGTGAATTGTGTAACTGTGTTTCTTCAATAACCTATTAAATCATCAAAATTTTCATCAGGACTTAACTATCAAGCGTTATTACCGCTTCAAAATTTCATTGAGTTATATAATACTAAAACCCACTATAATATTTTTTGTAAACGGGGGGGCTTATTTTTGAGGGCCCCAAGCTCAATGCGTCACAACTTACATTATAATGCCGACCATGTTTATACATTACTAATAATTTGAAGAAATATTTGTTAAATGATAACTTCTTAGATTACGAATGGTATATATTTGGATTATTCACCAAGCCATGGGGTGTGCAATATAGGTAATTGTCCTTATAGATTATTTAATATTAGATTAAAACTATTACAGGGGTGGAATAAATCTAACTTGTTAAAATCATTAATTTTATAAAAATTTTGTTGTTAGATGTTATCAACCATAGGTAAATCAAGAAATAATAAACATTTAAGATATTATAAATGACAAATAATAAAGATTAAAATTTTCAAAATTATATTTTTAAGATATGACTTAATTGAAATCTTATAACTTATTAAGTTATAATTAATTATTAGAATAAAAAGATTTACATTTCACATATATATAGTTGTTAATCTTTTTACTTGAAATTCATTAATATGAAAGAGAGAGAGAAAGACGAGAAAGAAAAAAGTTTAGATTCACTAAAAGCCGTCAGATGTCTTTTCTAAATTTTTATTTATTATATACTATAGATATAGATTAGCTAGATGAATTAAAAAAGAATATTTCACTGCTAAAAAGGAAATGTCAAAAAACAAAATTTGTGAGTTCTAGTAGGTCTTAATAAGTGATACAGGAAATAATTTTAGGGTAAGCATGGGTCTTAACCGTTATTGTTCAAATTGAATCTATGACCGACGTTTCAACTTTTTAAATTATAATATTTGATCGGTCTTTATTATAACTAATTTGATTAGTCAGGCTATTGTTTTTAGGTTATATATTAACGAAGATGGCTTAGTTAATACGATCAATCTTATATTCAGGTTAATTTAAAGTTATAAACCAATTATATTTTCTGTTAAATCGGATATTAACTAGCCTTTTAACTTATAAAAAGTAATAAATGACGATAAGGAGTTAGATAAACAAAAAAAGAGGAAAATCCTACAAGAGATAGAAAGCATCATGGTGCAGCACGTATGCAAAAAATTTGATTGCAAACCATTATTCGTGTTTAGATTGTAAATTGTTCTCAGTAACAAATACGATGACATGTGTCTGTTTTATTTTATTTTCTATCTTTATCTACTTCTTATTTTATTATTTTAATTTTTACATGCTATCATCTACTTATTAAATATATCATTACACGTAAGATTTAGAAAGAAATAAAATCTAACATAGTGTTATATGCAAAGAAAAGACAGGCATAATCACGTCATAACAAGTCAAGCTAGATGTTTAATTTAATTATAAAATTAGAGTTGTTGACAAAGTTTGGATGCATAGCGTTAGGTGCTATTGACAATGAAGTTTGGGAGGGTTAGGTTTAGGTTAGGGTTATGTCCTAGTCAAGTTAACCACATTTTTATTAAACAGAGCAAAAATGAATTATCTAGATTGAACCAATTGATGTATTTTAAATTCTAAAGTAAACTTCACTTCTGCTCTTTGTGATTTGGTTAAAATAACGGTTTTTCTCTAAACGTTTTAAAATTATGATTTTACTACTTGTGATTTTCAATTTGTCTTAGTAAACTCCAACCCACTAATACCTTTAAATGATTCTGTTAAATATAAAGGTATTTTTGATTTTTGCACTTAGGGACTAAATATATATATTATTCTCATATTAATAAGGGACTATTTTGTAATTTTGATGATTCATTTAAACATCATCATCTTCCCCAAATCTGCACCAACCGACTACCACTATCACTTCTTCCGGCAAAACCCCTTCAAGCCATCCCCACACCACCATCTTTCTTCTTTATCATCACAGGCCACCAACAGCAACACCCATCATCACCAGTAGCAACACCCACCGCCGCAGTAACACAAATCGCCACCAACACCACCACCTGCCGCCGCCAGCAACACCACCTGCCGCCGCCAGCAACGCCACACCTTCAGCCTCCTTTCTCTATAAATCGAAGTCCCTAGCCTAACCCAATCGTCTCTGTAATCAGTATAGAAACTAACCCCCACCCATGATTCCAGATCTGGCGACTTGCAAATGTATCTCGCCTTCAGATCTGGTGTGGCGGTCCAAGGCGGCAGAGGCAACAATGTTGTGGTTCAAGGGGCGGCGGCGGTAATGGTTGTATGGCAGATGGAATGGTAGAAACGAGGAAGGGTGTGGTGGTGGTGGTGGCTGTATTGTTGCCGCATCTGTGTTGTGGTGGTGTGGTGGTTGGTCGTTGTGTGGTAACTGGTTGTTATGTGGTGGTGGAGTGGTTGGTGGCTGTTTGGTGGTGATATGACAGTTTGGTGTCTGTGCGAGAGTGGTGTGGCATTTGGTGGTGGTGTGGCGGTTGGTGGCGGTGTGGTGGTGGTTTGGCGGAGGGTGGCTGGTGGTGTGGCGGTGGGAGGCTGGTGGCGGTGGTGTGGCGGAGGGTGGTTGTGTGGTGGTTGGTGGTTGTGTGGTGGTGGTGTGGTGGTTGGTGGTTGTGTGGTGGTGGTGTGGTGGTGGTGTGGTGGTGTGGTGGTTGGTGGTTGGTGGTTGGTGAGGGAAGAGTTAGAGTAATAGTGTGTGTATGAGATATATTTTTGTATTAATAAAAAAGTTTTGAATAATTACATTATCACCCCCTGTTTGTAAAAAGTAAAAAATGCTCTTATATTTAACAGAATCATTTAACGGTGTTAGTGGGTTGGAGTTTATTGAGACAAATTGAAAACCACAAGAAGTAAAATCGTAATTTTGAAACGTTTGAAGAAAAACCGTTATTTTGACCAAACCACAGGGAACAAAAACGAAGTTTACTCTAAATTCTAATAGTTGTATGTTACTTCAGTGTTTGTTGTATGTTTTGTGCTAGCTCCTTGCTAGTTTTGCGTTAATGAAACTTTAATTTAAAAAAAAAAGCTACATTTTTATTTGTCATATATAAGTTCATAGTTGAACATTTTTTTAGAAAGAAGAAAGAGTTAATTACAGAAATAGTCCATGTGGTTTATTTAAAATAACAGGTTTGGATACTAAGGGTTTTAAGTAACAGGTTTGGGTATTATGTTTTCAATTTTGTAACGAGTTTAAGTATTAACACTAACAGATGTTAGATTTTCTATTAAATTTAAATAAATTAACTAAAATAGCCTTTGTGGGGTTAATTTGTAATTATATCTCTTTTCTATTCCAAGGATCATTTGTGTAAATAAATATAAAGTAAAAATAAAACCTCACTCAAACAAAACTGGCCTCTTTCATGTTCGACCACCACAACAACCATTCCTTCCCCACCATCTCCTCCCTCCTCAACTCCACCATCGCCATCCACCATCTTGGTCAGACGAATCCACCCCCACAACCATTTCGTCCAACCACACCCCTATCACAGTCATTTTCTCAGAATCCTTAAAACCTAAATCTTTCTCAAAACCCTAAAACCCAAATTGGGGATACTTGATTTTGGAGCTTATAGATAGATCTTTGAACCTAGGCTTAGAACCAGCATCATTGGTGGTTCAATGGAGATGAACAGCGATGGATGGTGCTATGGTAGTGATGATGCGATGAAGATGGTGGTGATGCAATTGATGTGGGTTTCGAACAAGTTAGGCGATGGAAATGGTTCAACGAGCGACAGTGGTGGTGGTTGGGTGCAGTCGATGGCGGTGTTAAGGAACGTGTGATGAGGTGGTGGTGGCTGGCGCTGGTGGCCGGCGATGGTGGTGTGAATTTAGTCTAGAACTAAAGATGTAATTATATATACGTGTGTATGTATGTGTATGTATGTATATATATACATATATATATATATATATATATATATAATTACACAAACAATTCTTTATTATATTAAATGACACAACCAGTCCCTCTATTTATATTATTAGTCCTTATAAAGTGAAAAGACAGAAATGCCCTTGGATTTAACAGAAAAGTTAACGTCTGTTAGTGTTAATATCTTAACTCGTTACAAAATTGAAAACACAATACCCAAACTTGTTACTTAAAATCATTAGTACCTAAACCTGTTATTTTGAATGAACCACAGGGACCATTTGCGTAATTAACTCAAGAAAAAATGACTACTCGTTTTTCAATAAATCTATCATAAAGACCTTCTTCAATGGCATGATGTTAAAGAAATGTGTAGTCGACATAAAAGAGAAACATAAAAGAGAAAAATAAGAGGATGACTAAGAGGCTATTTGGTAGTAGGCTTTTAATGGTTCACAATTTTATAATGGTTAAAATGCATTATGAGGTAGCATTAATGTTGAATGGTTAAAAGATAACATCTTGTTACATCTTAACCACTAATAGACTATGAATCATTAAAAGATAGCCCATTAAAAGACTATCAAACAACCTCTAAGATGGAAAGACATCCTTAATATTGTAAGAGGAGGATGAGTAGGAGGAGATCAATCACACTATAGGTGTTCAGTATTCGAATCGAGTTTGAAAAACTTGAAGTTCGATTTGATTCGATTCCATTTGAAAATCACAAATTCGAATTCCATTTGATTCGAACTTTTTTATAGAATTCGAATCAAACTTCGAATTTATGATTTTAGATTCGATTCGAAATTCAAATTAAAAATATACATATAGTTTTACATATTTTTTGCATATTATGTACTTATTTATTTTATATTTATTTTAAATAATAATTCAAATATTTTAGATTACTATTTCCAATTATCTAATCCTAATTTTCTTTTAGTTAAAATGTTTGTTTATTTGTTTAATTTACAGTTTTCTCCACACATACTTTTTAATTATGTAATTGTAGGTTATAATCGTAAACCCATGATATACTATCTGTATTTTAGATGTTTTTTTATATAATGTTTCGAATGTTAAACTAATATCATTGGTTTTGAACTTTCTATAATTTGAATATTTCAATTTTGTAGTTAAAACTAAATTATAGTAGTTATAAAAATAAAAAATAAAAATAAAATTTTTGGATGAATTTGGATACAATTCGAATTCGGCATTTAATTTCGAATTGAATTGAATTCAAATTTGATTTTAAATACTAATCGAATCCGTTGAATCTAATTCGAATCCAGCTTCAGAATTAATATTCGAATAATTCGATTCGATTAATTTGAGAATTCAAAATTCGATTCGTTGAACACCATTAAATCAAACAAACATGAATGTAGACAGTCTGTCTGTAAGGATTATAGCAATGAAAATGATGTAACTGTGTTTATTTGGATGTATATAAGTCTAATCTGTTGATGAATTTAAACAAATTTCAGTTTGTAAATATGCATTAGTTTTTATTATCCGAATCAACACAACCAATTATGATTAATGTATCAGTTTTTATAATTTACTTCTTATTGTTATCTAAGTATTTTATTCGTGTATAAAATAATTGAACACAATGAATGCTCCTTTAATACTTGATTTGATAGAGCACAAATGTTCCTATGATAAACAAAAATATTGTTAGAATAGAAAGAGGTTATCTCCTTTAAGAAAACGGATTTAGTAAGGGTTTGAGGTTTGATTTGTAGTACTCATTTGATTTCTCTTTGGCTTCATATATATAAGTTTTTCAAAAGTTGAGACTGTGTAAAGTTCATAATTCACTAATAAGTAAATAACAGGAGTATCAATACCTTATTATATACTATTACGTATATGTAATTTAACCTGAATATTGTAGTGTTACAATGTAGCAACAATATGATGTCAGATGTTATGGTTGAAGGTGTGGTTCGTTAAATGTTATATAAATTGATACCTTGCAGAAGGAATACGATACCACGATTATATTATCTTAATACATTAAAAGTATGGCCCTTTAAGCTTTATCAATAGCTCCAACGGTCAAACTAGTGTTTGCCAAAACTGAATAATCGTAAGTGAAAATGATTGATATGTGGTTCTTAATGTATTAAAGGACCGAACACCTAATGAAAATTGACAAAACGAATAAAAATACTTTCACTGACTTCATGGAACATTTTATAAACTTGATTATAATTGTATGGTAAAGTTTTCTTTCATATAATTGTTATTTCTGTAAAGAAAAAAGAAAAAACAGAGCGTGACCTGCGATACTCATGATCTACAATTTTTTTGGTGAAACTTTGTGTTTGTAAATTGATCATGAGCAAGTTTCATTCGATTTAGTTTGATTCACTTACGATCCAAGACGGAAAAATCAAATTGACAATATGTACAACAAAGCAATACCGAAAACAAAAACAATAAATAACCTCTAGAACAAACAAAATAAGACAACACCAGTAATCAAATCAAACACCTACATCAACACTAACTCTAAAAACAACCCTATGGAGATTGCATCCATTGTTCCCTACAAATATTAAAATAAAGGGAAAATATAGCAATTTTGAAACGATATATTCAAAATTTTATATAAAACCCTAAAGGGGACGAAAGTGTAAATGCTGGTTAAAAATCGACAAGGAGAAGAATAGAGCATTGACTGTGTTTCCCCAAATATAATAATTACAGTACAATCCCCATAAATTTTCTCTCTTATTCATTTACAATCACTTACAATCATTCTCTATAATATATGGCACACACTCATATAAAAAATAGGAAACCTATTGTGAATGCGCTTAAAGCATTCACAGCTCGTTCCCCATATATATGTGAGTGGATATCCTATATTATAAGGGATTGTTGTGAGTGATTATGAATGAAAGATGTAAAAAAATTATAGGGATTGTACCGTGTTTCCCCATATTTAGAGAAACACGGTACAACCTCTATAAATATTTTAATATTTTTTAAAGTGGTTGTGAGTAAATAAAAAAAATGTAATGATAAATATATTAAAAATATTATTTAATTAAAAATAAAAAAAAATAATAATATTTAATGTAATTATAAAAATAATGATAAATGATGGAATGCGAATGTTATTATACCTATTTTTCCAACTTTCATGTCACATAAATTTTTTATATTGTTATAGTTATTGTAAAATGTTAGGAAAATATGGAAAGGAGGACAAAACGACAAGGTGGTTGATACATGTTAATGAATTGACAATATATGATTTGATTATTTGATATCGACTAGCCGCCCTATGTCAACAAAGAAAGATAACAAGCACAAGAAATATAAATAAACCCTAGTGGATAGAGGTGCATAAAGGAACCGGTTCTCCAATCCGAACCGGTAATTCGAACCGGAACCTAACCGGTTTCAACCTGGTGGTAGGTCAAACCGGTTTCGATTCCGAAAAAACCGGCGGTTTGGGACCGGTTTGTATATTTATAGCTCAAACCGGTTTGGAACCGGTTTTTACCCAACTCTGTTTACGAACCGGTTCAAAAAAACCTGTTTTTACCGTTAAATTTTTTTTTTTCAAACGGTAATATAGCCGTTTGAAACATTTTTTGACATTTTTTGAAGATTTTTCATCATTTTGCCCTTATATGACAGTATAAATGTATTTGTAATTGTTTCATTTAATCTACTTTTAAATAAATTGTATACTTTAAATATATTATTTATTGAAATAAAAAAATACCGGTTTTGAAACCGGTTTTTGAACCCGAACCGGTTAGGAACCGAGCCGGACCTGTTTCTATCGGGTTCTAGTGGATAGAGGTGCATAAAGGAACCGGTTCTCCAATCCGAACCGGTAATTCGAACCGGAACCTAACCGGTTTCAACCTGGTGGTAGGTCAAACCGGTTTCGATTCCGAAAAAACCGGCGGTTTGGGACCGGTTTGTATATTTATAGCTCAAACCGGTTTGGAACCGGTTTTTACCCAACTCTGTTTACGAACCGGTTCAAAAAAACCTGTTTTTACCGTTAATTTTTTTTTTTTCAAACGGTAATATAGCCGTTTGAAACATTTTTTGACCTTTTTTTGAAGATTTTTCATCATTTTGCCCTTATATGACAGTATAAATGTATTTGTAGTTGTTTCATTTAATCTACTTTTAAATAAATTGTATACTTTAAATATATTATTTATTGAAATAAAAAAAATACCGGTTTTGAAACCGGTTTTTGAACCCGAACCGGTTAGGAACCGAGCCGGACCTGTTTCTATCGGGTTGGGTTTTATTGACACTAAACCGGTTTGGGAACCGACCGGGTTTTTGGTCAAACCCGGTTTTAAAAACATTGATCTGAACCCGGTTCGGGTTAAACCCGACCCGGTTCGGAAAAAAAGCCGGTTTATGCACCTCTACTGGTGGATGCCGAAAATAACATACAAGTTTCGAAAAAGATTGCGATATTTTCCTTACTTATAATGAAAACTGTATTTATATCCGGCGGAAATCCGGTATAAGATTTTGATTTAGTTTTTAATTTTACCTGTTCTAGAAATACGATGTTCTCAAGCAAATCTTAGTTATAATATTAATCATACATCTAGAAACCTGAATTATTTCCTAATAGAATTGTGTTTCTGGTATATTAAATAAAATAGGGTTATTAGATTTTAATAATTCAAACTTTAATTTATTGATATGTATTAATTATAACTCAAAAAATATTTACATACACTTTTAACTTTGAACTTATTTTCATCTAATGATTCTTTACTAACTAATGGTTAACATCGTTAGTTTTTGATGACGTAGACTACTTATATGATCAAAACACTAATCAGAAATTTAAAATCAACTATCAGATCCGTCAATCTGAAACTTCTGCACTCTAAAACCCGTCAATTTTTACATTCTGATTTTAACCACTTGACCCATAGAAGGTAGCTTTCAAGTGATAATGAAGGTTGGACACCAAAAAACGGGTTTGATAAAAGTTGGGCGACGGTGGAGTTGAATAATGACTCAAAGTTTACCCCATTTTTTAAGGATATAATCTTGATATGTTTATAATTAAAGGTTTAATTTGATCAAAGTAAAAGAGGTCAAGAAGTGAAATCAAAAGTTTGAATTAAATAATTAGGAATTATCTAGTTATTTAGAATAGATAATTATTAGTTTATCTAGTTGATTATTTAAATAATGTTTGAGTTGGATTATGATTAGTTTATGTCTACTATAAATATAAGGTTTTGTATTCGGTTTTATTAGTTGAGTTTAATAGAAAGAAAAGAGTTGAATTATGTTACTTCAAATATGTGTTTACATATATTTTCCAGGTGATCTAATTGGTTACTCCAATAATTGGTATCAGAGCTAAAGGTCACGATCTCTGTGGAGCCGATTGGAATTCATGTGTGGAGAAGAAATCAATCCGACTATCAAGAAGAGATAGCATCCGAACTCGACCAGAAGGGATGGAGGTGAAGGGAGGATCGACAAGTAAGTTTATTCGTCTATTAGTTATTTTTTATTATCGTAGCCGGAAGAATAAGAACGAGAAGGAAAAGGGGTTATCAACAAAATAGGGGGCAAAAAAGGATTTGAATGGTGGCCATCATGGTAACAAGTTGAAAAGGAAGGTACAAGTGATGTTTTGCTTTGCACGTAGATGGAGTCATAATGCCCTCGAGTCAGAAGCAAGCTGATGAATTAAAGGTTGTTTGTTTTTTTTATGAAAAGACAATAGCTTGTTTGATCAAGGGATATTGAAAAACAAGTTAGTAAAGGAGTTTGATTCGATCATTAGTAGGTTAGCAGATGTGATCGATTAAGGCGTTAACCAGGTTTGTTTGTAATTATGAAGTTTTTAAAGGATACGATCAACAGTGGACTTTTCTTCCTTGCCAAGGAAAGAATGGGTGGTTCTCTTTTGGAAGAAGTAATCCGACAAGAGGCGCGGAAAATGAAACAACGTGGAGGTAGGTTTTAGTTCAGCAGCTGGGTAAAAATAGAAAAGGAAGGGGCTAGTTTTTTTAGTCGGAGGTTGGTGAGCAGGTGGCTTGAACGATTCGAGAAAAGTCAAAGACGCAGGCTTTGATCCAAATAAATTGTTATCGAAAGTAGGGGTTCAAACCGAGAAGATCTAGGACGTGGCTGGGGTTAAGGTCGGGGTCCAGAAGAGATTGCGGAGATGAACAATTTCAAACATAGATGAGAGGTGAAGATCAATATCAAGATTAAGGGTCTGAATGAAGGATATAATCTTGATATGTTTATAATTGAAGGTTTAATTTGAACAAAGTAAAAGACATCAAGGAGTGAAATCAAAAGTTTTATTTAAATAATTAGGAATTATCTAGTTATTGAAATAGATAATTATTAATTTATCTGGTTGATTATTTAAATAGTGTTTGAGTTGGATTATAATTAGTTTATGTCTACTATAAATATACGGTTTTGTATTCGGTTATTAGTTGAGTTCAATAGAAAGAAAAGAGTTGAATTATGTTACTTCAAATATGTGTGTTTACATATATTTTCGGATTGATCTAATTGGTTACTCCAACAATTTCGTCAAAAAAAACTAACGCTGGTTAACTCTAAGTTAGTTAGGGATCGTTTAAGAAAAATAAAATCAAAATTGAAAGTTTTCATAAACATTTTCTGAGTTGAAATTAATATCGGCCAATAAGTGAAAGTTTGGATTATTAATCCAATAACCCAATAAAATATTAGATTTCACTATTAAAGCTTTTTATCACAAAAAAAATTAAATCTGAATGATACAGATCTAGTGGTAAAACTAGTGGTTCACAATTAACGTTAAAGTTATGTCACCACTGTAAGTTAAAGTTACCCAGTGGTAAAACTAGTGGTTCACAATTAACATTAAAAATATTAAAAAAATATAGCAAGACTATACTCGTCATAAGAATATTAAAACGATCTATTTAGTGATGTAATTTGTGTAAAAAATAACATTATACAAAAGGTTAAGAAGGTTTTGAATCTAACTCGCTTATAATTTTATATTTGTACGAGTTAGATATTAAATATATTAAAATCATCTATATATATTTATACGAGTCAGAAGATGATGTGAAATAGAAGCCTATAGTTTTTAGGTTTTTTTGCATGACTTTCACTTAGAGTGTGTATAATTTAATTTTGAGTTAAATCTAACAAAACAATACAACTAATTACATTTATATATATATATATATATTTATATATATATATATATATATATATGTATATATGTATATATATATGTGTGTGTAAGTGTTTTATTTTATGTGTGTATGATGAAAATAATATAGTTTTTTAATTACCACACATCACACTTAGCTTAAACATAAATTTTGTTTAAAAGATATGCTTTACGATTCATTTTGAACGGAAAAGGTACAAGCATGTTTCGGCTGATAGATGTTATCTGTCTATCTATTCATTTTCTAGTTGAGACCGCACCCCAATCTCATCAGAAAGAAAACAACAACTGATAAAACCTTTTGACTCAACTCTAAGCACACTTGCTCGAAGTGAGACTAAAACCCAATACCTTTTATTTTAAATTATCGTGGGTATCTCACATAAACTATATTATTCTAATTTTGGCACCTTATATCCATCCTTAATATAGGGTTTGATAAGACGTGGTATTTAAAAACTCTTCATATTGAAACCTCTAATAATATCCTTTAAGATGTCATATGTATCATGTTTGAAGTCCACACGTATTATCAATTCATTAAAGGTAGTATTTGTTGACAAAACTGGAAAGCCTAAATAATCGTGAAGTAAACAACTATCATGAATATTGTAAATTGATCGGTGCATCAATGGTGTGAATAAGCTATAAAAAGAACCCATTTATATTTGTGTATTGTAGATTATTGAAGAAAAGTTTATATGTGTGGGGAAAAATCAGCTTCATAAAAAGGATGGTTATTAGTTTTGTTGAAAATACATTCATTTAATCAATGTTCATTTGGTTTAATTCATTCAGGAGAGTGTGTTATTCTATTACACTAAAGAATTTGAATGACTTCATTTAAATTCCAGTAACATTTATCATTAAAACAAACATTCATAGGTTGAGTTTTAGATTATAACTAGCATTAAGCCCCGTGTTGCAGCGGGTGCGTAAACCGTGCCAAACCAATGGTACACCATCATCAGTGACCATTAACGCCGAAAAAATGTTGAACCATGCACGCCCGTTGTGGCGTTTTAATATGCATATTCAAAACCGAAACATAAAACACAATGCGGTTGTTAAACGGAAAACAATAACGGAAAAAACGTTAAACCACATACACATGTTGCGGCATATTAATTCGAAAATTTTAGACCAAAACGTAAAACAAAAAATTTATAAAAGATGAAAATTATATAGGAGCAAGGTTGAAAGTGAAAAAAATATTGATTAAATGTAAAAAATAAAACTATTAGGGTCAAAAGTAGAAAAAAAAAAGAAAAATTAAACCTACAAAGCATCATGTCCAGACCATAATGCATAATAAGATTAGAAATTAGTAATATATATAATAATTTGATAAATAATCATATTATTTTCTTTTTCGAAATTAATCTGTTAACTTTAGATCGGTGCTTTGAGTTCCTTATGTTTTTCATGGCGTAATGAATAATATCATCATCATGAATATATTTCAGACATGAACGTGTGCATTAATTTATTTTTTTCAAATGTTTTAGACTTAATTACACGGTGTTTTTTATGGTTGGATTTGATTTTACTTTTGGTCACTAACTATTAAAAATTATAAGGTTAGTCTAATACTTTGCACAAACGTAACATGATTGGTCCCTGCGTTAGATGGACGTTAACTTTAACTGTTAAATAGACGTAAATTGACATAAATACCCTTGGTATTATAAAATAATAATTAATATACAATATTATAATACAATATCCCATTAAATCAAACGCAATCGCTCTCACCCACCTCACCCTCATCCTCACTGTCACCCCCCACCCTACCCAAATGTCACCGTCACCATGGCCACTGCCGGAGAACACATTGACCTCCTGCATCAATGCGTCACCGGAGAACACATTGTTTGGGTATGATGGTGTGACTGGGAAAACGATGAGGTGGTTATGATTGGGTGTGGTGGTGCGATTAGGAAAACGGAGGTGAGGTGGTTGCGATTGGGTCTGGTGGTGGGCGAGGTGGTTGCCGGTTGGGTGAGGTGGTATGGTTGAAAAAACGGAGGTGGGGTGCTTGCAAATAGAGGCCTGAAGTACACTTCTCGTAACCCGTCGGGGCCTGAAGTCCATCGCGAGAGACGGTGGACAGCTTCGTCGGAGGCTAGCCATTCCACCACCACATCTTGGCTAGCCATACCACCACCACATAGCCGGGTAGCCATAACACCACCACCTAGCTCTACCATCACCAAATCGCGGCCTAGGTCTGCAAGAAACCATACTATTTTTCCGGCAGCCGCCTAGCGAGAGTGCTTAGAGGGTGGAGGGGTGCGGTGTGGTGGTGCGGCGGTGATGATGGGTTGAGCGAGAGTGCTTAGAGGGAGACAGATGGGGGAGGGAAGTATGGTGGTGACGGGTCGCCGGTGATTAGAGAAATCGCCGGAACAAGGCACCTGTCGCTTTGGTGGTGTTCGCCGGCGATGGCTGAAGGTGGTGGTGGGGGGCTGGAGAAGACGATGGGGTGGGTTTTTAATGTATTTGATTTTAATCAAGTGGGTCCCACTACTAAATATATATAATATTATTTGTTTTTGTCTTTTAGTAGGTAGTGGTATTATTTAAATAATTCTTTTTTTTGTTTTTTTTAATAAAAGGGTATTTTAGGTATTTTTGAAATATTAACAGAAAAACTTAACAGACATTCACTTCAGTGACCATTTTTGTTACGTTTGTGCAAAGTTTTGAACCAACCTTGTAATTTCAAAGAGTTAGAGACCAAATGTGAAATATGAGAATATCATAGTAACCACCCGTGTATTTAATTCAATGTTTTATCATTTTTAATATTTTATCGTCACATTATAAGAAAATGTTAGATAAAATTTTTAATTTATTAGATTTGTTTATGTTTTTTTCTCTCTTATAAGAATTATCATTAGAGATGGGTGAAAAACATTAGAAGTGACAAGACGGTCAATCGTTTCCATTGTTCTTTCCTATCGACATTATCTTAATAGAATTTATGTTGGAAACTAGCTTCTAAATAAAATGTTCAATTAAAAATGAGACTTGGGGCATACACGTCTGGTTCACCAGCTTTGAAGAAAACTTTGAGCCAAACCAATAACTACGGTTTGAAAAACGATAATTCAAACTAAATGAGTTGACGGATCAACCACACCGTCTGACTTTAAGGTTTAGTGGTGAACATAAACCCATTTTTCTATATCTTTTTGACATGGTAATTGATTTTAATAAGAACGATGGTCATTGAACACAATACGTAAACATACCTGCATATCTTAAATGTTAAAGTTGTTTGGTTTATACAACATGTAGTTTCAAATGGTAAACCAAACCGTCAAACATAACCATGCACATTTCAAACTGGTCGACTAGCTTCGCTTTAAGTGGTTCAGTAGATTTCCAACGGTTTATGAACTCCGTGAGGTAATGACTCCACTTTACCCTTATCTCTAGGTAGGCATTTTTTACAACAAATGTACGACCTTGTTTCGGATTATAGATGTTATATTAATCAGGCTCACCTATCCGTTTTCTAGTCAGGACCGTACCCTTAATACCTCAGGAGAAAACCTACAACTGAAGAAAAATTTATAGCTCAACCCTGATTATTTACACTCGAAGTGAAACTTAAACCCAAAAACATATCATGTTTAAAAAATTAAATCATCTTAATTTGTAGACCTTTCTTGCATTATAATATAATTGTCGATAAATGTCACAGTAGTGGCAGTATTGTAATTTAGGATGATTTGTTTTTTCTTAGTAATCCACACCAATCGGCCTACTTCGTTTGTTTAACTAAATGTCGTTTCTTTCGATAAAAACGGAAACCAGACAATGTATCAATAGTAAATATGGAACTCATAAGTTCTAAAACTTACTTTTAATTTACCTAGTGTTTTTAAATTAAATTGTAAAACGTCCGTCGATAACAGAATTTATTTTGTATAAACTAAAACCGGTAAAAATAAAAAACCTAGTCAAAATCAGTAATACAGTTTGGTTTTATGGGTAACTATATAACATTCTAACATATTAATTGAGATGCCCAGGTTTAAGGAAAATAAAACTTTAAATAAAAAGAAAAAAATGAGTATCAAACGTTGTTCAATCAGTATTAGTTTGATACGGGTGTATAGTATGGGTACGTAGTACTCAAAAAATTTCGCTTATCCTTATTACACAAGAAGAAACTCTCTAAAATTAACTAACATTGCAAATCTACCACATATTATTGACTTTGTTATATCGTTAAGATTAAGTGAATGATCTGATAAATTTAATTCGAGAAGGTTTTGGAATAAAATGGTTTGGTAAATTTAAGAAAAAGTATTGATTATTTAAATTAAAAGAACCCACCACAAAACTAAACCGATAATCAAACTGTCGGTTGATAGTGGTCGTTTGATAGTGAAACAACATATTATAGATTTTTAAAACTATTGATACAATAGAGAAATAGAGCTTTAAATAAAGAGAACAATAAAAGTATTACATATTGTTTGGTTTGTATTTGTTTGATACGGTAGTGGTACAATACCAGTACGTAATAGTCAGCAAAAATGTGTTCATCCATATTACACAAAGTGAAAAGAAACTCTTTAAAATCAACTAACATTGTATGTCTACAACATAGGATAGAGTCAAAAATAAGAAGGCTTCTTATTCAATAAAGCCTAAAAGTGAATTTTAGCCGCTCATAAAGCGAGTTAAACAAACTCTTATTGAACTCATTCTAACAGTATTGAGACGACGTTGACATTGCTTACTTCTGCATTTGGGTGAAGGTACGGATTCTTAGTCCTTTTTATCATAGTATAAATCATGTTATCCGTTACTTTGGAGTACGGATTTTGGTACTTTTATTTTTATATTCTGTCGTTGCTTTCGTTGACATGACCCGTTTGCCCTTCGGGCATTTATTAGTCGTCTAGTATTATTTATTTAGTTCTGCTCTAACTCGTTTGACTTCTTAGTCCTAATTACTGAAACTTGTAGCATGTAATATAGAGTTTATAAATTTGTGCTTATTATTGCATGTTTCCATAAATAATAAGATGAAGTTTATTGGTACCCTTTGATTTAGTACTCTGTTACCCAAGCATGTCCGACATCTCATTGTGACTTCAATGACATGACACTTTTCGTGACGGTGTTTATAAAAAGTTCATGACGTCTCCGTTAACACGTTGGTACTCAAGTAATACTTTGGCCATATTTATATGGGAGGATGATAGATCAATCCTAGTTCAGTTCAGATCATGTGATTTCTGGGGGATGGAATCATGTGTGTACGCCCCTCACACCATCTCATATAGGTGCATAGTCTAGCTAGCTATGTACTCATCAGTTGAGTTTCGCCTCTGTTCTTATATGACATGCCTTATTTTATTTGGTTATACTTGTCATGTTATCAATTCAGTTTCAGTTTTAGTATTACATGTTTAGTTCAGTATCAAATATCAGTATTATATGCTTAGAACCAGATTTCAGTTTTCAATATTGTGTGTTCAGTTTCGTTTTAGTTATATGTGTAGAAGTTTTATAGTACATTGTGTCGTTATATCATCACTACCATTGTTCTTTCCGTCACAGAGCAATTTTTGGCTCACCCGTATTTTTTTTTGTGGTGTTTTCTTATTTATTAGATAATCAGGGTAACCTGAGAAATCAGTGAAGAGTAAATCGGAGATCAAGACTTTTCTATTGCTTATCGATGTAATGAATAATTTAAATTAGGTTCCTTTGAATTATTTGGTTGTTTGAAATTAGGATTTGGACCGTCAGTTTAATATTATGGATTAGATTTTGATCTGATATCTGTAATAGTGACCCGTCAGCCTCTCTTGGTTGGGGTGTTACAGTATTGGAACCGTCTTTTCGAAATCTACGATCTTAACCATTTAGGATTTAGCTTTGGAGTTTTTGTTTGTAGGTTTTATAACTTTTGTGTTTTCTGCTTATTGTATTTTTTATGTTTGTCATTGTGTCTTTTATGCTCGTCATTATGTCTTTATTGATAGTTATTGTGTCTTCATTGCTCGTAATCACTCCTTAATGAGTCTTTTTTGTGTGTCATTGTATCTTTTTTTATCCCTTTTAGAATAAAAAATCTTTTTATTGACGTATCGTCAATCTAGTATCTTACTAGATAGTTTTTTTATTTTATATTATGGTTGTCGTTTAAAAATAAATAAAAAACCTTTTTAGTACCCTGTAACATATAACTGATTTTGTTATAACACGAAGATTAAGTGAACGTTTGATTAAATTCGATAGGAGAGGGTTTAAAATCAAATCACTAGGTATGTTTCAAGAAAATTTAGTGATTTCTAAAATTAAAAAAAAAAGTAAAAAAGAAAAACCGGTCACAAAACTAAACCGAAAATCGGTTCGGCCGGTTAATGATATATTAATAATTGAGTATTGACGACATAAATGACATCTACTATTTATAATTTATTCCGTTATTTATTATAAACGTTTATTAAAATATTAAAACGTGATTCTTGTAATCATTTTCGGCCACACAAACAACGTCATACCTGACGAAGTTTTGTTTTTATATTAAAAGAATTATATTAACAAAAAATGTGCATGCCATTAGTTTTAATGGTTCACTTTAATATTAATAATCTCAATCCACATTAATTATCAAATAATGATGAAGTGTACGATTATTGTCCAGAAAAAGCTGACTTAGAGCATACATTAGAATCTCTGAAAAAAATATATAAGTGTGTTTTTATATTATATGTAATGGTTTTAAGTGGTTGTTAAGTGAAGAAGAGAAAAAATGTTATTATTGATTGGTATATTTGAAAAATCATTGTTCAATCTTTATAAATATTTTAATATTTTTAAAAATGATTGTGAGTGAATGAGAGATAAAAATATAATGATAAGGGTATAAAAATATTATTAATTGAAAAGGAAAAAGAAAAAAATAATGATTTTTAGTGTAATTATATGGATAAAGATAAAAAATTCACCGTATATGCTTTTATTAATAATTAAAAATTCTTTTCATCTGAAAAAATACATTTTTTAACTTAATATTATTAATTGAGCTTCTTTCAGATAAAAAGTTGATGAAAATATTATGTCGCTATAAAGACAGTTGGTAGACCTTGTCCATAGCGTTTGGAATATACTAATTAAAATTCTAAAGAGTGAAAGGATTTGAGTGTTTGATCTGGTTTTAATAATTAAATAGTTGTAGAGAATAAAAGTTATTTTTAAGGAATAGACGAATAGTTGTTATTTTCGAGATAGAAATCAATATTTTAGGGATCATGCCACTACATGTTCTACTAGAAGAGTCGAAAGTTAGCCCATCTATCAAAGAACAAGTCATGACTGTCATGTTTACTCACTTTTAACATATTTATATTATTTTCGTTTAATTGTTGAATAGTAATGTAGTTGAGAATACCTTTTCTAAAAATTTATATCATGATTCTTATATAAATTTGGTTTTGAGTTTTATCCTCAAGAATCTTCCCGCTAATCATAAGTAAACATCTTTGTTACCATAAGTTTATAATTGCATTTATATCAATCTCATAATTTTTCCTTTAAATGCAATATAAATCACAAGAATAAGCGAAGCTTAAACTCTAATTCAACTGTTTTACAACTAACTAACCACTCTTATAACCTTAAATTAGTTTTTTTTTAATACTGATTCAACTGTACATTTTAAACTGTTAATAACGATTAAGAATTGTTTACTTTTCTATATCTTTCAAATATTTCGATTAAGGTAATTGTTCAAATGTTATTAAATCTATCATGGTCAAGTGTTATGTTTCAACGTGTTTTTTATCGTTTAATCAACAAATCATTTGAGTTTGACATCATAACTACTATAATAATATAAACATATGACTGATAAGTTTTCTAATTACATATAAATCCTAATAGGAAATTTATTCGCATATTCTGTTATCTCAATATATATCATATGTTATCTCTAATAAATTTTACCTTCATAAAAGTAAAATATTTGAATATATTTTGTGTAACCACTTTATCTATACGAATCAGCATAAATATTTTAGAATGTATAAACATGACCTGATTTAAGAAAATAAAATACATATAAGAAATAAAGTAGATACATGAAAAGCAGATATATAAAAAAGAGATATGTGAAAATTAAGTATAATGTGAAATATCTGAATATATAAAAATGAAATAAATACGCGAAATAATCTATTACATACAATTAGTAAAGTGATCATTCATTCTTTTTTGTCACTTCATACTCAATAGACATTAATTAAAAGCCCTAAATTGCATATCTTCTCATCTAAACTTGTAAAATTATATATTTTCTAAATTATGTTTAAAAAGCATTGTACTTATGCATTGAAAACTTATATTTTGAGAAAATATGTAATTTTTCAGGTGAATAGATGAATATATGTAATTTTCCCTTAATTAAATAAATTAAATTACCGTTTTCAGATTACTTTCGAGCCTTAGCCCATTGGTTCTCCTTACACCATTAAAGATTTGGGATAGGTTCAAATTATTGGTATAAGCTAGAGGTGGGCAAAATACCCGGGTACGGACCCGACCCGGTGTACCTGACCCGGACCGGGTACGGGTACGACCCGGTATAGGGTGTACCCGGTTTGGACCCGAAAAAAACGGTGGAATCTTTAATTACGATGTTAATACGGTTCGAGATCGAATGGCGAAGTTCGTGATTCAAGAAGCTTTGACTTTTAGTCACTTCGACAATCCTCGGTTGACCAACTTAATTCGAGAGACGCTTCAACCTCGTTACACCCGCGTAAGTCGTACTACACTTAGACGTTATTGTTTAAAATTATGGAAACAAACAAAAAATGATTTAATTGTATTATTTGAAATTTTAAATACCGGTGTAAACTTAACTAGTGACGTTTGGTCGGCTCCACACGGTTTACCCGAATCGTACATTTGCGTCACCGCTCATTGGGTGGATCCCAATTCATGTCAATTGATGAAACGTACGATTGCATTTGATCTTTTTCGTATCCACACACCGGAGAATTTTTGTTTTACTTTTTAGATAATGTAATAAATACTTTTAAGTTACAAAATAAACTTTTTTCAATTGCATTTGATAACGCCTCTAACAACACAACCGCGGTTGAAAAATTAAAATTAAAATATCTTCCGATTGCAAACGGTGATTTTTTCCATACTCGTTGTGTTGCACATATAATTAATTTAGTAGTGCAAGACGGACTATCCGGACAATATGTTGATAACTTACTAAAGCTTTTCGATTTATGTTACATGATGTTTTTAAAAAAAGTAGAAGAAGATATCAAAATTATAAACAACTTTGTAAGGATACGGAATCTAGATTTTTAGGTACTAATTGGGATGTACCTACTGGGTAGAATTCAACTTGTCACATTTTTAAATGTGCTTTAAAACAAAAGGGCACTTTGAAAGCTTTTCATAATAGTCTTTCGGATAATGGTGAAGCCGACCCATTTCCGGATGCGGGTTGGGAGAATCTTCAACGTCTATCCGAGTTTCTTGAGGTTTTTAAAAACTCAACAACAAAATTGTCAGGAGTTTATTATTCCACTAGTTATTTTGTGCTTCAAGAATTATATTTTATGTCTTTGAATTTTAAAAATTTTCAAAATAAAAATAATATGTTTAATCAAATGATAGAACCAATGAAAGAAAAGTTTAAAAAATATTTTAAGGAGTTACCACCCGTTTTTACGTGTGCCGCCGCTTTAAATCCGTTTCTAAATGTTGTGGGGGTTGAATGTTTGATAGATGAGATAAATGACAATTTGGATGTGCATGACGAAAACCCTAATTTTTCAAACGAGGCAAAAAAAAAATTTAATGAAAATTTGAAAACAATTTATAATTTTTATTTAAATAGATATGGGCATAACGTAAACATAACCATGCCAAGCGGATCAACCTCAAGTGCTAGTACGTCGGTTAAAGACCCTGTTTTGACTTTGTTGAATGTTGTTCGGGATGTGACGGCTAAACGTCAAAGGGGTAACACCCCAACAAGTGAGTTCGGTAGATATAGTGGAACGGATTTTATTTCCATTATGACTACCGAAGATTATCGTGCATTCGATATTTTGGCTTGGTGGAAAGGAAAATAATCTCAATTTCCGATTCTTTCTGCTATGGCCCGTGATTTACTAAGCGTCCAAGCTTCTACGGTAGCTTCGGAATCTGTTTTTTCTCTTAGTGGCAGGGTAATATCATTCGGAGAACAAGACTAACCCCGGAAGCAGTGAAGATGTGTATTTGTTTAAAGGATCACTTAGACGCAATGGATCGTATACAAGACCAAACAAGCCTCGAAGACGAAATTACACTCGAAGCTAAAGTACATGATGAAGAGGTAGAAGAAGGAGTATCTTCTGGCATATCCGATGAAGAATTAGCATTTGATCAAGCATCTCGTAGAAAATAAAATTAGATGATATTGTTATTTTTATTGATTCATTTATGTATTTTTAAATTGTTTTAATATTATATGTCTTTCATATTCTTTTTAAATTTCTTTGTCATTCAAATGTTTTATATAAAAAGTATTCAATATTTGTATATTATAAGTGTAACTTTTTCTGCCAAGATTTGAACCCGGTATAGGAAAAGAAAAATAAATAGAAAAAAGAAAAGAAAAGATAAGAAAAAGAGAAGATAGGACCCGGTGTTCGACACACACAAGAAAAAAAAAAAAAAGGAAAAAAATAAATTAAATCCGGTATGAACCCGGTTTCATACCCGACCCGGACCCAACCCGACCTACACGGGTATACCGGGTAGGGTTTTATGATGGTGAACCCGACCCGGGTTCGTACCGGGTTTACCAATACCCGGGTAAAAAAAAACCCGGTTGGGCCCAACCCGGTTTGTACCCGGGCCCGGGTACTGCCCAAAACCCGATTTGCCCATCTCTAGTATAAGCGAGTCCAGTAGGTACATGAGCTTCTAATAATAAGTTATGTAAAAGCTTAAATCGAGTCAAACTTAAATAAGCTCGACCTTGAGCTCGAGCTCATATTTTGCTCGCTTAATAAACCAGTTTGAGCTTAAACTTCAAATATCAAGCTGGAGCCGGCTCGTAATCCTAAACAAACCTTTTCTATATCTTTTGGAGGATCGTACGACTTTATCTTATGGCTAAACGTAGGGACCTTTTGTATAAGCAAGCCTACAGTTATTGTTAATAAACTTTTTTTATTTTATGATATACAAGTTGTCTGCTGTATTTGTTGAAGAATTCCAAAATTACATGATTTTATAACCATATAGTTAAAAACTTATCTAACATGATGGTTAATCTAGGGATGAGCTCGGTACCGTATCCGTACCGAACCGGTACCGTTACCGAAAGTACCAGGTCCCGAATCTTATTAAAAACGAGTACCGGTTCCAGTACCGAATTTGGTATATGGGTACAGGTACCGGTACCGGTATTTCGGTACCCGGTACCTTTTTGATACTCGTTACCTCCACAACTTTATTTTTTAGGCTTGCTACATGGTGCATGTTTGGTTACGGTACCCAGTACCTGTTTTTGTACCCGTTACCAGTACACGTTTGGTACCCGTTACCAGTACATGTTTGGTTCCCGATACCTCTAAAAGTTTATAATAACTAGATAAAAATAAAATATCAAAAAAACATTCACATAAAATGATAGTTTCTTTACTTTCCTCATTTCCTGCTAACTCAGTTCACACACTAGTCCACCATTCATTTTTATTAAAATCATAAATAGTATATCTCTTGACATTGTAGTGAAATAAAAAGAATGATATTAAAAAAAAATTACCCTCGAAAGTCAAAACAGAATACTAATTGATGGGGTGAAAAGTATTATAAAACAAAATCTAAATTTCAAAATAACCTATTCGCGTTTGGGTACTAGCGGGACTATACGGGACTTTTGGGTAAAGTACCGGTACCGGTTAGTACGATCCCGAAATATAAGAAAATCAAATACCGGTACCGGTACCTTATACATATTTTCAGTACCAGTTGGGTATCGATACCGGTACGATACGGATACTGGGTACCAAATGCCCATCCCTAGGTTAATCTTTATGCGTGTAGAAAAGGTATAATTTGTATAACTTGCACCGCAATTGAAGCAATTAAACCGTGTGTCACAATTAAGTTGACTTTTGTTGTGCCATGACTCACACCGATTAACGATTGGTAATAGTTTCTAGATTCTAGTCAACCTACGGCTTCACACTTGGGACTCATTCCACCATGCCATTGTCCACACGTACCCACACCTTTTCAACACATGAAAATCATTTTTTAACAAACAAATATTAATTAATAATAATACATTATAGATTTATAGAGCTTTGAGAGTTGAGTTTGAGAAGCAAGTTTTGAAATGGGCCCTGTTTCTAGGATTACTGTGCAACTGCCAAGCCCAACGCAAGCCCAACAAAAGTTCCATACTCCAGAAGTCCAGAGTCCAGTATCCACTTCCTTCAAGAATCAAGAGGGATCTCTACTGTTAAAATCTTTGTTAACGATTCGATTTGAATTTATTTGGTTATGAATTCTTTTAGACGTGTCTGTTAACTGAACCAAAGTGAATTGGAAATATGTCTAACCGAACTGTATTCACTATTCAACCTAATAAACCGAATTCACAATCTGGATACGGTTGAATTCGGATAATCGAACCGAATAAGCAAGGTTTGTATAACCGATAGCCGAACAGAAAACCAGATTCATAATTTAGAAAGGTTACGAACCAAACTGAAACCGAATCCATAATTCAGTTTAACTTTTTTGGGTTACTTGTACGGTTCGGTTTTAATGCACTTCTAATGGTGTTTGTTTATTCTAACGGTGTTTGTTTACTCTCACAAACTCATGCGTAGAAGAGAGAATGAGGGACGGAGAGAATGTGACATTTCAACCACTAGTGGATTTTTATCCAATATTTTACCACTTGAGAACTTGATTCGAATTTACCACTTAGGATTCATATTGAATTAACCACTTATGAGTTTCCATCCAATATTTATTACTTTATTCATCGTCTCATTTACATTTTAAACTCGCTTAGAACCTTTTAAACATCATAAACAATTATTTCTTAACGTGCATAAGTGGTAAATTAGATTAAACAATAAATATAATCATTGTAGATAAAATACCCACTTCAAGGAAGAATAACCTATAACTTCAAGAATATTTCATCCTCTTATGCATGGTTTTAATCAAGTTTGACCACTAACACTATTTTCAACGTTTACACAAATTTTTAAAAACAAATCACAATAATCAACTCTGAAAGAAATTTCATAAAATAATATTCATTTAAGATAAGAAATTCCATGATAAAGGCATATTTGAAAAAACTGATTATGTTTAACTTTTTTTATGACTGTAAAAGAAAACGCATCTCATCAAAATTTTACACACTAAACTATATTTTGGGGAATAGAATTGTGAAAATATGTGGTGCAATAAATAGGTTATTTAAAAAAATTAGTTCGGTTATTAATCGATTCGGTTAATGGTCAAAAGAGGTTATTTCAAAACCAGTTCGAGAAGGTCTAGAAACCTACTGATAGACCGGTTAGATTTAGCTACTAACCGGTTTTAATAAATTAAAAATCATTTTTTATCATCGGTCAAAAAATGATTGGCTTCTGAGTACTTCAAACTAGATACAAACCGTTTGCTTGGATTAGTTACAAACCGATTTTAATAGTACTAGTAATTAACCTACTTGATTTTCGGATCGTTCAGTTAGAGCATTCACAATCCAGCCCTCATCCCCATCTTTAAAATTACACTAAAAACCTTTATTTTTTCTCTCTTATTTTAAATTAAATAATATTTTTATCATTACATTCTCTCTCTCATCCACTCACAATCATTTTTAAAAATATTAAAAATTTTATGGGGGTTGTATCCTGATACCCCCAATATGGGGAATCACAATACAACCCTTATAAATCTTCTTTCTCCTTCACTCACAACCATTCCTTATAATATGAGACACCCACTCACATAAAAATATAAAACAGGCTGTGAATACTTTAACTGTTTTTTCAATGTATCTATAAGTAGTCAAGTAGACACGATTTAGGCCCATCACACTATCACAGTATCACACAGTCGCATTGTTGGTTTATGTATTATCGGGTCTGCGTGTATTTGGAAGCCCATTATAGTTTGATAGCCATTGTTGGTTTATCCGCTTATGTAATATCGTAATATACTTTTAGGGTAAATGTTTATAAACTAAAACTTTTTAATGTTAATATACTAAACTTTTTCAATTTTATTGTAACAAGGTGGCCTGTTACCTAGAACGAAGTTGCTTATAATGAAATATTTTTTATGGATTTATTTTCAAACACATATATAAATGAGAATTGACATCGATAGATGTCAACAAAAAACTGCTTATATTGATTAAATACGTAACAGTTGTTGTCCTCTATCAAATCTAAAATGAGATTTTTTAGGATAGTCTTATCTCTATAGTTGCTGAAGATTTGGCTAGCTAGAAATGCATATGTTCATGATTGTAGTATGTATTGCCTGTTAATGCTAATAAAAAATACTTGTTATAACATAAAAATTCCAAAAAAAAATATATTTATGAATGACAAAGTTACATACACCTTAGAATCTACATTTAAGTTATAACTTACGAGTGTGACTTGAATAATCATATTAACCCACTTCAATAATGGGAAAGCTTAAATGCATCTGGATACCCTAAATCAGTGGTTATTTCATAATAAAATAAGTATATTAACCAAGAGTCATGATTAACGTCAAAGTTAAACCAACTTCATAATAGAATGGATACCAAAGAAGAAAGTATTCGAATGATTAACTTGATCATTACTGACTCAAAATGAGTTCTTAAATACACAAAGGAAATAACAAACTAAGCGACATATAAGGAACAAACACACGTAAACAAAACTAAACTAAGCTAGAATCTGTCACATCTTTGACACCTTCTACCCATGTGGTGATAGACTTGGACTTTATTGGATTGCAAGCAACGGCTCCATTAACGGCACAAACTACACGTATGCATGCATGCATGACAACCTTACGCCTTCAAACCCTCCTTCAAACTTGACACGGGTTCCTTGTCAAGTTTGTCTTCAAGTAGACACACTCCCAGCAAGTTCCTTAACTTCATGAATGCTTCTCGATGCAGTGGTTTGGTCATGATGTCAGCAACTTGATCTTTAGTACCACAATATGTCAGTTCAATATCCCCATCTCTAACCATGTCTCTCAACAGATGATATCGAACATCAATGTGTTTGCATCTTCCATGTAACACCGGATTCCTTGAGAGCTTAATAGATGAAGTATTGTCATAGTGGATTTGACTTTTGCTTTCTCTCTTTATCTCCAATTCGTGCATGACATCTTTAAGCCACAACAAGTGACAAACACATGTAGCAGCTGCCACATATTCAGCTTCTGTTGATGACAAGGCCACTGTACTTTGCTTCTTAGATGACCAACATATGGCTGTGTCATTCCACAAGAAAACATATCCTGAAGTGCTTTTCCTGTCATCCAAATCACCTGCAAAGTCACTATCAGTGTAAACTGTCAACTCACCTTTTTCTCCTCCTTTGTACCACAGCCCATACCCCAATGTTCCTTTTAGATACCTCAACACCCTCTTGGCTGCTACCAAGTGTACCTTAGTTGGTGTGGCCATAAACCTGCTGAGTAAACTGACCACATATTGAATGTCAGGTCGGGTGATGGTTATGTACATCAAACTCCCAATCAATTTAGTGTATAGGCTTTTATCCACTGGTTTTCCATCTTCCTTTTTTAGCTTGCATCCTTGAACCATTGGATTTATCATAGCATTGCACTTTTCCATCTTGAACCGCGACAGGATCTCCAAGGCATACCTTTTTGAGAGATGTGTATGCCCATAGATGACTGATTTACCTCAATTCCCAGGAAGTATTTCATCTTACCTAGGTTAGTCATCTCAAACTCATCCTCCATTGCCTTCTTAAACTCATCAAGCATGTTCTCATCATTTCCTGTGTACAATAATCATCAACATATAAGTTCACATACAGGAACTTTCCATTAGTGCCCTCTTTATAAATAAAGTATGTTCAGTGACACATCTTTTGAAGCCCATGGACAGAAAATGAGCTTCAATACGATTAAACCAGGCTCTAGGAGCCTGTTTCAACCCATATAATGCCTTTTTGAGCCTGTACACCTTATCTTCTTTCCCTTTGATCATATATACTTGGGATTGTTGCACGTATACTTCCTCTTCAGTACCCCATGAAGGAATGTAGACTTCACATCTAGTTGGTAAATGTCCCACTTCCTTTGGGCTGCAATTGCAATCAGTATTCTGATGGTGTCTAACCTTGCAACAGGTGCATACACCTCAGAGTAGTCAATTCCATTACTTGACCATATCCCGAGCCACAAGTCTTGCTTTGTGCTTTTCTACTTCCCCTTTTTCATTTAATTTGGTCTTAAACAGCCACTTTAAGCCAATACACTTAGCACCTTTAGGCAGATCCACTAAAGACCAAGTATTATTTCTTTCAATGGCTTCTATCTCAGCATCCATTGCCCTTTTCCACTTCTCATCTTTAATTGCCTCATCAAATTTGATGGGATCTGATCTTCATCATGGCATTGAGTTCATCTCCTTCTTCTTCTAGCTGACTTTCATTTCCAGTGACATAATCCTTTAAGTAGCTTGGTGTTCTTCTGATTCTACCTCCCCTGGATGTTGAATTGCTGGGACCAGGATCAGTGGGTTCATTAACATCTTCACCTTCTTTATTCAACTCTCCTTGACTGACTTCACTAGTACTGTCACTTGTGGAATAGTTTCCCCAAGTTATCTCTGGGGCAGTTTACTTGCCAAATATTGTCCCAATCCCAACATCTATGCTCTTCAAAGACTACATCCCTGCTTGTTACAACTTTCATGGTCCTTGGATCCACCAATCTATAGGCCTTGAATTCATACTAATCCCAGTTAGTACACATTCAAAGCTTCTGTCATTAAGCTTTCCCTTTTTTCTTTTGGAATGTGCACATGACCTATAGATCCCCAAGTTTTGAGGGTTTAACAGTGGGTTTTAGTCCACTCCAAACTTCCTCAGGAGTTTTGTCTTTGTGGTATTTGCAGTAGTCTATTCAATAGATAGATACTATGCATTGCAGCTTCTGCCCAAAAGACTTTAGGCATCTTTGGAGGCTAAAAGAGTTATAATCATGCCAATAACAGTTTTATTTTTCCTTTCTGCCACCCCATTCTGTTGGGGTGTGAAGCTAGTAGTTAATTGCCTTCTTATGCCCATTTCTTACAATATTCAATGAATTCTTTTAACATATACTCACCCCCTTATCTGTTCTGAGGCACTTAAGTTTCTTATCAGTTTCATTCTCAACCTTAGCTTTAAACTCCTTAAATTTCCTCAAGGCTTGAGATTTGTTGGTTAACAGATAAATCCAACCCTTTTTGCTAAAATCATCAATAAAATTAAAAATACCTTTTCCAGTGTGAGAATGAGGGGTGATGGGCCACATATGTCTGAGTGTATCAACTCTAGGACTTCTCTTGCATGCCAGCTAGCCTTCTTAGGTATGACATCTCTTGTTTGTTTCCAGTCAAGCAGCTGTCACATACAGTATCATCCATATTAAATGTAGGAAGATCCCTGACCATGCCCATCTTCTAGAGGATTCCCATGTGTTGTCTTGCTCACATGACCCAGCCTCTCATGCCATAGCTTTCCCATATGGTCATTACTTGTGTAATTGCAGTTTCAATACAGTGGGCTGAACATTCTTGCTTATCTTCATATAGAGGGAACATCCTGTTGGTACTTATAGAGCTGTGATACACCAAGCCTTTTATTGTGTGATATACTTTGCATGAGTCAGATTGGAACAGAAAGGATAGTCCCTTTTGTTGCAATTGACCCACACTAAGCAAGCAGTTCTTCAGTTCTAGAGCATAGTAGACATCACTGATAGTGAGCTTGGTACCATTCAAGCACAGTTTCACACATCCTTTGCCGCTTACCTTCATTCTTGTGTTGTTGCCAAGCTTAACAAATGTGGTGAATGTTAAATCAAGGCTTACAAATTTCTCTGTTATCCCGCACATGTGGTTTGAGCAGCCTGAGTCAAGAAACCAGTGCCGGTTTGTAACTTCGTTTGACTGGGTTTGAGTGACACCACAAGTTTCATCTAATGCCTCGGCCATGAGCATTAGTTCTTCATCATCATCGAACTCCGCATAGTTGGCTTCTTGTTACTTGTTCATTCGTAGGCAAAGTGTCCTAGCTTGTGACACTTGTAGCACTCAACAGTTGCTTTGTTGAAGGCGGCTCTTCCACGACCTCTACCCCTTCCTCTCATGTTGCCACGTCCTCTGCCTCGGCCATGCACACCTGAGTGATCACTGTCTTCCACCTTAAGCACTTGATCTTCTTCTTTCTCAGGTTTCTTGAACTTCTGTTCATGAACAATAAGAGTGCTTTGCAATTCATCAATTGACATTTGCTCAATGTTCTTTGACTCCTCAATGGACACCACCACGTGCATGTACCTTTCACTCAGGGTTCGGAGTATCTTCTCTACAATCTTGACATCAGGCATTACTTCTCCATTGCTTCTCATCTGATTTGCTACTGCCAGAACTCTGCCAAAGTAGTCTGGTATGGTTTCTTCTTCCTTCATCTCTAAAACTTCAAAATCTCTTCGAAGCTTCTGTAACATGGACTTCTTTACTCTCTCATTGCCTGCATACCTCTTCTGACTGAATCCAGATGGCCTTGGAGGTCTTTCGATCTAGGATCTGCTCAAATGTAATTCTATCAATAGCTTGATAGAGATAATGTTTCACTTCCAGGTCCTTGGTTCTTAATTCCTCCAATTCTTCCTTTGTGCATCTGAGGGAGCAATTCCAACAGCAGGCTTAATGATTCCCGGATCAATGAGATTCCATAGGTTCTTCGCGCTCAGCAGGTTCTCCATTACTTCACTCCAGTGTTCGTAGTGGCCATCAAACACTGGCACCTTAAGCTTTTCTGTGGACATCTCTCTAGCTCGATCTTTCTCAGGTAATCAAAGGAATTCTGCTCTGATACAATTAATAGAATTGGATATCAAAGAAGAAAGTATTCGAATGATTACTTGATCATTACTGACTCAAAATGAGTTCTTAAATACACAAAGGAAATAACAACTAAGCGACATATAAGGAACAAACACAGTAAACAAAACTAAACTAAGCTAAACCGGTCACAACTTTGACACCTTCTACCCACGTGGTGATAGACTTGGACTTTATTGGATTGCAAGCAACGGCTCCATTAACGGCACAAACTCCACGTATGCATGCATGCATGACAACCTTACGCCTTCACTTCATTTGAAGCGGTCGGTTACCGGTCAAAACCAACTACATATAAACACTGTTTTTATGAGATGCTATCACTCTCACTTACACTTCCACCATTCCCAATCCAATAAGATTCCTCAGGAATACACATTCTAACATCAAGGTAACAACTAACAACCCCTGTTTATCCTTCATCTTTCTTACCTATAATCACTGTAGAACACAACAGTAATGCACACCATTAGGTCTAGACCTCCACTATCTTCATCATTCAATCAATCCTCATGCTTATTTGATGATAAATGTGCACAAAACTCACTACTGATTTCATCACCATTGTCGCCCAAATGTTGCTGCTGTTGTTATGCTAATAATATTTCAATGTGTGATAGATTTACCGCTGAAAACCCTAGCTTTTCACGCAAAGGGTTAAGCCAATCAACCTTTATTCAATCTTCATTGTGTAAAAGATTGATCTTTCATGGTAGGATTAGACAATCATATAGTAATACTTCTGGGTTTTCATCTTTTGATAATCTTGATGAAAGTTATTGCTATGAAAAGCTTCATGCTGTGATTGATGATTATGTTAATGATGTTGAAGTTATGTTGGTTTGTTAACTGGTGAAGTGAGTTTGGGGTATAATGATGTTAAGAACAGAAAAAAGAGTAATAAAGAAAAGAAAAATGTGGGTTTGAAGTGTGATGAAGTAGTAAAAATGAGGTTTTTAAAGAAAAGTGAGAATCTTGATTTGAGAGCAGAAGGTTCTTTTGGTGAGCTGGAGGGTAGAAAAGATTTTGAGGGCAAAGCTGATGGTTATTATGTCGGCCAAACGTCATCAAGCGCGTATAAGAATTATTTGAGAGAAGATTGTTACGGCTGTATTGATGAAGTTGTGGGCAAGATTGAAAAGCAACAAGAATCTGTTCAAGAACCAGAGGGGTTATTGGGAATGGATACTGTAAATGGATATTATGGAGAGACTGTTGGTGTAAGTCATGATTGGATAAAGAAATCAGAAAAGAAGCTGACCAAAGAGTTGAGTCAAAATGAGTCAAACGCTGTTGTGAATATAGAGCTGTGTGAGCAACATAGCCATGGGATTTTGAAACAACTGATGAATCGGGTTCAAGAATGAAGTATAAACGGTTTATATCAGCGTCGGACAAAGATAAAAGTGTATTAAATCAACTTCCAACATGGAAAATAAGTTAAAAGTGATAACAGACAGGTCAAAATTGCAGGATGTTCACATGCGAACCTCGTCGTTACCTGAAAGTAGAATTAAGAGCTTTGAAGAGAAGCCCTCAGATATCAATGCTCAGATTGTAGACAACAGGGAAGAAAAACGTCAAAAAGAGGAACAAAATATGCAGCAAATGGTAGAAATTTCAGGTACCACTTTGACTAGTTGTGAAAACACATCAGTTTCTCATACAAAATCAAACATTAGAATGGAGAAACAAAGATGGTATGATAAGAAGACTTTAAGTTCAGAAGCCATGGTTACCGAACCAACAAGCATTGAAGATAATAAAGATGATGGTTCAGGAACTTGTGGTCAAAAGGATAGTGGGTCAAGACGCTCGTCTCAAGGGTCTGGACCAAAGGGACCATCTGATGAGATGTGGCATGTGACAGATGCATCTACTCAAGAACCCTCTGAACTAGATAACAACACTTTTGGTTCGAGTGAAAAAGGTGAACCGGTCAAGACCAGCGGCAGGTCATTGTGGTACATGATTGGGGACTTGGCTCGATTGCATTGGAAATCTCCACGGTCTGGATCCCATACTCCAATTTCAGGTGGTGCAAAGGGTTCATCATATATGTCCACTAGTAGCGAAACATGGTTTTCTAGCGACAAACCAGACGACTCCAATGATGAAAATGTTAGGAAAAGAATTATAAAAGGTTTAGATTCACCATTAACCGAGGTACCATCACGAAACACTTCTTTACTAAGGATCAAAGAGTCATCTTTTGGCTTGAAAAGATCTCCTGAGATCAAGAAAATGGTAAAAACAGATCCAAATCATTCAACTGAATTAAAAAGTAGGAAACTTGTACACAAAGATCAAGCCTTTAAAGACAATTCTGATGAATGGGAAGAAGTGTATAATCTTGAAAATAAGCAACAAAAAGAAGACGAAATGTTCATGAGGGAAGCATTACAGGAAGCTAAAAAGGCTGCTGATGTATGGGAGGTGCCCGTTGGAGCTGTTCTTGTGAAAGATGGTAAAATTATAGCTCGTGGATATAATATGTAAGATTATATTTTTATTTTGGAGTCTATATCTTAAAAGTAAACTCGTGTTTTTGTTAGAAGTATAAATATAGCAAAAACACATGTTTTTAGGGTAGAAGAATTACAGGACTCCGCTGCCCATGCTGAGATGATTTGTATACGTAAAGCCTCAACCGCTTTAAGATCATGGAGACTTTCGGTAATTCATGCTTGTTAATATTCAAAAATGTTCAATTTGTAATGGTGTATGGTATAGTTTTCGTTATGACAGTTCTTACGTGAATAATGGTTTTACTTCTCTTGAAGGATACTACTCTTTATGTAACACTTGACCATGTCCCATGTGTGCTGGAGCGATCCTTCAAGCAAGAATTCACACGGTTGTTTGGGGAGCACCGAATAAGTTACTAGGCGCAGATGGCAGTTGGATTAGGTATGCAAATACTTTTTCATGATTTGGTTGCATTTTGACTTCTAAAATCAAACCTGCATTCATTAAATCTGTAATTTGGATATATTTGTTTACTTAATTGCCTAATTATTTAGGTTTTGAGTGAATGATATTATATTGTTGGTTTTGTAGACTGTTTTGTGATGGGGATGGAGGAAGTAGCTCCATGCCGGCAGTCATGCCGCCAGCGCCTACACACCCTTTCCACCCAAACATGGCGGTGAGAAGAGGATTGCTGGCGGCAGAGTGTGCTGAAGTCATGCAGCACTTCTTCCAACTAAGGAGAAAGAAGAAAGCAGAACCACAACCATCAAATCTACCTTCATCCATTAGTGTTTCACATCATCATCGTCATCGTCATCATTCAAAATTCTTATCTAAGATACGTAATGCCTTCAACATCATCTTTTGTTTATAGATCATATCTTTGTTCTTTTATTTACTTTATTCTCATTTAACAGAAGTTTTAGTTTGTTCTATAACAATTATTTGTAAAAGTAGTCTGTAACATTAAGAACTCAACATCAATTGGCTTTTTGTATCATGTCAGTGTGACATTAACATCCTTAACAATATGATGTCTCATAACTAACAGAAAAAAACGTAGTCGTCATAAAACAAGGTTAAATCATAGGGACGAGCAAAAGGTCATGTCGTGGAGTCGATAGGGAAAGATGAACAATGATAATATGACAAGTGTACTATAATCATAAATAAAGTCCCTTTAACTACCAAAATTGTCTTTCAAGTTTTTTTTTATAGGATCAAATAAAGCAAATAGAAAAGATGTGTCACCCACATGAAGGTCATGTAACACCAACCTCTTAATTTCATCAGAACTTAAACATGCTATATTGTGTTATATATGATATATCCTCAATTCTTACATCCAAACACAAACATATACACCAAAATGTGGTGGATTACTAGTGTTTTGGCTTGGATCTGCCTTTTGGTAGCCATTTCTAACGGCCAATCTCCTGCGGCTTCACCATCGAGTACGCCTGCCACCTTACCACCACCTTCCACCACCCGGTTCCTCCAACACAACCACCTCTCGCCACCCCTCTACCGTCCCCATCTGTCCCGCCACCTCAAATTCAACCAAAACCACCTCTTGTGAGTCCGCCCGTCTCAGCTCCATCCACACCACCACCACCATTGCCAGCCCCAACACCACCACCAGTTGTTTCACCACCTGCACTACCGCCTGCTGTGCCACCACCAAATATCACCCCAGCACCAGCAACTCCACCGCCAGCTCCAGCAGCCCCACCAATCCCTCCACCGCCAACACCTGCACCGGCTCCATCACCATCATCACCAGCACCAGCGCCAGTTACCATTCCACCAGCCCCAACACCAGACATGAGCCCTTCTCCTGCACCGGCTCCTAGAAGACATAAGAGAAAGAAACACAAGCACAAAAAACATCATGCACCAGCACCAGCGCCGGTGGCTAAGAGCCCGCCAGCGCCCCCTACTGCTACGGATTCTGATGACAGTGCACCAGCACCGACACCAACACTTAATCTGGTTAGTTCCCACAAAGTTTCTTGATGAAAAATGTCAGTTTACATTCAAAAAACACATAGATTTCATGCAATTACTGACCTTTTGTTTTCTTTTGTTTAGAGTAATGGAAGAACACTGTATTTAAGGGGAGAAAGATTTGTATTTGTTGTAGTTGTTCTAGTTATTTTCATGAGTTAAAGCAGCCTAAGTACATCTTCCGCGAGTAGTTACTCAGAATTCTTTGTATATGTATGCAAAAAGTTGAAATTCTACTGAATCAAAGTACCAGTGTGTGACTTTCATGGTCAAACGACTCATTATTTGAATCCATATTTGCATTAGTAGTATTAGCTTAAAGATTACAAGCTGTTGTATACTTGTATACATTAATACATCTAGATCTTCTACTTCAAATAAACACTACAGGTGGAAAAAAAAACTTTTAAAGACGAGTCGAGAGATCAAAGAAAATCCCAAAAAGAAAAAGAATTTAAACTTTTAACGTAACTGATTAAGTTTCAAATCAATATATGTATAGTGGTTTTAGACAGCAGGTAAACATAAAACAAATTCAACATGAAAGAGATAGAAGAGAGTTGATTTTAGCATTCCTTTTTCTTTCATTTTTTTTCTTTTCTATTCATAAGTGTACTTACGAATACAACTTTTTAACTTTTCTTCAATTTCTTTCTATTAAGACAAAAAACTCTGAAACAAAAGTTCTTATTTATTTCATTCTATTTCCTTTCTTTTCTTTTTTTAAATGAACTCGGGAACATAGCGTTATTCTAGATTCAAATAGTGATTGTTTTAAGAATATTTAATCATTTATATTTCATTATAGAAAATCATTTTTAAAGATTTGTTACCTATTATAGAGGAATTTAATAAAATTGCACAAATAGTCAAATTAAAAATAATATTAACTAGTTTTAAGCCCCTCACGTTGCGATGGTGGCGTAAAACCGCGTCAAGTAGCACTAATATCATGCCACTGTCAACCACCACCACCATCGGAAAAGCTCAACGGGAAGTTCAACAATAGACCACACTAAAAAAACAATCGCTGATCAGAAAACCTTAAAGGGTTAACCATCATGTCAACAAAAATCAAGACGAAACTAAACCTGAAAACCCTAAAGGGTTAACCAGAGTAAAAAAGAAATGACTCCATCGTAACAACCGGTCGTCAGAGACAAAGTAAAGAAATAAAGAAAAAAACAAAGTAAGATACAACATACAAATAATGAGGCGGAAATCATAATGTATAATTAAGTTACAAACAAAACACAAAGTACGTACAACTTATGAAGCATTGAGTACAAACCATGATGCAAAAAATAAAAAAAAAAACAAAGCAATATATAACCAACAAAGAATAAGGTACAAACCATGATGCATAATCAAGTTGGTAATTAGAAATATATAATATTAATAATTTACACTTTATGGATTTATATATACTAGAAACTAAAAATTAAGCTCGTGTGATATGATATGTTTACGAACTTTTATACGTGTGTTGTGACAATGGCATTCATGTGGTTAAATATATAAAAGAAGGTATTAAGTTATGACTACTCGGTTCTGAAGACTGAAACATAGATACAAAAACAACTATATAATGACATTGTTGTTCTTTAGTGGGTATCAATCTCATTTTTCACAATACCGGTACGTTTTTGTCAGTCGATATAACCTACGATAACCAAAAGAATATCCTAAATAAGTACCTTGAATACAATATGTTTTTAACAAAATTTATACTGTGACGCCAAAGAAAGCAAAATTACCGGAAAACAATCAAATATAGTTAAAGAATTAATGACATAAGGTGAAACATTAGAACTTAAAACATTCACACTAGATTCTTTATATATGTGTGAGTGTGTTTTTTATATTATAGTGAATGATTGTAAATGGCTGTAAGTAGAAGATAGAGAAAATTTACATTCATCTGTATATTTAAAGAATCATTGTTTAATTCCTATAAATTTTTAATATTTTTTAAAGTAATTGTGAGTAAAGAAGAGATAAAATATAATGATAAAAGTATATAAAAAAATTATTTAATTAAAAAATAAAAAAATAATAATAAATTTTAGTATAGTTATATGAGAAGTAATAGAGAATTTATTGCGAAGAGAGTTAAAATTGAAAATTAAAATAGTATGGAGTATATTGTTAAATGTATGTTAGTAGTAGTAATATAATATGATTTTGATTTGATTCGAAACAAAATCGCCTTAAATAAACAAACATATAATAATACTTCATGCACATATAATAATACTTATTGCCACATATGTTGCCTATGTGTGCCGTTCAGCAAAAAAAAAAAATAATAATAACCCTATGTATAACGCACTTTACAGCTTGGAATGACAAGTGTACAATCTCATATGCATAACTTGAAACAAAAGTCGGTTACAACTTACAAGCATCAGCCACGAACACTATATAAACAAATTGCAAACCCTAATTATCTCAACTGAACGCCGCTGTGAACCACCGCCGGAGGCCTAATACTGCCAACTCAAAAGCTTTGAAACTTCAATCAGATCGTTATTCACCACCACGTAACAAATCGATCCATACTCGTTATACGCGTTCATCATGTGTCTGACAGTTTGAACTTGCGCGATTAAATGCTATTCGTTTAACGAAATTGTAATGAAACATTGTAATTGTAGGTCTACTTGATTATTTTGGAAGGAGTTAGGCCTGTATTTCCTCTTGTGCTCATCAACTAAGGTACATATTATTGATTATCGATATGATCTGATTGTAACGTGTTTGACTTTGCATGTGTAGTTGGTTACTGTGTATTGAAATGCGTATTGTTTGCTTCATTATCGTTATATGCTTGGATTTTGACTTTACTTTGCTATGCATAAGAATATGTGATAGCTGTTAGTTGCTTTGAACTTACTATCAGCTTACATTGTGTTCCCTATGTTAGTCATTTTATGGTGACTACTAGAACCACTGCTTAGATGTTCAACAGGACATAGCGTACACGTACTGGATTGTTTGAACTCGCTGTGCTTTTACTTGAACCGGATACCCTCCATGTGACGGTATGATTAGACCACTATGTCTTCGTTTATTGAGCTAAGAGCACGTGAGCATACACATTATTGGGAGGCGTATGGATCAATGCTAGGATATCGAATAATGGTGGACAGGGGATTTGTGTGACCACATTTTCCCACGACTAATGGTGCATTCAGGTTTGTAAGCGTGTCCAATATGATATATTCTTTGGTTTGCTTAAATGGCAGCAGTACGCGATCATTAGGATTCCTTGTATTATATTTTAGGTAAATTAGTTTTTAAAAAGTACTTATTCTTCGAATTCTCTCACTTTGTTTGGTGAATTTCTCTGTGCTTAGTCAAGAATGTATGTTGGATCTCTGTTACTTTCTTATTTGATTCGCCAGTGTTAGTAATTTGATGCAGTTGGCAGTTTTTTCTCTAGACGAAATAAAGCAGCATTTGTTTTGTTTTATAGGTTTGTGACATTTGATTAATGCAATGGGAAAGAAGAAAACAGATGAGGGTGGAAGTAAGCAAAGCAATAAAGAAGGAAAGAAAGAAAAGCCATCAGTCTCAGCAATGCTTGCCAGCATGGACCAAAAACCTGATAAAGCAAAGAAAGTAACATCCTCAAGCTCTACAACCCGTAACCCTAAACCCAAACAACCTTCAAGTTCGCAAGCTTATGCCGACATTGATCTTCCTCCTTCAGATGATGAAGATTATGATGTGGAATATCTCTCTGAAGTAGATGAAAATCAGGAAGGAGGAATCAAGAAGCCTAGTAGAAAGGAGAGGGCTAATGATAATAATCTTGAAATATCTGTAAATGATAAGAAATTAAAAAAACGAGTAAAAGGATATATGAATAATGCTCAAGCAGCGGAGCAGGCCAAACAGGAGGTTTCGAAAGATAAGTGTGATGCATTCACAGTTGTGATTGGTAGTCGGGCTGCAGTGCTTGATGGTCACGATGAAGCCAATGCAAATGTAAAAGATATATCAGTGGATAATTTCTCAGTTTTAATAGGTAGTAAAGAGTTGTTAAAGAATACCACTGTTAAGATCTCTCATGGAAAGAGATATGGTTTGGTGGGACCCAATGGGAAGGGAAAGTCAACACTGTTGAAGCTTCTTGCTTGGAGGAAGATTCCTGTGCCTAAAAACATAGATGTTCTTTTGGTAGAACAAGAAGTAGTTGCTGATGACAGAACTGCCATTGAAGCTGTAGTTTCAGCAAATAAAGAGCTTGTTAAACTAAGACAAGAGGTCGCAACATTACTAGAATCTCCCGAGGGTGAAAATGGAAATGAAGTTGAAGATGGTGGTGGTGATACTGGAGAAAAACTTGCTGAACTATATGAGCAGTTGCAGATAATGGGTTCAGATGCAGCTGAAGCCCAAGCGTCGAAGATCCTTGCTGGTTTGGGCTTTACAAAAGCTATGCAAACCCGTGCGACCCGGTCATTTAGTGGTGGGTGGAGGATGAGGATTTCATTGGCTCAGGCCCTCTTTATTCAACCGACCCTGTTATTGTTAGATGAACCCACCAATCATCTTGACCTTAGAGCTGTTCTTTGGTTAGAGGAATACTTATGCAGATGGAAGAAAACTCTTGCTGTTGTTTCACATGATCGAGATTTTTTAAATACCGTTTGCAATGAAATAATTCATCTTCATGACTTAAAACTTCATATGTATCGTGGAAATTTTGATGATTTTGAAAGTGGGTATGAGCAACGCCGCAAAGAAATGAATAAAAAGTTTGAGACTTATGACAAACAAGTGAAAGCAGCAAAACGGACTGGGAATCAGAAACAACAAGAGAAAGTCAAAGAAAAAAGCAAAATTTGCTGCCAAAGAAGCGAAGAAAAAGTCAAAGGGGAAAGTTGATGACGATGAAGAGATTCCAGAGGCCCCAAAGAAATGGAGAGATTACTCGGTGGAATTTCATTTTCCAGAGCCTACTGAGTTAACACCACCACTGTTGCAACTTATTGAAGTGAGTTTCAGTTATCCAGAAAGAGAGGATTTCAGGCTATCTGATGTTGATGTTGGGATCGATATGGGTACACGTGTCGCTATTGTGGGACCCAATGGAGCTGGAAAGTCAACATTATTAAATCTCCTTGCTGGTGACTTGAAACCAACAGAAGGTGAAGTAAGAAGGAGCCAAAAGTTGAGAATTGGGAGATATTCACAACATTTTGTTGACCTTTTGGAAATGGATGAAACACCCGTTCAGTATCTTCTTCGTTTGCATCCAGATCAAGAGGGCTTCAGTAAACAAGAAGCAGTCCGGGCTAAGCTTGGTAAATTCGGGCTCCCAAGCAATAATCATCTAACCCCTATTGCTAACTTATCTGGTGGACAAAAAGCCCGTGTTGTTTTCACTTCGATTTCCATGTCCAGACCACATATTTTGCTATTGGATGAGCCCACAAATCATTTGGACATGCAGAGTATTGATGCACTTGCTGATGCACTTGATGAGTTTACTGGAGGTGTTGTTCTTGTTAGTCATGATTCTAGATTAATATCGCTTGTTTGTGATGATGAAGAAAAGAGTCAAATTTGGGTTGTGGACAATGGAAGTGTTGAGGAGTTTAACTGTACTTTTGAAGACTATAAGGAAGACCTACTGAAGGAAATCAGAGCTGAGGTGGATGATTGACGCGGTATGTATCCTATGTTTTAATTTTACACCGTTACATAAAATTAAAACTGTTTGACTTGTTTCTTTGGTTCTACACCTTTATTTGTAAATAGATGTGTATCCATAAACTATAGGTTTTAAAATTGGTGCGGGTCATTTAGTCTATAGATCGTGTCAAAGCGGGTCATGTTGATCCACCGGCAATTTTTGCCTTTTCCATTTGACTTCCATAGATGATTAATGTATTACATATGATTTGCAAACATTATTAGTAGAATAACTATGATGAGGTTGTAAAATTGAATGCACTTTGGACTACTCATAAACCGAATTGACTAGTTACATAGGTTGAAATCGTATAACATTAACAAATGCAAGAAGATCAGAAATTACAATTTCTATCTTGATATATTTGATTTTTGTTTTACATGAACAGGAAACTCTGGATGCTGCATTTCTGTGAAATATGAGGCCTGGAGTACATATGTTTAGAGAGCTGTGTGTTTGAAAGGAGACTATTTTTTAAACTTTTTTTTCTTCTTTTTATTAATAGTTAACAAAAGGCTTGCATGTTGCTTCTTTCTTAGTTCTTAGTGATGTTGAACATGTGAGGGACACAATATAATTGTACCAGCTTTATGGTTCAGTTTTGCTAGATTGACAATGCATGCTCCATAGGATATCTACAATTGTAATTCATTTGGAGTGACATTTCTGATAAACAATGAATGCACATAACAGATTCAACATTGGCTGATAAACAGTGAATGCACAGCAGATTTAACATACCCTAACAGGTATGAAAACAACTCATGAGGGTAGTTGAAACCACCGGGACCGCTGCCGCCACCAACGCAACCAATATTTATCACTGAAAGCGAAGGAGAAGAGGGAGAAAAGTTCTAAACCCGCTTCACACCCTTCTTATTTTTAGAATATCAAAGAAGCTCTGCTGGCTCTGAATAAGAAAGGCGGTTCAAGCCCTCACATGATCGCAAAAATAAGGGTCTAACGCAGCTGCTGTTGGATTAAAGAAAACGGGACGAAGGGAAACTCGAAGGAGTGAAAACAATTGAAAATTCAGCAAATCAGAGAGTGAGGTTAACCGTTCCCGCCAATTTTAGTTTAAATATGATTGTACGTGCATCTTAGAAGGAGTCTGGTTAATTCTATGTGTTAGTGTTATTGTGTTGGAGATTTGTCATCTCAAATATGACTGTTCTTGTAATCTATTTTAGTAAATTAAAGCTTTCAATTTTCAGTTCTTAATAGTATTCCTTACAACGTCTGTCTCGTTCAAACCGAATCTGACCGACTAGGACTCAAACCTACCATTATGATCCTGTCTTTGGTTCGAGTTTCTTAAATTAACAACACACCGTTCCTCCTTTCTTCAATATGATACATATGATTAAGTCGCTGTAAAAATCAATTTAAAATAAAAAATCGTATAATATATTTTTATGTCACTTTGATCGGTGTAACGAGGATTAAAAAGAATAATATAAGTTGTCACGTAACTCTTTTATCTATCACAAAACAAATGGCGTTGTGTATATGTGGTTTTCATTGTTGTATTCATTCTATGTATTTAAATTATTAGTGTGATTGAGATGAATTATAAGTTTAAAACAAAGAAGTAAAATATGATCGTTTAAAAATATATATTTATTCACTTATTACATAACATATAAAAACGAAAATTTATTGTTACTAAAATAGAAGGTGACAAGAAGTAGAGATGAGCTCACTTATTGTTCTTAACTCACTTTTACTTTTTGCAAACTCACCATTTGTTTTCTTCTTAAACATTTAATATTCAAATTTACAACTTGAAATAAAATAACTTGTATTAATATCTTACCTACCATCTAAAACAAAATTTTTAAAAGAATATATTAAGTTAAATGATTATTTTAGCCTGCTAACAGACGTTTTGTATGTTTTCAAATTACTATTTATAGAAAGTCTATGAAGTTAGAAATGATTATTTAAAAGTATATAAATATTCACTTAGTATATAACATCTAAAAAACAAAGGGAAAATTACTAATTCACCAATTGATCATATGAAATTACCAAAATAAACATTCAAAAATAACAATTACCAAAAAATAAACCAACCAGAATCTGACACGTGGCAATTCCTTGCCACGTGGGCGAAGAAAAGTCATAATACCTCGCCGAAGAGCTGACCGGGTGAGGAAAGCCCATAATTCAACTCCAACGTGGCACTTTTTGGCATGTTTCTCGCTGGCGTGACTGAGTCCTCACTAACTAGGCTAGGAATCATGTGTTTTCCTCGTTCATAATTACCAAAATGCCACACCTCGTTCAGAATTTTTATTTTTTTTTAAATACAAAATTTTTAAAAAAGTATTTACCAAAAATTTAAACATCAGTAGTTTTATTATTTTTTTCATTTATTATTTTTTAAAAACTTAAATTGGTAATTTAATGTGGTTTTCTCCTATATAATACGAAAAATAAATGGCTCATTTATCATTCTTAACCCACTCTTTGTAAACTCACCATTTTTTCTTCTTAAACATTTAATATCAAATTTAAAACTTGAAAGAAAATAAACGGTATTCATTCCTTACCTAACATCTAAAAACACAAATTTAGAAAGAAATTATAAACTGAAACGACTACTTTAGCATGCAAATAGATGTCTTGAATGTCTTCAAACGACTATTTACAAATAGTCATTGATTAAATTGAAGGGTGGTGAGACCACAAAACTTTTTGGTCAGTAATAGCTCCATGACTTCTCAAATGAAGGTCGTGATTTCGAATCACGCGGGGTAAATTCGATGTAAATTTGACCCGAATCGATTTTGAATAAAATTTAAGTCATCACGTAGATAAAAAATAAACACATCACAATGGTATATTTAAAATTTTATAAAAACTTATATTTTAAAAGTTATAAATATAAGTAAAATTTATTATATTATTATTAAATTCGAAAGAATAAAACAAATCTTTGTTGGACGCGAGTGAACGAGGCGGCTCGTCTTCTTTTGGAGGCGGACGACTCTATTTTGCAGGGCCAGACGTTTGTGTTAACCACATGTTTGATTTTTAGTGGGCCTAGACGTTCTTGCTTGTCTTTAAAGCTGCTAACGCCTTATTCAAAAGGGACATTTTAAGAAAAAAATTTGTAAAGAAACGTTTCGATAAAAAAAAATAAAAAAAAGAGACATTTTGTGAATTTTGAAAGATAAAAAAGAAGAGGACGACAACTCAGCAAAGAGCAGCCCATCCCAGCACGCCACTGAGCACCCATACTATCATTGGCCCAATTTCCAACCCCAATAACACATCGCCACGTGTCCAAATCGATCAATCCAACAACAATCTTTCTTCTTGTCTCTGCAAAAGCAATACTTCGATTATTATCATCATCTACTCTGAAACACCATCGTTTTCCACCACCATTATTATTATTTATTATTATTATTATTATTATTACTCCTCTTACATTATCTTGTTCAATTCAATTACTCCACAAATGCACAAATCATTCACTAAACCCACACGATTATTATATACATCCAATATGCATCCTCAAATCCTCCCTATATCTATCTCCAACCCCTTCGTTTCAGATCCCACACCATCATCTTTAATCATGCCGATTTCAGCACCATCAAAGGCTGAATCAGTGTTCTTGAAGGATTACCATGGTGACGATTTGGTTCATTCAGTGATTGAAGATGGTAAGAAGTTCGAGAGTAAACCCTTTCTACCTAGGGTTTCAAGTCACGGGAGTGTTAATGAGGATCTGATTGTGTCGAGTTCTGTTTGCTATCAGCAACGACGTCGTCGTGCTGCTAGTGATTCGAATTTGGGGGATGTTCGTGGTGGCAGACGGCGGTTTTTGTGGAACAGTGGTGGTCGGAGTGATGGGGATAGGGTTTTTGTCGCACGATTTGGGGCTAAAATGTTGGGGTTTATTAGGTAAATTTGCCTTCTTTACGATTCATTCATATATTAAGTACAGCTTGTTGATCAATGGATAAATTGATTATTACTCTTATTGCACATGGGAGTGATCTGATTATTGTTATCACCTTAATGTTCTTTCATTTTTATGATTTTATATTCAATTAAGTATGAGTTTAGTTGTTAATAGTTAAAGAGTCAGCATGCATGCATACAACATACTAAGTAGATGTAATGTTTTCACTTCATATTTAGAGTTAATTCATAATTAATTGGCAATGATTTCCTCTTTGTACCAATTAGGAGCTGATTATGCATTGAATGATTAATGATAATGAAGGGGCTTTTAGTATCCATGATATAACAGCTATGCATTAATTCTTTATGTTTTCTTAAGTTTCTTAATGTTGGGATAACAAGATAACAGGTCTTTGTTGTTGATATGTTTTCTGGATCTTTTTCTTTCTTCAGGTCAGGCTATAAGTTGATCACAGGTTTTCTTTCTTTACAATGTTACGCGGTCCTAATTATGCCAGGTGTACTTCAAGGTTCGTAAAGTTGGTGACGTGCCTCAGGTCATTTCTCACATGTTAATAACAAATTACACGCACTTTTTATGTCAATCTGCTTAGATTTCTGATGTCATTTGACTTCCTTAATGAAATTTAACTGATTAAGTGTTGCAGTTGCTTATTACTATTATTTCTCACGTCAGATACGCCGTGATATTGTTTTTGGCGATCAACCAAGGAATAAGTATGTTTTATGATCATGTTGACTTGTTACTTTATATATAGCAAAAGTTTATGTGAATAAATAATTGACGGCATTGTTAACTTTTGCAGACTTGATATATATTTACCTAAAAGTGATGGGAAAAATGATCGTCCAAAACCTGTCATTGCTTTCATCACGGGAGGAGCCTGGGTGATAGGGTAATCTTTTTCAAAGATTATTTTGTAAACTTGTGACACTTGTAGAACTTCCTTTCCATCACTACTCGTTTTGAGCACTAAAAGTTTCTACTTGCAGATATAAAGCTTGGGGTTCTCTTCTAGGACGCCACTTATCAGGTACAGACGTCATAGTGGCATGCATAGACTACAGGTAGTTTAATATCCAATGCAAAGTTAGGTTTTCTAATTCATAGTAAACTTTTTATTAATTATTGCTATGTACTTTTGTTTCAAGAAATTACCCCAAGGCCACCATCAGTGAAATGGTTAAGGACGCTTCACGAGGCATCTCATTTGTGTGCAATAATATCACCGAATATGGTGGTGATCCAAACAGGTACATTTGTTTTACTTATGATAAAACTACCATTTTGGGCTTTAAATTGGTTTATTGTGATTTTGAAGGATTTATTTAATGGGGCAGTCTGCTGGTGCACACATTGCTGCATGCGCCCTTGTAGAGCAGGCGATCAAAGAGTCTGATGCAACACAAACTACTACATGGAGTGTATCCCAAATAAAAGCTTATTTCGGATTATCAGGAGGGTATGTCTGTCAATTGGTTTTATATATACATTCTTGATGTATCATTATTCACCGATTGTTTTTGTTTATAATTTTTTCTGCAGATATAATCTATTTAATCTAGCAGAGCATTTGAGTACAAGAGGTCCATACAAGTCACTTTTTATGAGGTACTATAGCATGTATCTGCATTTTGTTCTCTCTTTTCCTATGTCCCTACTTTTAATAGGCGTAAAACTGAGAAAAGTTACAAAATTTTTCAGAATAATGGGAGGGGAGGAATCTTTAAGTAAATATTCTCCAGAAATTGTTGTGCAAGACCCAAACAATCAGAATGCAGTTGCTCTCTTACCTCCAGTTATCCTATTTCATGGGACAGCAGATTATTCGATTCCAGCAGATTGCAGGTATGTTTGCCTATAAAATGTGTGAATGCGTGTGTATTAGATGTAAAAACGCAGAAACGCTATAAACCTGAGGCGTATAAGTTATTTATTATGTGATCATTTTTCTGTTGATACAATTGCTATGTTAAAATTTTGAAAAGAAACAAATGTTGTTTACAGTAAAACATTTGCGGACAGCCTCCAAAGACTAGGAGTGAAAGCAGAATTGAAGTTATACGAGGGGAAAACTCACACCGATGTGTTTGTTCAAGTATATTTTTCCATCTACTTTTTGCTTTACTATATATTTATAAGCATTTTTGACAAATTATTCTCTTTCAGTGCCCCATATTTTGAATTTCACATCCTAATAATCCCTCTTTTTGACAACTTGTGTCTTAAATTAGGATCCAATGAGAGGGAACGACAAATTGTTTGACGATTTAGTTGCAATAATACATGCTGGAGACGAAGAAGCTCTTGCCAGACAAGCAAGAGCGCCTCCAAGGCGCCGCCTTGTGCCTAAATTCATGTTAAAACTGGCTGGAAAAATCAGTCCGTTTTAATAATTCAATCAGTCATAGATATCACATCACATCTTTTGTACGTAGGCCTCACATTCTATATAGATTGTTTCATCTTGTCATGTAATCTGATAGTAAACTATCGTTCAATCAAGAAGCATGTGTATAGATAGATACATGTGGAAACAAAGACAATGAGTTGCAGTAAGTGATAACGATATACCAATTTTATAGCAAGTTTTAAAGTTAAAGCAAGTTTTGTTCACCAAGCCCAAGTTGACCCTTACACTTTAACACCCATCGGACTGTGTACATGCAAAAGCCTTGTGAATTGGGGTTGTTTTTTCGTTCATTTGATTAAATTGTTGAACACTAAAATCTTTATGTTAATGTGTTTCTTGGTAAATAGTTGTCAGGCTTATGCTTTTTACCAATTTTGATATCACAAGGGTCTTTGATTTCACAAGTCAACTCGTATTTGAACTGTTCTAAATATTTCAATAATTCAGTCAATTCTTATCATGCAAAATACAATTGTAATATATTAGCATGTGACAAATGTAGGTTTTATGAATATACTTCTTAAAAGTTACTGAATTATCGTCAGAGGTTGTTCCTGACAGGTCACCTTCTTACTGGGTTCACTACATACGCTCGGAAAAGCTAGAACCGGTTGTCCAACCCCGGTATAAACCTCCATATGTTGGAATATGTAGCAACTGAGTTTGTTATCGGGTCTTAAGTAGGATAAATATAAATTCGACAAGGTTGGAATTTGCACGTAACTTGATTCATAACCAATTCAACCATATATGTTATGAAAGAAAATTTAGATTGTGTTTATTCCATTTCATGAAAATATAAAATAGAAATAAGAACAAGATTACAAGCCCACTCAGTGTTCATAATAATAAGCTTCATTACTATTCAGCCTTTTCCTTCTTATTTCTTCTGTGTGGCTGCACTCTTCACACCTGATGGGCTGATGTCCACAACACAGTCAAATTGTAACCAATAAATGAGATCAATAATTCATAGTCTCCAGGTTATCATGATCACGAATGGTTTTATGAAATTGTTGAGATCATTTATATACCTTTTCCTCGGTTCACGAGGCTGAGCGGGCTTTCTAGGGGCCGCTTTCGAGGCCGAAGGTTTGGCTGCTGATGGTTTAGCAGCCTCATTAACAGGCTTCTCGATTTTTATCGATGCCATTAATTCCTTTAGTTGTTGCCTTTGATGTATCCTTACACAAAGACTGGTAAATCTATAGTTGGATTTAAGGAATGAAATAACTACTAAACAATTTGCAGTAGATTCTCTATAGGATTGAAGATGTGACTAAGAACACTATATTGTTTTGATGCTTAGAAACAAGTTAACAATAGAGCATATGTAGCCATAATGCCATATGCATGCACATATAGACTCTAACCCATGTTTAAAAGCTATAATGATTTGTACCGTACAATTATTTATTGCATATATTGGTATGTTCTTGTTATGGGTCGGACCTCCGGTTGACATCTATCCGGTGTTAACCGGTGTTTCTCATTCCAGCAGCAATGCCATTAATGGTAATAAGCAATGCATCTCTAAGTTTATGATTCTCAGTGTCACTTCTCAACCTCTTCAAAATCTCAACCTGCAACATGTTGAGGGGATTAAGATACGGAAGCCGGCTCTCGATCAACTTCCTTAAACTTTTGTTATTCTCGGACAGCTTGTCGTGTCCTGTAACAACCAACACGTATTTCTCGGTCGACAGAAGCTCTTTCCTAAGATCATCACCGAGACCCCTCCGAGATTCATGAACCAGGACTTGATCATAATGTTTAACAATTGAGCTATCAGCTTTCCCCAAAACCATTTCTATCAGGTCAAGTGTAGACTGAAAAAAAGGCCATTCATTGTAAGCTGCTTTTAGTTCTGTAACTTGTCCTTTATCACAGACACCTTTTAAACCAGCTCCAACTCCAAGCCAAGCTGGAAGAACGAATCGTGTTTGTGTCCATGCAAATATCCATGGGATGGCGCGTAGATCTCCGATTCCTACTGAGGTTTTACGCCTAGTTGGACGGCTGCCAATGTTTAGGTGTCCAAGTTCAGCTTGTGGTGTGGCTTCTTGGAAGTAAGTAATGAACTCTGGATTGTTGTAAACAGTGTTGCGATAACTTTGGGAACTCAGGTTGGAGATTTCTTCCATGAGATTCCGCCAGTTTTCATCTCGTGGCGGTTTTGGGGGCCGGAGGGTGGCTAGTAGGACCGCTGTTGTGTAGATTTCTAACTGACGGACAGCCATTCCTGGCAGCCCAAACTTGGCTTGCACCATTTCTCCTTGCTCAGTTGATCTAAGTGTACCCTACACATTCCAGCAATGGATCAAAATGCTATTTGGTGGAACAGATGCATGCAACATCACATAAAACCACTTTTTAGGTGCATTGAGAGGCAGGCAGCAAATATAGTACAGCTCAAGAACATACCATGACAGAACCAGGTGGCTGGGATTGAATAGCAAGATGTGTAGGACCACCACCACGGCCGATACTACCACCGCGCCCATGGAAAAGAGTAACCTTGATACCATACTCTTTGCATGCAGCTACAACATCTTCTTGAGCTTTATAAAGTTCCCATGCAGCAGCAAAACGGCCAGCGTCTTTACCAGAGTCGGAGTATCCAACCATTACCTGCATAAATTAGTCATTAGCATCTTAACTTTTTTTACCTTGCATTCTTATACAATGATATGCTTGTATAAAATGCCCGAATGAGTAATGGCATACCTCTAGGTGTCCATTGTGATTCTTTATGATGTGGTTTTTATACCAATCAACTGATAATAATTCTCGTATCACTGAACCAGCTGATCTCAGATCTTTCACAGTTTCAAACAGAGGAACCACCCGCAATCTATTTAAGTGAATCATGATAAGATTGTGAAACCATAACTATTGCCACGTATGCATACATACTCGATGCATAAATACATACACAATCAGTAAGAAATATGATTGCCAGACTTACATTCCACCACGGCATGGTTTTCCTTGTTCTCCTGCAACAGCAAGACGAGCATCCTTCTGCAGAAGCTCCACAGCAAGGACATCACTTGCCTGTAACGTAAATTGTATCAAGAAATTAATTTGGAATTCATATAAAGATACTTTTAACATGCTTTAATCTAAAACTTCTTAAGAAATTTTCTTTTATATCATACATTTGAGGCCATGGAAATCACATACGCTCCTAGGGAATCACTACCCAACTCAGCTGAAACACGGAAGGTGTCCAGAACTTCTTTAACTTCAGAAGAAACCTAATAAAAAATATCAAGAAAATTCAGAGAAAAGATAATTTGTCGTTTAAAGGAGAAGAAACAGTGGTTCATCGACTTCCTTTCAGTACAAGAATGGTGTTACCTCTATAGTTGGAGGGACAAGAGGCCTCTTTCCCTTTAGCTCTCTTGTTAGAAACTCTACTCTCTTTTTTTCATCCCATTCACTGTATTTTCCCATATCAAGATATTTGGTAATTGCATCAAGAGTATCTGAATGTCTACCTGATTCCTGCCACATGTCAATAATGCCATAAGTATTAAAATTGTGATGGTTTCTGTAAGTTAAATATGATATAGAACGAACCTGACGGAGGTCAAGCTTCATCAGTACCATCCCAAAGACAGAAACTCTTCTTATTAGATCCGCGAGTCGTCCATCTGCTAGAATTCCTGCCCCACAGGATTGCTGTGACAGGTAAAGTGTTATGCATATGCCTACTAAAACAACATATGAAATTATTAATGATCATATTTGCGTATAATACCAAAGATTCATAGCACATCATGAGTGGTCGCATTAGCTGATCTGGTGAGTCGTAGTAATCACCAGGATCCTGATCACAAGGAAGACCTTCTAGAAGCTGCTCTAATCGTCTACGAGTGTTCATAAGCTGGAATTACATGGGAAAACTATTGCCTTATAATCTCATATAAAATATGAAAATTACAGGTGTACCAACTATATTTGAAAATGAATTTTCCATAAAGAGAGAAATTTATTATAGTTCCACTTCTTGCTCTAAAAATAGGAAAGACTTGTCGGAAATAGTTTGTTTGCTTGGATCTTAATATCTTCATATTTCAGGTGTACCAAAAATTAGCCATTGATATCTTTATATATCAGGTGTACCAAGAATTATGCCATTGATATATTAATATTTCAGGTAGAGTCTTCAATCATACATGTATCACTTAAGGATTACCTTATCTTTTACATCCCCGAGGACAATCCTGTAAGGAGAAATGGTAGATTTCTGAGGCATGCTTGGTTCAAGAAGCTTCCTGAAGCTGGCTTTACCGACTTGTGTTTCAGCAAATGTTTTCTTCTGACCAAGCTGACTGGGGCTGAAAGATCCAGATTTTGGTGTAAGAGGTTGCTGAGTGGTGTTTGTACTAGATTGGTTCCCATCTACATTTACTTTCAGATCAGTGTTGCTTGAACTTGCAGATGAAGTCACCTGCTCATCCTAGACATGTGCAGAATAGAATTAATTTGCAAAGTTGAGTGTGATAGAGTGCATCCTAGATGTGGCAATTTCAATACATTTTTGTTTTCATCTCAATAGATGAAATAGGTCAAATAATAATAAAAGCTTAAATGAAAAAAAGTGTCAAACGGGTTAAAAGTGTCCCAAAGTTATCTTTAGAGAATTAGAGCAAAGAACCTCCTAAGGTTTTATTGAATGACTCAAATTATTATTTTAAGAATATTGCTTTAGTAACCATAAATCCATAACTAATACATACAGCACATTTGTAACAGTTTAAAAAAATGGACAAAAAAGTGTTTTTGGATCAACCCGACCTAAACTCAACCCACGCAACTTGTCACCTCTAATTACAATCTGATGGATCCAGGGTGGAGGAAAATATTAGTTTGTTGGTAAAGTTGTTTTACCTTGCTTTTCAGGGGTTTGTACTCTGATCCAGGAACATCTAGACGGGGATAATGAGACTCCACCTCATTGCATTCTATGGAAGCAATAAAAAAGGTATCAGTTTCTAATCTAACTATATTACTTCATAATGTCAAATTAAATCAAGTGACATTCATTCTTTTTGTTATGCCAGTAAAATCAATGATTAGTTAGTGTTTTAACCTGTACAAGATGGTACATCAGCTTGAGCTGGAAGTTGTGTAGGTAGGCCATAACCATGATGGGTTTGATGCTTTGTTGTATGGCTCCAACTCATGTGTCGCTCCTCTTCAGATTTTTCTGAAAAAATATGAACTTAATTTAATAAAATAACCAACACCCGATGCATCTACAGTGAACTAACAAGAAAATAAATAAAGACCTTTATTAATAATATCATTTGCCAAATGTGACAGGCTATTGCTACACTGGTTCATAGAAAGTTCGAATCTCAGGTTGTCAACTTCTCGTGTGTAAAGATCAATCGCCATCCACCTTGATAAAAGAGATACGTCTCTTGTAACCTGCAGTAAAAATATAAGTCATCTGCTAGATAGATGTTATTAGTACAGAAATGTAATTCATACACTTGACTTTGAAAAAAGGATTCAAAACCTCACCTTTGCAGTGACATTAGGATTTCCATCTCGATCACCCCCCATCCAGGATCCAAATCTTATTGGTGTGCATGTCAAAGGAAGTGGCCTCCCAGTATGCTGAAAGAAATACATTTATATAAACAGGTTATATAAAAGAATAAAAATGTAACATTAATACTAGTTTATATAAATATATATATACCTTCTTCAGAGCGTTGCTGAGACGGCGTAAGTAATGGGGTATGGCTTTCCAAAGGGACTGCTCAACATAATTTAATCCTGGTTTATATAAACAATAAGTAATTTCATTATCTTTAAAAGGATCAATACATAAAATTTAAATTATTTTAAGAATATGCATCACCAAGAAAAGTTTACCAGCTCGAGCTTCATCCACTGGTGTAGGCTTGTGGCGTCTAAGTTCATCTGTCTGCCATATAGAAGTTATCTCTCTCACCTATAAAATTAAGTACTGAAAATTATTCACAAAATGATTTATTAACTTTTGCTTCTATTCAACAGAACTCGAAAGAGCACCAGATCTTCTATTAGAGCATCTTGATCTTCCTGTGTGAGATCCTTGCGGTCGTTAACTTCTAAGAGATGCTGCAAAAGTCAAATATTAAAAGTCATATTACTTTATTAATAACTTAACCAAAACTTCATCTCAAAGAGTAATCAAACAACATACAGAAATTCTGATGTGTTTATATTGAAGAGTACGCCTGTTAATCTGAGTGGGATGTGCAGTGAGGACTATCTCTACCGCCTGTAAAAAATTCATAAAGTTAGTAGAGAAAATACAAAATATTTTAAATATCTAACAAAAATGTAAGATTCCAAAACCAAACCTGATTGCATACTGTGTCATAAAGCACATCTGGAGAAAGACCACTTTGAATCAGCTGATTAAAAGTATCATCACATGATTTTGAGGCCTGTGCCACATTCCTTGCCTTACGAGACCTGCAAGTAAATATATTTTGTCATTTCATAAACCTTTCCTTCTCAGCGAGCATTAGTAACTGAAATTTAATGTAAACTGAAAATTTGATCTAAGCTTTAATTGAAACAATAATGAAGGATGGATTACCTGTGATGAGTTTCAGCAATACCCATTAAGCTAAGAAAATGACTAAAAGCTCTAGCGAGCATCAAGGCTTCCTCTAGTGTCAAGTTTGATAACTCAGAAGCGAGTTGCTTCTCTAGAACCTCTGCGGTGTCTTCAATCCCAGCTGCTCTTATAAGGCATGCACTCTGCAATTTCCATCACAAATTTCCATCCAAAGCAACTTCATGATCATTACTATTTTATATCACAAATAACAAAATAAAAGCACAATATCACAAATTTAAGAATCAAAACAGGGGTTTTTATAATGCAAGTATAAATATAAGGAACACATTTCTTGTAAGATGCATCTATTATATATCAAAAGTATTTGTACATGTTCTTGATCTTTCGTTTACAAATACCAAAACCGCATTTCTTCACATTTCTTCACAACTTAAACATATATAAGTACATAAATCAACCGTATTCAATGTTAGATCAAATTGCACAAAACACATTGTCACATAATCAAATTGCTCATGTCCATCACTAGGATTGAATCAGAAAATATCATCTGAGTGTGTAATAAATATACATGGTTCTACATTTGAGTTATTTACTATCTGCTTTTTGAATCATATTCTCCTATGAAGCTGGTATGTTAAATGTTTAAGTTAATTTTAAATGTTCTGTTTCACTAGCACTCCGTTTTGTTATAAAAACAAGTTCATATACTGTACTTTTGTTCTTAAGTCAATACATTGAGATCATATTCAGTCTTTTCAGTTTTCCATTGATCTATTCAATTGCTTTATACGACTGCCAGTTTATAGTTCCATACAAATTTGTAGAATTAGTGTACATAAAATGACTATTAATCCATTCAATCAACAAGCCGCAATCCGCTACAGATATACAAACCACAACACTCCAAGTTCTAAATTCATAGCACAGCTTGTTATGTACGTGATGTACAACTAACAGGTAAACATACACATCATGTATTCAGATCTCAACGTCATGTTCCAACTTTTAAGGCACGGGAAAAGGGAACATATCACCGGAATCGGTACAAAAAGTAAAAACAGATCACATTTATGCTCGTATATACGTTAACCAAATCACCAAAGGAGTAAATCACCTCACAGTATTAGAAGATAAAAACACAAATCGCTCGAACAAACATGAATCATAAACCTCATTTCGTCAAATTACCATCTCCTCATACAGATCACAAATCAACACACATCAACGCATCAAAACAGCTCGATGTATTCACGCCTCATATCATAGATTCATAGCAATTAATCTAATCAACGAAAACATTCAACAATCACCAAACAACAACCGAATAAAAACTGAAAACAGCTAGACATATGAATTCACGCCTCATATCATAGATTCATAGCAATTCATCTAATCACGAAAACGTTCAACAATCACCAAACAACAATAAACAGAAAACTGAACAAGTAAGGAACCTGAGAGAGAGTACGAGTGCGCTCTATCTTCTCCATGATATTGGGACCGACTTCTCGTTGCAGAACGTCGTTGAGGAGGCTAAACAGAAGCGCGAGATCATCGTCGTAGCTCTGGAAGGAGATCTCCTCCGCTATGTCGTCTGTAATGTCTGTCATCTTCTACCTTATGAGTGTGGGATGAAGAAACCGTTAATGGAGGTTGATTGTTGCAGGTGGATGTGTGGGATTGTATGGTGTGGTGCGTGAAGGTGTATGTGAGCGATTGGTGTGGCGTACGAAACGACGAACGTTGACGTGTGTCAAGGGTTCACGGGATTATCGGAGGACGGTGGGACCCAAGTCCTTTGGCATTAATGTTATCGAGGGCCATGGTGAATCGCCTGATTGCATGCTCTTTTTTCTTTTCTGTAATGAGTATTGTATATGAATTTTGCTGATTAGAAAAGTAAGTTATGATTACGTAGTGTATAAGATTGTTGGTTACCATTTAAACCAATCAAAATATAGTTAAGTGACACTTACACTCACTGATATTTGATAGATTGTCATCACATATAATTTTTTAAACTTTTTACGGATACCTCAATAATTAAAGGTTGATTCATCTCTAGCAAGAGTGTCGGGTTTAAATTTTGGTTTACTGTTTTCTATGATAACTTTTTTCATTTGATCAACTTAAGCTATGATATATTTAATCAGATTGATTAGCAAGTTATTCCATGAATTTCTGATAACAAGTTGTCAAGGTTCAACAAAATGTTCCATTTTTTTTTAACATAGTGTTCCACTTCTGTGACTTAAGCTAAATACACCTCTATCAACAAAGGATCACATGCATAGTGTTTATATACGTAATGATTGTGTTTAGCGTGCAACATTTTAAAACGAATTGTACAAGTTTTTGTATTTTAAAACCATTCATAGCAATTTTTTTTATAACTTCAGATACAAATCTTTTATGTAAAATGTGATATATATATATATATATATATATATATATATATATATATATATATATATATATATATATATATATATATATTTATGGTATAATGCATGATTAAATTGATTAAAAAAAGGTTCTGATTTATTGAGAAAATTACATGTTTAGGGGGCAACTCAATATATATTTGAGATACATACTTTAGTCTTTTGGTTAACTTTAATGATAAAGAAATCATTTGAATTAGGGGTGTGCATGGTCGGTTTAGTTCGGTTTTAGCCTAAAACCGAAACCAAAAACCGATATTTCGGTTTTTAAAACCGTTCGGTTTCGGTTTTTTCGGTTTTTGGTTTTCGGTTTTAACTTCTAGTTCGGTTCGGTTTTGGTTCTTTTTGGTTTTACCATTTGGGCTTAAAGTTTTAGAAAAAATTATTTTAAAGTAATAAATTTAAGCTAAAAACTTTGGCCTTACATCATTGTTGATCTCTAAATATAATCTATATACTTTTATAAATTAGTTGACATTAAAATTAAATGCAATTCATAAAATATAAGAACAATATATTCAATAAAACATTTTAATCTATCAATTCAAATAAAAAAAGTTTAAATATTATTCTTAAAACCTAAATATTCAATCTGTTTTAGATAACATAAGTTAAATAAATAACTAATAGGCTAATAATTTTTATAAGAGTAAATTATAAATTTTGTCTTTTAAGTATGTTTAAAATTATGGATCTTGTCCTTAAACTTTGATGAGTACACTGAGCGTCCTTCATTTGAAAACTTATCACACTTTACGTCCTTTCAACTAACAAAAGTTAACTTTTTCTGTTAGCTTTGTGTAAATGCTCGTTTTGCCCTTATTACTTAAATGACGAAATCTGTAATTTTTTACTACTCTTTTTTTATTTATGTTTTTATTTTATTTACTTTATCTTTCTAATACACTTTTATATTTTATAATCTTAAATATTATTACTTAATTATTTTTAAATTTTTTATCAAATATACTTTTATTAATAGTTTTTTAATTTATTATATATATATATATATATATATATATATATATATATATATATATATCGTTTTTAAAATTTAGTTATCTACTTTTCTAATTTTACGAATACAAATTAGAGGGTTAAGAATATATTTTTTTATTTTATAAAATTTAAACAAGTAATCAGTTTTATTTCACCGTCACTTTTTTTATTACCATTTTGGTTAAAAAAATTTAAAGACAGTTTGGCTTATGGTATTAAGATTTTTATACCTATTTGGTATAAAATTTTCAACTATTAAACAGTTTGCTTTATGGTTTATATTATCGAAACAATTAATAAAATTTATTTGTTTTCATTTTCTTTATTAGAATTTTTACTTCTATCATTATTTTCTTTATTAGAATTTTTTACTTCTATCATTTTAATTGTTTTATTTTATATACTTAAATTTTACTTACTCTTTTCTCATTTATTTGTGTCTAAGGATTCTTGATTATTTTTGCAAACACTATTTAACTTTTTTTAGAAACTTCATGTAGTCTCTCTTAGTTTTTGCAACCGAAACAAATTTTTTAATAAAATTGGTTTTAAATATCTAAGATCAATATTATGATCAACTTCTTTTATTTATCTGTTGAATAATTTTGTTCACTTTGTACGCGATTGAAGTATTTTTATTTTCGCAGTTTAAGTTTTGATGCTAATTTTATTCAATAATCATTAGTTTGGAGTTATGATTTTGTAATATTTTCTTTAAGTATGCTATCATTTTAACTAAAAATGAACATTAGACAATTCACTTTTAAATTACACAAACTAAGAATTAAATATACTAAAAGTTAAAATTACATTAAAAAATTCAAACAACACAAACTAAGAATTAAACGGGTGATTATAGATGTTAATTTCTTGGTAAATTAAGGGCTCCAATTAGCATCTTCATGTGTCGAGTCATCTTTATCGGATCAGAATGAATACTATAAACGTAATTAAAAAATGTTATCACATCGATATGCCATTTAGGGTTTTTAAAAGAATTGAAGATGAATGAGATGAATAATACATTATGGTATTCGATGGATTTTTTTAATATATCCGTTAGAAAGCTAGATGTAAAAAAATAATTTTAAATTGATCAAACTATTTAATTAGAGTTAAAATAAATAAGCTAAATAATCAAATAATAATAATAATAAAAGAAAAAAATGAATAGAATTGAAGAATAAAAGAAACTTTAACACTTACAAAAGTAGTTCTTTATGAATAAAATGACAATAATGCCCTTGACTTAATAAAATTATTTAACACCAGTTAGTAAAAAGGACGTATTACGTAAGAACTTTTTGTTAAAAATGAAATTAAGTGAAAGTCATTTTCAAAATGACCTATTCCATAATTTTCACAACATAAAGGACGAAATTTGTAATTTAGTCTTTTTATAAGTATATGATTACACATCTAAATTTGCAAGTTTGATTGTATGGTTACGGTTTGATTTTTCGGTTTTTGTTACAAGCAAAACCAAAATCGAGCCGAAAAATTCGGTTTTTAAAAATTCATCAAACCAAACCGTCGGTTTCTTAGGGTTTCGGTTTTATCGGTTCGGTTGCGTCGGTTATTTTGGTTACGATTCGGTTATTTTAGTTTTTTGCACACCCTAATTTGAATTCATACTCTAAGCATTCAGAGTAGCTTCCTTATCCTCATCCTCACATTTACATTAAAACATTATTTTTTTTTTCGATTAAATAATACTTTTTTATATATTTATCATTACATTTTATTTCTTCTCCACTCAAAACCACTTTTAAAAATATTAAAAATTTTCGAAGGTTGTACCGTGTTTTTCTAAATATGAGGAAACACAGTACAACCCTTATAAATTTTCACTCGCAGCTACCTACAACTATCTCATAATATATGACACACACTCAATAAAAATAAAAAACCTACCGTGAGTGTTCTAATAATGAGATCGGAGGATACTAATGTTTAATTCCAAACATAGGGTAGATTAATAATTCGTATAATCTGACAGTAAAAGTAAATGAACGTGTAACGGTGTAAGTCGTCGTTCTAAAAAACCTAACACGAGTCATCAAAGTTTATGGTGATTGTTGTAGTTCATTCAAACTCGTTTTCCAATACCAGCATCTATATTCGGAAGTTTAAACTTTTCAGTTTTCCCCCTCCAGAGTCACAATATCCGGTGAACGGAAAACAATCACTGGAGATATGTCGCCGGCGCCGGTGATCGGGGTCGCAGTGTTTCTTCTCAAGGCCACACGGTGCTTCTAGGCCGTCGCCGGTCTTCCGTCGGTCACAACACCTATGCTCTCCCCGGCGGCCACCTTGAGTTCGGTCAGTCATCTCTTAAACCCCCGTACACTACACGTTATCTCAGATCTGACTGTCGGCAGTTAACCGGTGATCTTTAGATTTTCAATTATTGTGATGTTTTAGTAAGGAATTAGGTATTGTTAGATATTCAGATTGATTTGTCGTTCAGTGAGTCAGTTTTGCATCTACGACTATTAAGCTGTAGAAATATGGAGTAAACTAACAACAATTCATGTGGTGGAGCTTGTGCATTATTGGCAATGGCAAAAGAGTCAATTCATGTGATACTTTGTTTCTACAGTTATACTTGTCTTTTAGATAATACAGTTATACTTGTCTTTTAGATAATCGAGTACCGATTAGCCTATAATTTAAGTATTATTATGCAAAAACTAAAAAATAAAATTTAAGTTAAGTGGATCAAGCTCGTGTCAACTAAAAAACACAATTTTCTGATTCAAGTCATGTAAAATTTTTGGCTTCACGTCGAAAATGAACACAACCTTTTTTAGTATCCATGTGTAGAACATGATTTTAGTAAGCTTCATGTTTGTGGACAAAGTTTGGTTTAGTAACAGATATTGAAGATCAAATCTATGAATATAGAACAAGGCCGTGAGGCCAATTGTCTGCAAAACAGACCCATCATGTAGCTTAACAAGCTTAAGGACATTAAGATGGTTGTCCTCCCATTTACACGTGTTTGTTTTGAAATGGATTATGTGGTATCGAATAACTGGTATCGGTTAATCAAATGTATTAAAACATAAGCATGCTTCTTTGTTTTGAAGGTGAAAGCTTTGAGGAATGTGCAGCAAGAGAGGTAAAGGAGGAAACTGGGCTAGATATCAAGGACATACAGTTTGTGACAGTAACAAATGATGTTTTCTCTGAAGCTGCAAAACCACTACATGTTGTTGCTGTTTGTATGCGTGCTTCTCTAGTTGATCCTGACCAACTCCCGGAAAACATTGAGCCTGAAAAATGTTACGGTTGGGACTGGTATGACTGGAAACACCTGCCCCAACCGTTGTTTCGACCTCTGGAGACTCTGCTGAAAACTGGGTTCAGTCCCTTCCCTACTGAATCAAATGATTAGTGCAATATTTAAAGTTCTTTTGCTATGGTTGGTTTTACTGGATTTATGCTATTTCTTGTTCTTCAAGTTGTAGTTATTAATGAACAGTAAAGAGAAAAATATAACTTTTGTTAGGGTTACTACTTAGTATCCGCAACCTATAGAGGCCATGAATCTCCATGTTACCAGTTTTTTCCCCGGTCAAAAAGAAAACCAAATGTTTGTTTGTTTGATTAAGAAAGTAACAGTAAAGTAATTGCGAATCAAATTAACACACAAGAAATGCAAGATAAATTAAAATAGTAGTAAAATCAAAAACAATCAATTAAGGTATTGGTTACTATTGACTGCACTTGGTTTATATTACACACCCATAGACCATAGTCATATATTGCATATCGAGTCCAATGTTGACCGGGACTATGTCCTACGGCACCATATGCTATTTGCCTGTCTACATTATTTTAAAGGTGGATTAAGTACAATATGGAGCTACACAATAATGCTATGTTACATTTGAATTCAATACACAATGTAGCACGAAACATTAGACTTATGGTTATTAAGGCTCTCAAGCATGGAGGACAATTTTTCCAAGGATTCTTAAAGCTTTTAGCTATATGAGATTTTTAAGTGAGGTGGTAGTCAAGATAGTTAAAAGCTACAAAACCTCTAACTCGTCATGATACACTACGTAAGTGTATGCCCTCACAATGTATTACTACAATACTTGCAATTGTTTTTTGTTGTTATACTGTTACGACGTCAATTCGGGTTTATCAAAGAAAAAATAAAAAGGGCCAAACACAAGCCCTGTTAGAGATGTTGGAGAAGTTGAAGACCATTGCTGGCCTATCCATTGTCCATTGTCTGATGCTGGTGGCTGATGGAAGTTTAGAACGGTAATTTAGTTTTCCACGGTAGCTATTAATTAGGACATCATGTTTTAGTTTTGATCATTCAGTTTTTGGATTGTTCTTGTTGTTTTGGAGATTTCCCCTTCTCGAATTGGGGCAGACTTTGTTCTTGTTTTGTTAATCAATCATTCAGCTACCGATTCTATCATATACCATGACAAAAGAAGAGAGACAACGTTCGTTAGGATGCGATGACCACAAAACTAGGTTTTGCTTTCATTTCGTTATTTATTTTTTTGTCACGCTTAACACTATATTATTTAAACTTTTTCACGTCAAGACAACAAACAATGTGAGATTGTGTATTCTAAAATAACATATGTGTAATAATAAATGATTAAGATGTAACCAGATAATAAACAAGCTATCAATCGTTAAAACTCCATGTGTCTACAAATATAATAGCACGAAGAGTTGGTAAAAGGAAAATCGATCTCTCTTATTTTAAATATCCCAAATCGTGATTTGCAATATGTATTTACTCCCGCGCGTGCAAAAGGGGCTGTGATTTGCTTCTTCCGATTTCTTCTGCTTCGAAATATATACATTCCCCATATCACGTCTGCTATTTCGACTTTCGAGTTCTCATCAACGGCTTGGTTCATCTCCATTGTTGAAAGGTAAATTCTTCAGTTTTGAAACCCTAGCTGAAGTTTATCTTCATTGATTACGTTGTCATATGTATATCTGTTCGATCTATGTTTTATTGCAAGTTCGATTAATCTTTCAATCTACATTTGTCTTCAGATTTCGTTCTGTTTACCTTATCAAGTCAAAATCGATACGCTTTTATGAACTTTTGGATATCATTTGCTTAGATCATGAGTCTGAGAACATCAGAATAGTGTGGTGTTGAATTGACAGAAGCTGTATTAAGACTTTTGGTAGAAAGTTACATCGAAAGTTTATGTGTACATCCTACTATAGAGTTCTAGGGTTTAGAGAGAAATTTCTGGTCAGTGTATCTGATGATGGTCTTTGTACATTATTTGCTTATCTAATTAACATCATTGTGTTGTATAGTGTAAAATCATAGAATATGCATTGAACTCTTTTGGCACAAACCGGTTTGGATTCAAACAGGTTTGGGATTGGTCAACAATAGTCAAAACTGGTTTTGTGTTTGGAACTTGTTTTTGAGGGGGACCAGTTTGAGAACCGGGTTTAGTGCAGTTCATGTTAGGCTTTACTGGATTCAAACGGGTTTCTATATATCGAGTTACAAAACGATTTTAACTACTATATTGCTAACTGGTGTCAAAGGCGGTTCTTGTTCGGGTTCAGAATCGGCTTGGATCTGCGAACTGGTTTTTTTGTACACTAAGCCAACGGACATTATGAAGTATTCTGGTTAGGTTGCTCTTTCGGGGGAGAAATAGTGTCATAGTGGTACAGCTCCATCGGAAGTTCTGCATTATATTGTGATTGAAAAAGAGTTAAAATGGCAAGTAAATTACTTAATCTGAAACCACTGGAACTTTGTGTTTTCCTATATTTTGATCAACAATAAAAAAAGAAATAGACGATTAGTGATCAAAGGCTAGCTGCTGGTTAGTTTGTTTTTAACTAATATAATTGTTGTGTATTTAGCATGAGCAGCTGTGTATGTTTGATTACGAATATACGCTTTGAAGGCTTTATGCATCATAACATGTGTTTTAAGTGTTTTTATCAACCATTACGTGTCATGAAATGCTTGTGGCGGTAAGATTAATCTTTGTTTGGAGAAAACTAAAGACCAAGTAAGCTGGTTCCGATATTAGTTATGATTTTACAGATGGCATTGAAATGAATTTTGCAGGTTCACTGATATTTAAGAGCCGTGTATTGGTCCACAACATATTATGGGAGCAGATACAGAAGATGAATTGGCTTTACCAGGGTCTAAAAGAGCACGGCAGATAGATGTTTGACAGACTTTTGTGCAAATTTGTTTTAACTTTTTGTCAAGGTTTATATAATTTAATGCAGTCTTGACGTCTTGGTATTTATTTGTCATTGAGATATTCAATTTGATGTGATAACTGAATAATGTATACATAATTTTAGGAAGAGCAAAAAGAAGCTTGAAGAACTTTTACATCAATGGTCTGAGTGGCATGCTCAAGAATGCTCTCTATCTGAGGCAATACATTCTATCTAATCAAACTCAACTATGAGAAAGAACTTGCAATTCACTGAGGAATGGAAATTTACATTTTCTTTATCTTTTCAGGGTTTTGATGAAGATCTTGAGTGTGGTGAAGAAATCTATTTTCCTGCATTAAATGTTATCACAGAAAAATCATCTACAGTTGTATGTTCAATATCTCTAATCATTAAATTTATTATGATATCATTGAATATTGATCATTAGAAAAATGCAAGAGCCCTATTTATACTAACCAAATTAACATAAATGTATATTTAGAATACATATCATACTCAAACGCATATGCATGTATATCGCTAATATTCATTACCTGTTTGCAATTTGGTGACGGTTCAGATGCATTGATCTTTATAATGCTCATTCTCTCACTAAAAAATGAGTGAACATATAGTTTGTGAGTTACAAAACAGTTGGTTTTCATTTCAGCAAATAAGTAAGTAACATCTGTTTAGTTGTAGATAAAGGACTGTTATTATGATAAAGAAGTAAAAATTTATCCAAATAGTTATAGAATCGTTGTGCTTCACAGTTGAACAAAAGAGATATCATTTATGTACTTAATAATTTTTTAAGTGTATCAATCTATTCATTCAACATAAATCGTCTGCAAGAGTAGATATGGCTAATACTTTCTTGAAATTTTCCTTTTGTCCTTTTGTAATCAAATTGACTATTTATGTTTGTTAGTTTATGTGGTTTGTGAGTATAATTATGTTTGGTTGTGTAACTGGAAAAAATTCAAAAGGTAGTAAACATTTTGAAACTAAAGAACTATAAATACCATATTACCATGTCAATTTTGGGTTTTGGAAGGATAATTGTTTATACAGAGAAGATTAAAAAATAGTCCTTTATTTAAAAATCGATCATTAAAGAAGCTCTTATATATAATTTTTTTTTGCATGCAAGTCTTTTTACATGGACAATCAGAAGAAGAAAAGGCAAAAGATTGATGATGTACATTTGAATAAAGGCTCAATACCTATATATGATCGTGATTATGAAAACGTTCTAATATCAGAGGATGATCTGGCAAATAAGGAAAGGTAAATTTTGTTAATGATGCTTTCTAGAGTTCAGTTTGTTCATATTTTAATACTTCTTAATGCTTTATTACAGTGTTGTGGATTTTTTAAATGCTTCTCGCTGCTTTAATTGTGATGCATATGATCATTCCCTAAAGGACTGTCCAAAGTCATTTAACAAAGATGCTGTCAACAACGCACGCAAATTATATCTGTCGAAAAGTAAAAGACTTTCTGGCCCTCGTGTTCTGACACGATATTACCAAGATACCCCTGGTGGGAAGTTTGATGGATTAAAGCCAGGTTGTCTTGATCCAGAGACAAGGAAACTCTTAGGCCTTGGGGTAACATATATATTCTTATATTTAGTTTTAATACTTTTCCTTAACAACACAGATTTATTAAGTATAGCCAATTATTATCTTTAATCTTTAATGTTGTATATTGATCATTTCTTTAAAACACATTTGATTAACATTGTGGTACTAACCTACACAGTGAACTCTTGTGTAATATTCTTTTATGAAGTTGTATATGTATTAATCTTGGGTGTATGCTTTGAAACATCAGGAATTTGACCCACCTCCATGGCTTAACAGAATGCGAGAATTGGGATATCCCCCTGGATACCTCGGTAACTTCTTTTTTTTTTTTTGTTAAAATTTCCCACAATTAAAATTCTTTAATTTATATATTTATGAGATTAAATTGTTTAGATTTGGAAGATGACAACCAGCCTTCAGGAATTATAATATATGCTAATGGAGACACAAAAGAAGAAAAACAGGAATGCATCAACACAGTTTCTAAAGGTCCAAAGAGGAAAATGATTGTTGATTTTCCTGCAATCAATGCACCTATACCCTTGAATGCAGATCGAAACCGTTGGGCTAATTCTAATTTTAAACATGTAAGTTTTAACTCTTACAGTAATAATAATCGCCCGTTAAACAACAAGATTGAAGTTTACGCTAAATTACCTTCCAGAGTTCACTCTTACAACCCAACAGAGTGCCATCCTTTTGTATCTGCTTATGCACCTAATTACCTTAACTATACACATAGATTTCCTCTTATGTCAAATTATGCAAATAATTATTTGCATCACATTAATCAATCAACCCCTCAGTATTCATCTAATGCTTACCAAAACTCATGGTCATCATTTCATGGTTGATACAACTTGCCTAGAAGTGTGAAGTAACTTTGGTGCTTCTAGTTGTACTTTGTGCCGGGTTTTCTGTACTCTAAAACAATTAATCATGTACTAGATTATATATTTATTTTCATTGTTTTTGGATGTTTGGTCTTGTGGCCAAAAGCTATACTGGTTGGTGGATGTTTTTTTTAAATGTTATTTAATGCTTTTTTTCATGCATGTTACTTTGCGGGTGTTTGTTTTTTTTCCGGTGTATAATATTTGTGTATATGTGCGTGTATACATAGAGAGAAAATCATGAAAATAGTAATTTATTCAGGTCTATAAATTCTACTGTGAGTATGTATATATACATAGAGTATCATGAAAATTACTTCATTTCGATAATAACCTATTTTTTAAAATGAAATTTTATAAAGCAGATTATATATTGTAGCTTCAAATGATATATGACTTTTGAAATAAACTAGATACGTGAAATTTGTTTGTACATGTTACTCACCGGGTGATGTAAGATAGTACAAAACCATATTATAAGTAGTTTGATTGCATTTCCATTTCCAAATCATTTTGTAGATACTAGATTTGGATCTCTCTGTCGAATATAACATAAAATTATAACTTATATTCTTACAATACCACCTTCATTTACTTGATCGTTTAAATTGTAATAATTAACATTCCATACAAGCTTTCAACTACAACAAGACAGTGACATTCCATAACACATCTTATTATACATAACCAGCCTCCCATTAATGATCTTGAGAGATCTTAATTCTGCATCAATATAATCCACACATACAAATATGTATGTCTATATACTGCACTTAATCATTGTGTGACCTTGATGGACCCGAAGGTGGGGCAGGTTTGCCCTTAGGCAGCATACCAAGAAACAACTCAGGCTTCTTGGAAGCAAATTCAGCCATTGATGATCCCTGGTGAGGTTTGGGCAATGATGTCATTTCTACACGGCTAGTAGAAACACTTGGGTTCATGAGAAGGATCATCAAAAAGATCAACATGAAGAGCTTCAATGACGTTGATGAAGTGTTGAAAGAGAAGAAAGCCATTTGAGTTGAAGAAAATAAGGTATTGTGATGTTTTTAGAACATTGAAGTGAAAGTATATGTATATATAGGTGGATATAGCGACATATGAAGGGAATGAAGAGAAGGGTACGAAAATTTAAGTGTAAGTCAGAGGGAGACGTCAATGGTATGCTACCTATAGTGAGAAGTGGGAAGTGAAGGTTGCCTACGGGTCAATTATGTTTTAAGTGGGTCGATAAAGATACGTGTGCAGGTCCTGTTGTGTTGCAATGGAGAGAGCACTTTAGATTCTGATTCACCCTGACGAGTGTGTTGGGTTGTTTTTCTTTACTTTGAGTTAAGAATAAGGTTGTAAACATCATGAGAGTCCTTGGTCAAGTCTATATACATATATATCTTATATTAGATGTATAAGCATGAAACATGTATATATTTGTGTGAAACATAAGAATTAGATAAATAACTAAATAAGTATTGAGAGAGTGATGAGATGGGAGGTTGATGGGTTACTATGTTAGGGCAAAATTTGAAATCTTGGAAGTTGAAGGGGCTGTTATGCAATTCTATAGGCTTGGGTGACAAATGAAGAATCACCGGAACGGAATTAAGTCTCGATTTGTTTTGTGATGCAAACTTGAAACTGAAACTTAAAACATTTGGGATGAGAAACTAATCCTAACCTAACGGACAAATTTAAAGCCTTAAACATTCAAAGACCGGTATTGTGTCGAGTATTCGAGCTTGGAACCAAGTATGGGATTAGTTTTAAAATTTTTCATTAGTATATGACGGGTATGGTATTAGATAATACCGGTTTGATTACTCAAAAGATACATGTTTGTTTACTTGAGTAATACCTATAAACATCTCTTTATATTTTAATGTTTAGTTTCTTTTTGTCCTTGAAGTATAAAGTAATTAATTAGTCCACTAATTCTTGTTTTTATATTTTTAATTTCTTTGGATGATAAAATTATTAAAAAATTAAAATAATAGAAAATGTATTTGAAAATCAGACAACGTGTAAATTTTAACAAACTAGGATTTACCTAACACCCGATGGGTATGTTAGATACCTAACGAGTATGAGGCTGAGTATGTGATACAATTTTATAATTAGCTATAAGATTAGAATCACTAATATCTATCTATTTGTTGTTCCTGAAGCACGTACTCCACTAGTTCTTTAGAGAAGTCACAATAGAAACCCATAAACCTATTCATTGAAATCAAGAGAGAGGATAAAAGAAGCTTTGTTTACAAGTGGCATGATTTTGATCTTCACGCAAACTAGGTATAATCACTATACCAAACTCGAATTAACTCGTGTAGCAGTTTAAAATGTATGTGTTGATCTTTTTTGTAGCATCCCTGTGTAGATGACTCCATTACCCTTCAAAGTCTATTACATTTTTAGTGTTTGCAAGATGAGAGGACCATAACCCCAATTAAACTAAGGCCTATGGAGCACCATGTACCTCACGCTTCGTAACATCACATGGATGTCTCATCACTTACTTTACAACCCTCCTTAACTTCACCTCGGCACTTTTTTTTTATTGTAATTATACATCTTGATTTTAATATTACACTTAAAACCCACTTTTCTCCGATTCATACTCGTTAACACGTTAACAAGAAAGACCTTTAAGCCCCCTTAACACCGCACCAAAGTGGTGTTTCAGGCCCTTGATATGCCAAAGTGGTGTTTCAGGCCCTTGATATGTCCAAGTCGGATTTAACGCCCTCAACATTAAGGTATATTGATGAGCTTAAGCGATTTTATGTGTGTATACTTCTTTTGTATATGATTCATTTTAAAGATATCCGCATGTTAGATTTTAATTCAGGCATTTTCATTTTTTAAATATTATAAAACAATATATTCTTATTAGTATTTTCTATCATAACATAAAAGAAAAATCAAAGATAAAATATATACTGATACGTCTTTGCTGTTAAAAAAATGAAAGGAGAAAAGTTTAAAAGGAAGTTCAACCTTATCTTATATTTGCAAGTTTAAAATAAAATAAAATTTCAACGGACAAGGCAAAGTAAAGTAAAATAGCTACATCAGAAATACATTCCATTACTTCTTGTTAACGTATACCATTTAAATGTATTACCTTTTAAATTTGGTTAATGGTCTACATACTCAATGTATTTTTTTTGAAACTTTAATTTTGGGAAAGTTAAGTTTTAAACGTTAGTTTCTATTTTACTATTTAAATTTTAAAGTGGTAGTTGTCTAGTTGATACTTTAGGATTTAGGAATACGTGTTTTTAAAACTCTAGAACATTAGTTTGAATTATAAATGTATACAAGTGTTTTTTTCTATGCACTTTACCAATTTAGAAACCAATAAATTCTAAAACATGATTTGTTTTATTATGTCAAAATTTTCAAAATAAGAATTTTTTTTTGTAGAAACACGAGTTGTACATGGTGGTGGTGATCAAATTGTCTTAGTCTAATGGTTTCTAGATGTGTTGTAATGGTTTATCTTGTTAAAAAGTCAAAATTTTAAGTCTTTTAATAGATAAATAACATAATTTAATAACAAGTTTAAAGAGTATATAAGTTAGCTGTTAAAATAATAGGGATTTTGTGGGTTGTGATAGATGGGGTAACCCAATCTGGGAATCGTGGCTGGTGGTATACATGGTTGTTACGTGTGTTTTGGGTTAAAATTTTTTAAACACATTTAATTCCAAGAACATCATGAATAAATAATCAGAACAAGATAAATCAAAATAGCTTATAAGAATTTATTAATATTTTATAGTTTGTAAACTTTATGATTTATGAAATTAAATAAATCATAAATATCATGTTTCTTTGATCTTATCTCTTCCCTTAAAACATTTTTAACATAACAACATGCACATGTGCATATAGTCAAAATACTATTAGTTCTATATTTTTTAAAATTAAAATTTCAACCATATTGAAATAGGTATGTATTATTACCTGTTATGAAAACTGTTAGTATTATACTTTATGTTTAACATGATAAGTGAGTTAAATTAAAAGGTATACCTAGTTAAGTTGCTAACCAATTTGTCCAAATACACCAAGTTATTATTATAATATAGTTTTTAGTGGTATTTGATTCATTATTAGTTACAAAGTTGAAGAACTGATTGTATATCTAATTCATCAGTGTAAAGATTATATAATTCATCCAAATTTAAAACATAACTTATCCTTTAATGTGTAAATTGATAAACCATACCCCCTTTTTCATTTCCTAATTTGCTACCAATTATTAAAAGTATAACGGAAATAAATCACATTTAACTTGACAACTTCTTCACATGCCTAAAGGGTCCAGAAAGCAACACAAACTGTTAACGTGTAGATGTAGCCTAACATTGCATCAACTTCACCACCTATTGCCTCTAGCTACATTCTAATAATCCCTAACAATGCTAATTTCCCTAACTATAGTAGTTTCTTAGTATTATGTGACATTCATATCGCGATATTTAAGCGTCGCATCATGCACCAAATTGCCATTTAACCTGCGCATGACAAACAAAAGATCATAGTCTCATAGTTCTTGATCCTAAGACTTAAAAAGATTATGATTCATATCCGACCACACCCTAACTCATGTCAGTAGAGGGTTAATGTTACATTAGTACATTACAATTTATAGTACCCGTTCATCACTTCTTGTAACCATTACATGAAGAGGATGAGTGATGGTATCACACACCAAATCAGACAAATTCTACTGAATATGTTTCCTAAGGAACCGAAAGAAGTTGGGTAACGAGAATCAAGATTTTGTTTCTCGTTACCCAACTTCAAACCACAATCACCAAGACTACCCTCACTTAACATGACTTCTTGACACGCCTTAACCCCATACGGGCCAAAACTCGTAGGCATCAAACCGACCGGAAAACACAGGTTCGAGTTATTCCAAGCCCCGAATCGCCTTCCCATCTTATCATAAAACCCTCGAGTGAATTTGAGCTCTCCAGTGAGGTTGTTTCCATATACATATAACGAACTTATATTAGGTAATTCCGCCAACTTTGGTGTAAGATTACCCGAGAGATTATTGCAACCAAGGCCCAAAAATCTTAGCCTTTTCATCTGACAAACAGACTCGGGGATGCCACCGGTCAATCGCGTGTTTGCAAGATCCAAAACCATTAGTTCTTGAAGATTTTGCCACTCAATATTCATGAGATCACCTCCTATAGGGTTTCTTGACAACGCCAACTCTTGTAGTGAACTCATTTCTTGAATTGAGTGAGTCAACCCACCAGAAAACTTGTTGTTACTAAGATCAAGTAGTGTTAAATGCTTCAAATTGCTAATCTCACTTGGGATGTTGCCTTCTAATTGGTTGTCACTCAAGTCAAGCTTCAAGAGAGAAGTCAACCCTCCAAAAGTCAAAGGTAATCTCCCACTTAATGAGTTTCTACTCAAATCCATGATCAATATTTCACTCAAATAACCATAACCATCTCCGATTTCACCCACGAATCGGTTCCCCGATAAAACCAATCTTTTTAATTGTCTCAGGTTGCCAATGTTGTCCGGTAATCCACCTGATAATCTGTTTTCGGCTAGCAATAACGATTGAAGCTTTTCGAGTTGACCAAAAGCGGCTGGAATAGGTCCGGTCAAACCAAGATTTGACCGGAACTCGAGAGACTCTAGACTACCCAAAAACGTGGTCCAGTTTCCTGAATCAAACGCGATCGGTGGGGTGGAAAAGCAATTGAAAAATGCTAAGGATTTTAGGTGTTTGAGTTGAAACAAACGGGGGCTAAAGTCAGCATTCGGAGCGCATGAAAGGGAGTTGTCTTGAATGGAACCAATTGTTAAGTCTGTCACATACCATAATCCATCAAATATATCACAAGAAACACCCTGAAAACACAAAAGAATAAACATCAAAGATTGAAAATTTGGTCAAATAAGTCTCAATAGCATGTAAATGTAACATCTTGTTCTCATACAAAAGAAGTTTGTACTTCAAATTTTGTGCATGCAAAGTTCAACACACAGTAATACGACTTTTAGTTGCTTGATACCCTAAAATAACCTCGTGCGAGCCACAGTCGAGCTATCGAGTCTAAGTAAGCTGGAGCTCAACCGTTTGTTATTTAATTAGTATTTAACTTTCTTTTTATATATTTCTTATATAATCTATACTATATTATAATGTACGAAGGAAGTATTCCGGCCAAAGTTAAGAGATTTGTAAATTTTAAGCACAAGGTACAACCTAAAAAATCAATTTAATAAGGGTAATTATGTCTTTCTAACGCTACTAAAAAAGTGAAACTTTAAACTTATTTACACTTAGACCCTTGTATCTTTAATTATATATAATTTTTTCCATGTTTATTACAATATGCTTAAAAGAAGGAATTCAGTTTTTTAAATATAAAACTAACCAGAAACGAATACCATAATAAAAAGTGTCGCATGCGCTGCATCGCGGGCACGTTACTAGTTATAATTATATATAGCACTGTATAATTTAACTTTTTTATAATTACTTATATGATAATATTAATTTATATTGTAATATATGAATACTACCGTATTTACATAACAATAATAGGCTTGCGTAACCTCTCGGTCTATTCAAACTCAATGTATGAAGCTGTGACTCGGCTGTTAAACGAGCTTTGATCGGCTAAATTCTATAGCTCGTTTAAACCCTAGGTGATTTGATCTTTAGTAACTCATAAGCCACTTGAACGAGTCTACGTGACCTCAAACAATTCAAGATGTATACAATTATGCTCAAATTCAAGATATAATTTCGATATTTAAATTCGTCAAAAAATTATAGCGTTTACAAACTCTTTTTTTACACCTTTCTAAATGAATTGGTTTTTCTGAAAATTGATAAAAGACTTCATTACTTCAAGATGAACAAGTGTCAAGTGGTTTCTACTTTCTACTTTCTATTTTGTTATTGCAAGTCAAAATCGAAACAAATAAGTCAAACGTCAAAGTACCTGAATTGGAGTCCACCCACAAGGATCCGGATAAAGATCCGACCCATTCCACCCTTCACCCACAAACCCCTGTATAGCAGAGTAAAGAGCCTCTTGCTCTGTTTTCACCATTGGAGCTCCACCTTCAACACCTTCATACTCACCATCTTCTCCATTAACACACATTCCAATCAAACTCACCATCACAATCATAACCACAAAACTCCTACCAATCAAACCCATTAGCAGTCCTCTGTTCACCCAATTCCAACAAAAACTGCAAAAAAACAGAGTCCCTCAACAGAGCTTGAATCTATCTTAATGTTCAAATCAGTGTTTGAAAACAGAGATTAATCACTTTTTCACAACTCAAAGCAAGATTCTCCACTCAATTAAACACAGTTGAACGAATTACGAACCCAAATTCTTGAAATCTGAAAAACAGAGCTCAAGAAACGATGAAGATTGAAGAAGAAATCCACATGGGGTTTTCTTGAAATTGCATAAACTCAAAGAGCAATCAATAAAAGGTGCAAATTAGATTTGACAATGAGTGATTTTGGAGATTAAGAAAATGTAAGGAGCGATTAAACTGTAAGCTCTGTTCTTCACAATGTTCAATCTTCGAGCAAATATAAACAGGTGAATGAAATTTGAAGTGTTGCAGAGAGGGGGCAGACGGCATGATCGTACATTGAAGAAGATCTAACAGCTAAAAGGCTAATTATTCACACTTTTCTATGCGATTGTTCATAAATGTTGGAGATTATGGATTGCCACTTCACCAGAGGTAAAATTGATAATAATAGATCAGTGTACAAATTGTAATGAATAAGATACAAGTTAAGGAAGGGTTATGGTGTGTATTGAGAGATTATTGGTATGGGTGAATGAGCAAAACGATTGCTTTCGGGTGGCTCTGTTATTAAAGATACGCAGCCTTCTTTTAACCATAGAGACTGAATGGTTTATTAATTGTTATTGAGTGTACAAAAAATTAAATACATTACCATTTTGTGGTTGGGTAAACGTAGAAAATTCGAGTTTCTACACATGCCTATTATTTATTATTTTGTGAATTCTTTTTCTTTCAAATAGTTAACGAGTTTTTATGACCCAAGCAGTACAATAAAACTGCAAAGTTTTGAGAAAAATAATAACGTTGAAACGTCACAAGAAACACTTTAAAATATTATCTTTGTCAGCGTTTAGATTGAAACCATTGGTGTGATTTTTAACTTGGCTACGTATATTATGTAATTGTTTCCCTAGCTTCTTGTTAGTTGTTATAGTATTACCCTTTACCGATCAAAAAAGTTCAAAAAAGTTCAAAATTTGATACACGACTTACACATTTTCTCACTCCGTTGTCCTCTGCTTTGATGTCCAATTCGGTTTCTATCGTTGCAGAATTCATACCGATTATAAGACAAAATTCCTGTTAAAGTAATATAAGCACCAACCATTTTTTTTCGAAAGATTATTTCTATAGAATAACTTAGAAATCATGTTAGGAAGATGTAGTTTTTCTTAGATATAGTTTATGAAACTATGAATAGCAAAAAGAACATGAAGAATGAATTTAGAAGTTTTCAGAATGTGTCTCACCAGAAGAAACAACTATGTGTGTCCACACATGTATAATTGTAGGGGCCATTGTTATATGTGAGTTTTTAGTGTGTGTATGAAGGTGCATGGAAGACTGGAAGATAATGGAAGGATTTGTGTCACTTTTTGGGCTGAAGGATAGTCATGTGCGTTCTGAAGTTGGTAAGAAAAAACATAAAGATTTAACTACATTTAATTAATGAAAAAAAAAAAAAAGACTTATGTACCAAGAAAAAGTTGAATGAAGAAACTTTTGAATATTAATCAACTTTCCATGCACACGTTATAAGATAATTAGTATATTGTAACAATTTATATGTAAAAGTTTGAATACATTAGGCTACAGTGACTAGAGTTGGAATGGTGAGTGACTGTGTGTCACGAGGGTAAGATAGGATAAGATGGAAAACCAAGAGATGATAGCTAATTAACGTGTTATTTATTATGAACTTTAACATCATTACTATCTATTTACGATTTAACGTTCACCTAAATCATTACACTTTTATTAACTCACGCAAAAGAGATTTATAATGAAAATGATGTGTGAGAGTGAGATCTTATGAGTATAAAACTAGACATGACACTAGGAGTTCATTGAGTGGTTGTACTATGTACTTGAAAGGTTGTACCACCCTCTAGTACTGCTGTAATTCTTCAGCTTGCTTAAAGAGAAGTAATTGGACATGCATGCTGCATATAACTTCACAAACAAGGTACACTATGAAAAACCCTAAGATACCCGACATTACATATTACTTCCCAAGGTTAAATATGGCTGTCATTTTGTTTTACGATGGATGACATGTGAGATTTTAAAAGTATTTAACTTTTAAAACAGTTCAAATTAGTAACAAATTTGATCTAGTTATGTCTTAGGATCACTATTGCATGTTATAGTACTACCAGTACGTACTAATCATTTTTAAGAAATAAGTGAATTGTTTGTTTGTTTTGGTTTGAGTTTATTACTTTGTTTCTGTGTAGTCGAAACAAATATAACTAAATCAACATGTTAGAATTATAATTGGAACCGGTCTAAATAGGCACCATGCATCACAATCTGATCGACGTCAACATGCACTATCATTGGGATCGCGTCACTACTTTGCTAGCTTCTATAGAAAACAAAAATAGAGTATGAAGCTTGGACTCAATTAAGTTCGTTCAAGCTCGGTGTGCTCAATTCAAATGTTAGCAAGCCGGTCTCAAGAAGTTCACTAATGACTCTGCTTGTTCACACACCGACCCAAATTTGATTTGTTTCTCGAAAATTATTCGTTTTAACACGCTACACAAATGGTCCCACACGCTGCTTTTGCCACTTATAATTGTACCGAAAAGTCAACAACTACAGAGTTTCACATTTAAATCATACTTAAAAGATATCATAAATGATAAAGAAATTTGTTAACAATAGACGGTACATAAAATTTGAAGCTAGTTTAGAGCAGAGATTGCACTCATTTGGTAGCATTGGACCACTTGATTATAGGATATAGGTAAGTGAGTGTGTTAATATGATTTACAATAAAGACTGTAAAAAAAGACGAAGTGAGGGTGTAGGATAGGAAAGTGAAGGATCATACCAATAGACCACATTACATAACTTAAACCCAACTGGTTAAGATGAAATACCCATAATATGTAAATAAAGGGGAGGTTATGAGTTCAAGTTTCAATCTAAGCAAAAAATGTTCAGCTCAGAGTTGAGTCAGTGAGTTTTTCTCAGCAATGGGTTTCCTCCTGAAGGGGTTGGGGGTGCGGTCCCGGCTGGAAAACGGATAGGTGGGCACGATTAAGATAACACATATCCTCCGAAGCAGAGTCGTACATTTGCCGTTCTCGGAAAAAAAAAACATAACTTTAATCATCAACCACCCACCCTAACCCTACTACTTCCTAAACAGTAAACCCACACCAACATATTGTTTCCCTAAACAACCACTTATGGTTCGGTTAGCTATCATCGGTCCGAGCTAACAAGATAGACAAATTGAGTAACCATCAAAAACCGGTGCAAAATAGAGTTAGTTTGTAACTTTGTATACCACGGATTTGGATTTGTATAACATTATAGTTATAGTATGATGTTATGTTTTTTAAAGATTATGCTTTATGAGTTTATGTTAAAATTAATGGCTTACAAATTTCAAACATTGTAGAATCAAATAAAATTGATAAGTAGCATGTGGTAATCATATGATGAGGCAATGTGGCAGTGGATGGTGGCATAATTGAGGTTAAATTAGACAATGATTTAAATGTTATGATTAAGGCTGTTACATGTGCAGGACCATCATACTTTAATTTCATGAATTAGATTCTCGTCCTCTATTTTAATGAGAGATAGGATGGCAATTAAAGTTTTGGATAATAAAATGAAGTGACTTTTATCTTTGTATACAGGGTTCTCGATCAATCTAACATATATGTTAAAGGTTAGTTAGTATGAATGTAAAGTGTTGTCACATAAACAATCAGCTTTAATACATTCACACTCAATAAACTAGTGTTTTTTGAATACCAATGTACGACTAGCCTACTTGGTAGAGACTTTGTCTCTTAAATGGGAGACCATGGGTTCAAACCCAAACATTTGTGTAATTTGAAGTAATTTAGTAGTAGCAGTAGGATATGTTTGACGTTAAAAAAAAAAAAAAACTTATGTTTTGAGTTAATATATGTGGTCTAAATTTTTAATTATATAACACACCTATATTTGATTGGCTCGAAAAGTAGGTTGGAAGCCCTCATATCGTGAACATGCTTACACGCCTCAAGGGACGGTGTTTCATTTCGTGATTCGCTGATGTGGCCTCTCACACCTGTAACATATAGCTTGAAAAAATATATCTTACTTACGATAATTGTTTACATTAAGTGAACATACATCAACACCTAAATCAATTTTATAAAAATTTTTTCGCACAAACCATCTCTAACCCATTTAATTAAAATGTGAACATCTGATTTTGTCCCGCTCCATCTTATATCCATTCTCCATAAAACCCATGCTAATTAGTCAATTGTTGTTTGCTGTAATTTAACAAGTTACGAAAATATCTCACGAAATGCAACATTCGATTTGAATATCACAAACATTTAACCACCTTTAAAATCATTAAGGGGAAATCAGAAATTAGTTTTGAAAAGTTAAAGATGCCAAATGGAAAGATATTCTTATCAATAAAATTTTCATATTATATAAACTTAATAAGAATTATTGTTGACAAAATTTGTTTGGAGTCAAAATACTTTTATCCTCCACACATCGTAGAATGACATAATTTATATTATAAAATCCCGTGCGATACACGGGACTATAACCTAGTTCTATATATATTCTTAATATTACATTTTATAATGTAGTTAAAACTTATATGCTTTTTTGACCGGCGAATATACATACTTTCTACTTTACAATTTACACTTACTATATTGTCATAATAATTTCATATCTGCGTTCTATAGGATTTGAGTCTAGGATCTTTGTTTGGCAAGTACCTCGTCCTCTTAGTGACAATTAAAACTCTTTATATAAAGAATAATCACATCCTAATAATATGGTCATGTTGTAAATTTTATCTGGTAAAATAAGTAGATATGAAATTGACTGGCTTTTTATTAAATAAATATAATATTATAAGTCTTTAGGAGCATTTTTTATTTGATTCTTACTAATTATAATGTATTCTACTTAATGTAGCACACAAAAAAGAATTTAATTGGTTTTTCTACTTAATGGAACACTCAACAAATAAATTATAAATAAAATGTGAAATAAACTTGAATTCTTTTAAAATCTTTCATAAGCTTATTATTTCTTGCTAGTTAGTTAAACTTTTACAATTATGAACTGCCGTCGAATAAAAATCATCAAAAAGAAAACTAAAGCACACGACGCGAGCCACGATGAGGAACATTTCTAACACAAGTACTCTTGTTTATTTATGTCTTCTTTATAAATTGACAGGGGGTAAGGGGACATTTCATATTCGATCTACCTTTATTTGTAGATTGTTCATACCTAGTACATATTGAACCATTTCACGTGCCATGATAAGGAGAAAAGAAGTTCTCCTGGGTCCTTCATATCAGAATTTTTTCAATTTTTCGTGTTTTCGTTTTTGCATGTTGTCGTTTCATTTTCTCCCCCATTTTTCATGTGTGCTATGCGTGTGGTACGGTACAATGTGCAAAGCAACAATCCATCTGATGAACACCGATTATTATACCCTGGTTTGGGAGTTTATTTTTTTCACCGAATGGGGGTTGTTGTTCCCATCTGGGGCTGAGATTTCACCATTCTTTCTCCATTTTCACTCTGTGTCCTTTAATAATAAATAATATATATTTAAATAAAAATTATTTGTTTAAGATAAAATATTAATAAAAAGAAACTAAATAAAATTGTTAACACTGAGGTGGTAGAAGAAAAGATCTGACTATACAAAGAGATAAAAGTGATGAAAAAAGTATCAGAACTTTAGAATTCTTATACCAATAAAGTAATCAAATTATGCGTATCGTTTATCAAGTATACAAAGAAGTATAACAAGAATAAAAAAAATCAAATCACGACTCCTATTATGATAAAATTATTACCAAGGCCATCTACATTCTACAAGACTACAAATACAATGGAAACAGAGTAGAAAGAGGCCTTTTGGGCTTTATCAAATATGGATCGGGTTTTCATACTCAAGAGTCAAGCCTGCTTATTTGTTGCTTAGGTCGTAATCGGTATCTATTATTTAAGGGTTGGGCTAAAGTTGTGTATCTTAAAACCTTGCTGGACTGAAACTTAAAATGGGCTTTGAGGGGTCTCACAAAGACACAAACGGGCATACCACTATGGCACTATGCCTGGCCGATTTTGGGCCAGAGCCCAACTTATTTGTACATCTCTAATAAAATTTGATTTACAGAGTTTTCCTTCATCTTTTAACTTGTTTTAAAAAATTGACATCCTTTACCATACAACTTCTCTCTTTCATATAGTGTTAGTTTAACAAAAATAAATAACAAATCGTGATGGCTATAAATTTGAACCAATGATTATATTTGTTTTGAGAAATAGAATATGAGATGTTGCATTATTCATAAGTAAAAAGAATTTTCAATTACAGGTTATCATCAAATAACAACAATGTAAACATAATTAGATTTACCCTTAATTGTTGTTTTCCCATCAACATGAATGTTGCTCAAAAGCATTAATATTTTAGGGTAGTAATATTTAGGAATTGTATCAGTTGTTAATATGTTGGACACCAGTAAGCGTTAAAGGAAAGCATGTTAGCGCCAACTGAAAAAACCCCTAAAAGTTATCTATTACAAAACACCGATTCTCTTTACCGTATAAGCTTCGTACTTTGACATTTGAGTTGAGTAGCTGCAGAGGATCATGGCGGCAAAAGCTTCTAGATCATCAAGTTCATCTGTCGATTTGTATATCGGAAGCTTCATTTGCTTGACATTCAAGACTTAAATTAGATATGAGGGCATTTTGTAAAACATCAGAAGAATCCTCAATAAGATTACGCAACAGTACTCGATTTAATTTGATCTTGTTTATGAAAAATGTATTGTTTATGGGTCCAATTTGTGTTTTTTGTTCAGTTGTGTGACCAGTAGGGTTCATCGTAAAAGATCTAAAGAAAATTTCTTGCCGTTTGATATATTATTAAGATTTTTTTTGTTTGAATGCTAGTATATATTGAGTCCTTACATAATAGTTTGTGCGTAGATATGTTACCATAATGTTTCAATTCTGTATTGTTATTTAGGTTTATGTGTGTTTGTTTCTTGACGTAAGATATACCTTGAGTGATTGAGGTATATGATCCTATAACTTAAGTACATTTTAATTTTATCAAGAGTTTAAACTTATAAAACTTTAGGGCTAAATATATTTTGTGAAACATTACGTCTCTTAGAAATTTAAGTTTCTTTAAAAATTAACTTTTAGAAGCTTCAGTGATCAATACTACTCTAGTATTTCTTTTTAAATTAATTTCTTTACAACATATTTTGGTTTAAAATTTACCGTAGCCGTCAATGATTATTCCACCTAAGTACCTAAAGCCAAATTGCTTATGAAGAGAATATGTTAGCTTACTATTGATTTCGGTTTAAAAAGGAAGGTCTGATGTGCGAGACGTTAATGAAAACGCATCAGGGTGATAAGGCACACTCATATAGTTTTGGGTTAAATTTAGGGTCCGTAAGAGGGTTGTATGTAAAAACAACCTAAGGGGTATTGAAAGTATTGATAGTTTACTTGATAAATAGGTATTCGTGTACAAGAAATGAAAGATATGTAGTTTCTGGTTGTAAATAAAGCTTATTTGATTGTACATACAAACACACGTCTCAAGTACACAATGCACATGCCTCGCGCCTCGACTTTTGAGACTAAAACACTTCAGAGCGCCTCTATCTTTATAATCAATTATGATAAAAATGTCTTAAAAACATATTTAATGTGTTACCGTTCAACCTGATTTAAAATCAGTCATTGTCACATTTAAACCAGTTTTAACCGCAATTGTTTTAAAAAACCAGTCTTGATTTCTTTGGACCCGACCTGAACTGGTTCCAACCCGATTTTAACACGATTTGTGCCGTGCACGGATCACCGATCTGACCCACGGCTCCATAGTCTATACTCTATATTATTCCATACACAAATCTCATATTGTAATTGGCGACCCAGTAACAATTAAACAGCAGTTCTATTATTTTATGTTAGGTTGGAATTCGCTATCAAGATTCAGTTTCTTTCGATTATACAATAGCAATAAAATTAAAGTGAGGCCCAATAGAAATTTAACTCAATTCACGATTTTATGTTTAATTGATCATTTCACTACTATAAAGGTATCAGATGTGTACCTCAAACTAACCAACCAAATTTAAATTAGATTAATCAATAATCAATTGTCACCTCATTTTATATTCAAATGTAACTAGATATTTCCCATCAAGACTTCTAAGTCTCTTTCAAATTGGACTTCCAATTATCTAAATTATCACCAATCAGTGGCGGAAACTCATATCCTACCTGCCCTCACATGTTTTCTACATGAATGTCATGGATAGGATATTACATGTTTCAATGACGTTAGATCTAGTCAATTATATACGAAAAACTAATAATCTAAATATGGTTCAATACAGAGGATTTAGACTTTCGATCTTCCTTGTGCGTGATTAAACACTTGAATAAATTGTATTATCAAGTGAAAGTCTAAATATGTAGTTGAAGTGTCAAACCTTATTTAAAAAATCCATTTATTACTTTTTACTATAAAGAAGATGGATCAAATGAAAACCATATTTATAATTGAAAACCGTGAAAACTATCACTACCCAATCATATAATTCATAATTGATTTATTTTTTTTAATCGTTTAAAGTATTTTTGAGTAAATTTCAGTCTTATTTTTTAAGGTCATTATATATTTTTTAATATAAACTCCAAGTAACGTCGATGATGACGAAACGACTTACATATACGTAACTTGTATGAGGTACATGTACGTAACTCTTAGTTGTACACTTGGTAACACGTACTTATATATACATAACCTCTACATATACGTAACTCTTATTTGTACACTTGGTAACACGTTCTTACATATATGTAACCATTGGTTTTCATGATTTTCATTTATAACATGGTTTTTAAGGGATCCCTCCCCTTACTATAAATTTGTGTAAATATTTTTCTTTGAACAACCAATTCACACATTGTTACATCTCACTTCTAAATCTACATTAACATTCATTATGTGATTAAAACCCTCAACCATTTACAGATGATCATATTTGTTACATATGTTGATACCGTTAGACTATGGTTCCTATTTCTTCTTTTGCAAAGAGGTTGGAACCTATTTTAATGACTAGAAACTACTGATGCTGCTAAACGTACATCTTCTCACACACTTGATGATGAGTTCCTCCTCACTAAAAAAGTAACATCCTGACCTGTCACAATAGGGGTAAGTTCAGTATATGAGATACGTTCAGCCACTCACATATATATACATTTCAGTGAAATCACAAACACTAATTTTAAGGAAAATTGTAACCTTATTCTTCATTACCATCTTCTACATGTATATATGACCTGATTTAATTGGTTTCATTCTATCATTTACAAAACTATACAAACAATTTCTCTTATGTTTCATGGAGAACTAAACTAAGCTAAAAGTAAACCATAATAACACATAACAACATATACAAAAGCACCAAACAAAAACCCTCATAAAAACCTAATTTATCACATGAACCTGCTCCCTTGTGAAGATATTGCAAACATGTTAATCGGGTAGTCTTATATTAATGATGAGAGAAGGAATTAGCCAGAAAAGCATAACAAAAATAATCTCTATGTATATATGTTCTCCTTTTTAAATATAATAAAAAAACTCTCTACGCAATTGATATCTTTCTCCGAACATGATTGGGCCGTAAAAATAACACTCGTCAAAATAATCTATCATAAGACGTTTGTTAGCATCCATACGGTCCCTAGTATATATGTTCTCCTTTCTACTTGTTCCAAGAAGACAATGGGTGTGATTTGAATCATAACCGTCACTGTGTGTTCATAACATAAAGCGAGCATTACCGTCTGAGCTTGAAGACGAAAAACTATATTAGATGATGATGATGATGAATCTATATTTTTTTAGAGTGTTTTTGGGGAAGAAATGCATACAAATTGTGTTAAAAATGGCTTACTTGGATTTGCATTTAACGAAAACTAATTTAAAAAAAAAACAACGACGAGGGGATTTTGGTCATTGTACAACGGTGAACTCTGTGAGACGAACCCGACTTTTCCATTCCCGAGTCGCTAGCATGGGACAATGTTCCCCGTCAAGTTGCTTTGCCACATCAGTTTTTCTAAGCTCATAGTCTTACCACCGCCCCACCCTTAGGTTTATTGGTATGCGTCCTTTATTACGGGAAAAAGCTAAGTGAGCAAATAAAAAGATAAAAATATAAAATAAACTTCAGATCGAGATCAAATCTACACTACGATCATATGTCTAATGTTTTCAGGTTGTCTTATTTGTGAATTTGAATTTTCCGACGTGGAAATGACTTTAAACAGTTTGAAACGCCAATACAAGGACGATTTGATTAGAATAAAATAATCACCGATCAACTAATTTGAAACATGGTCCAACTCTCGATAATCGACAAATTTCATGATGTTGGATGACATATTAACAAACCGATGATTCCATACATTTGAATTTTCAAACACTTTATTTTTATTATTCGTCTATTATTGATGCTAAACGCCAATATATGTTAGATTGTAAGTTTGAATTTAAGTTTGGTTAAGACAATTAATTAAGTTTTATTTTAAATAGCAAGACTCAAATCGGGTATCTTTTGGAAAACTAGCTCGACTAGTAAATTAATCTTCTATGTTAAGAGTCAATATATGTTAGGTTTTAGCTTTTCTTTTTCACATAGATGTGTTTAAAAAAATATCTGTAAAAGATACGACATATCTAATCCTGTTGTTGATAGAATATTGTTGAATCATGAGTTTACGAATAACAAATTGTATTGAGAAAAAAACAAATAAATTTTGCCAACACAAAAGGCTCATGTGTAGTATTAGTAAACTAATGTAGATAAATAAGATGACAATTTTAATATATGCCTTGGTTAGATCTATGAGTGTAAGTCCAAGTGTGGGTGAAAAAAGAAGTGATAATTTGTTTTTTCTTTCTGCTTTTTTTTTTCAAACTATAAAGATCTATTGAATTGGATCCCAAGGAGATCACACATTAGACTTGATGAGGGGAAAGATATCTTTCCATACCTTGAATACAATGAAAATCAAACATTAAATCCCAATCATCACGTGAAACATGAAAAAAACTATACAAGAGACGTCAATGTATAATCATAATATGATAAGGCTACACGCATGGTTTTCTAATTCTTAAATCGGTGAAAATGGGAATGGGGTGGAGGTAAGATATGATAATGTAGATGGTGGAGAGTGGAGGTGGCGGTCAATCTCAGAAAAGGATGAGGATTGGTGTGTAGTGGTAAGAGTTGAGTCTCACAATCAACAGGTTGTGGGTTCTATTCCAACCCAAGACAAATATCGCAAAGAGAAGTTCTAGATGTTGTCATTTAAATATAAGGACTCATGGTGTTTGCAAATGAGGACTCACCATTGATTTTGAACGGAAAGTAACAACAATCGTTTTGGCTATCAAGAGGGAGATATTGGTGAATTTGATAATTAACTAATATATAAAAGAAATTGTATTCTTTTAGAAGATAATATTTCTTTATAGTTTTACTACAATTAATATTTTGTTTCCTAAAAAATTGTAATAAAGTCGATGTATGTTGTTGGGGAGAGACTGTTAAGCATATTGCTACAAGCGGCATTCTAATAAAAAGAGAAGTGGTGGTTAACCCATTTTGTAGCTATTGCTGAGAACACAAGCAGACAGTAAAACATCTTTTTTTCCCCTTGTATTGGCGTGTGAGGTGTGGACTAAAGTGTTCAATTAGTAGAAGTCATCAAACTCTTCGTCAAGATCGGTGGTAGAACACCTAATATCACCATTCACCAAGCTCATGTCTGGGTCCTTCCAAACAAAGAAACATGTTATATGCTTTCTTTATAACCACACTATATATGGTGTATATGAAAAACGAGAAATCTAATCCTTTTCGTTCTTATACTTAAAAATAGTGGTAATTGAATTGTCTAAAATGGGCCTTGTTGGACATATATAGCTTGTTGATCTATCAATAGTTGTTAGTTCATTGCTAGTTGTTTGTTACTTTGTTATAATAGATCTCTTTCTGCCGCTCTAAAAGAAAACAGTATCCAGATTTAAGTTAAAATACCAATGCATGGTAAAAATTGAGTCAAATATAAGTTTCAAAACACACATACACAAAAGAACACACGTGAACTAACATAAACGCTGTAACTTAGGAACAAATATAAATTAACAAATATAAACGAGTAGACAAGATGTGTGTTCTGTGTTCATATTCGTTTGTTAAATAAACAAACACAAGTATTATTCATGTTTGTTTGTTTATTATATAAGCAAACTTCTCACAAGACAATTCACCGAAAGTCCTATCCATTTAAAGACCTAATTAAGTTTCTAAATTCTTGCAACCCCTTGTATCTTGTAACGATATACACAATATGGATTCAGTATTCATAATTTGAAAACGAGACCACTCAGAAGACCGTTACTACCAGTAAGTTGTTGAAGCTAATTACCTACACTTATATTAAATGCTAGAAACTTCTCCCCGCTATATAATATACTTTTTGTTTCTTTATATGAAATTCAGAGTTTGGAATCAATAATGGTGCCGAAAATGTTGATAAAAGATGAAAATGTTAAAACTTTTAAACATCTTTACCTTTACATAACATTATTATATTCCTAATTTCCTATTTTGTATTAATTAAATGAAACGTTTCATCTAGATTCTCGACATTAATGCACCATGCAACGACTTCTTTTTTATTATATTTTCAAACGTATTTTATATTCACAGATACAAACTATCACAAGGCACACACTGCAGCAGAGATCAAATAAATTATAAAAAACTTATGTTTCTTGTATCTCAAAATTTAATAAAACTAAAAAAAGATTTTGAATTCGAGTATTAGCTGTTATTGAAAAAACGTTTCATTTTGAGTCAGAGAGTTTTCTCACTTAAAAATGAGTTTTCTTTCAAAGATAGCATTGGTTTATTACTCAAGATATAGAGATGATCAGATTGACCAGTGGCATATCAGTGATCATTTAGCCGTTCAAAACTAGAAAAGTTAATATCAATTTGCTTTTTAATATTTGATAAAAGTAACAAATTTTATTTAAAAAATTAAAAACATTAATTTACCTTCAAAAGTTTAATAAACTTTTTCAATATTAATTCAAAAGTTTTATTATCTTGGATCAAATTGAAACAACTAATTAAACTTTTTGATTAAATTGAAACAACTTAAAAACTTATAAAAATAAATTAATATTTTTAATATTTTAAAAAAATAATTATTTTTGTTAAATCTTAGTAAGGAAAATCAAACTTAACTCAAATAAAAAAATTATATATATAAAAAATAATAAAATAAAAAATAAAAAGACGTCAATATATTAAATACTTGACACCATCATTCAGCCAATTGCCAGAGAGCCCATATTTACACTTACCACCCACCCTCATCTCTCTTCCCCTCACACCACCATGCTCCATAATATCATTATCCTCATCATCATCATTCTCTTTCACAACTGCCACTCCGCCACCCTCACCTCCGGCAGCCACACTTCCTCCGCCTCCCCCTCCTCCACATCAACCCCCAACAATCCCCTCCGCCGCCGTCTACGCCGACTCCGCCCGCCACTCCGCCCTCCGCCACCCCAACCTCCCCCTCTTCTCCGGCGCCTTCGCCGGCGCCGGCCAGTACTTCGTCACCCTCCACCTCGGCACCCCGCCGCAGCCCCTCCGCCTCATCGCCGACACCGGCTCCGACCTCATCTGGGTCACCTGCTCCGCCTGCCGGAACGACTGCTCCGCCACCCGACCACCGCATTCCGCCTTCCTCCCCCGCCACTCCTCTCCTACTGCCTCCACCACTGCTTCGACAAACCCTGTCGCCTCGTCCCCCACCCGCGACCCCCCGTCGCGTGCAACCACACGCGCCTCCACTCCCCGTGTAGATACGAATACTCTTACGCCGATGGGTCGATCACCAATGGGTTTTTCGCTAAGGAAACGACGTCGTTCAACTCCACCTCCGGCGACGTGTTACAGCACAACGGTTTAGCGTTCGGATGCGGGTTTAAAACGTCCGGCCCGAGTGTTTCCGGTCCGGGTTTTCATGGAGCCCAAGGCGTAATGGGCCTGGGCAGTGGGTCCATATCATTTGTCTCTCAACTCGGTCACCGGTTCGGCAACAAATTCTCCTACTGCCTGAAGGATTACACCGTCGTCCCACCGCCGACGAGCTACCTCTTGATCGGCGACGGCGCCGGCGCCGGAGCACCAATGCGGTATACTCCGTTGCTAAAAAGCCCTTTATCGTCTCCGTTTTACTACATTGGGATCGAAAATGTGTACGTTGACAATGTGAAACTACGAGTAAACCCTTCTGTGTGGAGCATCGACGACTCCGGCAACGGCGGAACCATCATCGACTCCGGCACCACCCTGACATTCCTCCCGGAGGCTGCCTACCGCCGCGTGCTCGCGGCGTTCCGGCGGCGCGTGAGACTCCCACCGCCGGAAGGGTCGCCACCAAACTTCGATCTCTGTTTCAACGTCTCCGGCGTTAAGAAACCGAGGGTTCCCAAACTGAGTTTCAAACTCGTCGGAAAGTCGGTGTTGTCGCCGCCGGTGGGGAATTACTTCATCGACACGGCGGAGGACGTGAAATGCTTCGCGTTGCAGCCGGTGACGTCGCCGGGGGGATTTTCCGTCATCGGAAACCTGATGCAACAAGGGTTTTTGTTCGAATTTGATATCGGAAGATCGCGATTAGGGTTTTCACGGAGGGGGTGTTCTTGATTCCGGCGAGTGATGACGTCAGCGGAGATTGGATTTTGTGTACGTAGTGATATATTATATATGTTAATGTTAATTGATGTGTTATTATTGTTGGATTTGGATTTATTTGATAAGGAAGTGTTAATAATAATGAAATCTTGGGGGCGAAAGGGATCTTAAGCATGTGATGTATTTTTGTCGTTATAAATTCAACACAAAAGGAACCAAGAAATGAGAGATAATTAATCTGCTTTTTGGTGTTGTCGGCTTTCTACTTGGGCATTTCACGTGACCAAATTATTATTATTATTTTATCTTTAAACTTTTCGTCAATTACGATAATATATAAAATCGTAATGTAATTTGTATTTTTGTGATTGTGTTTTTCTAATTTATTATATGATTTTGCTAGGACTTGATTCATTGGTGGGCGGTAGAAAAGGAAAAGTGATTAGATGTACAAATCTTGTCATTTGAATTTTTCTTGTGACAAATCTCTTCAAAAAGTGTAATAACATAACTACTAATCTAGAATCTCTGATTAATAATGCACTTGATTAAGTATTTCTTGTTGGATTCTAGCATTAAATTTTTGTATGTTAGATTTTAGAAGAGAGATTTTGACCTAGATATCTTGAAATTTGCAATAATAACATAAATTTTGGAACGGATCAATTAGCAAGAACATTTAAATTATTTCTAATCAAGTAAATAGACCAATCAACGATAATTTGTAATGACTCCACACATGGAGACCATCACGAAAGGCATTTTTTTCTAGTTGGAGAATGGGAGAGTTCTTTTCGATTGTCTTAAAAAATCGATTACCAAAGTTGAGAGCTCCTAAAACTTGCTTATGATCTGGTTAGTTGGGAGGTCATCAATGATCTAGTAGTAGGAATTGATCCATCAGAACTGTTGATTCATCAACTTGCTTATGATCTTGCCACGTGGTGTTAATATCGATGTCACTTATTATTACTAGTAACCAATTTACTACTAACAACTAAGTTGCTACTAGTAACCGATTACCAAGATAAAAATAACTAAAAATATAAACCTTGGTTCCATTTGTGTATAAGAAAGGAGTAGAAGAGTAGAGAAGAATGTTTTAACTTCTAGTGTAAAAGAACTTGTAGAAAATTATTTAATTTGTAATGTAAACTATAGGGGTTAATTTTTTTTCAAGCCAACGGCTACGCTAAAGGTAATGGCTTGGCGTCGGCTTCTACAATGGGTTTGCGAACCTGTTTTTTAACCCGGTCCTCGAAGCCTCCAATGTGTGACAGTGTTTCCGATTTATCTGCCACAACCTAAGCCCAACCCGCGCCCGACCACCCTAACCATATATGAAAGAAATGCTATCTTATGAGAACTGTGTATTACACCTCAATTATGTTTTAGATTTTTATATAATCGTTTAATTTGTCGTTATTTATAAATACGATTTGCCGTATCTTTAGTTGAATTTGACTTCTCTTGCAACAAAAATAAGATCTACAAATAAAAAATTGATGTTAACGAATTTCATAATTGAGCACAATGACCAAACAATTAATTGTAATTGAAGATCTTGAAAATTGAAAAGGAAATCATACCGACTGTTGTTTAAATTACAAACACTCTGGAAATATGATATATTAAACTTTGTGGGTTTGGGTTTAAATAAACAAGTTCGAGGTAGTTTCTGGTCAAACCACAAACACATTTACTTAAAAGAAACGTGTTTGGGTTGACATAATAGGCTTACGAATTGACTCATTTAACCTGTTAATTTGAAACATTTACTTTTTTGATTTTATTACTTAAAATGATAGGGTATTTTAAGTGAAACTAAAAAGATAAAAAGAAAATTAAGAATCAAATTTAATAGTTTAAACGTAACTTTTTGTATCAATTTGTATTTTCTTGTAAATTTGTTACCTTAGAGTACAAAATATTATTAAACAAAAAAAATAAATATTTCAACTTCAGTGTGGCATGCTCTTGTTAATATGCAAAAACTCTACTGTGTATTATATCGTGTACGCACTCATGTCATGATCGAGTTCGTGTTGGATTCGACCCGTTAGTACAATCATGACCCATTTAATATTCGTAGTAAACGTTGTTTAAAGACGAATATAAATTATTAATAGATTAATAGACGTTGAATAGTTTAGAATAAGCCGCAATGCAAATTCAAAGCTTTACGGTTTACCTATATATATATATATGAAGACTTCAGGGGTATGCGGATTTGTGTACATCTTACAGCCAATGGAAAACTGAAAACGACTAGGGTACAAAAAATCTACATATGATTAAATTTTGTGAAAATAACATAAATTAATCAAGTAATGTAGTTAACTATAAATTCAATAATTGAATTGAAGTTGCCATATTAATTATAGTAGTTACAATTATATAAGCTAGTATATATTTTATGATGCAATATTATTTAACGAAATAGTATTTTAGTTTACGAATAAGATTAAAATGGGATACATAACTAATAACGTAAAAAGTATAAAATGTGAGAGTATAGAATAAAGACTTGAACGTCAACCACGAGACAAACACACATAAGATAGTTACTATTCAACAAGTCAATCATGAAGCACTTTGTAAGTTGATGATAGTGAGATAATTGCATGCATGTAAATGGACTAGAAAGCAAAACTTAAAATCAACATAAATCACATAACGGATGCACTTGCTCATCAAATCTTTTAAGACACTTGCTAATCAAACCCTCAACTTCATAGATTTTGCATATCCCATCCACAAGATATATTTCAATAACTTTATATCTAATCTAATGCAATTACCAGTTTTCTTTTAAATAATGCCTTCACATCCTAATAGGCATTAACATCCAAAGTGGAAAAGTAACGGATGTTACATCATTGGTCAATGATATCATTTTAAGAAAGATCATATTAACTTTTACTTTTTTTTATTGGATAGAAGACGAGGACATATATATATTTTTTTTCTGAAATTCCTTCTAAAATATACCTTATAATGTGTTCTTATGAGATTTTTTAGACTGGTTTCATCATGTACAAAATACATATATGTGTATACATAATCACTACTAGAAAAATTTTCTAGTATCACCGATATACAGTATTAATATGTTTTCCGAGTCGATCTGCAAATTGAAAAGGATGCACGAAAAATAAATAAACAACTATATTCTCGAAATTGATTTCATAAGTTAACACACTTATTATTCTACTAAATCGTGGGAGATAACAAGACAGCCAAAAATATGTTGACACTAATTCTGTCGTGTAGACTCACGATCCTATTATGTCATTACCCTAATTGATTATCATTAACCATTATTGACCTCCGTTGACTATATAATATTTGTACTATTTAATCCTAATTCATCACAATTGCTCCTAAATGATTTATTGTTAATTCTCCATAATTTATTACGTTTAATGAATTATGTCAATTGATCATAATGAGTCTTACTTGATCATATTTGGTATTAATTTATTACGTTTAATGAATTATGTCAATAGATAATCAAAACTCACTTTTTATATTTACTATAGTTTTTATTAACTATTCTGTTTATTTAGTTTTTAAAAACTTATTCTAGATTCTAATATGGCTTTCTTTATAAATTTTAACTAATTTACTGTCAACTATCCTAAATATTATTTTTTTAATTTTGCTACGGATTTTGCTACGGGTTAATATTTATTATTTATTATTTCCTAGATTTAGGTTTGCTACGGATTTTACTATGGATTCTTTTGATGATATTTTTTATCATTATTTAAAATATTATATTTTCACTTTTGCTACGAAATTTACTACGGATTTTATTAAATTATATTTTTAATGTTTATTTCTTAATCTTGCTATGAATTTTGCTACGGTGTTACTAAACTATTTTTAGTTATTTTTTTCAACATTTATTTCTTGAATTGCTACGAATTTACTACGAATTTAATTAAATAATTTTAATATATTATTTTAAAACTTTTGCTATGAATTTTCTTACAGATTTGCTATGAACACATTTTGCTATAGCTTATCCGAATGCAAACCGTAGTAACATGTATCCATAGCAAACCCCTAGCTAATCCGTAACAATTTTGCAACAGAATTTTTTTATAGCAAAATTCGTAGGAGATACTTGTTTGTGTAGTAGTGACAAGTAGCCATAGAACAAGTATTGCACTTAAAACAACGAAAAACACCACCACCCAACAAAAGTCTTGCTACTTGGCTAGATTTTTCTTCTGTTAAGAAATTTATAGATTTATTCAGTTGTATTATATTTTCTAATTGGGTCTCTTTTTTGTTGTTGTATTCATTCAATTGTTATAATGTATCCAACATAAAAGGTAAACTAACAATTGCACAATATCTTAAATTAGAAAACATGTTATGCAGCGTTTATTCTTTTAATTATCAAACTAAAATTGTCTTTCAACCTTTGAATCACTTCTATCCTTAACTCGCAATTATACTACTTAAAATGAAGACTTCTAGATTAATCGACCTTCTTGAAGCGACTATGGTTCTCTATATTGTCGCCCTCCTTCATTGCAACCATTTAAAACAGGGATGATACGCAAAATCATTACTAAAGGGCCTGTTAATGGATTTCTCGTTGCTTACTTAGCAAAACTCGAAGGTTTTGTGATTTTATGAGATGGAGTTGAATTTGTGCTATTGTGCTACATTTGCTAGATTGTTTCATTGCGTTTGGGGCAATGTAAATGGTGTTCTTTCAAGATAAGCAACATCTCACTTCTTTTCATCATTGTCTTTGTTAGTTGCCAAGCATGATTGCTATTTCAGAAATATGAGAGGATTGTTTTTCAAGATTTCACAACAAAGTCTACCTTCCAAAAACATTATATGTTACTTTTTTCATATTATATATGAATCTAGATATATATTTTCTTTCTACCTGATACACAATTTAGTTGAATATACAAAAATAAATATTTGACAAAAGTAAAAGTATAATGATGAGAAAGATAGAAAACCTCAAATAAGAGTAGAACAAATATATATATATTTAGGTAATTTGAAAATTTAAAAATAATTTGATTACTAATATTATTAATTTTGCCGGACTTGATGTTATTACTAAATTTTAGAAGCATGGTTCAAGCTATTAATACCATCCTATTTTTCTTTATACCATTTAATTGTTTTACATGCGCCTCCTATACAAAGTATAGAGTAAAACTGCGTTTATAAGATCGTGAAGTGATCTGAACCCCTCCTCGATCATACGTACAACGAGAGTTTAGCCGAACATCATGTAAGTTTCTTTTCCTCAGTATTCTAGTTATTTTTGATTTACATCGTATTATGCATTTATTAAACTTATAGATATATCAAAATGAGTTTGTACTCGTGGCGTTTATATGGTAGATTTTCTTAACACGGCAATACAAAATAATACAATATATACACCAAATGTGTTATTAAACTCCTATTTCAATTCTAACATCTATATGCTTATAACAATTTTAATATATTCACACATTAATACCAAATTTAAATCTAAACATTTATACTAATATTATAGTAATAAACTAATAACAACTATATACAAATTTCTACAAATTTTTATATAAATTTTGTTGATACACTTATACCAATTTTAACAATTAAATGCTTACATCACTTTTAACATTTATTAAATCTAATGTTATATAGTATTTAATTATTAACATCGGTTAACCAATACAGTTGCATACTAATATTTAATTATTTATTAATACTTTTATTAAATTTGCCTTGAGTTTTCAAACTGCTATTCAAGTTTTGTTTATATGTCTTGTAAGAAGCTTGAGTGTGGTTGAATAGTTAATTTTAATTCTATCATCACTTTTATAAAAACTTTGTTTCTTATGAAATATTACCTATTAAGATATTATTAGTTTTAGAAAATAATAAACAAGTTTAAAATAAAAAAATATAAACACAATAACACAAAGATCAACGATAGTTCGGGTGGATGTTAATCAATCTGACTTGCGCTTATTCTTTATTACCACGAAAAGTTTGCTTCACTAAGAAATTTTAAAAATATAGAGATTATCTTTACAACCATTCTCTCTAATATGATAAAAATTATAACTCTCGTAGATTGCGTTTGGTAGAAATAAAAAAAAAGACTTTACACCAATCAAGGTAGCGATCATCTTTACAAATAATCTTTCTATCGTAGATTTTATCTATCTAAATATCGTAACATTGGTTTGGGTGACCACTCATGATTAAACACTCAAACACTAAAAAGAATCATACATTATAGATAACTTAGAAGTTAGAATTGGACTTAAAGGTCTACAGCATACATGTAAAAGATGACGGGTCAAAGGTCTTCGGCATACATGATATATCACATTCCTTATAACATGATTATATTGATCTCATTTGATTAATACACACATTTTTCTTGGTTTTTTAGAACGACAAATCTATTCTAATACTAATTTTAAATTACTCCATATTACACAATTAACTGGGTAATATTTTAAATCATTTTATCTTTATTTTTTTCTTTGTTTACTAAATATTTTAATAATTCTATCTTCATTTATCAACGACCAAGTTCTTAGTGATCCCAACCACAACTCAAAAACGCAGAAGGAAACACAAATCTTGATGAAATCTAAGGCTGTGTTGGATTCTTTTACCAACCAAAGTAGCTACGCTTTGCTTTTGTGTCGTGCACCTTTAAATTCTAATAATTGCAAGTGGACATTTCTCCGATGTCACTATATAACATTACACTTTATAAAGCATATATTTTACACTAGTTAATTGACCTGTGTACTATACGAGTTGAATAAGAGATATACAAAATTAACTATTTAATTTGTTTTAATTTAAAAAATCATTATCATATTAAATCATATGATATGTAAACTTTTAAAAATTGAGTTGTGGTTATTCAAAAACAAATTCTTGACTATTAGGATATTATTATCATATTAAATAAAAATTTATTTATTTAAAATATAAATAAATTTATAAAGTTTGACTTAATTGATATTTTATTTATATTCTTTAAAATACAAATTAAATTGAGATTAAACTTCAAAATATTGACATACTTGATTTTTGTTTAAACTAAATAGGTTTATTATGGAATGAAACGTAGATAAATCCTAAGTGGACACACTAAGAAAATGTCATATAACAACCAAGTTAATCTTTTATTAATATCTAATTCATATTACTTGTTGATTGTATATCTTTTGCAGTTTATTGAAACGTTTGAATTTGTTTCTATTGAGTTATTAACAAAGTATATTTGCTAATGAAATATCGAGCATGCTCAAAGGAGAATAAGGATGTTGTCATGCCCATACTATTTTTTAAGTCCCTAAAAAACTATGGGTGTAAATAAGTCGAGTTTATCGAGCCTAAGTTTGGCTAAACTTTATTTAAAATTGTAATCAAGGGATAGTCTTGTGGTAATTGATGTATTTTATAATCAAAAAATTAAAAGTTAAAATTCTATAAGATGTAGGTTTTCCTGAATTTATCCTAAAATAATTGTAGCCATACAGATGGTCTTTTTTTTGAACGGCAAATATGCGATCCTATTTCAGAGGATATGTGTTATCTTAATCGGGTCCACATATCCATTTCCCATCCAAGACCACACCCTTAATACCCTTAGGAAGAAACCTATTGCTGAGAAAACCCACTGGCTCAACTCTATGCATTTTGCTTAGAGTGAGACTTGAACTCATTACCTCCTCTTATTTACATGTTATGGGTACCTCATATTAACCAGTTGGGCTAAGGAGTGTTGGGATGGTTGGGGTTTTTTATTGTTAAGAGTGTTGAACCTCTATTTAATTTTTTTCTTATTTTTATAATTAATAAAAATCATTCCTTTTATATAGCAACTCCACATCTTCATAATTTTCTCTCTACATTCTTAACACAATATTAATTTTCACACCAATTCAATTATTTAACTCTTCGTAATTCTATGTAACTGGCCTCAAGCCGAAACAGAGTTTAACGCTTAAAAGATGATTAGAGATGAGACTAATAATAAAGTCTCCTTTCCTCAACCATAACGGTTGCAAATAAATTTTGAAAAGAAAATTACTTTAATGAAACAATGTAGCATAAAGAATATTATATTTTTGCAAATATTTTCTTTCTTTTTAATTAATGAGTTTTAACAATATATTTTTTTTACTTTTAAATATCATTTAATCTTAAAAATCTTAAAACTTACAGAATTTTATACTCACATAACTTTTATAAGAAAAATAAATCACCAATAACATCAGACTACAAGACTGTCAACAAAAAGACTTCTGAAATGTCACCTGATGAATAGTAAATGCCAATAAGATATCGGTCCATTAATGTTGTGTGTTTTGACTCTTTGTACTACAAATGCTCATCTTGTTTGCTCATTTGGAACTTGCCTTGTACTATCAAGTTAGAAAGATGAGCCTTTATGAAGTTATTAAAATGTAAATCAAACTTTCGATTTATTACTAATATACAAAATAATCTAATTTTAACAATAATCATTATACTTCACAAGAAAACTTATTAATTTTTGTAATTCATCCAAAATAAATAAATAATTAAGTAAGAGGCAATATCACAAATTTATATGTGAAACATTAAATGTTTTAGGTGTGACTCATAAGAATGGGTGGTTGGATAATCAAAAGTATTTTGGTAAAATAGTTTATTTAATATGAGGTTATTTTGTAGAAGTGAAATAATTATGGTTAATATTAATTAATAAAGTTTGGATAATCAAAAGGTATTTTAGTAAAATAATTATATTAGTAATGCACAATAACATTTATAAATAAATCCAATTGAAATGTTAACAGTTCTTTTTTTATTTTTTTAATTTTTTATATCTCATATATACGTTTGTAATGCGAGAAATGATTATTAATAATGCCAAAATATCGTGATACGTATTATGTTTGACAAATATGATTATGGCCCGATGTTAATATAGAAATAAAATAGGTTTCGGGCTGCTCATGGTAAATGGGTTAGTTGGGCCAATAGTTGATAATGGGCTTTAAACTTTAAAGTGGGATAAATATATTGGGACGTGGTTTCAACTTTTAACAAGGAAAATATAATGGTTTTTCAACAAAATTACAATGGAAGTAAAATGTTCAACTTTTACAAAGAAACTACTTATTCATTTCAAGATTATTCTTACACGGCTTTAAAAAATTATATGATAAGGTATAAGAATATGACTTTTGAGACTACATATCAAATAGAAAATTGTACAATCTTTCAACTTTGGTTTTATTTCTATAAACAAAAAACTATTAAATAATAAACGAAAAATAGCTAGAACTCAGTGTTACAGAATGTAGCATATATTATGTATTTAAGTGTATATAGCTCCTTACTCGTTGAAAAGTCATATTATTTGGCTCGAACTCGATGACTCTAACAAACGTTTACGTCAAGTTTGGGATGAAGTTAGGCACTCGTAAAAAACTCAATACGCTTTCACTCAAAGACTTATATGAATAAGGCAACTTGTTTACTTGCTCGTATAAGTTATCTAACGTGTATATTTATAGTTTGATATTATAAAACTTAGGACTTGTATAATTTCAGATTTGAGATTGTTATTGATTTCTTACTTGAAACTCTATAAAAATTAGATAGAGCATACAAAATCACTGAAAATGTGAAAAACAAGCCAACTCAAGTTGAACACAAGCTCAATTTCTAGCTTGATTTGAAACACTTATAGTTTTTTTTTGTATATGTTTATATATTTTTGAGATATCGGATTCTTATGGAAAGCAAAAGATTTGCCATTGTGGTATTGGCGCAACAAAAAGAACAATGAATGATTTGATGTAAATTGATGGCGAAATCTATCTAATAAAAACCCCCAATTATATGAAAGTTGTTTAGACATAATGTACATGGGATCCTCTTGGGATACTAAATAATATTATATGATATTTATTTGATTATGTCCGTTTAATTTCATTGACTTTGTAGTCCATTTGGTCCTAGTGTCTTGCTTTTACTTTCCGAAAGATCTCTTTGAGATTGATATAACATCAACTCCACGTCTTCTTAACTAATTTCTAGAGGAATTGCTCATATATAATAGATACAAGCACTAAACTACATAATAAAAGTCGCAAAATATGAATTTGTTACTACCAACTAATATATTACGTATAAATCACCTTCTATAAATCAAATCTCTATTGCACTGGTCTAGAATGAGTATCCTTAACTGTAGTCAATACCTTGAGTATGGGTGAAGCCTTTCATCATTAGTCAACAATAAAGCCTTTTTCTTGAAGACTAATTTGCTCTAAAGAGACATGATGTTAGGAGGCGATTAACGATATTGTATGTTGAGTAACTTATTACAAAATAATTCTCTAATAAGAACCACCATCAGTGGCCTCACCTCCACCATTGTCGCTAACAGTTTACACTATCATTATCCTCTATTCCTCGTTCCAACTATTTTCAACCCCTAAAGGCCCAAATACCAAACTCAATTTCATTCGAACGTGTGGGTAATGATGGGTTTGGTGCGTGCTCCTGTGTAAGACCATCAAAGAAAAAGGTTTGACCATAGAAGATGGTGGCTACCTGCAATGCTTTTAGTCCCAGTGTGGTAGCTACTAATCACTGCCTTGGTAAGCTACTACCTCACCACTAGCTAATCAGACGCGAGCCCTTCCTCAGACGGATTCCTCCTTTTGCTCCTCAACCTATGGGGTATTAGCAGCCGTTTCCAGCTATTGTTCCCGTCCCAAGGATAAGTTCTTACGTGTTACTCACCTGTCCGTCACTGAAAACACCACTTCCCGTTCGACTTGCCTGAATTAAGCATGCTGCCAGCGTTCATCCTGAGCCAGGATCGAACTCTCCAATTCTTTTGTCCTACTTGAAATAAAAAAGGTAGTAATGATAATATTTGTAGTAAGAACAACACTAGTAGCATTAGTAATACTGTTAATGAATATATTGTTATTATTACCACTACTATTATTATCATCATCACATGAGTAATAAAAGCAATATCCACCAACAAAAGATTATTCTGTACATAATAACATGCAATTTAAAAGCTTAATAACCATAACATGCAATTTAGAAGCTTAATAACCATATTAATATAATAAAAATGCATACAATATCAAGACAAAAGCATAAATATATGAAAACTTTTATCAAAATGGTCATGATTTTTCAGCTTACAAGTCCGATTGCCATGCATGAACTAGACAATCCAAGCTGTCCATTTTGTACATTTTCAATCTATAGGCTACAGGTTTATTAGACGGCACATATGGCATCAGGGGTGTAACTACCTTCGGGGTACGGGGTCAAACGACCCCATTGAATTTCGAACCAGTAGTGAACACTATAATACCGAAAATTCTAGTGAACCCATAGTTTTTTTTAGAAGTGAACCCATTAGTATTATGAACCTTAAACAAAACACATGAAATGAGTATTTCCTGGTTTCCACCCCTTTCACGCGAGTATTAGCTTCCAGGCTTATTTAGCCCATAACTTTTCGAAAAGTTATAGGCTTAGCCTAAAAGCCGAGCCGACAACCTTGTCAAAAGACTTGGATAGTCGTGAAGGCTAAGCCTAAACTCCTCCCTTGTTGGCTTCACCTAAGATACAGGCTTAGCCTTCATGACTATAAACGTTTGAAATTTTTTTGAAAAGTTATTGGCTGAATACGCTTAGAGGGTTGATGTGTGTTATAAGCTGACTGTGGATTATCTCAACCTATAACTTTACACGTGACATGTCTCAGAATTTGCCACATGGGGAATTTAATTTATTTAGTGTCATGTATGCCGACTAAGCCTGTAGACTATAGGCTGAAAATACAAAAAATGGACAGTTGAGATCGATTTGATCCAGCATGAACATGAGACTTGTAGTTTGAAAAATTATGATTATTTTAGTAAAAGTCAATCAACTTTGACCTACTTGTAAAATTTTCTGAATGTATAGATATAGTGTTACCAGATTTCTTTTAGAATTTTCTTCTTACTCATCAGTCGTTTTTCTATCTATGCATCTTAGGCCTTGAAGGGGCAGGGGGTGTGAAAATGACTAGTGTTTTCTACGTGTAATATTCATTTCTTTTTTGGTTTTCGAATTCTTCTAAAACAAATTTCTTGTATTATATTTGAGAGCATGCACATGCTGCATCCTTGTACTAGATCATGATTATGGTAAAGTTTTTACTACTGCTTTTTGACTAGCAATTATGATCATCCATCTTACTCCCACGTTAGAAAAAAAAATGAAATAAATCTGATTTAAAACGTTTACTACATAATCAAGTACCTAAAATGTTGTTAAATAAAATATTAAACAAGAGAACTTGTAAAACTTCTCTTCAGTATCTTATATTGATTAGGGTAAGGTTATAGTAAAGTGATTATTTAATTTGCAAAGCATAAAAAGAATTATCAGTTTGACACGTGTTCTTTTATTGTTTTAAGTAGGAGGATATTTTGATCATTCTGTCATATATGTTAGCTCATTGTGTCTTATACGTTTATTGTGTCAAATATCAGTTTATTATGTCATATATTTTATATTATTTGTTATATATATATATATATATATATATATATATATATATATATATATATTCATCATTGTGTTTTACGTTTTAAATAATTTTGTTTTATTTTTTAATTGTTTCTATAGATTATATAGACTTGTTATCTATTATTGTATTTACAATTAAAAGTGCACAATTATATAATTTCACCAATATATTTATCAAAACTCATAGTGTTAAAGATAACAAAATATGCAATTTTTGTCTCTGTTTTTTTATGAATTATATAAACTTGTTGAATTACAACTTTCTTTTTAGAGATATTCTAGATTAAAAAATATGTGAAAAGAAACGCCACAGAAAGAAAAAAATTGTAAACCCCCTTTTTGCCAAATATGCTCGTGTGGTATCATAGAGATAAAAAATATAGATTTAGAAGATTCTTAGAACAAAAGGTATTTTGGATGTACATAATATGAGAATATAAAATCAAAATTTTCTTCTATATTTAACTAGATATAGAAAAGGCACATTTCGACGCAATCTATAAATTTTAATCTATTGATAACATATAACCTAGTGCTCTAGCCAGCTATATCCAATCTTAATTTCTATATAGTTAGGTACTTATGTGCGATGTAAACATGTCTCTTTATTTTATTTTGAGAGGTGATTGTTACATAGAGTTCAAGTCATTAAAGCATATCCTTTTAATTGCATGTTATTTTATACATTTATTCCCGTTTTATTTTACACACCTCAATTTATCTTAGTTTGAGTTCATTGACTGCTAACACCTTCAACTTTTTTTAGAACCATAGCCCCCACATTTCGTTTGGTGTGAACTTAAAAGAATCAATGAAATGTTGGCGTTCGATAGTTTCATTTTCATAGACCACAAGTCGACATTTTAACCGATTAAAATGCATATATCGACAATGAAACCAAGAATGATGAACCACTCACAATGATGAATCACTTACCAATGGCTTTGTCTATGATGTTAGTTTACTCAAAAGCAAATTAAAAAAAACGTATACTCTAGCAATGCGACCAACTATTACCACACAACTATCATATAATTCGAGCAAACTGACTTACTTTGAAGGTATTCAAGAAAACATGCTTGTGAAACCAAATGATACATCTTAGTATAGCAACAAAGTTAACGACTTGTCAAATATAATCAAGATGAATTAGCTACCATCAGTGGCGGATCTAGAAAGAAAGTTCAGGGGTAACGTAAAATTTTTTTTTAACGTACATTTACATTACTAAAGGGGACCAAAGGAATATTATTATAACCAAATCCATTTGGGATTGAAGGAATTGAACCCGAAGAATTAAACTCGAAGGAGTTATTGACCCAATATCATCATTATTATTAGAACCAATATCCTACTCTTGAATTACCAATAAAACTGGTTTTTTGATATTTCAAATCCCTAATTTTATAACAAATAACACAATAAGATTACAAATTACACTTAGAAATAACACAATTTAAATACCTAATTTCAATATTAAATCTTTAATTCATCTTTTAAATCCCTAGTTTATATACTTAATTACATAAACCCTAAATGTTAGAAATTGAACCAAATAACCATTAATTTTTATAACAAATAACACTTAAATATTAGAAATCGAACAATATAAACCCTAAATCCATGATTTCATAGTGTAATAGAGAAAAAAAACTAAAAATGCTACCTTGAAGTGGGCGGTGAATTTGTGAAAGATCACATGTGGGAGTGGCAAGGGCCGCTATGACACCCCGTGTTTTCAGGATAACCTTGTTTCTTAACCTTACCGCTCTCCATCATGCTATGATTAAACAAGTCAGAATTAATCAAATTACTATTACTAAATAATAATGATAATTATTAATTTAACTACCAATTAAATTCAATTAACTTAAATTGCAAATTAGGAAATCTTGGAGGCCAATGTGTAACTCTTACACAAACAACCCTTATAACCGTGACTCCCCCCCCCTCTCGGCTTCCCTTCTTCCCGCAACAATCATCCTCGGCGACCCTCTCCTTTGAGGCGGCAGGCTTACGGTACATTCTTTGTACGTTTTTTTTTCTTCGCTTGTCTCACCCGTTTAGTTTCGGTTACGGCTCGGCCCCCGATCTTGAGCTTTGGCTACGGTTTTGGTTGCTAAACCCTCTTGTGTTTTACGTGCGGGTTGTGTGATGGTATGTGTTTATGTTTCGTGCGTATATATTTGTTATTATATGTGATGTACGTATGTGTTTCGGTGGGGTGTTCACCATGGCAGTAAGCGGGGGCATGCTGTGCGTTCACCTTGACCCGCTTAGGGTTCTTGTATGGGTTATTGGGGGTGTGATCGGCGGGTTTCTGTTACGTTACTGGTTGGCGGGTGGTTGCTGTTGTGTTCTATGTATGTGATGTTATATGGGCATGCATGTGTTGTGTGTGTTTTATACGACTGTGTGAGTTGTGTTTGTGTTGTGTATGGGCGGTATGTGGTTATGATTGTATGTATGCATATGTGGGCGCATGGATGTATATATATATATGGGTGCTTATGGCTTGGGGTTTGGCAGTGGGGTGCCGTGGGTATGCATGCATGTATGTTTTTATTTTGGGCGCATGAAGGATGAGTTGGTTTTCTTGTGGGCGCATGGGGGGGGGGGGGAGGTGTGTTGCATGGTTGGGCGCATGAGGGATGGTGTGGTAGATCTTGGTTTGCGAGTTTTGCAGGTATATCATCTTTTCTACATATTATTAGGTGGGTGCAGGTTTCATTCTTGGGTGCGAAAGTTATAAATATGTAATGTATATGCTAAATGTTATGTGGTGTATATAATATATATTATATGGGTGGGTTTATATAAATATAAAGAGGATTTTTTTTATCAATAACATTAAACCATTAATGTGTGTAAAGAGTATCCATATGTGATTTCAAGTGTACACGGGAATAATACAGTTTTATGCTTGCGAGAATGTGTCGTGTTGATTTTGTCGCTTGGGTTTGAGTGTACGTTGGCTTGTAACCGAACCGAGAACACGAAACGGTACGAACCATTGTTAGTATTTAATAATTAATATTAATTATACAATAAACATCCATTCAGGTTGTTCGGAAACTTAACCGCTCGTGTTTACGCTAATTACTTTTGCTGTGCATTTAAGGTGAGTTTACAACCCCACTTTCAAACTATATTCTCTTTCGGGGGAGAGAAACATGCTGCTTTTCATAAACTGTATATTACTTAGATTTTGTAATACTGCATATACTGGTTACTATTGTGATACCACTACGCCTCATTCGGACCTTTAATATGGAATTAGCGAGGTGATTGTTAGTAGATCTACTGAGTTTGACAAACCCCGCCCGGGCTAGTCGCGCTAGCTTGACTGGAGGTCAAACGGGTGAATGGTTAGCCCTTTTTTACTGTGCTGTGGTTTGGTACCCACAACCGGGGCATACATTACATCATTATCATTAGCTCGGTCGCGAAATTCATTCAAATAGTGACATGTTGTGGGCTAGCTACCTACTTTTATGCTTGATTACTAAATCTGGTTTTCATTGTTGATGATTACTGTTTTCTGTTAACTCTGTGAACTCACCAACCTTGTGTTGACACTTTAGTATGTTTTTTTCAGGTTCACAAGACGCGCACACTTAGGATCATTTTATGCATGCACTTATCATCTCACGGGACATATTTACTCTTCAATGAATTTTAATTAATGGGTTTGCGCGTGTTGCGCTATTTATGAAATTAAATTTATTTCGCTTCCGCTACTATTATTATGTTTACGTTGATAACTCTATCTTTGGTAATTTCAACCGGTAACAAACCATTATGTTTTGTAATTGACGTGTCGTTTGGTGTAACTAGTGGCTGAGATCCTGATATGTCACACGCCTAACGGTAATACCCCGTTTGTGGAGATTGAGGGTGTGACAGCCGCCGCAGCATGCGACTGTTCGGCGGTGGTCGGCCGACGGTGGTGGGTACGTGGGGTGATCGGCGGTGTGGGTGGGGGTAGCTGACTAGCTATGGCTTATGGGAAGGGACGAAGGGTCGATGGGGGCATGGGGTGATGGATGGTGTTTTTTTTATTTTAAGTTTTATATTTGATTGGGTTATTAGTATTTGAGCTAATTAGTTACGTTTTTTAAGTTGTTTATTTTTTTGGGCTTATTTTTATTTGGGCTTGTTAATTAATATTCTATTAGACTATTTGGTATTTTGGGTTTATTAGTTATTTATGTTTATTTATAAAATGTAATGTTTTTTTTATAAAATGTAAGATTATTTTTTATAAAATATAAAACTTTCTATGAAGTGTTGAGTTAAAAAATTTAGGGGTAACGTAATATTTTCTCAGGGGTTACGTAGAACTGTAATTTTTTTTACTTAAAACCGTAATTTTTTTATAGTACTACCCATAAAAAGTTGAGGGGTAGCGGAGGCTACCCCTCAACTCAATGTAAGTTCGCCTCTGGCTACCATTGCCTAAGCTTCACATGCATGGTGACTTTACATGTGATTTAGGTGGATAGGAATCAGGGAAGATCGTGATGAGCTATTAGGAAAGAATGGAATTAGGGTAAATTAGAAGCTATGGATTGAGATTAGGCGAATTTGGGTCCTCTAAGTTTTGCTAAGGGGCACTTATAAAACTAAACAGGCGCCTAGTTTATATATGAACAATTTTCATATAACTGGGTTAAGTTTGAGTAGGAGCTTCTCCTGCATATTGATTTTTGTTCCTTGAACAAAGGTGTTTTTCTCCGGTTTAAAGTATGGTATGCAAATTTACATTAGAATCTATTATTTCTGTAATACTTTTTAAAAGTTGACTACGTTGATTAAATGAACAAAAAAAAAAAATACCATGACTGACCGGCTTGTCGGAAACCATAAAATCAAATTCTGGAAGCGAAACTCAAAAATTTTAAAATTTAGTAGCCAAACTCGAGAAATAAAACTTCACTATAAATACTTTAGTAGCCAAACTTTAAGATCCTAAAATTTAATTGTCAAAAAAAAAAAAAAATTAGTGGCCAACCTCTAAGATCATAACTTTAGCGGCAAAGTCACACGCTAAGCTGCGGGAATCCGGTCAATTTTCTCACACGTAAGACTGCGTTACTTTGGCCAAACTCTAGGATCCTAAACCCTAAAATCGAAGTTTGGTGGCGAAACTAAAAAATACTAAACTTTACTGGCCAATCTCAAAAAATAATTCACTATAAATAGTTTAGTGGACAAACTTTAAAATTCTAAACTTTAGTGGCCAATAAATCGATGACCAAACTCTAAGATCCCATACTTTAGTGGCCAAAGTTAAATAACAAAAAGTTAAGATTAAAAATAATAAGACTTAAAACTAATATGATTGTAATATAAAGATATAATTTCATATATATCCCTACAGAACCTATAAAATATCACATATATCCAAACTAAATTTTAAATTTTATATATATCCTTACTTAATAATATTCACTAAATACAGACTTTACCCTCTAAAAATATACCGTTCAAAAAATTTATTAGGTCTATGATAACATCTTCAATAATCATCGCAAAAAGTTTGGAATTCTTCGATGCTCATAAAAGATCTTCATTGGGTGCTTAAGTATTCTCCATCTCCTCTATTATTGTTGCTCCTTCGATTGCTACTACTCCAAACGCTTCAGTTCTTTAGCCTCCTCTGTGTGCTACTGTATTCTTCATGTGCTCATTAGGTCGATCTTCTTTATGTTTGTTACTTAAACTCAAGTTTAATAGCTCTCCATCAACTATTGACTCTAAATTCTCATGGGAAAAAAGTATATCTTAGCTATTGATTACTCAAAAATATAGAAATGGTTTTTCCGATGAACCTATTTTCAGGTTTTATTTCTCATATTCAGTTATTAATAGTTTATTGTAAATAGGTTGACGTCTTTTCTTTCCGCTTAACTATCCAACAAAATTGAGTATTACCTGCTTCGTGTTTATTGTGAAAGTTTATACTTTTAATTCATTATTTATTATATGATGATTTATTGTTTAGAGTACTTAGAAAAGCAGCAAGAACAAGCATCGTAACAAATACAAAGTCAAAGTAAAAAATTAAGTAGAAGGTAAAAATGAAAGCTTTTATAAAAAGTTTTAAAGGTAAAATGGTCATATTACGAATTAAATATATTAAAATAGATATATATATGATATTTTAACTATTTTAGAGGGATATATATGATATTTAAATTTTGTTTGGATATAAATGATATTTATTAATTTTGCAAGGATATATATGAAATTTATCCTAATATAAAATATCAAAATTACACTATTCATTTACCTTCTTATTTAACTATAGAGTATTGTTAAGCGTTTAAGATATATTAGTTTAATAATTATAATAATAAACCTTGAATGTTGTTAAGTTGGCATGTTGTATGCAAACTTTAAAAATCTACGTGAATAAATAAGTAAATATTGTGTCGCCTGTCACTATCTTATGAGCTATTATTTATTTTATTATGTTTATTTATCGTTTCATCCCTAAATTTTATTATTATCATTATTTTTCTGTTTTTCTTTCTTAAATAAGTTTCTTTTTGAATTCTCTTAATTTATTTGTTTCTAATGTTTTATTACTAACAATTTTTTTTGATTTAATTTTTATCCAACCCGGGCAAATGAGTTTGTAAAAAAATATTTAATCTAAAAAGCATAAGAAGTATTATGAGCTTGCCATATGTTTTTTCTTATTATTTTAAACGAAATAACATTTTAGTTATTGTGTCAAATACCTTGACTCATTGTGTTTAATTCATTCATTGTCAAATATCAGTTTATTGTATTATTTATTTTTTATCATTTGTTATATATATTCATCATTGTATTTTATGTTTTAAATCATTTTGTGTTATTTTTTATTGTTTTTATAGATTATGTAAACGTTTTATCTATCATTGTGTTTTACAATTAAAAGTACATAATAATATTATTTCACTAATGTATTTTTCAGAACTTATAATGTTAAAGATAAGATAATGTGTTATTTTTGTTATTTTTTAATAGATTATATAAAATTGTTATATATTAGTGTGCTTTACAATTATAAGTACACAATGATATTATTTGACAAATGTATTTCTCAAAACTTATGATTTTTAAGATAAGACATTGTGTTATTTTTGTTATTATTTTTTATTGATTATATAATTTGTTATTATCTATCATTGTGTTTTACAACTAGAAGTACACAATCATTTATTTCATCAATGTAATTTTAATAACTTATAGTGTTTAAGATAACATAAAGTCGATAAAAAACACAATAATTTGGTTTTATGTTTTATAACATTTTTGTGTTATTTTGTCATTATTTTTTCGTGTATTAGATTAATTAACTGTTAGTTTATCATTGTGTTTTACATACTATAAATACACAATCATGTTATTTTATAATTATATTTTTGTTATAGAAATCATCATTTTAAAAAAACACAATAAACTGCATTAAAGACACAATGACGAGAAAAAACATATGAGTTTAACAACATAAGGAATTTTTATATAATGATATTATACTCATTTTAAAGATAAAAAACGCTTATTTTTTATGCTATACTTTTGATAAAAGTAAGTGATGTTGTATATAAAAGTTTTGAACATTTAAAAAATTAAAAAACTTGAAACAAATCAACAAAAGTGACTCAGTCTAAAAAATACACATCTAGCAAGTTTTTTCTTACATTTTAATCTCAACTATTGATTAAATATAGATTAGCGGTTTAATTTATTTTTTTATACTTTTTAGTTTTAAGAGATTTTTTATTTGAATCCTTTTCTTTTAATTAAAGACTTAAGTTTAAAAATCATAAATGACTAAAGTTAATTTTTTTTTAATTTGTTTCCAAATTTATTTTAAACTAACCTAGAAGTAGAAAAATTGCATCATATATATAAATGGTGAATTGAATTTATATTTTATTTATTTTTAATTTTTTAGTTCATGTTAATTTAAGTTAATGGAGTAAAGTTATTTAACTCTTTTAACCATATCATCTTGGTACCTTCAATTAAATCTAATGGAGCTTAAAGTGTTCTAATTGATTTTTGCAAGATAAAAAGGGCACCACTCCCCTTTGCCTTCCCACAACCTCACAAAACCAAACCACACTTCACACACACACACAAGCACATAGCAATAGATTCATCAAACCATGGGTGTTCACGATTGTTCATCATCATCAATATCATCATCATCATCATCATCACAAATCCCTTTAATCATGCATCATCATCATCAACATCATCCATCTTCTTCATGGACAACTCAACCATTCTACCACCATACCACCACCTTCAACCATGTTCTTCCATGCCCAACCGGAGACCACCACCCGTTTCACCTTCCTCCGCCACCTTCTCCTCCATCATCACTCTCGTCACATGGTGGTTTGTTCAAGAGGGTGGTTGATGGCTTGCAGTATGCGTATGAGAGTAGTAGTACTACATCGCCATCTGTTAACCATCACCTAGGGTTCCAGGGTGTTCACCCTGGATCTGACCTGTTTCAATCAACTGAAACAGGTCAGATGACGGCTCAAGAGATGGCAAATGCTAAAATCATAGCCGCCTCTAAGAGCCATAGCGAAGCAGAACGAAGGCGTCGTGAACGAATTAATAATCATCTTACGAAGCTTCGAAGCTTGCTTCCTAACACCACCAAAGTAAGTTTTTATTTGTTTTTCTTGTTCTTTATTTAAAAGGTTGAAAAAATAACCAAGTGCTTTCCACTACATAAAAAGTTGAAATTTCCTGTTAGAGTTATTTACATGCAGAATTTTCAAATTTAATTATACAATTTAACCCATAATGCGAATAGTTAGCTAAACTAATGAATCACAAGCTGCCCATTGTTGATCAGCCGCTAACTCATGACCTTAAAGATATGTAAGAAAAATTAGATGAAATAATAATACTACATTTCAGTATTGTTTCAATAAAATCACTTATATTTTTATCTAACAGCAATATTACTCATTTATATATCGTTTAAATCGTGAGAATTTTTTTTTATTATTTGTTAATGTTTTTTGTTTTAATTACGTGAACTTGATTACTATATGGTGAATGGAACATTTACTAAACATGTTTATTATATAATAAATTCTTTTTCTTCATATTAGTTACCTCCTTATTTGAATTTAAAGTTAAGAATAAACAATTATTAAATAGTAACTAAGTTTCAAACATCGATCTTACATTTACCTCATTTAATTTAAAAAATTTTGACATGTATAAAAATATTCACAAGATTAGATTAATATGAAAGCTAAATGATTTTTGTTGTTAGAGTACGTTTAACTCACTTTAATGGAATATTAAAAAAAAAAACTTATTTACTGTTAGATGAAGTATCATATATTTGTTTAAATATATATTATAAGGCCTGTAAAACAATTTAGAATATTCAAAGGTTTGTTAGGAAGAAAAATGAAACGAATGATTCAGACTCATGTATTAGTCATCCATAGGACATCATGGTGATAAAAAAGAAATCTAGTATTCTACACTATTCTGTCTGTGAGTCGCACATGGCCACTATTTCTTCATGCTCATGTTTTTCTATTAATTGATGATAACTTTAAATTAATTAAATTAACTAAAAGTTAATGAAGACTTATGAAATAGCCAAAAATGTAATAGAAGTGCCTCTTTTTATACTTTCTTTTCACATTCATACACATATGACATGGATTACTATTACAATATATGTTCACATATCAACATTGTCATTTCACATTTGCTCAATGTGTATGATTTGGATGAAAATTCTTGTTGGGTGATTTTGAAAATGAATTTTTGTATTTTAAAACATGATGACTCAGGATACTATATATGTGACATTATTTGAAATAGCTGCAACTATGATTAATATTATGTTAATGGTGGGTGTGACACTTTTAGACGGATAAAGCCTCATTACTTGCCGAAGTGATACAACACGTGAAGGAGCTAAAGGGCCAAACTTCCATCATTGGTGAACAAATACCAGTACCAAGTGAGATAGATGAATTGATCATAGATAACACGTCAGATAATGAAGGTAGAATTGTGATCAGAGCATCATTATGTTGCGAGGACCGGTCAGACCTCTTGCAAGACCTAATTAAAACCTTGAAAATGCTTCGACTGAGAACCCTAAAAGCTGAGATCACAACACTTGGAAGACGTGTGAAGAATGTTTTGTTTGTAACAGGAGAAGATCATCACTCAAGTAGTACTAATGATAATCAACAACTGGTGAATCATTGGACAAATGCCATTGAAGAAGCGCTTAAGGGGATAGTTAAGAAGACTAATGATCGGGATGATTACTCTTTGGCAAGTATTAAGAGGCAAAAAAACATGTAACATTGACATATTTGAGCATCATTGGCCTCCTCTAATCAAATGCATAGAACAAAATAGCTAATTGACCAATATATGGGCTTATACCTTCAAGATTTCCGGTTGTTTTTGCAAGGATTTTGGGTTTATGCCTTTGTTTGTTTCCATAATGTATTAACTTTAATTTTATTTTGGCTTCTTCTACTTCAATGGCAACCCGAAGTTGTAGTGTAAAGCGCCATTGAAATATAAAGTTTCAATTTATAGTATTTAAATACATTCAATAATTATATTTGTATATTCTTTATCCATCTATTATTAACCAATAATTATACTAACATCCATCGACTTCATTTGATATGACACTCTTGAATAAAAGGACTAATGGACTACCATATATTGTGTTGTCAATATTGTGTATACACGTTGAACAAGAGCACCATAAGCAATGGGGTCTCATATTAACCAATAATTATACTAACATCCATCGACTTCAATTTGAAATGAAATTTTCAAAAACAAATGATGAATCGATATTACTCAAGGATTATACATACACACACTATACGTAAAAGACGATAAAAGAGAACTATTTAGCATACACAAATTTTCTTTCTACCTTCACATGATGTTGGATCCTTGTATATGTAGGTTAGACCATAAGCGGAGTGTTGAGCCTCTATATAAGTAAGCTTTGAGAAACATATTTTAAAGAAGGATTATATATCAAATAATTAATAGATTATCGTTAAAACTATGAATCATGATGAATCTATAGTCATATGTTAAGTGAAAAAGGTATCGCATAGATGATAAACATATATACGTCATTATAACGTAGCGTGTGATGTCATTATATCCCATTCATTTCTCGAGTCACGAGTGGTGGTGTGGTTCTCATCATGTCTTTGAATAATAAATTAAAAAGAAACTAGAGTTAACTTCAAAACAATCAAATAGTGGGGACCAAAATAGCCATGCGCATGACCAGACCACTACTCAGGTCTCAAACAAAAACTTAAAATCACTTTTCTGATAACTGGATCCGATTGGCCGGTTAGAAATACCGGGTCAAAAACTGGCTAGATAATGGTTGAGTTCGGTTGTCCCCTCTTCATTTGAATCGGTAGGACGGATTAAACAGGTGAAACAAACGATAAGTTTAATAACCGGTCTGATAAATAAGGTTAGTTTTGTTTATTTTTTTTAGAGCGAATGGTTTTAATTAAATTTTATAATACAAATGAGGTGATATTATTTGATAAGTAAATGAGATATAATGGGTCGAGTTATTCTAAGACGTAAGAAAAAGTAAGAAGGGAGAGAGTTATTAAATTAACTATCAGATATTAGATTTAATGACTAAGAATATTCGATAACATAATGATAAATAATTATAATTTTAAATGATAGACCAATTGTATTTTAGTATTTGCCACATTTTTAAGTTTTATCTTTTTCTTTAAATGCTTATAACTTTTACATACAATATTATTTTATTTTAAAAATTGCACTACAAAAATAAGAGACTTTTACTTTTAAAACGCGTATAATGTTGATATATAAAAAACAAAGTTTTTTTCACGTTATTGTAGCTCATTGAGTAATATTCCTCGGATCATTGTGTAATATCAGGTGATTGTGTAATATTCGTCAGATCATTGTATCTAATACTGATCATTGTGTTTTTCTAAAATAATAATTTTTAAGTAACACAATGCTAAAAATATAAATTTTTATGTTTTACAGTTCATTGTGTAATTCTGTTTATGCCATCGAGTCTAGTGCTGCTCATTGTGTTGTCCATTATATTTAATGTTGATCATTGTGTCTAATGTTGACTATTGTGTTTTTTTTAAATGATGATTTTCAAATAACATAATATTAAAAAATATAATCTTTTTTACAGTTTAAGTTTATTGTATAATGCTCATCAGGTGATTATGTAATCCTCGTCAATTTAGAAGATTACACAATGACCTAAGAATATTACATAATAAGCTAGAAAACATGATAAAAACTATCTTCTTATATCAATACTATACGCATTTTAAAGATGAAATTAACCATGTAAAATTCAATTAATGAATTATAGTCGATCAAACTTTGGCATTAGGGTTGTTTCGGACTGTTATTATTATATTGTTTTCTTATACTTTTATGATTTATCTTCTATGGTTATGATTCAAATGGTCTGTGTCATATGACTTGTTTGTTTACACACACACACGCGCGCGCGCGTACACACACACACATATATACATATATATATACATAGATATATATATATATGTTGCGTGTGTGTATGTGTTGTATATTTCATAAAGTTAGAAATGACTCACTTTAATTTGTTATCATTATATTTTATTTTATCTAATAAGTGGATTCAAATTGCAATGATGATTATCAAACGAGACTGAACGCATAAAAGCTCTCATGTAAAGTTGATTTTTTTTTATTTTGTAGTTGTTTTGATAAAAATTTCCCTAATTTAGGAAACCTTAAATGAAAAAGTTAACGGTGTAAATTAGAAGCAATTAAATAGATTCAAACTAGAATTTTTGTAAAAATTTTGGATGTAAATGATAAAATTTAAACTTTTGAACTTAAAATGATAACTTTTTGTATAAAATCTCAAAGATGAAAAAACATTTAACTCTTTATAATATAAGGTATTCACTTTTATAAATTTGAGAACTAAGATGTGAATATTGTTAGGATTAAAGCCCAAAATTGATCTTCAAGGCAGCCCAAAATGTATCGACATAATTAAAAACAATAAGTCCACTCCAAAGTCCAAACAAATAAACCAATCTGATTATGTGACCAAATTCGATCTTTTGTATTTAGTTTTTCCAATTAATTCCGATAACCAATTGTAATAAACAGATAACTTTATCATCTACGTGTATCAACAATCTACAAAATATGAGAAAAGTTATTATAGTAAATAGACTAATAATATTTTCTTATTTTTCAGAAAAAGCGCCTGATATATTCATGTTTCTCAATTTGCAAAAATTACATATAAATTATATATCAAAGTCTCTAAACTTGTTTAAAATACACGTATTTGTAACCTTTTTATAATATAATGTCTTGTTATAACTCTTAAGCTGGTAAAAGTTTTATAAAGTGACATTCAGTACCGAAAAAAATATACCTACCTTCTTATTTTAACCAAACTAAGTGTTAACAAATATTTTTTTTCATAAGTACGTTTAGTTTAGATAAGAGACTACGTATACGAAAATTAGTTTAGTAATTTTTCGTAATATATGAAAATCAAGTCAAACATCTTTTTAAATATATATATATTATATATATTACTTTTTTATGATATTAACCGTATCAAAAATATATATACATCCAAACCACATGCATTATAAGAGCCTTGTAAAAGGCTTTAATTACTTTCCTCCTTTAGAGAAACCATTTATATCTATATTTAAAGCGGATCTCAATTAGTACAAAAATTAAGAGAATATAAATATAAAATTTAGTTATCATACATTAACTTTCGGTAACCATGAATAACTAGTTTTATACCCGTCCGGTGGCCGGGTACCACAGCGTCATAATAGCATTATTTTATTGGAGTGCGTTGTAAACAAACACCTTATAGTGCAACACCAAAATACAAGTACTTAAGACAATTACATAGTAAATGTTAGACTACAATATGAAATTCACAACGTAAAAGTAGGGCTGACAAAACAGGTCTTATCGTGTTTAACAGGTTAGAGATAACGAACAAAACTCACGTATCGAACATGCAAAAGACTTGTTTAACTACTTATATACTATGTTTATAATTTTTTTATATGTTTTTATGAACAAAAAATGTGAAATAATAAAGTCTAGCCTTCTGATTTTAATTATTTTAAAAAATGTAAGAAAATAAAAATATATTTTTTATTAAACATGTTTAATCGTGTCATAAACAGATCTGAAATTATCAACCCTACGTAAAAGTAAGTAGCAACTGCTAAATAACCTAAATATAAAAACATAAATAATCTAGTCTTATGAAAATGTGAGTTGATAGTCGTACATGGTAGATTGAGTAGCTTGGTTAAAAATTTCAAGAACCACATATTATATGTAGTCACTGAACCACATAGGCTTACGATTTGATCACCTAGGCCTTTTTTTTTTCATGATTTTATTTTGTGACGTCTTCACCATCCGCTGTGGTGGGAATTGTGGTATTTTCACTACTCACAAGAGTATAGGACCATGAGTGTCATCAAATAAAGGTTGAGAATAACATAAACGTGTCATCAAGTAAAAGTTATACCATTCATAAACCGGCATCCATTATTAGCCCTAGAAGATTTTGTGATTTTGAGATAAATATCAATGAGAACATGGAGGTAGAGACATCTTATGCGTCTACTAACATAGTACTTAAAAAACATCTTTAAACACAAAACTTAAAAAGAGAAAAAAAAATCATTGCTAGATTTGCTAGATTACTTAAAAGTTGTAACATTCTTTTCCAAATTAAACATTAAAGTTTTTAAACACAAAACTTAGAAAGCAACCTATAAATTGAAGGGTTATGAGATTTTAAAGAACCACCAAACATACTATGTTACTATACTACACAAGAGCTATGCTCATTTTGTTATTTTTATCCAAAGTTTCGAATCTAAAAAAAATATTTAATTCACTTAAGTTACTTGCATGAATCACAAACATACATCATCTCATCACAATTTTCACGTTGCGGTTGAGATATGTATGGACTAAAATGCCAACCATACTCAATAATCTCGACACTAGCCAAAAAAAAAAGGATAAATAGAAATATAATGCAAAAAGACTTCATAGTTAAATTAAGGTAGTTACACCTTGTTGTCATCGATCATAGACTTATTTTGCTGCTCCATTAACTTGTAATTTAACACGTTTACGCTTTAAAGTTTCAAGTAAATAAAAGAAAAACATGGTCAACATTTAAGAATGTTAGAAATGGAATATAAGAATAACCAAATTTTAACACCTCTCTCTCCAACCTTTACATTACTTTTAAATGGGAAGGAAAACACATAGTTTGTGGACAATCTGATTCAACATCTTCTTAATCCATCTTCTGTCATTACAGTTTTGAATATATGGGAAGGAAAACACATAGTTTGTGGTGTATTCTTGTATAAATCGTTACACACTCATATTCTACTTAATCTTTTTTTTTCAGTTCCAACCCCCGTCGGATTACTTATTAACCATCCTTCATTAGAGTCAAAATTGTCTACATGTCCAAGCTTATATGAATCAGCATCAAAATCTTATGCATGTCAACAGCAACTTCAAACATAACAGACTGCATGAAAACCTGTTTGGAAACTAAGTCATGTGAATTACATGAGCAAAATGGCATAACATCATGCAGTTACATTGTATTAAATAATAGGAGAAATTAATGGATAGAATGTGTTCAGTGTTTGCTGTACTATACATTAAAATGAAACTTTAAATTAGTTACTGATTTAAAAATACAAAAGAGAAAAATCCAAACCAATTGCACGATCGAAAAGAAACAAAAAGAAGGATTATTAAAGTTCCAGTAGGCTTACAATTTCATAAATTAGGCACTCATTATCTTCGCAGGTTCTTAATATATATAATTTGATTGTTTTTGTAGATTTACACTAATCCTATCTTTATCCCATGAAAATTATAACTTTCTTTATTAAGCTCATGCAACCTACTTGCTTGTGGGATTTAATTTGGCTCAATTATAAAATCATAATGTGCAGCTAATTTGCATATTTAAAAGGTAGATTTAAGATGTTGAGAATGAATTGCTATAGAATGAAGTACAAATAAAAAGAAATCAAATGTGCAGTAAATTTGCAATCCTGAAAGGTAGATTTACAACAATTTGCAACCCTGACCTGGTCCTAACCAGCCCTAGACACCCATTATTCAACTTTATAGGTCAGAGACAAGTAGAAAGAATGCATGTTAAGCATTTTTAAACAAAGAATTCAGGATTTATTATACGCGTGACATTAGAGCATTCCTGAGTTATATCCCACACCAAACTAAAAGAATAATATAGAGGCTTTCACAAATTACTGTGTAGTGCCGTAGTGGTACCTGAAGAGCTTTTACTAAACCACAAACACTTATCATTCACTGCATCACTTTCTTTTGCATACTCTTTGAATCTATACTCTTCGTTTTATAAACTTGGGGGCACTTTCCCTGCACTATAACATTGAGTACAGAGACTAATGTGTGATTTCATTTAATAAAAACTTATAAAACCAGAAATCAGGCTGTTAGGGTGCAAGTAAAATCAATAGCAAAAACAATTAATTATTTAAGTTTCTTAATTTCAGAAATCAGATCGTTAAAAAAGGCAAATGATGCAAACATATTTATATTTGTTGATGCCTTCTTCACCATATTCAACTCTAACCATATATTACAACAAAACATTCAGAAAATCATTGAAGG